>OX336424.1:9693727-11108168 GCA_946903255.1 Schistosoma spindalis
GGGATCAAGGAGTACTACACAAACACTAACGAATGTACTGTATTTAGAATTCCAAATCAAACATTCAACAAGTACAAAGCAATCATTAGTTTATTCAAACACCACATCCGCCACAGCTTAAATTAGAGTCGAAGTGTCTGTAATCAATTGTATGTCTTCTTCTCAAATTCATGCTGTGTCTGTCCGACAATGTATTGGATAAAGACTCTGTATTATCTAGAATGCACTCATTAGTATTAGAATTAACAACTGAAATCGGAACAGACTCACCTGGTTCCTGGAATTGTATTTTGATCAACATGTCGATTGTGTGTACTTAAGTCATTGATATCTAGAAGTCGCACCATAGATTTCCCGACATTCTTCAGAGCAATCCCCGTGGATGGTCGAAGATCATTGCCACGGTAATACGTAACATCTGCAGACTCCAAACATCTCATATTCGACCGAAGAATTCTTCCTTTTAATAGTTTTGATGGAGTCTCTTTCGCCACCGAATGTCTGGCTTTCTATATTGCAGTAGAAAGATATCTATTCCCCTATCCGGCTTATTAAATGTTGAGGCAGCAATATAATTAATGGCAGTTTTTAACGTCCTGACAAAATGTTCTGCCTGACCATTGAAACAAGGATATCTGGGAGCAGTAAACAGATGTTTGCACCCGATACCATTCAACCAGGTAGTGACTGCATCTGCAGCAAGATGAAAGCATTTATCAGTCACTAACACCATTGGAACTTCTTCTCGACTAAACACCTTTCTTAATGCTTGAATTGTGAAGTCAGAATTTGGTGAAGTTGTGAAAAAAACTTCAGGCCAATTTGAAAAAGAATCAATAACTACAAGCGCATAGTATTTGCCAAGAAACGGACCACAATAGTCTGCATGAATTCTCTGCCAGGCCTCAGACGATACTGGCCATGGAGTCCACTTCGAATACTGATTTTTCAGCTTATGACACTTTTCACAATTGTTTGCCGTACGACAAATATCTGCATTTATCTCTGGCCACCAACATGTGAGCCTCGCCAATGACTTCATTTTTTCAACACCTAAATGTCCACTATGAAGATCTTCTAGGACAGATTTACGCAATGAAGGAGGAATAACAACACGATCATTTAAACACAAAATACCATCAGGAGTAGTAGATAGCTCATCCCGCTTTGAAAAATAGACAGGAAATCTACGTTTCAAATTAGCATTCCAACCTTTCCGTATAGCATTAATTATACATCCAAAGTATTTACGAGTTTCTCTAATGAGATCTGGACGTTTCACTGGTAAAGGTTGCACTAACAAAAAGTATGAAGTATTTACAGGTTTATCTTGTAATAATTGTCGAGAAATGTAGTCAACATGTTGAATTTGTTTGGCACTCCTGTGCTGAACCGTATAGTCATAGGCACTCAAAGCAATACTCCATCGTTGAACCATAGCAGCTGAGGAACGTGCTAAGAATTTTTCAGGATGATCAATAAACTTTAAAGCCTCATGATCAGTGACAATAGTGAATTTCTTTCCGAATAAATATTTATGAAGTCTTTTAACAGCCCAATACACAGCTAATGCTTCTCGCTGAGTCTGTGAATAACCTTGTTCAGTAACAGTAAGTTTGCGTGAAACACAAATAACTGGTCTACCCTCCTGTTCCAAAACTGCGCCAATACCCACAGGTGATGCATCAGTGATAAGTACAGACTGTACACTAGGGGAGTAAGTTCGAAGAACAGCATCACTTTGAAGAAACTTTAGTAGACTACGTAAGCATGACTCTTGTTCCTCACCCCATTTGAATGAATTGGATGTCAAAATATTAAATAAACAATTTGCACGACAAGAAAAATTAGGAATAAAACGGGAATAGTATTGAAGAGCACCCACTAGTGAAGGTAGTTCCGTAAGATTTTTTGGAGACGGTGCATTTGTCAATTGAGATAGTCGTTTCATATCTGGTCTAAAACCATTACCATCAACTAGGTATCCAAGACATTCGAAATTAGATACACAAGGTGAACACTTATTTGGATTCCCTGTAATATTCTTCTCAATTAAACGACGCAATAAGGCAATAAGTCTCTGGTCATGAACTACCTTATCAGAACCATGGACAATGAAATCATCTTGATAAACTTCAACGCCCTCAAGATCACTAACTACACTATTCATGACTTCCTGAAATATGGCTGAAGAACAACTTAGACCAAATGAAAGGAAATTGTATTTGAACAGACCGAAAGAAGTGTTAATTGTCGTCAAAATAGATGAGGATTGATCTAAAGGGATTTGGAGATAAGCATCTTTTAGGTCAACTTTCGAGAACACTTTAAAACCATGAAGTCGATTTAGAATATCTTCAGCCTCTACCGTCGTGCACGTTTGCTTCAACAAACGGGAGTTCAGTGTTAATCTATAGTCACCACATATTCTAGGGGTTTCGCCATCCGACTTCAGTGGCGTAACAATAGGAGTGCCCCATGCTGAGGACTGGATCGGTTCAGTTATGCCTTTCGCACACAAATCGTTTAATGTTTTATGTACTGCATCTCGAAGACCATAAGGAATTATTCGTCTTTTAAGAAAGACTGGTTCACCCTGTACTTGAAGTTTTATAGGCTGAATCTTCATACCTACACTGCACTTAGCACACGTTGCCATCAAATCTTTGAGTAAAGCATCATTATTTTCTTTAGAAAATAGGAAAGACAGCTCCACTTTAAGCCTTTTCAAATTCCTTAAGCCCAGTATTGACAGTCCTGTTTCGCTAACTAAAAATTCACAAGGTATATATGAAGAATTATCATCTCTTATTAGCGACTCACAACATCCTCGTATAAGCAGTCTGTGTCCAGTAATCCCCAATATTGCTACTTCAGTGGGTCGTACCACAACGTTAGGATCTAAAGATTTCAAGTTCTTGAACGAAGTAATGGACTCTATACTGCCTGTGTCAACAATAAAGTCATGACATGAACCAAGCGATGTATATAATCGCTTTTAAATATGAGTATTACCTTTCGAAACAGTAGACAAAGATAAATGATCATTAGGAACAGCTGAATCATTGGGATCTAAATTACAAGATTTAGTACTACTTGAGGCAAAATGAATAGTAGCTTTGCATACTGATTGAATGTGTCCTATCTTACCACATCTAAAACATTTAGCATTACGAAATGCACATGAATTACGAGAATGAAGTTTTCTACATGATAAACATTTGCCAAACTTGGTCTCACCTTTGTGATTTCCTTTGTAATTCCTTGTTGAAACACCTTTCATATTTACATGAGAATAGGAATCACTGTTAAACGAACGCAATTTTGATTGACCCTGAGATTGTATTCCATCATGACGACTAAGCAAAGTATTAGAAATCTTCATCGACTGGATATCAAGTTCATTCACTGCCTCGTAGTTAATACACGCAGTTCTAGCATCTTGAAAGGAACAGTTCGGCATTCTTAACAGCTCTCTTTCCAAACCCGGTATGTTAATTCCTGCAATTAATCGATCTCTCAGTTGCACATGAAGTTGATCACCAAAATTACATTTGGCAGCTTGTTTCTGCAATTCAAGAATCAATTCCTTAACCTTTTGGTCATTTCGACGAGTCATCTTATGAAATTTTGCCCTTTCACGGCATTCAAAACTGGTGCACTTTACATGACTTAATAATAACTCCTTAATAGTTGCATAAGGAAGTGAGATAGGTTTTTCTGGATATGCCCAAGTTTTCAATAAGCTGTATGCTTCTTTTCCGATGAATGTCAGGAAATGTGCCACAATTTTATCACCTTTAACATCTTTCTTGGTCATGCTCCAAATTTCAAACCTTTCCAAATAATCCTCAAAAGCTTCAGAAGTTGAATGAATATCTAACTGTTCCATCGCAGGCTCCATCGCGACGCCAATATGATAATTAGAAGTAATTGAATTATAGTATGAACTAAGAATCCCAGAGATAACGCCATTGAATCAAGGAGTACTACACAAACACTAACGAATGTACTGTATTTAGAATTCCAAATCAAACATTCAACAAGTACAAAGGAGTCATTAGTTCATTCAAACACCACAGTGGCCCATGCAGTAGTGATCCTGGTCTGGTCCTTGTACCTACTCTCAGTAATATATTCCTGTCGGGACGTCATTTATGTTGTACAGCCATGGTACCTGGATACGACGAAGTGGTAATCCACGTTAGGTACTAACTGTGGGCTGTAACTTCGACGTAAGTTGTTTGGTCACACCATTCCCGTCTAACTCGACTGAACTACCAGTCATTTGACAGAGGTCATCTACGTTAGTGATCTGAAAGTTTATCTCGACATGCACTCACATCTTAACTTTTTTCTCCAGGATGACAAGAAAAGATGAAAAACCCGATGAAGTATATAATGGATCTAAATTTTAATGGTACATTTCTTTTTATTATGTCATACCGCATTGCTACCTATATTAGAGGAAGATCAACAAATTCTGCTGGACATTGCGAAGTCTCGGAGATGTTTACCAGCCGGAAGCCCGTCGGGTGTAAAATTCTGGATGGTCACGTCTCAAGGTCTTCGCTACCCTACTAGGGGGATGAGTAAGCTGTAGTCATAAATAAACTGACTAGCAATTGTAGAAGAAGTTGAGCACAGCGTTCCCACTCGTGATCTGATAAGGGTGTATGATCGAGCACCTTCAGCTAGTTGAGTCCATTAAAACTAATGTGGTTAGCATCAAATGTGAAGGACTTACAGAGCCATTGATTTTGGTGACTTATTTACAGCTACACTAAAAATCCAGCATTTCATAATCTACGATTTTGGATTTCTTCTTAGGGTTTGTGACTTTGTATGAACGCTCTATCGATCTGGAACCGGTGGTGGTTAGTCACTATAAATGAAGGTAATGTTCATTTTATAGAATTTCCCTTGAAAGAAAGATAACTAAAAGTTTAACAGGGAAGGCCTTGAATTGCTGATACTTATTATATCTTTTGTAAGTGACCTTGAAAATTATGTGCTGTTTTGCACTTCGTGTCCTTCGCTTACTTTACTCGATTAAAAGTGAAAGCAAAGTATCTAGAAAATTGCACCAAAGGATTTTCCGGTTTTTTTTATTCACTAAAACTCGGCTTTATGACTCTCATATAATGATTTCGATTAAATATTATTGTGCTACGTTCTATTGAATGGTACATATTCGAAGATTGTCACTGAACAGGAAGATGGAGTGGAGCATATCAATTACAAGTGAAAGTTGTGATTATGATTGCCGTTATTCGATAAAAGTTTTGCAAAGGAACTCTTGAAGACAACCATTATTGTTTGCACTGGCTTAAGACTTGTGATAAAGCTGTATTCCCTAGTTCTTTGTTCGTTTAGGTCTCAGAGATTAGTTGACAAACTCAGGGATGCACTCTAAGTGTTGATTGTTGTTCATCAATAAATCAACTGCATAATGGTCATTTTATATTTTGATTTATCCATGTTCTTTGATACTGAGGCACTCAAACGCTTTATGAAACCTTTTTCTTTTATTAGCTCCTTTTTATATCAGTTTAATATTTTCAGAATTAAACGTCCCGACTATCAACTTGCAGTGTTGTTAGTGTTAACCAGACAGTACAACCAACTGAAGACATGCTGAGGGGTTTGACTGAGCTCTTGTAAAGATTAACTTTGTAAGCATTCGGCACTTATGTCTACGTCATAAGAATCTATTTATTCTGTAGAAATTTCAGAGATTCAGTACTATTTGAGCACCACAATAAGGAAACCTAGACTGAATATATATTGCGCAGTGTGGGTAATGTAAGTCAGACTATCACACAATTCCCGTTCAGCTCATTTGAACTTAACATCCTATGGTATCTAATACAGACATACTAGATGAATATATTCGTTTCTTCATTTCGGAATATGGTGTCTAACAGAGCTTGTGACTGTAAAATGTATGAGTTAACTTCTATCGGTTAACTTGTGCTTAGGAGTGTGATTTATTTTCATGTTTGCTTGTTAATCTATCTGTTTGTCATATTCCATTACTATATTGATCCAGAAATACTTAGGACGTGTTGACTGGTTGACACTCTGGACGGTTTGGATTGATTTCAATACACAGAGGATTTGATCAGCCTGACTCAACCCTGGATTTTGCCCACTAGAATGCTGTTTCTAGATACTTTATTGCCAACATCAACATAAATCCGATTCCATCATAAATAGGTCATAATTTCGTGTTAATCTAATGCTTCCATTATTTTAGTCCAGTTGTGCACAATCAACTTAATTATAGTTTGATTACCTACCACTAATAAATAAGCTGGCGAATTCACTTATTGAAATATATAGAGGAAATACAGTATTTATGACGTATTTTTACATTGTCTTCGATCACCCATTTGCATCTTAGAGTGTGTTCTACAATTCAAGCTATTTTCTCGACTGGCTTTCAATCTTTTTGTCTACGTTGTGGTTATGATTTACTGAAACTCTTCTTTCTGTCTGACGGCTGTGACGGCTTTGACGCCACACTTCGCTAAATACTACTTACAAGCAATTTCGCGAGTAGCGTCTACCACAGTAGAAATGAATAATTGTTCTGAATTCAGTAACTCCTATCGTGAAAATAGTTTCGGCTTTATTTTTATACTGAGAGCGATATCTTATTATCAAACCTCTTTATTCCTCCAGTCTGTTAAACTACTAGCAAAAGTATTTACACGCTTTCTTATTTAAAAACTATCTCATCTGCTCCTGATACAAATCGCTAAAAGACTCACAGTCTGTTAGTTTTTGTTCTATAAGATTCTCGTTTTTTAAAGTTTGAAAACTGACCTTCACTCAGGCAAAGACATTGGTTACATAGTCTTATCCCGATTTAAAAGTAGTTCTCATGACCGGTTTATTATTTTAAAGAAATTCAAAAATTTCCACAACCCTATACTGAAAAGATATGGTATTTACCATTCATATAAAACAAAACTTCATCTTTATAATTTATTATTCAGACATGTTAAATAATGAATACATAGATGTATGGTAAAATGTTTTGTATGCATATGTGTGTAGATATTCACGTGTTTAAAACTATCTTCGTTTATGAATGAAATCTAGTTGGTGCTGGTAGCCCTAAAATGAACCTTTTATGTTGTCTATGTGATGGTGGTAAACCAAGTAGGAAACGTTTATATTCAACTTTAGGCGGTAGACCAAGTAGGAATCTTTTATCTTCATTGAATAAATCTTCATCGGAATCAATATAATCTGGTTTATACCTATAGTCATACATTGGACGTCTGTAACGGTTAAATGTATATGAAGGTTGGCTTAACCTTTTAGGTGTTGGTAAAGCTAACAGAAAACGTTTATCTGCACTAATCTCTGAAGAATCATCATTAGAGTCCATGCAATTAGTATAACTGGTTAATATTAGAAATCCAACAATCATACAACAGAAGGGTTGAAACCAATAGTTATTCATATTAATTGAATATTTTGTAAATAATATCTAAAAAGAAATATTTAAAAAGGATACATATACTGAAGACTGATATTTGACCAAATATTATGTATTATGTTTGAAAAACAGTTTAAATATGATGTGTAGTTGATAACAACGTATTCATAGAACCTAAGCCGAAAGTAAGAGATAACTAAGTTCATTAGGTCAGTTCAATCAACATAAGTTAACACAATTAGAAACAAAAACAAGAACATAATAACTAAATTAGTTTCATCACTTTAGAAAATTTTTCAACTTGACATAAATTTAGTAGACAATCAATTAGGATTTATGTTGAAATCCAACAATGAAACAGACATTCTTAGTTACACAGAACAAACTTGTAAGATTTTTTTACTAGTCTGTATCTAAAAATATATATTAATCAACAAATCTCTAAGAATCTCATAAATTTTGTTTTAATTATATACATATTACAAGATGAATAAGTGTATACTTGATGTAATAAAGAAATTATTTTCAGAAGGGGGTTTTGTGGAGATTGTAATGATTTTTAGTAGTTGAATTCATAAGTCAGTTGAAGTTAGACCATCATGGAAAACCTGAAAGCACTGGATGACCGATTCGTCTTAGTATGAAACTCTTCATCAGCGCGTATCTATGATTCCACGCCAAGGGGACTCGAACCCAGGACCTTCGGTCTCACGCGCAAACGCTTAATTTCTAAGCCAATGATCCGGCCTGCATTCAACGGTGTTAACATCTAACTTCAATTGTGACATGATTTTGTATAACCTTTCATCTAAGTTTATAATCGTAGTCCCGCTTAAATCGAGTCGTGAACTATTTATATTCGAACATATAAATACTGATACAAGGGGACTCAAATACATATGCACCACACAATAACAATGAGACCAGTAACAATTATCATTGATATATGTATGAAGGCTGTGATACTACCCGGGTGTTCAGATCAAATCAGAAATAGTCTTCAGGTGAGCAATCTTAAAAATGAGGTATTTATCAAAAAGAATATATAGATTTAGATAACATAATTCCATATTAAATTAAACAAATAGCCTCGAGTTATTTTATATGAATAAATGAAATGAATGAAACAATATCAGTCAGTCAGTCAGTTACAACGTAGAACCAGACACATATGTGCATCTGTTCAAGTTGCCACAACTCAATAGCGCAACAAGATGAACACCGGATTCATAAGATTAGTTACTAAAAAGGTAGTAATATATAAAAGAAAGATTTTATGAAGAAAGAATTAGTTCATAGAAAGAAAGATATGAATCATTTTTAATCTAATAGTTTAAGGGAAGACATAGTGTGTATACACTCAAGTCATTATGATCGATTCTGAGCCATGTCACCAAGAGTCTCCAACCCCTACTGATTATGATAGTCGCACAAATTCCAACCAAGTATTCTTGTATCTACCAACATGACTCAGACCAAAAGTTAATAACTTCAAGTACTGATGCTAAGTTTTGGTTGGGTCGCCACTAACTTTCTTCCAACCATCCCCTACGCTAGTCAGCATTGCACATCGTAGTAATCGGTGTTCAGGCATATGTAACACGTGGCCCAACCAACTCAGTCAATGAAGATTCACAGTCTCATCAACTGATCTTATTGAAAAATTAACATTTTAAGTAAATTAAATTAAATTCTTAAATGTTAACTGTTAAGAAATGTAAATGAAAAAGAAAAAGAAATAAATAAAACTTTTAACTTACAATTTGATACATTGGCTACAACTTAATACATTCTGTTAATGTAAATAAAATAACTTGTATTTCTGTTTTTAGTTATTGAATGAAATTGATACATTCAACATGATCTTATTTTAAAAATAAATAATATGAGTAGTATCTATATAGATAATAAAATTAATTTTGGTGTAAAGAATTTTATGGTAATGGTATAAATTTAATGGTAGTATATTGTTAAAGGTAATAAATATTTTAATCTTAATCTTTAAATGAATAGCATTGTACTCATATGTATTCAATGTTTTGTAATTGTAAAGGGGCAACATATAAATACATTTTATGATTATGTCATTGTCGGTCTCTGTTAGGTCCCGATAAGCATAATGAATGATAACTTTGGGATCCATTTATGAATAAATACTCAACGTATACTTTTATCGTATAATTGTTAAGTAACTAAAATATTCATATTCATGTCCCTCTTATTATGAGCTTTATTTTGATCTATGAACCATTATTATGCGTTTTACCATTCTTGTATTATGCCCTGTCTAGTAATCACTACCTTCCTCATTCACAGTCACATTTGGCTCATTCTCGTACAAATGTTGTTTCATATATTATGGTACAATGTGGTTTGTCTGGTTGGTATATAAACCTCGTATGCTTGAAATAAATGATTCATATTGCAGAAGCTGATATTGGTGTTCTGGACTTAACTGGCTGGGCTAGATGGAAAGCAGGACCAATCAGGACTCTAGACTGCTCGTACGGGTTTTACGCGTCATTGATCCAATTGATGATTCACTGCTCTCTAATTGTCGGTATCATTACTTATTCATTAACAGGGCACACAGGCCACAAGTTATAACATTTGGCGAAGGGGATGGGATGGGATACGAACCCACTCAGGGAAATAAATATTTATGTATTTCAGCCGGACAAAAAAATATTTTAGGCATGAATGCTGGTGATACAATGAAATCATTTACTTATGTTGTACATTCGTATTTATAGTTATATGGAGAACATATGTTTATGATTTTTTTTACAGGCATGTTACTCCCAATGGAGCATAGGCCGTCAACCAGCATTCTCTAACCCATTCTGTCCTGGGCTTTCCTTTCTAGTTCTATCCAATTTTTGTTCATTTTTCTCATGTCCTTCTCCATTTCTCAGCGTAATTTGTTTTTTGGTCTTCCTCTTTTTCTTTGACCTTGAGGATTTCATGTGAGGGACTGCCTTGTGACGCAGTTGGGTGCTTTCTTCAATGTGTGTCCTATCCACTTCCAGAGCATATATGTGTATAGAAGGATAGAAAAGATTACGATAGAGTTTTGTTCTCTGACCTGGATGGTTTAGTGAGAGAACAAAACTCTAGCAAAATCATCCACCTGAGCTACAAATCTTTTCTACTATCTTAGTAAAGATTGAATCATAAATTGATTTGAGACTCTTATTATCAAATGAGGTTACTCAATAATCAAGGAGTAAAAGAACAATATAAGGATAAAAATAATTTATAGGTCAGAATTATGAAAGATAATTGTTTAATTGACAGATATTGAAGAAAAATGACAAACATAAAGGTCATAATAAAAATTGAATAATAATTGAGAAAACTTGTTTAAAAGGTAATAATAACTGATGACAGTTTAAAATTACAAAATACTAATTTAAGAAATCAATAATAATAAGGAAAATAAAAAAAAATAAACAAAAACGTGAAAAAAAATATGGATGAGAGGTTGGATGTATCGTTTTTACACACAAAGTTTGGGCTTGAGTTGATGGATTGTCAATGTCTCAGTAGTGCATAAGATTTTGATTCGACTTCCTTTTGATCCGATTCATTTGGCTAAGTTAATTATTTTACAAGACACCTTTTGGAGCTATACGTCCATAGTTGAATAAATGTTTCTGTTTTGAACTAGCAATTGTTTTAAAAATCATGCCGGGTAGCGTTCTGAGATGCATTTGGAAAGTGATTGCTTTGTGCGGTCGATGTAACCTGCTCCACATGAGCAAGTAAATATATAGATGTACATTGATGTGGCTCAAAGACGAAGTTTATCATTAAAAAATCCGTGAATGGTAGGCCGGCTTGAGAAAACAATTCGGAGCTTAGCTGAGTAGGATGTTTTATACATCGATTTTGAAATTTGTTAATTTATTATTTCAGCAGCCGTATTTCCTTTACATTCCATATTTATAAAAAGAGTTTTCTTTTGTACTGTTGGTGCTTTTTCTGGATGATGCCTAGGTGTTAAGTTACTATCAATGATAATAACAGTCTCAAATCAATTTATGAAGCAATCTTTTCTATCCTTCTATAGACATTTATATTCCTAATAGAATTAGGAAAATACCCTATATTCTTATCAACTCAGTGATAATTGACATTAATCGATTTTAAAAATGCTTAAAATCTATTATGCAACCAAAAAGTGAATTTTAGATGGTCCTTGAGATAAATTACACAACATACCTGCTCCTAAAACCGATTGTGTGCTAAATTACTAGATGTTATTTAATGCATATTAGGAGTGTTTAGTGAAGCTAGATAGTACTCTTCATTTCTAACTCATACTCTAAATCTTAACCCTAAGTTTCTTAAAGTTGTGAAAAGAAAATTGGCAAGGATTGCATTATAGCTGATTTTAGTTTAGGATGAAAACCCTGACCTTTATATATTAGATTAACTCAAAACCTCAGCACAACTTTTAATATCTAATCCAAACCTTTATGCAATATAAATGATTTCAGTTGATGAGCAAAACTCTGCAAGGAAGATAACCCTAACTAAAAGAACATTAGGTCGACTCTTAATATGTATATTTAACCTTTTTTCTAATTCTGTGAGTGATAGTTTAACATTTAAGAGTTAATTATTCAAACCAAAGCTATTATACCACTGTTATTTGATTTCTTTGTATTGCTAATTGTTTTATAACCAGGCAGTGTTTCTTAATTGGCTGATAAGCCACTGAAGTTCGTCAGTATTATTATTATATTATTTTATTTTAACACATAATTATAGGTACAGGGAGGCACCAAATACATATGCGCCACACAAATCTCAGTTGATTTGTGTGAGGGCTGTGATACTGCCCGGGTGCCCAAACCGAAGCAGGTGGTTTTCTTAGGGGCCACACCCCGAGCCTTCGACCTGAACGTCTGACCCACAAGGCAGTGGAGCATCGTGAGGAGATGCAGTCCCATGGTAGCCGGTGACCAACGATTGGTTCATACGCCATTTGTTCCCGCAGGATACTGGAGCCCATGTGCACCATTGATTTGGGGTCCGGTTAAAGCGCCAGACATTCGCTTTTCGTCCTCTCATTTTTGTAAACAACACCCCCGCCACGAGAAGGCAGTGAGTAGGACTTCCCTGGCAGAGGCTATATACACATGGCCATGTGAGAGCATTTCGAGAGGGAGAGCGGAATCTCCCCACTCTCGGCCGTACCAGGGCATTTGGGGGCAGTTCGTCAGTATATTATACTTTTATCAAATTTATCGTCAACATACTGAAAACCATAGTCGTTTTAATGTCAGTCAAGAAAGGAGAGGTTTCAGATAAAAATTTTTAACTGATGTTTCCTTATAAAGTACTTTAATAACCTTATATACTCCCTTAACTAACTGTTTTTATTGTGAATATTTCTTTTTCTTGTACCATCTCCCTGAATTTATATGACAAAAATATTGGACACAGTTATATTCATCAATATTGACTACAACGTTTGAGATGTTTCTTTTTTCTTGTGCATGTATGTGCACTCCCTTAAGCTTATTATTCTTTTACAAATTTCACTAACTACATAGTTCGCCAAACAACTAATGTTATTTATAATTTCCATTTTAACCTTAAAATTATTCTAGTTGATTTGAAAAGAAAATTTTATATTTTCATTTTAAAAGTAAATATTTTCAGAGGGGGTTTTTTGGAGATTTTAGTAATTTTCATAGTTGAGATCATGAGTCAATTGAAGCTAAACTACCATGGGAAACCTGGAAGCACTGAATGAATGTTTCATCCCAAAATGTGACTCCTCAGCAGCGCGTATCCACGATCTCGCCTTGTGAGACTAGAACCCAGAACCTATCGGTCACGAGCGTGAACGCTTAATCTCTAGAATATTGAGCCGGCATCCAACGATGTTAATCTCTAACTCCAAACAATCCACAAAATTGGATCACCGTCCATCAGTGAGTTACTATCTCACAACAGACCTGGTTGAACTCCACTGGTCACTGTTTCTCACTAGAACTCTATGAAATACCTCTTGAAGTCAGTCACTAGTAAGCATACGATGATCATAATCAGGAGTCTCATACTAGGATGAAACAGCCGTTCAGTGCTTCCAGGTTTTCCATAATAGTATAGCTTTAATTGACTCATGAATTCAACTATAAAATTATTAAATATTTTATTATTCATATTCTAAATGAAATTTAGTTGAACAGATGTATGAAAAATACAAAAATATTTCCCATTAATTTCTAAGACGGTCACAATTTCTATACTTTGTCTAAAGTATAGTAATAAATAAAATTTTAGTATAATGATTCTTTGATCCGAATTAAACTTAAATTATAAAGATTGAATACAAACAATGTATATAAGTAAATATTTATTATTAAATTTAGTCACGTCAATCTAATTACGGTCATTTATTAAACTTGACTTGGTAACTTATGCAAGTGAAAAAAAAATTTTTCTTAAATTATCACCAATTATTCTTTTACAGTTAACTAATGTAGATTTTATTTTTAACAACAACAAAAAAAAAAAACAACAAAGATTTCCAATTTACACGAATGAATACGGTTGAATTAATGTGATATGAAAAGATGTTTATATTTCGCGGGGCGAGGGGAGGGGTTGTTTCCATGGTGAAATTGTGTTTTGTACACAAATGAATTTGTAAATTATGCTTATTTAATTGTATGCATCATTTATTTCAATATTTTATTGTATTGTGTTTTGTTATAATTGTAATGTGAAAAAAGTGCGATTTACGGTTGATTGTTAAGTTTCATTTTAAACATAATATACAATTGAGGGGAATAAGTTTGTTGAATAGAATAAGAATAGCAAGAATCACAGATTAGAATGAAATCTTTAGTAAAATTAAAATAAACTTTTAGAACTATAAGGGATCTTAATTCATATTTCAATTACTCGTTATGTTTAGTATAAGAGAGTACATTTATGAAATATTTAATATTATCGTTCTGTTGAAATTAGATATTTATTGTAGACCACATGAGATGAAATTTCGGAGAGAATACATGATTGATATTAGAGAAAATGTTGCCAAAAATAAAGACTGAGCATGGAAAAGAACCTGAATATCATGTATGCTGATCATTGGAAAGAAAATAGGTCTATTAGAAGAACAAATGTTATGTTATGATATTTGGTCAATTTTACTGGATTCTCTTTTCAATATGTCTTAAATAAAGTCAAATTAATTGTAACTTGGGTATATGTGGACCCAACATTATTTCGCGGGAGAGGATAAACTCAGGAAATTTAAAATCCGGATATCAACTCCGAATCTTCAAAAAGGGAGGTGTATTAGGTCCCGATAAGCATAATGAATGATAACTTTGGGATCCATTTATGAATAAATACTCAACGTATACTTTTATCGTATAATTGTTAAGTAACTAAAATATTCATATTCATGTCCCTCTTATTATGAGCTTTATTTTGATCTATGAACCATTATTATACGATCTACCATTCTTGTATTATGCCCTGTCTAGTAATCACTACCTTCCTCATTCACAGTCACATTTGGCTCATACTCGTACAAATGTTGTTTCATATATTATGGCACAATGTAATCTGTCTGGTTGGTTTATAAACCTCGTATGCTTGAAATAAATGATTCATATTGCAGAAGCTGATATTGGTGTTCTGGACTTAACTGGCTGGGCTAGATGGAAAGCAGGACCAATCAGGACTCTGGACTGTTCGTACGGGTTTTACGCGTCATTGATCCGATTGATGATTCACTGCTCTCTAATTGGCGGTATCATTACTTATTCATTAACAGGGCACAAGGTCGCAAGTTATAATAAATGATAAAGCTATCCATCAATAACATTTGTACTTTCTATCACTTGATTTCCGATCAGTGAAGCATATTGCATATATGGGGCGGGTAACTGTAGCGCTACTTACACCTTTGAAGTAGTCAATAAATACTTCATATTTAAAACACAGTAACTAATTGTGAACGTGAAGAAATTTAAGTAACCTGATAAATTGCTACTTTTTTTATCTAATCTACTCTGTATTTGGACTCAGTAGCTAAGTGAATGTTATGGAATTTGAAGTGAACAGTACTAGGTTCGGCTCCGAGATTGAACACAAACTCTGGGATGTAGGTACATCAGACTGATGGATTCAAAATAGAATGGAACTCATGTTCTAGATTCCAGTGTTAACTACTATCCAACTCTTCTTGTAATGATTAGAACGAATAGTTTTACAGATATTGAGCGCCGAGTATAGAGAAGTGATTATATATGTAAATTATATTTGAAACAATCTCAGCGATTGAAATTTAAATAATTCCAACGATTCGTCCAGCTAACTTGTCTGGACTTCTTCAGGGATTATTACCTTGAAGAAGTCCAGTCAAATATAATTTACATATATAATGTCTTCTTGTAATGCTTGTGACTAAATGGTATTATTGAAGCAATCCACATAGGATACACATATGTCAATAAGAAACTAATCAATTGCAACTCTAAACATCAACAGGAAGATATGAAGAATCAATGCGAATGAAAGAAAATGTAACCATTTACATTTTAGGAAACCACACACCTTCTGTAGTATTATTTCGATTCAAATAAAAGATTTTCGAATAAATTTATGAGACGACATTTCATATGAAAACTGCTTGTAATAATTGTATGAATAAGTGGGAAAAATTATAGTGTAAAACGTATGGTAGTTTGGAATTTAAAAAAACCATGCAGTCATTATCTTCATACATTGGAATTAATTTGTTAATTAAAGTTATTTTGTAAGATCACGGTAAAAAGTCTTTTATTTATCAAACCTCATTATTGATTTGTTATAGTGAATATAGTTTTTGGTAACACTTAGTCTATTTACAACAACATTTCATGTTTTGTAATTAGATCTTTGGTTCTACCTTTCATCATCATCATCATCATCATCATCATACATAGTGCATTTTATACTATTTATTTATTATTTATTTGAACAAATAAATATTGGTACAAAACGGCGCCAAATATATGTGCGCCACACAAAATTTTATTCGTGTGTGGGCTGTGATACTGCCCGGGTGTCCAGACCGAAGCAGGTGGTTTTCTTAAGGGCCACACCCTGAGCCTTTGACCTAAATATCTAACCCACAAGGCAGTGGAGCATCGTGAGGAGATGCAGTCTCATGGTAGCCAGTGACCAAATATTGGTTCATACGTCATTTGTCTCCTCAGGATACTGGAGCCCATGTGCACCATTGGTTTGGGATCTTGTTAAAGCGCCGGATATTCGATTTTCGTCCTCTCATTTCCGTAAACAACACCCGTGGTGCGGGAAGGCAGTGAGTAGGACTTCCCTGTCAGAGGCTGTATACGCGTGGCTATGTGTGAGCATTTCGAGAGAAAGGGCGGGCCCACCTCGCTCTTGGCCATACCAGGGCATTTGGGGCATTTTATGCATAAACTTCTGGTCCATTTTTTGTAGTCGTACAGGTACAATACATTTTTAATACATCTATCATTTAATGTAACTTATAACCGAAATGAATTATAAAGACTGTATAAGATTACGGTAGAATTGCTCATACATAAGAATAAAGATGATCTCATTGATAACTTAATTACTACTGGTAAACCTTAAAAACATCAGGAAAAGAATAATAATAGTAATAACGGGAATAATAATAACGGTAAAAATGTTTTAATTTCTGTATTAAAATACTGTTAATGAACGTTAATATGAATTTCGGTTAAATATCATACAAATGTGAATGATAATGTATAAAATAGATAATAAACCTTAATAGTATCTATAAATTCAAACAATGGTAATAATATGTACTAATGATAAGATTTTAGTGCAGGTTTTTTTTATTACAATGGAACACAATAGATAATTATGATACTGGAGACAATCCGGATACTTTGATTCTATTAGCAGTTTAAAACAAAACAGAATTAGTTGGGGTTTTTTTGGAAAACATTGTGAATAGAATAGTAATTTTTATAATCTTATTGAGTATTAGTTATAACTTAGTTAGATGACAATTGATAATTAGTTAGCACAACACAAGTAATTTGAAATTTCTTACATTAACCAATATACTTACAACTTTACACTAAGAGTATACAATAGACAACTTAACCTACTTCTTAGTAAAATTAATGACATTCATTGTATAAATCAGTGATGTGAATTTGCTGACGTTAGAATAATTTTTACTGAATACATTTAGTTGTTTATTCTGAGACTAAAACTGGTTACAAATACTGATTTCATTCATGTGTTTCGTCTTTATTATATGATCCTTATAAGCAGTTTAATATTTAGGAATTTACTTCTTTGTAAATTGTTGAAGTATTCTATCATTTTTCTGTAATAGTAACAGTAAAAGTGCATTGTAATGATGAAGTTTAGAATAATTACAAAAGTATATTTTCCGTAAAACATTTAGTGAGATTACATATGTGATTTATCTGACCTTTTGAATAGACTCTAATATCTTAGATAATGTGTAACTTTTGAGTCATTTTTACCTATCTAGTAACTCGATTGTTTTTATAGAAAATCGTAACTTTAAAAACATACATCTTTTATATTCGTATCCTTTCTATACTAAGAATATAAATATAATTTATGCTTGTTTGTGTGTGTTATTGTCTGTAAACTTATTATTTTATCCAATGTCTGTTTCCTAGTCACACCACGGAATTAACTTTTGTGAGTGATATAAACGTTTGGAATGAACAATATTTTGTGTGGAGACATTTACCATCACTGCTTCTTATATTATTGTTTGTTTAAGTAACTAAGTGCCTGAAATAAATTCATCCGATTTAATTCTTTTTTTCTCAATACTATATAAGATTCTTATATAAGACAGGAAAATCAATTAAAATCTAATAAACTAGGTGAAATTCTTTGAGATAACAGATCAGTACAAAAAGAAACATAAATTTATTCTGTTCACGTTTGACGAGTTTAAGTGGCTTAATATTTGACACTTTTAAAGAAAGAATTAACTTAGACTTGATCAAGTAAAATCACTCATTTCATCAACATGAATTCGTAGAATGGTGTTCCCAATAATCATAAATATCTCAGATTATAATAAACCGTTGGTATTTTTCAACCGTCTTAAATGTTATTACTAGTAGATATCATTTATTACAACTTAACATTAGGAGGAGGTGTCATCAAGTCTCTTCTTTATCTTATAGTGGGACTCCTCAGCAGTGTACACTCATGAATTTGACAAGCATGACATCCAGGAACTTCAGGTCTTCTAGTTTAAACATAAAATATAAAACATTGAGTTCCTAATTAATGGTCAAAATTTTTAACTGTTATAACAGTAAAACAGCTAAAATTTTCAAAATTTCTCAACTGATTCCATTTTGTTTGTGTATGTAGGTGATGTAGAAATTTGATAAAACTTAAAGAGATTATTTTTACTTCTAAATGTAGTCATTTGAGAACCATTAGAAATTAAGAACCACTTAACTGCCTAATTTTATCCCATTTCTACGTATGAAGAACCTAAAATTTTATTCTGTTAGGAAAGTCAAAACCCTTAGTTTCTCATCAACCACTGCACCATTAAGCTGCTAAGGTAAAATCTAACAGTAAATATATTTGACCTTTCATATAGTCATAGGAATTATTATTTTAATTCACTAACTGTATTTCATGTTAAGTCCCCCCCCCGAAAAAAATTAAACACATTTACTCCATATTGTTATCTTTTATTTCAATTTTAGACTGGTAAAGAGCGTACTGTTTTTAGCATCCATTCACATTCGAAAACCTTTATGTGAAAAATATTAAATAAGCTTGTTAAATTAAATATTATACATGGAATTGGGTAAACAATAAAAAAATACACCGTAAATGTTCTTTTAGAATTATCTTTCTTAAGTTCAAAATAATGAATGGTTATACACCAATTAAAAATCATTCATATGTTCACTCATCATGTTCAAAGGTATAGTTATCCGATCATTTTGATTAGTTGTATCCTGAAGGTACTTTGATGTTTAGACAAAATAAAGATACCTTCATTAATGTATGTATATGTAATAGAACTGACGAAAGTAGACATTACCTAAAATCACTGGTGATTATCATTATTTAATATTGCGACCTTTATGATCATTCATAAAAATACTTTTGTTTAAAAATATTGTTACCAGTATAAACTTCGTTTTTCGTGTTCGAACTTATTTAAGTGAGTCATTGGTATAAGTTGAATGCATGAAATGAATAAGTGACATGTAAAAATGTATAACTATACTACAGTGCTAAGCCAGTTAGAACGTTACAGATGATTTTGTGAGCTTAAATTCACCCTTTAAATAAAAATGGGAAATTTGATTGAAAAAATCATCAGTGTTTCATCTGTGACGTAATGAAATTTTTTAAAGTATAGTAATTTTGGTAGACGTTTTATTTCTTATAGCCTTACAATCAATCTTCCCATATTATTACTAAAGAGACAATGCTAGAGATTTCTCAATTATCTGAGTGTAAGCATATCTATTTTCAGATCTTTTCAAGTATCATGGATAATTAAACAGAGAACTCCTTACTATCTACCAAATCTTTAATAACAAATTTGCTGAAGATTTGTTCAAAAGAAGTTCTGATTTGAAAGAAAAACAACTCGTGAAGATCATACTTAAAAACTTTAACATTCCTATACTGACAGTTAGATTATTATTTAGCAAGTTACGAATAGTATATTTTACTTGAGACATGATATTGTCGAAAGAAATATTGTAACTAAAATTCATTGATCTTATAGGTTATAAAAATCTGGATCATAATCATTTCTTATTTATTATGGGAGAAACTTTTTTTTCTTATTTAATAAATGCTAAGCACAAAATATAGTGATGTTCTTTTTTTTCAAGATGGTTTCTTAAACGATCATAAAAGTTATAAAAAAGTTATTTTATTATTTATATTTCACGCAAAACCTTCGGTAGTTATTTTCTTTGTTCCGATTGTTTCTACTCGATAATACTAATAATAGTTACACATATTGTATTGAGAATATCATAATCTGTTGTTTTCTGGAATAACCAATCATGTTATGTTTGTTCAATACATTACAAAATAATAATAATAATAATAATAATAATAATCGTGGTAATAATAGTAATAATAATAATAGTAACATTAATAATAATATGGTTCATATATATACTTCGATTATTTAAACCACAGATTGTTAAGTTTCTTAAAAGCAAAAACAAAATAATTGTACAACTTTAGTCGAGCAAATTCTATTATATCAATTACCCAAGCATATGGATAAAATTTAATGGTATATATATATATATATATATATATATATATATATATATATATACTCATGAAACCATAATGGTTTATTTAATAACAGTTGTCATAATATGTATATATAGGCATATTTACCAGCTGGTTTGGTAGATGTCTATATATGTGAGTTTCTGTTTACCATTAAGATAACCATTTGACTTTGATGATTTCATTTCAGATTTTAAAAAATAATAATAATAAAACTGATATAATTCATTGATTCTATACCTCAATATCATGGAAATATAATAATCAATTGGTCTTAGTGAATATCTAAATTCAATTCTTTGAAAAGTAAGAATGAGTTTATCGGATCCATGAAATGGATTATAAGACAGAATTGCAAATAAATTAAAAAATTTTTTGTGTGAATTAAATGAGTTTATTTCAGTAAGAAGAATTTTATTCTAAATAGATGTAGTTAAATGATAATGATAAAGATGTTCATATATTTTACGTTTCTTTGTACTAAATGTACAGATGAATTGTAAAGTTTACATTATTTAGTCTTTATTCCTATGTACTCGTTGATAGTCGTTAACAGGTATTTAATTAGAACAACATATATTAACGAACAATGTTATTTTGAATTTGACCTTTATTAGGCTACAGTGTAATATATATAGGAAGATTTAAATGTATATCTGAAAAATTAAACTAATCAAGGTATTTTATAGATCAGTGATAACAACTGAATAGATTATATTAATAAATAAATAACGTACATATGTATCTACGAGTTCAGCTGCTGTTGCGTACAAAGCTATGTTGGGAGTAAAATTAGACTACTGACATAGTGAACTAACGAACACCTATCTTCGTATTATAAACAGAGATGATAGTGGTTAGCAGTAGGATTCAGGACGTGAGTTTCGTCCTATTCCGGATTTGTCAAAAGGATGTATTTGCATCCCAGATTTGAGGTTCACTCTTAATTATCTTTACAGTTTGTAAAATGTATGACCAAAATAATAAGCAGGTTCATTCTATCGTAATTGGTCGATAGGGCTCTTGTAGTGGATAGAATCGAATAATGTAGAATGATGTATCATTTACCTAATATTTTTTCTTATGAGATTTGATCTTGTCTTTCACATATAACAGAAGCAATAAGCACTGAAACTGACAATTCAGATCTTTGTACTGATTAGAAATTTGTAACACCCCTATCACTTCCTTGACTAAATTAGGCTAAGCAAACCAATTCGCGCATTATTTTTCATACAATTTGTTCGTTCATTACTTTTCAACACTTTCAAATATATTTTTCACTGTTTAATTATTTAAACATATTTGATTACATAATTTTACGTATTTTCAATGAACATTATTTTAATGTTCTTTGTAGATAAATTCTTTGACTTGCTTTCTATTATGAAGCATAGATCCAAGCTTTTATTGTTCTTATTACCAGTATAGTGGTTGTGGAGATTATCAAGTTTTTGATTGAGATCATGAACCGATTAATGTTAGACCAGTGGAGCTAATCCGTGTCGGGTAGAGATAGGTATCTACCTCAGTACAATGGAAGATGGTCGTACAATTTCGTGGATTAGTTGAGGCTAGACAGTAACAACTTTGGATGCCGGCTCAGTGGTCCAGTAGGTACGCAAAACTGGAAGCCCTGGGTTCAAATCCCGCGAGTGGGATCGTGGATGCGCACTGCCACTGAGGAGTCCCAGAGTAGGACGAAACAGCCGTCCAGTGCTCCTCGGTTTCCAACAGTCGTCTAACATCAATCGGTTCATGTTCTTACTACAACTAGTAGTATACTTATTATCACAATATCAATGTGTACTTTTTATTCATTATGTTTATCCATGTAATTTATTTCTTTATTATCAGTGACTCGTGAACTACCTTGATTGATTTATTATTTACAGATAAAGTTCAAATGGGAAAAATATTGTTTACTTACACGTGTTGTTCTCATTAACAAGTTGACAAACTTAAAATTATACTCATGTTTTTAGTATCTTTATTCCTTTGTAACCATTGAGATAATCAACCTATTTAAATTCAATTTTATCGATTCGGTCTCATTCATTTGTTTACCCTTTATTTGGCATTGACATTTATTTTCAAATATAAAACTTTATGTTAGCATTGAAATAACCAAAACAAGGTATCTTCAGTGTTTAGATGAAAATATTTAAGCTACGGAAATATATTCTCAAGTAGGTACACCAACATAATTTTCATAGTTTACATCAATGGATGAATTAAGATAGACAAACAATAAAAAGTAGGATATATACACACCATTGGATACTGGCTCAGTGGTCTCGAAGTCAAATTCTTGCAGTGGTAATAAAGGCTCTGAGTACGATCCACAATGAAGATGTGGATGTGGATTGCAGAGAAGTCGTAAATTAGAACAAAATTCTTGTCCAGTGCTTTCTCATTCTCACGGTTTATCTAAGATCATACCTTGATGTAAACTATGAAGGCTGAACATCTCCTCAAACCTCCTTGCACTACGAACATCATTTATCTTAAACTGTACACTGACTTCTATAAATTTATTAAAATATACTCAATACTATCTTTGTGTAGTAAGGATTAAATTAATTTTTAACTAAAGTACATAATAATTTCTTATCCATATCCATAATAACGATGACTGATTACTACAAATTTGTGTTATAATTTCCTTCATCGAATTCCCTACTTCTCAGTGTTGGTTTTCTATTTTCAACAAATCATCAAAATGTCTATTCTGTTGTTACTTTACATGGAATTAATACATTCATTGCCATTTATTTAATATGTTTCTTTTGTTTTGTAGAATGCATACATGAGTTACTTCATTCTAGTATATACAATTTATAATAATAATGATTCTTAAGTAAATAAATATGGTAATTGCTTTATATTCAGTTATTATCATAGCTTGTAGTCAATTTCAGAACTATTATCAGTTAGGAAGTATTGAACGGAAGTTACATAACAGTGTGACGCTACGAAACAGCGTAAAGAAATGAAGAAACAAAGAAGTTTCAAGAAATCGGTTTACTTTATGAATTTAAATAAAGGCAGAACGAACAATGATGCAGAATAATATGGATTCACTGTTCATTAACACTACTTCTCTCCATTTTACTGAAGCGATTGAGATAAAAAAAACTCAAACCTGATCTGTGTTCAAAAAAAAGATTACTCTAGTAATTCAATATTTTTGTCACTGGTCTTATTCTGTTAATATTTAGTTTGTGTTATATTCCTCTTCCATTACCAAATTCTTAAATCACTCCTGCAATCGTACATTTCCACTCACTTGATTCGCTTAAATTATGTAAACTCTTCAAATTCTATTCAATTATTACGTAACCCACTTTAACAGTTGTTTAATTCCATAAATCCTTTATTGCCTCTGAAATTATCACATAGTTTATCTTATCTGTCTCTGAAATTCACTCAACTATTATATTACCCATCTCTAATGTTATCTTGATTATAATTTTTGTCATTCCAATTCTTTACATTCACTTATGTCAGTTGTTCTACACTATATGTTACTGAATGTAAGATTCTAATCCATATTTGGTTGTAATCAGCTGATGAGAAACCACGAGATATCATGAATTCATATTATCCTACATCAATGTTTGTTTTGGCTTTATTTAAATAGGTCTCATTTTGGAATCTTCCTATTTCACAGTGATCAAAACATCTATAAATAATTTGATAACGTTAGTCCCTGATAAAAAAATATCCTGACAGATAACTAGTCTTCAGATTCATTTCATCAATAAATTTGTGTGACTCTAAGTTCCAGTTGTTAGCTTAAAATCTTGAATTTTTCCAATCTTACAACTTCTAATTCATGTGATTTTATTCACGTACAATAATTATTTATGTGAATGAAACTTCATTTATGTTTTTTGAATCTTTTGCTTAGAATATATAATACTTTAGAGTTTAATTGTCGTTTTATTCTGATATGATAATTAGAAACTGAATTAAAATAGACATCTAGATCTTTCAATAGTTGAAATCATGAGTCTATTGAAGCTAGAACACCATGAAAAACTGGAAGCACTGGACGGCCGTTTCGTCCTAGCGTGGGACTCCTCAGCAGTGCGCATCCACGATCTCACCCCCTTGAGATTCGAACCCAGGACCAATCAGTTCCGCGCGCGAGCGCTTAGCCATTAAAACACTGAGCCGGCAACTAACAGTGTTAATGTCTAACTTCAACCAATCCACGAAATCGTGCCACCGTACACCATTGTCTTCAGTGAGCTGATATCTCACAACAGACCTGGTTGAACTGCAATGGTCACTGTTTCTCACCAGAACTCCAAGAGTGTCTCTTGAAGTCAGTCACTAGTGAGCAGATGATTATTACTACCCATTCTGATCTAGATCTTTATTAATTCATCTAATGGATTCAATAATATTTCATATAAGACACAAGGAAGCTGTCAATTCATGATACAACTAAACTGAAAACTTCCATTATAAACAAATTATGTAAAATAAATCATATTCATTTTTTTTTGAAAAAAAAAACATAATGTTTTAGGTTTTTCTCTGAGAACCATTTTCGTCCATCTGCTTTTATTATCAATCTCTTTAATGATCTATTTTTTCTTCTTTCAATTTAGAAGATTCAGATTGTATAATGTCGTACAGCTATCATTACAACTAAAGAGTACTGATTATCTTGTCCTAGTTACTATCATATCGATTAAGAATATTCTAGATTCTATTTTGTAACATTTATGTTATTTTCGTGATATACTATCATACAAAAGTTTATTTTACTATAAATGTATATATATATATATATATATATATATATATATATATATAGTTTTCTATCTATAACTTATTGATAATCATTTACATTAAATAAATAATGAAATGAAATAGATTTATACAAAGACAAATGTAAAAATAAACTGACCAAACATTGTATCTATTATGAATCTATCCTCTAGTCTAGAGATACAATTTTCTGTATGTCATCTGTTTATATGATGTAGATATTCGGATCAAAGTAGGTAAAGTTATTCTCGAACTTATAGTATGAAGGTTGAAAGCGGAAAATATGATTCATTAATAATCACAGAAGTCAAATTGAATGATCAAATATGTATGTAAATCAAACTATCATTCAAAAAACTTGAAAGCACCAGATCGTTGTTTGATTGTTATGTGACACTTCTCAGTAGTAGACACTTACGCCACTGAATCTAGGAACCGAATTTACAACCTATACTTTCACACGTACCCTTAACCCCTAAACAAGTGAGCAAGTATCCGGTGGTAAACATGTCTAACTCTAATAAAATCACGATAATGAGAAATCCTAGTCAATCGACTATCGTAGATAGCTGGTCACGATTTCTCACCAGAACTTTATGAATAGCCTCATGAAGCTAGTGAGCTATGGGTTATTAGTATAGGGGATTTGTAGAGGTTAATGGGTTTTTAATGAGCATGAACTGGAAGTACTGAACAGCCATTTCGTTCTTATATAGAACTTATCAAATGTGCGAAAGAAAGTTTATTTGATTTACACATGTTATTGATTATCTAATTTGACTTCTGTGATTATTAATGAATCATATTTTCCGCTTTCAACCTTCATACTATAAGTTCGAGAATAACTTTACCTACTTTGATCCGAATATCTACATCATATAAACAGGTGACATACAGAAACTTGCGTCTCAAGACTTATCATTAAAACGATTACTATTCACCAGGTTATTAGATGAATAGTAAATATTAAGTTGGTTAAGAGTTGTTTCAGAAAATTTAGATTCACTTAAACATTATGTAGAAAACATCTAGTCAGTATCTCTTATTTTTATTTTCACCATGATAGTAAAATATCTCTTTTATGATTGATATAACGAATGGATCGATTTTAGATCACCATTGAAAACCTGGAAACACTGAACTGCCATTTCGTCTTAGTATGGAACTCCTCAGCAGTACGAATCCACGATCCCGCGTGCGGAGCTCGAACCCAGAACCTTCAGTCTCGCGCGCGAACGATTAACCTCCACATCCTTATACTACTAAAATGTCTGTCATTGTCAACATAATGTACTCTTGAACAACATTGTAAGTGGACATTATGAAGGTCAAGTGAGCTGCATACATATGGGACACAATATAGTAGACTTGGATGAAAACATATTTCATGAATTGGTTTATCCATATAAAATCTCATAAAAGGATTGCATGTTACTATACTTTTGTCTAACGTTTTTAAATACACAAAACATTCGTGCAGTACACACATTTTTATGATTAGTGTAGAAGATCTCGATAACATATAGTCGATGATCGTAAATATTACATGTACTGATATATAAAATTTACTTCTGAAGATCCATAAAAGTAAATATCGGAACTAACTGAATATTGAAAGAGAAAATACTAAAATTGAGATTTTCTTATGTTCACTATATACAAATACATTTTTATCAAAAGAAGCTTATGACCAATTGATTATAATATAAACTATACATCAACTTTAATCAATAGCGCACACAAACATAGATGTTTTGATATATAAAGTTTAATTTCTTAGATTGAAAATGGTTTAAATCATGAATAACATGATAAGTGTTTACTTTTTAGAACTAATGAAGTGACAACTAAAGATACTAATTAAGTGATCAAATAACTTTTAATTTTTATTAGTAGTATCTATGACTAAGATACATATTGGAGTAAGTCTGAATAATAATAAAAACTCAAATCGAATCTGTGTATTCAAAAAGAGACTACTCTGCTAATTTAATTTTTTGGTCATTAGTTTTATTTTGTTAATGTTTAGTTTGTGTTATATTCCTCTTCCATTATCGAATTCTTAAATCACACCTCCACTCATACATTTCAACTCACTTGATTCTCTTAAATTATGTAAACTCTTCAAATCTTATTCAATTATTACGTAACCCACTTTAACAGTTGTTTATTCCTTTAGTCTTATGTAAACCCTTCATTACCTCTAAAATTATCATATAATTTGTCTTAACTGTCTCTGAAATTCACTCAACTATTACATCACCCATCCCTAATATTACCTTCATTCTAACACCAAATAACCCCTGACTTGTTCTTGCATATATATAGTTATCATCGATAACCTTTGTTATTCCAATTCTTTACATTCACTTTTGTCAGTTGTTCTACACTATATGTTACGTGAATGTAAGATTGTAATTCATATTTGGTTGTAATCAGCTGATGAGAAACCACGAAATATCATGAATTCATATTATCCTACATCAATGTTTATTTTGGCTTTATTTAAATGCAGTCACTATTAGTTCATTGTATGCATTATGGACAAGTGAAAGTTTCGATGAGACTTAGGTTCACTGTTTTTTTTTTGGAGACTACTTTCCACCACGTACTATAAAAACTTAAATGGTCCTAATGATTTATGTGAATTTAAATTATATTTGATGTTCAGGATAGAACAAAATATTGGATCTATTTACCTTCAATATAAGATCTTGAAAATATTCTATTTTAACGACATGTGTTACTTGAGAAAAATTAAACAATATACATTGTAAACTTTTTATTTTCCATATGCAAAGTTTATTCAATTGAAGTCATTCTTTGGAAATTGCTGAAGTTATAAAACACTGATCTCAGTTGAACACTGGTCAGATGTTTCGTTCTTCTAAGGAGTCTGATATTATCAGTGATATTGTAGCTGAAATTTATTGTAAATCTGAAAGCACTTTCTATTAGGGATTAAATTATGTCAATGTATAATAAATTTTTCATTAATAAGTTCTTGGTTATAATGATCACCATTCAGCTGGTTACATTAAATGATTATAGGAGTTGATCTTAAGAAACAGCTTTATGTATTAGTTTAA
Organism: Schistosoma spindalis; assembly: GCA_946903255.1. Taxonomy (NCBI): domain Eukaryota; kingdom Metazoa; phylum Platyhelminthes; class Trematoda; order Strigeidida; family Schistosomatidae; genus Schistosoma; species Schistosoma spindalis. The sequence continues at coordinate 9,722,384 of OX336424.1, forward strand.
AATATATTCTGTTTGACATCAACCAAAGTGAAAATCATCATTACCAATAAACAACATTGAAAATGTTATATAAACTATTTGTTAATAACAAGTTATGAATAAACATTAGATTATCATTGAAAACCTGTAAGCTATAAATGGCCGTTTCTTCCTACTATCAAAATCTTCAGCAAGAAATGGCCTTCTAATACTTCCAAGTTTTCAATGGTGATCCGACATTAATAAATTCATGATCTCAAATGAAACTCAACAATCCCTACAAACCTGAACTGATATAAATTTCTGATTCAAAGATTAATTTACTTTTTTTAGAAAAAAAACATTCCTAATGTTCTATAGAAAAATTAAATATATAATAATAAAATTCTGTTCAGACTTAGAAATAACCGAAATGAAATACACCCATTAAGATATTAAATAACGAAGATTAGTTCAGCGAAGTGTTTGCCGAAAAGAGAACTCTTTCATGAACTAATCTCTCTTATTTAATAACCAAAACAACTATTCATTACAATTAACTTACATATATTCAATAGAACTGATAGAAGGGTATATTTCAAAGAATTCTCTGACTAAATAAATTCAACAATTATATAATTGAGATTCAGATTCAATAAAAGTGAATTGGATATAAAATATTTGGTTGTTTGTTTTTGAGGGGGGAGGGGGTGGAATAAACATGTATCGTTTACTCAAATAAATGCCCATCAAGCTTTGGCCTTGAATTTGACCAATCATAAAATAAGACGATTCACTTATACCATTGGTGTAAATTATATGTAAAATTGTCCCATATACTGGTAGTAATACATTTAAAGCCTGTTTATCTAAACTGTCCAACTTTAATATTGTTAAAGACCTTAGTGTAAATCTTTAACTGAAAATGACACTATAAAATCATTTTTAAAATGAATTTTTTATTCTTAAGAGGAATAATGTTTAAAGAAGGAACGAATCGAGCGAAGAAATTTCTTTTCAATTCAATAATGTTAAGTATGAATACTGGTAGATATAAATGAAAATTATCGCGTGAATTGGTTGAGGTTGGACATTAACATCATTGGATGCCGGCCGGCTCAATGGTTTAGAGATTAAGCGTTCGCGTGCGAGACTGAAGGCTCTGGGTTTTAATCCCGAGGGTGGGATCGTCGATACGCAATGCTGAGGAGCCCCACAATAAGACGAAACGGTCATCCTGTACTTCCTGGTTTCCAATGGTGGACTAACATCAATCGGTTCCTGATCACATCCAAAAAATTCTCTCTCTTTTATTGGTTTTATTTAGAAATCTACCTGTCATTAAATCAACGGAATATTCAAATATTCAAATCTTTTCTTTTAACAAAATAGCCTCAGAGTTCTTTTTAGAAAATGTTATATTCAAAGAAACTTGACTATTAGTAGAAAAAAAGATATATGACCTATTCGTATCATTGCGTGACATATTTTTTTCTTACTGAACACCCTTGTAATTATTATTATTATTGTTATTAGTAATAATAATAATAATATCATAACTATTCTGCCAGTAGATCTACTGTACAAAAATAACATTTTTTTTCGCAACGTTTTTTTACTTTGTATTCATGTCGATTCTTGATCATAGCAAATATTTCAACTTTATGTAAGCACATATACATATGTAATACAAGCTGATATTGTGGTGTGTGCTACTAATGTAGACATAAGTAGTATATGACGCGAGTTTTAAACGTAATGTCTGGCAGCAGAAGATGAAGGAAGATCAAGAAAGGAAGGGCGGGAACACAATGGAATTTGTATAGAAACTCATGAACATTGAAAAGACAGACAATCGATTGATGTTTGCAACAGGAACATTCAAGTTTGATATGATGGATTGTTATCTTGCAAATTAACGATTCACTAGATGGTTGTTAGATTTGATGAAGAAAGACCATTTGTTAAAGCTTTACTAACTGTATTTCAAGTAAGCTAGATTTTCAATGTTACATTCTTGATCTGTCTACCTACTTTTGGTGCTGAGGATAAATTGTCTAATTTAGATTAAGACCTGGACAAGATATGCTGACCGACTTAACTTTGAGGCTATTATGCGTGAGTTCGAAGTGAGTTAGAGAGAAGAAAACTATTCTACCACTTGATTGGTGAGCAAGCACGCAAGTGAGAGGAGACAAGACAACTGGAACACTACTCGATTTATTTCCGATTTCTCTGATTTCAGATTAGTGTAAAAAGGTACTTGAATAAATAGGTGAATAACCCGACCGCAACGTACAATAATTAGAAAAAATACAACTATGTCCAAAGCTGGGAATTAAAGTGGAAAATAGGGTGCAAAATATTATGTTTAAATTACAATAGCTTTGGAACGAAAGCTTATGTTCTGTAAAATAGATTAGGGACAAAAATAAATGTTAGTCTTTTACAAGCTTTGAACAAAATGGAATAACGTCCCGAAAAATAGCTTTCTTAGTTTGTCAGGGCTTCTTGTTTCCCTGTTCACATCAGTTATCTACCTCAGATAATTGATGAAGAGTTATTCAAGATCATGGATAGATTGAAGTTAGACATTAACACTGTTGGATGCCGTCTCAGTGGTCTAGAGGTTAAGCGTTCGTGCGATATCGAAGGTAGTGGGTTGGCGTACCACGTGAAGACTCATGTATGCGTACTACTGAGTAGTCCCATATTATGACGAAACTGTTGTTTAGTTTTCCCAGGTGTTTTTAATGGTGGTCTAATATTGATTGATTCATGATCTCAATCAAAACTCAAAAATCTTCACAACCTTCTATTTATATAAATTAATAATTCATTTGTCGTTCACAATAAATAAGTTCATATGATAAATCTTTAATATCATTAAATAACAGAATACAGTAAGTCACATTTATATGTCTCGAAATTTTTGTAGCAACTTGCAATATTGCACATTTATTGACCGCATATTGACTGAATGGTATATTGTAGTTATGAATTAACGTTTTAGCATTTAACTACAAACTAGTCTCAGGTTGATAACTAAATAATAAACATCAGTGTGTATACGTTTATTGAACTCGTATCAACGCTCTTCAATCGAGAAAGAATATCGGCTCAGTTTTATTAATAATATTTTACCATCTATACGTCAACTGCATATCAATTTTATAGCACAAATGTCAAGTTATTTAGATAATTGAAGCTACATACATGAGACCACCTGTCTAGATATATATGAGAGATTGGCTACGCCACTTTATTACATAGATTTAAAGCATAATGTGTTCCTTTACTGTGCTTTCAAATGAAGTTGTGAAAACCATAAGGGGAAGTTTAATCTCATTTAATGATCTCATTTGTATAATGATAAATAAACTACGGCGAGCAAGAATATTTGACTATTTTAGTAAATCGTTTAATGATTATCAGATAAGATATATATATATTCAATATTTCCCTGTGATTACGTGTGTTTGATAAAAACGAATAAAATCAACCTATAAAGTGAACAGGAAATTAGGAAAACACTCTGGAAGTGGATAGAACATACATTGCAGAAATCACCAAACTGCATCACGAAGCAAGTGTTAACATGGAATCCTGAAAGGAAACGGAAAAGAGTAAAACCAAAGAGCATATTATTATAATACATAACTATCGATATAAAAGTGTTAATTAACGTGAAATGATCAGGTGGAAATTTCTAATAGTTTCATCACTACTGAAGTAATGCATAAAGAGTAAGTATTAAGTATAATAGCTAAGCAAAACGAAAGTTAGATAACTATTGACACTAATATCTCATTGATAGAGAACAACACTGTCAACATAAACCAATCACCATCTTAATTGTCGAACTGAAAGATCCTACCTGTCATACAACATAGCTTATATGTTTAATTGGGTTGCGTTCACTGAAATCATGAACTGGTTATGGTTAAGGCACCGTTGAAAACACCTGTGAACAATAAACGGCCGTTTTTTCATAGTATGGGACTACTCAATAGTGTGCATCTACAATCCCTCACGCGGTAGGCAAACCCAGAACCTTCAGTCTTGTGAGTGAACGCCTAACCTATTGACTTGTGAGCTGGAATCCAACTGTGTTAATGTATAACTTCTGTTAATCCACATAATTGCATGACCATCTTACATTAGTTTCATTGTCCTAATTCTAGTTTATTTTTGTTCAACTAAGTAGACTTATATTTTGTTTGTAAGAAAATTAGGATTTAGAAATGCTATTTCATAAGTTACCCCAATAATTCTTGCTATTTTTACATATAATATACAACTTAAATTGGTACAATTTCAAAATATTGTACGATTGTATAATTTGTAATCAATAGCTTGAATTGATATTTTAGTGGCTCCACTTAAATCGTATGGTGATTGTTATCAAAATGTACATGCCGCCAACCCTCGTATATTTTTATCGACATATTTTGCGCTAGAGAATAATAAAATAAAATAAGTCAATTACGAGAACGAATTTTGAATACGTATATTTTATACACTCATTGATCCAGACAGGCAATCAGAGAAACGTGGTGATGGAAGCGAAGCGAAACCAAACGAAGCGATGCGCAGAGAAGTTGGCGAGTGAGCCAACTAGTTTTGATTAAGCGTCACTTAATATTTATATTTAGACCAAAAATAATTTACAGACATGTGATGAATAGGATAAGCAATGTATACACACCCACTTAAAAACAGTCAAGGTTGATAAGCGAGTAATTCACAAGGTGACTCAAGAAGAATGAATAAATTGAAATAGTACCAGCCACTACATATGCAATGCGTAGCCGATTCAATAATTACCCATAATTTTTTAGAAGACAAAGTAACCGGTTAAAAATATATAGATTGTTTTATGTAAAAAAAAACGTATATGCACTTACATAAAAAGTATTTAACGCAATAATAAACATGATTAAAATTTATTCAACACGTAAATGCCTTATTTTGAGCTTTGTAAAGTACCATAATAACTATGGATTCATAACTGTAGAGACTTATGATCAAGTTATTGAAAACAGTTGTTCGCTTAAATATTCTCTTGTTTTAGAAACGAAAATCATTATAAGAATAATAATCCATAGATCATTCACCAAACAATATTATAAAAACTTAACTAACAAGCTCACTTATTACTTACTACTTTGTACATTTATTATTAACTTTTGAAGATTTTTGGTCTTTCATCGAGACATTGTAGTTTTGGTTGGTATGTCAGACTAACATGGCTTATTCTATCTTCTAGACATGCCAATTTATACATTCTTCTTGAGTCACATTTTGACCTTGTTAATTAATTGTTTATCAACCTTGACTGTTTCCATATGAGAGTATGTATGTTTATTCCTTATCCCACTCATCACATGTCTCTAACTGGTTTTTGTTTGATTATATATATCGATTAACGCTTGGTTAGATCAAGTTGGCTCATTCGCATTCTTCATCTCGTATCATTTTATTTTACTTTGTTTTCCGATCAACTGTATGAAATATGCGTATTCGAAAATCCATCTTCATATTTAACTTATTTAATTCCGTTATTCACTAACGTGAGTTAAGTCGAAAATTATATACAAGGATAGACGACATGTATATGTTTCAATAACAATCAATCATACGATCTAAGTGGATTCAGATATTCTCAAGCTACTAAAACATCATAAAATATTTCACATACTATTTTAATAACGCTTCTTGTGTAAATATTTCTATGTAACTTGTGCTGTTTCATTCTCAGCCAAATTAACTTCATTATGTTACAGATTAAATAAAACGAAATTGAATTTGGATGCCGGTTCAATGATCTAGAGGTTAATCGTTCACACGCGAGACTTATTGGTCCTGGGTTCGAATCTCGTGGGGCGAGATCCTGGATACGCACTGCTAAGGAGTCACATACTAGGATGAAAGAGACATCCAGTGCTTCCAGGTTTTCCATGGTGGTTTAGCTTCGATAGACTCATGATTTCAATCATTAAATTAAAAGAAGAACTTAAATGAATAACATAAAATTTTTATTAATTTCAATTTGGTTTACTAACTTTTTTAATGACTTACTATTTGTGATGTTAATCTTATTTGGGAATAGTAGATAGTATATCAATTACTTATTTAATAATAATAATAATAATAATAATAATAATAATAATAATAAATTTCATACTATTATCGGTTTTTAATGATCTCGATAAAATGATCATTGATCATGATCATGATATGGATATAATTCATTATGTGACAAAAATAAACTCTAAATTCAACCATTAAACTAGAATAACCATTCAAAAGAAAAATAAGAACAACATAATATTAGTTCATTAAAAATATCGGTTTATTAGATTATCGGTCAAAATTTAAAACATATTTCTTGTTTAATTATAAAATAAGAAACATCTCTAACCAATTATAATTCTGTATTCAATCATTTCTAGCTTAACCAAATCTTGAAAGTATAAGTAAATTTCAGATTATTTACGGTCAAAACAGTTCTTTACCATTTTAATGGAATGCTATATAATTCATCTTCATTTGAACTTCTAGTCATGCATAAGTTCACATGTCAGACAATTATATAAACAAATTTACAATAAAAAAATGATAGACTTGATAATTATTTACAGTGTTGTAGTTAGTTAAGCTCCAATTGGTGAGACTATAATTTATGGACAACCTTTGAGCAACGCCAACGTGACTTTGAGAGTGTTCACCTAATAACTAGGGCCAAATGAGGTTTATAAAGTAGTATTCTGATTTACAGTTGATGATTAAGGTTAGGAGTTAAATTTACGGTTTTCATCACGAACTGACATCAGCATTAATGCCAAGACTCTATTTAGCCAAATGAATGAGTAAATTTCGAGCCGAAACCCGAAACTTGTTATCTTATACCTGATTGTTTCATCCATAAGTTATAATCTCACCCTTCAATCTTGCAATTGTCTAGTATTAACTATCTTGTTATACTAAAATTACGAACATAAGTTTGATAATGTACAAACATTTTACAATTTGTTTTATACTATACATAGTTTTCTTTATAGGAAGTTAGATAAATTGAATAAATCACTTCTAAATGGTTTTGTGAAGACAACTGTACGGAATTATCTTGGCTTAAACATTTCACAAAGTTTCATTTACCTTGAAACTATAATATTCAGATCAGGTAGTTGCTTTTAGTGTTACTGCGTTCTTTCAGCAAAACAGTTTATTATCATTATGGGAACATCTTCATAATTTCTAAAAGTGGAATACTTCCACACAAAGTGAATGTTGATGATATTGTTTAGAATGACTGAGATATTCTCTTAATCAAATCATCTGACTCAGAGGACTCAGAAACACCGAAATTATTTTCCTTAAATGTGTCAATTTACCGTAATTGATGAATAAAGCAAACAAAACATATTTTCACATTGTTTAACTGATAATATTTAACAATAAAAACACATAGGTGTTCTTAAACAGAGTTGATCACTTTCAAATGGACTATATAAATCTATTCGCAGTTTGAAAGACATTGATTTTGGTCAGCATGCAATATCCTTATGTTGTGAACTAATTAATTAATTTGTGCGACTAAATACATAACTGGATACATTATTCAAATATTTCCGAGATTATTGTTTGATCTTTTTATTAATCATTTTGTTCTTAAATATGTACAAATGGTGGGTGATAACTTGAACTAATTAAGATTTTAGTTCAAGTTCTACACTATTTTTGATAGACTAAATGATTCAGTACATAATTTCAGTGTTATTTTTCTCAAAGATAGTCAAATCAGTAATATAAATCGTACAAATTTTCATGCAGATTGTCTCCATGGAATAGACGTTTAATTATTTACTAAAGTAGAGTTTACATGTCACTTAGTTGATTATTCGGAAAATTTTTCTATACACCTTCAACCAAACACCACAATAATAGTTATTCAACATTTTCATCAAAACTCTAAGGAATTATATGATTTAATCGTTGAGTTCATGAGTCGATTAAAGCTAAACCATCATGGAAAACCTGGAGGCACTAGACGGCTGTTTCATCCTAGTATGCGAATCAGCAGTGTGTATCCACGATCCCAACCACGAGATTAGAACCCATGACCTATCGGTCTTGCACGTGAACGCTTAACATATAGACCATTGAGCCGACATCCAACGGTGTTAATGTCTAACTTTAACTAATCCACGAAATTGAGCCACCGTACATCATTGTCTTTAGTGAGTTACTATCTTACAACAGACATGGTTGTACTCCACTGGTCACTGTTTCTGGCTAGAACTCCAGGAAACACGTCTTGGAGACAGTTACTAGTGAGCATATGATGATTATAATCAGATAAGGGTTTTGTGGAGATTGTAGTAATTTAATATTTGAATTCATGAATCAATTGAAGATAGACCACTATGAAAAACCTGGAAGCACTGAACGGAAATTATATAACTTAGCGATGAAGTGTATTCAACTTACTCCAAGTGAAATTTATCTAGATAAATGATGAAAGGGTAGTTTCTTCAAATAAAATTCAAAATTTATGGTTTGAGACTAATTATCCTTCATAAATTATCATCAAATATATTGCATTGAGATTTTAAGATAGTAAAGATATAAACATTATAATGCATAGAGTATTAGCAACCGGATACATTTATGTCTGAGACTTTAAACAAAATAATGACTGTGAAGCTGGGTGACACGGGATCGAATCCGCCAGGGAGCACCAGTTCCCTCAAAGATTACAGGTACATCTTGCTGACGAGTGCCAAGTAGCACGAAACCCGGGTCCAGGGTTTCCTGTCGACTACCTCCAAACACCATCTAATGAAAGTAAACCTGTTTATCTATTTTAGTTATAAATGGCTGAATAATTCAAGATTCATCTCTAATACTAGTTAATAAGTAAAAAATAGTGACATTTGTCATTAGAATAAGTTAGATTGTGAGTAAGATGTATGTTCAGTATAATCAAAATATAAACAAAATCTAAGACATGCCTTGCTATACACAAAATCATTTAAACGGAACAACAAAAATGTCCTAAATGAACCTAAGAATTGAAATTTTATTTCTTTATACGCAATTTATCATTATTCTATAACTTATGCTGAAGGAAAACAACCAGACAAATATTGAAATATTCAACAATAGAACTCCTAACTTCTATCCTCTGAAGTGTTTTAGAACCACAGTGGGATGTTTCTTCATATTCACGTTGGTTTTAAAGTTATTTATAAAATATTGAAATGTTATTGAGACATTCTGAGCAGCAACTAAATTTGAATGTAGGTATATTTAAAACACAATTGTATGAACGAAGAATATTCTTTTCAATAATTTCTCATCAGGTCCTACAATTATAAATCCAAAGTAATAATCCATAAAATTGGCCAGATTTAAGGTAGAGTACATCATTTGGAAATCGTAATATGTAAATTAAGAATTGTTGTTTGTTATATAAAATCAAATCAGATCGTTAATGTTGGAGCTGACTAATATAAAGTGTTAACTTGAATCAGTTTATAAGCGAAATGAAATTGTGCGATAAGTAATCAGAATAAATATGGTCAACATGGGGTGAGAGAAAAAATTTTGGGATAAAAATCGGAAATTACGTACTATGTAGAATAATATGAATTAGGTCAGATATAGTAGATTTAAGGGTGGATATTGAATAAATTTCTCAAAAAGTTCATTTGGTATTGTTTGGCTTGTATCTTCCCATTGAGGTTTAAGACTGCAATTGTTCAGTCTGTTATTGGCATTTGTGCATACTGTGCATATGCCTCGATATTGCCTTAATTCACAAGCTTTTTGTAGTGTAAACAGTGATGGATAGTAGCTAGCAGTGGCATCCATTGCTTACACTACAAAAAGCTTGTGAATTAAGGCAATATCGAGGCATATGCACAGTATGCACAAATGCCAATAACAGACTGAACAATTGCAGTCTTAAAACTCAATGGGAAGATACAAGACAACCAATACCAAGTGAATTTAAATTCACCCCATTGCACAAGCAAGTGGCTATCAGGACTCAGTAGCTGAGTGAATAACGCGATGGCGTTTGAAGCGAATGATACTGAGTCCGAGTCCCAAAGTGAACATCAACTCTGAGATGCTGGTACATCCAGCTGACGAGCCCCAAATAGGACGAAACGCGCATCCTGGATTCCACTGCTAGCTACTATCCATCATTACTTACACTACAAAATTCCTCAAAAAGGTTATCAAGTGTAATGATAATAATAATAACAATGTTATTCACAGTCATAAGGATAATAATAATAAATTTGGGACATAAAATGAATATTAATCAAATCACGTCAACATATTATAAAATTAATTATTAACTAGTTGGTAAGGGTAAAAGGAGTGGTTGAACATACTTCTTATAGATGCAAAGCTCTGGCTTTTTGATCCGAATAGCAATTACTTCAGCCGTCTTTAGGATTCGCAGTCTGACGGAATTAGGTAGACTGCTGTTAACACGACAGATTATTGCAAAAGATTGCTCCATTTTGGCTGTATGTCCTGTCTGAACAAGATGGTCTAAGATGGAGCTGTTAACAGTTTTGACTACACCTTTGCTTAACCACACGGGGAGGTGCTCACGAATCCGAACGAAAAAATCCCTGGAACATCTGCCAATATAACTTGCTCCACAGGAGCAGTTGGATTGATAGATACAGGAGGTGGCTAGTCTAGGTAACTTTCAACCTCGAAGTGATTATTGGTCGTATGGAGAACATTTGTTGTAGTTTACCTGCATTAAAAGTCCTTTGAATTGATCTGCTTAAGTCTTAGCATTTCACTCGGTGCATCGCCTCTGAATTGTAAGCGTATATACAGAGACTTTTTATTTACAGTTGGGCATTCTCTATATTGTCTTTTATTGACGATGTTTTTACTTGTAAATTTCTCGGGATATCCATTTTCCTTCAGGGTTATGTATAATGACTTTGTTTCATCTTCAATCGTATCCACAGAGCATATAGTCTTGATTCTATGATTCAGTGTCTTAATAAGGTTCCTTTTGTAATGTAGAGCAACAAAACTAAGAAAGTTTGTATATTGACTCGTCCAGGTAATTTTTCTGTTTATGTTTCTTTTTAGCGATCCGTCCTTCCTCCTTGTAAGTAGAACATCTAGAAAGGCTATTCTACCCTCATTTTCCATCTCCCATGTGAATTTTATGGACGTGTGAACTGTGCTGAAACGCTTGAGTGTTTAGGCATACTTCTCAATCATTTCATCAATAAGATCAAAGATTTTAATTGGAAATTTTATTGAAAGATATAGGAAGTATATACTACCTTCATCCAGTAAATCTTTATATCAAACTATACGTTTATAATATGCAATTGTTATTCTCTCATTATGTTATCATTAGTTCAATCTTCTTGTCACAAATCAATTCGTGTTATATGTAGATATGTACCTGAAGAAATATGGAAACCCGGAAGTGAGTTTGGTAAATCTCACTCATCAATCGTTTTACTATTCACTTATGTTAATATATTTAAGATGATTCAAGTGTTTAACTGATTGTCCAGAGAAAAAAAAAATCCTTTATATATATATATATATATATATATATATATATATATATATCTTCGGAAATAAAATGAACACAATTAGTAGAAATCAAGGGTAACCAATTAATAAATAAATATACCAGGTCAACAAAGAGTAGTGATAAAACTTTGTAATTTGATGATTATGTAATGATATGTTCGATTTTAATTTGAATCAATTATGATTAACTTGTTGATGCTCACCATTTTGGTGTGGCTCACCAAGTTTGTTGAGGCAAAGTTCTTCTTAATCTGACTCCAATATATTGTATCTCGTTAAATGTTTATTTAACACAGGCTAAATCTCGTAGTAGAATTATGGATCTACTCGAGATTATTCAAAAGCCCAAACATCAGTTATAGAGATAGTTTTTTGTTAAAGATTGTCAAAATCCGCAAGCATACAGCAAGCAAGCACGCAGGGGAAACACAAGTGTATGTGTGTGAGTGAGTGTCAGTGAGTGAGTGAGTGAGTGCGTTCAAAAATCCATTTATATATATATATATATATATATATATATATATATATATATATATATATGAGTGTTAATCAAGTATAGATAAATTATTGATTGTCTGTGTATTACAATCGATGGAAGAATAGATTAAAAATTGACATGTGCTCAATCCAACACACAAAAAATTACATGGTGAATCAAGTGTCTAAATTACAACGAGCAAATAAATAATACAGTAGTGGAATGGAATTACTACACACTTTTAACACAGTTTTACATTTGAATTTTTATAACCCATTTAATTCTACTCGTTTATTATTTATCTTTACTAATGGACCTTTCTGATAATTCCTCTTTTAGAACATAATATTTAATTATTTAAGGGTTAGACTATATCTTATGGATGACCTTCGAGTGACTCTGAAGTGACCTTGGGAATGTACATTTACTAACTAAGACTAAACAAGGGTGATAAAGCAGTGTAAGGAATTAGAAATGATTGACAGTTGATGGTTGGGGTTAGGAAGTAGATTTAGGTTTATAATCATGAACTAATATCAGCCAAAATGCAAAACGCTATTTAGATAAATGGATGAATGAATTTCACGCCAGAATCAAAAACCTGTTATGTAATATCTGATTGATTCGCACGTAAATAATAGTCTCGCCACTTATTAAAATCAGAAAAAAATTTATGTTGTTTCATCTAAATTATTATTTTTTTATTGTTCCTGGTTTAATGAAAAAACATTGATCTCTTGGGTCCGATAAAACATCATTGAGTACTAGTTAATTGATTGACAGAATGACGAAATATCAGAATATATTCGTATAAGGAGTTTATAGGATTTTTTAAATTTTATAGTTAACAACAAAGACTGATCAGGAAGCACTGAAAATCTGTTTCATCTCGGTACGGAAGATTCCTGAATTGTACATTCACGAAAGTTTGGTCAGCGCTTGACTTTCAATCACTTGTTCATTATTCAGATCTTGACGTTTTTTTTTATTTTAATCAATCCATGGTGTTGCGCAACTAATATTTCAGGTTCAGAGGTTTAGCCCTTAGTGTTGGTGTCGATGGACATTCTTGAGAAATCGTATACTAGAAGAAAATAGCTCTCAAATGCTACTTGATTTCCAACGATTATTTAGCCAGGGCAATTTTATCAGTTAAACTATGAAAGTTTAAAAATATGTTTTTTTATCAGTAAAATCAGTCCCGGATGCTTTTTTTAAAAATTAATTCGTTTGTTTATAACGAGCTATCAAACGAGTCTACTTGCTTAGAGCTGGTATGATTCTTATGCTAAAAATTCTATTTTCACAAATTTTGTGTATTTGGTTCCCTGAATGTATGTTATTTAAAGTACTTAGAAAAATAAAATTGTTCGTAAAAGGTTCTTTTATAATGTATGGATATCAAAAGACTGTGTAAAAATAGTACAATGTAATGCAACCTGTTTAACACAAAAATAAGCATGATTAAAATCTTATTTAAAAGCCTAACAGATCACATGATCTGGGTTTTGTAGATCACAATCTAATCGAACCGAGTGAGATCTGACTCTCAAGCTCAGTTCTAATTTCCCGTCTGTTTGCTGAAATAAAGAAGGATTAAGACCTATACTTATACCCTATACTATCGGTAATCGGTTTTGATATTTTTTTTCCAGTTTAGAGTAATTAATACATAAAGTGGACTTATTACGATGGTGGTTGGAGGTAGTCGACAGTAAACTATGGATCTAGGTTTCGTGATATTTGACACTCATCAGCAAGGTGTACCTATTATCTTGAGGGAACTGGTGCTACCTGACGGATTCGATCCCGTGTCATCCAGCTTCGCAGTCAGAAACGTTACCACTAGGCTATCCGGGCTTCGACTGACCTTCTGGAGGACTGAGATGTAATTACACTTGAATGATCACTGGGCGTTGATCAATTTTATGTGTGTCAGGTACTTCTCAGTGCGAATGGAATCCTCTCGACCAAGTTGCAATGTGGCAACTAGTCTAGGTGACTCGACATCGTGTGCACTATGTTGAGATAAGATGGTGGACTTATTATTATTATTCTTAAAATATTCATTATTTCATTCTCGGACAATTAGATGGTTTAAAAATAGGTATAGATATGATTGTGATAATAATAATAATAATTACAAAATATAAATAATCTGGAACTAATATATTTAGAAAATAATTTGGTTGATATGTTAGTAAGTGATTTCATTGAAAATTTTAATTATTATCAGAATAGGGATTTGTAGAGATTGAATTTCGACTCAATAGTCTAGAGATTAAGCGTTCACATATGATACCAAAGGTCCTGAATTCCAGTCTCACATGAGGGATCATGAATGTGCACGACCGAGGAGTTTTATAATAGCACTAAACGTTTATTCAATATTTTCAAGTTACCAATGATGAGATTGACTTGTGAATGCATCTTTGAGAATACTAAAATGTACACAAAATTTTCCAAAATTGATATTTAGTAACTATAGAAGAAAAAAATAAACAAATTTTTTTTTCATAAATTAATTTAATTTATTTATTCATTGGTTTATTTGTTGATTATGAATTATGAAATAGGTTAATTGATTGTTTATACACAAAAATATTCATACAAATCACTTAGATAATAAGTGATAAAAATAGGAAGCTAATTTGAATTCATAAACCATAAGTGAAATTACATTACTGATAATTATCGTTAGTAGTATTATTAAATATTTTCCAAAAATATATATATTACATATGATTATTACGTAACTGTATCATATAAAAAAACAGATATTGAATTTCATAGCATTAATAATAATAATAATAATAGTAATAATAAGAGTTTGTTTAAATCACATCATCATCATTATTATTATTATCATTTGAACATGATGATGAATTTTCTGGTTGATTCAATGTTGATTTTTCATTTAATACATCATTATATTGTATTGGATGATAATCTGTTTTTGGTATATAATTGTAATATTGAGGAAATAATGAGGAAGAAATAGAAGAATCATTTAGTTTTTGTTGTAGATTATGAAAGTCAGCAGAATGTAAAGATGAAATATTGGATGATAATTCATATGATCTTGTATAAATAACATTTGTACAAGTATTATTTGTAGTTGAGATTATATTTGTGGTAGTATTACATTCAAATATATTAGGATCATTATTAATATTTATTACAGTTGCATGAATTTGTCTTTTAGGTCTTTTTATTTGTGTTGTAATAGTATGCGGTATACAATGTCTTTTTAATTGTGGTGTAAGAAAATGCATAGAAGATTTCTTTAATTTAAAATCATCAAAATGTGAAGTGGATGCAAAATTTGAAGGTTGATTTATACCTATATTTGTACTTTTAACAATTGATTCTTCATTTATTTGATGACTGTACAACTTATCAGCATACTTTGCTTCCCAGTCATAATTTGTCGGTGGAGGCACTGGTTGAAAATGCATGTTAGATGTGAATTCATGTGGAAATATTTCTAAGCTTTCATTAGTGTCAAATGATCTATGAGCTTTGAGATTTGATATGTGTGAACCTGATGGAGGTGGAATAGGGTAAAATATTGAACTACAGGGATTTGGATGAAGATTAGATCTATTTTTAATTAGTGGGGTATCATAACCATATGGTTGTCGCTTTAAAAACTGTTCACAAGGAGAATACTTTGAAGTATATTCGACACTAGGACTTCGTGTTAAATGAGGCATATTTCTTAGTCCCCATAATGGTTCACCTCTAATGTCTCTTTGTTTTGTGAAAATAGGAATTGAATGTTGATGAGGAAGCTGCAAAGGACGTTTTTGTCCAGCTGTTTTGGTATCCGTATACGACGCGGTGTAAAAATCAGGAGTATTCATATCACGTAACTGATAGTATGGCGTTTCACTTTCATCTTTGACAAAATCTACGTTATATTTAGGAGTCACATTTTCTAAACTTTGATGCTCATCAGTTCTTCTCATATCACTAGTTGGAGACAAATGAATACTATACTCTCTGCTAGACATTAACGGCTTTTGAGAAAATGCTTTTACATGTGAAATCTCATATGGTACGTATTTTATTTCATCAGTATTATATAGTTCATCAATATTTTTACGCAACAGTTGAGAATGATCTGGTTTGTCAAAATACTGATCATGTTGATCTAAAAGATAAACGATTAATTTGAAAATTGTAATCATATCATTAGGTATACAAATAAAATTATGTTTAAAAAAATACTAAATTATGATAAAGAATATTAAAATTCCGACGAGACTATAATTTATGGACCAACCAATCAGGTATAAGATAACACGTCTCGGATTTTGGCACGAAATTCACTCATCCATTTGGCTAAATAGAGTTTTAACATTATAGTTGATGTCAGTTCATGATGAAAATCTTAAATCCAATTTTTAACCCTAACCATCAACTGTAAATCATAATTCTAATTGTTTTATAACCCTTATTTAGTCCTAGTTATTAAGTGTTCATTCTCAAGGTCACTTCAGAGTCTCTCAAAAGTCATCCATAAATTATAGTCTCACCAAAATTCCATTACCAGAGTGAATATACAAATGAATGAATGAGTTCCAAAAATTGTAGTTTACAATCAATTAATTCTTGTTTCACAAATTATACCTCCATGTCTATATACAGTAAATAATAAAATGACATTTAGTATCTTTAATTATTAACATGAATATCACATTGTTTGATTAACACTAAATATTTACAGAAACAATTAATCAAAGAATTTATTAAACTTTGGAAGTAGAACCATATAAAGCAAAATGGATATTGGGTAACAGAAACACGCAGTTGTAAATCTGGTATGTGTATTCATCATTGCGAACGGGTTTATAAACACTATGCGATATTTTGTATGTCTTTTATCATTTACCGAATTCCATTATAGACTTTGTATGTTGACAATATAATAAATCAGTCCATGATAATAAATAATAATCAGCCTAATATCTGACAGACTTTGATTTATTGTTACTTTATGCGGTTGAGTTTACCGTCATAATTACAATTATTGATTTAATAAGGAGGTTTATAGAGCTACATATTTAGATATGTTTATCAATTAACTAGATTTCCGTTGGTAATGATACATATTGCTTTACGTTTTAACTGAGAGCTTCAAAAATTCACTCGTAAGCATGAAATTAAATCCCTGATCTTTTGTTAAATATAATTTTGAAAAATTTTTAAACTATATACATTCCCTGGAATTCCTGTCAGATCAGTTTTTAACATGTACAGATCTTCTTACACCTCCACAGCAAACTGGTTTAGATGCATTCTCTACGTGACACCTTTAAATTTATTGATTAGATAAAATGGAAGAATGCAAATGACAAACTTATCCTTCACTTAAAGTCGAGTTAAAGATCACTAATTTTTTATTCACATAGATCATTTGCTTTATCTGCAAGTATATCATATTATTAACATGGAACTATTAACATTCTTTTCAAAGGAACTATTACTACGATGTACTTTCAATGCACAATTTACACTTTATGATATAACCTATCGATAAATGTAGGAAATAGCAATGGGAACCCGTTTTAACCAGTAATTGACGTACTGTTTCTCATCGAGTTTGGAAACTACTCAAAGATTTTTATCTGTATGTATTTGAAATTTTAACAGTTATGACAATAAATATGGTTTGACTCATACACTATAGAAATTTAACAACAGCCACTCGAGAATCGAATTCCTAATTGACAAATTATCTACTTAATAGGACCCTCAGGAATTCTACTTTCAGATAACTTTTGTGGAATGACAAGCTAGCAAGTTTTAAAAAAGGTTCTCTGTCAGTACAATGAGAAATTTAATCATGTTCCTCGCTATACGAATATGAAAAATTTGGAGTCTGTATGTCATGGAAAAAACTTATCGAAAATTTGTATCAAATGTGAAATTCCAGTCTCCAAAAGTACAAATAATCTCTGCATAGAAGAGGATCCTCTACATGAACAGAGAATTCAAAGAGGATAAATTTGTAGACACCTTGTAGGGGAGAATTTCTGAATCATTCAAAATAATGTTCTTCGTCGCAATCTAATGATTAGTGTTCTCCAGGTGACCGATGTTCAGGAACAATCTAAAGAAAAAGATTTGCGTCTAACAACCTACGCATGATACTCAACATCCATTGGCCGGATGCCATCAGTAACAGCCTTCTGTGGGAGAGAACCAACCAGCTTCCAGCTGAAGAGGAAATTAGGAAAAGACGATGGAAATGGATAGGACATACATTACGTAAATTATCAAACTGCATTACGAGACAAGTGCTAACTTGGAATCTTGAAGGGAAGCGGAAAAGAGGAAGGCCGAAGAACACATTACGTCGGGGAATAGAAGCGAATATATGAAAAAGATGAATATGAAATGGAAAGAGCTGGAAAGGATTGCTTGGGACAGGGTTGGATGGAGAATGCTGGTAAGCGGCCTATGCTCCTTCACGAGGAGTAACAGGCGTAAGTAAGTAATTAATCTACGTTCATGCTATATTGATAAAAAGGATTCTTTAACAAGAAACTAATGATGTGCTGATCAGTAGTGTTCCTTATTTGTACATTCATGACTTAATTCATGATCAAATAAGGAATGATTACTGTCTAAAGTAAGAGTGTTACTATGCATCATCCAGACTTAAGTTAGTCAAAAACATTGGTATTCAACAAATTTTCATCAGGTATTGTTAATGAAACTTATAACTAGTAATTTCATTGATTCAATATAAAATAAATTGACCTTGAGTTGATTATGAGCAAAAAGAGAAATAAATGAATTTTAAGGTATCATTACCAAGGTTTGACTTGAAAATTTCAAATAAATTGAGCATTGGGTAGATTGTTCTAAATAAAAATAATATGTTTTCAATTGAGATCATGAACTGATTGATGTTAGACCACCATTGACAACCTGAAAGCACGGTTTCGTTTCAATGCGGGACTCTTCAGCAGTGCGCATCCCGATCTCACTCGAGGGATTCGAACCCAGAGCTTTCGGTTTCGCGCGCAAGTGAATAACCTCTAGACCACTGAGTCGGCATCCAACAGTATTAATGTCTAACCTCAACTAATCCACGAATATATTTATAATATCCAAATAAGTATAAGAACTAGATTTTCTCATGTTTCGTGATCCAATATAAGCCACTTCTTCAGAAGAATAATTTAGATTTAGTTATTCACTCCCTGAAGAAGTGGCCCACATTGAGTCACGAAACATTAGAAAATCTAGTTTTTTTACTCATTGAGATATCACATGTATATTTTTTAGAATTAAAAATAGAAAAATATCCTGTCAAATGAACTAATTAGATTTTTTTAACAATAAAATGTAAAAGAATTTGAAAATTCTGAACTGTAGTGTGTAGGTGGAGTGAAATTTGTTTCAATGAAGCGTGAGTACCATGGAGATGCTTTGCTTAATATATAAACATTTATTTTTAGATTTATATTAAGCAAATTTTCACATCTAATATGTGAATTAGACACACAAAAAACACATTTGTAATGAAGTAAATATTTAGAATTTAATAGGATTTATGCTTATAACTGTGAATATTGCATTCATTGATAAACTAAAAATATACTACTAAACCTAAGTGACATTGTGGTGTGGGTTAATTATATCCACACAAGTAGTATATAACGGTGGTCAGGTATAGAATGTATTTCAATAGAAGGTCGATGAAGAAAGAACGGGAACGGGACGCAATTAATATGAAAACGCATGAACAATGAAATCTGAGACAATGGATTGATGTTTGCAACAGGAAAAGTTAAGTTTGATATGATGGATTAATATTTTGCAAACTAACGATCTACTATATGGTTCTCAGATTTTATTAAGATGCTCTGTAATTTCGTGTCAAATACATTCGATTGTCCCCCACTCGTGTTCTGTTCACTACAAAATTACCGAGGATGTTTTTTAAAAATATATTCAAATTAATATCATCAAAATTTACCTTCATAATAAGCTCTTGATGGACTAGTCATTGGTAGACGACCCTGGTATTTGATTTCTGAAACTTCTTCATTACTTTCATTTATTTTGTCAGTTTCTTCAAAGTCCTCAGGTATTTCATGATAAGTATTATCTCTTAAATACTTGGAATGACGTTGATAACATCTTGACTTACGACCAGAATATTCTTGTTCTCTTTTATTTCGAATAAAATGAGTTGGGTGTTTTTGATATTGTTCAGTTGTTTTATTTTCATCATGAATAAGATATTGTGATTTATTACTGGATATTGTCTGATCAATTTCATTCATTCCAGATTGTTTCTTTAATTGGCTACTGGCTGGATACATACGGTGTTCTGTGAAATCTGATCCTCGTGGAGTAAGAAGACGATTAGGATCATTGTAATCTAAAGTCTTTAAAAATAATAAAGTTAATCAACATTTGAATTCATATCGAGTAATGTTATTATAACAGTAAACAATAAAACAGGTACAAAGAAACACATTTTATTTTTATGATCGTGAGTTTCAAACCATTTAACTGTCATTTTGGTTCGATTTGGTGTTGTCTCACAATACGTCATGTTTTCAACGTTTTCCTTGAATTGATTTGACTTAAGTCTTTATTAAGGAATTATTTAGATCAAGATTTGATTCAAAACTTTAATTTGTACCGATGGGTAGTAATAAGTACTTTTGAATATCCAACTTCTAGTATTGTCAGAAAAGTCTGCAGTGTAGTGACTGAAATGGTTTAATTTGAATACTTATGTTTAATATGTTAATGGAATTGAATGATACTGTTTAATTCCAGCTAACCCATTGAATATCATATTCAACACAAAAATCACGATCATTACTACAACACTTTACTTAGTAAGGTTTAGCTATTTATAATTAGTAGTTTCTGTAAGACAGAAGAACATAATGAAATGGATTCTTACCGTTCAAAAAACATGTTTGAAACTGTGAGAAAATTCCTGACGTTTGCAATGTTAAATCTACATTTAATTCTAGTTCACTTGGTACTGTTTACTTGAATCTTCTTATCGATTAAACTTCACCACCTTGTACAAGCAAACGGCCATCAGAACTCGGTAGCTAAGTTGATAACGGGATGACGTTTGAAACCAACCGTGCCGGGTTC
Organism: Schistosoma spindalis; assembly: GCA_946903255.1. NCBI lineage: Eukaryota > Metazoa > Platyhelminthes > Trematoda > Strigeidida > Schistosomatidae > Schistosoma > Schistosoma spindalis. The sequence continues at coordinate 9,743,562 of OX336424.1, forward strand.
GAGTTCCGAAGTCATTATCAACTGTGGGGCACATTCATCTGATGAGTCCCGAATAGGGCAAAACATGCGTCCTGGATGTCACTGTTCGCCACCACCATCTCTGCTTACTGTTATTTATCGATCTACATTCTAATGTTTATGTTTATACACTTTATTTTTGCTTTCTGTACTTTTAGAGCTGACTTGATAACCACTGAATTACTTTTTATTTTGGTTGACTGTCCCATTCTGATATACGCGCTTCCAATATACTCATGCACCTTGCTACTTGGATAATAAAACTATAGTTTATAGTAATTTGTATTGGTGAACTCTGAGATGCAGTTACATCTAGCTGACGAGTCCAGAATAGGACGAAATGAGCATCCTGGATTCCACTGCTAATCACTAATAATGAACTAGTTATTACTTAATAAAACAACAAATCTGCTATTACAAACTCGATTATTATTTTCCATTTTCGTGACAGTATTTTCTTTAACAACAATTAATTAAAATAAGGACAACTATAACATAAAATAAAAACTTACTGAATTCCTACTCTTTCTTGGATTCTTATTTTCAGATGTTGTTTTCTCTGAGAATTCATTGAGTTCGGGGCTAAAAAAATCAATTAAGCAACAAAATAAATGCAAAATATAACTCAACTTTTCTATAAACGTATACAAATGTTCTATATAGTTTCGTCTTCATTACAATCGTATTCATATTAAGCTTTGTAAACTTTAAAAAATTTGTTCAATACACATCAAATCATAAACTTCATCAAAATCGTTTTATTCTCAGTGTGTTAATTTATTCAGTAATATGTTATTTTAGTGTGATGTTCATTCAAATTATGATAATTTTTATAAGCAGAGATGATGGTGGCTAGCAGCTGAATGTACTTGCATCACAGGTTTGATGTTCACTCCGAGACGCGAACCTAGTACCGTTCGCCTTAAACTGGGTTCGAACCCCAGGGAGAACATTAAATCTGGGATACAGGTACATCCACCTGATGAATCTCAAATAGGATGAAACGGGCCTCCTGGATTTCACTGCTAGCCACCGTCATCTCTGCTCATAATGCCTGTGAATTAACATAATATCGAAGCAATCTGCATAGAATTCACATATGCCATTAAGAGACTGATCAATTGTTGTCCTAAACATCAACGGGAATATTCAAACAACCAATACAAAAATGTATGATATTATTTGTATTGAATTACAGTGAACGATGTTAAACGTGACATATGCCGCGCGATTTTATTAGAATTTCGTAAATGTGGCTTTTTTTTATTAATAATCAAATGAGTGCATGGATCAGTATATAAAATAGTGTATATTCAATCAGGATCGTCGTGTTTTCTGGAGGTGAGAAAATTTTCACTTGTATCAGTTTTTGCGTTTTTGCTTCGCGTCGTGGGAATTTCAGTGGTTACATATTTTCAAGTATAATTGTTAGGCAACGCCGATATAATAAGAAGGCTTTATTTAATTTAAAAAAAATCAAACGAACCTAAAATGAATCCTATATTTCATCGTTACGGTCATTTCTCAGGAAAGAATTGCTGTTAAGGTGAGGTATCATAGAGAAAAAAAAATGAGATTTACATATTTTGTCTTTGATGAATAACTTTGTATGCGCATTTCTACGGTTCTTATTGTATATTCCCTTTTAACTTATTAATTATTGTGATTTCCGATATTGGTAAAACGTAATTTTTTGGAAAAATATCGTAGTTATGTAATGTTTAAGTTTTATAAAGTGTGGTAGGTTAAGGTTTGGTATTCTAATACCTATCTAATGGATTAAATTGCAAGTCAGAATAATAAAGAGTACTTGGGTTAACTTTCTGAACAAAGAAATGAGTATAAATGAAAGTTAGTAAGGGATTATTGAAGGTATTTAAAACTACCGTACCTTCCAGTAGTTTGGTGTCAGTACGACTGGTTAGTTAATTAGTACAAACATAAAATGCAGCTATGGTAAGGTAAATTTAAATGACAGTGCAATAAATGATCACGGCTGTTTTAAATCCGGCGTTTTAGAAAAATGAAGTCAAATTTCTTTGTTTTGTAGCGAAAAAAAATTTAGTCACTAGCGACTACTTTTGAATAAAATTTTAGCGGTTCTAATGAGAAGCCGTAGTTAATAGAGTTCAGTCGTGTAGTATGTCAGGAAAGTACTCACTGCAGATAATGGAAGACGGTTGTGAAATATGGTGGATTGATTGGAATTGAACATAAGCACCATTTGATGGTTAACCAGTGGTTTACAGCTTAAGGGTTCATGCACAAAGCCGAAGAGCTTAAATTTGATTTCTGATGGTTGAGGAGTCTCGTACCAAGACAAAACAACCGTACAGTGTCTTCAGGTTTTTGCTAGTTTTCTAACTTAAGTAACTTCAATAAAGTTAAACTATCTTCATAACCCAGTACTAAAAAATAAACATACAACTTGTATGCAAAACAATCAGAATTAGATAATTAACAAAAATATAAATCGAAAGGAACTAGTAGAAAACGAAAGTAATCACTTCTACTCACCTTCCTCTTTCATCTTCCGTTTCAGAATTAACATTTGGATGATGAGCATTTTGTTTTACTGCACCAAAGAATCGTGCTAATATACTGGCAGATTTCTAATTTCAAAAAAATTTAAATAATATTATACTTTAGTCAAGATGAAAAGACAATAGAATTAATAAACGATATTTAATAATAATAATAATAATGTTTTGAGATTCTTCTATATGAATGTTCAGCTAAATATTCCGTAATGAATGATAGTTATTAGTCTATTTCTGATTGTTTTAAAAGCCTTTATTCATATAAAAGCAACAATTAGTCACGAAAGATTATAAATTGTCATATTCATATATCAGCGGAACTAGAAAGACTATTGTTTTAAATGTCATCATTAATTCAATGTTTCAAATGATCACTGATAAATAAAAATGACTGGTATTTTGAAGATTGATTGTTTTCGAATAAAAGTGTTAGAGAAACAAATGGGATAACTTGAGAAACTTATTCAGAAAGAGAAAGTGATTTCGTGGGTACAGATCAAACAACGACAGTAATCCAAAGACATGGTTTGATGAATGGTAAAAACAAAATGGATGAAAATATCACTTTGAACCATATTGTACAAATGGAATGTTGATTTGGTTGTTTGTTACATGGGATCACTTGCTCTTTTAAAATATAAAAATAATAAAAACGATTTTGTCTATCCCTTTTTTTAGTTATTTAACCAAATTAATTATTCCTATTGACTGTCGGAAGTACCCATATTCGGTTATAAGCTAATCATTAAGATGTTAGATATATTATTTTCTCTTGTCTGTATTTTAGAGAAATGATAACCGGTTTAATAATAAACTTGTTTACCACCGGTTTTCACTAAAGTAATAATTGCCTAAAGTATTTGCAAATAGAGGTAAATACTGGGAAATCAGCGGTGAAAAGCGGTTTAATGCAAACTATCTTTGGAAATTCACAAATCGAGCAAACAGAATACAGGGATTATTGCAATGTTTAACAAGTCTTTACTGTAATTATATATTGGATCTTAATTAGACTGATTATCACTATTTTTATTATGACTGAAAGAAGATTGTTTGAAAATGATTGATATAATCAATAAAGCTGATATTATACGTCAATAGATGGAGAAACGATAACGTTAGTTATAGCTACCTATTATGGCATCTAATTTACAACTTCACTAATTCACAGCAACTACGATTATTATTGGAAATCAAAAACAAAATTTGAAAATACCAAATCAATCATTAGGACAAACATAACTTCATGATGCCATCAGCTTTAAACGCAACCATCACCACGAAACAGAAAAGCGGGACGAAGTTTCTGTCATCTACCCTAGTTGAGCTATCTCTAACTGAAGAAACTATTTACTTCAGTTTTATTATTTAGAAAAGATGAGTCTTTTTATTAACCTGCTGTAATAGGAATCTTATCACCCAAATCTTAAGGTGATCCAATAGATATAATCAGTTAAGTATATTTGATCAACCACAGATATTATGCAAATTAATTAATTGATCAGATCAGAGAAATAAAGACAATTAAATCAGATCATTCAATGGAATTAATTCAAGTGAGCCAAGTTAGCCTAAAGCAACAAAATCAGCACATAACTACAAATTGATAGATGAAAAAAATTGGGACGTATCTGGTACTTTTATTGACTTAGGAACGTATTATCTATGAAATTGTCAAGTTCAACAAATTGAATTCGACAGCGAATTTCTAGTAGATCGAAACAACAGATTAAACTGCTGTCTATAGATATGTCTTAATATATTTCATCACCTAATAAATGTTAATAAAAGGCAAAAGATTTGCTTGGTTAACCCCCTTTACAAGGCTCCATTCCAGTATATTGATAAAACATTCGAAGCTATTGATACGTACTCAGTTAATCTTCTATCTTTAAGAATACTTTAAACGCAACCAATCTCTAAATCATGATTAATGTCAATATTAGTCGAACTGGGAAATGTCAATTTACATAAATAATTAAGATTGGATCACATTCCATTTTCTACGTTTTAAGATGAGGTGGACTATTCATAGTAGATATATAACACCTGTAGCTCAATGATTGAATTGTAATATATGCCTTTATATAATTCAGAATGATAAAATACTTTTATATGTAATATAAATCGAAACTTACAGAAGTTCCACCTTTACCTTGAAAGGCTCGTGTTGCTCTCCAATTTTCAATCATAAGATAACTTGCATATATTTTACCAACAGTCATTTTGTGATAGACAAGCTCTGTGATATGCAGATAATTTTTATAAAAATATGAATAGTAAAATTCTTATTGTGATTATAATAAAATAATATTTCCATAACACCCTAATGAGTAAAAATTGAGATTTTAAAACTAAGAAATTCGTGTAACTTAGGAGCGAGACTATAATTTATAGACGAACCAATCAGGTTTAAGATAGTAGGTCATACATTTTAGCGCAAAATTCATTCACTCATTTGGTTAAATATCGTTTCGGCATCATAATTGATGTCAGTTCATGATGAGAATAATCGATCTAATTTTTAACCCTAATGTTCAACTGTAAATACTAATCTTAATTCCACAAACTAACCTATAACCCTCATTTAACTCTAGCAAGTAGATGAGCATTCCGAAGTCAGTTTAGCGTCGTTTCAAGGTTGTCCATAAATCGGTGACTCGCACACAGTCCTTCATTTTAATTCAATGGTAAACTAAACTATTTTTATCCTGTTACATTCATCATAAGACCCGATTTAAAATAAAAAACCAACAACAAGGAAGATTCGCTCACACTAATATATAATCATTTATTGCTGCGAAACTAATAATATAACTGAAATGGTTGATGGCTGGCAGTGGAATTTAGGGCGCATGTTTTACCATACCTGGGACTCGTCAGCCGGATGTACGTGCATCTCAGGGTTTATGTTCACTAAAACAGCGGATACATCCAGCTGATGAGTCTCAAATAGGACGAAACGCGCGTCTTGGATTCTAAGGCTACCCGCCATCTGTCTCTGCTTATTATACTTGTAACATGGCAATGTCGAGGTAATCCGCACAGAATGCACATAAACCAATAAGAGACTGACCAATTACAGTCCTAAAAAACAATCGAAATATTCAATCAATACCAAGTGATTGTACTATAACTACTTCGTGATTTTACTTTCACGCATACAGTTGAACTTTTCATTACCTGAATCTGGAGGTACAAGCAAATTAAGCATTTTTTTCCCATGAACAGGCCATAATTTACAAATGGTTTCTTTTAATTCCATATCACGTTGATCCATTATTTCAGTTGGTCCCGTTTTAATGCCTAATGATTCGCGTATTAAAGCTAATAATGTTGTTGTGAAATTAACGCAACCATTTTCATCTACTGGCATATTCATTCGAATTAATTTCTATAAAAATAAAATAAATGGAAAGTTAAAAATAAGTTTTGTATTGTTTCCGTCTAAGGAGATAGTTTGTTATGACGTATTCGTTATCGATCGATCTCATACTGATACCATTTGAAATTCTTATTTTAACCTTAAACCCATGTTAATTCGTTAGTGAGTCTGTAACAAAGTAGAACTTCGTACGTACGTACGTACATCAGTTCGATTTGCCATACCACATTAGCACAGAGATGCAGTTATTGACTCAAATCCCGTAGTAGTAGAGGTAGTAAGAGTATAAGCAGTAATCGGAAACATTAGGGTTTGAAGATGTTATTCAAGGAGCATAATACAGTGAAGTAAATTTGGAAAGAGAAAAATATGGACATGAAGAATTCGGGAGATTAGAATTTGAGAGAACACAAAGAGTAGAAGCACCTGCGTCATTGCAAACGATTTCGAGCCATGTCATTCAAGGTCTCTAATCATCGGTTGCTATCGTCTCGCAGATCCCGACCCGGTAGTCTACACCTACCAGCATGACTCAGTCCACTTGTCAGTGACTTGATGAATTTGTGCCATGTTTTAGTCTGGCCGCCCCATTTTAATTCGTGATGAATGTTAACCATGAATTAGGCTAGTCTGCATAAAATCCTTTAATAAAAATAGTATAGTAAAAATTGTGTTCATTTATATGATGAGAAACACTTGTAAGTCGATGTGATCTTTATTATGTAATTTGTTTTGGTAGGATAGATTACTCTGAAATTTAGATGTCGCAAATACTATAGTAATCTTACTATACATTTAAATAAGCGGAGCAAAATAGTAGCTATATTGAAATCCTACTGACTTTCAGTGGTATCTAAAATGCTTTAGCTCTATTGCGAAACTTGTTGAAAAATACTTGATGTTCTCAAAAAAAACACCTGCTTAATACGTTTATTTGGATGAGTTTTTAAAGAAAACATCAAAAATCCTCAGAATTAGAAATTTAATGATTCTACTTGTAAAAGATCACTTTATATGTGATAAGTCTTCTAATCGAATGCTAGACTTGGTTCCTAAGCTCTTTTATTAACCTTCAGGATAAATCTACACAGAGACTTGAACACAAGATAAAAAGCGCGAAATACGGAAGAAACGTTTTACTCCAAGGGTTCGTTTATATACAGAAGATTTAGGGTTTTTTATAATATGTTAGATGGTTTTGGGTTTGCGGAAAATTCTGGAACGCTACTAAATATAGTAGTAGTATAGTTAATCTTCCAGTCAGAAACTCAACATATGACTTTTTTCTATACGTTTCTAGCAAAACTTCTAGTGAATGCTGATTGTATAAGATTCTTCTCAGCGTTTTCAGAGGCTTTTTTCGAAGAATTCGCTAGATTTCTCTAACAAAATGAACTAAGAAATCGAGGGTGATCTAAAATCTCATGCACTTTGAAATTGACTGTCAAGTGCAATTAGATTAACAACATTCTCTCTTACATTCAGGTAAATTTCCTAGATAAAATATAGTTTTCTAAATATATGTCCGGTTGCTTTTATGCGCTATTGTGATTTAATCTATCTTCGTCTAGGAAGATACATTAATCTTAGCTAACATTTACTCTGTACATACATACAGCTTACTGCTACGAATAACAGTTTGACAGTTGAACATTGAAATTAACCGATTTTCCATCTAAATTGTATACTGTTTCTTAAGATAATAAGCAAAGATGGATAGTGGCTAGCAGTGGAATCCAAGACACGCATTTCGTTCTATTTGGGACTCGTCAGCTGGATGTACCTGCATCTCAGAGTTGATGTTCACTCTGAAACTCGAACCCAGTACCATTCGCTTCAAATGCCATCGCGTTATCCACTTAGCTACTGAGTCCTGATAGCCACTTGCTTGTGCAATGGAGTGAAGTTTAATTCACTATGTATTGTCCTGGATTCCACTGCTAGCCACTATCCATCTTTGCTTATAATGCTTGTAAATTAAGGCAATATCGAGACAATACGCACAGTATGCACATATGGCATTAAGAGACTGATCAATTTCAGTCCTAAACATCAATAGGAAGATTCAAGCAAAACAATACAAAGTGTTTTTTAAGATTGTTTATCAAAACTGAATAGCTTATTAAAGTATTCTTAGATGGTAATCAAATATTATTATTTTATAAAATGTTTCAAACGGAAGTTATTCATACAAAAAGTAAATAAATATAGAATGAAAGCGAATATCCGGTTCTAAACTTTAGTTAGGATGAATTGCTTACTTTAATAAACAACTTATATAATGTACTTTGAGTGAAAACAAAATTAGCACTTTATTTCATAAGTTCTTTATATTTACGGTTAATAATGGATGAGACAAAATGAACAAAAAGAACAAACAAAATAAACGAAGGTAATTTCATGAAATTTTCAAATAAATTTTCTAGTTTATTGTGATTATGTGAATATTCAAAGTTTCGCTTTGAAATCTTTAAGTTTATATTCAAGAAGCCTTGACAAATCACGGAAGCTATTTTTGGGGATGTTATTTCATTTAATTCAAAGCTTATAAAACAGTAACATTTATTTTTGTTTTTAGTCTATTCTACAGGTCGTAAGCTTTCGTTTGATGTATGATTCACTGTCATAGCTCTTTTTTTCTTCTAAAGCTATTGTAATTTAAACGTAATATTTTGTACTCTATTTTCTACGCTAATCTCCAGTTTTGAACATAATTGTATTTTCTTTTAATGGTTGAGATCATGAGTCAATTGAAGCTAGATCACTATTGAAAACCTGGAAGCATTAGACGGCCGTTTCGTCCTATTGTGGGAATCCTCAGCAATGCGCATTCACGATCCCGCCTCGCGAGATTCGAACCCAGGGCCTAATTGTATTTTCTTAATGGTTGTGCGTTGTGGTCTGGTTAGTCATTTATTTATTCACGTGTCTTTTTACACTAATTTGAAATCAGGAACCAGATCGGAATTGGGAATAAATAAAGTAGTGTTCCAGTTGACTTTTCTTCTCTCACTCGTGTGCTTGTCAGTCAATCAGGTGATATAATAGTTTTCATCTCTCTACCCCAAGCAGTTGGTCTTACTTCGAACTCACGGATACAAGCCTCTAGGTTAAGTCAGTCAGCCTATCGCGTCAGGGTCTTAATCTAGATTAGAAAAGTTACCCTCAGCAACAAAATTGTGCACACAGATCAAGGACGTAACAAAATAAGAATAATCTACAGATTTCGACTACAAACATGACTGGCTCTTATCACATATAGAGTCATGAATGGAGACTAGAATATAAATCCAAACTAGAACGATAAATCTTCACAATTTATAATGTCATTTAGTGATCCATTTTATGCTTCCAGTTCATAAGAAGAACTTAGATTAAATTTACATATAACCAAAATATGAGAAATATACTTTATTTTAATGGGATTCTAAAATGTTTTGACCATCTCTTTCTCAACTGTGTGACTATTACAATAAGTATTCCGATTTTAGACTTATTTGAACCGAATAATAATGAATCATAACTGTGTATACTCACATGGTATTATGAAAAGCATACCATAAATCTCAAATTGAGACACTACTTGTTAGGATATTCGATGAGACTATAGTTTATGGACAACCTTTGAGTGGTGCCAGACTGACCTTGAGGGTGTCCACCTAATAACCGGGACCGATTGAGAATTATAAATTAATGTTGGGAATTCAAATTATGATTTACAGTTGATGATTAAGGTTATGAATTAGATTTAGGGTTTTCATCACGAACTGACATCAGCTTTAATGCCAAAACTCTATTTAGCCAAATGGATGAGTGGATTTCTTGTCAAAATCCAAGACCTGTTATCTTATACGTAATTGGTTCATCCATAAATTATAGTCTCGCCCCGTGTTGGGTAGAGACTATAACTTATGGACGAACCAATTACGTATAAGATAACAGGTCTTGGATTTTGGCAAGAAATTCATCCACTCATTTGACTGAATACCATTTCACGATCATAGCTGATATCATTTTGTGATGAAAACATTGAAACTAATTTCTAAACTTAATGTTCAATCCAAACCTTCATTCAACCCCAGTAAATAGGTATTTATCAGCATAGGTTGTTGTACAGATTATTAATATGTGCTCACTAGTGACTAACTTCGTGAGGGAATTCTCGGAGTTCTAGTGAGAAGCCTTGACCAGTCGAGCTAATCCGTGTTGGGTAGAGACAGGTATCTACCTCAGTACAATGGAAGATGGTCGCGCAATTTCACGGATTGGTTGAGGTTAGGCATTAACGCCGTTGGATGCCAACTCAGTGGTCTAGAGTTTAAGCGTTCGCGCGCCATACTGAAAGCCCTGGGTTCGAATCCCGCGAGCAGGATCTTCGAAGCGCACTGCTGAAGAGTCCTGCAATAGGACGATACTGCCGTCCAGTGCTTCCAGGTTTTCAATGGTAGTTTAACATCAGTCGGTTCATGATCTGAATCAAAGATAATTATTTGCCTAAAATACAAATTTATGATTTACATTTATATCTAAATATTAGTTTTTTTTTCAATTCTCAGATTAACCATCAAAGTATATGAAACTATCCGACTAACTGTAAAATAGTTTTACTTGTATTTTGTTAAAAGTATTTCATTAAATCATAATCACCGCATAAATTAATTTTGACAATAGGGAATTAAGTTGAAAAGAATAAATAATTTAACGGAAAACAATTTGTCTTCCTAAATTTTAAATAAAAAATAAAACAATTACTTTTCAAAGTCAAATTTTTATGCCTTTATAGCTTAATTACTTGTAAGTGTTTCTACAACTGTTATGTTTTTTTGAATATTTTTTCTGGTAAGCGTTTTTCTAGCGAGTTAGTTTTCTATGGGATAGGGTCGCTAACGCCATACCCAACCCTCCTCCTTTATCCGGGCTTGGGACCAGCAGTAGCCCAAGAAGAGCTATAGGTAAGATTCTCCGATACAACACAGCATGCAACAAAGGAATGACACTTAACGGAGAAGCTTTGGAAGATGTAAAAACCTTTACATATCTGGGCTGCATCATTGATGAACATGGTGAATCTGATGCAGATGTGAAGGCGAGCCTTAACTTAGTTGATTCTGTTCGACCTGTTTGTGATAAGTTATTCTTTCAGTTTAAATTGCTTTTATTTATCTATGTATTTACGGTTACTTCCTTGTTTCATTACCTGTTGGAAAAGGTGTTTATTAACCTTTTTAAGGATAAGTTGATAGATTGGTTCTAATTCAGCGTATCTACAGATTGCTGATTAATCTCGCTGCCATGCGTTCGGAATATCTCTGACAAACTTAAATGTCCGAACGTCTTCTTTGTTCAATTCATGTCCGTAGTTATTTAATTTATTCATATTAGAAACAACACATCGTTTAGTTTCCCTGATAGTTTGTGTTTTTTGTGTGTATACGTTTCAAGGAAGCACAGATTTTGTGATGTAGTATTTATCTTCATCATCTAAAACTTACGTTGTAGGTGATAGTGAAATAGTCATTTTTTACAATAATAAATTTTGGCGCGTATAAAATGCAATGAAGTGACATTTTTGTTTATGGAGTATTTGTCCGGCTCATGAAGTAAATGAGTAGATCACTTCTATATGAAGTACTCCCTGACGTTGTGCAGAACGACAATGAAAGCTATGTAAATAAAGTATCATGATTATCAGAGAGGGGTTTTGTGGAGATCGTAGTAATTTCATAGTTGATTTCATGAGTCAATTAATGCTAGACCACCATGGTAAACCTGGAATATCTGTACGGCTGTTTCGTCCCAGTATGGAACTTCTCCGTAGTGCGAATCCATGATCACACTCGTGGGATTCGATCCCAAGACCTTCGGTCTCTCACGCGAGTGCCTAAACCCTGAACCATTGAGCCAGCATCCAATGTCTAACTTCATAGTAGGACGAGACGGCCGTCTAGTGCTTCCAGATTTTCCACGGTGATCTGGCTTTAATTGACTCATGAAGTCAACTTTTAAACTATCATGATTGAGAACTCAATAACATGAAAAATATCCACCTGAGCCGCAAGTTTTCTCTTTTTTATTGAAGATTAGAAGTGTTCTAACAGTAATAAGATTAATTATAACTGCTTAATTAAATAATTTAATGGGGGGAACTAGGTCAATATTTAGGAAAATAAACTTATTAAAATAATAATCATGAAAATAAAGTAATAAGAAGACCATGTATGAATAATCGGTTTAAAGTAGATAACTAATGGAGAAGAAATACGAAGGTATAAATTGTTATGTGAAATTTCAATACATTAATCAGTTTACAAAAAAGTGTACAAGTGGATATGAGTGATCAATCTACGCGGTTAAGATTGATGATAAGTATACCAGAATTATATCAAATTCAGTCATACTCATGAGCACGATCTGCCTTAGTGATTTCTAATCAATTTATCAAGTATTTGTGAATGTATCTCGTAATTCAACTTATATAAGACCATATCGTGTAAAGTTAGGAAAATATAATACATTAATCATCAACATTTTAGTTAGATTAAGAAATTCAGCTCAGTGTTTCTAAAAAATTTAGGTCATTAAGTTTGATCTGAATATTTATTTCTTCTTCACGTTACGATTACCATTTTGAAGTTCGTTCGAATTTAATGGCTTGATGTTAATTCTTTATGTAAGTTCTTTGTTTTGAATTTCAAATTTTGATGAAGTAACTGTCCAAGATTCCATAATCTGTACTAGACAGAACATCATCATAAGGATTACATATAGCAACAAAATTTAAAAAAAACATGCTTCTGTGTGCAAACCAACCAAGTTTTGTTAAAACATTCAGATCAGTTAAGATAAAGTGAGATGTTAAATAATACTACTTCTGAAGATCATTGGACACTGTTTGTTTTAATACTGACAATGTTTACTAGCCTCAACGATTACCATTTAAATTTCTTTAAGTGTTTCAACCAACAAATGTATTATCACTATTTTGTTACAACCAATCTTTCTTATTAAACATTCATGATCAGTTTATTTTTTAGCCAAAAATGTCATATCTGGATCCAATATTTAGTACATGCTGTGGCGGTCAACTAGTCTAAACTCAGCGGTCAATGTGACGGTCAACGCGAATAGACATATCCAGTTATTAAAAGCAATTAATCACATTCAATGGCATGAGAATATACTGATTTCAACTGTGTCGAATGATTCAACAAAGTTTATTTCTACTCGATGATGTTGTTTAGAAAGACAAACCATCTAGTTCACAAAAACACAACACAACTAACCAATATTATATACTGCGACAGAAATATAATAAAAATAAAAAACACATCTATTATCTTCAAACAGATGCACTCATATTCCAAGCTAATTTTACTAATCATAATAATATCATAGTAAAGGTATCTAGATCACTAATAATACATGATATCTCAGAAAATATTCTCTACATTCCTCTGAAAATGCATTAAATGTTCTAGCACCTGTAAGTGTATCTTATTCCACAAGTAATATTATGGGAACTTTAGATGTTTAGCCATTATTATTAGTGAATTCCCTAAGTCAAACCACGTACCTGTTGTTACTTTACGTTGACACTGTCCCTAACAGCCTTAACTAATTTGAATAATAGCTAACATCAATAGTATATCATTGTGTCACATGACACATGCATTATGGTAGACCTATTTAACATATTTTAGTAATTATTGCTTTGCTGTTCCATACTCTCTATTTTCGTTTTACTTTCTTTAGATAACTATCATTAATTCATTTTGGCACAGGAAATGATCTTAAATACACCATTCATAAATCAACAGGCTATACACTTTAGAAAAATTAAAAGTTCCCGGCTGATATATTAGATCGCTGTAATACATTTTTTACCTAAACAATTATTGAACAAGTATACTTAAAACAATCTTATGTCACATGCCTGTTCTCTACATCTAATGTTACTATTTATATCAAATTGATAATGCCTGTAAACTGGCGTGAATCCTGTAAGTATTATATTCAGAATATATATATATATATATATATATATATATATATAATTAGCTTTATAATGTATTTAACTTTTATCATATATAATAATAATATAACAATAATGCGCACTGCTGAGGAGTCCCACAGTAGAACGAAACGGCTGTCCAGTGCTTCTAGGTTTCCAATGGTGGTCTAACATCAATCAGTTCATGATCTTAATCAAAAACTTAATAATCTCTACAACCTCTATACTGAAAATAAAATAATCCTCATATAGAATATTTTATTTTGTTACTAACACACGTAAATACTCCATATATACTATCTATTTATTTGACAGATTTATAATGATAAGTTTTCATTTGTACAATCCAATCATGATGATCACATAATCTAGCATTTTGAGATAGGATAGTTGTCAAGATATTTATCGACAAAACTAATCTATAAAAACACACAAAAAAACATTTTTTTCTCTCCGAAACAAAAAAAACTCAAGTTTTTTTGGTTGTTTGAAATTATCATTGATAAAATCATTTGATAATTGAAACAAATTTAATTATTCATTTGAATCAGTATTTACAATTATAAATTCTTTATCTATTATTATTATGGTTATATGTAGATATATAGATATTCTATGTAAGATAAGAATTGATACTGGACTGACATTTTTTTTTAATTTTATAAAAATAAAAACAAAAACAGAACCTTTTGATTAATAGCTAATATTGTATTACGTCAGTAAAAAGGGAACTATTTCCTCCCCTCTCTCTCTCTCTCGCGCGCGCACGTTAATCATTCAGATAGTTTTCACGACAAATTTAATCATATATATTCCTGATGTAATCATGTGAATATGCTTGATTTGTTTCTATACTCAATTGATTTGACAAATTTAAATGATTAGAAAGTAGCTATATGAATTATTGTTTCAATCGTTTGTTTTCATAAAACTACTTTTATTAAAATCTATGTCTATATTTATATATTATGAAAGTTTATGATGTTATATTGCAAATTGAATATAAACTTCAACAAGGAATAAGAAAAAGAAATAGAAATATACAAATGTCAAACTTTGACCGAATATATCATTTTTCCTTCATTTGATATTTTATTTTTGTTTTAATAAACAAAACAAATGGTAAACAAAATAAGAATAAACATAATGATAGAAAACTTACTCGGTAAGCTAAACGATATGGACAATTTTTACCAAATCCAACTGGTGGTTCCATGTTTCTAAGCATTTCATATACATCACGATGATGAATAAGACCTCTATTAAATATAATATCCAATTCAAATAAAAAAAGATTTATATGTTTTGCATAGAAAAATTAAATTAAAACTATGAAGATAGTAGCTGTTAAATTTTGATTTTAAGTAGGTAGAGATAGTCAATATTAAGTTGGTTGCTAATTGTAATCTGTTTCATTATGTTCATGGAATTCAAACCTATGCATTTACATATCATCAGACTACTAGTGACTGATGGTATTTTTTTCAAGCACCACTGGTAAACTGTCTTCAGTCAATCATGTAACTGTTGCTACTGTGAATAATGCTAGGCATCATATTCTTTCTTTACAGTTAAATGATTTCATGATTGGCGTTTACTATCTTTCTTATTAGTTGAATGTATATAGACTGATTATTCTGTGGAAAATAAAATGAATTAGTCCACGTACTATTTTCGTATCAAAGTATACAGTAATGACAATGCATAATTTAGAGTCATTCTGTTGTCTTTCTGTAAATGTTGATGAATATAAATCAAAATAATGAATATAGATTTATTTTTAAATAATTTTTTTCTAAGCCTTCAATTATAACAGAATAAACTTTGTGCTGATCAACTACTGAAATATTCTTAATGAGTAGTAAGTTTAATTGTCCCCTTTACGAACTAAAACGATACACTGTTTATATATATTGAATAAATTACATTAGAAGGTAGAATTATACAGATTTCATTTCAATTATTCATGTTATTTCATATCTGGCTCCATTAATTTATATAGAGACAATGGTAATTACTACTAGACATATTCATGTGCCTACATTGTTTATATCTGTAAATATGGAATAGAATATTTCATAATATATGTACGTGTGCATGAAAAATTACCCTACAATTTTGAATAAATAACAACTTTCTTATGTTGTTTTAAGGCATTTTTATACAGATAAGTGAAATACAATGATTCAACATGATTATCTCTGATTAATCGTTTGATTACGTAATCTTTCTTTTATAATATATGAACATCATTGAGATAAATACTTGTATGAATTCGGTGTTTATCTTGTTGTGCTAATGAGGTATGGCAACTTAGATCGGTACATATATATTCCTGGTCCTACATCGTAACTAACTGACTGACTGAATCCATTGATAATGCTACTGTATATTATTTTCCCTCATCCATTTACTGATATATATATATATATATATATATATATATATATATATATATATATATATATATATATATATATACCACTCTACTGAACGTACTGTTATTAAAAAATGGGTGATAGATTGTGAAACAGCAAATAACCGATCTTATAAAGTTTTATTATGATACTTTGGTATCGTTATATCTAAGATATTAAACTGGGAATAAACTCAGCTTTATCAAGTCATCAAAGTGTATCGTAATCAGTAGTTACGGCTACACATTCGTTTATTTAGTTACTCAGTTGCAAATGTTTTGGAGTAATTTTTATCATTTAATTAAATGTAGATATGGACTTTTCTCATTTTAAATTTTTCTTCCATCATGACTAAATGTGCTACATTTGACTCGTCTGTAGCATAATGGAGTTGTATTTACTTCGTAGAAAACATTACATATTTCATGTAGACCAGAAAAGATGACATAGAATGAAACATGCCCTCTATCGTGGATTAAGACAGAGTAAATATTAATGTTCGCCTCATTTTGGTTGGTTACCATGTGCAAGATCAAAGTTACGAATGAGATTGAAGAACATCCCATCCCTAATGTTGCGGTAAGTTGTTTTTAATGCAATCTTACGAACATAACAGGTCACCCGACAAAACTGAGAATATTTAGTCAATTTGAATACAATTTTATTTCATATCGTTTTTGAAACACTGAAGGTTTCATTCATGATAGGTAATTTTTGCATAAATATCAACTGTATTACAAATGCTCAAGTAGGTAGTTACTGTTTGTGTACTTGAAACTCAACTGAAATTATTTATTAGCAAACCAAAACAATGATAATAGAAATTCTTAAATTCAACGACCGTGCTGTGTTAGTACATCAGAACTATGTTTACGATATACAATATGGTTTACTCGTTATCTTTTAAGGAATTGCTTCGTTCTGTAAAATATGCTAAATGATTTGCATTTGGCATTTGTTTTTTTTAAAAATCATTCATCTGTTAGTATAATTCTATAACAATACCATTTCGATTGAGGTCCTTATTAGCAAACTTTTAATCATATAATCATTTTTACTTAGGCGTCCATGTGTGAGACCAACAGGTCTTGGGTTCGAATCTTGTGAAGCAGGATTATGGATGCACACTGCTGAGGAGTCCTATATTAGAACAAAACGGCCGTCCAGTGCTTTTACGTTTTTTCGTGGAGATCTAGCTTTAGTTGATTCATGAATTCAACTGTTAAATTACTACAATCTCCACAAATCCTCCTGTGTGATTATTTTGCTCTCTTTAGCATACGTGCATCCTGAACGGATTGTCTTGACATAGCCTTAAGTCATATATGCCAACATGAAATTAATCAATTGCAGTCCGAAATAACAATGGGAAGATACAAGTAAAACAGCATCACGTGAATTTGAACATTCAGTTTTAGAAATGTTTTTCTTTTCTTTACCGTTTCCTTAACTCCACCCGGAGCCCTTTTGATGCTACTTCCGGTCCCAAGCTCGGATAAAGGAGGAGGGTTGAGCATAGGGTTGGCGACCCCATCCCGTAAAAAACTAACTCTCTAAGAAAACGCTAACCAGAAAAAACGAGTCAAATTATCGTCTCATTAAAACAGCGAGTATATTATCTTATGGCATCATTTTATAAAAATAGATTAATAACTGAAAATTGAACTTTATCTTGATCCACACAATGACAGTATATATCTCTCTCACATAACTGTAATTCTTAATCCACTAGTTTTTAGTAATGATCGACAATAATTAAATCATGTTTAAAAACTAAATTAGATATCTCCAGTCATAAAAAGTTATTTTACAGACGTCTGTTGGAGACAAACAAACATTTTACGTACTGATTTTAAAATCTCCACCTAAACTTACGAACGATAGTTAATTATAAAATAAGATTGATGTCAGTAAATTGGTACTTATCAGTACATGACTGTAACACAACCATACTGATATATTAAACAAGTTTTATCTATTAAATGTACTGTAGAAAATCTAAATTAGATTTCATATACACAACTATAAATTATTTATAAAAACGAAATATCTAACCACTTAAAATTGTAATTTGGAAAAGATATTCATATTTTATCTAAGAATAATCTGTTTATACGTTAGTATGGCTTTTAATGGCATTGAACTTCAATGTAGAAATTTGTAAAATAACAATAAAAAATTAATATCAGAAGGGGGGGTTTGTAGATATTATAGTAATTTCAATAATTGAGATCATGAGTCAACTGAAGCTAGACCACCATGGAAAACCTGAGTTCGAATCTCGCGAGACGGGATCGTGAATGCGCACTACTGAGGAGTCTCAAAACAGGACGAAATGGCCGTCCAGTGCTTCTAGGTTTTCCATGGTGGTCTAGCTTCAATTGACTCATGATCTTAACTATTGAAATGTATGTTCACATTATTGTGTTTAATAATATAAATGAAAAGAATAGATCATTTTGTAAACATGCTAAACATTTTTTTAATACTGATAAGTTTTATTTATTTAAACGTTCAACTTACGTAGCACCTGGATCATATTCAGCCCAAACACGAACAAATTCATCTAAATGATGTGGACCCAATATAGAAGAATCTCTAGTTAAATAATCAAAATTATCCATAATAACAGCTACAAATAAATTTAACATGATAAATGAGCATAAAAAATTAAATGTTGAAAAATATAAATATGTATATGAGCTTCCACATGATTCACCAGAACCTTCACATTCTTTACCAGCTGCACAATCGAGCATAATTTCTTGCCAATTCTCACCAGTTGCACATCTATGAATAGATTGAATAAGTTAAGTATAAGTATACATT
Organism: Schistosoma spindalis; assembly: GCA_946903255.1. Classification (NCBI taxonomy): domain Eukaryota; kingdom Metazoa; phylum Platyhelminthes; class Trematoda; order Strigeidida; family Schistosomatidae; genus Schistosoma; species Schistosoma spindalis. Next base: position 9,762,762 of record OX336424.1, read on the forward strand.
AATTGATATTTTAACATTATTACAAAGAATTTGTAAAAACTAAACTACACTTTTATGAATGGTTCTCAATAAAGCTTAGAGATTAATATTACTAGTTGAATAGCTAAGGTGACTAAAGTAGAATTGATTTGATAGCAGACAATTCACTTACAAAACTATTTATATCATATTCAAATGAAATCATTTTTTGGATAAATTAAATAAGGTAATGGAATTGTTTTGTTCAAACAAATGTTTTATTAAAAATCTTAGGTATGTACTTACTTAGACATGTATGACTTAATCTCTGAGACAAGCATATGACTACTGGAAGGATCAACAAATTTATTCATAATTATATAATATACCCTAGTGGGCCAGGATAATTTTATATTGGTTTTTAGGAGAAGCAGATATCATCCAGACTTTCACGTGACAACCCAAACAGTACAGCTCAATCCCGTTTAACTAGAGAGCCAGACACTGCCCAGCCTTAAATTTTATAACCCAAGCAGTACAGTTTAATCCCGCTTTACAGGAGAACCAGACATCGTATAGCCTTTAATGATACAATATGAATAGTACAGCTCAATTTTGTGACGCAACGACACAGGTACCAAGCACCCTGGTGGACCATTCGTACCATTCATATACACATTCACGTCACATGTATAGTTATTTCGATCAATGATCGCGTGAATCAATTATGCACAGCACGAACAAGACAAAGTTGACCTATTCCGCTTACATGACAGTCAAACTCATTAATGTTAGCAATGATGACATGCCTTACAATGTTCCAATTCTAATGACACTGAAAAGCAACCACTAGTATAAATGGAATCTGCTGACCAGCAAACCAATTTTGTGCATGAACAGTCAGTAAAACTTGCCAAAGTAATACCGAACCATCCACAATATCAATGACGAACCTCCAGTCTCATATGAGACCTTCAGCTCTACATAGCCATATAGCTTATACTGAATGGAACACATATGTAGGGTAGTGAACGAAATAGCCCAACCTGAAGCTTTAGAGCTTAAATAACACTTAAAAACCACTGTCTGGTTTTGAAATACTATTAATAGACCACCAAGATCATTTTTATTGCATTTGCAAAATTTTCAGACCGACAGTTAGGGGTAGAGTCCCTTTTATTAGAAATCATCATCTCTTAATTTCTAAGACATTTATGACTTTTGTTTCTTCTTATAAATCCTACAGATATACATGAGTACAAAATTTTAGTAAATATACAAGAGTAGTGCTTGAAGAAACTCTACAATTTTGAAATGATTATCCCCATTAATGAGTCCTCTACTAAACTCTTTTTCGGAAATAATTAGACATCCTATATATTCTAAATCCATTCGTTTGTCAGTATATAATATATATATATATATATATATATATATATATATATATATATATATATATATATATATATATATATATATATTAGGTTTTTAGTAATGTTTGTATGTAGAAGGCATAAACAATTGTCAGGTAATATCCGGTGTTTATTAATACTCTAAAAAATGTCGATTTATGATTAATACCATCTGAAAGTTTAAAACTGTCGGCAATTTCCTATTCACTATAGTTTAAATATAAACAGATTATTATATTATCTACAAACCCTTTCTACTAAATTGTAACCAGTTGGATATTATGAAGGTAGTCAATTTCGCTTGTCGATGGCAAGGAAACAGTAATTAATTTATTTATATTCAGCGCTAATTGTATCAAATACTGTTGACACAGATGTTTTTTTAAGAATAAAAACAATGTGTACTGTTTGATTTATGTTCTTCATTTAGAAACACCACCTGGATTTCTTCTAGGGTTATTGAACCTCCCAAACCGGATAAATGTGAGGAGAGGGTAGTAGGCATAAAGTGTAAAACACCTTGCTAACTAATTGCTAAAATCTTTGTTCTTTTAAAGGTTCATAATAAAGTTGAAGATAAGGAGTGTTTCATTTTATTCAAGAAACATTTCAAATGATTTCAACATACAGAATCAAGTTTTAAAACATTTCCACATAGAGAAGGGCAAGTAAAGAAGAGAAGTATATATATATATATATATATATATATATATATATATAATTAGATTATCACCACTGTTCTAGATTAAGCTATAACAAACAAGAAGGTTAAAACAGATACGAATCAAATGGTGACATCTTGGATAATTTAAAAACAGTCAGATATATTTTTTAAAATAATTGCGAATTTATAACATTATGAGATGCATATACTGAATGTTACTTAGATAGTACTAGTTATTAAATGAATCAATTGAGATAACCATTTATAACATTCGTAGATTACGTAAGACATTATAACAAATGATAAAAGTTTCATATGAAGACGAAATTTCATAATAGTCAAATAGACTTAAAAGAGGATGTTACAGCTATGCAACAAAAAGATGTGGATAATATTTTATTGAGAAGGAAATATCAGAAGGGGGGTTGGTGGAAGTTTTAGTAATTTAATAATATAATTTCTGAGTCCCATACTAGGACAAAACGGTTGTCCAGTGCTTCCAGGTTTCTCATGATGGTCTAGCTTCAATTGACTAATGAATTCAATTATTAAGTTATATAATTCCTTAGAGTTTTGATGAAAATGTTGAATAACTATTATTCTGGTGTTTGGTTGAAGGTGTATAGAAACTGCTAATTTACAAAAAGAATTTCCGAATAATCAACTAAGTGACATGTAAACTCTACTTTAGTAAATAATTAAACGTCTATTCCATGGAGACAATCTGCATGAAAATTTGTACGATTTATATTACTGATTTGATTATCTTTGAAAAAAATAACACTGAAATTATGTGCTGAATCATTTAGTCTATCAAAAATAGTGTAGAACTTGAACTAAAATTTTAATTAGTTCAAGTTACCACTCATCATTTGTACATATTTAAGAACAAAATGGTTAATAAAAAGTTGAAGCCCTCTTCTGATAATAACCACCATGTGTTTGCTAGTTACTGGCTTCAACAGTTATTTGCTGGAGTTCTAGTTAAAAGCCATGGCCAGTGGAGTCTAACCGTGTTTGTTGTGTGACAGTAACCCGCTGAAGGCAATGGTGAACGGTGTCGAAATTTCGTGGATCGATTAAAGTTAGACATTTACGCCATCAAATATCAACTCAGTGATCTCGCTCACAAGAACGATAGGTCTTGGGTTTGAATATCACAAGGCGAAACCATGGATACGCAATGCTTAGCAGTTCCATACTAAAAAGAAATATGCTGACAATTTATGAAATTTTCAAATAATAGTACACACAAACAATCAGTCTCACAGTAATGAAATGGATTTTTTATGTATGTGATTTCAAAACTTATATTATCATGTTATCATTAAAGTACAAAACTATAGGTCACGTGTAAAGGTTTTGAATATTCATGCAAACATCTGATAATTCAGAGAAATCTAAAACTTAATAAACAATAAATAAATAACCGCAGTCGAAAAAACAAATTTTCCCTTCGGCTTTTATGAAACCGCTTTTGTTTTTTAAACATAGAAAACAAAAAAAAACAAGAATTGTCAACACTACTGGTAAATGGAATCTCCTGAATAGATTATATTGAAGATAACACTAGAAATAACCAATACAATCCTTATCCTTTTATTTACTTGTTGTCAAGTAGCTACTAAACTAAATTTGTCTAGAATATTCTAAGTTTTCTAATCAAAATGGATATTAGGAAAAACAGAAATTTCTTTTTATGAAAAAAATGTACTTTTGAGTCTGAAAAAAATTTGATCCTTAGTTTATTTATAAAATGTTCATTGTGGTAATGTAGTATATGCTATTGATGTCGATAGATATAAGTAGTATGTATCATTAATCAAAAGTGAAATGCTTGGTGGTAGAAGGTTAAGAAGATCAAAGAAAATAGGACGAGAACAGAGAATGATTGCAGTGAAAATGAAAAAACAATAAAGTCTGAGATGATTGATTAACATTTTGCAAATGAAGTATTTACTGTATGGTTCACAGAGTTTACTAATGGATTCAGTAATTTTGTATCCGAATACATTTGATTATCCCCACTTGTAATCTCCTTCACTACAGTATGACAATATTTGAAGCTTCGAATTTTTTGTCTAACATAATATTTTACTATTGAATAGAAATAAAATAGTTTAGGTTGAGCAAAATCTATAAATTCTACGATATGACACAATGATCATTGGACTGCATTGATGATGACTGATCACTAGTACTCACTAGTGGCTTTCTTCAAGATGATTTCCTGGAGTTCTAGCGAGAAGCTGTGAACCGTGGAGTTCAATACGTATCGGGTAGAGGCATGTATCTACCTCACACAATGAATGAAGGGTTGCACAAGATTATGGATAGCTTGAAGTTAGATATTAACGCCGTTGGATTACCGCTTGGTGGTTTACAGGTTAAGCGTTCACCCACGAGGCCAAAGTTCCTGAGTTCGATGCCTAATTGCTAGATCATGGATCCACACTTCTGAGGAATCCCACACTATTATGAAACAGCCGTCCAGATCTTTCACGTGTTTAATGTTGGCGTAACATCAATTGATTCAGTATCTCAATGAAAAACTTAACGATTTCCCCAACCTCATACGGATAAAAATAATTAATAATCAAATAAGAATTCCAACTACCTAAAAAATTATGATTTACTATAAAAGGAGAGAAAAATATCTGAAAAATTTGGAGACCACTAAATATTCACTTTAATAAGAAAAATACAAAATTTTTCTACTCATTGTTGATCTTACAATTTTAATCTCTGACAAAAAGAAAACAGTTTTTACTCATTTTTATTATTTATGTGATATTTTTAAAATTGTTGCTAACCAACTGAAACTTATTTTTCATTTTAATCAATCATCACTGTTGGGTACATATATACATATATGGATATATTTTTTAATTTTTAGTAACTTGTTACATTTTATTACTTTTAATAAAATATTATGTAATGAAGGAAGAAATCAGGAAGAAGCGCTGGAAGTAGATAGGACACACATTGAGGAAAGCACCAAACTGTGTCATCAGACAAGCCCTCACTTGAAATCCTCAAGCACAAAGTAGAAATGGAAAACCAAAGAACACATTACGCTAAGAAATGGAGACAGATATGAGAATGAATAACAATTAGATAGAACTAGAAAGGAATGCCCTAGAACAGAATGGATTGGAGAATGCTAGTTGGCGGCCTATGCTCCATTCGGGGTAACAGGTCTAAGTAAGCAATGATTGAATTCTCTCTTTATCTAAATTAAACTCATTTTATATGAAACAAAACAACAAAAAAAGATAATAAAATAGAAATACACTCACCTAAATAATAAAAGTATCCCATCTCCAAATGTTTGAAAATTATTATGATTATTTAATTGAGAATGTGGATCTGTTTTAATATTACCAAAAACCTTTTAAAAGAAAGAATTAAATATAATAGAGAAACGATAAAAAACAAAATAGAAGAAAATTATATTGATCAACTTTTCATTTTGTACTAATTAAAGTAAGATATTGAATAACCTTTGAAATTACTATGATATCCGCAAAACCCCTTTTGATTTTAATCAACATATGCTCATTAGTGACTGGCTTCAAGAGGTATTTCCTGGACTTCTAATGAGAAGCAGTGACCAGTGGAGTTCAACCAGGTCTGTTGAGAGATAGTAACTCACTGATGACAATGGTGACTGTGTCGCTCAATTTCTTGGATTAGTCGAAGTTAGACATTAACACCGTTGGGTGCCGGTCGTCTCAGTGATCTAGAGGTCAAACGTTCGCGCGCGAGAACGAGAGGTCCTGGGTTCGAATCTTGAGGAGGGTGAGATCGTGGGTGCGCTTTGCTGAGGAGTCTCACAATAGGACGAGACGGCCGTCCAGTGCTTCCAGGTTTTTCATGGTGATCTAGTTTTAATTGACTCATGATCTCAACTATTAAATTACTATAATATCCACAAAACTCCTGAAAATTTTAATTATCTGATAGGAACATAAATTTAACAAACATCTTAATCTATTATGTAATATTTAATTGGAATAGGTTATATATATATTGTTGATGGTAAATCATTCATTTTAAGTGTTATTTGGAAGTATCTAGCAGTTGTATATTAAGGTTCATTAAAAGCTTGAGCATGTTAAGCTTCAAAGGTTTCATATGTACTTGGAAATGATTTGTTCTCATATTGAATCTACACTGGATATATCTAGTACATTATCTAGAGTGATATGACTTATATTATTTTTCTTAATATACCTATTTTTTCTTATCTTCCAGTATGCCTAGCTGACCTAATGTTTTTCATAATATAAATCCCTAAACAAGTTAATGTGTTAATTCATTTTTTGTATTAGTTGTTTGAGTTGTCTCGTTAATGATTATGACACCAATTGATCAGTCTCATATTGGTTTAAGTATATCGTGTGCAGATTGCTTTGATAATGCCCTAAATTACAAGAATTATAAACAGAGATGAATGGTGGGTAACAATGGAATACAGGACACGTATTTCGTCATAATTTGGAACTCGTTAACTGAATGTACCTGCATCCCAGAGTTAATGTTCACTCAGGGACTCGAATCCAATAACGTTCGCTTCAAACGTCATCGCTTATGACTGCAGGCATTATCGAGGCAATCCATGTAGGATGCATATACGCCAATATGAGACTGATCAATTTCAGTCCTAAACATCAATGGGAAAATTCAAACGACCGATACAAAAATGAAATAAAATTTCACCTCATTGCACAAGCTAGTGATTATCTGGACTCGGTAGCTAAGTTGATAATAAGATATCCTTTAAAACGAACGGTTCTTTGTTTGACTTTCGGAATGAACATCAACTGTGTTATGCCGGTACATCCAACTGACGAGTCCCAACATGGATCGAAATGTGCGTCCTGAACACCATCGCTAACTAGCATCCATCTATGGTTATAAGCTATTTATACTGGGATAATATATTAAGTAGTTCTGATAACCTTATGGTTTCATTCAATCATCTAAATTTATCAAAGTGGCTAAGTGTTTAAAACTGTATATTTAATTCTTGACGAGATAGTTTCATAATAACATCTTTTATAAGTCTATATTGACGTAATATGATAGCATTATATTTTGCATAAGCTGCACAAATTTTCACCATAATACTGATGGGACAGACGCCTAAAGTTGTTGAGAACTTTTTATCGTAACTATTGATTAGTTTGTCATAATCACGAAATTGTGTGTTGACTTTAACTTGCGATATATCCAAAAATAACGTAAATATTAGAGTAATCTAATAAACTACTAAACTCAAAGTACCACATTTAGCTATAGAAAAAGCAGCATTTAAAAATCTTTTCTTAAGTGTCTAACGCATCTACAAAATTTGACTAGTTGGGTACAACTGTATCAAAGATGAGTCAGTTACCCAGCGAGTCCTTTTAGAAACTGGTTGCGCAACACTGAAAATTATTTGCAGCTAGAAATTTAATCATTGAAAACCACACTAATGATTTGAAATTTTCACAGTCACAGAGAAATTTAAATATTCCTGTTTCAACCTCTTTTGAGGTTGTGGATGTGGATTGTTGAGTAACCCTATTCTACGACAAAAAAAAAGGCTTGCTGATTTTTTAATATTTTTTTAATCATTATTGATCTATGATATAAACTATAAAATTCAACAATTTATTCAAAGCTATATATTATACCATCGTTTTGTTAATTCACTAAATTCAATCTTATTCTAAACAGAAGATGTTTCTGATGTAATTCTAACGGAAACAGAATCAAGCCTAAACAAATTAAGTATGATATATTTTGAGCATTTTACCAGGTTTGCGTTAATCATTTTACATGTATCAGGCTTAACACTATCTATGTTACAATATATATATATATATATATATATATATATATATATATATATATATATATATATATATATATATATATATATATATATATATATATATATATATATATAATGGTAATATGAATAACAATGTTTAGTACTATTTATCATACCTGCATACCAACAATACAGTAGATAAAAAATAACATTGTAATCAGTAAACAAACATATGGTAATGCTTTAATTGATTGAATAAATGTCCATAAAATAATACGTATACTATAACCCTGACGTAATAATTTAATTAAACGTGCTGCACGAAAAAGACGTAGAAATCCTAAACTCAAAAATGCTGATTCCTAAAACAAAAAAAGAAAAGAATAAAGCAAAACAAAATGGGAAATTCAAGTAATTGTTTAAAAACAAAATTTAACTTAGTAACCTGAGAATTGGATACACATTTTAAAATGAAAAGTTTCGATATTTAGAATAATTTATGATGTTAAATTAACATTTGTTTATTTAAACACATAAACGATAGTAAAAGAGGGCACCAAATATATATGCATCACATAAATCATTCGATTTGTGTGAGGACTGGGATACTGTGTAGGCGCCCAAACCGAAGCAGGTAATTTTCTTAGGGGGTCACACCTGGAGCTCTTAGCCTAAAGGTCTAATCCACAGGGCAGTGGAGTTACGTCAGGAAATGTAGTGCCATGATAGTCGGCGACCAACAATAGGTTCATACACCAATCGTTTCCTTAGGATCCTGGAGCCTATGTTCACCATTGGTTTGGATTCAGAGGTTTCCAACTCCTTTGGTGGACTCTTCATATCCACCAACCTGGTTAAAGCTATGAACATTTGATTTTCGTCCTCGCAATTTCGTTAACAACACCCTCACCGCGAGAAGGTAGTGAGTCAGACTTTCCTAGCAGTGGTTGTATATTCATGGTCGTGTGAGAGTATTTCGTGAAGGATAGCTGACTCTCCCTAACCTCGGACGTACCAGAGCATTTGGAGGCAATTATCACTTGATTAAAAATCATTGTTATTTAATTGACTGATCTGAAATATAAGTTTCACTAAGTGTTTGTATACTATGAAGTATAGAAAATGACTGTAAAGCATAATACACAAATAATATTCAATTACAAGTACTGACTAATAAAACTTAGTTGTAGATTGGATTAGAAAATATGTGTAACAGAATAATGATGACAGAACTTATTTAAATAAAAAGCTAGGTAATGATTTACTGATCAGTATATCAATCTCTAGGTTTCATTGACAAGAATGAAGGTTATTGGTAAGATTCAGCAGCAAAAGTGAAGTATCCAAAATTATTTTAATAATTAAATTACACTGAATTGGAGAAAGAAACAAAACATCTATTTATTAAAACCAAGTAAAATATAAAGAATTTCTATTCTAAAACCCTCCCCCTTAGGCTACTTTACAGTTTCATCGAAAAATTATTCTGGTTTCATGGCGGTTATTAGCTAATCTGAATACTGAAGCTTTGTAATCTATGTCTATGAAAATAATTTCAGTGAAATATTGATGGAAAAATGAAACTGAAGTGGAATGTATTAAACAGTTTAATGTGAAGGATTTTCAGTTATTGACTGTTGGCAGCTATGACAATTTATCGGTAGGGGTTCAAATTATAACACATATGTGTAAGTGATACTGTTGTAAATGAACACTCAGGTGAGAATAACCAATTAGTTTAGCTATTCAAAGTTCATCAACCACGTCTCACAACACATATTTTAACTGAACTAAATTTATCATTTTTATCCGAAATAACAATACACTTACTTGTAATTCAGAAACTAATACATCAGTAATACTTCCTATAACTGTAATAAAATCAAAAATATTCCAACGATCACGGAAATAATTCTGAAAAATGAAAAGATAAATTAAAGGAATGATACTAAAGTAAATCAATAATTAAATGGTTAAATCGACCTGCATGAATAACTTAGTCACCTGGCGATCACTTAATATGTTATCGTCAGGATCGTTCAAGAAATATATATACGTATAAGTTAACAGGAGAAAAATGAAAATCTTAATAAGGATTTATGTTGATTGTATTGATTTTAACATTTGAATTCATGAGTCAATCTAAGCTAGACTATCACTGAAAACCCAAAAGCACTGAATGGGTTCGAGTCCCGCGGGTGTGATCGTGGCTGCGCGCTGATGAGGAGTCCCATACTAGGATGAAACGACCATACAATGCTTTCAGGTTTTCAATCGTGATCTAGAATAGATCGATTCATGAACTCAACGGTTAAAAAATAAAATATTGTGTATAATCTGGATCTGAGGTGTGAGAAAAATTTTATCCACTATTTATCTCTTCTGATTAGTAGATTTTTAAGAAAACATAAAATTTTTATTTATGAATGAAGATAAATAAACAAAATAAAAATGAAGCAATAAATGTTAGTGTTAGCTTTATCGTTCCCGTCAGTTGTTTAACATTCAGACAATTTTTATAGTTAAATTCATAAGTCAATGTAAGCTAGACCACCATTAAAATCATGGGAGATCTGGACTGCCGTTTTGAAATAGAATGGTACTCCTTAGCAGTGTGCACCCATGATTCCATATGTGTGGGTCGAATCCAGCACCTTTGATCTCGCACTCAAATGCTTAACCTGTAGACCACTAAGCAGGAATCCAACGGTGTTAATGTCTGACTTCAATCAATCTATGAATGAATGTGCAAGTATTCATTCATTTTCTGAGTGGATACATACGTATTGGACTCTAATGTTGATGGCTTCTCACTAGAACTCCAGGAAATCATCTCGAAGCCAGTCACTTGTGAGCACATGATGATTATGATCAGAATGGGGGTTTGTGGAGAGTGTGATAATTTTTATAGTTGAATTCATGATTCGATGTAATCTAGACCACCATTGAAAACCTGAGGATTCTGGGTTGAACTCCGGCATGCGGGATCGTGTATGCGCACTTCTGACGAGGACAAAACAACCGTATAGTGCTTCCAGGTCTTCCATAGTGGTCTAGCTTTGATCGACTCATATATTCAACTATTAGAATTACTACATTCTCCACAAACCTTCATTCTGATCATATTTAAATAAGACAATTGATTGGAACCGTTGAACGTAATTGCTGTTATTCAGATAATAAGTAATAGAATAAATGGAATAAGGAGTGCAGGTTTAGTTATTGATCATTTGTAGCCATTGAACAGCTAACTGTATTTAATACAGAGAAATATTGGAAACTTTTGTGATTTCTTGGCATAAATCAGCATTAATGACAATTAATTTAATAATAATTACTTCTTATTCACTAAAATAACACCTATCGTGCCTGGAATACATTTATCTAATAGGAAATAAAGAAAACGAAAAATATCACATTTCATAATGCTACATACCTTTGGTCCAAAAGCCATAATTTTCAGCATACATTCCACAGAGAACATAACAGTGAAAGCAGAATTGAAATACAATAGTGTATTACAATAGTTATGATAAGCTTGTTGTTCAGTATCAACGGAAGCAGTAAAATACGCCTTTTGTTCTTGACGATGATACTATTAATTGAAACCAGAAAAACGAAAAGTCGGATGATCATTTAACTAGTTAAATGTACATATGTTATGTAGCTTTGTAATATTTTTAATGCTGACTTATGATATATTTCAATTAATAAGTTTCTGAAGATTGTTTTTATTTCAGGATTTTATCCACCACAGATTGATTACAGTTCGGATATCCTTATAAACCATGAAGTACTGGATTTCAATAGTTGAGATCATGAATCAATTAAAGCTAGACCACTATGGAAAACCTAGAAGCAGTGTCAATGTCTAACTTCAACCAATCCACAAAATTGCGCAACCGTCCACTATTGTCTTCAGTGATTTACTGCCTCACAATAGGCGCGGTTCAACACCACTGGTCACGGTTTTTCACTAGAACTCCAGGAAATACCTCTTGAAGCCAGTCACTAGTGAGCGCATGATGATAATTATCAAAAAGTTAGTATTGTGGACATTGTAGTAATTTAATAGTTAATTTCATGAGTCAAAACAGCCGTCTAGTGCTTCCAGGTTTTCCATGGTGGTCTAGCTTTAATTGACTTATGGATTCAACTATTAAATTACTATAATCTCCATAAAACCTCCCCTCTTTCTGTTAATAATAATTCCTAACCAAAAGCTTGCCTTTTCCATCTCTACAATTATATGCAACTAATTGAAAAGAGAAAATTAAAAGATTTACTATTGATTATTCATAATAGTTGGTGTTCCAGGTAAATGAATTACCATTGTATATCATGTATAAGTTTATAACGTTATTTATGGTTTCTAACATACTAAATGATCTGTTTCTAGACTCTGTAAAAATACAGTTGAATATGCGAATGACAACTAATTTTATTTTCAAAATAGAAAACAAACAAACAATCAAAGACAAAACAACAAACAAGTGGAATGATTAATGCGATGGGAAGTTATTTTTCCCAATAAAAAAAAAATAGCTCCAAACTCATCCGTATTTAACTCTTGTTTAACCAATTAACATTTAATGACTGGAAGTAATGAAAAGATGAGAAGTTATTTGAGTTTTTTTATAGTTAATAACTATTAGGATGTATTTTTTTCTCAAAAAATAACTAAATTACCTGTCAATTTATAGGATATGGTATTTATGATTGGTTGTATTAAGATCATCGTTTACATCATGATATGACCTTGATTAGACAAACATTGAGAAAACCTAGGAAGTACTGGAAAACTAATTTTAATGATAGTATAAGACTCATCAATAGTACTTATGTACAAATCTCACAGGTAATAGAGAAAATGATCATTAGTTCTGGAGAAAAATGGTTATTATTTAGATTACTGAGTCGACATAAAATGGCTTAGAACTCGATCTATTTTTGTGATATTTTGCAGATACCTCCTAAAACTATTGTTGATTAATTGTTTAATACCCAACATGGTTGAATTCCACAAGTCATGGCTCCTCACTAGAACGCTGAGAATTAATAATAATAATAATAATAATAATAATAATAATTATAATAATAATTTCATCTCATCAAGAGCAACATATTTACAACTGAAGAACATCTGGAACTCAAAACAATTGGCAACCAACACCAAAGTCAGAATTTTCAGGACAAATGTTAAGACAGTTCTACTGTATGGGACCGAAACCTGGAAAACCACGAAAGCCATTATCCAGAAGATACAGGTGTTTATTAACAGTTGTCTACGCAAAATACTTCAGATCCGCTGGCCGGACACTATAAGCAACAATCTACTGTAGGAGAGAACAAATCAGATCTCAGTGGAGGAAGAAATCAGGAGGAAGCGCTGGAAGTGGACAGGACACACATTGAGGAATACACCCAACTGCGTCACAAGACAAGCCCTCACATGGAATCCTCAAGGTCGAAGGAGGAGAGGAAGACCAAAGAACACATTACGCAGAGAAATGGAGATAGATATGAGAAAAATGAACAAGAATTGGATGGAACTAGAAAAGAAGGGCCAGGAAAGAGTGGGTTGGAGAGTGCTGGTCGGCGGCCTATGCTACATTAGGAATAACAGGCGTAAGTAAGTAAGTAAGTAAGTGGTAAAATTAGTTTTAAAAGCTATATCCTTATCTTCTCAGCTAGTGGACCCCGGGGAAACGCTTACATATAAATACAATTAAGTGTATAATAATCTTAAGAAGTTGAAACCTGATGAAATGTCTTAAAGTACAATACTAGTAATAATCTGTCCTTACCAGTTTATTATTCAGCTTAAAGTTTTACAAAACTATAATATTTCCGTTATGATAAAATGAAAAATTAATTGGAGGAAATATTTATGATTGGTCATTGTTATATCCAGACGAGAATTATGAATGGTAACATTTGAGAACTGTTTATGGACGAATGCGATACATATATTTTTACTGTATAATTGTCAAGTAGCTAAACTATGCATATTTATGTTTCCCCTATTATAAGCTTTATTTTAATCTATAGACTATTATTATATGATTTACCGTTCTTGAGTTATACCCAGTTTATTAATTACAGTCTCCCACATTCACAGCCACTTTTGGTTAAATCTTGCACAAATGTTATTTTGTATTTTATGGTACGATGTGATCTGTTTGCTTTGTATATAAACCCAGTATATTTGAAATATATGATTCATATCACGGAGGCTGAGATTGATGTTCTTGATTTAACAGGCAGGGCTAGGCGGGAAGCAGGACCGGTAAAGACTCTAGACTGTTCGTACGGGTTAATGTGTGATTGGTCCGGTCGATAAGTCACTATTCTCTAATTGCCGGTATCATTACGTTATGTAATAATAGGGCACAAGGACATAGGTTCTAACAGTAATTTTTTGTTAGACTTTACATTGACAGATATAAATAGTTGTATAGAACATTTAAACCAATATAATAAACGGAATTCTAATAAAACTATATAAATGACTGGATAAAATTGATGATAATAATCATTCTACTATGGGATTATACATACATAGTTTATTAGGAATATTTATGTATGGATTTGATTAATAATAAAATGAATGAATAATTAACAAGCTATGTGAATAATGTGTAAAAGAAGATTGAATATAACGATAATAAAGAAAGCAATAAAATATAATAATAATAAGAGTTAATATTCACCATTCCCCGACTAAAATGATTATAGATGTGACATAATGTTTGATAAATCGCTTGGAACGATTGTTTTTTGTCACAAAGATACGTTTGATTAGAAAATTCTAGTGGTTATTACCTTAACTGTGTATAATAAACATTGACGTAAAACTTTGATGGAGTTTTGTTATCTGAGCTGATAGAAGTTTGTGCTGATGATTTCGTTCAGAAGAACGATAAAAGCTCCACAACCAAACCATCCAGCTCAGAGAACAAAACTCCATTGAAGTTATCCACATGAGCCACAAATCTTCTCCACCATTGATGTAAAACCTTTGAAATGTTTATTATTACCTTGTGCATAATGTTAAACTCTTGCCTATTTTATGTTCACAGAATTTACTTGGAAGTAGTAACATAATTAGTAGATGAAATGAACAAAGTAACTTATACTTATCGGCGTTAATTAATAAATAAATGGATTAAAGCATCAAATCATAGAATTGATAGATTTCATTATTATAATACAAAAGAATAGACGTAATTCTAATAATAAGGGGTTCAATATAGATTACAGTAACTTAAAAATAAAATGAATATTACAATCATGTAGCAACGAAAAAAGACTAAAAGTTTTGAGAAAGAAAACACAACAATGAGAGTGTACTTAGTCATTATCAACCTAGTCTTGTGCTATTTATTTTGTTGATCAATATGAGAAGACTGGTTGTATAAATTTCCTATGTATAAAGAGGTCAGGTTAGTTAACATGGAAGGCAATGGATTCAACATATACTAAAACGGTAGGTGTAAATTATGAACTAAATTTTTGAAATCCTGTTGATGATTTGAAAGGCTTTGTTCATGTCCACTTAAGGTTTCATATTAACTAAGTGGGAAAGTACAAAGTGGTTGCCTAACCCTAACTGTACCCTATTTAATCATTTAGGATGATGTTCAGAAATTTATTGTTTAACTTAACTGTAGACATGAAATAAATGACTTCATGGGTTGTCTAAATTGTTCAATTCATTTAAATGAGACAGTGTAAACGAAGCATATACTTATTTCTGGTCATAATGAGGGTTGTAGAATACGACATATATCTAAGTTTTACAAAACCTTCTCTACCCGTTGGGTAATCAGTTCAATAATATTGTCGTTTATAAGCCATAATTTCAGAAATACAAGTACCTGAGGTGTTGTGATTCTCTCCAACGTTGTCTTGGTCTAGAAGTATCTGGAATATATTCAGTGGTTTTATAGAAGCAAATAAGTTTGTCATTATGTGTCGGATCTCTTGCTTGGTTTATTGTGTACCGGAGAAGTATAGAATATAAATTTATTGACTAGATGATGATCTCCTACATATACTTCTTTTAAACGTTCGCTTGAATCCTTATATTAAAAAATGTCTAGGACTCAAACACTATTATTCCTTTAAGAGAGCTCTCTTTAAGATAATAGAGGGCAATATTATTCCGTTCGTCCTCTGATGAAAAGAGGAAAAATGGTTTGATATAATCAAGTCCTGTTAAGAATATTAATCTTATGAATTGCACTTACAAATGCAATAAAAGTGTCGTCTATGTAGTGGTCATAAAATACTAATTGGTTTATTTCAGTCTTAAGTAAACGATTCTTTAGTTTTATCAAGAAATTACCTACAAGGAATAGGCTCAATGATTATCTTACTGTGACCATATCCAGTTGCCTGCAAAATTCGTTGTGAAGTTTAGAGAGTAAATTTATCGTATACCTGATAATTGCCCAGGACAGGGTTCGATGGAGAATGCTGGTGAGCGGCCTATGCTCCTTCACGAGGAGTAACAGGCGTAAGTAAGTAAGATAATTGACTCTATCAAGGTAAAAAAATGGGCCCCAGTTTTTATGTTCTTTTTTTCAGTCGGTTTACTGAATATGAAATGCACGTTACCTAGGTAGCAGACATTGGGGAGAAAATTCATTACGTCTAGAGAGATATAATAAATTCCGTCTTATCTATCGACTATTCTTATTTTATAGAGAAAATCATAGGAGTTCTTTATATAACTCTCTAATTTCAATAGTTGAAATCATGAGTCAATTGAACCTAGACTGCCATGGAAAACCTGGAAGCACTGGACAGCCGTTTCGTCAAGTATGGGACTCCTCAGCAGTGCACATCTATGATCCTGTCCCCGCGAAGTTCGAACCCAGGACCTATCAGACAGTGGTGGATGGTGGCGCAATTTCGTGGATTGGTTGGAGTTAGACATTAACACCTTAGGATACCCACCGGATCAGTGGTCTAATGATTAAGCGCTCGCGCGCGAGACTGATATGTCTTGGCTTCAAATCTCGCGAAGAGAGGATAGTGAGTGCGCATTGCTGAGGAGTCCTATACTGGGGCAAAACCGTCGTTCGGTGCTTCCCGGTTTACCATGGTGATCTAGCTTCAATTGACTCATGATTTTAACTATTGAAATTACTAAAATCTACACAAAATCCCTTTTGATAATAACTTTCTAAGCTTTATTTTTTACTGTGATTTAGGGATCTATAATAGATGTTTCATTTTGAATTAACAGATGAAATTAGTCATATTTAAAACTGATCATATGGATGAACAGTTATTATAGGTTTTAAGCAATTTATATAATCTTGGTGTTTTTCTTTTCCCCCGTAGATCTCTTAATTTATCTACTTGTTTAAAATTATACTCCTTGATGGATATGTTAATCAGATTTATTATAAGATTGATGTGTTTTGAAAGAATTGTCACTTTAGTTTCTGTTTTTGGTGTTCTACTTCAGTTATTTTATATACATCAATTAAGTACGGTTATGGTAACCATCCTACAAACAATTTGGATTATGGTTGATTTTAGTTAAGCTCTTTTATTAACTTTCTTAACAGACAATGTTATTTGAATAGTAACAATTCGTATATTTCTTTGTACTGTTACGGTCACTAGATCACAAGACAGACTCTAGCTAAAGTGTTGATCGCTTAAATATCACTCGATGTTTCATTCTCTTTCGCATGTATATATGTACTGAAACCCGATTATTAATACTTATTTGCCTTGCTGCGCCCTTATGCAATTTGGCTCAAATTCACCTATGTAATTGCTCGCATATACATATTCACCTTTCTGTTTAAAATTCGCTTGATATGCTCATCGATTTCGATCTGCGCTATCCGCTAATAAACTGTAGTTGCTACTTCTCATTGCCTTCTGATTTTAAACACCTTTGAAATTTATATAATAACGGTTATAAGGCTGATTGGTTAATGAAGCAAAAACACTACACGTTCACATATTTCCTTTTATACACAATACTTTGTAACGACTTCAAAATGGTTTTAGTCTTTAAACTTAAGAAATAAGAAAATAAACCAACAAAATTTTTTAAATGAATCGAATAACAGAAAACAAGTTCGAATGTGAATAGGATTTTATAGTTTTATGAATTGTATAATTAACTTCAACTAAATTAAAAATGGTCGGTTAGACTTTAATTTATGGACGACCTTTGAATGACTCTAAACTGACCTGGAGAGTGTCCACTTAATAACTAAAGGGTTATAAACCAGTGTAGGGAATGAGAATTATGATTTACAATTGATGATTAAGGTAAGGAATTAGATTTGGGGTTTTCATCACTAACTGACATCAGCTATAATGTTAAAACTCTATTTAACCAAATGGATGAGTGAATTTTGCGCCATAATCCGAGACTTGTTATCTTATATGTGATTTGTTCGTCCATAAATTATAGTTTCACAATTAATCCTTTAAACTTGTACCGAACATGTGACATACAATTAGTATTTCTTTTAGAATAAAAATAGTCAAACTTACCTTCATCATTAAAATTAAAGTATTAATTGCAATCATAACCATGATGTAATATTCAAATGGTGTCGAGACAACAAGACGCCATACTCGATATTTCAATGAACGTCTATCTTTTGGCATATACCGACATAATGGGCGAGCATTAATAGCAAAATCAATACAGCGTTTCTGAAACATATATAAGGTAAAATATATTATATGTTCTTTTCTGAGGTGAAATGTAACAGATTATTTACTAGTTACTTGATATGTCAATCAAATGAATGTTTTTAATCTTTGAAAAATTATTCATAGTTTAATAAAATAAAAATAAGTAATATATTTAATGGTAATTTCAATTTTTTTAAATATTAATTATTGCCTTAAATCACAACCATTTTAAGCAGAGATGGATGGTGGCGAACAGTGAAATCCAGGACGCACGTTTTGTCCTATTTTGGAATCGTCATTTGGATGTGACGGCATAACACAGTTGATGTTCATTCCGGATCTTGAACCAAAAACCGTTCGCTTCAAACGACGTTACGTTGTCAACTTAGCTACTAAGTCCAGATAACCACTAGATTGTGTAATGGGGTGAAGTTTTATTTCATTTCAATATTGATTGTTTGAATCTTCCGATTGACGCTTAGGATTGAAATTGACCAGTCTCATATTGCCATATGCGTTTGCTGTGCGAACAGCCTCGAATATCATCTACAGTGATAAGCGATAGTTTTTGAATAGAACGGTATTTGGTTCGAGTGATGAAATTCTGATTGGATGGAGAAATATTTTCCGGATTTCATTTTTTTTAGCTAATCAAAACAAACAGTTTGTTTGTAAACATATTAATTACAAGAAATTATTGTGTAACATAAAGTTATTTCACATCAATCGACAGATAATTCCTATTTAATCATTGAAAACGCGAAATTGAGTAAAGGGATATCTTTTCAAAGAATTTGTTATCAAGCTACACATTCGTATATCTACATCTGAAATTTTTTTGTTTTTTTTTTGTTAGAGTACTAGGTCCGTGAGGAAATGTGAACATGGAATAACCAAGACGATGTAATGGAAGGATTATAATACTAGATTACGTAATATGAGTATTAACAATAGACTTAATAAGTTAGTAACGAATTATAACGTCAATGTAGTAACATGATTAAAATGTTTTTATTAAAGGTCAATAAAGGTCATAGAGGTGTAAAAGGTAAATAAACTGATATCATGAGCAATTATGAATAAAATAATGAGAATATGAGACATGAGTAAAGGGAGGAATGCAGTAATAATAATAATAATTAAGGCTAAGGTAACGATAACTATAGGACGTACTTCTTTTGTATACATAGTTCTGGTTTGAACTCATGGATGGTAAGAGTTTTGGCTATTTTTAGCAAGTAGACTTGAACGAATCCTATATACAGCATAATAATCGCTACTAACTTATGAAGTCTATTCTTATTATTCGTGTTACGTAATCTAGCATTATAATCCTTCCATTACATCATCTTGGTTATTCCTTGTTTACATTTCGTCACGGAACTAGTACTTTAACAAAACATATATATATATATATATATATATATACCGTTGTACAGCTTGATAATAAATTCGTTGAAAAGAGATCCCTTCGCTGACTTTTGTTTTTTTTTTCCGCATCAGCTTATCTATAAGATCGTAAATTTACATAATAAATAATTTTATTCAAAATAAAAATACTACTAACTTGATTTTTATCTAAATCTAATTCAATTAGCTCATTTTCACCTTGATTTTGAAAAGTAATAATAATAAGTGCCACAAAAATATTTACAAAAAAGAATGGAAATACAATAAAGAAGACCACATAGAAAATAGCCATCTCTTGACGAAAATCTGGTGATGGACCACGATCAGCAACTGTTGAATCAATAGAATTTTTAAGTACTCTATATAAGGATAACAAAAACAACAAAAAGAGAACAACCAAAAGTACATAAACTGTGTTAAAATATGTGTTACGTTTAATAGATTAATAAAATATTGATAATATCAATGAATGAAACACAGTATTTAGAAAAAAAAAGGTTTTAGGTGGAATGATATTAGCTGAATAGAATGGAATGATAAACAGATTTACAACGTTACATAGCGCTAGTGTGGGGCCGCTTATTTTGTGATCATTTAGGTAGGACGATGTTTGTTGACGGACTCTCCACTTTAGTGGCCCGAGATCTGACTCCAAGTAGATCGTATGAATTATTGTTATTGAAATACATATGTCGCCTATCCTTGTACATAATTATCGACTTAAATCGCGTTAGTCAATAATGAAATTAAATAAGTCAAATAACTAGAATGGACTATTGAATACATATATTTTGTATATGAAGTGAATGGAATAGAACGAAACAGAACGACACGCAGTGGATATGGCGGATAAATCAACTCCTTTTACTAAAGCGTGAATCAATATTTATAGTCACACAAAAATAGGCTACAGGCATGTGACGAATAGGATAAGAAGTCTACACACACCTACGCGCTCATATAACAACATTCAAGGTTGATAAGCGAATCATTAACAAGGTCGGAATACTACTCAACTAGAATGAAAAGATTGGCCTGTTCGAAAGCTAGAATGGGCTCAACATAATAACCGAAACCACACTAAATTCAGTCATTTTGAGTCAGAAATCAAATAAATTTCAAATGAATCTAATATTAAAGCTGATGTATTAAATCCTTGTTAGGTTTGAAGCTTAACGAGTTCACGTAAATTGCGAACGAGAACGAGATTCGGTGACCAACGACTAGTATGCTAGCTAATGACGCGTCCCAGCCCCAGCTATCTAGAGTGAGAAGTCCAGGCTTGAAATGAGAAGTATATCCTGCAACAACGAGAAACGAGCGATTCAACCAAAACAATTTAAAACATATATATACAAATATATATAATCGATATTGTCATTTAAATTTTTAAACATTCGTCAATAAGTTCGTCAATTGATTGCTATTCAAATATTTAAACATTTGATCGATAAGTTAATCGATAAAATTACAAATGTGAAATTTTGGGGGATTTATCATCCCCAACAATCCCCTAGTAGTCTTGATACAAGAGAGTCAAAGGAGAGATTCAACGATAATGAAGTACATAAGTAAAAAAGATAAAATCAAGACTTGGAAACATATGTTAATTTGACATTAAAGTTCTTTCCTAAATTTTCTCATACTAATCTTCACCACTGAACAAAAATTGTAATTTGAGGTTTTACCTATCGACTAAATTTAAAAGTATGAAGAAGTTACAACTCAACTACTTAATGTTATACTCTTCACTCTTATACTTGTATTTTCCTGGTATATGTGTCTTTACTATTGACCAAGACAATATATATATATATATATATATATATATATATATATATATATATATATATATACTTAATGTTTCCATCTTTCCAGTGGTGTTGTAGATTGTATCTGTTGGTAATAAAAGTACTCCCCTAAATTTTACCAGATTCTAACAAAACAAACTAGAGTACTTAAAATGTATTTTCATATATTTATGATTAGAATTGCAATGTGTAAAACAAAAATTAGGAAGGTGAAAATCGATGAAAAATTAAACAAAGGTGTCAAGTGTTTTTTTCCTTTTGAGCTATAATTTCCCCACTATCTCAGTATCTGTCATACGGCACTTAATGTTTGAATGTTGAAGAATTTCATTAAATATTAAATTTTAATAGAAAAATAAAAACATTTTGTTGCTAAATGTCATTTACAAGGTACTTCCATTAAATTGAATTCACTTACTGAACATTTTTGGGCGAGACTATAATTTATGGACGAGTCAATCAGGTATAAGAAAACAAGCCTCAGATTTTGGCGCGAAATTCATTCATCCATTTGGTTAAATAGAGTTTTGGCGTTATAGCTGATGTCAGTTCGTGATGAAAACCCCAAATCTAATTCCTTACCTTAACCATCAATTGTAATCATAATTCTAATTCCTCACGCAGGTTTATAACCTTCATTTGGTCGTGGTTATTAGGTGGACATTCTACAGGTCAGTTTAACTTCACTCAAAGGTCGTCTACAAATTATAATCTCACCCATTTTTGGAGTCAGACTTCATTAAAATGTTTATTATATGTAACCGACTGTACCTCACTCCATAGTCGTATGACTAAATTACTATTAAAATATTAATTTGAAAGTTACCGTGTAGCTAAATATATTAGTAAATCGCTTATACATTTACTTACACAAACTCATGAAAGTTAATGATGAATGTAGTTTAAATCGTCTATGAATAATGACATATCATTTCTTAATGACTTTACAACTTGTAAATTTATAACAAGCGATAGAGATTTTTAAGCAAAGATGGATAGTGGCTAGCAGTTAAATTTAGGATGCTCGTTTCGTCCTATTCGGGACTCGTCAGCTGGATGTGCTTGCATCCTGGAGTGAACATCAACTCTGGGATTCAGGCACATCCAGCTGACGAGTCCCAAATAGGACGAAACGTGCTTCCTGAATTCCACTGCTAGCCACTATCCATCTTCGCTTATGAAGCTTGTGACTTAAGTCAATATCGAGACAATAATCACAGGATGTACATATGCCAACCAGAGACTGATCAATTGCAATCCTAAACAACAATAAGAAGATGAAACTAAAAGAACGCCAAGTGAATCTATGCAATAGAGATTTTGCTTCATAGTTCATAGGTTTTATGGAATCATATTATTATTAATAGATTTATTCAATATTATACTTTTTAGTAAAATAAACAATTCTCAGAACAAACTATTTCAACAAGTTTCCTTTTTTCTTATTTCTTGATTGATCCTGACGATGACATATTGAGTGATTGATATTTAGATATTAGCAGTTCAGTAATCAATATCTGAGTAATGTTTATTCTTTTCAATGCATATTTCTAACCACCACGATGTTTCTAATTGTACATTTTTGTAAGTTGTACAGTGAAGGGTTATAAACTTTTCATAAACGCACAAAAAACAGATAACTTGTTGAAATATCTAGATGACAGGAACACGTAGACCGTATATTAAACCAGGTCACTACTTAATATGGCTTGTATATTGTGATATCAAATAAGTCATTTCGTTTTCAATATAGTTATGTATATAAACTTTAGGTGTTTTTCAGTAACAAGTGGATATTTAAAAAAACGAAAAGAGTCAAATTTCAGTAGGTTTATTATGTAATAAAACTTTATTCATAACTATGATTGACTGTTTCAATGAAAGCATCTGATTGACTATCGAAGGTTAATTTTCAACATGAATTGCTAGTTTAAAAGATTTAAGCTTTATCATTAGAATGAGATATTAATAGTAGCTTATTTATTTGCTATAATATTATAGGCTAAGAATACTACATTCAACTAAACATATAGTACTGAATAACGCCTTTTTTTATCATGATCGCTATTATTATTAGTAGTAGTATTAGTATTAACATCTACGTTATCACTCCACTCTAATGATAACATATCCCTTAAAATTGAGCAATGTTGAAAAATAACCCTGATAAATCACATAGGTGATTGTTTATTCTTTCCCTAAATGCGATCACCTACGACATTATATGTCAGCCATAGACTCAAGGATTTTGTTCTATCCAATATGCATATGAACAAAAGCAAGAAATTCCGTAATAAGATTTAATGTATTAATATACTTCTTTCTGAATTTCATCACGCTGTATACATCCTATATGCATCATATAACCATTATTTTGAGTTGTATTTTAACTACTTAATATAAATTAAGTAGTTCATCTCGACGTTCTACATTTTAAAACTGAAATTTTAGTTTAGGCTAGATCCGTGACGAAGAATGATCCAACAGACGTTTGTTTGAATAGTCTCGTTAATTTACCTCAAGTTTGTATACTTTTGGTCCTAAAAAATGAGAGGCAGACAGGTTTTCGATGAAGTATTCTCCTTGACATAAGTATATCACTAGAGCTACACCACAAATTTCTATAATGATCTTTTAACGTTCAGTATTTCTACATTTTTCACATATCATCTTTATAATCAAAAACTTGCATGTAATTGAGAGAGTTTATGTCGAAGCACTTAAATGTGGAGTGATTTTTATGAATAGATTATTCAGTTTTTGAACAGTGGTATTTGTCAGAATTAGTGTTGCACGATTTTTAAGTTATCGTTAACGTCTTTTTTGTCTAGGACTAGAATTTGCACAATACAAACTTATGAATTTCAGTATTCACAAGGAGTATATCCAATCTAAAAAGGATATAACAGTTAAAATGTCACCCCTTATATACACGGTAATCCTATATCCTGATTTTCAAGTGTAAGTTTATAACTGATGTGGGTTTCGGGAGACTGCTTTCGAATATTTGAGAAAAACATGTATACCCGTATCCTTAAATGAGAACTTGTTTATGGATTCTTTCGTTCGTCTGATATTCAAATTTAATCAGTTTTATTACCATCTCTTGTCTATAAACATGAATGGAACGCATTTGCTCCTTTATAAAAAATTCCTTTAATAATCACGTTTTTATGGTATCTAATATCTGAAAATTCTAAGAGCAGATGAACAAAGAAATTAGTCGAAAGTCTTCATTAATTCTAAATTGGCAGGAACCAATTTTTTCAGTGTTGTACCTTGGTTTGTACCTTTTAAGAATCCATTTTAAGCAAATAAATTTTTAGTTACTATAAATTCCCGGTGGCGAACTTCGACTATTAAGGGATAGAATACAAGTGTAACCCCAAACGTTTCACTACACCACGTGAAATGTCATAACTACGGTCAAACAAATTATATTTGAGCATTCAGAAATCTTTTTAACGGTTCGCTTAATAAATAAGTATTGCGGAAATTAGTGACGATTTCCTGTAAATTATACTTCACACTAAAGCTGGATTTATGACAGATAAGTTGTAATTTCTAAACTAGAATAACTAAAATATAAGATCAGGATAAATGCCATTAGTATTTTAACCTAAGAAAACTAGGAATAACAATTTGAATGAGATAACGAATTTTCTTGTAATCTTACTTGAAACATTATCAATCTTTCAAACCAAATAGAGAGATCAAAATATGAAAGTATTATATGATATAACGTCTATGAAATTACTAAAGAAGACATTCCTAATAATGGTGAATTATTAAAAATATAGATCCTCAATAATTGAACACTGAATTACGACGGAAACTAAATATATTTATTAAGAAGTTAATTACTTACGCTGGCCACCCCTCACCAGTTGTCACTGTGAATAGTGTAAGTATGGCATGAATTACATTATCATAATTAAAGTCGCGTGTACGCCATGTACGATTCTGAAGGAATGGATCACCCCGATCATTATAGTCAATAAATTGGCCCCTAAATGTAAGCAAAAAAATATAATCACTCAAAAACAAATTATTTAATTATTGAAATATGGACTACTAGCAAATATGTAAGTAGTTCAACAAATTTAACATAATTGTATAGTCTATTTTGGAGAAACTGTGTGAGCTAGTATGAAAATAAACTGAGAGTTAAAATATTTAATATTGCATAAAGTTACAGAGAATTCATCTCAATACATCATTTGTTGATAAGAGCTTTTATAAAATACTTCGACTCATATTTGGTTCGAACAAATGTCCGATCCTCTTGGTTTTGTTCGCGTTTAACATTTGAAATTAATCTCACTCAACGTCTTTTCCATATAATTAGCTCCGTTTATGAATTTAAGTATGACAGTTATTGTCTATGTGCTACGTTTTTCATGTTTGTTCACACGAAGTGTGACCAACCAGTTTACTATTTTCCTCGATATACTAGTAGTGCTCTCAAATACCATGTTTCAAAGCATCATAACTCAAACATACAGATGAATGAATACAGTAATTAAATCCTACCGTCGCTTTTAAAAACTCGTTCATCATTCAACTGTTATCCATTAATCGAAATATGTTCAGTTTGTAAGTATGAACGATATCTAATTATTCTCTGATGAATCCCATATATCATCAATGATTGATTAGTCTCGATCCTCGATATTAATAGTGGAATAATACAAACCTTCACAATCAGTAGTAAGTAGAATGACGATATCTTAACTAAGAAAAAAATTCTCTACTTATCTACAACACTCCTGAAATGAGAGACATAAACTGTTTTTCTTTTCATTCGATACTAATGTAACATCAATGATTTCTGATTTTCGAATCAAATTCCCATCATACTGTAATTACCGATGACAACTGATGAGAGCAAGAGAGAGAAAAAAACATGATTTTAAATCAAAAGACTCTATACATATTTCAATGTTAATTTTTAACAATTAATATTACTATTCTTGTTTATCTACTGATATTCATTCATATATGTCTACTCATATGAATATTCATTTCGGGGGTATAATGTAACATCCTATTACCTAGATACTAACAAAATATATTAATAATAAGTAGGTAAGTTATAAAACGAGAAAATATCCCATCAAGACTTTATTATTATTCAATAGACTAGATTAGGTGAAAGAGTAAAATTAGTATTTATAATAGTAATTCAAATACTTACTGACAATCATCTCTTGTCATTTTAGAAACATCATTACAATAGAAAAATTTTCCCTGAAATAACTGAACAGCTATTACGGCAAAAATGAATTGAAAAAGCCAATAGACGATTAGAATATTGAAAACATTTTTAAGTGAACTGATTACACAATCAAATACAGCCTGAAAAAATATGATAAGTAAAGCAACAACAAAAAAAAATATATGCAATTGTTCAATTTATTAATAAGATTATAAATGAACAAATTTCAAAGGAATATCATTTGTAGTATATTTCTAATAGGATATAGTATATTGAATTATACAAGTTTGAATTGTATCACAGTAAATCGAGTTGTGTTTACACGTTGGGCTTAACACTTTTTGTAATGCGCATTGCTTTGTTAAATGTTCACCCTGATAACTGTTATTACAGGGAATTCATGGGATTGAATTCAGAAAGTGATATGAAACTGCGACTACAATTTATTAGATGTTCACACATACCGTAGAATTACTAACATATCAAGTGGATTTGAAGCAAAAAGACGGACGAATCATTACAAGCGAATATAGAGGCGAATTTATAGTCATATCAAATAAAGACATGGCGAGTTAAAGTACAGTTTATATTTATATTACAAGCATATATATATGAGGAAGGGAGAATAATACATGAAGCTGTTTTAGTGGCCCGAGATCTGACTCCAATTTGATCGTATGAATGATTGATATCGCCTATCCTCGTATATAATCATTGACTTAAATCGCGTTAGTTAATAACGGAATTAAATAAGTCAAATAACGAGAATGGAGTTTCGAATGCATATATTTCGTATAATTGTTGGCTAGACAAACGAACGGAGGAACGATACGAAGATGAGAAAGCGAAGCTAAATTGGCGCGCTGTGAAGATGGCTGGTAAACCAACACCCAGTTAACCAAGCGTTAATCAATATTTATAAGCACACAAAAATAAATTACAGACATGTGATGAGTAACGGGATAAGAAGTGTACATACACCTACGCGCTCATATAAAGACGGTCAAGATATTGATAAGCGAATAATTATCAAGGTCAGAATGTGACTCAAATAGAATGAATAGAATGGGCTGTCCGAAAGTTAGAATAATAAGGTATTTGGGCTTAACATAATCACAGACACTACACTGTATTTAAGCAATCAAGATTTGAGTTATACAGAAATATGTATAGGCTGTAGTATACGTTTTAAATATATACGTTCACGTAGATACAAAACAAATAAACGAATTGTTACTATGACAATACCATTGTCTGTCAGATGAAAGGGATTGACAGAGATTAACCATTATCTAAATTAATCGTAAGATTGTTACCACATGCAGACTGATATGATTTGAAACGTCCATTGTCATTAAGAACGACATCACAAAACTTATTTTAAATTAAATCGATAGTTTTGAACTCATTCCACAGGTTTAAATCAGAGTTCACATAATCTGATATATGGTTGACTTTTCTTTGAATTATCCATCAACTATATGTCCAGTTCTATTCCTATTGACTATTGCTTGATCATCAAATATAATCAATGTAGATTGCAGCAAAAATGTGAGAAAAGACTTTGTTACATCAATGAACCAGATGAACTGCTAAGAATTCGAGATAGCAGTTTGATCAACGATAGTGATACAAACTAAACTCTGGATATTAGTGTACAAAAATAAAGATTTATGAAGGAATATGGAAAGTCAAGATCTACGATATGATAATGGTCAATGGATCTATATCGTATCAATCAACGTTTCCAACCACTAACCTCATTTTTCACAATTAATTAACCAGGCTATCTTACTTAAAATCAAGTTACTCATCATTAGATAGACTCATTGTATATTTAATTTCTATTTACTTATGGTTAGGTAAAATGGATATTCACCTCTTCTTGATTTCTTCCTCCACTTGGATCTGATTTGCTCTCTGCCACAGTAGGTTGTTGCTAATAGTGTCTGACCAACAGATCCGAAGTATTTTGTGTAGAAAGCTGTTAATAAACACCTGTATCTTCTGAATAATCTCTTTCGTGGTTTTCCAGGTTTCGGCGACATACAGTAGAACTGTCTTGACATTTTTATTGAAAATTCTGACTTTGGTGTTGGTTGCCAATTGTTTTGAGTTCCAGATATTCTTCAGTTGTAAATATGCTGCTCTTGCTTTGCCGATCCGCGCCATCACATCCGCGTCAGATCAACCGTATTCATCAATGATGCTGCCCGAATGTGTAAAGGTTTGTACAACTTCCAAAGCCTCTCCGTCAATTGTGATTTAATTGGTGCATGCTATGTTGTATCGGAGAATCTTGCTTTTCCCTTTGTGTATATCCATTCAATTGATTGTTCCACAATGGTCCGTAGAGTTGCGATTTGGTCTGTACATGATCTATACTTACGAAATCCTGCCTGTTTAACAATACCCCGTTGAAGACTTTTCCTGGTATTGAGAGAAGAGTGATTCCCCTATAGTTATCACAGTTGCTGAGATCGCCATTTGTCTTAAATTGTAAGGTAATTTTCAAGAAAGCAATTGAACCATGAATAATGACAAACCATTTTAGAAATAGGGATAGATGTTTAAAAGTGGAAGAATAACTGGATAGAGAAAAAAAATACAAATCACCACTGTTCTTAATAATCCTTCAATGAAATCAAGGTTACCTATCAATTTACGTATAATCGATTCTATATAAACTAAATAAACATTGAAAAAAACTTTTCCCTTTTTTTCTTCTACATGAAACGGTATAAAAAAATATTATGATTTTAAAACTAACTTTCAATTTTGGCACACGATTGATTGTTTTCAATGGTCTAAGAACGCGTAGTACACGTAACGATTTTATAGTATTTAAATTCTTTGCTGATGTACTTGTACCAATTCGTCTGGAAAAAATGTGAACGCCAAAAAAGGTTGAAATCAATCATGTTAGATAAATATGAAAGACAGTGATATTTCTCTTGTTATTCGATAGTTTATGCCCTAGTTAAACTAATATAGTGGCTATGCTTCGTTAATCAATCACCGTCGTAACCGTTATTATATAAGCTCTAACGGTGTTTGAAATCTGCAGACAAAAAGAATAAGCGACTACAGTTTTATTAGCATATAGCTCAGACCACAAATCGGAGAGGTGAATGAGTGAGTCAACGAGTCGAGTGTGTATAGGATTAAATGTACGCGTATATATATATATATATATATATATATATATATATATATATATATATATATATATATATATATATATATATATATATATATGAATAAATCATCGAATCATTTAATCAGCTAATAGACTGAATGAGAATATTATTTATTAGAACCAATAATCATAAGACTAATACTAGTGTAACCATTGGTTTCTAGATCATCATTTAGATCATATTATAGTCACATACACTGAGGAAAGCACTCAACTGCATCATAAGGGAAGCACTCACATGGAATCCTCAATGCCAAAGGAAAAGAGGAAGACCAAAAAAACACATTACGCCGAGAAATGGAGATAGACATAAAAAGAATGAACAAAAATTGGATAGAACTAGAAAGGAAGGCTCAGGACATAATGGGTTGGAGAATGCTGGTTGACGGCCTATGCTCCATTGGGAGTAACAGTCTGTAAGTAAGTAATTAGGTAAACATTCATACCACAATAACATACTCCGTTTCAATCAGAAATACTATCAATATGACTAATAACATTATAACGTTTGCATACAAACAGATTATTAAGGTTGTAGCCAATAATTCAATCAATCAGATAACGGGGATTGCATTTAATTGTTAAAAAGACTCTTTGTTTAAGTTTTTGACTCACAATAAAATTGTGTCCAAACGTTCACTTTTATTTATATACACTTGGACAAAACAAATATAAAACTATTTGAACTAACAATCGTACTAATAGCATGACCCTGATTAGTATCAAACAAATAATTGTTGTACAGACCTCTTTTCTCTTTGCCTCAAAGCTAAATGTCATTGTATTGTTATTAGATAATTTGTTTTATTCTTTAGATAGGTCTAAACAAACTGGAATTTGAGTAATTATATTGAATTGAGGATCTACCAATTCAAGCTTGAAGTTTGTGTGCACTAATGGTATGTTCAACCTTATATACTTTCTTGATCCTAATTTCATTTCTCTTCTTATTAACTATACAAAATAATTGACTTATATTGGTACACTATTGATATTGAGTTATTTTAAAGGAAACTTACCCTAACGAGGTAGCTGATCTGAAAAATAGAACAGAAAAAAATTCGTAAAATTAAAGTAATTACTGTTTAATAAATGATTTGAAATTACTTTGTGTAACTACGTATATTATAAGTCTAAACGTTAAGTGCTATCTGTGAGATCAAAAGTCTGACATTCAATTTTCACTGCTGTTATGAATGTACATTGCCGGTGAGTTCAATTTTTCTGATTTCCAATGGTTATTTAACAATGATCAATACGTGGTGTTAATCATTTGTCAAGTTTGTAATAGATAATTATGCTACTTATAAGTAGTTATCATTTTATTACACAATTTCTAATAGGCATAGTTTTATCGCACTTTAAAGTATTCTGTAATTTGATCAAACAATGTAATCAATTTATACTGATAAATCCAAAAGCCATTTGCATAAGTACCACTTTATCCATTTATTTCTTAAATTTCCAAATTTCAGGATTTTAATTTTGGTTCACTGAATTTACAAATATTTAAATTTAGTATTTGAATTCATGAATCAATTGAAGCTAGACCACCATGGAAAACCTGGAAACAAAGAAGGGCCGTTTCGTCTTAGTATGGGACTCCTCAGCAGTGCTCATCTACGATCCTGCCTTGTGAGACTCAGACCTAGAACCTATCGGTTTCACGCGCGAATGTTCAGCCTCTAGAACACTGAGTCGGCATTCTGCTTTATCTCGAAAGTTCACATGTGGTTATTTCGTATGGTGATATTATATGAGAAAAACATATGACAAAAATAAATTCTAATTGTTAACCTTGTTAGTAGACGAGCTATCTTCTAAGATAACTTTTAATGTTTTATTATTCTATGTAATGTCATCATAATCAATAATTTTGTAAACAGTTTTCAATTTAATATTAACTAGTGTTCAAATTATTGTAAATATTTCAGTTAGGCATGGATCAAACACTACGATGTTATTTTCTGTGATAAGCATCAGAATCACGTGAACAACATCATTCCTTCCATGTTTTTAGAGAGTTTCTACTAACAAGTATCAACTCTATCAAAATCTAGTAATGATCTACTGGTTACAACTATCTGTAGTAGACTATTATATATCCAAATGCAAATGGAAAAGAAGCACCTTAGATGCTGCTGTTATTCTACATCATAATATATTGTTCAGTTAGGAAAAGGTTAAGAAGTATGATCAATACGCTTTTATGAACTACACTTCTGCCTTTGATTCTATCCCAAGACAATTTTTACTTAACAAGTTATTTAGCACCAACTCTGACAGCAGGATAACCAATTGGCTGATTTATTTCTCTGGAAGAGAACAGTTCATTGTATTTAAAGGGAAGTATCCGACGTATCTACTATTTCATGAAGTGTGTCACAAGGAGCTGTTCTTTCCACCCTTTTTTCTTTTTTTCTGCATGATCCGCCATCTTTTACAGAAAATACTTCTGTTGAATATGCGGTCGATATCTCTGTATGTTTGCCAATTTCTACCTCTTTACATCCTCTTCAAATAGATGAGTCCTTGTCTCGCATTGAATGGTGGTCTGTTGTTGATGGTCTCACAATCAACCCGTCTAAATACCGAACTGTTAACTTTATCCTGAAATATGAACAACACCTAAACGCTCTGTCGCAATCCCATAATACTTGTACCACTGAAGATTGTTTGATAAACACAGTGTTGAAGGCCAATTACATTGGTGTAAGTTTTTCCTCCTATCCTTCTTGGTTTTCTCATGTTTTATTGTTATTGAAGAATTTTTTCCGTCTGACTTACTACATAAAGAGGCTTTTGGGATTACTCGACATTTACTCTTATAATTTGGCAATTCTTGCATATTATCTATTAGTCTTTATTGCTTTCCATTATCCATTCCCGGACTTTTAAGAAAAGACTTTGCTTTATTGTAGAGAGTACTGAAGGCAGTTAGCAGATTGTGTAGTGAATCTTTTGTGGTCATTATTATTATGGTTGCGGATAGACATCTAAAGTTGCAAACTCCTGGCAGGTGTTATCCATCCACTTCATTCATATCTTTCTCATTGTATATCTTCTGGTAGAACGAGATGTCAATATATTATAATCCATGCAGGTAAGCAAAGGTATAAAAGCTATACAATACCTTATCTAGCAAATATATTATTTGACGAACAGGTTGTTAGAGTTGACCTAGTTAATAACTTGTATTATTAAACATGTTTATAATTATAACGTTATACAGATTCAAATCTTCTTTTAAAAAAACACTTCATTTAATTCAAGGTAGTTTATCCACTTAACGTATGTACATGTTTGCAGTTTTCAGTTTCTATCACCTTTATTTTCCTTTTTTTGTAAAAGCCACTGGTTGAAATACCTTGTGCTGAGAATTATATATTGTACCAATATATGATATTGAATAAAGTCAATTGATAATAATAGTACTAATAATACTACTACTGTGGTGTGTGCTACTTATGTAGACACAAGTAGTATATGATGTTAGTCGTGAATAAAATGTTTGGCAACAGAGACAGGAGGATCGAACAGTAAAGAATGAAGACAGAATGCAATTTGTATGAAAATGCAAAAACAATCAAGTCTGAGTTATTTTGAGACAATTGATGGATATTTTGCAAATTAAGCATTTAATGTATGGTGGCTAGATTTTAGTAAGAAGTTCTGTAATTTGTTATCAAATACATTCGATTGTTCACTACACTACTAGTAATAATGATAACTTCTCAAACTCAACTCATGACTGTAGAACTACTAAGAAGAACAAGTTTTGTGTTTTATCCATAATGTTAGAATTATTAATATACATAAAATAACTAATAATTGGTCATTTGACTAAATGTAGTTCCAATGATGGTTTCGTTTCTGTGAACTTTGAGTTATACTTCAGGAACTGATTGTGTGCCTTCAACGCAATGGGTTGATCAGCGATTAAATACAGTTCACTAGAAAACACCATTATAAATAAGTGATACTTAATAGTTGAATTCATGAGTCAATTAAAACTAAACAATCATGGAAAACCTGGAAGTACTGATAGGAAGAACTGGAAAATTTATAGATCCTAGGTTCAAATCTCGCTAGGTGGGATCATGAATTTCGCGCCTCTGAGTAGTCTCATACTAAAACAAAACGACCGTCCAGTGTTTCCAGATTTTTCCATAGTAGTCCAACTTCAATCGACTCATGAATTCAACCATTAAATTAAGTGATATTTATTTTTTATAAAAGAAATAAATTTATTAAAATCTCTAATATCTCTGTATGATTTGTCACTTTTAGAAAATGTCCATATCTAGGAAAATTATTATTTTTAGTTTAGCCAATCAAATTCTTATCGATAAAACATCAAACATTTGTTCTGGATATTGTAAAACAGTTAAGTTACCATCTGCTTCACAGATGTCTATTTGAAAATTACATACTGATAATATTTAAAGAACTGATGGAAACCGGAGAACAAAAAATATTCATGGATGGGTTGAAGTTAGACGTTAACACCGTTACATGCCGGACGGCTCAGTAGTCTAGTTGGTTAAGCGCCTGGAGCGAAACTTATAGGTTCTGAGTTTGACTTTCGCGGGGGGAGATAATGGATACGCACTGCTGAGGAGTCTCATACTGGGACGAAACCGCCGTCCAGTGATTCCAGGTTTTCCATGGTGGTCTAGCTTCAATTGACTCATGATTTCAATTATTGAAAAAAATATTTGATTTTTCATTGTTACTTGGTATTCTATAATAATTAAATAATTTAGGACATACTTTTTATTTTATTTGGAACTTCCACTCCATAGAGATATACTGAGTATGCTAATGCTTGTGATATAATACACTGTAAAAGTAGTTAGCGCAGGTTAAACATATTCTTAAAAAAGACTGATTATTTACAGTTCTGACTGTAAACTATTGGAAATTACAAACCATTGTTAATATCTCAATGAACGTTGAAAAATTTAGTGGATATCTGAATTCAATGGATAACATGCTGGCACAGGTACACTTAGATAACGAGTCCTAAACAGATTAAAATTCACTTTCTATGTTTCACTATTAGTCTGATATCAGTTATACTGAAATTATTATTATTATTAATATTCATTGCAATGTACTTGTCAATTTACAGTTTCTATGCATGAATATCCTAAAGTTTCAGTATGCATTCATTCAAATAAGAACAAGCGAACTGAATATGTGCAAAATAAAGATAGATATGATTTGTCGAATGATCATGATTATACGTTTGTTAGTCATACGGAAGTTAGTTATGCAAAGAATGAATATTCACAATATGAACCGTGTATTGTATGTATCAATGAAACGAAAAAGAATTAGGATACAGGTTTTTGACAGTAAATCAAAATCAAAATTCTATATCAGTCATTAAAATTATATCACAATAGGATGAAAATAATGAGGATATAAAACATCAGTTCAGGGAGAAATGCAGTAACGATAATAAGT
The DNA here is from genome assembly GCA_946903255.1 of Schistosoma spindalis. Taxonomy (NCBI): domain Eukaryota; kingdom Metazoa; phylum Platyhelminthes; class Trematoda; order Strigeidida; family Schistosomatidae; genus Schistosoma; species Schistosoma spindalis. Next base: position 9,798,407 of record OX336424.1, read on the forward strand.
AAGGTCAAGGTAACGATAACGATAAAACGTACTAGTTTTGTATGCATAGTTCTGGTTTAAACGCATGGATGGTAAGAGCTTCGGCTATTTTGGGATTTGGATACTAAGAAATCTAGATAGATTTGGACGAATAGTATATACAAACTTAAAACCAAATTGTGGATCAATAGAATGATTACAGTGGATTAAATGTTCAAGTATGGAACTCCTAACTGTTTTCCTCTCACCCATGTGGAACAACATTGGGATCTCTTTTCAACGAATTTATTATCAAGCTGTACAACGGTATATATATATATATATATATATGTTTTGTTAAAGTACTAGTTCCGTGACGAAATGTAAACAAGGAATAACCAAGATGATGTAATGGAAGGATTATAATGCTAGATTACGTAACACGAATGATAAGAATAGACTTCATAAGTTAGTAGCGATTATTATGCTGTATATAGGATTCGTTCAAGTCTACTTGCTAAAAATAGCCAAAACTCTTACCATCCATGAGTTCAAACGAGAACTAAGCATACAAAAGAAGTACGTTCTATCGTTATCGTTACCTTAGCCTTTATTATTATTATTATTACTGCATTCCTCCCTTTACTTATGTTTCATATTCTCATTATTTTATTCATAATTGCTAATGATATCAGTTTATTTACCTTTTACACCTATATGACCTTTAATTATTGTAGCATAAACATTTTAGTCATGTCACTACATTCACGTTATAATTCGTTACTAACTTATTAAGTCTATTGTTAATACTCATATTACGTAATCTAGTATTATAATCCTTTCATTACATCATCTTGGTTATTCCATGTTCACATTTCCTCATGGAACTAGTACTTTAACAAAAAAAGTTTTATATATGCATACAAATGTGCAGCTTGATAATAAATTCGTTGAAAAGAGATTCCTTAGCTGATGATGAATAATCATTCAGATTCATCATAATAAACAGTGTTGATACCAGATTAGCTAAATACACTACGTCAACAATTTGAGATGAATGATTTTTAACTGTTCATATCACTTAGAAGGAAATCGAAGATAATCATCAGACAAGTGTATAGTTTCATTTTGCTCTAAAGTTTGTGTTTCAATTACCTTTTATCCATGAAATTGTCCATACTTACTATTTGTGAGTTCTTTTTTTGTAATTCATATGTGTCATTTTGCTTACATAAAATGTTGACCGACACTGTAGTGAACGAGAACACAAGTGAGCACAATCAAATATATTTCAATACAAAATTACAGAATCCATTAGTAAAATCTGAGAACCATATAGTAAATATTTCATTTGCAAAATGTTAATCAGTTATCTCAGACTTCATTGTTCCTTCGTTACCACAGCAATCATTCAAGGTTCTCGTTCTCTTCTCTTTGATCTACTTAACCTTCTTCTTTCAGATATTTCACTTTCGATTGATGATACATACTACTTATATGTATCGACATCAGTAGCACACACTATAATACTATGCTCACTACGTTCACAATTTATAAGTCATTACATAACACTAATTAATTACTTATTGGATAATACATTGAATTTGAAGGAAATTTAATAGAAATATATATATATATATATATATATATATATATATATATATATATATAATATGTAATTAACTGTCTGTTAGATGTTATCAACGAAATTTATTAAGGAAATTTCTGTTCGCTGAAAAGCTGAGTAGGTGTGAGAAATAATGCAAATATAACTAGTTTTTTTCTAAAAAAGAAACCCTTTTTCCAGTTATTTGAATTAATTTAATAATAATAGTGTTTATTATTTAAGGTTTCACTTTTAGTGAATAGCTTCGGAAATAATTATCAACGTTACAGCGATAAATTATGAACGTCATGATTTAAAAGTATCAGAAGGGCTTTCTGTGGATATTGTACCAATTTAAATAGTAGAGATCATGAGTAAATCGAAGCTAGACCACCATGAAAAGCCTGGGAGCATTGGACGGACGTTTCGTCATATTGTGGGACTCCTCAGCAGTGTACGTCCACGATCTCGCATCATAAAGTTCGAACCCCAGACTTATCAGTCTTGCACTTGAGCACTTAATAACACCGTCACAAAGTGACGATATTAGTAACATTAAATGGATACTGTACAATGTCGTGTAGTAATTCATGTTAGTAAGATTAATCTGTTGTTTTAAGAAATTGTATTACTTGCTAGACATTGATTTCCTGGTATCGATTAGTTTATGATTTGTGGCTAAGCACTGTAAAACAAAAGAAAATAGCTCTCCAATACTTCCTGCTTCTCAGTGGTCAGTTCATGATGAAAACTGAGCAAACGTAAATTTTATTTAACGCTTTTGCAAAACTTTAAATGAATACTTTATAAAGCAATTAGTCCTTTCGATAAATTCCAACAGTGTAATAAAAAGACGAAGATTATCAGAACTATTTGATGATATATTAGGGCAATACATTTCGAACAATCTGATCACACATATAGTTGTTGAGAGCATTTGTATATAAAAATAGAAGGTTAACTAGACTAGAAATGGAGGGTAAGGGGAGACAAGTATAATAAAGCAAATAATAATGTGAAAACAATTTGAAACCTCATCACACTTGATAATAAGCTACCAGGGTAGATTTAAGGTGAGAACAAAGTGTTTATTGGGTCATTTGATTCTATTTGACCCAATAAGAGTAGAGGATAAACATTCATTATCCTCTACATAATTGAAAGAAGTCATAAGATTTATCTTAATTCGGCTATTGTAGTGTTATAATCAGAGAGGGGTTTTGTGGATATTATAGTAATTTAATAGTTGAATTTGTGAGTCATTTGAAGCTAGACAACCATGGAAAATCATCCCTTACTGGAGTTCTAGTGAGAAGCAGTGACCAGTGGAGTTCAACTGTATCAGTTGTGAGATAATTACTCACTGAAGACAATGATGGACGGTGGCTGAATTTCGTGGATTACTTGAAGTTAAACATTAACACCGTCGGATGCCCAGCGGACCCGCGCCTACAGGTTAAGCGTTCGCGCGCGAGACTGATAGGTCCTGGTTTCGAGTCTCGCAGGGGGCGGGATCGTGGGCGCGTACTGCTAAGGAATCTCACTCTAGGACGAAGCTGCCGTCCAGTGCTTCCAAGTTTTCCATGGTGATCTAGGTTCAATCGACTCATGAATTCCACTATTGTAGTGTTGTAAAAAAGTATAAAAGAGTGTATACAAAGGTTTATTGATACCTTAACCATACGAAAATGCTAACTTCCTTTCCGTATTGAAAAACACTTTGTTCTCACCTTAAACCCACCCTGGTAATATTAATTTATTATCCAGAGTGATGAGGTTCCCATATTATCCTTATCTCCTCTTATCTTCCATTTTTAGTCTAGTTAACCTTTTATTTTTATATATAAACGCTCTCAACAACTATATGTGTGATCAGATTGTTCGAAATGTATTGCCCTAATATATCATCAAATAGTTCTGATAATCTTCGTCTTCTTATTACACTATTGGAATACTTTATAAGAAAAACGATAAGAATAAAGATTTGAGCAGAATAATAATACGATATGTAAATATAATTGCTGTTCGGTCCCATAAATTTATTTATATCTTTGGTATACTATCCTAATGATTAATCTTAACAAGCTTCAACTAAATTGATTTGTATAGGCATTTTCAGTTGACGTTGAAATTGTCTTTTTTAGTATTACGGTTGGTGACGAGAATTTATCGAATTAAAATAAATTCATAATATTCTGCCTAAAATCTCGTTCTTGATTTTTCTTAAGTTAACAGGGGCGGATACGTATATGAAAGTTATGATGAGTTAAGCTAAATAAGCTATCGTAAAGATTAAATAGTGTTGAAGTTTCATATTATCTACTGACTTTGATTAGATAACCAGTGAAATTCAGGAAGCACTGAAGTATTGTATCATGCTAGTATAGGACTCGTAAGCAGTGTGCATCCATAAACCTAAGACCTTCAGGTCTTTTGGCAACTGCCTAAACGTCAGACAACGAGGTTAGAATCTAATGATTTAGATTTCTAGCTTCAGTCAACCAGGAATATTGAGTAATCACAGTTCATTAACAGTGACGACAGTTATCTAACTTCCAATATGTTTAAATTGAATTCGTCTTTGCTTTTTCACTGGTAAACACATGAAGAATTAGTCTCAGAAGGAATGTTGTGGATATTATAATAATTTTAATAGTTGAGATCATGAGTCATTTGAAGCTAGATCACCGTGGAAAACCTGAAAGCACTGGACGGCCGTTTTGTCCTAGTATTAGACTTGTAGTGTCCGTTGACATGTTAGGCCCATATATCTTAATTCTAGCTTTCGAACAGGCCAATGTATTCGTTCTACTTGAGTTACATTTTGGCCTTCGTAATCTTGACTGTTTTCATATGAGCGCATATGTGTGTACACTTCCCATCCCATTCATCATATGTCTGTAACTTATTTTTATGTGACTATAAATATTGATTAGCTCTTCATTAAATGAAGTTGGCTTACATACCTTCTCCACTGCGCGTCGTTTCGCTTCGCTGTATTTCATTCGCTTCATATACAATATATATATATATATATATACATATTTCAATAACAATCATTCATACGATCTAATTGGAGTCAGATCCCGGGCCACTAAAGTGGAGAGCCTGTCAACAAACATCGTCCAATCTAAATGACGACAAAATAAAGAGCCCCACTAAAGACTCCTCAGCAGTGTGTATCCACAATCCCGCCTCACGAGATTCGAACACTGCACCTACCAGTCTTTCTTATTATATGAATTTGTAAAGAATCCTAGATATGAATTTTCAATGAATGAAATTCATATATACGTTTATTGTCATTATTCTTTAGTTCTCTTCTCTTTTTTGTCTACTTGTAAATTTTTCTCAAATTTTGATCAAGTACACTAATTCTAATATAAGATCACATATTATATCATAAACAAATTAATACACACAAACTAATAGTTTCTATCAGGAACAAAGTTATTTAAAAAGTACATATTAATTACCTTCAGCGCATTAAGTTTCCATAATTGCTTACTTCGTATCTGATCTCTTATAAAAATCCTTTTTAATATTATAAACATGACATATATATAAATAACCATCTCATAAACAACTTAAACTCTAGGTGAAACTTATGAAAATAGTGATTACTTATAAAGAACAACTAGATAACACAAGTAATACCTTCATTGTAAATCTTTAAATAAATAATTTGGAATGAGAAAGATGAGAGAGAAACAAAATACATTAGTTAATTAATAAATTGATAGAGATTACATACATAACAGTCAACTTTATTAATACAGTAATGAATTTGATATGAATAACAAAAAGTAATCTCAATCATTAAGATCATGAGTCAGTTGAAGCTATACCACCATGGAAAACCTGAAAGCACTGGATGGCCGTTTCGTTCTATTGTGGGACTCCTCAGTAGTGCGCATCCACGACCTCACCCCCTGCGAGATTCGAACCCAGGACCTACTGGTTTCGCACGCGAACACTTAACCACTAGTCCACTGAGCCGGCATCCAACGGTGTTCATGTCTAACTTCAACTAATCCACAAAATTGAGCGATTAGTTGAAGTTAGACATGAACACCGTTGGATGCCGGCTCAGTGGACTAGTGGTTAAGTGTTCGCGTGCGAAACCAGTAGGTCCTGGGTTCGAATCTCGCAGGGGGTGAGGTCGTGGATGCGCACTGCTGAGGAGTCTTATTATAGGACGAATCGGCCGTTCAGTGCTTCCAGGTTTTCCATGGTGGTCTAGCTTCAACTGACTCATGATCTTAATGATTGAAATTACTACAATCTCCACAAAACCCCTTCTGATAAAAAGTAATCTATTTGAGAATGATATTGATCATAATCTAATATTCACTTGGATAAAATTTAAAGTATAGAAATCATTAAGTAAAGAGTTTCAACTCTTCAACTACTGATTAACATCATTATCAATATATGTCAATAATATAGGTCTATTGATACATAATCACTAATTTACAACAAAATAACCGACTTATGTTCCTTTCTTTACCCCTTAGTTTTCGGTTTATGAAAAAAACTATCTAAAAGATTTATCTGCTTATATTTTATTGTATAATTATCATAAATTTACTATATTATTAAAGTGAAACTATAATTTATGGATGAGTTTTGGGCAATGCTAAAAGGACCTTGAGTATGTCCACCTACTAACTAGGATTAAATGAATGTTATAAAGCAGTGAGTGGAATTAGATTGAGGATTTACAGTTAATGGTTAGGTTTAGGGTCCAGATTTAAGGTTTTCATTACGAAATGACGACAGTTAAAATACTAAGACGCTATTTAACCAAATGGATAAATGAATTTCGCACCAAAATCCAAGATCTGTTATCTCATATCTAATTGGTTCGTTTATAAATTATAGTCTCGCCTATATTAAATTTAATGTACATAAAATGTATAACGGAAGTAATATTATTAGAGTTATTATCTCATTGTAATACATGATAATTTTCATTTTAGATTGACAGAATTGATATCAGTCAATTAGAAAAAGTCAACCTTTCTTTCTATTTATAATTTTTTTTAAAATTATTACGCAACTTATTGATATTGTAGTCAACGAGAAGATTAGTAGCGAAAACCAAATGTCTTTAAACTCAAAAATTACAGACTTTCTTGGTAAAATCTTAGAACCATATAGTAAATATTTCATGTGCAAAATGTTAATCAGTCGTTCCAGACTTCATTATTCCTTTGTCTCCAAAGCAATCAATTACTGTTCTCGTTTTCTTCTCTTTGATCTTCTTAACCTTCTGCTGTCAGGCATTTCACTTATGATTGATGATACATACTACTTATATCTGTCGATATTAGTAGTACACAATACAGTACAATCAACGATAGAATTACATTTTTATCACATTATAAACTCATTATTAAATATTTATTTAAAATGTATAAAATATACTTACCTTACTACAAATGCTACTAAAGCAAAAAATACAACTATTGCATCAAGAATATTCCATGTATCACGAAAATATGAACCAGGATGTAATACAACACCTAGATCAATCACCTGAAAATCGATAACGTCACAGAATATCATATGAATTAAATCGTTTGGAAAAGTCATTTCTCATAACGTGATCTTATTTGACAATCAATTTTAACATGTGTTAATTGAACATATTTAAGCATAGATTTCTTCTAAACACTTATCGCGCATGGCTTAACCAACTTTACTAATGATGAAGGTTGGTATAGAATACTACGTAATGGAAATTTTATCGATGAGACTAAAAATTTACCTATTGATATGAATGGGTTATATGACGGATACATAATCCCACCTCTTTGACTAGTTGAAAAAGGTTGGAGAGAATAAACGAAAACGTGGAACCAATTCATAACATTGTTTCTTGGAGTAATGTATTTTTAAGCGAACACACTATTTTAAAATAGTTTAGATTAACTAAAATGTGGGACATTTGTTGAGTTCGGCACTTCATTTTGTTTTATAAATGAAATAAAAAATTACTTAATTTTTATAATTGTAACTGTTGCATATTTTTTAAATGGCTCATTGATATAATCTTCTCCGCTTAAACCATAAACATCATTCACTAATTTTGCAAACCCTTACAATATTCTGATATTCCGCGTTCTTTTCTTAATGAGTGAAAATGATAATGGTTTTTAAATCTGGAAACAACATTGGGTAAGTTAATAGTTGAATTCATGAGTCGATTAAAGCTTGACCACCATGAAAAACCAGGGAGCACAGCCGTCTCATCCTAGTACGGGACTCCTCAGCAGTGCATATCCACGATCCCATCCGCAGGATTCGGACCAAGAACCTATCAGTCTCGCGCACAAACGCTTAACCTCTAGACCACTGATCCGGTGGGCATCCAACAGTGTTAATGTCTTACTTCAACCAATCCACGAACTATTAAATTACTAAAATCTCTACAAAACCTACTTCTGATAGCATTTAGTATGTTCAGTTTGACATCAATTTTTATATCTTATAATAATGCCTTGATGGACATTTGTTGCTGGAAATTTCTAGACTTACTGAACAAATGATAAACATCCGAAGTGTTTATCATTATTATTAATAATAAAATAGATTACTGTAACATATATGGGTAATTGTTTACTTCATGGAAAGGTATTATATGATTGTAAGACCTTTTAAATACTGAGATGATGTTAAGTTGACTAAACATATTGTCATATGTTTATGTAGTTTGTCGTACTTAACAAAATCTGTGTACATGTATAAACTGACTAGTTTTTAGACTCTGCAGTGGATCAATTTCAAAATAATACAACTCTGTTTTTTTTTTAATTTCACTATAGTTTTCATTAAGAATTAGCATTGGCTAGAGAATAATTATAAGCATTAAGTCATTGAGCACATTTCCCTTTTAATTTACTTATCCTGATTAGATTATTTGCTTAATCTCATAACACGTCTAGATTCTATATTTGTCAAGTGACTGAAAAAAAATACTTCGACTCGGTAGATTATTAGTTTCGTGTTCTATAAGACATCTGACTGTCACAAAGAAAAGCTAATGAGTAAATAGCATCAAAAGGATGTGAGACAAGTAGTTGTTGCTTTTTCTAGGTTGTCAGTTATAACCCAACTACATTTTATCGTTCATGTAACCTACTCCTTATTTAGATGAACAATTGAATCTTTATTAATAGCTTAAATAACATATCACAACTATTTTCACTTATGTTATTTGGCAGACAAACTGATAAATGTGATAAAACGGTTTTTAATATCAACATAAGAATTTGCGGTGCTCACTCGTGACTAGATTCAAAATGTAACTCTTGGTGTTCTGTTAAGAAGTCGTGACCAGTGGAGTTTAATTCTTGTCCACTATGAGACAGATATCCCCTTCAGGCAGTGGGTGATCATGAATGGATTGATTTTTAACAAAAACATCGTATAAAGCCGAAAGTTCTGAGTTCAAGTCCCGCGTGTAGGATCGTAGATGCATGCTGTTGAGTAGTCCCACACTAGGACGAACTGTTCATCCAGTGCCACCAAGTTTTTAATGATGGCCCAGTTTAGAACGACTCGTGATTTCAGTTTTTTAGTTTATTTTTGTTTTAGCTTCTCAGTTTTTTTATTAAACAAATAATTGACTCAACTTACTTTTAAAATTAATTCAATTGTGAATACACCAGTAAATGCGTAATCAAAGTGTTCTAATATTGTATTACGTTTTGACTGTTCAGAGATTGGATCTTCAGCGGCTAAAGCAATACTACTTGCACAAATTACAATCATGATAAATAAATCAAAATAGCGTAAATTGACTACGAAATGACAAAATCGTCGTATTCTATAATGAAGACAAAGGTTATAATAAGAAAGAAAAAATTAACCAATCTGACGAAAACGAAAGAGAAAACAAATTATTATCTGAAATCTGTTTACAAAACCTGTTACTTGTTCAACACGTAGAAGAACATCTGCAGAGGTTGTTATTTTCTTGTTATTGATAATTAATTCAGTATACGATTCTTAAGTAAATGTCTGTAGATATATATGTTAGTGTATTTCCGATGGTATGTAATGACGCTATTGTTCTAAATATCAATAATAAAGAAATGTAAACCCTTTTAAATGATATTCAGGCTATTGAACAAGTTGGCGGCTATCTGAACCCCATAGCCTAGTGAATAACGCGTAGCTATTTAAAAAGATAGGTAGTGAATTTAAATCTCATTGTAAACATTAGCACTGAGATGGAAGTGTATCCACATCATGATTCCTAAACAGTATGAAATCCAATTCTTGAATATCTTTACGAGGCAATATTTCAAAACAGAACTATATATTAAAGTAGCTACATTACAACATGATCGAAGTGATCCAATAAGAACTAAAGATTGAATAAACATGACATTAGTTATTGATCAGCCAATATAAATAATTAACTTTAACTCTGCCAGTCAAATTATTAGACATTATCGGCAAACCGCATAGACGCCGCGTTTTCTGAAGCAGTAGCAATAAAAAAATCTCAAATCTGATTTATGTATCTAGAGAGAGACAATAATCAACTTATCACTACCTTGATGAATTTTTTTTATCTGTTTAGTTATTTGTTATTGCCATTATTATGATTGTTTTATTAGTGCCTACTTTGTTATGTGGTCTTCTTTAAATGAATTCTATTTTATGTATATCAAAATCAACCTTTAATTCATCGGTTTCCATTCCCGTAATTCTCTTGATTTGTATAAGGTATTCGAATTCTGTCCGGTTATTACATAACCCATTTTATGAACTAGTTCCAGTAAACCCATATAAAACCATCACAGCCGCTATAATTATCACACAATCTACCTTATTTGCTTGCAGACCTCATTATATTACTTCCTTACACATTCCTTGTTTTTGCATTCCATCACCAAGTATATATATATATATTTGGTTGCAGCGGATGAAAAACTGTAGTGTCTCATCCTATGTCAAGCCCGCATCGGTTATTCGAGATTCCGGACAGACCGATTTGTTCATTCTTTTCAAGTCACACTTGATCTAGTCGAGTTGACTTATTTACCTTCTCAGCGTCGCTTCGTTTCTCAATTTTCCAACGATATTCTCTTTTTCACTTTCTCTACTTCGTTTCTTTGATTATCTGTTAGAATTAATGAGTGTACGAAATATACAAATTCAAAATTCATTCTCGTATTTGACTTGTTATTTTATTCCGTTGTTTTCCAACATGAATTGGTTATGTACGAGGGTAGCAGAAATATATATTTCGATAACATTGTCATAGTCAGATAAGGGCCCACAAAAAAGCCTACGAAATATATAGTAAATCCATATCATTCTGTCTGAGTTGTTGTTCCAGCTTTATTCAGATTCATGCAAGGAAACCATTTCTGTGAAAATTAAATAATTTCAACTATCATGTATATCATTAATTCAATACAAAATTAAACATTCCTTCACTAAACTTACGCATTAGTTGGTGCAAAAATAAACATTGAACTATACGGTAGAACAGGTTTTCCTTGAATTTGTATAGAAACTTGTAATTTTGCTGTATCATCACTTTCAAGCGATGTAAAATTTAAATTGGTCACTACAAATTTTAATAAAAAATATTGTTTAAAAGAAGAAAAAAACAATTTGATTTCACTATTAGGAATCATATTAGATAAAAATTGATTAACAGATAAAAATCATATTGATAATTTCTGAGATTCAAAAAAGATGACTTTGTCAAAAGCTGATGTTTTGATCGTGATCCTCAGTAATAATAAATATGATTTTTATCATAATACGCGCGGCAGCTCGTTCCGTTCTATTATACGGCTGCGAAACATGGCCTTTAAGAGCAGAAAATACTCGTAAGCTACTAGTATTTGACCACAGATGCCTTAGAAATATTGCGGGTATCTGCTGGGATCACCGGGTAAGTAAAAGTGAAGTTAGATGCAGAATATTAGGGAATGGTGGTAAATCAGTTGATGAGGTTATGAATCTTCATCGACTGAGATGGTTGGGCCACATATTATGTATGCCTGAACTCTGATTACTACGACGCGCATTGCTGACTAATGTTGGGGATCACTAGGAGAAAATAAAGAGAGGCTAAACCAAAACGTAGTATCAGTGTTTGGAGCCATTTTGGTTGATGAAGACTATGTGACTGGGGTCCGTTTGACTGTCGTAACCAATGGTTGGAAACTCTGGGTGACATGACTCAGATTCAATCACAATGGCGTAGGTGGATACACTCTCTGTCTTCCTTTAAACTAAGAGATTAAAACCGCTTCATATCTTTCTTTCTACGAACTAATTCTTTCATCTTGTACTATGTCCTTATATACAATCTTTTTTTTTATATATTGCCACCATTGAATTAACTACTTCAATGAATCTGTTGTTCGTCTTGTCGTGTTAATGCGGTATGTCAACTTGAACCGATGCACATATGTGCCTGGTCATACGTTGCAGCTGACTTACTGACGATGGGTAGAAAAATCGCATTTCTGAGATTTCGTGACTTAATTCAAGCTACTTTTTCAGAGTAAATAAATAGCCGACTTAATACAAGATTATATGATGTAGTGAACAAAAATTTCAAGTGTGGAAAACCAATTTATTGTTTCATGCATAATCACACAGTGGCTTAGTAAAACGTCAAAATCATACATCAAATCCATTATTTTCACATCTCTGACATTTTCCTTACAAACTTCGTTGTAACTTTATTCCTGTTGTTATTTTGATTACTTTCAGTTTTCTTCTTTCTTCGCTTCATTTCAATCTTCGGCTAGCAGACATACTACTTATATATGCAAATGTATGTAGCATACACCACAGTGGTACAGAAGAAATATATATTAAACTTGTGTTAATTTAATTCAGTTATTTATTCACTCTGAAGACGTTACCTACATTAAATTACAAAACGTCGGAAATGCAATTTTTCTACTCACTGGGATATAACCAAAATAATTTTTTTATTAACTTTCTATTCAATGCTCGATTGATTCAAAACTATCAAGTCAAACCTTGGTATTGATACATACAAACTTAGTAACTTAGTGTTAAAACTCTGTTTTATAAGCGCAAATCGATCAATATAACAACTTGAAATAACAACCAGACTATCTATATTCTTTTTTTGAAATTGGAGTATTCGTTTTGTAAATGTTTAGAAAGTTTAGATTGAACTATATATTCACGCTTTATATAGTAGTGGATTTTTAGCTAACTCCGCCCGTAGCTCTTCCAGAGTTACTGCCGGTCCCAAGCCCGAGTAAAGAAGGAGGATTGGACATGGGGTTAGAGATCCCATCCCATGGAAAACTAACTCGCTAAAGAAAACACTAACTAGAAGTAAGGATTTTTAGCTATTCAACTGAAAACGGAGGTTTGGAAAAATCAAGCTGAAATTTAAATCATAGAAAGATTCAACAGTCGCCGGGTAAAACTCTGGGCCTAGGCTTTGTGCTAGTTGGTACTTGTCAGTTGTGTTTACTCGTAGTCTTGAGGGAACTGATGCTATCTGGATGATTTGAACTCGTATCACCTAGCTTCACTGTCAGAGACGTTATCACTGAACTGCCTGAGTCACTGCTGACTTCCTGTAGGACTAAGATGCATCGACACTTGACTGATCATTGGGTAGTGATCAGTGTCATATATGTCAAGTTCTTCATACGTAACACGTGTCCCAGCCATTTTAACTGATGAAGTTCTACTACTTCATCAATTGACTTGCCATCCTTACCTAATACTAGTTTCCTAGCAACTGCATTACTTACTCGGCGGTCCCAGGATATATGAGCAATGCTTCGAAGATACCTATGGTCGAATACTAGTAACCTACGAATATCCTCTACTCTTACGGCCATGTTTCACTGCCATAAAGAAGTACGGAACAAAATGCTGCACAGTAAACCCGCAATCAAGATTATAAGTACACTTTACTAGCACGAAACCTAGGTCTAGGGTCTCCTATCAATTAACTCCAATCACCATCTTACCTTTCAATATAGTGCACACAATTTCATATCACTTAAACTAGTGGCCACGTTGCAACTTGGTCGACAGAATTTAATCAGTACTAAAAATTTTATTCATTTATTATGATAGGATATTTTTCGACCAAGAATGTTTTATTTTCATTCATATTGCATACCATTCAGTCCAACTTTTAAGTGAATGACAGTCACAATTACCTTGCTTACTCAAATAAAAAATCATTGTCCATATTTCATAAATCTCGTCTAACAACTATTTAGAGACAACGATATAATGAATTATTATCTTATCCAAACTGATTATACGAATATTATGACAAGACATACAATTCGCCTTTTCTTCATACATTAATCCATAAGATTATTTACTCTTCAACTTAATGAGTCTATTCAAGATTTAATAATGAAAAATAATACAACGCGGTCACACTAACATAAATATCTGAATAAATTAAACAAAATACTGCAGTATTTGATTATAATGCCTACATGAGCTTATTTCAGCTTCTGAATAGACGAATTATCTTGATCCGTTCCGTGTTTTGTACACTTTTGTATATTCGTCTTTGATGACTATTCAGTTGTGATTTTGAGCGTTTTTATACACGCGTGCTTGATAATACGTATATCTTTATCTAATTGCTTTTATTTGATGTAATGCTTACGAAAACTGAATCACGTCTATTGTCTTCTCAATTGTTATGCTACTAACTCCAATTGGTTATCTGTTCGCTTCCTATCTTATTATTTGACAACCTCTTAATACTTGATTGCAAAAGAATATACGAATCTTAAACACAATTCATAGTTGACTTATTCTGCTAGCGCGTTTGACTTAATGTTCAACATCTCATTGTCATCATCATTCAGTTGAAATCAACCAGACGATACATAATGTTGTCATATTAAAATTGAAGAAATTCATGATTACACTACTCAAATTTGACGTATCAGTTAATTAGTAGTGTGTAAGTTGCTTCCTTATAAAAAAATTATCACACAAATTTCCAAAAAATTGATGATGAATAATTACTTACTGTGACGAAACATGAAATTGTCCTTTTGTAAACCGGTTCTATTTTTATTCATTTCATTTGTATTTTCTTGTATTGTACTATGAGAAAAGATATTAAAACGTATTACTATGAAATAATCTATGGATTATTGGAGAAAGCTAAAAAGATTTTGAAAAGTTCAAATTATAGATGATTTCATATGCTTTTAAGTCAGTCAGTCAGCTACAACGTATGACCAGGCACATATGTGCATCGGTTCAAGTTGACATACCGCATTAACACGACAAGACGAACAACAGATTCATTGAAGTAGTTAATTCAATGGTGGCAATATATAAAAAAAAAGATTGTATATAAGGACATAGTACAAGATGAAAGAATTAGTTCGTAGAAAGAAAGATATGAAGCGGTTTTAATCTCTTAGTTTAAAGGAAGACAGAGAGTGTATCCACCTACGCCATTGTGATTGAATCTGAGTCATGTCACCCAGAGTTTCCAACCATTGGTTACGACAGTCAAACGGACCCCAGTCACATAGTCTTCATCAACCAAAATGGCTCCAAACACTGATACTACGTTTTGGTTTAGCCTCTCTTTATTTTCTCCTAGTGATCCCCAACATTAGTCAGCAATGCGCGTCGTAGTAATCAGAGTTCAGGCATACATAATATGTGGCTCAACCATCTCAGTCGATGAAGATTCATAACCTCATCAACTGATTTACCACCATTCCCTAATTTTCTGCATCTAACTTCACTTTTACTTACCCGGTGATCCCAGCACATACCCGCAATATTTCTAAGGCATCTGTGGTCAAATACTAGTAGTTTACGAGTATTTTCTGCTCTTAAAGGCCATGTTTCGCAGCCGTATAATAGAACGGAACGAACTGCCGCGCAGTATACTCGACCCTTAATTGATAGACGGATATCTCGCTTCCTCAGAGGACTGATGTTCCCTAGTGGATTTTAATCTACATGATCTAGTTTCACATTCTGAAATGTTACCAATAAGATATTCATGTTGAAAGCATACACTCACAAACTTCCATAAAATAACAATAAACATGTGAAATTGTTTAGTTTATTTTAAATTATACACAGCAAGGGGAATACTGATTCCCTCAGAAAACAACAGTTTAAGTGAAAAACAAGTTTGAAATACCCGTATATCAGAAAAATCTCCCAACAGTATTTAGAATATTTACTTGATAAACATTAGCTTACACCACCTATGGTACAGGAGAAGAATCCGATCAAATTATACAAAATAATAACTACGCGAACATAAACATATATTTCAATGGTATTAACAATTGCCTAGGGAATTAAATGAAATTTTCAGCAACATTACTCCTTATTAATAATAAAATAAATAATATATCCAATAAGCCGCCATACATATAGAGTGAGATGTTTTATTGTTCATTGAAAGAGAACTGTCATTATTACTTTATCTTATCTTTCATGATAAATCTATTAACAGATGGTAACGTTGAAATTGCAGAAAAGTAAACATTTTTGATAGTTGGGAGCTGTATTTTTTATTTTCCATTCAGATGTTGAATGTATACAAAATCATAACAAAATAACCGGAGATATATAATAAATATTATTCAATTATAAACTATCTAGATAGATCCACATAAAACAAGTGATCGAGCTTTAGACTGGTCTTATAATCTTTCATCCGGTTCGGTTACAATATACAGATTGATCTAAGCAATTATGCTACAGTAGAGAATGCATAGGAATCTTTATTATCAAAACTGAATCAAAGAATACATAACTTACTGGGCATACCTTTGAAAGCCTTGACTGACCTAGACAAAGAAATACAAGCCCTAACATTGACTGGATGAGTGATTCATTACTTTGTAATCACTGATCCATAAATGATCTTGAATTGTTTAAGGTTTTCATATAAACATATAACTACTATTATATATTGGACTAAAGCCTTGTAATGGTTTAATTTAAAACCATATTGTGCGCCTAATTCATTGTTCAAATTCAATCAAATCTGCTCTTCCAATTCTCACCTACTATATAACCTTGAGACATGTGGTCTGTCAGGACATGTATTGACTATCAGATAGTCTATAATGTAGATTTCTTTTACGTGTCTACATGATCTTCAAATAACTGCTAGGTGATTGTTAGTAAATCTTAAAATTGAAGTCTTCAGTAAAAGAGTATTTCACAAATATTTCCACTTTGTTCAATAGAAAGCTTTACCTAAGCAATCTGCTAATCATCTTCAATATTGTTCAGTCATATTGTTCATCAACATTTCAGAGTAGGAATCACTACTGTAGCACAATTTGTTTACTAAGCGCAAGTCCGACAGTCGGTTTATAAAAGGACTAGCTCCTCCAGGACAAAAAGCAGATCTCCAAAGGTTTCCTTAATGATCAAAAATAGAATCCAGCGGATTACTAATTTCCGACGATATGAGGATGGCTAATCTGATAATAAGTTAAAAATTGTTGATAATATTCTCGTAAATGACTAATCTCCCCAAATATTTATCGAATAAAACGCACAAGAATAATCGAAAACTAAACATCAATAAACATCAATCGCCAAAATAAATCTATGAATATAATCAGAGAACGGTTTTTGTGGATATCATAGTAATTTAATATCAGAAGGGGTTTTGTGGAGATTGTAGTGATTTCAATGGTTCAGATCATGAGTCAGTTGAAGCTAGACCACCATGGAAAACATATGCTCACTAGTGACTGACTCCAAGAGCTATATCCTGGAGTTCTAGTGAGAAGTAGTGACCAGTGGAGTACAACCAGGTTTGTTGTGAGATAGCAACTCACTGAAGATAATGGTGCGTGTGTCGCTCAATTTCGTGGACTAGTTGAAGTTAGATATTAACACCGTTGGATACCGGCTCAGTGGTTTAGTGGTTAAGTGCTCGCTCGCGAAACCAGTAGGCCCTGGGTTCGAATCTCGCAGATGGCGAGATCTTGGATGTGTACTGCTCAGGAGTCCCACAATAGGACGAAACGGCCATTCAGTGCTTCCAGGATTTCCATGGTGGTCTGGCTTAAACTGACCCATGATCTTAACCATTGAAAAGTAATTTAATATTTGAATTCGTGAGTCAACTAAATCCGGACCACCATGGAAAACCTGAAAGCACTGGACGGTCCATACTAGGACGGAACAGCCGTTCATGAATTCAACTTTTAAATCTCTGAATGATAAATCATATTATCAATAGACTAACAAAATTACCTTCAAAAACTTTTGAGAAAATTAGTGTAAACATCTAAAATAAAATCTAAATTCTAAATTCCAGCCATATGATCGAAGTGAAATATTACTCTAATTTTTCAATGTCCGTTAACTAGTCTATCAAATCAAGTCTTTAAATGCACATTGAATGACCAGATATCAAATGAAATTACCAACAGTTCAGTTCACGAAAACCTTTTCCTACTGAAACAACAGAATTTACCTAAACATGAAATGATTTACTTAACATAATCGTTGTGAAAATGAAATGGACTAAATTTCTTATTTTCGCTTAGCATATTAAAGCTAACTTTTCAAACTATATCAGGTGCGAAGCAATACCCCTTCAATCACAATAGAAGATGATTTCACAAAATTAATAATTGATTGATATTAGAAATGTAAACTAACAGATGTAGACTCAGTGGTGAATGAACACTACTTGAGGAATCAGTATACGATAAAATAGTTGATCAATGCTCCCTGGTTCGCAATAGTTACCTAACTAAACCCAGTCCATGATAAGAATCAATAAAACATAGTCAATACATTGTATATGTACCTTCGTCTTAACACACACAACCATCCATTAAATTCCGTAGTTAAGGAAATATTTTTATTATGAACTAGCGATCTAGAGAACTATTAGAATCTGATCCTGATGTAGGACTCTTTAACAACGTAAGACACGAACATTCTCTTAAAATCATAATTAAATTCAGAATATTTAGAGGTTGCAAAGTTAGCATTCAGTCAAAATTCATATTTTATAACTCCAGTCAATGCATGATGTAATTCACAAGAGTATTCATTGGTTTATTCAAATCAAGCGTAACTAAACCTTACCAGTTGATATTTCTTTAGAATAGATGAATTTTAATTGTCAAGGAAATGTAGAACGTGGGTTTCATCCCACTTTACACTTGTCAGATAAATATACGTGCATTCCAGTAGTGATGTTACATTCGGATTTGTATTTAATATCATTCTCTTTGAATGCCAACATTTTACTAATACTTTCATTGAAAATATAGGAATCAATTTTAAAGGCAGTCATTATATCATGTGTCAAAGACTTTTTGTTTATTTTATCTACCATTACTTGACGTATTCCATTTAGAATAAATTAATATGTCACTTATACAAAATAATCTCTCCTTTTTTTTCCTTTTTTAAATGACTCTTTTCATTATGAGATCCTGTTGTATATCTCATTTGTAACTTGGATTTAATTGATTTTTTTCGTTTCTTGTGTACTTATGTTCGTTTCTAAACACAAATATATTTGTCTAGTAGATATCAATGATTATTTTGTCATTGATTCATAATGATCTTACATGTGTGCATTATTGTTAGTCTATTGAAATTAATCAATAATTCTAAAGATCTACTCACGTTTTAATGAAAAGTAAGGAAAAACAACTTTTGAGAGCATTCAGTTACAAGTTATATTTGAATTAAATTCGATTAATATTGTAGTGTCAGTTACTACATTAAGCCCATATAACTTATTTAGCTTTCGGACAGGTCAATTTATCCATTCTTCTTGAGTCGTGTTTTGATCATGTTAATTATTCGCTTATCAACTTTGACTGTTTTTATATGAGCTTATCTATGTGCACTTCTTATCCTATTCATCACATGTCTGTAACTTATTTTTGTGTGACTATAAATACCGATTCACGCTTGACTAAATAGAGTTGGCTCACACATTTTCTCCACTGCGCGTCCTTTCGTTTCGTTTTGCTCTCTCTTCTTCGTTTCATTCGCTGCGATTCTCTGATTGTCTGTTCCAATCAACAAGTGTACAAAATATACATATTCAAACATTTATTCTCGTATTTGACTTATTTAATTCTGTTATTCACTAACTCGAGTTAAGTCGATAATTTTATACGAGTCTGGATGTATATTTCAACAATCATTCATACGATACAATTGGTGTCAGATCTCGGGCCATTGAAGTGGTGAGTCCGTTGATAACATTGTCCAATTTAATTGACGTCAAAATGATGGGCCCCACAATGATATGACTGTTCACCTTCTTTTTGAGAAACGTTTCAGCATGATATTCGAATTTTCAATACTATACGTTTGATATAGTGCTATTCTTGGGAACTTCAAATTCAACTATATAAGGATCTTTTGTTATTTATGTTTATTTATATGTCCTGAAGTTGATTTTGTCACATAATACACTTCATACTCCAGCCATAATAAAACTTTCTATTAGTTCAAACTGTAACGTTTTTTTCATTCCTGAATTAATAAATATTATGATTCTGTGGGTTGTCCTGTAAGATAGAATGATTTTAATAATGTTTAAACACTTCAGTCTATTTGATTGAACTTTCCGCATGATAGATTCTACATTTCACTGGTTTCGCAGTATTTGATGTCCCATTATATGCTTGAAACGTAATGCTTTTTTGGAGGGGGGCAGTGATGTTGTAACGATTATCTAATTTAAAAACAGTTTTCATGAAAAAATTGAAATTAGCTGGATTTTAAATTGATTGTTTACAAGTATTTAGTCAACTATATGATTTGGATATTCTAGACTCAATCTCTAGGTAACTGGTGATTCATTCTAAATAAGTATGAGGTAGTTTTATTCTTCAGATACTCTTTTCTTTTTAACGTTTCCCCGGTTGATATTAGTTTTAGATTATATTAAACTGTAAAATTTTGGAACTTGATAGAATTTTATCTAGTATTAGAACCTAAGAAATACCTGGATTCAGTTTTGATGATTCATAAAGCATGTTCGTTGAACAAATTTATATCTATCTGAAATCATTTGCTCATTAGATAGTACATCGACGTTTTGGGCGGACGATACTCGGATCGAGTGCTAATTTAAGCATCAATGCTAGAGTGCAGATACATTCAACTAATGAGTCCAAAATAAGTGAAAACATGAATTCCATGTCTTACTATTAATTACAAAGTACCTATGCTCTAAAGCATCTAATAAACAATAATGATGGAGATACACATAAACTGGCAAATATGGCTAAAATTCTGTCTTGAATATTAGCAATAGTATAATTCTAACCTAGGCTAATAATAATATATCAAGTTTGAGAAGTTTCATAGTCATTGTGCAGAAATATAATACTAAAAGTCCTGCATTGTTATGTAACAATAAATACGCATTTTTGAACAAAGATCTTACTTTGAACTATTCTCTATATCATGAATATTAGGTTTATGATAATTATTCACGAATTTTCCTGTTTGTGTATTTTTGACATCGCCGTTATTGTTATTATTATTGTTAGAACTATTTTTGGCATCAGCATTGGATCTCAGTTCAGATGTTTCTTCAGCTAAATGACTCTGAAATGTAAAAAGATTAAGAATATGCATATGTATGGAGATTATCAAGGAATTATTAATTTACAAATGAATTTAACTCATCCAGAAAATAAAGTTGGTTTTTAGGTTACATTCTTTACAGACCGATATCTGTTATGTTACTGTTGAAATCTAGAAGATATTGGACAGCTATTTCGTCCTACTTTAGCCTATTAGATGAATTTCAAACCACCAACCCCTAGAAACTTAAGTCTTGGGGAAATCGCTTAATCATTAAATTACCTAATCGCCGTTCAGTGATAAAATTCCAACTATAAAGTATTTGCAAGTTGGTGAAATGACAATTCAAAGCCATCAATAACGGAAGTTTCACCACCGATGAGTTCAAATTGTAACACTGAACGCTGACCTTATGAGTGTACACTACTCTCGAGTATCATAGTAGGATGGGGCAGCTGTCCACTGCTTCCCAATTTTCAGCGATGCCTCAAATGAGATCAGTATGTGATGAACACAACCTACAAAGTAAACCACTCTTCAAAAACTCACTTCAGATATTAGAAACACACATAAACTTTCAAATGTAAACGACGCTATAAGTGATATATTCATTTGGAGCAAAAGAAACCCATTTCATCAAATATATATTCTAGGGATATCACTGAAATAATTAAATAAATGTTAATAGGTTTCCACTTTCCACCTCTAGAAATGGCATATGACTGTTTATGAATGAATCTAGATGGTAATGAGCTACATAATCCCCTCAATTAACCATAATTGTGTTTAATAGTGAATCGATCAGTCATAGTTGAATTAGGAAATAGCATAATTATTATCACAAAACATCAAGATCAAAAGAAAGGAAATTCATTGGATCAATAGTGAAAGAGTCTAAATAACACTAAACGATTGAACATAGAGAATATGATTCGAAAAGATGAGATAAAATAGTGAAATAAAAAGTAACCAAAATGTTCATATTCAGAAACCTATCAAAAATAAATGCTTTTTTGCTATTAAAACCAATTTTGGGTCTTAACACTTGATATCTTTAAAAATAGATTAATTTTATCCTCATAACATCGTCAGCATAAACCAAATGCACTACAAACTGATAGTTAATAAATTCATGAACTGATGTCACATCTTTATTTTGTGCTGATGATTTCGATCAGAACAACAATGAGAGTTCCACGACCAAACCATCCAACTCATAGAACAAAACTCCATCAAGATTTAAATGTATATAATTATCATGTATTTAAAAG
The DNA here is from genome assembly GCA_946903255.1 of Schistosoma spindalis. Classification (NCBI taxonomy): domain Eukaryota; kingdom Metazoa; phylum Platyhelminthes; class Trematoda; order Strigeidida; family Schistosomatidae; genus Schistosoma; species Schistosoma spindalis. The sequence continues at coordinate 9,820,835 of OX336424.1, forward strand.
TATTTTTAGCTCAATTTATTTCATTATATTTTTTTCTATGTTGTTAAGTCAAAAGCCAAAAAAAAATGTTTGGTGTCATAAATTAAATGCCATTCAGATCATGTTTTTGCTAAAATAAAAAAATAAAAAAGAACAACACTGTCCTATCAACGACAACTCAATTATTCATAGTAAACTTCTCGGATAGTTTAAGAATGATTTTTAACCCAATAAAATGACAAATATTCAATGCTTTTTTCAACTAACTCTGAATATAATCAAACATCATAGTAAGTTATTATTCTCCACCATATTATTTTTCTGTAAAGTATATTATTTAATGATTGTGATATGAATAGAGATGCTTGAAAAGATCTTTTTTTATTTATGTCAAAATATCTACTTTTTTCCATAAAATCTATTCTGTTCCCCTCCCCCGCCTATACTCCAGTAGTTTGTAAATACTATATCCTCTCTATAGGTTTTTATTAGTTTACTATTCCCAGGGTCATTAACTCAAAGTATTTATATGAAGAAAAAATTTGTAACAATGTATCCTGGTCTATTGAAGCGAGAAGATTTGTATTTTCCAACTTTACTTACTGTTATAATTTGTGCCCTGTGTCCTAATTATGTATAACGTGATGATATCGCCAATTAGAAAACAGTGAATTAACGAGCGGACCAATGACGTGTAAAACCTGTACGAGCAGTCTAAAATCCTTATCGGTCCTAATTCTTGCCTAGCCCCATCTGTTAAGTCCAGAACACTAATCCCAGCTTCTGTAACATGATACATTTATTTCAGATATACTGGGTTTATATACTAACCAAACAGACCATATCGTACCATAAAATAGGAAACAACATTTGTACAAGATTTAGTCAGAAGTGGCTGTGACTGTGGAAGGTAGTTATTGATAGACTGGGTATAACTCAAAAATCGTAAATTGTATAATAATAGTTCATATGTCAAAATAAAGCTTATGGTAAGAGAGACGCAAATATTAATAGCTTAGTTACATAACAATTATACGATAAAAATACACGTATAGTAATAGTCCGGAAATAGATCCAAACAGTTATCATTAATTATTCTCATCAGGATATAACACTTACGTTTACGTATCCAGATATAGTTCAACAATTTATGATACATGGTTATATTCAGTCTTTGTTAATTGAGAATACATACACCGAAAATACAGTTGTTTTGCGTATCGATACTTATAAAACGATAGTTTGTTTTATTGAATATAAATGTCATCATACGCAATAAACCCTGACAAAAGTAACACTTGCATAAGTAATTGCGATTTGATGAAACATTTATTTATTTTTGGTGGTGGAAGATGATCGCTATGATAACATCGGTATGGCCTTCATATATATATGGAAATTTGATGGAGCTGATATTTCTTATAGCATTAACAACACTTGTCTACCATTCACACGAACACCATATCTGAAGCTAAAAATGTATTATTCCAGTTGGACAATTGTTTGAATGAATAAATGGATAGGAAACATATTTTAAACTGTTCAGTATATAACAGCCTTAAAACTTTTATTTCAGATCATGAGAAATCTTCACTTGGTAGTTAAATCACTGATAAATTTTTCATGTGTTGTGAACATTCATGATTTGATATCCTCAAAAGCATGTATGAATTGACGAGAACAAATTATATTGAACTTGTCAATCAATACAGCAGATATTTCTAATAGCACGTTTCACGTAATAGATTTGAGAATTTTTTCACCCAGTTGAATATTTTCCAAAATAAATGAACTTGTGATGGATTAGGATCGTTAGTCGGTCACCTTGATAACCGTTATTACATAAATTCTAACATTTGTGAAATCAGAAGACAATAAGAAGCGGCGTCTACAGTATTTTAACGAATAGCACAGATTACAAAGCTACAATCATATCAAGAGAATTTGAAGTAGAGAGGGAAATGTGTGCATGCGAGCCAATATAAAGGCAAACTTATAGTCAAATCAAATAAGGCGCAGCTAAGTAAGTCAAAAGTTAATAATAGGATTCGAGTACATATATACATGGAGAAGAGAATGATTTATTGAGCGATATCTAAGCTATCGACATTTAGGCTACAGAGAGAGATATGTGCTTGGGGTGTCCTATGATCAAGCGTACACGTTTATACAGACAAGATAGTGATCATGATAGTATAAAGAAAATATGCGAATTGTTACTGTTCATATAACATTGTCTGTTAAGTAAGTTAATTAAAGAGTTTAACAAAAATTAACCATAATCAAAATTGATTATAGGAGAGCTGCTATAAATATCTTGTCAACTAATCAATCAATAATTAAGGATCAATAAACCACGATCACAGAACTATAATTTATGTCCTTCTAAAAAAGAAGTAAATATAATTTTTTTAATTTTCAGAAATAAAAATAGTTGAAATTCATTTATATGATAGTTTCCTTACTTCTTCTTGTAATTTGGCCTGTTCTTCTTCAGCTTCGGTTAATTCTTGAGCATTTGCCAAATTATCCACAGCAATTGCGAGAAATACATTTAATAGTGTATCTTTTGATAGTTCAAAATGTTAAGGAATGTGTATGGATAATTGACTAATGAACTAAGAAATTAATTTTCTCTAGGGAATTTTTTTAAAAATATAGCATTTAGATCAATTACCAATCACTTGATACATTGAAATAGACCAAATATATCAAGCCGTAAGTAAAAAATCATTCACTTACTTGATCAGAAATCATTTGCATAATTCAGTAAACTTGGATACAATAACAAATAAAAATGAAAACTTTCAGAAGCCATATTGGATGATTTTGATGTAGTGTTGTTTTCTGAGCTGGATAGTTTAATCTTCTATCTGAAGTTTGGGCTGATGATGTAGTTCAGAAGTATGACGAAAGCTCCACGACTAAGCCATCCAGCTCAGAGAAGACTCCATTAAAATCTCAGAAGCCAGCTAATCAAAAATAACGTCAACAGAAAAACTCGATTTAACACATTTCGCATAGCTAAGAAATGTGTATCTAGATCAGGAAAACCTAATGGTATTATCCAGAATGACGATGAAAATTTCTCAGTTAATCCATCTCACTTGCAAACTTCATAACATCAAAAGCTCAGTTCTTGCGAATTAAGTCATTAATTACCATACTGTGTATAGTTATCATTCGGAAACTAAAATGATGAAATGAAGAAATACTTTATGACAAATTAAAAAGCAATTGGACCATCCACGCTTTAGTCAGTATTCCTTAAACTACCCAGTATCTCAATTAATTTGACTTTTCTAAGAATACCATTTCATGCATCCAAAGATATTGATTATTATCCGTCAACAACCTACAAGAAATTTGTAGTTACTTTCGTATATTGATATAGTACTCTTACTTATACTAGAATGTATATATGATATAACTGATAACAATAACTAAAGAATAGTAACATAAAACGAGTCATGGTTAATTTCTGACGATGATATGTTTATGGAAATTAACACAAGAGTTATAAGTTTCAAGAGAGAGAAAGTACTGAAATAATGTTGTGCGGTATTATCTTAATATGTTTTTGATAGTAAAGATATAAATTAGCAGTATAGAAGATACAAGTAAACATTCTTCACTAAATACTAATTATGTTGTTCTCAGTTTTCCTTTCTTAATTTATGTTGCCTTTACATGTGCACAAGAAAAGTACGGATGAACTGATCAAGAATCTGCTAAATTGTCAGAAAAGTTTCCCTATTACCTGTATTCTGTAAGACTGAATGATTTGTAACTAAAATTGGAATCCAGAATGAGCGTTTCCTTCTATTTAGGACTCGTCAGCTAAATGTAATTTCATCCTAGTATTGATACTCATATTGATGCTTGGACCTAATAATTTCCACCTTTAAACATCAGCTTATTATCCGATAATCAATTAAGTTCAGATAAATACTAACTCGTTCAACGAATACTATGTTTATATTATGGTAAATGTGTGTTTGAAATATTCTCTTAGTTGATATTGAGAAATGAATTTTTATCAGTCTTTATGGATTATATATTCATCCTGAATAAATTGTTTCTATATAGTTATAATTAACAAATATGATCTCAACCATTGGAATTACTAAAATATCCACAAAAACCCTTCTGATATGAATGATTATATGCTCACTAGTGATTGGCTTCAATAGGGTATTTCCTGGAGTTCTAGTGAGAAGCAGTGACCAGTGGAGTTCAGTCGGGTTTGTTGTGGGGTAGTAACTCACTGAAGATAATGGTGGATGTGTCATTCAATTTCATGGATTAGTTGAAATTAGATATCAACACCGTTGGATGCCTACCTGATCAGTAGTCTAGAGGTTAAGCGGTTAAGCGCGAGGCTGGTAGGCCCTGGGTTTGAATCCCGTGAGGCGTGATCGTGGATGCGCACTGCTGAAAAGTCCCACAATAGGACGAAATGGCCATCCAGTGCTTCCAGGATTTCCATGGTGGTCTAACTTCAATTAACTCGTGATCGCAACCATCGAAATATTTTTTAGAACAAATAAATTTACTACTGAAATAAATGTTGAATTAAATTTCATTGAGATTGAGAACTTTAACAATTTGAATAAATTACATTTTTAATAGAAAAATCTTTCTTTTCTATTTTGTTTTTTAATCAAGAAAAGGATACAATTTCCAAATACCATAACTAAAACAAAATATACGCTGTAAATTGCACCACCACTTGTAACACCACCTTGTGCTCTTATTCCATTATACATAACTGTATTCCAATCTTCACCAGTTAATATCTATGTTATATGATAATAATAACAATGGTAATCATAATAATAAATACTTTTTATTAAATGACATTTATAATTTAATTGTATCAATGTATAAATATAGTATTGGAAACTAATGATAGATTGCTTAGTATCATTAGTAATAATAAGTGTTTCAATGTTTTACATTCATCCTTGAATGTATGGAACTAATAGTTATCGTTGTAGTTCGTGAAATGAATTGCTAAGTTGACATACACGCAATTCAATATTAGAAGTGAGGTGTATAACTAAACAGAAAACAAGACAAAATCAAATAGCTTAGATAGTGTAAAATGTTTGGAATAAAGAAAATAACAGAGTAGAGTGTATGTATATAACACAAGTGCTTGAATCTCATGATCACTTCTCGGCTCTCTCATATACCATCCTGTCATTTTCGGCATATCAAGCAATCCGAAAGTCACAAGAATACCGACATACTCCTCAATCACCAAGGTAACTATCTTGGTAATCATCAATCCATTAAGTATTTTACGTTTATTTAGACTTTGAAAAAATAAACATAGCCTAGTTTAAGATGAAGAAATTAACCGTTATGAAGAAATCCTGTATATTAAAATAGAAAATTGGTTTCAACTTAAACAAATACAGACATCAATTAATGTTCTCAATGTGAAACTACGTTTAAAAATGCTACCATTGATTTGTAAAATATTGAAATCACTGCAAAATCATGAATATAACGTTGAACTAATTCAGAAAATAAGTATTGATAGAGTCAAGTAACAAAGTCTAACTAACTGAGTAAAAATTAAACAAAATCAAACTGTAACTGGTCGATGTATTGATGATAAAATGTAAATTTGAACTAATATTAGTTTTTTAAACAAAAATGGATAGTGGCTAGCAGTAGAATCTAGGACGCGAGTTTCGTCCCATTCGAGACTCGTCAGCTGGATATACCTTCATCCCAGAGATGATTTTCACTCCGGAGCTCGAACTCAGCGGTTTTCGCTTCAAACGCCATCGCGTTATCCACTTAGCTAATGAGTCGTGATAGCCACCTACTTGCATAATGGGGTGAAGTTCGAATTCACTTGTTGTTGTTCTACTTGATCAAATGCAGTCCTAAATAACAAGGGGAAGATACAAGTAAACAAGACCAAGTGGATTTAATAGTAGTTTTACCGATAAAATATAATGCTTTCGTACCTTTATTTACTCTGCCTCACTGATATCACGTTTAACAGAATTTTATTATCACTATTATTGTTCCTATTGTAATTATTATCATCCTGAAAAATAAGTGTATATTTACGATTGTACTGTCTTGAAAATGAAATCACTGTAAAGAGAACTCTTTGCTGAACCAATCGTTCTTATTTTATGTCTTATTGGGTATATATTTCGTTTCAGTTAGTCAGTCAGCTATAACGTAGGACCAGGCACATATGTGCATCGGTCCAAGTTGCACAACAAGATGAACAGCAAATTCATAAAAGCAGTTATTTCAATGGTAGTAATATATAAAAGAAAGATTGTGTATAACGATATAGTACAGAAAAAAGGAATTATGTTGTAGAAACAAAAGGTATGAAGTAATTTTAAGGTAAGAAAAATAGTGTATACAACTACGCCATTGTGATCTATTTTGAGACATGTTACTCAGAGTCTTGAACTTCTGGTTACGATATATTCCGTTTACTAAAGTTTAATCGGACAAAATTATAACTAAATTGTTGAATATCCAATAGTTGAAGAAAATAAGAATATTAAGCGTTAAAGCGTGAGACCGAAGATCCTAGATTCGAACATTACGTGCGGGATCGTGGATGGGCAATGCTAAGGAGTCCCATCCTAGGACGAAACGGATGTCCGGTACTTCCAGGTTTTCAATAGTGGTCCAACACTTATCGGTTCATGATTTCAATTAAAACTCAATAATCTCCACAATCCTTAAACTGATAATAATAAAATCACTTAAAAAAGCTAATCACTATAACCTTCAACCTATCATTTCACTAATGCATTCCTAGATAATGAACGAATTTTATTTTCACATATAAAAATCATATTTGAATAATATTAATAATTGGAATTTAAATCATTCCAACCTTTTGTGTGAACCTGTTTGCTTTTGTAAATTAATTACTTTTTTGATATAATAATAAATATTAATTATTTTAAAACATTAATGACGTTGTACAAGGCAAGCGCTAACTTGGAACCCTGAAGGGAAAGCGAAAAGAGGAAGTCCAAAGAACACACTGAACCGAGAATTGTAAGCAGACATGAAAAGGATTGCCCACGACAGAGTTGGATAAAGAATGCTGGTGAGTGACTTATTCTCCTTGACGAGTAGTAACAGGTGTAAGTAAGTACAATTTACTTAACAATATTCATCTAAAAAAATTTATTCACTTGAATGATGAGAACAGGGAAATAAAAAGCCCTGACAAACTAAGAAAGCTATTTTTCGGGACGTTATTCCATTTTGTTCAAAGCTTGTAAAACACTAACATTTATTTTTGTCCCTAATCTATTTTACAGAACATAAGCTTTCGTTCGATGTATGATTCACTGCCATACCCTTTTCTGTTCCAAAGCAATTGTAATTTAAACATAATATTTTGCACCCTATTTTCCACTTTAATTCCCAGCTTTGGACATAATTGTATTTTTCCTAATTATTGTACGTTGCGGTTGGGTTATTCACCTATTTATTCATGTACCTTGTTACACTAATCTGAAATCAGAGAAATCGGGAATAAATCGAGTAGTGTTCCAGTTGTCTTGTCTCCTCTCACTTGCGTGCTTGCCCACCAATCAAGTAGTAGAATAGTTTTCTTCTCTCTACCTCACTTCGAACTCACGCATAATAGCCTCAAGGTTAAGTCGGTCAGCATATCTTGTCCAGGTCTTAATCTAAATTAAACAATTTATCCTCAGCACCAAAAGTAGGTAGACAGATCAAGGTTGTAACATTGAAAATCTAACTCACTTGAAATACAGTTAGTAAAGCTTTAACAAATGTATCAAAATTTTGTGTTGGTCTTCCTTCATCAAAATTAAAACTAAAAAAGAATGTAAAAAAAAATTTCTCTTTTAAAAAAAATTGATCAAATTGATTCAAATATATATAAATGACATTCAATTATTCAACCTGTATACATGACAACAGAGAATTAAAAAAAAACAGAAATGATAAATTCAAGGTAAAAACAATGATTTTATTGATTTTAGCCGAAAAAAGGAAGTAGGATGAAAAGTAACTATCGGAAACATAAAGGTTTTTTTTTTGGTTTTTGAACTTTATTACTTTTTAGAATCTTAAGCATAAATCAATGAAAACTTGTCACCTATTTATTCCATGCAGATTTCCTATGAATATAGATCCTGAGAAAATTGTTATTTCTTGTAAATAAAAGTGTAATCTGATACCCTATTACATTTTCCAAACTTATTGACAGGGTGAATATTTTATGATTATTTTCTGATTATCATATTATTATTATTATTATGTATAGTGTCATTAATGTTTCTTCCAAAAAATTTTAAATTACCCATATTTTTACTTTATTATTGTTCACCCAGTGTATTTGATTCAGTAGTGGACCAACTGTGGTTCAGTCGCTTTATATAGATCACATTGTTTAAACTGAACTGAATATTCGAAGTATACCTAATAAGCAGCTATCTCTAGTGCAATGATGATTTACCAACACCCTGGGTGATGTAATCCGTCACTTATGTATTAGAATGCTTTTTTTTAATATAGTTCCTTAATATCACCATTACTCTGATATATGGCAGCCTGCTTGAACATTTGGGCTACCTGTTACTGTCATCTAGATATTTCAACATGTTATTTAATTTTGTTTGTTTTAATACATCATTATGGCTATTAATTGCATAAATTATTCAGGTGCGTTTCTTAAAAGTGTACAACCTCTCATTGTACAAGTTACAAAAAGCCCAATCAGAGGTATCGTGGTTGCTGGCAGTATCCAGCGAAAAGAATGTACTGCTAACTTCTAACTGGCGACCACTCAATATTTATCGTCAGGATCGATCAAGGAATAAGAAACGGAAACTCACTGAAATATTGTACCAATAATATAATATTGAATAAAGCTAATAATATTAATAATTTTTTACTGGCATCACTGGAACTCCGAGAATTTCATCCATACAGTAAACAGCTGCTTTTCCGTACTGACCACAAATTCACTATCATTAAACTTATTTCATCAGAAAGAAAAGATTGTTATAACTTTTCGAAAAATGAAGCCTATTAATGAATTTTTCTTATACCATTGGTCAGATTGTTAAACTAACGAATATAAATGAGTAACATTAACGATTGTGAATCGTATTCTATTTCCTATGTCAACTAGTTCATAAAAATGTTAAATAGTCTCGGTGATACTATAATTTATGGACGACCTTTGTGCGAAGCAAAGGTGACCTTGAGAGTGTCTACCTACTCAATAGGGCTAAGTGAGGGTTATAGAAACAGTATTAAGAATAAGGATTATGATTTACTGTTGATGGTTAGAGTTAGGAATTAGATTCAAAGTTTTCATCACTAACTGACATCTGCTATAATTCTATGACTCTATTTAGCCAAATGGGCGAATGAATTTTGCGCCAAAATCTAGAGCCTGTTATCGTAAACATGATTGGTTCGTCCATAAATTATAGTGTGGCCATAATTCCTGTTCATTGACACACTATTTAATCAGCTATACGAAAATAATTCCAGTCATAATACTGTTAAGTTGGTTAATCTTTTTTTTAAAACTTTTCGAAACCGAACAAACAAACCGGTTATTATTTATAAGCACTGCTAGCCACTATCCATTTTTGCTTAAAATGTTAGTGACTTAAGGCTATATCGAGGCAATCCGCACAAGTTGCACATATGTCAACATGAGACTGATTAATTGCAGTTCTAAATAACAATGGGAAGATACAAGTGAAACAACACCAATTGAAGTTTACTGTTTACTCTTGATTATATAATTTTTTTTAAAAACAATACTTACTCTCCGCCGAATAATTGCATTCCAAGTAATGCAAATATTAGAATGAAGAGAAATAATAAGAATAATAACGAGATAATACTTCTCATTGAATTCAATAATGAAAGTACCAAATTACGTAATGAAGCCCAATACCTTCATTGAATTACATCACACAAAAAAAAGAAATACAAATTTTATATGAATAGTAGAGCATATTTACAAATTAGATAAACTTTTATGAAACACTTTTTAACAATAAAAAGGTACATACAGACCTATTAAATTAAGGGACTGTAATCATCAACTAGACGATTTATTTGTGGTAGATAATAAACATTTATCGACTTGTTACTAGTTCGTTATTTTAATGTTTTGACAACTACTTACATAAAATAGATATATATTCATTTTGATGGAGTTTTGTTTTGTGAGCTGGATAGTTTAGTCGTGGAGCTTTCATCGTTCTTCTGAATGACATCATCAGCACAAACTTTGGATAGAAGTGAAGTATTGATCAACAAAATTCAATCAACATCGAGTTCTATAGGAGAAGCTGTGAACCACATGTAGAGAAATTCGAACACTTCACTTTTATCTGAAGTTTGTGCTGATGATGTTGTTCAGAAGAAAGATGGAAGCTCCACGATTAAACCATCCAGCTCAGAGAACAAAACTCCATCAAAATCATCCACCTGAGCTATAAATCCTCTCTACCATCTCAGATATATATTTATTTACTTGCTACATTAATGACTACATAATACACTTTATCTCATTAGATGAATTTCATCTACCCATCTCTTGAGATATAGAAATTTGACATTTGAAACGGATTGAAAACAAATGTACTCAAAAAACTATTTTGTCTTAGATGACTGAGAAAATATATTACTCACCAGTGTTTTAAATAGCTTTTATATTCCAAAAAGTGTTTTCGTGTCATTAATAGATAAACCTCTACATCTAGTTCTCTCTATATTCGTCTGTCTATACATTTGTCTTTGAAGAATGCATTACATAGATCGTAGCCAGTTTTCACTGAATTTTATTCATTTATACATTTTCAGCCATTTTCACGCTTAATAATTAAACCATGTTATTAATCATCCAGTTTCAAACTGCTTCTTTTCAATCCTACATTTTCAGTCTTGAAGATAATTTTCCTATCTTATTTGTAAAGTATCTTAATGAAAAATCTTTATCATTTTAAGTATTCACAGATTTAATTGTTGACTAAGCAACATCACATGATCTTGTCCCCTAGAGTTGTCAAGATCTGACAAACATCAATAAAATAAAGTGAATTTATACTCTAATCTGCTTTAATTTACATTATTGTTTATGTGGAGTTCACTCACTTTTGCTAATATAATAGATTAGATTTTTATCAGAATAAAGATTTATGGTGATTGTAGTAATTTCAAAGGTCATGGGTTCGAATCCCACGTGCATAATCGTAGATGCATACTACTGAGAAGTCCTATACTAGAAGAAAACGGTCGTCCAATGTTTTCATATTTTCATTGATGATTTAGCTTAAATTGACTTATGAGATCAACTATAAAGAATCGATTTTTTGCTAAACAATGTTTCTAAGGTAAAAATTGTCCTATCAACATATTATTTTACGTCATCGTTTAACAATAAAATAAAAATCTAAATCTCTACATATAAGAAACATTATTTAAGCTTTTACAAACTGAAAATAATCAGTTTTATTCATTTTAATTTAGAAAATCACAAAGTCATAGGATTTATACACTATCCACATTATTTCAGAAGCACATTTCTTACTGTTATAAGAATGATAAGTAGTGTAATTTTGCATAGTGACCTAATCAGTAGTATAATTGTTTTACAAAATCGATTATAATTATACAAATGATTTCACAATGTAATTTTAAATTTATATTTCAAAATGTTTATTTCTAATCCTTATTTATTTGTTTTTTTTGAAGAATATTAATGCTTCAATTAGATAACGTTACATAGAATCATTCATGATCCCTCTATGTATATGTTCATTTTCTTATCCATTGTAATGGTCAAAATGTAATCGTTTCCTTTCAGGAATAAAATATAATCGTTTTTACCCCATATATATATATATATATATATATATATATATATATATATATATATATATATATATTTGAAATGCCCCCCTCCTATTTATTCAATATTTTTCCTAATCATCATCTACATCGGGAACTTTAGTTTTAATCTGTGAACAGTTGAATAAATTTAATTTATAACCTTATTGTTATAATTCGAAAAGTATGATTTACATTTTGTTTGTTTTTTTCATTTCTTGTTTTGTATATTTATTTTCTCTTATATATTCATTCTCCTACACAACTAACAATTAATAAATGTCAATAAAGTCAGAACTGTAGCAGTGTATATTCTTCGTGCGTAATTATTATTTGCTCATCAGAAGATATCTACAATTAATATATATATATATATATATACAAATCTCAATAGTCGAAATCATGAGTCAATTGAATCTAGACTACCATGAAAAACCTGGAAGCACTGAACGGCCGTTTCGTTGAAGTTAGACATTAATATCGTTGGATACCGCCTGCTCAGTGGTCTAATGGTTAGGCGCTAGCGCACGAGACTGATAGATCCTGGGTTCGAATCTCGCGAGGAGCGGGATCGTGGATGCGCACCGTTGAGGAGTCCCACAATAGGACGAAACGGGCTTCCAGTCCTTCCAGGATTTCCATGGTGATCTAGCTTCAATTGACTCATGATTTCAACCATTGAAATGTCAATAAAGTCAGAACTATAGCAGTGTATCTCCTTCGTGCTTCTTATTATTCGCTCATCAGAAGATATCTACAATTAACATATATAAATCATTCGGAATATTCTATACTTGAAAGAATTAAACAACCACCAAATCGATTTCGAAAATATCAAAATATTACAAACAGATTTTTATCAATTACAAAGAAAGGAGAGTAGCTGAAGCGTTCCATATAGCGCTTGATCCTACTTCTCTCACTGGAAAGGAAGGCCTTAACATACATCCTATTTGAACTATCTATCCTAACCACCTAGTCTTACATTATTTACGATTCACAGTATTATCAGAAGGGGTTTTGTGGAGATTTTAGAAATTCCAATAGTTGAAATCATGAGTCCATTGAAGCTAGATCACCATGGAAAACCTGAAAGCACTGGACGGTCGTTTCGTCTAGGTGTGGGACTCAGCAGTGCGCATCCACGATCCCGCTCACCGCGAGATTCGAACCCAGGATCTATCAGTCTCGTGCTCTGGCACCTAACCTCTAGACCACTGAGCCGGCCGGTATCCAACAGTGTTAAGGTTTAACTACAATCAATCCACGAAATCGCGCCACCATGCACCATTGTCTTCAGTGAGATGATATCTCACAACAGACCTGGTTAAACTCCACTGGCTGCGAGTTCTCACTGGAACTTCAGGAAATGCATCTTGAAGTCAGTCGCTAGTGAGTAGATTATTATTATCAGAAGGGGTTTTGTCTTACAAATCTATAATTAACATATACAAATCATTCGGAATATTCTATACATAAAAGAATCGAACTCATTGTTATTGAACTGTGTGAGGTTACTTATCCTTTTTAAAAAGTTTTCTACAATTTGTACCATAGTTATTTCATAAATATTTAACAATTTGAACATTTGTTTTAATAATTTTATCTTATTCTTTAACTGGTTTGGTTTTTTATTAATCTTAATCAATATGACAACGTATATGGAATCGATTAAAATAATCATTGCAATTATTGATTGAATTCATGAGTCAACTTAAGCTGGAGTATCACTGAAAACCTGGAGTTACTGGACGGCTGTTCCGTCCTAGCATAGAACTCCTCAGTAGTCTGCATCAACGATCCCACATACGAGACTACAACCCAGGATCTTCAGTCTTACTCGTGAACGCTTAACCTTTAAACCACTAAGCCGGCATCTAGTGATGTTAATGTCTAACTTTAATCAATCCATGAGCTTGCGTAATCCTTCATCCATTGTTTGAGATAAAGTTTCTCGTGCGGGATCGTGGATGCTCACTTTTGAGGAGTTAGTCTATGACAGAACGGCCGTCTAGTACTGCTAGTTATGCAATAGTGCTCCAACTTAAATCAACTTATGAATTTAACTATAAAAATCCTACAATCTCCACAAATCTTCCTACTAATAATTATTGGTTGATTATAGGTATTGTAAAAGAATCCATAAAATAAAAATAAATTCATCAATTATTCTGCTACATTAATTGTTCTCAATTTTTTTTTTGTACAAATTTATCGTTGCAGAAATAAATTGCATGAAATTATTATTTCGGTTATAAGTCCGTTCAAAATTATCTTTCTATCAATGTTAGAAGAGAACTTTAGACATAAAATTAATTCAGAAATCAATACATAAATATTATATAGGGAAAGAGAGGGCGCGAGTGCACGACAGAAAGTGGACCATAACAAAGATTTGATCAGGCAAAAAAGTTAAATTCAGTTTATTTCGTTAGGATCTCATCAATTGCTTACAAAATTTGTAATATTTAAGTCACAACTATGAAATTAGTTGAAAATACCTATGGAACTTATTTTAGTTGGGATATGTTATGATCAAAATATCAGTATAGTTTACTTACTCAATTACTTATGCCTGTTACTCCCAGTGGAGTATAGTCCTCCAACCGACATTCTCCAACCTAATCAGTATAGTTTAGTAATTAAATAAACATTTATATCCTTATTTTTTTTAAAGTTTACTTTAGTTATTGCTACTAGGTATCAGAAACTTGATTTTTGTATTCAAAAGGAAACTTCTGTTAATCAGTTTTTGTTATAGTAGCATAAATAATGTTTTTGATTGCTTTCAATTAATTCATTATCGATTTCCTTTCTTTTTAACTCTCATTTAAGTTCATTAATGTCATTTGTTTAACTACCTAAGCTTTACTCATATTATTCATTCTTATTTGTTATTACCACTGTTGTTTATTATATAACCATTTATTTCTAACCTATTGATTCCCTTTATTTTAATGATCACTGTTCGAAGGTATTTTTTTTTGATGTATGATATACATATATGTAATTTTAGTTTTGTTTTATAAAGTCATCCACATCTTCAGTTTTCTGTTCTGATAATCAATCATAACAAATTACAAGTAAATTGGTTTTTTATAAATATTTTCAATCCATTTGTAATTATGAGTTTTATAGATTGCAGGTTATGTAATTCGGTGGTGAAGTGCTAATAAACTAAAATGAATTCATTTAATTCTATCCAAGTTTTTTGTTCTCATTCTCTTCAACATAATAAAGGAAACTATGGAGTATGAAACATAAATATTATATGACATTATATTTTCTTAAGTTGTTTCTTTTCTCTCTCTTTTTACCTGGTTACTTTGAAAATTCGTAAAAGTCTCAGTGCACGTAAAACACTGATACCAAATGATGCATCAGGATGAAAGAATCCCCAAATTATTTCAAATAAACTTCCTATAATAACCTATAAGAAAAAAAGTATATAGAACAGTAATAGTAAAAATACATTTTTTGTTAGCAAGAAAAAAGATACTGAGATATTAAGAATAATTTACGACTATCATTCGGAATGACGTCATTCGAGTCAAAATAGGCTAAGGTTTACGCATAGTAAACAATTTTGTCTCTCCATAAATGAACCTATCGTTAAACAGTTAGTATAAAATTGTAGGAATATGTATAAAGAATTGAGAAAATAAGGCAATTTATGGGGTTTACAGAAAATATTCCTTGACTTATGCGTACAAAAAGGAAAATTCGGTGAGACTATAATTTATGGACGACCTTTGAGCTAAGGTAGACTGACCTTGAGAGTGTCACCTGATAACTAGGGCCAAATAAGGGTTATAAATTAGTGTAGGGAATTCGAATTATGAAGTACAGTTGATGGTTAATGTTAGAACTTAGATTTAGGGTTTTCATCACAAACTGACATTAACTATAATGCCAAAACTATTTAACCAAATTGGATGAATGAATTTCACGCCAATATCCGAGGCCTATTATCTTATACCTTATTGGTTCTTCCATAAATTATAGTCTCGCCGAAAATTCAGCATGACAAAATAATTACAGCATTGAGATTTTACCTACTATTATAAACGCTTGTTGAGTAACAATGTAAATTTTGTCTCGGTTACAAAGCCTTATTATGTAATCATTATCATTTTGTTTTAAGTTTTAGTAATAAGAATTAGTATTGATGAGCTCGAATTCCTTTGTATTCTATTTCATTTTTAATTATTAATTACTTAATCCTAACTGCTATACTTATTACCATGTATTTGTAGTGTCGGTTGTCGTGTTAAGCCCATATACTTTATTCTAGCTTTCGGACAGGACAGTGTATTCATCCTACTTGAATCACATTTTGACCTTGTTAATCATTCGCTTATCAACCTTGACTGTTTTGATATGAGCTTATCTATGTGCACTTCTTATCCTATTCATCACATGTCTATAACTTATTTTTGTACGACTATGAATATCGATTGACGCTTGACTAAATGGAGTTGGCTCATACGTGTTCTCCACTGCTCGTCATTTCTCGCTTCATTCCCTAATTGCCTGTCCAAATCAACGAGTGTACAAAATATACGTATTTCAAAATCCATTCTCATATTTGACTTATTTAATTCTGTTATTCACTAACGCGATTGAACTCGATGATGATACACGACGATTGGCGTTATGTATATTTCGGTAGCAATTAGCATACGAAATAACTGGGGTCATCACGAGCCTCCAAAATATGTTTTTCATAGTTTCCATTGCACAATCATCTTAGTTAAGTAACAAATGCGAACCAAGAAGCGATGGACACATATTTCGTTGTAGTATAGGATTTTTCATCAAAGTATATCTAAAACCACACAGGTGATCAAACTTAGGACATTTGATTCAGACAGAAAGCATCCAAACTTTAGACCATTATATCGATTAACGTTATTTCACAACGATCTTTCAGTGCTACTGGTGAATAAGGGAATATTAAAAAAAGTTTATTATGTTTCATAGTGAACCCCATAAACTTAAATATATTTCCTGATTCTAAACTGAAAATTCAAAGAAAATTTTTATTTATACAATCTATGATCCTGAATAGATTCTATCGATTAACCTACAATATGATCACTTCTAATGATTGTAAAAAAAAATAAGATTGAAGAACTGAATTTGACCTATATATATGCACATACATACATATTAAAGTATAATCTTCAAAAGGTAACCTTTAAAACTTGACGACAATTTATCCCATAGAAATTGTTGCTATGTATGTTAGATAAACTTTATGTTTTGTATCATATAACAAGCAGAAATCTATTTTATATTTAAGTATTCATCAACTAATTAGGTCCTTCATTTATTATGACAAATATATATTTATCGTTTATATTGTATAAGGTATTTAATACAAATATAGCTATATTATTATGAATAAAGTTTATATTAAAGAAGAAAGTTCCATTTATTATTATTATTATTGTTTATTTGTAAAAATAAGTGCCCTTGTAAACATTTACCCTCAAGATAAATAATATTGTCACATTATCTGTTACTGACAGACAACAATGTGTTATAGAATAATCTAGAACATATGTGAACAGCTTTTTTTTTTCAAATTTCTTTCTTTTTTTCTTTTCTAAAGAATGTCAACATATTCAAGTCTTGTAAATTTGATCGTGTATTGTAATTATTAAGAAATTTCAAATTATTACAGAGATGGGTTTAGGTAGTTGAAAATTAGTTATTCAACATGAACTGATATTGATTAGTGACTTGTTAACAACTCTGTGATACTATCCTGCGTCTTTAATTGATCCTAAGGCTAAACACTTACTAAGAAACTTAGAGTTCATTGGTTAAATTCTGTAATTTGTTTTAGTTGAGAATATTTTGGGCTGTTTAAAAACAACTATCTCAATATTTTATAAGCAAAGATGGATAGTGGTCAGTAGCGGAATCCAGGACGCGCGTTTCGTCCTATTTGGGACTCGTCAATTGGATGTTCCTGCATCTCAGATTTGATGCTCACTCTGGGACTTGAATCCATATACGCCAATTGCAGTCCTAAATAACAATGGTAGGATACAAGTTAAACAACATCAAGTGAATTTAAAACTTCACCCTACTGCACAACCAGGTAGCCATCCGGACTCAGTAGCTAAGTGGATAAAGCGATGGCGTTTGAAGTGAACGGTACTGGGCTCGAGTCCCAGAGTGAACATCACATCTGAGATGCATGTACATCCGATTGATGAGTCCCAAACAAGACAAAACGCGCGTCTTAGATTCCACTACAAGCCATCATCCATTTTTGCATATAATGCTTATGAATTAAGGCAATATCGAGGCATTTTACACAGGATGCACATATGCCAACAAAAGACTGATCAATTGCAGTCCTTAATAACAATGAGAAGATACAAGTAAACAACATCAAGTGAATTTAAAACCATCTCAATACTTATAGTTGAAGAAAGCAATACTTGTCATTTTATTTATGTTCTGTGAAGAAAATGTGAATCTGTAAACCAACAATGGTTTAGACCTTCAGAAATTGGATTTAAATATATCATGATGTTTAGTACACAGATGAAAATTCATGTTGTTATTTGTGATACTTTCTTCCTCTTTATCACAATCCCAATCTGTGTATTTGTCAGATGTATATAGATCAATCAAATACTCACTAAATTGAAAATTCGGTTTAGTATATAAGGAACAGAATATTGTTGGTAATCACCCATCAAAGTTATGCGATGTGATTTTTAGAATGCTACACTATTGATCAATTTACATTATGATCACTAAACTAGTGAATAATATTCCAAATGAACAAATAAACTTACCACACAGTCAAAGATATTGAATGAAGATTCAAAGTAGATTCGTATATTCAATCCATATACTTTCAATAACATTTCAATAATAAATAAACCGAGAAAAACAAATTCTGCATAATCTGTAAGTAAAACATTGAATTGAGGACGTTTGTAATACTAGTAAGTTAGAATACAATTAGAGAAAAAATCTTTAGATTAATAAAACTTTTAAAACGTAGGTTTTTCACTAGCTGACTTCAACTAGAAAACCACTGAAATCCAGGAAGCCTTAAACAGTTGTATCGATCTAGACTGGAACTATTTACTGAACGTGTAGCTAAATCGATCATCCAGTCTTGTAATGAGCACGATATAACTGAAATAACGAGGTGGAATTCAGCTGTACACAAGTATAACTGACAGAATGACGAGATACGTAATCATTTCAATAGAAGATAACTATAACAATTCCCAGACAGTTAACTCCACTAATCACAGTTTGCCATTAGAACATCGGCGAATCTATCTAGAGGTTTTGTGTATGGCCTGAAAAAATGGTTCTCATGATGAAGTAACATCTTTCATTAACACAAAATAGATTGATATTAAAAATTTGAATCTTTTGTTTCGAATTCAGTAATTTGAAGCCATCATGAAAAAACCTGAAGATCGTAGACTTCATTACTTTTAGAGATGTTTGCAATCACTGTCAAAGAAACTCGATCTTGGACATATATTTCTTGTTAATTTACACACGATATCATACTATAAAATTTTCTTATTACTCTTACGATAGATTAGTTGGTTTATTAATTCATTAAATTATTAAACTGTTGATCTGTACATAAAACAGACATTTTTGTCTCAAAGTAATAGGATTCAATACATAGGACTAACAATTCAAAGACTGACACTATTTCATACTCATAATCTTTTTTATTATGTTAAACAGAGCAAAAACGAAGGTTGGTGCAGAATAATACGAATTCATTTTACTTCTTTAAGTTCTCATCAGCTGCTCAGAGTTATTACAGATATTGACATACATATAAATACGACGGTGATTAGAGATGAATTTGTGTACCATGATATAGCGAAGATTCCAATAGAGTTAATTAGATTATAAAAAATAAATAAAGTTTGGAAGAGAAAGTTCCGGAACCTTTAACTAGTGAGTAGAACTCATAGAATTAACAGACATTCGATGATTGTTTAATGAAGTAACTGAAAACAGATTAATGATAATAAACAAAGATAAGAATTAAAATCAGTCATTTATGAATTAAAGAAGATTGAAAATGATGTAATAAAACTTTAGAAAGAGTTGAGGTAATGAATGATGTAACAAAAGAAAGATTGATTACTACTTATTTTGTACACATAGATCTGGTTTTAGACGTTTGATCGCTATCGCTTCGGCAAATTTCAGAATATTGGACTTTGGTTTTTTATTAATCACCTTGAAAGACTTCAGTGTCTCCACATGATGTCTTGTATCAAGGAGATGTTTCAAAATGGCACTGTTGAACGCTTTTAATCCACCTATCCTTAGAATTTTTGCAATATGTTTTTTTAATCGGATGTAGGTTCTCATTTCTGTTCTATCCCTAAGTACATTCGTGATTCTTTTTTTCAATTGAATCAGATAAGTCCTTGTTACTTTTATCCAACTTGAATCTCATGTGGTCACTTAATGTCAACTTCATCTTAGAGACATAATCTGTTATTTTTATTAGAACAACACCTGAACCTTTATCTGATCGTAATATCATCACATCATCATTTTGTAATACTTTCAGGTGATCTTTAGGTAAAAGTTTCGGCTATGGTGTAGTTTGGATTTAAACCAGACTTTCTTCTCTTCACTAACTGGATGTAATCCTTTCATTTAATCAATTAAATTCCTGATTCAAGTTTCTGTATTGATTTTATTGGCATATATTTTGAGGATATGAAATTTAAATCCAAGAGACAAAGCTTCTCTCTCTATCTGATTTAACTTCACTATAGAGAAAATTTCGGGGGTTTTCCGTAAAACCAACGCATATGATAATCACGAAATATCATTTATTATTACTACAGGAAATACGCAACATACTTATTAAGATTGAGTTACATGTCACTTAAGAAATAAATGATCACAGATAAAAAAAATAATCTAAAGATCACAATACAAACAGTGATTATTGATTGATATCACTTAAGAAGATGATTTCTACAGATTACTTAGTTCCATACAGTTCAGTGCGTTTATTTTTTTTTTCAAGAAGATAGCCAGTATTCTAATTATCAGCCAATTAAAGATAGTTATCATAACAAACTAAAATATTCATTAAATAATCACTAAGAATACACATCATATAAAAGAATATTGTATTAAGAATATCCTATAAATTAATTCTCAATGTTTTACAGAGAGAGATTTATCACATAGATACATTGATAAAAGATAACTTAGAAAATAATTCAATCAGTTGAGATGATCAGCTAATGGTTCACAGTCAATAATCAACTTCTATTGTTATTAAATTTATCAGATTCTAGCTTATGCTTTATTATCAATACTTGAATATGCAAAAATATATGAGGAGATAAAGGGAAGAATATAGAAATGATCTCTTTTCTTTTAAAGTATAACCTTGACCTATATTCAATCTCCTTTTTTTTTTTGCTATAACAAATATTAAATCCTGAAAAAATCTAGGTTTGATTGGTCGGTAACTGAGTTAAATGAGGATTAAAATTATTAATATTACTAAAATACAAGATTTATGAAGTTCAAAGAGGGACGTTGTGAAAGATTATTCATTAATGTGGAGGTGGGTATGAGTAACTAATTTAAACCGCGGTTGTTTTAATGTTATGGAGTAATTTTTAATAGCTTCTTCTTTTGGGAGGTATTTGATTTTACGACAGTTTTGGTTTCAGCACTTAAGATACATAAAGGTTAAAGATTATACATAAAGAGGTAGAACAAAATCACTGTGAGTTGGTATGTTATCAAAAATAAGTGTCTCCACACAGTACAACATAAGATATATATATTGATAATAATAATTATAATAATAACTTAGGAAGTACGACTATCCTATCGAAGAGATCGTAAATGACTTTTATGTTTTTTTCTTCTGTGATCTTTCGACATTTTTAAGTCACATATCTCATTACTATCTGAACAGCAACCAACATGAAGTTTACTAATTTCAGTGTACAACACTAAATAACTCAATCAATCAAACTCATACTTTTGAGGTCTGAGTATAGTTTTTCTGAAAACGACTGTTTAGAAAACATTGTAAACTTACATAAAAATGTGGAAAGCCATACTGGTTGACCATGATGTTCAATAGCACCGCATACGGTATTCAAAAATACAAGTATAATTACAACCCAATAAAATGGTTGACTTTTGACCATTCTCCTTATGGCATACCTAAATAATTATGAATATTGAACGAGATTTGTAATAGAACATTAAATAGTTGAATTCGTTTTCAATTGAAATAAAAGAAAAAAAACCGATATTGATACTTTTTCATTTTTTATTTCAACTGAGAATCAGCTAGAAATTTCATCTGTTTCTCATATCAAAATAAAAATGGTATATTCACTTTTAACAGAGGCTGAGAATAGTGTTCTGGACTTAACAGATGTAACTAGACGGAAAGAAGGACCGATAAAGAGTCTAGACTGCTCGTACAAGTTTATGCGTCATTGGTCCGTTCGATAAATCACTGTTCTTTAATTGGCGGTATCATTACGTTTTATATAAATAGGGCAAAATGCCATAAATTATAACAACCACGTAGTAGATGTAATAGAGATCATAGTTTTTCTGGTAAGGCATTACTAAAACTTATTTATAGAACACTGGGAGTATTGATATAAACTGTAAAACTTGGTTGAATGTATTTAATACGAATTTTAGACAGGAATGTATTGGAATTCAGTATGTACAGATATCTCACCATTTCTGTATGATTTGTTATTAATTAAATACCAGACAATATTAGCAGCTTTCATTGTATAATGTATTGAAGTATAGTGTTTAAAGTATTGTGGTACAGGAGTGTTAAAAGTTCATAGTACAAGTGTACAAGGGTCTGTTGATAAGTAGAATACCTCCATATCTTTTTTTATTTGCTAGTTAATTATTTATTCCTCTATATAGCAGGGGTTGTTAGAATTAACGTTTCATTCCATTTAGAATTAGTCAACTGGAAGTCCCTCCATATCATTATAAACATTTACACTAAGAATCAAACGCAAAGAAGACTAATAAATTCAATCCCAAGTATCGTTAACAAAAGAACACGATTCCTTACAGTCACTCCTAAAAACGATAACTAGTGATCCAGTGGACTACTGAATTATGCTCTGTAGCTGAAAACAACTACTACTGAGTTTGAGATTAATTATGAAGATAGAAACTAAAATTCAGATGTATTAGCTTGATGAGTTGTAAATAAAAATGGAAGATATTTTTGAAATATCCACCGGTAATAATCATTAAAATTACTATTATAGTATCACTTCATATTATTTAAAATACTAATCTATTTCGTTTAATTAAAAGGAAGTGATCTTCTTGTTCAAATAAATCAACAAAATTTCATATTACTTCCGGCTGTAAATAATCACAGTACTTTAATTTTCTATTGTAAGTATATTACAAACAATCTTGCATAGAATTTCTAAATCATTAAAACAATCAACAAAATGATAATTATCAGAAAGAGTTTTGTGAGGATTTTAATAATTTCAATAGTTGAAATCATGAGTAAATTGAAACTAGACCAACATGGAAAACCTGGAAGCACTGGACGGCCGTTTCGTCCTAGTATGGGACTCCTCAGCAATGCGCATCCACGACCCCACCCCTCCCGCGAGATTCGAACCCAAGACATATCAGACTCGCGCGCGAGACTCATGATTTCAACCACTGAAAACATTAATTGTCTATAACACAATCTGTGATGCACTTTTGGTGTATCCGTTAATTTAAAAAAGGGCAATCTTTTCAAATACACTTCATTTAACTGAATGCTGGACGTTTTTATTGATCATTATAGCAGTCGAAAACAATATCTGATCAAGTTACATACGCTAGAAACAGGATACAAGATTAATTTTGAAGGGACCAAAATACTTTAGTAAAGTTTTAACACATAAAAAATGACTGACAGTAGAAGTGCTGTATATATAGATGAATAAGAACAGCTTAAACAGAAAGGACAGTATTCAGCTAGTAACTACTTGATAACTATTCGTTAGTAAGTAATTGGACTGATTCTTTATTCAATCTGTTTATTTCACATGTATCGTTATTTTGACTGGAATTAATGTGGGTTATTTTTAGCAATAAAATTATGTATTTGATGATTCTCATTTTTATTTGCACTTCAATGATTCGGAAACAATTTTCCAACCTTCAACTTGCACTTTTATTTTTCCTTCACGTAAAAATATATTAACGCCGAATATCATTCACTAATAACTCAATCTTACACATACATACATACACACAGATACACAATTTGTTCAGTCATTTATTTTCACGTTGTGAACTTTCCACATGATTTACATATAACTAACTCATGTTATCCTATTTACTAAAATCAACATTCGAATACCATTGGATTAAAGACTATATATTTCTTTGGTGATTTTCATTTTGATTATTACCCTGAAGAAGTCCAGACAAGTGAAGTGGACGAAACGTTGGAATTATTTAAGTTTCAATCGCTGAGATTAATTCAAATATAATTTTAACATATAATGGATTCTCTATACTCGGCGCCCAATTCTTGTCAAACTATTCGTTCTAATCTTGACGAATATTTGTATAAAATATCTGATTATTATGATAGAATTAAAATTTTGTAAACATTTAAGTTTCATATCTCAAACGGTTAGTCGCTAAATTAGTAACTCAGTACTGTTGTAGTGAACGAGAACACAAGTGCGGACAATCAAATATACATGAAAACAAAACTACAGAACATCTTAGTAAAATCTGAGGACCTTCCAGTAAATAGTTCATTTGCAACATATCAATCAATTGTCTCAAATCCGACTTTTCCTTTCGCAAATGTCAATCAGTCGTCTCAGATTTCACTGTTTCTTCATTTCCACAGCAATCATTCTCTGTTCTCGTTCTTTTTTCTTTGATCTTCTTAACCTTCTACCGCCAGGTATTTCACTTTCGATTGATGATACATTCTACTTATATCTATCGACATCAGTAGCACACACCACACTGTCACAACCTATATGCTTCCTAACTTCAATTTTCATTTGTCTTGTAATCATAGACAATTTCATATTTTAATTAAAGCAGTAGTTAGACTCCCAGACAAAGATTTTAAATGATGTAGTTTAACCAACTGAGATATTTATAAATCTAATTCATATTTAATGATCAATTCAAATTTTAATGAAGGTTATTCTTTAGGCATCTATTAACCAACAACAATACAGTTTACAAAATTTATAGGATGAAAACAAATTATTAAGTTATTACATTACATTAATAAACTGTTGTTATTATTGCTGGATTTGTTTGAAGTTAGATAAGTATAGCAATCAATGCCGACATGGGTGTGTAGTGGTTAACGACTTGCTACACAAGACATAAAGGTCTTGGGTTCGATAAATGATGGGGTCATGAATGAACATCACTAGGAATTCCTATTATTAGAATGAAATAGATGTTCATTGTTTCTTGGTTTTTTTTTGTTGGTCGTGATACAAAATTGTTATTAAGATGGTGGAGAAGATTTGTAGCTCAGGT
The DNA here is from genome assembly GCA_946903255.1 of Schistosoma spindalis. NCBI lineage: Eukaryota > Metazoa > Platyhelminthes > Trematoda > Strigeidida > Schistosomatidae > Schistosoma > Schistosoma spindalis. Next base: position 9,846,296 of record OX336424.1, read on the forward strand.
GGATGATTTTGATAGAGTTTTGTTCTATGAGGGACTCGATCCTTGGAACTATCGGTCTTGTGCACGAACGCTTAACCTCTATACCACTAATCTATTATCGACTACATATTTACCATAAAAATATTTTTTAGTTTTAAATACAAATCATTCAGAGAAATGAAAATTACCCATCCGGTGGTTAGTTGCAAATAACTAAATTAATAGCTCGTTGATAAGAAAAATTTAATTGCATTCTGTGGTAAATTCAACAAATAGCTAATTATACTTCAAGCGTGATCAGTCGTTCGGTTAGAACTTTACTTAAGAACTTAATGTATTTTTACGATTAATGTATCAATCAAGGATAAAATGTTTTATTTATCATACATGTAAATAGATCGACCATTAAATACTTCATTGTAGTTTACAAACTAACTGATTAAATAATGTTAGTATGCCAAGGGAATAGAACACATATATTATCCTTGTTTTAGGACTCATCAACATTAAGCGTCCAGCACCCTATCAGGGTTCGAACTTTTAGATCCACTTAACGAGAATGTAGTAAGCCCATTCAACTATTGTATTATTTATCTGCTCACTGTAATGTAGTCACTTAGCCCACTATGTCATTTTCTGCGTGAGTCTGATTGAGCACATGTCAACTTTTAATCTATTGTCCCATCTGTGATATACAGGCAATCAATAATTTATCCATACCTGATTAACACTCAGAAATATATATGGATTTTTAACACACACACACCCTTTGTTTTCCTGTGTGTTTGCTTCGTGTACGCCTGCGGATTTTACCAATCTTTAACAATAAACAATCTCTATAACTGGTGTTCAGGCTTTTGAATAATAATTCTACTAAGAGATTTAGCCTGCATTAAATACTCAGTTAACGGTAGACTAATTGTTGGAGTCAATTATAAGGGAAATTAGCCTCTACAAAAGCATTATTATTAAGACAATAGCATGTTATTCAATAGTTATTAGACAGTGTTCCCAATGAATAAACTTTGTCTACTGCATACATTTCTCAAAACAATTTAAGTTGAAAATAAAAATATCCAGAAAAAAATGTTTTTTAACTGATTGAATACAACAGAATACTTTGTTTTATACCTTATTTATATAAATATTTACCAAACAGATATATACACTTACGCAAGCAAACAAATAATTATGTCTTTCGATAGTACAATGAGAAGACGAAGTTTATCAGAATTATGTGATATATTTGCGCAATACATTTTGAAAAATCTGATCACACATACTATTGAAGTAGAGACGAAGCTCTTGACTGATACGTTAATGAATAATGGTTATTCATTGAAGTTCATAAACCGCTGGAAGGGTTGCAATACGACTAGACCTATGACGCTTCTGGCAGCCAACGGAAACACGTACATAGGGAGGAGCGATCGTGATGTGCAATTAAAGGTGGTTGAACACATACCAAAATGGTTGCAAAAACAAATGGATTCCAATGGTCAAATAAGATCACAGGATAGACAGATATCATCCTTCATTAAGAAGCATTTGATTGGACTGGTCATAAGGTTGACATCAAGTCAGTATTTATAGTGTTATACAAAAGCCTTCAAGGACGTATACTAAGGTTTATTGAAGCCTTGGCTATACGGAAATTGAAACCCCCTTTATGTGTTCAAATAACTATGTCTAATAATCCAATTTTAATGGAACAGGTATGCATTTTATTCACATATACAACATTGGTTGAAATGTTGAGTTGTTTTGTGAATCATCTTAGTTTTCAATATAGCTTTCATCAATGTTTTAATTGACAAATTTGAATATTACGGTAGCTACTGAGCTATACAGGTCATGATTAATATTTTGAGCTAAGATGTGTAAACTAATTAAAATAGCTTTAATGCATCTAAATAAATTCCCTCAATCAATTAATCTTCACCAAAGTCCACTGCAATTTCAGGCATCTGAGAATAGTGGGATTCGATCAACAATGAATACTAGATAGTAAGATAATAGTTATGTTCCAGTTATCAACTAATGTAGGTCATGCATACTATTCTTTTATTCCAAATTAACTCTGGAAATATAAAGCGGTTTTAACTGGTCTAAAGATGTTTTTCCCGATGCTCATCCCTGATTCCTTAGGTTAGATCTCTGTTTGGGTCTTAGATGATTCACATCTGAGGTATTCCATACTAAAATCAAATAGCTATGCAATCCATTGGTGACATAAGCGAACATTTATGCTTTCTCTAATCCATCTTTTATTGGATATAGGTAATTAATTATTGTTTTAAAATATAGTTGGATTATCCACCTATATATTTAATCAACTGAGGTAAAATTAGTTGTTGATAATAACAAATAAATACTCTTACCGAATTCGTTTTTCTCTTCTCCAACATCCTTGACATCTCTCTTTTCGACGTCTTAATAGATCACCATAAGATGAATGTGCTGTATAACAAAAATACAACTTTTCATTATTAATTATATTTGAATTAAAAATTTATGATCATAAAACTAATATTAAATTATCAGAAGGGGGGTTTTGTGAAGATGTTAATAAATTTTTACATTTAGTTCGTGAATTGGTTGAAGTTAGACATTAACATCAATGGATATCAACTCAGTGATCTACTAGTTAAGCGTTCGTATGCGAGACCGACATGTCCTGGGTTCGAATCCCGCAAGTAGTGTTGGTAATGCACGCTGCTAAGAAGTCCCATACTAGGACGAAATGTTCGTTCAGTACTCCCAGTTTATCAATAGTCATCTAACTTTAATCAACTCATGAATTCAACTAATAATATTAAATTAATATTAGGTTTCTTAATAGAATTCAATTTATATTTTATTATTTTCATCACATCATGAATATGTTCATAAGATTATTTGAGTAAACAATGAAATTCATTCACTTGAATTTTGTTTGTTTAAAATAAATAAATAAACACTAGATAGACATTTTAAACTTGAGTTGAAAACAAGCTATTATCAATCATAGTTTTTTTTTAAAATTTTATTTCTAGGGTAAACAGTTTTTGATGGAGTTTTGTTCTTTGAGCTGAATAGTTTGAACTCCATCAAAATTATCCATCTGAGATACAAATCTTCTCCAGTATCTCAGGGTAAACAGTTTTAGCATTTTCTCAAATTACGTTTGATATACAAAAGAAAAGAATAGGAGACTTGAATGGTATTAAATGTTTGTTTGTTTTTTTTCTGTAGATTGAGATAGATGTTGTTTTTTCTTATGAAAGAGCTTGAAGATGTTGTGTAATAGAATTATTAGTTTATTACATATAATACTTCACCCTTGTAATTTATAAAATATCAAAACAAATAATAAACATAACAGAATAATATGAATTTATAGTTGATTTTGGAGTGAATCAGCATAATGATGTTATTGTGTTTACAAAACAAACTGTTTATTTTGATTAAGATTATGAATAGATGAATGTTAAACCACCATTGGAAACGTCGAAGCATTGGAAGGTTTATTCATTCTAGTATGGAACATCTCAGCAGTGTTGTCCAGTGCTTTGAGATTTTCAGTGATAGTCTTACAGTGATCCATTTATGATTTCAATCAAAATTCAACATTAACCACAACCCTATACTGATAAACTGCTTATTGAAAGTGGTAAAATTAAACACACAGCTTTAATGTGATGCCAATTCAATTGTACTAGTGTGGTGAACAAAGCACCAGTGAATGTGACAACAAATTACAGAACTAGTTAGTAAAATCCAACAACCATTTATTAAATTGTTAATTTGCAAATTGTTCATCAATTGTCTCAAATGACTCAGAATTCCTTTGTTCTTGCATTTTCATACAAATTGCATTCTTTCTTCATTCTTTATTGTCTGATCTCGTCTCTCTGCTGCCAGACATTCTCTTCAGTACTCACGTCATATACTACTTATGTCCACATAAGTAGCATATATATATATATATATATATATATATATATATAAACTTCAATAAAGCATGTAAGCGTCTACAATATTCTAACAACGTCAAAACAAATTGAACCTACATTTAGATTCTGCGAATAATACAGAATCCTCGAAATTCGAGTCATTGAATGACGCATCTTTACCAGTCTGTTTAAGTCGTTGTTTAGCCGCTCTTCGACGTGCTAACAAGATACAGAACAAAGAAAAAATTGTCTTTACAATAAAAAAACGTCATTAACAGTATAGAAATATTTGATATGGATCAAAATAATGTTCACTTTTAAATCATTCACATTTTATTCGAAAATTTTGTTTTCCAAAAGTTAACTGTCCTATGCTTTTTTTGTCATCTAATTACGAAAGAAATGTACAATAATAAGAATCACCGAATATCACCATGATAATTTGAGTTAGCTTCTTTTAGCAAGATTCTTTTCATGGGATGAGGCTTCTAACCCTATATTCATCCCTAATTTGTTCGAATTGAGATGAGCAGCAACCCATGAAGGTCTTTTAATGTGTTCATCATATTCATGCCTAACTACAGAAATATCAAATAATATTGTTATAAACATTCAGCGTTTGAGAAAACTGTCTAGTTTGAAAAAGATTTTTATTATTGATTCAAATTAGAGAAATAAATGTGGAAAACCTTAGAGCAATGGGTATTTCTTTTTTGCATTTGATTTATAAGTAGATTGTGAAATATCAGAAGTCGAGTGAATCTTATACCGTAGGCTGTTAGATTCAAGCCTAGATTCTTAAAGGTAAAGTGATCAGCGAGGATTTTTACTAAACCATGGTTTCATTTGATTGAAAGTCATGAATGAACATTGTTGAAATGGTTCAAAATATAATGAGAGAATTTTTCAATCCCTTCTACTGAAGACTTATTTTCAGTTAGTATCAGTTTGTGATCATAATCAACCTGAAGATTTTCAAACTCAATGTGTGATAGTTTCAAATTGACTTCTGAATCATGACATAATCTCTAACAAACAATTAATGAACTTCACTATTTATATAAGAAAGAACCTGATTTTATGAACGAAAGCAATTCTTAAAGGTTGATTTGATAGTTAGGAGTGTTATGATTGGGAATATAATTACTTGAAAGACTTAATAAGTATGCGAAAGAAGATTTACCTTAACCTAGAATGTAATAGAGTTAAAACAAGTAACCACAAATTTACTAATGTGATACTTTTCTAAATAAACCATACTTTTCTTATTCATTGTACGGTTAAGTATAAGGTTGATATGAATCTAACAGCTATGTTTCTTAGTTTCAGAAATGAACTACATAACTGATAATCTAATGTTGAGTAGTTTATTCACTGCATAGCAACTATGTTTTATGACAGTCAATTATTACTTCAATATAAAAATAGATATTGCACATATGTATCTAATTGTCATAAAAACTTGGTCGATAGCATTCGATCTGCACCAAAAGGACTTGACACACATGACGTTAATCACCACCCAGTGATCAATCTATTATGATCACATCTCAGTCCTATAGGAGGTCGGTCGCGGCCCGGATAGCCTAGTTGTAAAGTCTCTGACTGTGAAGTTGCGTGACACGGAATCGAATCTGTCAGGGAGAATCAGTTCCCTCAAGATTACAGGTACACCTTGCTGAAGAGTGCTAAGTTGCACGAAACCCGGGTCCAGGGTTTCCTGTCGACCACCTGCAACGACCATCTTATCATACACATCTACATGTTTCATAAAGGTAGTGTGACATGATGGTGTAAAGGAAAATTGTATATTATACAGGAAAAAAAGAGCTGCATCAATATTTTTCTTTTACTGGACTGTTAGTGTCTCATATTAGGTTTATCTGGTGATCATTCTAACTTTAAGCATACTATCGTAATATATTGTTATAACGGTTGGTTCTCCTCGTCTACACGAATGAGATGTTAATTCACCTTAGAATAGACACTAGATTCCCTTACAGTATTTATTCTGTAGGACTTCAACATGACTCAGATCAAGAACACGTGGTTAGCCTGACTAGAAGGTAAATATATTTCCACACCGAAACCCGATGATGATCCAATAATAACTAGGGTGAAAGAATATACAACTCATATATCACCTGTCAGACTATGAACTGGTTTGACTTAGCAAGCAACCAACCATTATCATCCTCACCCACACATCATGTATGCTACATATGTTGACGGATAACAGCAGTATATAACATTAATCGAAAGTAGGGTGAATGTCAGCAGAAGATTGAGAAGATCCAATTGAAGAAAACAGAAAAGGACCGAAAGTAATTGCAATAACAAGAGAATTGAAAGAATCAGGAAGCATGTAAAGGACAACTGATGGAAGATGTGCAAATTATGTATTTAATGCGTAGTTTTCATCTTTTATGAAAGCACTCTCTAATTTGGCATTAAATTATAAATTAGTTTTCTCCACTTGGGTTCTTCGTTCGCAAAATTACGCTCTGTTTATTCAGTAATTGATGTACATATATACCATTTAATTAAAAGTGTTATACTTACTAAAATCTAGGGCATGACATCTGTGTACTTTGTTTTCAAATTTAGCACACTGTTAACTTGAATTATATAAATATTGGGTCATTATAAATCAAACAGAATTAGACAGATTTTCTCTATACGTTTGTAGTCATTATTCAAGGTCTGGTGACTTTAAACAGGATTTGAACCCGGATCTATAAATTTCGTCTCCGACATGAGATGTTTATATCAAAAAAACAGAATCAAATAATTTGCACTTTCGAATTTAGTCCCTCCGTCAATATCACGAGTGAATTACTCATTCAGTCATGACTTGTACGAATCTAGTAATCACTACTTCCAACTAGAGTATGATGAAATTCATTGCATATCCAATCACTATTACACGTATGGTAATCCTTTATTTCGGTTCACACTAACTGATATCAGCAAGGGAAACGCTTGAAACAGGGAAGAACAACTGTTTTGTCCACGTTTTGAAGTCGTCAACAATATCCTTCCGGCTTATTGTATTTTGACTTCGTAGTCCGAAAGTAATGAATTATTTTCAAGAGATCTGAGTGATTGAAGCTTAATGTTTATCAGGTTCAGACGTTAATACTGGTGGTGAATCTCAAATCCCGTTTTTTTATACTTCCAGGCCATTACATGATTCTTCAGTTGATTTTAGTTTGACACATGATACTTTCAAACGACATAATTTTGCAACCAAGGATCTCGTTATATTATTCAATATTCCTTTAAATTATGCACTTTACTAATGACTCAATTAGAAATGCTTGATAGTGTCATTATAAAATGGTGTAGAATGATAAAATAGAAGACAATTGTACGATTTCTTCTCTTCTCTACGGTTTATGCAAGTTAACGACCTGTAAACTTTCAACTAATAAATCAACAGAGGACTTTAGATAACTGTTTAGAATTTAATAATAGTGCATGGATTTAACACAACTACCATATTAAACTCCAGTTATTCCTGTTCCTGTGGCGCGTGATATCTAAATAAACTTGACATTTATTTGTAGTTTCATAAATGACTTATAAATCTCAGATCGAAAAAATTCTTTCTTTTAAGTAAACTTGAATTATGTTTAATTTGTGAAAAAAAAAGTTTTCTGTGTAAATGTATCATTTTTATCTCATCAAATAACTGGTTATTCTGATTAGTTGATCTGTTTTCCGGAATCGGTACAAATAAATTGACTTTATGAACAATGATTAATTGGTCCTATGAATTATATCAATTAAGGTAAATGATTGGGTAATCATAAGTTCATACAACATTGAATTGTGATAAAATTACCATTTTTGATTGTTAATTGATGATGATGATGATGATGATTTGGATGATGATGATGTACGTCATTAATAGCCATTGTAGTTTCAACTATTCATGGTTAACATTTTCCTTAGTGTAATATATTTTCTTTTATCTTTCTATGAAACTGATGAGGATTGACAAAAAATGTGATGAATTCATACTCTTATCATTTTTTGCTCTATTACTTTTCTTGCCTTTTGTGAAGCTTACTTTTAGTCGCTTACTGTCACTTATCTATTTGTTTCTTGTTTATAAATTACTGTGGAAAGTATATACAATGCGGAAATCATCAAACTGTATCATGAGTCAAGCGCTAACTTGGAATCCTGAAAGTTAAAGGTAAAGAGGAAGACCAAAGGACATACTGCTCTGAGAATCGGAAGCAGACACTAGAAGAATGAATAACAACTGAAAAGATTACCCAGTACATAGTTCGATGAAGAATCGTGGTGAGCAGCATATGCTCCTCCACGAGTGATACAGGCGTAAATATGTAAGTTATAGATTACTATTCGTAATTTTATTTCGACGTATCTAGTATATGATAAAACCAGAGTTATGAAAAGCAACTAATGAATCAGACTAAAACAAATGACAAAATTTATTCAACCAAATTATAGTGTAAGTATGAAACGCTTTAACCGTGAAATTATTACAATCCTAGTTCATATTTCAGTAAGCGGTTGTTATTTTAAATATTTTATTTATTCCATAATATTTACCTGTTATAATACGCATTCGTTCATCTGCTGTAGTAGTATCTTCAGCCAAAATTACCTCTTCTATATAAAGAGAAAAAAAAGATAGTTTGTTATTATGATAGGTAAGGGATCTGTTCAAATGTTTGAGTTACTTATTTACCAACTGTGCAAATATCGTAGTTAAGCTACCTGTCTCAGATTTGTTTAAACTGAATAATGATAAATACTAATTGTATGTACTTGTGTGCTATCATAAAAAGAATACTAAGAAATACTACAATTTTCTGGGTACATTTTTTTTTAGTCTATCCTTTTGCAGGACGTCTACCAGTAAACTTAAGACAGGTCTAAGAAGCTCTGAAAATGCCGAAGTCATTTAAACCAATTATCTTTTGAAAAACATTAGATAATATTGACGTGTAACTTCCAGATTGGACAAATGCTGAAACCCCTATACGAGGATTGGATGATTATAATGATGATTGCATTTTTACTAAAAACTATAAATACCTGAGTATTCTGTACCATACTCAAAACTGTTTTTTTCTAATAAAATTCCTTTCTACTCGTCTTCTGTCTTCTAACTTGTGACTTAGAGGGTTCTAGAATTCAAGTGCTTAAGTTGTACGTGATATAACAAGAAAACTGTAAGTTCCAGATATAACATCTTTAATAAAACAAGAGACAATTTACATCAGAACTTAAATAATTTAACTTAATAACTGAGAAAATAGTTTTATCAACTGAACCGACTATTAATAAGTAGCTCATATTGACTGTTAACAATATTTTTAAAAATATATTTTGAATAATTACAATAATAAATGGAATATTAAACAATTTATGTTTAAAATACTTTAATTGTACTAAAATTGATAGTGAGATGGTGAAGAAGATTTGTAGCTCAGATGGATGATCTTGATGGAGTTTTGTTCTCTGAGCTGGATGGTTTGGTCATGGAGCTTTCATCGTTGTTCTGACCAACATCATCAGCACAAACTTTAGACAGGAGTGAAGTGTTCGAATTTCTCCACATATAGTTCCTAGCTTGTCCTGTAGAACTCGATGTTGATTGATTTTCGGTGATCAACATTTCACTTCTACCTGAATTTTGTGCTGATGATGTCATTCAGAAGAACGATGAAATCTCCACGACTAAACCATCCAGCCCAGAGAACAAAACTCCATCAAAAATCAATATAACTGAATAATACTATTATTAGTATGTTATAGTTAAAATATAATGATATAATAAAGTCAATTAAAATTTACTCATGCGATTGACTTGTTGACATGAGTTCAAATTTAAATGAATATCAAAATACAAAAAAAAGGAACAAACTGGAGATCGGAATAATTTTCTTCTCTTTCAATATTCAAGGTGGATATTTGGAAGATATAAGCTTTTTCTAGATCATTCATATGTCAATTAAATGAGAACTTGACAATGGAGCTTAGTCATAATTTTTTAAATCAAATTTAGTTAGTAAAAATCTTATAAATAAAACTTCAATGAGAGCATTTTTAACTTTGACCCTAAGTGAAATAAAATCAGTTCTTATGAAGAATATTAGTTTGTTCGAGATTTTTCAAATGCATAACAAACATTGAATATTCACGAATTTGTGTTTGTTGATTACTGATTCACTGTTTGAACGACTACTTGTAAATTGAACCTGTCAAATTGGTCTCTTTGGACACACTGTTTAAACAGAAATTTCATACACACTTAGTTCCCGTTATCATTTTGAAAAGAGTAAGAAAAAACATTCTACCAGAATAGCATGAATTCATTTTTATTTCGTTTGGTTCTCGTCAGCTGCTTACAACCTGTGATATTTGAAATTATAATTACAAAATGGGTTTAAATTACTTACATGAAACAGTTTGATTGGACGTTATATTGAAGACATATTAATATAGTATAGCAAAGGTGTAAACAAAATTAATAGACTGAAGGGAGGCAAAATCCGACTCTCACGTTCGCGTTGTGCCTCCTGGATAGTGGGACAAATGACTCATGAACTAACGTGAGCGGTAACTCGGGTGGTGGAGATTGGGATAATTACTCACTCCTACCGATACCCACAATCCGATTACGAAATCCATAGGGAAACACAGCATAATTACATTTGGATTGGAAAATGACAAAAAATTTACAAAAGTGGTGCATGTTACATAAGAAGTTGCTCGTCAAAGAGCAAACTCCAACGGATCTCAAAAACATCTATTCTAGCACCTGTAGTTGTGTCGTGCTTCAATGTGGCCTGTTTCTCTCCAGAAAGATCAACTAGGCTTCACCAACTTGTTTGGCTGGAAGAAGCAATAGACTGAATATTGTAAATATATACCTTATGTGAAAAAACATTCCACAACATTGATTGTGACATTAGTTCAAACGGCCAGAAACAAGTGATTACATAATGAGTAAACATTGATAAAAAAAAAGGAGTAGAGTTCAGTTGATAAAATAAAATTATTAACTTGGGAGATAGTTGAAATAAAACTCAGCGATGTAATAAATGCAAGAAAGAGTGTAAAGAAAAAGAAGAAAATTTAAGATGCAGCGAAGGAATATTTGTAACCAAGGCAAGGAAAGATTAATAACCATCTCTTTTTGAATACCTAAGTCAGGTTTCTGACGCCTGATAGCAACGATTTCAGCAAACTTCAGAAGACTGAAGTTTGGCTCCTTACCAATCACCTTGAAAGATTTCAAGTTATCGACTTGATGTTCTGTATCAAGGAGATGTTTCGTGATTGCACTGTTTAGACTCTATCTTTCTCTTGTTCCGAGGCTTTTCAGAACATGTTCAAAAAATTTAATATATGCCCTCCTTTATGTTCGACCAACGTAGCTGCTTTGGCAGGTACATGTAAATTTATAAATACAGTTGACGGTTACATGAGCTCTACTCGTTTTATTTTTATCAATGTTTACTCATAATGTAATCACTTGTTTCTGGTTGTTTGAAATGTTGTCACAATCAATGTTGTGAAATGTTCTTTCACATAAGGTATATATTTGCAATATTCAGTCTATTAAATTTATTTACACTCTTGCTATACTATACTAATATGTTTTCAATATAACTTCCAACCAAACCCTCTCATGTAAGTAATTTGAACCCATTATGTAATTATGATTTAAAATATCACAGGTTGTAAGCAGCTGACAAGAACCTACAATATAAAATGAATTCATGACCGACACGGATTGAACTTCACTGAGAGGTTCCATACTAAAACGAAACGGCCGTCCAGTGCTTCCAGATTTTCAATGGTTGTCTAGCTTAGATTGACTAGTTAATTCAAATGTGAAAAAATGCAATATCTTAAATTAAAGATTCATAAAAACTTTAATAATACTGTCATTAATGTCATCTTTGTAAAAACAGTCAATAAGTCATTTTTTAAAACCTTGTTCTGCTCATTCAAAGCCTTCTGTATAAGACAACGTGTAAAATTTCTCCAAAAGATCTCATTACATCAAATAAACATCTTTAGATAGTTAACAGACAACAAAATGATATAATGAACTGGACTTTTATTCAAAATAATCAACGATGAAGTTATTTGTAATGACAGTAGAAGCTCAATAAACAAAACACTATGAACAACAGGCAACTTATGGGCAATTTTATTGATTTCCAATATTTTCTTATATTATTAACATGCATTATTGAATACCGTGTGCGAATAAAAACAAACACAATACTTACCAGCTTTTTGTATCCAATCCATATATCCACTAAATTCTTTTTCAGTTTGTTGTTGTCGACGTAGTTTTAAAAATGCACGACGTTTTTCTACACGTTCTCTTTCTTTGGCAAATTCACTGTAGAAATTTTATAAATGTTCAAATTAAAAAAAAAACGGAATGTTTTTTTATTATTATTAAAGTAATTGGTTCAAGTTATTTTACCAGTTAATCACTAATTAAGTATACTTGAACTTTAAACTAATGAATTAATGCTGTTTTATCCAAATTAACTTCAAAAATAACAAACCTCTCAACTACTTAGGTCAAAACAAGACTTTGAAACAAAGAACTTGGTTCAAATCGTTAACCAGTGTTCAGTACATTTTGACTTGAAAATTAGATAAATATCAGAAGGGGTTTTGTGAATATTATAATAATTTCAATGGTTGAGATCATGAGCTAGTTGAAGCTAGATCACCATGAAAAACCTAAAAGCACTGGACGGCCGTTTCGTCCTATTGTAAGGATCTTCAGCGGTGCTCATCAAAGATCCCGCCTCATGAGATTCGAACCCAGGAGCTATCAGTATCGCGCGCGAGCGCTTAACCTTTAAAGATTGTAAATGAGCACTACTGAGAAGTCCCACAATAGGACTAAACGGCCCTGCAGTGCTTCTTGGTTTTCCATGATGGTCTAGCTTCGCCTGAATCATGATCTCAACTACTGAAATTAGATAAATCTCAAATTTTTAAGCTAAGTAACATGTTATGACTTTTATTAAACAATAAGTGAATACCAAGAAGCAATGACGAGGTGGTTTGTTTTTATATGAGACTTCTCGGCAGTGCTCATCCACAACATCATCAGAAATCGAATCCAGGACCTACAGGTCTCTCTTCTAATGTTTAATCTTTATATATGTGTTGGAATCCATAGGTTATTCTTTTAATTTCAGTCAATTAAAGTAAGCAACAATCTCAGGAATAGTGGAAACCTAAGGATAAAATAGATTAAAATAAATGAAGTAAAGCAAACAATTAAGTTTATATATACATTTCTATGTAAATATATATCAGATTATTTTATAATTTAGACTATAAGTTATAGATAGGCACCTAAATAGTAAGCTGAAAATGTTATCCAATTGAATTTCGCCCAATGAGACACTAAATTGATTATCATTATGTAGTACAATTTCCATTACTGTTGCTGCCGCTTTCCTTAAATATATAATCTAAAATGTATTAATGATTGAACCGAATTAAAACAATTCAAACTTACCCACTTAAAACACCAAGTACTAGATTTAACATAAAAAATGATCCGAGTATTATAAGTGGAACAAAATATAGATAATTGAAACGATCACCAAATGCATCATTTGTCTAATAAAGAAAAAAAGTAAACAATGAAATAAAAAGAAAAAAGAAAAGAGAAAAATAAATCACTATGCGTTTAAGTTCTTTTCGTATTGATCATTTTCAAAATATAAATTTTTTTCACTCTCATCTATTTCTATGTGTACAATTGTAGTTAATGAGATTTGTAAGATGAATGATTGACAGGTTTTAAAAAGAAAACACTGTCAATGAACATTTTGTTTTGTAAATGTGAAATAATTTAAAACAGTTTTTTTCTGTATTCACTTGAAGAGTAATTGTAGATTTGTCTAGTAATTGAGTGTTTCATAAGTAAACATTGTATCATGAGGTGACTGGTGTTAATGACCTAATGTAAAATTTACCACTGACCATAGATCCTAGGAAATATGCTCATAACCTTGTAAAACGTGACAGACTGCTGTATTATACCTTCATCGTCAGATTCAGATGGTGGCATACATCTAAACACATAACCTGACTGCAAGCAAAACACTCTTTATCTACTTAGTTTGAATCCAACGAGCAGTTTTATTAATTCCATCAGGTCAAAATCGTTAACTTATATACCAATAACTTAGGATAAGGATTCCTCTGCAATACAGGTTGACTGAGCTTGACTCAAATTTATCAGTTCAATCATTTCGTGTCCTCCTGAAAATCTGAATGACTTGTGTTCGATCTTCTGTAATGTTAACACTACATACTGTTAATAAATCTTATAATAAAGTAGACGGATATTTAGCGTTCCCTGATTTTCATTTTTAAATAAATGTGTCACGTAACTGAACTTTGTATATCATCAACCTGACAATCAAGAACACAATGTGAATTTCGACGCAGCTACAAACTAGTTTCAGCAGATTACAATAAAATTATTAAATATGATGGGTGAAATGTGTCGATTTACCTACTTCATACACTTGTGTCTTTATTCAATAGTTCAACCAAAAGTATTATGATTATTGTCATCTGATAAAATAAAATGGTCAGCCAATAAGTGTTCATTTAACTACAACCCAACGTGATGGCTGTAGTTGATGTTAGTTCGGGTTGATAGCTACTGTTAAATAGTACAAACCTTTACAAATCCAAGTAAGTGAAAATGTAAATTTAGATCACAAAATGAATAAAAGAAATTCAGAGGTAGTTATGGAAATATTTAAATAAAAAAAATGATAAAATAGATGGTTTGGTAAAATTATCATCTTAAAAGATCAAGGAACTATATTCACAGTTAAGATAAAACGAGTTAAGCAGAGACTAGAGTATATTGAACAATACATAGAATTACAATGTAACAAACAATTGACAGAAAGCTACTTAAAACATACTGGTCTACTGTAAATTTAGTTATAGTTGCTCCTGGTTAACTCATAACCATAAAATTATTAATAAGTGGTTGTGGATATACCTTGATAGAGAGATACTACAGTTACATTGTAAAACATTATTTTTAGGTAATTATTGAAAGTGGGTGTAAGTCGATTAAGATTTATATACTTGAAATCGACTATGAACAAATATTTCTACTACTAACAATCTCGATAAATTCTAGCTGCATATCAAACCATACTCACTTTCATCAAATATATCCATTCATTCAACCATGAATAATATAAAATACATAGGTAAAATAGTCTCGTGAATGCTTATCAAATATAATGCCATTTTGTAAAGAATGTGTTGTATAAAGTTATATGTTATGTTAACCAATTAATTCAAGCTAAATATAATAAGTTCCACTTTCTCAGACTTAAAGACTATCAGTCAATACAATCAGAAGGTATAGGTATGTCATTCAATTCGAATTAACAACTGCTAAGATGAATGGAGAGGTTATGTAAGTGTTTCTCAGCGTTCATTGTGTGAGGAGTATTAAGCATTCTCTGGAATTTTTTTCTTTGACATGTGGTTAAGTACTGCACATAAAGACGATACGTTCACTGGTTATTTTAATTAAAACTTCAGCATTTGCTTTTATTTGTTTGTTTTTATATATCTGGCATACTGAGATGAGCAATAGTGACGTGCTCATAACAGATAAATGTGAATAAGTGAATGATGTGAACAATGAAACAAAAAAGCTATGACAAACAACGGAAGCTATTTTTGGGGGTGTTATTTCACTTAATTCAAAGCTTATGAAACACTAGCATTTATTTTTTTCCCTAGTTTATTGTTACAAACCATAAGCTTTCGTTTGATGCATGGTTCACGACCATACTCTTTTCTGTTCCAATGCTATTGCAATTCAAGCGTAACCTTGGGTACTCTATTTTTCCACCGTAATCCCCAGTTTTTGACATGATTGTATTTTTTTAATTGTTTGTGCATTGTGGTCGTGTTAGTCATTTATTTATTCATAGAACTTTTGCGCTAACCTGAATCGAAACTGGATCGGAGTGTAATCAGAATCGGGAATAAATCAAGTAGTGATGCAGTTGACTTATCTCTTTCGCTTGTTAACCAGTCAGATGATAGAATGCTTTTCATCTCTCTTACAAGGCAGTTAGTCTCATTTCGAACTCACGCAATTCTAGCCTCAAGTTTGAACTAGTCAAGGCCTTAATCTAGACTGAGACAAGTTATCTTCTGTATATTAGTAGGTATACAGATCAAAGACGTAACACCGAGGGTATTTGAAATGAAATTCTCAAAGTTACATTCTTGCATTCAATACTCATTGACTGAATGAAAAAATGTTCAAAAATGTTAGATTTTGGACTTTTATTGGACAATGAAAAACAGATGTAAACGTTGCACCAAAATGAAAGCATATGACAAGTTATAACAAAACTCCTGTCTAAAAAAACCATTAAATCACTGGATCCATCTGTACTTATAAATATGGAATTGTCCAAAAAATTAAAAATTATTCTTAATGTTTTAATCTTTCAAAAAATAACTGATCATTACTTACTGAATACATTATTTCCGTCCAACCTTCCATAGTGATACATTGAAATACAGTAAGCATAGCATAACCAATATTATCAAAACTAGTTATGCCATAATTTGTCCTTCCCAGTAACCTTTACATACATAATTTGGTGGGCATACAAATGCTCCATGTGGTAAAGAACCTGTACTAGTTGCTGAACCATTTGAAAGACTGCATGGTGCTAATGTTGGTCGATTCGGTAAAGAAATTGGTAAATAGTCTGGATTATCTAAAATATTACAGTGATACAGTTTATATAAGAAGTGAGAATAAATTTATGTTTCTCTGAAGTGTTGGTCATCATCGAAAAAAACTTATATACTTCGTTGATCATTAATCTTATTAGATTATTTAAAGATATTGAAATAAACTTTTGATTATTATGATGATTAAGTAGTATATTTCAACTGTTTCGGGGGAACAAGACTTATTAGTTACCAAATTATTGTCATCCAATATCATGAATCAATTGAACTAAAAACATAAACTATTCGACTCCAATGAGATAGTTTAAAATTATTATTTCTAGACAGGAATTGGATGTTTCAAATTAATTCTAGTAGTTTAACTTCAATTTGCAAAACAGAATAGTCCTAAAATTGGATGAAACAATTATTGACTGTTTCTTAGTTTCTAATAATTAGCCAGATTCTGTTTATCAGTTATGGAAATCAACTTTTAAATGAATAATCATTAGCAAATCCCTAACATGAAATTTTCTGTTAAGTTTTCTAAAACTATTACCACATTTAAATGAATGAGTTCGAATCTCGCGAGGTGAGATCGTGGGTGATCATTACTGAAGAGTCCCATAATGGGACGAAACGGCCGTCCAGTGCTTCCAGGTTTGCTATGGTGGTCTAGCTTCAATTGACTCATGATCTCAACAATTAATTAAACATAAATTACTTAAAATTCTCGCAGTAAACGAAATAGAGTATATGTTAAATGAGAACAAACAGAAATGATCTAACGGTTTGCTAAAAGTTGTGTACCATAATATGCTATTTTAAGAAAACATTATGCAAAGAAATTTCACGTAATTTGAAACATGGATTTAACGAGAGTCAGCCTATATAAAACCAATATTGACCAAGTACTACCAATCATATGTATACATGTATCACTATTGCATGTTTACTACAAATACTATATATATTTCATTGGTAGCATAAAGTAACGGCATTCTGAATGCACCGGCAAGTATTATACTGAATAGAGTTAAAAAGAAAGATTCACAACAATCAAACATTTTATACTGAGACAATATTATCATTTTTCATAACGCCGTCCTGACAAGAATTTCTTTTAAATCATCTACATGGTCAAACAATAGTGTAAAAACGGATTACAACTCAAAAATACTGATGTACTTCAGAGGCTTTAACCTTTGAAAGGTTCATGACTGAACTATACATCCGAAACCAGTCCTTATAATCTTTCATTTCACCATGGAGCTAACGTTTCTTTAAATTTCACATACTCGGTAACTAATTGGTAATAATCTCTTCAAACGTTTCATACATAATAATCATGTTTTACAATCACTCCCATGCTTTTCTCATTATTTTCATACACTTAAAGTAATGACTAATCTCTAATACTTCTGTTTAAATTTTCAATTATCCTGCGATAATTTTCAAAATAAGCCTACGCAGACAATGATAGGGCAAGAATCAACAATGACCAATCAAAATCAAGGTTGACCAAATGAGTTGTTGATCGTACCCTTGAAAAATTAACTAGATCATTTCTATCTAAAGTTTGTGGTGATGATATTATTAGGATAATTAAAGAACAATGAAAGTATCATAGTTAAACCATTAAGCTCAAAGAACTCAACTCCAACAGAAAATTATGTAACCTAATCACATTATAACAGATCTTCTTAAAGGCAACAAGACATTTTTCATTTTGTATCCTCTAGTCTTTAACATTCATCAGATCCTTCGATCTAGATTTCCTACACAAATTTTTGGTATGAGTTTAGTGACTTGATATTTCAGTGTACTGTGTCTAATGATTTAGTCCCTTAATACTGATCAAATTTTATTCACAATTAGAAGAAACGACTTATATAGAAGTTAGATGGATTACTTGAATCATAATGACATACAACTCATGACACTTCTATAAAATTTTTCAAGATATATGCTGATTACGAGATGTAATCGAAACACACAATCAGTCAATGTGTATGAATTATCATTACAAAGTGGTTATTCTATAACTCGGTTATTTTTATAATCACATCATGCTATTCTCGTTTTACCAATCTGAACAAATTAAAATAAACCTCTACATAAACCACTTTTTCCTAAGACGTGATGAAATTCATTGAAAAGTAAAAAATAAAGATAGAGGCATTTCAGCGAAGAAAAAAACAACAAAATTTACAGTTCATATGATCATGAACAGTAAAAAACAAAGTATGTCCACAGTTGAAATCACAAAGCTATCTAAACTAGACTACTTTTGAAAATCTAAATGCACTGGACAGTCGCTTCATCTCAACAAACCCCTATATTGATAAAGAAAAAATATGCCTCAGTAATATGAAAATGACACTTTTTCAACACACTAAAAATTTGTCCTTAAATGACCCATGGTAATAATAGTTGAAATTTATGTTTTATTCTTAATATAGAGTATAGATTACATTAGCACGAAATGAGCTATTATTATTACTATTATTAATATTGTTATTATTATTCCTTAAAGTCGTACATTATAGACAAAAAAAATACTATCAGAAGGGGTTTTGTGGAGATTTTAGTAATTCCAATAGTTGAAATCATGAGTCACTTGAAGCTAGATCACTATGGAAAACCTGGAAGCACTGGACGGCCGTTTCGTTCTAGTATGGGACTCCTAGGCACTGCGCATCCACGACCTCGCCCCCTCTCGAGATTCGAATCCAGGACCTATTAGTCTCACGCGCGAATGCTTAGCCCCTAGTTGAAAATTATGTTTTATTCTTAATATGGAGTATAGATTACATTAGCACCAAATGAGTTATTATTATTACTATTATTATTATTATTCTTTAAAGTCGTACATTATAGACAAAAAAATAATAGGTTATACCATATGTATAGACATTCCTTCTACCCTAATACAATTGTTCAACATACTCTTATGTGATCTGATTGTAACTTTCAAATTATTTATTAATAATACAATTTATAATGTATTCATTTTTGATGGAGTTTTATTCTTTGAGCTTAGAGAACAAAACCCTATCAAAGTCATCCACATGAACTGTAAATCTTCTCCACCATCTCGTATTCATTTTTTTGCTTCTAAGAACTATAAAAGTTCAATAACATAAATAAGTTAAAATCGTCTATTTGAAGGCCAAATATCGACTTCCATATCAAGCTATAAGTGTATAGAACTTCCTGTTACTTCAACAAGAACTAATCAGTTTTTCGCTTTTATTATCAGAGAAATTAAACGGTAGAATAAATAAATTCACTTGGTGAGGTTTTAGTTGTACCTTTCCATTGTTATTTAGAACTGCAATTGATAAGTCTCTTGTTGGCATATGTGCATCCAATGTGGATTGCCTCGATATTTCCATAAGTCACAACCATTATAAACAGAGATGGATATTGGCTAGCAGTGGGATCCAGGTCTTAAGGTAATATCGAGGCAATCCACACGTCATACACATATATCAATAAGAGACTGATCAATTCCAGTCCTAAACATCTATGAAGAGATTCAAATAACCAATATCTGGATTGAGTAGCTAATTGAATGACGTGGTGACGTTTCAGGTGAACGATACTGTTGTGGTGTTGCTACTGATGCTCATAGATATAAGTAGTATATATCATCAATCGAGAGTGAAATGTCTGGAGGCAGAAGGTTAGAAAGATCGAAGAAAAGAGTACGAGAACAGAGAATAATTGCTGTAAAGACGAAACAACAATCAGGTCTGAGACAATTGATGAACATTTTGCACATGAAATACTTACTGTATGGTTCTCATATTTTACTAAGACAGTCTGTAATATTGTATTTAAATAAGCTTGTTTTCTCCTTCACTACACTGTGTTTGAATCCCGAAGTGCATCCATCTGACGAGTCACAAACAGGACGAAACCCGAGTTCTGGATTCCACTGCTAGCCACTATCTACCTCTACTTATAATGATAATAAACTTTGTTTTTTAATAGAACTAAGAGTTGTGTTACATTGGTTATTTCATTTGATTACAAGCATTGAAAACAATCCAACACAATATATCTTTTAATGAAAATTATGGTGTTAATAATAATTGTTAACAAAATAATAATGATTTATTCAACAACAAAAAAAAAAGAAAAATGCATCATTATTTCACTCACATAAATCAAAGCATGTCATATGAAATCCACCTGAATAGAATTCCAAGCCAATTATTGCAAATATAATTATAGCAAATAATACTAATAAACTAATTTGAAGTAATGGAGCCATAGCTCTAATGATAGATTTGAGTACAATTTGTAAACCTAAAAATAATAAATAAATAAGTAGATATATAAGTAGTAGTGTTGTGAGGAGAGTAAATAAAAGTGAATGTAAACTGTGAATTATCGATTGAATATTTTGATGAATAAATAAGATAATAAAAGCATCAATCACATAAGATGCTTAACTTTAAGAAAGATACATTTCGGATAAACCTAAATACTCATTTCTGTATTAGGTGAATAAATAGAATGGTCATAAAACCTTAGATTTAGGTTTTATACTAATCGATACTTGTTAGCAAGGCATAATTCCTATCTAAGTGATAAGATATGTTCAACACTAAAGAAATAAGGAAGCATTACATGAGATATGTCTTTTTTAGCTTAAAAATTCCAAGCAAGTACATACAATCCATCAATATATATTATATGGTGTCTTGATTTAGCTGTGTATCATTTGTATTGTATACAGTTTTTACACTATATTTATATATTTCAAAACAGCTTTATTGTACAGAATAACTTACTTTCAAAACCAGTTACTAATTTAAGTGGTCGTAACACACGTAATGCACGTACAGCTGGTTGATTTAAGTTGGGCAGAATGTAAGCTAAAAGACTGGAGAAAATTAATGAACATAAAATGGAATTATGTAAAATTACATAATCAAAATTTGACAAATACCAATAATAAGTACAGAATAATGAAGTTCCTGATTACACGTTTTATACGTTTATATACAGATTTAAATCAAAGATCTATTCAACCATCTACTCAAAAGCTTTATCTTGGTAAACTTGAGATAAAAACAAGTACCTCAACAAATAAGTTAACAATACATTTTTAACTGATTTAATTATCTTAGTTTTACAAACTGAATAAAAAGAATGTTTACTCATGGTAACTAGCATATCAAAGATGACTTTGAGGTTATCTAACGAACACATAGTATTAATCCATGAAATCATTGATTATTAAATTGAGCCATTCTGACAAGGGAAGACTTCAAAGTTGAGATGAATCAGATAATGAATATGTTGAGTAATACATCCAGAAGTCAGTGACAGTAAATAAGCTTGTTATATCCTGATGAGAATAATAAATGGTAACTGTTTGTATCTATTTCTGGACTAATACTATAAGTATATTTTTATCTTATAATTGTTATGTAACTAAACTATTAACATTCATGTTCCTCATATTATAAGCTTTATTTTGACCTATGAACTATTATTATACAATTTGCGATTTTTGAGTTATACCCAGTCTATCAATTTCTATCCCCCACATTCACAGCCACGTTTGACTAAAACTTGTACAAATTTTGTTTCGTATTTTATGGTACGATATGGTCTGTCTGGTTAGTATATAAACCCAGTATGTTTGAAATAAATGATTCATAATGCAGAGGCTGAGATTCGTATTCTGGATTTAACAGGCAGGGCTAGGCGGGAAGCAGGACCAGTAAGGACTCTAGACTGCTCGTACAGGTTTTTATGCGTCATTGGTCTGGTCGTTAATTCACTGTTCTCTAATTGACGGTTTCATTACGTTATACATTAATAGGAAACAGGGAAAAAGTTAGAACATAGCTACAATTGTTCTTCATCTTTCGCTGAATCTTGAGTTTTTTCATTTTCAAGTTCTCTTCTTTGATTGAATTCTATTTTTCCAGAACAATATTCAGTATTGTTGTTATTAATAAAAGTTTAGACCATCCAGTGAATGCTATTCCGTACTAGATTAACATCATCTTTTGATGGTTTATGTAAATGTAGATAAAGTGAGTTTCTTTATTATAACAGATGAATTTTTATTTTAAGTTACGTTCTATCAGATATCAATCTATACAAGATTGTTTTTTTTTTGTTTTATTTCCTGACTGATTTTATTTTGCCAATCTAATAACTTGACTAAAAGATGTACTTATATAGATAAATGATCTCAAACAGCTGGGTTTCCTTTTTTTCTTACCGAATAAATTTATCTTATTTTCCATTCAGGATGGTGAGTTTGAGATGGTGGAGAAAATTTATAGCTCAGGTGGATGATTTTGATGGAGTTTTTGTACTTTGAACTAGATGGTTTGATCGACTAAACTCCAATAAAAAGGATGGTGAGTTATTGTTGAATTGAGCTTAGCACTAAAAAGTTTTTTTCTTTGTTAGTAGAATAAAGATTAATCAACCGATTACTTTAGATTAGTTTTAAGATAAAGCTATTTAAACTGCAATATCTGAGATTTAGTTTTCTTTCACACAGGTAACATTTAAAGATTATAGATTATATTTGTTTTATTCAAAGAATTAGATAGTTTTGTAAATAAATCTATATAGATTATTTGAATGATTATAGAATTAGTTCTATTAGATATAAACAATGTTGAAAGTCAACCAATCTACTCATTAGGAGATGAATTAGTCTAGAAAGCTTATCAAAAACAATATTTATCCCTTTTTGTTTTGAAAGGATTAATATAAGGAAATTGAAAAGTGGATTGGTTGAAGTTAGATATTAATACCGTTAATTGCCGTCCCAGTAGTCTAATGATTAGGCGCTCGTGCGCGAGAATGATAGGTCCTGGGTTGGAATCTCGCAGGGGGCGAGGTCGTGGATGCGCACTGCTGAGGAGTCCCATACTGGGACGGAACGACCTTCCAGTGCATCCAGGATTTCTATGGTGGTCTAGCTTCAATTGACTCATGATTTCAACTATTGAAATCGCAAAGTGTTTAATTTTCATAAATATATTCACTTTTATACATATTTCTTAAATAATAGAGCATAAAATCGTTTTGTCTAATTATAAAAATTGTATCTTCAATGTCTTGATAAATTCTCACTGTTCGACTAACAATGCGTTTGCAGATTACTTTTTTTGTTCTTTAAATAAGCTAGCATTTTGTTTACTAATCGTTAGTTTCAGAAGGGGTTTTGTAGAGATTTTAGTCATTTTATGGTTGGATTCATGAGTTAATTGAAGCTAGACCATCATGGAAAACCTGGAAGCACTGGACGGCCGTTTCGTTATACACAGAATCTTATTTGTAAAACAAAGCATCTCTACAAATAAGTATGTAGAATATTTAAAATGTACAATAGTAAAATGAATCCATTTCATCTTTCACAGTGTTTATTTTTCTGGTGATGTACTAAGTGATAGACTAACTAGAGCAGTGACGAGAAGGTTTAACGCAGCCAACCTCTGTCTATCATACTCGACCCGATCTATGGTGATTCCCAAACTAAAACATAAGTTACATGGTCACGCCACTTATGTGTGTGTCTACGAATTCAGCTGCTCCTGTGAAGAAAACTGTAGTCGGTGCACTACCAGACAACTGAACCAAAGAGTTAGTCAACACCTCCCTTCATGGTTAGGAAAAGGTACTGTCAAAACAATGCTCAGCTCCGTTTTATTACACATGATCGACAGAAATAAGTCATTTAAAGTTATTTATCATATTCCTACTACTTTTCCATAAGGTTTTCGATCTCGTTTCTTACACATAGCAGAAGCTATAGGAATTCGAGCCAACAATCCAAGTCTTTGTGCTCATAAGAAATTTACAACACCCTCATCTCATCCTTGACCTCAATAAATGATTTTATTTATCGCTTCATTATTTTCCATACTCTCTCTTCGTTTATTTTTTCCACCCCTTCCACCATTTTGTCTTGTTTTCCCTCAAATATACGTTTCACAGTCCAATTATCTGAACACTTCCTGTTACGTAACCCCATAATTTTTATGAATGGTATTTCAGTGTGTATGTTTTTCTAATCATTGACCGACTTTCTATTATGTAACATTGATTCAAGAATTTATTAGTCTTATCAACACTAGTACACCTGTCATCACACTATTAATTTGTACTTTTCACTTATTTATGTAATCTATTCCATTGTTATCATTGATCCATAAACTGCCTTGATTGTTTTAATAATTTCGTATATGCATATAAACATTACTGTATATCAGAGTAAAGCGTGATGAGGATCTAAAAGAAAGCAATATTGTTCGCTTACATACTTTAATTGTTGAATTCATGAGTCAATTGAAGTTAGATCACCATGGAAAACCTGGAAGTACTAGATGGCCTTTACGTCCTATTGTGAGACTCCTCGGCAGCGCGCATCCATGATTGCGCCCTGCGAGATTCCAACCCAGGACATATCAATCTCGCGTGCGAGTATTTAACTATCAGACCACTGGGACGACATCCAACGGTGTTAATGTATAATTTCAACAAATCCACGAAATTGAGCGACACATCAACCATTGTCATCAGTGAGCTACTGTCTCACAACAGATCCTGTTGAACTCCATCGGTCACTGTTTCTCACTAGAACTCCAGGAAATACCTCTTGGAGACCGTTTATATATGTTATTCTAAATCATAATATGGGAATTTTTCAAATTTTATTGTCCTTGTTTTACAAAATTTCGGATAAAGTTTTCCCTAATTTTTTTGAGAATTCATAAAATAGCACAGTTTCAGAGTTTAACTTAAGAAAACTATTTTTAGTAAAAGTACAATATACAAAATTGGAAAATTAACAATAACAACTTACCCTGTAACTACCACAATAAAATCCATTATATTCCATACATTTCTTAAATAAGCCTTACGATGAAATGCAAAACCCAATGCAACAATTTTTAATAAAGCTTCCACACAGAAAATAATCAAAAAATATGTTTCAGTTTGTTCCTAAATAAAAACAAACAATAAATAGTATCATATATATAATGGTTTGATAAATAATCAAGAGCATAAATTTTAAAGTGGAGGTTGAAGGTTGTCGACAGGAAACCCTAAACTTAAATTTCTTGCTACTTGGCCCTCGACAGCAAAGTGTGACCATAATCTTGAAGGAACTGATGCTGCCTAATAAATTTAATCCCATGTCGCCTAGCTTCATAATTAGTCCTACAGAAGGTCAGTTTTGGTTCAAATATCTCAGCGGTAACTTTTCTGACTATGAAGCTGAAAGACATCAGGGAGTGTAATTTACCTCAAGATGATGAACACACTCGGCTGACAAACTCCATACAACACGAAACTTAGATTCACGGTTTCCTATCAATTACTTCCAACCAACATATAATTCATATGCGAAAACGTCCGATATATTTTCTTCATATAATTCACATTTTTGTCATTAATATCATGATATTTGTCAACTAGTAAGGTATTGGTAAGTAATTATTATTCATCACTCTAAAAATTTAGAAACAAACGAAAGATTTCTTCCTTTCTGAATTCATTCTTACAATCATCAGATTAATGTCTCACAATCAGTATGAGATATTAGAAACTAGTATAGGTGACAGGTGAGAAATGTTTCTCAGTCGGAAAAAATCTTCCTGAGGTTAAAAAAAAAATGTAAAAAAATGGAAGTTTGAAAAAGCTAATCTAATGATTTGCCGACAAAAAGTAACCTTAAGGTTAGGAAATACAACGATAGTTGAGAGTTTACAGACATGTCTGTGTTTTAGGTACTGAAACTTTATATATAAATCCTAAGCCTGAAACCAACCTAGTCGCTTGTCCATTAGTTAAGTGTTGGATGATTATTTAGCCTTATGTTTTAAATTTTAAGTAAGTCAGACTGATTGCTCTGTGGCTATAACATGAGAATTTTTGTTCTTTCTTACGGATAGGATCGATCAGCAATAAAAATTATTCATATGAGATTACTTCCAGTCCCGAGATTCTAGCCAATACGACAGTTAATCCAACTGATGAAACGGGACCATTTATTTTTGGATATCTCCGACGTCCACCTATTAGAGCTCACTGCCCTCTGTGATATACTATGATAAACCTCATTCCACTAATTATTTGTGCTAATAAATCTATGTTATCAACATTTGGTTCGTGTTTTAACGATTGAACAAGAGGATTTATGGTCATTTTGTTCAAACCGACCTTCAAATTATTATTTTTGACATCCAGATCACTAATCAATCATCATTTCTATCTAATAATTTCAACTAAATGACAAATCATACCTAAAACAGTGAAATAATGAACATACATTAATAAATAAAAATAATTAGCCACAAAAGGTACTTACCAGTTTTTCTGACAAGGCTGTTTTATCATTCGATGGTAAATGCATTTCCATAGCTAGAACTATACAATTGGCTAAAATAGTTGAGAGAACCATATACTCGAATGGCGTAAATTTATAGAATAAATAGAGTTAAGGAACAGCTTGGTAAAATATTTTTAAAAAGTTAATGCATCAGTGTGAACAATATGAATATCTATATGATAATCTGTATAGAGTGGAAATACGGGCTAGAGATATATTAGAAAAAACCGAACATTTCCCTAGTTAGGTATTTCTAAGTAGTGTTTACCCCTAATGTGAAACGGAATTAAACTTGGACTCTTCAGGTTTACCTAGAAACTATCTAAATACTTACAAAACTAACTATCAATCATGTATTTCTTAGAAATTTAGGTTGTCAAACCTTCCTTACTACAGTAAAATTTTAGGGTGAATAAGTTTTAAAAAAACATCGTCTTCACTTCATAGTTTAATTCACGAACTAATTAATAACTGCTGAAAACTAGAAAGCACTTCATATTTGTTGCGCTTAACTTCCCAACATTGTACATACTCAGCCACACAAGGAATTTCTCCTAATCCTTATGAGGAGCCCAGTTCAGTTCAGCTACGTTAAATGTGAGGCATCTATCCGCTAATTACACTGGAAGACAATTGTGGATATCAAAAATTAAAGTAAGACAAATAAACCACAGAACCCATGCTCAGTGGTCTACAAGTTAAGCACTAAATAAACCATCTGAAAGTCCTGGTTTCTGCCCCTAGTGGGCTTTTGGATGAGTAATGTTATAAAACTGCTGTCCAGTGCTTCTCCTTTTTCATCGGTTGCATAACTATGATCAAATTAAGAAATTCAACAATCTTCTTAAACATTCAATGATAATAATTTTAAATTCGTTCGCATAAAATTATCAACCATAATCAGGAAAACTCAACAATTTACTACTTTCCTCAGGAAAAGATATTGACCAGTCTCTATACAAAAAAATTTAAACGATGATATATATAACTTTTACTACATATCAAACTAAGAGTATCTTTATGATCAGTCACTGAGAATTTTTACACCTTATGGTTTAAAATACAGTGACAAAACTGAAAAATCAGTTAATAAAACAAAAGATTATAGAGATTGTCTAACGCCAAGTTAGTTTTGTTCATGGAATTCCTCAACAGAACGAAATAAACAGCTAATCCTTTCTGGTTTTCAACAATCCACAAGACAATGTAAATCCCAGACGTAATAATCTCGACAACCCTATACTGATAATTGCCATATGCTCACTAGTAACTAGCATCGTTAGGGAAGTTTCGGAGTTTTAGCGAGACTTCGTGACCAGTGGAGCTAATCCATGTCTTGTAGAGACAGGTATCTACCTCAGTACAATAGATGGTCGAGCGATTTCGTGGGTTGGTTAAGGTTAGACATTAACACCACTGGATGCCGGCTCACTGGTCCATTAGGTTAAGAGTTCGCGTGCGAGACTGAAGGCTCTGGGTTCGAATCCCGCGAGCGGGATCGTTGATGCGCACTGCTGAAGAGTCCCACAATAGGACGAAACGGCCTTCCAGTGCTTCCAAGATTTCAATGGTGGTTTAACATCAATTGGTTCAAGATCTCACTCAATAACTCGATAATCTCCACAACCTTATACTGATAAATCAATCTATCCTATTTTATGTTATGTTAACCATTTTCTCTACAAGAAACTTATTTATTTTCAGAAAGAATGGGTGTTTTTTTCAATAATGAAATATGATTATGATTTAGTTTACACCAATGAAATATTTGAAGGAAGCACTCAATTCTGAATACTTAAAAGAATTAAATATACTTTACAGAGTGATTGTTTACATCAAATGAATTAAGTATATATTTGTGTAAAATTATTTCAACTCATATTTCTATGCTACAATATTCATTAATCTGTCATCAAGTCAGCTTAATTGGCCTTTTGGTAGTCATTGTTCTAAATCTTTTTGTGAACTAGATTTTTTATAAACTAGATTTGTCAAGTGATTATATCAAGTGACTGAAACTATGAAATAAAACTGTTGATATGTTGTAATACTAGTTGTTATATGTTTTGAAAGCTTAAATCTATATTCTCCGATTTTTAACAACATTCCTCATTAAGTCATATTCTTCAATTCTATATAACTTTTATCATCGAAATTCCATTCATAACACATACAATTAACATGATGATGGGTATAACTGAAACTTATTTTATCGGCAGTTTTTATTGTTTTTCTTAACACTATTTGGTATGATATGAATATTGATAAGAAGCTGCAACACACATCATGGACCTCACAGGGGATCGAAGCCAAGAGGTTAACGTCCCACAGTGAGCAGTTAACTTTTGGTTCACTGAATCAGCATCTAATGATTTACACGCCTAAATTTGATCAATTCGGTATACTGTGTGATAACCATTCATATTCACTAATGTTATGTGTTTTATACCTGAAATGGTTGTCTAATTAAAATCAGTGGATAATATAAATTATAAAGTTCAACAAACAATATATTCCTTATATTTTGCATGTATGTTAAAGATATGAATAATTATGCATTATTTCAATAGTTGAGAGTATGAGTTAGTTGAAGCTAGACCACCATGATCTTAATCATTGAAATTACTATAATATCCACTAAAAACCCCTCCTCAAATTCTGCATTAGTTATCTATAAAAAGTAATATTTTAGAAAATGAAAAAAAGAACACAGAAATCACTCTCTCTTCTTAACAAGAACTACTCTGTTAAATAAATAATTCACATTACTTTATGTCAGTAAATATTTAGGTAAAGTTTTATTCTCTGAGCTAAATGGTTTGTTTGTGGAGCTTTCATTGTTCTTCTGAACAACATCAGCACAAACTTCAGGTAGTAAATAATTTACCATAATAAATCTCATATTCTAATTCTAATTCTAATAAACAAGGATTTAAAAATTTATTTTTATAATTAGTAATTTCATTTAATTTATTAATTGAGATAAGATGGTGGCTGGATGCGGTCAACAGGAAACCCTGAACCCAGGTTTCGTGCTATTTGACATTCATCATCAAGGTTTACCTGTAATCTTGAGGGAACCGGGTCCAGAATTTATTGTTGACTACCTCCAACCACCATCTTATCTCAACATAGTGCGCGAAATGTCGAGTCACTTAGACTAGTGGCCACATTGCAACTTGGTCGAGAGCATTCGATCTGCATTAAGAAGGACCTAATACACATAACATTTCTCACCCACTACCCAGTGGTCAATCAGTTATGAATATTTATTAATTTTCAATTTATTTATTTATTTTAGTGAATGTTTAATGTCTATCGATCGTCGATCAAAATGATCTAGTTGAATATGTCTAATGACTTAATGCATGCTAGAATTAAATGTTCTAAATAATTAACCGATAAACCATATCGCAATTCAATTAACCTTTTCCCTATTCTTGATAATATACAACGTATATAATAATGATTATAATTCTGTTTTTTTTTTTTTAAAAAAATGAAAGAAATCGAAAGTCAACAACAATAAAATTAGAGGGAAATTCGACAATAAAACCATCTCGATTTATTCATTAATCGGAAGGTGAATAAAAGAAAAGTTTAATGAACTAGATCAAGTCGTTTTTTTTTGTATTTTTCATTTATGCTATCGTGTTAGCCTATTAATAGTTTGTTTTTCATTCATACATTCATCCGTGCATGCCCCTCTAACACACAAACACACACTATCTCTTATATATGCATACACACGTATTTATATAAGTATGTATATATGTACAATTCTCCATATACCTTACATTTTCTTCATTGTTTTTTTCTCCTTCACAAAGAAATAATAACAATATTAATCACGATCAAAATTTTCTCACCGAAATCAGACCAAGAAATGAATAAACGCCATTTTTTTTTTGAAAATAAAAGGTGGTCAAAATAAAAAGTTTTTAGGGATAAAAAGAGAAATTTTGAAAATAAATGAAAAACAATAAAATGTGGTCAGGTAAAAGGAATGGAGGTCAAAAAGAATAAAATAAATAAGGAAACGAGAGAAGAGACATAATAAAAAGAAATGAATTTAGGTCAATCATTTATTGAATGTACATAAATGTGTATATGGAGAGAGAGAGAGAGAGAGAGAAGGAGAGAAAAATGAAATCAAAATTAAACACAACTAATTTCGTACATCTACGCATATGTAATATAAACTGAAGTAAAAGTTCCACCGTGAACATTTGGAATTATGAGGTTAGTAATTGTACAATGGAAAGTAGTATCATTGCAAAGGTATCAAATGTCATAAACTAAAATCAAGTTATCAGTTATCATGAATCAATGATCTTGATTTATTACTCTACACGATACTAAACTAGATTGAACTCACAGCTTCCAAGATATGTAATAGATATACTGTTCATTCGACCACTGGCTTGAAATCCAATGGTTTATGATGACACTCTGTGAGTAGTGAAAATTGTGAGATCGATATTGTTCAGAGTTTTAAAAGTACACTACTGAGGAATCTCAATCTGAACGAAAATGATTATACAATCTCATGAGGTTCTCAATGATTTTTCATTTGATATCAGTTCATGAGGAAAATAGTTTTAAACTGTAACGTATTATGTTCCCGATAACTGGTTAACTTGAAATAATTTATCTATCTTAGAAGCTGAAATCATCAAACTAAAAATTTAAGCATATTGAATAGCAAATATTAAGTTTCATTATAATCCGACGACTGGGTAACTAGATACATATTTATGCACTCAGTTAAAATAACACATCTTAAGTAAAAGTCAATAATACTATTAAATTATTAATACCAAAGTATGTGGAGTAGAACTTGAACATACAAATTAAAGATTGAATGGCAAATTCTCTGACCATTAGATCTTAGCACTTTATTTTTACCGAAAAGCTCGTTTATTTTTTAATATCAAAAGGGGTTTCGTGCATATTATAGTAATTTTAATAGTTGAGATCATAAGTCAATTGAGGCTAGACTACCATGGCAAACCTGAAAGCGCTGGATGACCGTTTCTTCCTACTGTGAGACTTTTATTTTTTACCCAACTGCATAATATCTTCAATCAATATGTACATTCCAACTTAAGTGATAAAACTCAATTAACAATAAGGACTAGGAAATACGACAATATTTATTATTCAGTGATCATTTAGTTCAAATATCACAATCTATTAAAGGGTTATCTGTGAGCTGAATACTTTAGTAAGAAAATAATTATAGTGATATTGTACAAAATAGATTTAAATCATCAGTTCCTTCATGACTATATACAAGACTTATTGATTAGCATCAATTATCTTTGAAGCTTTCAACTCTCTTATCATGTAAACATCTAACAATCTGTAGAATAGTTACATCATATTCATATACCTTAACTTACTATTCATTTGAGTAAATATTTTCTAAAATAAATAACTTGAAAATATTCTTTCACATAAAAATAAACATTTAAATTAAATTAAAAATGAAAATATTTTCATACATACACATACACACACAAAGTTATTTATTACCATTTTAAACGGATTCACTTAAAGTAAATAAACATTTCATGTTAACATTTCAATGGATGAATAGAGAACAATCTAAGTAAAAGAATCTATTCAACAACAATAACAACAACAATATTGAATAATAAAGAGAAAAATCGTTTAATTAAAAATTAAAACAAGAAAATTGGTTATAATGAAATGGAACATATCACGAAATTAAGTAGTAGATTGTTCTATTATTTAAAACAATATTATATTAAGTTAGTGATTCCCTGTTGTTGGTGTTGTTGTTGTTGTTAGTGGTGGTGGTGGTGGTTTTTCATTAAATTCTTTCATGTTAAACTTAGAAACAACAGCCTACTGTGGGAGAGAACAAACCAGCTTACAGCTGAAGAGGAAATTAGGAAAAGACGATTGAAATGGATGGGACCTACATTACGCATATCATCAAACTGCATCATGGAATCCTGAAGAGAAACGGAAAAGAGGAAGGCCAAAGAACACATTACTTCGGGAAATAAAAACAGATATGAAAATGATGAATAACAACTGGAAAGAGCTGGAAAGGATTGCCCAGGACAGGGTTGGATGGAGAGTACTGGTGGGCGGCCTATGCTCCTCCACGAGAAGTAACGGGCGTAAGTAAGTAAACTTAGAAAATTAAGAATTATTTCAATCGTTCATTTTAATTTTGGTCGTTAATAGAACAGACTGGTGTTCGTCAAAAAATATAGGATAGATGTTTTGTCATAGTATAAGATACTTGACAGTGCATATTCATGACTCTATCACAAATTCTGGAATCCTGGACCATTGATCTCATGCGCAAAAGTCTAATCTTTAAACTAATGAACTGAAATTTAACAGTATACTTGTTTAACTTTTGCGAATTCGGAATATCAGTCAATTATTTGGTAGATAACTGTCTCACGCTTGACGCAGCTGGACTCCACTAGTCATGACTTCTTACTAGAACTTTAGAATTATGTTTAAATTTAACCACTGATCACTACGTAACTATTAATAACTATTGCCGGTTTATGGATAATTCTAAATTTTTTTATAGTTAACATCACGTAGTGGTCTTAGTGAAACAATGGGTTCACTATATGACCTCAATAAGTCTCAAAAGTCATGGCCTGATTAATATGAAATTAGTGATCCTGCGATGTTATGTATATTATGAGACAAAAAAATTCTAAATTCGATCGCGTATGTAGTCACTGATTTAGAGAAAATCAGTTCTTTACATCTCATCGAAATATCGAGAAAGCATTTACTGAAGCGATCAGACCCTGTATCGTGCTCATAAGTTATGAATGTAGTTAAAGATGTGAGTGAAGTGTTTTTAGCTTAGAATAAGAAAGAACGCTTAATGAAGATATTAGCCTGTTTCCACCAAAACATTTCCAAATGAGAATGTTGAAAATAAGGTAACCACTTCCAATTTATCCAGCCTTACTTTAATTTTACATTCTTCCATTAAAGTACGATAGCATTTGAAAACTGAGAATTAGACTAATGAATCCATGAATAGGATTTGCGATCAATCATAATCCGAGCTAAGCAATTGATCTCATGATTCTCACTGGTTTTTCTGAATAAAAAAACGGATGAAAGCTCAGTGCTTGAAAGTTTTCTTTAACTAGCAAAATATATGTTCAAAATGAAAAAAATGTCCAAAATACGACCTAGTCTATAAACTACTATATATCCATGTAAAGTAATAGAATTTTGAAGGAATGAGGAATATTTTTCAGTTCATAGTGAAGATTAGTGTAATTGTATTGATGAAGTTGTTAAAAAGACAATTGAAACTTACAATTAAACCATCTAGTTAAAAGAATACAGCACCACCACCATAGAGACTCCTTCACAATATATTTCAATATCAAAATAACTTTAATGTTTATTTCATTAACAGGACAATATGTTCTTTTCTATTAATATTATATATATATCCGAATTTCAGTACTGTACACGTTCATTGTATACCTAATCAACATATAATCTTGTCAAATTCACGTGACGAAAAAACTACATAGAAGACTAATATATCTGTAACTTTATGCGGAGAATAATGAAGATAGAAAACAAAGTTTCGGAATATACAATCTAATGAATCGACATTCTAGTTAGGAGCTGGAACTAGTAGAATTCAACTATATCGTGTGTAAAACAATTATCCATGGTAGACAATCAAATACAGTTGTGTCAGTTGGATGTCAGTGATCTAGATATTAAGAATTGACGCGTGTGACTAAAGGGTTAGAGTTTAATCCCCTGTAATAGGATTGTAGATATTTACTTTTGAAAAGTCCCATTCTATGACGAAATAGATATCTAGCGATTTCCAGTTTCCGAGGTGGTCTAAATGAAATTATACAATACTGTATATTATGAAAATGTAGCAATCCCCATATAACCCCTATGCTATTTAAAAGTATATATGTAAGAAATAATCACCTTATTACTAAGGAATGTTAATTAACTTCAATGTTGAATTTTATTCTAAAAGAAATTTTTTCATTGACTCATAAATAATTCACTCATTTGTATACAATTAAAATTTGTTCAGATTACTACAGACTAAAAATATAATACAAATATAAAACTTTTAAGGAAGCAAGTATCATTAATATAGTTAATTTCAATGTCAGATGCTTGAATTCTAAAGATAGAAAGTTTCTTGTTGTTGTAGATTTCAAGGTGAAACAAAACTTTTAACTAGATCAACGTGACATGTCGAGGCAGTCGATAATTGCCATGATATTCAAACCTATATCATCCAGTTTTACAGTCATGTATAAATCTGTAAGACTATTCCATAAGAATGAATGAACAAGATTTTCAAGCGAAATTCATAGCATAATGACGGATAGCTTGTATCCTATCAAGAGCTAATTAAAAATTGCCTACATTTATTTCTTAATCTGTTTAGAATTGATAGAAAATGTTTTGCAACCATAATGAATATGACATAGTGCGAATCTAAATTACGAAAAACACCTATTCCTAACGCTGATTATATTTAAAACGCTAACTGTCATAATCAAGCGTGTATGTATGACCTTTCAAGGTCCCCCGTGCACTATGACCTAGTTCATTCTTGTATGGTATGTTCAACCAGGGACTATCATTTATACGGATAGTTGGAGAACATTTGAACGTTTTCAAAGAGACAGAACGTCGTTCATGTGTGCCATTCCATTGACCATAAATTGTTGAAACAATGTGATTAAGATTTAAGAACTATTTTCACCATTTTAAAGACTCTAAATTAAAAAATGATATGTTAGTATCGAACCTACTTCCTTTTCGATACAAACGAGACTGTATGTTTATTATTCATGTTGAGTTCTCTGTACTTAGTTATTCCCTTAAACTAGAGGTATCCTGATTGGTCTATAACTGGGTCACTCAAGGTCATCAGTACAATACAGTTTCACATATAAATCTATTATGATTAATATAATATATCGATGATCATCTATAAAATATAAAAATATAAATGATAAGTTTTACCAAGAAAGGTTATCTTGGATAGCTTAACTACAAATAATCAATCTATCAAACATATTGAGTAAAGATTAATCAACATTATGAAAGCCTTTTTATGTTAAAAAAGAATTAAATCACGTTATTTACGATACAATAATCTATAAATGATCATTATACCAAATGGAATTAAATTAACTATCAAAAGGAAAGGTCAATGTGATATTAATTTGTAGTTTTATACCTTATTATTATATGGATTACTTACAATAAATTACTTATCATAGGTCAATTCAGATTTTTAAAGATTAAATCATTCATATAATGAATTAACATAAATTACTGATCACTTAAAATGGATATATGAAGATTATAAAATGAAGATAGTTTAAACTAAATGGTAAAAGCTGGATGATCTCAGTATAAAAAGGTTTAGGGCATTAATAAAAACGTATTATCATTATTGGGGTTGTGGAGATTATTAAGTTTTTGATTGAGATCATGAATCGACTGATGTTAGACCACCGTCGGAAACCTGGAAGCACTGGACAGCCGTCTCGTCCTAGTATGGGACTCCTCAGCAGTGCGCATCCACGATCCCGCTCGTGGGATTCGAACCCAGGGCCTTCAGTCTCGCGCGCGAACGATTAACCTACTGGACCACTGAGCCGGCATCTAATAGTGTTAGTATCTAACATCAACCAACCCACGAAATTGCGCGACCATCTATTGTACTGAGGTAGATACCTGTCTCTCTTTGAATTCCTTCATGTTTATTACTATTCGAATTATATGGGAGAAAAAAACTATTTCAGGAATTCCATTTTCTTGTCTCGTTGATATTCCTTATCAACACCAGTGACTAGCATGATAGACGACTAGTTATTAAGCAGTCGAATCATAACGAATAGAAAAGGCTATTTACAGATGTTTTATGGACATATATCATCTTTATAATCCCGAAAACTTTCAGCTGATCCAACTTCATAACCGAGTACAGGATAGTGCTCACTCATTTAAAACCACACTTTTTATTTAAGGACTAGTGATATATATATATATATATATATATATATATATATATATATATATATATATATATATATATATATATATATATATATATATATATATATATATATAGTGAGCTGCCTAAGCCAAAGTAACTGACTGACTAATTTAAATTTATGACCTATTCACTGAAAGTCGAGTGACTGAACTACCGAACCACCACTTATAAATACTCTTATCTTTAATCATTTATTTTTTTAGTTTGGTTATCATTTAGTAGAAATTTTCAAACTGACACTGAAGTGTTCACTACAGATCTCCGGGTCACATTGAGTTCATAATAACTTTGGATTAATCAATTTAAATTCAGATTTAAGCAATTTATGATACAGTGTAACAGTTACGGAATGTCATCAATTATAATGTTGAGAAACATTAACAATCCATTGAAACTTAATTGAAAGTTGAAAGTGTTGAGAATTCTAAAACCAATCGTCACTCTTTAGGAACCTCCAAGATCATTCTCGAAGATGAACCAAATGTTCGTTATCCATTTGGATAATTAACATTATTACCAAATTTAGCATACTCTGGAGATGCGCCTAAAATCTAAAGGGCACATATGACTAGATAAATTCTCTTATGTTTATATATATATAAATATATAACAATTAACCTTGAAAGTAAAACTTCTCTTGTCCTTCTTGTATTTCGTTTTTCATTCGTGGTTCAACAGCTAGCAGTTTTTAGGGACTAGGAAGCTTTTAAAAATTCACTGTCTAAATATCTAAGCGAAAGACGTATTAGATACCTGGCTAGATTATAATATAGTCATTACTCTTCATTAGAGTATTGAGAATTTAGATCAACTCCGTCTTCTCATTGTCTTATTATGAACGTGTTGACTTCTAAAACTCATTCTTCTACTGTTATGTTCAAATACAAGTCACTTGTAAACGGAATAATTATGCATATACATTTTTCTGAATAGAGTTCGATTTCTTTTCTCTATATTTCATGTATATATACTATAATGTAATAATAATAATACAATATATAACAATAATATATATCCCAATGAGTAGAAAATTATATTCTTGACATTTCGTGACTTAATGTAGACCACTTCGTCAGAGTAAATAAATGACAGAATTAAATTAACACACGTTTAAATAGTACATAATAGGTCTGAATATGTCAATATCAAGTTATTTTCTGATCAAGGTGAATTTGTATGACATGTCACTGTGTTAATTTATGCGTCAGAAGGTGAATATGAAAAATGTATACATTTGTAATATGGAGTAGTGGGGTTGAAATTGGGTGCGTGTTTGTGTGTGCGTGGGTAAATTATGTGGACAATAAATACATTAACCAAGAATAACTTGACATCGACATATTCAAACCTATTATGATTTTGATTGTACTAAAAAAAATACTCTACATTGTTTCCTAATATACTATTTAAACATGTAGTAATTTAATTCGGTTGTTTATTTACTCTGAAGAAGTGACTTACATTATGTCACGAAACGCCAGGAATACAATTTTCTACTCAATTGGGATATCATAGAAAGATGTGTTTAATATTAAATTTCTACCCAATCCTTAATTTGTTTAAAACTATCAAGTCCAATATAAACAGTTGTGATAATGCACAACATTGATGTATTATTTTATGAAGGACATATTGATTAAGATTAGAGTTAACTAGATAATTATTCGTTGATATGAGTGTTAGTATATATGTATGTGAATGTATTGAAAGATAATACTTAATATAAATCAAGTCTACTATCAAGCAGACAAAAAAATTGATAACAGCGATAAAAATAGTACTACTTATTGTGTGATGAATAGTATTGTTAATCATCAATTAATGAATTAATCCTAATAATAATATACTATGCGATTGATCTGTCTTTTGGTTATTTTTAAAAACCTAAGATAGGTTCTTCAAAATTATTTAAAAAATTGAGAACATTATCATCATCATCATCATCAACCTAGAAACCATACATTACATGAAATAAGAATACACATTTACTTAATCATACATACCCTTACACACACATACATACATACATGCATATACAACTGAATATAAATTAGACATAGATTGAATGATAAACGAATAATATAGGCTAATCAATATGTATTATTAACCAATCAACAATCAGGTATGATTTTCAGGTTAAGCAACCTAATGATATATTTTTTTTGAGCAACGTAAATCGATAATTTTTTTTAAGATTTAAATTACTAGATAATGGGAAAATATCCTTTTATGAGAGATATTTGGTTTTTATTGCTTATTGTAGTTAATGTTTGTAGTATTTTCTCGGTGGTCTCATATTCTTTAACCCAACGACTACTTCTGTTGACTTATTTATGTGTGTAAGACATGAAACAGTGGAATCGTGTTAGTTTTTTTTTGTGATAATAATTCAGTTTTGTGGCAGTTCAAACCTTCAGATCAAATTGTTTTATAGACTTGTGTTTTGATTGAAAAAAATACACGCTTAAATGTTATTCGTAATACATAAACAATAGGGGAATAGTAAACAAAGGGAGAAACTTCTTATTCATGCTAACTATTATTGCATTGATAATGTTGTCGTGCATTACAATGAGACATATATTTACGAAACCGGTAACTCAAAAACATTTGTACATATTAAGTGAACTATGCATAAGTGTACAACCATAAATTAAACTGAAGTGCAAAGTAGAATATTCTATTACAGAAATATACCAATATACAAACAATTCAATGAATAAAACGTAATATACCTACCTATTGAAACAAAAATTTAAGAAAGACTGGTTCAGTTAAAAGTTAGTTCCCTTTCCGGAAACTTCATTTTTAAAGCCGTACAATTTTGTATGTATACATACTATTTTTAATGGTTATCAATAATATACTTTTTAATAATAATACTAACGATTTGTTTAGTTTGATAACAGAATACTTTAAGAAAAACACATAATTATTATTCTTGTTAAGAAAATGAAAACATAGTTAAATACATTTTGTATTGTTTGTTTGAATCTTCCTATTAGTGTTTAGGATTGCAATTGATCAGTCTCTTATTAGCATATGTGCATCCTGTGTATATTGCCCTGATATTGTCTTAGGTCACAAGCTTTATAAGCAAGGATGGATGGTGGCTAACAGTGAAATCTAGGATGCGTGTTTCGTCCCATTTTGAACTCGTCAGCTGTATTTGCCTGCATCTCACAGTTGGTTTTCACTCCGGGACTAGAAACCAGTGCCATTTGCTTCAAACACCATCACGCTACCCACTTTGCTATTGAGTTATGGTAGCCACTAGTTTGTGCAACGGGGTGAAATGGAAATTCATTTTGTATTGTTTGTTTGAACAACAGCTCTGAGATGCAGGTATGTCCATCTGATGAGTCACAGAGAGGATGAAACGAGTGTCGTAAATTCCATCTACCATCTTTGCTTATGAAAACAATTGTTAAAAACTTGAATATTCATCACGATAAATAAAGATTTATATTTGAGAAAAAGATTTAAGTATTATAATAGGATAAAACACCATAGTTGAAATAAAATGTAATCAAAATTAACCTGGAATCATAAATAAGTCGGTTATCAATGTGAGTGGGGGAGGGGGCTGGTTGTGAAATAAACGATTTATAAGTTTAGTCAAAAATGAAATCTGCAAGCCAATTAACAAATTAACTACTGTCAAATAAATAAATAAAACACTGGACGGTTGTTTCGTCCTGTTGTGAAACTCTAACTTCAAATAATTCACGAAATTGAGCGACACATCCACTATTGTCTTCAGTGAGTTACTATGTCACAACAGACCTGGTTGAACTCGACTGGTCACTGCTTCTCACTAGAACTCCAGGATATACCTCTTGAAGCCAGTCACGAGTGAGCATATTTTGAATAATATCAGATGGGTTTTGTGGATATTGTAGTAATTTCAATGGTTAAGATCGTGAGTCGTGGGTGGGCACTGATGAGGAGTCCCACAAAAGGACGAAACGGCCGTCCAGTGCTTCCAGGTTTTCCATGATAGTCTAGCTTCATCTGACTCATGATCTTAACCACTGAAATTACTATAATATCCACAAAACCCATCTGATATTAAATAAATAAAGCATTAAATTATTATTAGTTAGAATAATTTAACACGAAGTGATACATCTTTATTCTCATCAAATTAATACTGTTTAAATTAACTATTTTATTTTTTTTCAGTCATAATTACTCTTCAAAACATAATAAAATGGTTCAATCTACATATTTAATGATATATTCGTCAGTAATACATGCTGTATAATATATTAATTGTTAAGGAAGTACTGATCACATTTCAATCTGGATTTATATATGAAAAGAGAGAGAATCTGTACAGTTGCTACAGATCTGTCCATCCATCCATCCATCCATCCATCCACCCACCCATCCAACCATTATACAATCTACTTGATTTAAATTCATTACATTTATAATTATCTTCAATTTTAATGAATTTTAATCGACGTACAAATTCGAGTACATGGAAAATGTTTTACAGCAAGCGAAATAATACTACTACTACTACTACTAATAATAATAATAATAATAATAATAATTACAATTAACTCATTATTGTCATAATCTTTGTCATCGTTTAACAACTTCCTATTCATTTTGAAAAAAAAGGGATATTATTTTAGTCGGATGATTTATGTTAAACAATACACATGAACCGTAAACAAAATAGAATATGAATTCATTTTTTTTGTTGTTCTTGTTGTTGATATTGAAAAATTTGATTTTATGAATTCACTATTCAATTACTTTTAATCTAGAAATAATAATAACAATAATAATAGTTATAATTATTTTAAACTAATGTACATATTTTATATCACATGAATGAATATTAGAAAAACAAATAGAAATGAATATGGACAAATGGTATAAATGTTACATTGGTTAAATATTTCTGTATTAAATAATATAAAAATTCTAGAAGAAAAATACATAGAGACAAGCTTTTTTAAAAGAATTTTCTGTGAGACTATAATTTATGAACGAAATAATCAGATTTAAAACAACAGATCTTGAATTTTGGAGCGAACTTCTTTATCCATTTCGATAAATAATGTCTTGACATTTTAGCTGATGTTAGATTATAGCAACTCACGTTCAATTGAGTTTGCTCTCACCTAATTCGGTTAAGCCCTTTTATTAACTTATTAAACGGACAAAGTCACCTGCACTATAATAACTTATTGTATCCTTATTACTGTTGCGAATGTATGTACCATTATTATTGTTATCCTTGTATGAATATGTATGCTCGGCAAGCCTTACCGCCTACACATTTATTCACGCTACTAGCTTTACTATTAACCACTTAATTGACTCGATGATTCATTAATTTCACTATGTATATATATGTCCATGTTATTCATATTCATGACTCGCTCGCTCGTTCATTCACTCGCTCGATAGCTCGCTCTTGCCCTTGCTCTCTCGCTCGCTCGCTTGCCTGTTTGCCTTTCGGCACAACTATTTAATGCTTGCTTAACGCATCTGTAATTTTGGATATATGTGTGTGGTCCCTTAATAAACGTAATTAACGCTTCGTATTCGCCTTCTGATTAATATACCGTTGGAGCATTAT
This sequence comes from Schistosoma spindalis, assembly GCA_946903255.1. Classification (NCBI taxonomy): domain Eukaryota; kingdom Metazoa; phylum Platyhelminthes; class Trematoda; order Strigeidida; family Schistosomatidae; genus Schistosoma; species Schistosoma spindalis. The sequence continues at coordinate 9,889,057 of OX336424.1, forward strand.
TTGGTGACGGTTACCGAGACGTACTGTATACGGAGTTTAAGGAATATATCGAACACCGACCACCACAAGTTTGTAATGAAAAACTTAAATCAAATCCATATTCCTAAATCTTGAGCTGTAAATTACAATCCTTATCTTTCACACAGGTTTAAAACACTCATTTAGCATTAATCAGTAGGTGGACGTCCTCAAGGTCACTTTAGCGTCGCTTAATGGTCGTCCATAATATATAGTGTCACCGAATTTTCTCCTTGACTTCTTAACTATTGGAAACCTTAGGTGAGACTATAAATTGTGGATGATCTTTAAGCGACGCTTAAGTGACCTTGAGAATATCCACCTACTTACTAGAGTTAAGTGAGGTTTATAAATCAATGTGAGGAATTAGAATTATGATTTACAGTTGATGGTTAGGGTTAGGATTAGATTTAAGGTTTTCATCACGAAGTGAAATCAGCTATAATAACATAATGCTATTTAGACATGTGGATGAGTGAATTTCGCGCTGAAATCCAAAACCTGCTATCCTAAATTTGATTGGTTCGTCCATAAATTATAGTCTCATCCATAGCTTTTACCCACTTAAATTTTCGATTGGATTATTATGAGTTTATTTAAAAAAATAATAATTCAGTATTTGGTGGATGAATGGATGGTGGATTTGTCGCTCGATTTCGTGAATTAGTTGAAGTTAGGCAATAACACCATTGGATGCCGGCTCAGTAGTCAAGATGTCAAGCGTTCGCGCACGAGACCGATAGGTCCTGGATTTGAATTTCACAAGGCGGGATCATGGGTGTGCACTGCTGAGGAGCCTTACAATAGGACAAAACGGCCATCCAGTGCTTTTAGGTGTTCCATGGTGATCTAGCTTCAATTGACTCATGATCTCAACTATTAAAATTCAGTATTTCACAAATAAAATGATTACACTGCGTTTGTAGTAATGTTTCTATTTGTAGTTTTAAGCTGTTTGCATCTAGTAAAAACTTTTATAAATAGAGTTAATACATTTTACTTTTTATGCTTTATTCGAATTTACCAAAGGAACAGGTAGTATGAAACGAAATGAATTTGTCGTAAGCTAAAATGAAGTTTGATATCTATGTAATTTTAATTCATAAAGATTCAAATATCAAGATAATAACAGTTAACAATGGGATACTAACGATGCTGATTTGAATCAGTGAAATATCATTTAAATCGTAAAATAAACTCGAAACAGAGGACTTTGATAGTTATCTTCGAATGTCTAGGCAAACTAAATCTAATAATTATAAAGTCAAGAAAAAGATTTATCATTACATAGTAAAGTCTAAGTGAAAATTACTCGATTCCAAACTTTGAAACTATCAGTGTCCACAATTCCAAAGAAAATGCCTAATATGGACATTAATTTCAACAGAAATAAAGTTTCATACTTTTTGAAGACAAGGATTTTTAAGCCGCTTATAGAAATTACTCTTCATTATCATCGTTAAGGCTAGTGTCCTGCATTTGAATAGTGTTCATCAATTACTTAAAGGACAAACTTTCACATTATCATTTCCACATGAATTTATCAATTCATCTATTCCTTTTAAATTACATATAAAGGTCATTAGAGTTACACTTTATTTAAAAGCGTTCGAGAACATTATCTGGTGTGGTTGAAAAAAGGTGGGTATGACTTTATAAGGAGCTTTCTAGTTGTACACCTTATGAATACAGGTGATTTAATCCAAATATAATCTAGAAGATAAACAAAAGCCTACTAAATGACTGTTAGCCTCGTCTTATCAGCATTATTAAAGCCCTTGCTTTAAAATAAAAAATTTATGTATAAAATATATAATTTATCTAATTATCCCTATTATGCTTGTTGGTATTAAAGTATTCCTCTTCTAAACGACTATCGCTCGAAATTCTCTTATTCTATATTGTATCCCTTACTTTAGAGTAGTTTGTTTATTTCAGAAAATTTAACAATGACGGTAACAAGAAATGTAACCATCAACGAAGTGATTTAATATTTCTTTTAATTTCAAATAAATTGAGCACACAAGCGTGCGCGCACAAAACCAAAAGTCCTGGGTCCGACTTCCTTATAAGCGATCGTGGGTGTGTACTGCTGAGGAGCCTCATTCTATGACAAAATGGTAATCCGGTGCTTCCAGCTTTTCAATAACGGTCTGGCTAAGATCAGTTTGCGATTAAAACTGAAAATTATTAAAATTAGTCGAATCTCACTCTTTACAATATGGATTTTATTTATAGTTACTTTATATACCCAGATAAATGCACAAAAGGGAAACAAGAAATTCTATGATTTTCTCATTTCTTATAATGGTGTCTTCTGTTAAGCTATGATAATGAAGACAGTATGAGACACACATCAACGATAATATTTATCGTTAATTGTTTTCAATCATAAATTAACTAGTTAGAAATCCACAGCACTGTGATTGTTAGATAAATGATAACACTACTAACATTCATTTCAGTAGGTACGTTTTGTCATTTTATTCTCTAATCGTTTTCTAGATCAATATTAAACTATCTTGATGATTAAGCTATAGTTGAGCAGATATTCATTTCATAAGGTTTAAAGGAAAATTAGTGATTAGTTAACACCATTTTGTTGTTATCAGTAATTATGAATGTAATGCAATTCTACTACTGATTAGTTTCATAACTAACAAACTGTAAAGTAAAAACGAAGGTAGGAAGTTTTCCTCTCAACTTCAGTAGCATTAGCCTCTACTTCTAGGCAGTTACTCACATTAGGCGATGGATGATAGGCTAACAGTGTCTTGAAATAACCGAAGCTACATATTTTGACCTATGGATACCAACTCAGTGGTCTGAAGGTTAAGAATTCTCCAAGAAGTCTGGTGGTCGTGTGCTCAGGAGTTTCCTATTTTAAAGTTTCATATTGCGGAGAAACATATGCTTCCTGATATTGAATGTTTAGTTAGTTAATACCATTTCATAATTCAAACTATAAAATTTAAAGATCTTCATAAATCGCCTACATCATCAATAAAATAAATGCTTCGTAGATACGGTTGGCATCAATTGTTTACGAAACCCTATCCATAAATACTAAACGATGAATGAAACCTCTTGGTTAGGAAACACATCTATGTTCACGAATGTCATTGAAGTAACTCCTTAATCAAGTATAAGTTTAGGTATTGAACTAGGAGCTACAATGTTTATATGACATTCATTGTTACGACAGCATTGTCTAAACTGAAGTAGATGGATAGGCGGTCCAATTCATGGAGATTTAGACGAGGGTCCAATGGTTCAATAGCTAAGCCTTTACTCTAATTATATTATGATTTTCAAACATAAAAATGGTTATTACAGAAAAAGTAAATGTTTTGTCTAAAAATTACAACTAAATTTTCCATTCATTCCAGTGTTTTCGTTACACTTGTGAGACGTTTCTGTAATATAGCAGCTAGAACAGTCGTTCTTATTATTTATAAGAAAAAGAACACTGTGATTGATCCCAGAAAAATTAATAACAGTTCAACTTATTTCAGAAATCCATGAACCGTTTATGTAAATTCATATGGTAAATTTCTAGACAAGTCTACTCCTATACCAATGATCTATGATCATAGATTCAGTAGGTTACTAATATATATGTATCAAAAATGATTTAACCTCTTAGTGATTAATCACTCTATATTTTAGAGCAAATAATGTGATTTAGTACGTTGTCATATGATTAATAAATAAGCTGATAAATGCTACGTACTGTATTACTTTCCGTTCTTGTCCTTAAATTTCACTGAACAGAATTCAAAACTTTTACTGATCAACAGCTTTTCAGTGTCTTATTATCAGTCCCAGTTTATTGCGAAAATAACAAAAAAAGTTTTAAAAACTGATTTCTCTTTTTTTTTTAAAGAAACCATTGTTATTCCCATTTCATTGGGCCCTGAACAAGAATAAACTGTCTGGTCCTTAATTATAGAAGCATGTTTGTAGATATATCTGAATGACATTCTAATAATCTTTCTCGAACTCAAAGATTATTAGTATATATATATATATACAAAACAATTGTTCGATCAATACTGGATCTAATTGTTTATTTATTCAAAAGGGGATTAGAGAAAAAAAATATAGAGAGAATTTTCTATTTCCTTTTTTTAATCTATTTACCTTAATAAAATACAAGACAAACCCAGATAATACTGTTTAACTATTGATTTTCACTGTGAAACGAATTATGTTTATTGTGGGTGAATTTTTCCAATAATATCATAGAAGGTATTTATTTATAGGTTATAAGGAAATTAAACAATTACGTTTCTTTATCACGGCTTAATACTAATGTATATTAGTATATGAGGGTTTGTGTAGATTGTAGAATTTTTATTCTTTAAGTCACAAATTGATTTTAGATAGATAACTGTTAAAAACCAGGAAGCATTGAATAGCTCTTTCATCCTAATATAAGACTACTTAGTAATACCTGTCCATAGCTTTACTATAGAAGGTCAAACTCAGAAGCCTCAGTCAGACACGTGAGTGCTTAGCCTTTAGATCATTGGGTTGTGAATTAACAAATAATTGATACCGATTAAGCGGTCCTGCATTACAACGAATTTATAACTAATCATGGAAATAATTGTGAATGGGTAAAATAAATAAAAGATGAGATGGATTCAGCGTTAATGAGTAAAATGGAAGCTGTAGTTAAAGCTTGCATGATATAATAATTCGGTGACAGAGTTGTAGAATTGCAACTTCAGTGTAACTGGCTCTGTGATCAAATTTGTGAACGTCATTCTGTCTAGTTACGTGAGGGATGATTAAGGTAAAACAAAAGTTTTATACTGGTCTATCTAGTTGATATTTAATATCAAGTGAACATAAACGATATATGTCAAATCACACAAAGGAACCCATTAAAATGCCCATCTGATTTAGTCCTATATCTTTTAGACATGACTGAATTCATCGGTATCCATTTTAGCAAACATAACCTCTACATTCATAAGAAATTAACACAATCTTTCTTCTTACTTTGGCCATTATAAAAGCTAAAATCAAAGTCAATTGCTAATTTCTTATTACACAATATCTCTTCTATCAATGACTTTCTGTCAAAATTTTTATTCCATTTCTCCTCTTGTGCGACTGTAACATTCTATTTATGTTTGCGCGACTTTCATTAATATTTGACTTCTAATCAGAATTTTATCAATCTTCTTATACTACTTTATGTAATGAATATTATGTGACCAATAAATAGTGATCAGTGCTGCATACTGTATTGAATTTGTGATGAGCGCTACTTTTCTGGACAGATATAAGTAGTATTTAGCAGAATAAAATGTGAAATGCTTATCGATAGAAGATTGGAATGAAAAGAACAGGAAGGAAAACAGAGAGCAATCGGAATAGAAACAGAATTAGAAAAATAATGGAATAGATAAAGGACTACTGAAGGAAGATGTGCAAATAATTTATTTAATGTATGATTTTCATATTTTACATAAGACAGTAAGTTGGCTCATCGTACCTAAATTACCGTCCTTATTTGTGAATTCTACTGGACAGAATACCGAACCATTCCTGAACAATAGCTTTTCCAATGTCTTATTATGAGTTCCAGTTTATCATGAAAGAAAAAAAGAAACCCAGAAGAATTTATAAATTCATTAATGCTCTAATACGTTTTAATTCATTCATTTATTAATTAATATCTGTTGAATGTTAATCGTTTTGTCCACCATATCTTTTAAATACTTTGTTAATCATTCATAATTATTTTCATTAAGACTTATAGGATTGCCAGTATAGGGGTTGTGGAGATTGTTAAGTTTTTGATTGAGATCATGGATTGATTGATGTTAGACCACCGTTGATGTTGGTTGATATTAGACACTAACACCATTGGATGCCGGCTCAGTGGTCCAGTAGGTTAGGCGTCCGCGCGCGAGACTGAAGGCCCCGGGTTCGAACCCCGCAAGCGAGATCGTGGACGAACACTGTTGAGGAGTCCCACAATAGGATGAAACGGCTGTGCAGTGCTTCCAGGTTTCCGACGGTGGTCTAACATCAATCGCTTCATGATCTCAACCAAAAACTTATGGGATTGTAATGTTATTATCATCTAACATAATGACACGTAATTAGTATCGGTTTCGTTAGTATTGCCGTTAAATATGTCTATCAGTGTAGATCAATGATAAAGGTTAGTTGAAAAGAAATATCTTTCCTCTCTGTTCATCTTTTTAATAAACATATAAATGGAGGCTTTTGCCCAACAGAAATAGTGACGCAGAAGATTGATTCTATATAAAAAGAAAATTGTGATAACCTGAGATCAGTTTTGTCTAATAAGTGCCGTTCTTATAATTATCATTATCATTTTTATTATTATCGTCATGATCATCATTTTCATTATTATTACCACCCGATAAACTTAATTTATGAGATTTCTATTCATTGTCAGAAGTATTTTTATTGCAACGAATTATAATTTGCGTTCACTACTTACTTATGCCTGTTACCCCTCGTGGAGGAGCACTGGCCAAACACCAGCATTCTCCATCCAAATCTGTCCTGGATAATCCTTTCCAGTTTCTATTCATCATATTCACGTCTGATCCCAATTCTCGGCGCAGTATGTTTTTGGCATTCCTCTTTTCCGTTTTCCTTCAGGATTGTAGGTTGACGCTTGCTTCTTGATGCAGTTTGATGATTACCTCAATGTGTGTACTATCCACTTCCATCGTCTTTTCCTGATTTCCTGTTCAGCTCGAAGTTGGTATGTTGTTTTTCACAGTAGGCTGTTGATGATGGTATCCGGCCAACGGACGTTCAGTATCTTATTTAGACAACTGTTTATAAGTACTTGTGCCTTTTTGATGATGGTTGTGATGGTTCTCTAAGTTTCAGCTCCATACAGTAAAACTGTCTTGACGTTCGTATTGGAGATTCTTACTTTGATATTGGTTGACAATCGTGTTGAATTCAATATGTTCATCAACTGTAGAAATCTTGTCCTTGCTTTGCCAATCCTCGCCTTTACTTCTGCATCAGATCCTCCCTATTCATCGATGATGCTGTCCAGGTACGTGAATATTTCTACTTGTTCTAGAGTTTCTCCATCAAGTGTGATCGGGTTAATCGGATTAATCTTAATTAAACTTAGGGTCTTAAGGTTAAATGCTCACCGTAAGGTTTGATTCCTGGTGAGGTCATAGAAGGTTTTAGTGTAGTTTTGGTCCCTGAGCTGGGTGATTTGGTCGTCGAGCTTTCATCGTTATTCTGAACGACAACATCATGGATGTGCACTAACAACAAGTCCCATAGTAAAACGAAAGTGCAGTTCAATCCTTCTTGGTTTTTAACATTTATCTAACAAAGGTCAGTCAGTGACATAAACTATGAAAATTTTGTTATGCATGATTTTCAGTGATTCCTCACATTATCTAAGTCTATGATAAAAACACCTACTTACAAACTACCACAAACCGCATCATAATCACGTGATCACTAGTGATTGGTCTCAAAGATGGATTTCATGAAGTTTAATTAAGAGGTCGTTATGTTTGAAGTAAGGTTTAATCAATGCAGCACTTCGCCAAATTTGAAGATCTAAGGAATCGGATTTTGGGTTGTACCTTAAAATAGTGCGCCTACAACCAGACCTGGTAATCCTTGATATCTGGTCATATCTCCATAGGTTCTTGGCTGAGAATTGGTAAGAAGTTTCAAAATGAGATATAAGGACTGCCCAATAATGCCTATATTTAGTTGTTTTTCGTCTGATGAAACGAAAATACAAAACCTGAATCTCCTATTTAATATTATGTATATAGTTTCTGAAGAATTATGTAGGCTCTTATTTCACTACAAAAAAATAAGGAAATTCTAATCGGGAAGTGATAACGATCTCAATGAAATAGACAGTTTAAGTCTAGAAAAATCTAAGATTCAGGGATATACAACCATGCATAAACACTGAAATCCAATCACTAACTTCCTTTCTAATCATACCGATATCAGGTGATTACTTTCAAAGAATTATTTTTACCATAGTAACACAAAATGTCGACATATCGGAAATTTAATACGTACACACAGACAAACTTAATAGTTTCCTAATTCTACACCACATTTTTAAGAATATTTTCTAATTAGTAACTTACATTGAAACGTAAAATAAAATCTGGCAATCAATGTTAAATGAGAAACAAAATCAAAATATTAGAATTATGTTAGAAAAAAAACTATTTTTGTCTTTCAGTAATCACCACAATCCCTAACACATTAAAAGAAAGATTATTTAAAATGCTATTAAAAAAAATTGGGATAACACAAGGATAAATTTCAAACTATTAACTTAGTGAGTTAGTTATATAACAAACAAAATATTCACTTTCTTGATGGAACTCTAAGAAGATCTATCTACAGGAAACCCATGTGGAATGATCAACTATCAAGTTTCCACAGACGGGTGCACATTAGTCGAAAGAGAAAATAATATCGCTCGTCACGCGAATACAAGGAATTTTTAGTCCCGAGGTCACAGATGACGAAATGGGACTCCTGAAGGAGATACTTATCAAAAACGGGTATCCTTCAATATTCATTGATAAGAAAATAAAAACCAAAACCGCCGAAAACACAAATAACTTCAGTCGAAAAGAAAACATTATACGTAAACATTGACTTTAAAGGTGACAGTGCTACATATGACTTAAAGAGAAGATTTTTTGATTCTTTAAAAAGAACGTTCTTTGCAGCCAAGTTGTGAATAGTATTCTCCAGCCATTCATTGTTCACCAATAATCTTAATGACAAATTATCTCATCTGACCAACTAAGTGTGTATTTACCAATTTACCTGCTCATGTGGAGCCAGATATATAGGTCGTTCGATGAGTACTTTATCCAAAAGAATTCAAGAACATTATTTGGCGTGGCTAAAAAAAGGAGAAAACGGCTCAATAAGAAGTTCAATAATAAAACACCTTGTGAACACAGGTCAGTCAACCAAAACAGACCCTGCGTTCAAAGTCGTCTACAAGATAAGTAGAAGTCTTTCAAAGACAATTATATTGCATCTTCTTGGTATTGCCAAAGCAATAGGCATATATCTGGGAAAACTAGAATTGTATGTCCATAGAAGAGATTGGTACAACCTCTTCTTCTACCATGGACTTAATGTCTTAGAATTTCTTTTAATATTCTTTTTCCTTTATAGCCATCTGCTTCCCCTTCCATCTTCTTTAATCTTCTACCCCTAAGTGGTTTATTTCTGTTTCTACGATCCTCCTGATTACATTTAACCTTGATTTCAACATTTTATCTTATCATGTTGAGCCATCCTTTCCCGATGATAATTTCTCTATCTATCTTTTGAGGAAAATTTAAGCCATTAACAATCAAACGATTATCAGTTTACCTGTTTAAAAACTTTTTTTTAGTACCTTTGTTTATTTTACCTAACTGTCACCATGTCTAACAGAAGTTTATTATCATTATTATTGTAATTATTAACATCCTGAAAAATAAGTATATATATTTGCGACTGTACAGTTTTAAAAATGAATTCGCCGAGAAGAGAACTCTTAGCTGAAATAATCTTTCTTATTTAATCTTATAACCGTCATAGTTGTCTACTCACATAATATGAATCAAAATGATACTGTTTGAAAGGAAAGTGTTTTTATTTTAGTGCAAATAATTCACCCTAGAACTAATTATGCTTAGCAAAATTGTTATTTTGAAAGGAAATATTCATGAATAACATGGATACCATATACTCTGATGATTTTGTAAAAATTAAAAGAAAGAAGTGGAAACTGCCCCATTCGTGATTTAAGTTGACAAAAATTTCCAACTCAAAATAAATGAATATCAGAAGGGGTTTCCCTGGATATTTTAGTAATTTTAATAGTTGGGATCATCAGTCAATTGAAGCTAGATCACCATGGAAAATCCGGAATCACTAGACGGCCGTTTCCTTCCTATTGTGGAACTCCTCAGAAGTGAGCAGCCACAATTCTTAGAGATTAAGCGCTCGCGAGCGAGAGTAGTAGGTTCTGGGTTCGAATCTCCCATGGAGGGGTCGTGCTTCCAGTTCTTTCAGGTTTTCCATGGTGATCTAACTTCAACTGACTTATGATCTCAACTATTAAAATTGCAAAATAAATTGTAACATTATAATTGTATAGTGGGAAAAATTCGTGACAACACTTAAAATATACCCGTATCTATTTAATTAACTAATTCAGTTAAACTTAAGTTGATGAATTATAAATAGATAGAATATCCACTATGAAAAATTTGACACTTTGATTATTTTATTAAAGAAACATTCATTTCTAAAACTATATTTACGAATTATTTATGGTAAACAGTTACTTATTTTTAGTAGACCACTAATTATAATTTCATGGTATTGTGTTCCCTGAACAGAATAATTTAACAACAAAGCTTTCATTATCATTCTGAACAATATTATCAGTGACTAATTCTACTTGATAATGTTGTCAAGGTGTACAATTGCAATGTAATTATCTACCTGAGAAAATGTAACACCACTATAAGCTTGCCTTTTTAATAATATATTAAGCTTGATAAAATCCCGAATATTGACAATGGGAGTAAAAGTTTTTTTCAAGTCATTATCTTGATATAAGCAACAATACGTATTCAGTAAACTATGATAATAAAAAATATGTTCCAATTACTAAACCATTGATTTTGTATGACGAATTACTAATTATAAAGCTGTCTACTTTATAGGTTTATCTAGGTTGTCACAAAAATATAAGTATATGGAAGTAACTATTGTCATTAACTGAAATCTGTTGGATTGATTATCAGTTTAATCCGTATGGATAAATACTGACGATCTATGTATTGTCAAAGACATTGAATGCTTAAAAAATTCGTCCATCAGATGCATTTATTATTATTATTTGTTTAGTATTAAATTTTCAGTCCTCGAACTATGTTCTCTATTTCTTTCTATTGTCTGTGGTAGTACAACTACTTCTATCACTATAGATGGAATTTCGCTTGTTTATTGAATCATAGTCTGTTGATCTATTGTGAAAATTTAAGCCAATAAAAATATGTCTTAGTTCCTATGTTACTTGTGACTAGTTGACATCATTCAAGTAATCATTAAAAACTATAAGGCATTAAAAATTTGTTCTGTCCTTAGATCTATCCATCTTATGATAGACGTATTATCTTTAAACAACTGCTTCTTCAACTAATATCAACTTGTAATTAAAAAAAAAATTTATTTCAGACTTTTAACATAAGTTTATAGTTTATTTTATAAATTTCACGTAACCCAAATACATATTTATACACTCCATTTTGAACCATACAGTTTATGTACTGATTTATGATACTATCCAGTAATCTAAACCAAACACAATCGGAGGTGGGTTTAAACATATAACTTATTAAGTAAATATTAACTAATTTAATTGGTAACCGCCTGACATGACATAACATTATATACATAGTAACGTATATCAACAACAAAAAAATTATAAAACATTCTCTACTCTTGTCCCATTCTAATTCTAATTTCTACTTACTTACCTAAAAAAATGTAAACAACAGATCGATAAAAATAAAACAATAAATGAATTTCTATAAACTAGGTTAAACTCTTTAATGAATCTAACTAATAATAATTTGTAACCATTGAGGAAAAAAAAATAATTGGAAAATTTCATTTAAAACATAAAAGACTAATAAAACAATAACTCCCTTCTATGATAATCATGGTGCTGATGTTATCATTTCAATGTATGCATATATATGTATATGAGATGAATGAAAGTCATGAAAATTAGCAAAGAAAAAAGGATATCCCCATTCAATTATAATTTTTGAATATTTTCTAATTGCATTCTCTTCAGAGAATATAAATAATGTTTTATGATTAGATGGATGTAATCCAGGTATACCAATGGCTAGTGTACGTCTAGCTAAATTACGCATTGTTTCATCTTTGGACATTTCTAAATTATTTTCATTCTCTTTATGAATATTTAATTTTACAGTTAATGGTATGGTTGAATTGGTATTGGTTACAGTAGTATTAGTATTAGTATTAGTTGTAATATTAGTAGTTGTTGTGATTGTGTGCGTGTATGGTTTTTTGAAAGAATCTAATTTTTGATAGATTATTCCACTTTTTGAATCAAATTCATCATAATTTTGAGATTTAATATAATCATTTTGATTTGTATAATTTGAAAGATTACTTTTCATCTTTAACATATCAGTTGTCTGATTATTATAATTGTGAGTATTTCGATTTTCCTCATTAATCACATTGTCCACCTCGGTTGTTTCCTCTGCTTCGTCTGTTTCATCCTCTTCGAGATTATCATCTCGAAACCTATCAGTAGATATATTATTGTTACCTATACTGACTGTATTTGAAATTGATATGTCATTAATTTGGTTTGTGACACTTGTACTAATGTTACTCTGATTTGACTTATGCATTTCATGACCTCTGTGATCAACCATCGTTTTCTATTTATTGAACCATTTTACATAACGATAAACTTTTCACTTATCTCCAAGATAGCAGAATAACATTTCGAAATAACTAGATTTTTAAATCTCCCAGAGGTGAAGTTATTTTTGTCTCAACACTTTCAATTCCATAGTAGAGTAGACTCTAATAGTTAGCTAGCCTTAATACTTTTTTTATTATGTAAACTTCTAGATCATTAATTCATGTACTGGTTGAATTCAAGATCATAGAAATTTACTTGTGGACAAATTGATAACTGAATAAATTGTTTGAAATAAGATAATAATCCACGGAGTGTTTCATGATTTCTTCTCTCCTGTTGTTGATGACGTTCCTGTAGCCATTTTTTATAATGAAAGTTATTAATCCTGTGAAAATTTGTTATTAATAATCGAAAGAATGGTGAGAATGACTAATAATAATAGTAATCTGTAATGAGCAGTTCAAAGAAATTTCGCATGAGTAGGATAATTATACACATAAATATACATGATAGAAGTATGACTGTCGGCGTCGTTTCTGATCGATAGATAGACACATACAACTTAGCGATTTTTCCTCATAGACAAAATAGTGGAACAAACACAAACCAGAAACTATTTTATTTAACTGTCAGATATGAACTCAATGAAATATATATATAAATGTTAGTGTTCACATATACACACATACACACACAACTTAACCATACTCATAAAGATGTATATGGATATATTTAAATTATACATATATTTGTACGACAATGTCAGAAATGTCTTGGATAACACCTGTCTAACACGTGAACAGATATGTCTCTTTCTCCAATCCAATCATAGGCCAATAACAGGAGTGATCGAATATCTCCACAACAACAACAAAAAAATAAAGAAAAATCAGATATGAGGACAGCTAAGCACTCTAAAAGAAAGATTCCATTGTCCATTCAAAAGTCACGTATTTAATTTGTAGAAATTCGTCAATAAGAAAAATTCTATTTGATTAAAATATAAATGAAAGAATATATCTAGAAATAGGTATTAATTCCATACCCTAGCAACTCCGTACAAGAGAGTAAGCTTTTGTAAAACATAATAACTATATTGTATGTGTGCAATAGATTATGTGACAACAGGTGGTTGGAGGTAGTCTGCACAAAACCCTGGACATAGATTTCGTACTATTTGGCACTTATCAGTAGAGCACATTTGTAATATTGAAGAAACTGGTGCTGCTTTGCCGACTTGATTCAACATCACACGACTTCATAATTTAAGGCGTAGCCACTGAGACAGTTGAGTGGCGAATGACTCCTCTATAACTGACATATTCACAATGGATTGTTTAGTGAGTAGTAAACAAATCCATTTTTAGGTTTTCCTGTTGACTATATTCAACAATCCCATATAAATTTACAGAGAAAGCCTATTTAAGTTACTCAAACTAACGACCACATTACAACTCAGTCGATAGGATTTGACCACTACTAAAGAAACAGACAAACATGGTATCGGACGCTACTCAGTGATCAACTAGTTATAGTATGAATTAACGCTATTAACCGAAAAGACGTTAGAACCTCTTACTAAAATCGCTGAGGCAATCAATCAGCTTGTCTACTTGAAAAATCTAATTCATTTTCAATTTTACCTTTCAATATCTAGTGTGTTGTTGCACATTATATACAGTAGTTAATCTGAATTGTTTTCACTTATACTTGACTGTCTATTAGTAGTAAATTAGTATTTTAGCATCTTCAGGTTTTCAATAAGTTAAACTGAAACCAATTTGAAAGATAGTTTTGTTGGGAACGCTAGATCCCCATAAGCCACTTAGTAAACGTCTTAATTTTGTAATTTTATTTTAAAATTTTGAATTTCTCATTTTCGCGCCAAAAGCGTCCATTATTACCTTCGTTTTGTATTTACCACTTGGAAGGACCTTAAATGTCACTGGTTCATTCCCTCTTTCAATACGCTGTTTTGTGACATTTCCCAAGAACATTTTTATACTGTGTTTCCAACTGCTTGTGGAATATACTTTTCCCTCTGCTGGACCTGGTCTTCTCCCTCAAGTTAGCAGGGCTGGAGCCCAGTGAATAGTTTAGTTTGTTCTGTTGTTGTGTTGCTAAATTTCCCTCCGTTTTACCAGTTTAGGTAATATCGTTATATCTTTAAAAGTAGCAAGTTTCCGTCAAGAATCGAGTTTTTTGAAGAACCATAAAAAGATACTGGGAAGCATCAAATAAATGTTTTTTTCTAATTATGACTTTTCTATATTCACAATTACAAACGGGATCGAATTGAATACCTTCAATAAAAATAATGAACTTCATTAAACCAACTTTTCTTATGCATCTTTTAAATGATTCTTGAGCTATATCAGTCTATAATGCGAAATTATCTTTCATATATTTTGTTTTAATTATCTTTCAATTAACATATTCCCACAAACTGACCTAACGAAAATTATTAGGTCACAAATATATCTTAAGAAATGAAAATATCAAAATTCAGTTATTGTTTTTGTAAATTTTCGTGAACATTCACAAACATCCACGAATAGGAGTTAGATTGAGAGAACTTCAATATTCTGGATGGCAGAAATTCGAAAAATTCCAAAGAACTTCTAGAAGTGTGGGATCTGATCCAATCATTAGTTAATCATACATATATCTGTTCCTGTGTATTAGTATAACCAACGTTATACTATGGTGTTTAACAACTAATCGGTATTTATGTTGGTGCAGATGAAAAAGGCAATAATTCCATCTTATATGCTGTTTCCTGTGGTTGCTCCAGTTTATCACGTAGATACTTTTCAATGTACCTGCTTTCATTGTTGCGCTCTTTGGTTGCACAATATTGATCGTGAAAATTTTGTGGAATTGTAGAATGCACCTATTACTAGTGGCCTTAGTAATCTGTTTTTGACATGTAAGATGCTTTTAATGCATTTTAAGATTATCTGTCTACTGAATTTCGCTGTTAATTTTATGCTTGATGGTGGGCTCGATAAAAATTCCTGGACGAAGTTTTGTGGGCAGTCATTTTTTCCCAATACATCCGCCAGGTATTCCCCTATATTTATCAGCGTCATAGTGGTCCTGCAGGGTGTGTTCATTCTTTTGAACAAGGTTTGTATGGGTTGTCGCTGCAGTAAGCGAATCTCTGATCAGTGTGGGTTAGCTTCCAGTACACTTGAATCTCAAGTTTGCACATATTGGTTATGGTGATCAGGATTTGGAAGAATGATTTTATGTTTTCTGGTTTCGCTTGTGATGTAAACATTTTGTCATCAAACGTTTTTCGTATCAAATTGTTGTTAATCTACAGCTAATCATTTTTGGCTACGACAAATGTGCCGTCTTCACAGCATTTTCAAAGTTTTTGGCTTGATCATTGATAATACTGAAGATTTCAGAGTCTCATGATGAAAGCCAAAGCTATTCGGAAACCACGAGGCCGATTCCCCATTATAATAACCAGGGAAACAATTAACATAGGTCCCAGGATAGTCCGGACAATGCGGAAGACTGGGGAAGATTAGTCAAATAGCTGCGGAAATAAAAAGATACGACCTGGTAGTGCTTAGAATAAGTAAAACCCATTGGGCGCAGGTTGAACAGAAAAGATTAACTTTGGAAGAACTGCTGTTGTACTCCGGTCATAAAGAAAAAATGCCGTACATTCAACAAGATGGTTATAGGTGGCACTATAGTCTCCCACAAACTCATACACAAAGCAAAACATAGTTACCGCCAGATCACACTAAAGAGAACCATATCGATAACATTTACATTCAAGAAAAAACAAGAACAGAGAAACTTACAATATCCAAACAAGAACATGGAAAGTCAAGGCACGAACCGATTACCCAGAAACAAATAGGCAAGTGAAAAAGAGCATTAGAGCTCATAGGCGGAAATATGTGGAAGACCTAACAATGACAGCTGAAGGAGCTCCAAGAGAAGGAGAAGCAAGCGCGGAAATATGGTAAAACAGAACGACTATTCAAGGACAAAGAAACCAAAACAGTCATTGACGTCCAAAGTCAGCAGGACAGGCGCATAGAATACTTTGAAGAGCTATGGGATAATCTATTTTAACTGAACTCACCGGACATCGAAGCAGCACATATAGACCTTCCTATAGCTGTCACTCCACCAATGATCGGAGAAATCAGGATGACCAGACAAGTCAACAGTGGGAAAGCAGTAGGACATGACAATATACTAACTGAAGCAGTGAATTAAGACAGATACAACTACAATCATGCTCCACACCTCATTCACAAAGATTTAGGAGGAGGAACAATTACCCACGGACTGGAAAGGAGGATGCCTCGCCAAGAATACAAAGAAAGGAGATTTGAGCCAATGTGAGAAATATAGAAGAATCACACTACTATCAGCACCAGGTAAACTTCTCAACAGAGTGTTGCTGAACCGGATGAAGGACTCAGTTGACACCCAACTTCAAGACCAACAGTCTGGATTCCGTAAGCATCGGTCGTGCACAGACCAAATTGCGACACTATGATCATCGTTGAATAAACAATTAGATGGAACTCATCACTATACAACAATTTCCTTGATTATGAGAAAGTGTTTGACAATGTGGATATGAGAACATTATGGAAACTTCTTCGACACTATGGTGTATCTGAGAAGATCATCAACATTATCCGGAATTCATACGACAGACTACAGTGCAAAGTAGTTCATGAAGGAAAGCTGACATATGCATTTCAAGTAAGAACCGAAGTCAGGCAAAGCTGCCGACTCTCCCACTTCCTCTTTCTTCTGTTGGTTGACTCGATTATGAAAACCTCGATATCTGAGGGAAAGCACGGAATACAATGGACAGCTTGGAATCAATTAGAGGATTTGAACTTCGCGGATGACCTAGCCCTTCTATCCCATACACACGAACAAATGCAGATGGAGATAGACAGTGTAACAGAAACCGTTGTATCAATAGGCTTCAATATACACAAGAGGACAAGCAAGATCCTCAAATGTAACACGGAGAACACTTGATGAAGAAACTCTGGAAGCGATGGAAAGTTTCACGTATCTGGATAGAATCTCCGATGAAGGTGGAGGATCTAATGCAGATGTGAAGG
This sequence comes from Schistosoma spindalis, assembly GCA_946903255.1. Classification (NCBI taxonomy): domain Eukaryota; kingdom Metazoa; phylum Platyhelminthes; class Trematoda; order Strigeidida; family Schistosomatidae; genus Schistosoma; species Schistosoma spindalis. The sequence continues at coordinate 9,906,697 of OX336424.1, forward strand.
CAATGATTGACAAGCAAGGGCAGCATTCCTAAAATAGGCGATCGTGTGGAACTCAAAACAACTATCGGCCAATATCAAAGTGAGAATCTTCAATACGAACGTCAAGAGAGTTCTACTGTATGTAACTGAAACTTGGAGAAACATCACAACCAACACCAAAAATATACTAGTATTTATAAACAGTTGTCTACGTAGGATGCTCCAGATCTGTTGACCAGATATCATCAGTAACAGCCTACTATGGCAGAAAACGAACCAGCTTCCATCTGAAGAGGAAATTAGGAAAAGACTCTGGGAGTAAATAAACCACTTATTGCGAAGATCATCATATTGCATCTCAGACGAAGTCTCAACTTGGAATTCTTAACGCGAAAAGAAAAGAGGCGTGCAGAAAAACAAATTGCGCCGGAATTAAAGGCAGACATCAAAATAATAAACATTATATGGAAGCAATTGGAAAGGAGATTCCATGACAGAGTTGGTTGGAGATTGCTGATTGTCTGTCTATGTCCCACTAAGAGTAATATATGTAAGGATGTTCACTCTTTTACTCCATTCTGTATGGCTTGATATATATATATATATATATATATATATATATATATATATATATATATATATATATATATATATATATATATATATATATATATATATATATATATATATAAACCGAGATGAACCGAACCAAGGCATGAAATGACATGTTTGTGGAATTCAACATCTGACTCAAAGATATTCTAGATTTATCCATCATTTTGTTTTCCATATCATCCTTTACATCTATTCTACTAATGAGGAAAATGAAACTTTAACCACCATCTTTTTTGGTCTATTTAAACATACAATAGCATAATGTTTTCTTTTAAATGAAGTATGAAATAAACCGTTTTGATTTCAGGAAAAAAGATGTAAGAAAAAGCTTAAACTTTGGAAAATAGTTGACTACTGATTGTACTAAATAACAGACCGATCATGAACGTTGACCATTCTCTTTAATTTATTACTTTAAATTATTATTATTATTATTAATGGTTTTATTCAATGTTACTTTTTTGGTACGATATAGAATTCTCAGCACAAGGTATTTCAACAAGCTTTTGTTAAAATGTTTAGATAGAATGAACAGGTAGTCCACTTATTTAAGCAGGTCACCAGAAGTTTATATAAATTTAATACAGTGTTAAAATTTGAAGACAAATCGGTGATATTTCAGGTTATTTGATTTTCGATAAGCGATCATTGAAATCCTGTGGTCATAATACATGTAACATTCGGCTATCCACTAATTTAATCTTATTTTCCTACTTATTCCCGACAAAAGTATGTAGTGTAATTATGGAAAGCACAGTTTCATCATAACACATGATACGCCAAAAAATACCCCAAAATACTAGAAAATCAACTGAGAAACTTATGCGAGAACATAAAAGCATACCATTAATAACATATTTCATAGTGTACATAACGAACTGATCTTAGTTAAACAGTTATTAAAAACCAGGTGGCACTAGACATCTGTTTTATTATATCACGGGACTCTCCAGCAGTTTTCATCCACAAACTCACCTGTGATTAAATCCTAAACCGTGAGATCCTTTGCATCATGCTAGAACGAAACAAATATCCAGTGTTTCATGATTTTTAATAGTTATCTAACTAAGATTACTCTGTGGTGCAAATTATGAAACTCAACAATCCCCATAAATATCCTGTAGTAAGAATATCACACTATCTATCATTCGGGTTAAACTTTTGATACTCACACACGCACACTCGCACACACACACCCGAACTAAATACAAATATTATGATCCTCAAATACTATGAAGAATAAATGATTTTAAAATGTTAAACTTGTGTTTGTAATGCCTCTTATTATGATTTTTTTCAGTGAAATTTTTAATTTTACACGTTATTCAACCGTAAATTGTAGATTAATTTCGATAACTGTCAACAACAGCGATTTTTTTCTTTCTTTATTTGTTTGTTTGTTTTTGCTTCTTTTTATGTTTCTATTTTCCTGTTTCGAAATTTCAACTTCAGACATATCATTTGAATGAAAGAATTGAAAATAAATAATAATAATAATCTTTTTTTGTTGTTGATTAATTTACTAGAATTTTCACCTTTTAAGTTAAAATTGATTGAATAACAAGAAAACAAATAAATGACTTTTGTGAATAATTAACATTTAATTATCAGTTTTTATAGTTGAGATCATGTACCAATTGAAGCTAGGTCACCATGGAAATCCTGGAAGCACTGGATGGCCATTTCGTTCTATTGTGGGACTTCTCAGCAATGCGCATTCAAAATCCCACCTTGTGAGATTCAAGCCCACGATCTATCGGTCTCGCGCGTGAACGCTTAACCTTTAGATCACTGATCTGGCCGAGATCCAAAGGTGTTAAGGTCAAACTTCAACTAATCCACGAAGTTGAGCGACATATCCACCATTGTTTTCAGTGAGTTACTATCTCACAACAGACCTGATTGAACTCCATTGGTCACTGCTTCCCACTAGAACTCCAGAAAATACCTCTTAAAGCCGATCACTAGTGAGTGACTCATGATCTCAACTATTAAAATTACTATAATATCCACAAGGCCCCATCTGATTTAATTATTAATAAACAAATTTGTCGTTTCCTATCTTGTCGTTGACAATGTTCAATATCAGTTGAATTTTATTATTAAAGGAATGTGTTTTAGTTGTTTTATCAAAGTCCAATAAAATCTGAATAGCTGAGTGGAATAATTTAAAACTTCTCAATGATATTAAATTATGTTAGCATTGTAAATTGACATTACTTTGATAGGATGCTCAAAATTTAAGACAAATAATTATACTATAGGCTTACTAAGACGAAATGGCCGTCCAGTGCTTCCAGGTTTTCCATGGTGGTCTAGCTTCAACTGAATCATGAGCTCAACTGTAATATCCACAAAAACCCCTTCTGAAAATAATTATTTCTTAATTGATTAGAGTATGAGTGGTCTATAAATTGATTTTCTACATTTCTTTATGAAGTTTATCATGTTTATTTCTGTGTTAATATTTTGTACACACATATATACTATTCAGCTGTTTATTATCAGGAGGTTTAATTGTACAACATATTTTTGTTAAGTTCAAGATGATTGGAAGAAAGAGATTGAGAAATCTAGCCTCATATAAATAAAGGGATTCCAAGAAATCTAGTTGTTACAGAAACATTGATGAGTGAAGTTTTTTTACAGAGTAAAATAAATAATATTGTGCAGAAAGCAGTGTATCTACAACTAATAAACAATTATACTAAACGTTATATTTTAAGGCTTTTATCGATATTTTATACTGAATTCATCAATCTGAATTTCCGATAATAACTTTTGGCCACACAGCTATTACAATCTAGTTTCTTTAGAAATGAACTAATGCAAACTAAACTCTTATTATTCGTTTGTGTGAATAGGTGCTCGCAATCAAGCTTCAGTTTATTATTATTATTATTATTATGATTATTATTACTATATTTTAACAACTCAGCACAGCCAGTCAGTATAGCTCACAATCTCTATTAAACGCTCATTAGCATGCATACACAAACTATACCAAGTATGAAATCGTACGTTAAACGCAACCATTTTTAAGTTATTCTAGGATCCTCCATTATGTTTGTGATGGGTCAGATAACAGCGCTCTTCTTTCTGCCCATGGAAGACCTACAGACTACCGACTCAAATCCCACTATATCCGAATAACTAAACTTATTATCCTTGAGAGTTAGGACTAGAATGAGGATCGCAACCCTCAGTTGTTGTGCAAGTGCAGATTTGAGGAGCAAAAATCTACAGCTATCAAATTGTATTCTTAAATCACCCGTATTACTTTTAATTGTCAAGCAGCTGGGAGCTTTGTGCTGCTGCAGTTGTAGGTGACATAATATCGGGAGTCGAAGTATCAGGTGTTTAAGACAACTTCACGGAGAACATATTATGCTAGCAAATCAAACTCATAAGTTCAAATAACGGAAGGAAGTGTGTTGTACATATTAAGTGGAGTACTGACCAGTATGCGTATATTGCAAATAAATTATCTATAAGCCTGACAAGAAAAAACAGCCCGGACTTATGTTCAGGCAGTTACGTGGACATAACAATATAAACTCGGTAGAAATAGACGTAAATGGGTCAATCTAAATACTAACAACTGTCACAAAACCTCGGACCAGATAAAACAGGACATCGACCAAGACGGGACCCATAATGGCTCATAAACACGACGCAAATGTCTCACATTCCCCTGTTGGCAAACAACCTTGACTGGCGAGTAGGATTATTCTAAACATGTGAATGAGCGCATAGTAACCAATGGAATCGCAATGATCCCCTTGACAGTTTCATGCTTAGTTGGCTTTATACCTCTTAGAACAAGTATGGACTTGTACAAACATGTTGTGTAAGTTGATTATAGTCCATATGCATGCTCAGGTAGATTCGTTTTAAATGAGAATGAAATAGAGCTAATGTGTATTTATTTCAGATATGTCCTCGTCAGAAACCAGTCTTCAAACTTAATTAGTAATTGGAAACTCTGAAATATTTATAAAGAACATAATCCCGTCCACCACTGAAAGTTTTCACGTTTTTGTGTCCTAGAATGGCGGATTTACAAGGAAATTTCAACAGGATTCAGAAACCTAGAATCAGGTACTTGTCCGTTGACAGACGACCTTCCTAACAAGTCATCGACTTGTGAAACTCACCATTTGTACAAGTAGTTAAAGCAATATCAGTCAGTATACTCAAAAGCATGACCCACCGAGAGATTTTTAGCTCCATGGTTTACACTAGCCATTCAATCACTTCGCCTACCAATATTGGAATAAAACTATTAGATTTTAAGATTCGTGTAGTAAGGACAAAAGGCCTAGGGTCTATATTATTTTTTTTCTAGTATATTTCTATGATTATCCAGTCTTCTCTTAGATGGGCCAATTGAAAAGGCGGACACCACTGCTTAGGGTTACAGATTCCAAGGACTGATCAGTGATAAGACAGAGTAAAGTGGTCTAGCTTTACAAGCCGCTCTTTGTATGGTAAACCCCAGAGTTCTGGAATTGCATGGGTAGGTGCCCTCTGTACATTTTCCATGATGTAAGAGTCACCTGTCACACAGTGGCCTGAACGCAGTTCTCAAGCCTAGTTTTCACTGAGTTTGTGCATACTGTAGTGAACATGGTTGTATTTAACTTGGTGAATGTCCGTCTTAAATCCCATAGGGTTCTAAACCTTTAAGCTACGACCTCTCGGCAGTGGACCGTGGTCTTTAGGTCATGGCCCACTGTCACCCCAATATCTTTGCGAGGCCAGGCCACGGGTACAGACGCTTCTCCTATGCTGTACCTATTTACCTTTGCACCTCAAAGTGCATATAGACACACTTTGCCGAGTTGATAGAAATCAGCCACTCTTTAGACCAGTTAATCACAACATTTAAGACTGCGTAAAGTGCGCAAGCATCTCCGTCTTTCTAATTAGGTTTTTACGCCTTCAGCATATAGCAACATTTGGGAATCTACTATATTTGGGAGATCATTTACATACAGTATAAAAGTTAAAGGACCTAAGAGTTTGTGTCTAAATGTTCTTACGTCCAACTAGACTCTAAGACACTCATTACAGAAGTTGACTTAAATTTACCCTGGATACCTTTCTAAATTTCAACAACTTCCAAAGTCCACCTCCTCCGATGTCCTCACAACTTTCAATACATCTGTAACGAACGTTTTTAGAAGCGCTCATTATAGTTGCCGAAAATGACCTTCAACAGTCAAGGTCCGAGTGAAAGCGACTTGGGGAAAGATGCTAACGTTTTAATAATGGAGCTAAACAAAGGTTCTTATTACATCTGGGTATTACATATATTTGTAGGTTTCCAGTCGACGAATCTTGGGATTCAATGCAAAACAATTGCACAGTTTCCTTCCGTTCTTGAAAAATATCCTTTCCCTGTTGTCATAAACTCGATACTATTAAAAATCACTCAGATATTCTGCGATGGGTAGGCGGATTTCTAAATATTCTTACTGTCAGAAACAATTACCTCCGTCTCTGCATTTTACGTGCATGTACCGAGTGTAGAACTCACTTCAAAAAACTTACAGTCTGTGAGGATATCATCCGTAAATTGCTACCTTTTACGGAAAGTAATGACCCCACTGTTCGAGCTCTCACTTTACGGTAAGTTGGCATTAACCTTATGTAGGCTGTATAGTCTCTTTGGGATTTTAAATGAGATAACTCGCGATCATCTTGGGGTTCATCATGCCATATTGAAACTGATAGAGTCTCATTATGAAGTTGAATCAGATGCTGCTGTTTGGGCCTGTCATACAGTTGCACCTATATCCAGGTACTTTTTACCATGTCGCTGTAACTTTTGTTTTAGTGTCTTTGCTGCAAGTCTTTGCCCTATATTATGTAAAATACTAAATAACTTGTCGGTAGATATGGATACCAAGCTTAAGTTACTGTATCTAGGAAAACACATGCATCATAATTCTGCTGTCGCAGAAGAGGTTTGTTCGGATTTCCAGTTAATCGCTACCTCAGATACGTCACTGCTTGACAGCAATGCTTGAAACTTACAATACCACAGATTTCGTTACTGGGATTCTAGATACTCTTACAGTTTTAGAAACCCGTGCTCCTTTGCATGTCCATGTTCAGGTCAGTTTCTCATGGTTTGGAAAATATAAATTATTTCAGAATATCAAAACAAATGTTCATTACCGTAAAATGTTTTTGTCTTATAAATCACTTTTATCATTGATCTTTTTCAGTGCTTACCAAGTTTGAGATGTGGGACATTACCAAAAGACATACATCACCTTTAGTCTGTAAAACGTTTGTCGACTTATAATCCCACGTTTTTAGTTTATCAAAACCGCTGTCTCGATTTCTTTTTCCGTACTCATCAAACGAAATAATAAAGTTCACCAAAAAATAACATTTAGCTGTGTTTGCGGTATTTAGAGAGTAACAGTCCGTCTAACCTCACTCAAGCTGTGTTAACTTGTGAATTTTCGTTGGTATCACCCATTAACTCCCAAATCACCTTTGATTCTATTAGTTTAGGAACAACAAATGTTAGTTAGCTAAAGTATTCACTTATTAATTCGATACCATTAGTCATTTGTGTTTTATCTACTTGGGAGGATCTAGTTAAAACTTTTAAAGAGAGGTTTTCCAGTAGTCTCTCCCACTTTACTATGTGAATACCAAACAATATTTCTTACGAAAGACTAAGCGAGTTTCAAATGATAAAGGATAGTAATGTGGTCTTGATTTCTAGTTAATTGAATGCTTCAGTAATTCAAACTTATCGAAATAAAAATGTGTAATGGTTTATCTTAGTAGACTGTGCATCTTGAACTAATTGTAAACAGTAATTATGAATATTGACGTTGGTCGAAAAGTCATAAGTAGTAGTTTATTATAAATGTGCATATAATGTACTGTTATGCGCCCCTGTAATAAGTAAGGCACTAAACGATAGTTTGACTGTAATGTTTAAGACGCTATCGCAGGGTAACTCTGGGTAATTTAAACTATTTATTTATTGCATAACAGATGTTGTACAATAGAAACCTCATGCAGATTTCGTATCTATTGGAGCATTAAACATATTTTCTGTAGGTTTTATATTCTGGAAAACCAATGAGTCACTTCATTCATACCAGTCAAAACGAGCTTTACACTCAACCCACTGATTAACACTTCTCTTTGGTATGCATCAAGGAGGTTAATATCATGATTCGTTATCATTTTAAAGTTTCACTACTGTTGTTTTCATCTAGACTTAACAAAATTAGTGACTTGCCGAGGGACTTGAAGTTAAAATACAAGTAAAGTTAACCAAATAGATTTTAAAAAGCACAAAAATTTCATGTCCACATGTTGCTTCATTTTAAAAGCCCTTTTAAATTCAATTAACAAGTCTACATTGTTCAAAAAGTAATTTGGGAACAACGAAGTAGAAAAAATTATTTAAATGGTTATATTGTATTTATGTAACATTGAAATATAGCGAAAGGCTTTAAACTTGGTCGTTTTGACTGAGGGGAAGGATTTCATGTTAGTTGTGCTTAATACAAAAAGGTTGCGGTGGTCGGTATTCAACATAACCACTAACCTTCGTGTACGGTTCGTCCTGAGAACGTCACTAGATAACCCTCAAACGGTGTAATAATCAGGAGGCGAATACGAAGTATTGATTAAGTTTATTATTACACCACGCACAGATCACCGAAATGACAGGTATTCTAAGCAAGCGAGTAAGTGAACAGGATATATATATATATATATATATAATGAGATGAATGAACCATCGTATCAACTAAGCGACTAATAGTACGGTTAGCAGAATGAATATATGCGTAGGCAGTAAGCAAGGGTATAGATAAGTTGTTATTGTACGAATAACTCTCCATTAAATAAGTTAACAAAAGAGGTTAACCAAATTAAATGTGAAAAAACTCAATTGCACGTGAGCTGCTATAAGGTATCTCTTAGTTGATAATCCAGCCGTATAGACATGTGTTCAATGAATCTCGTGTTCATGATGATTTAAATTATGTATAGCTCGGTAGTTTGGATCTTGAGCTTTAACCACTAAGTAATCCATTTGAAATCCAAACTAGCTAGTATTTACGTCGATGTTTTCTTATATCTCAGTAAATAAATCAACAAGTTATTGATCATTTCCTTTTTTTTGGAAGTATTGTAAAGAATTATTTAACTCATCTCCGCATTTTAAAGTCTTACTGTTTTTATTCGAGGACCTATGGAAGCACAATATACTGAGATCATTATCCTGATATACAGTCCTCTAAAGTTATCACTGAAGAGGACTATTTCTATTTTTTTAAAACCCTTTAAAGCTAGTTTTTCAGATTCGTTTTGTCAAATTTATCTAGAATATTAAAATATTATCCCTTGGATTGATCTTCAGATATTTTTTAAATCCATAGATTAATCTTCTTATCAAACGATTATCTATAGAGCAAAGACATCAACTTCGTCAAAGTGTCCTTTGGAATCTCTTAACTCTAGCTGAAAATGTGTCACATCACTTCGAGAAATCCCATATCCTTGTGAGTTCTGATGTAACTTATTGCAAAATTTTCTAAAATAAATAACTTATAGTTGCTAACATCTACAGTAATTTTCACTATCGAACAAAAAAATTAACCGAGTACGATGCCTGATGAAATGTTTAATTCTGCAGTTTTACACTTCAGCACAGGAGAAGTTGCTAGCAAAGTTCCTAAATATACTTTATAGAATTTTAAATTTCCTGACTAGTAAGGTTACTGATGTTACTATCCATTTCACGGTAAAGAGTAATCGTTTTCTCGTGTTATACCTCAGCACATAATTGACATTTATTTGTCCTTTCTTTCTATAGAGACTGATTAAATACATAGGCTCCACTGTCTTACAAAATTATTTTACTGATCATCGATCCGTTTACTACATTAAATGATAGAATGTTATACTTTTTAATTGAAATCTAAACTCTTATTCCACCACACCATATCAAAATCAATTTTTACTTTTGAATGTAATGTAAATTGCTGTTGTTTTCTTTATAATTAGCAAAGTAGTAAGACATGTTTCAAAATCAATGAAAGTGGGGCAGATACATTCATTCTTTATGTCCCATAAAAATCTATAGCATGTTTTTAATCGCTAGATTTCGTTTGTTCTTCTCAAGTTTTCTCTCTTAATTTTTAATTACTCAAGTACTATTTGTGTTATTTTATTATTATCGTTTATTTTCCTTCTCATTTTGTTTGCTTCACCTAATTGGGCTATGTTGGACAATTTTTACGACTACATGGTTGCCTTCTATTTAATTGTCACTCATAACGAGTACTAGACTATATGTGGTTTCTGTTTCTTAAAAAATTTATCTCGATTAAGTGTAAATTCTTAGGAATATAATAATTTTGTTTCACATCCCACTGACCAACTTTATTTCGTTTTATTTCAATGAAATTATAGCTTGAAACACGTTAGGGATTTAATCACTGTAACATAAATTGATGAAGCATTTGATCAACTCCTAAAAACAAATAACCACAAAGAATCTGCACTAAATTTTTATTGATTATCCTTGTTTCAGGTTATCATTACTCGATAGATATAATATGCAGTTACGTAACACTCTTATCCCCTGTTAACTTAATTGACACTTTTATTTTGATGGATACTATGAACTGTGTGATTTGATTCAAGATTCCTTGTAATGAAATAACTTGATCAGACTTTAATGTTCCCATGTTCGAAAGCTTATAGGTATTGAGGCTTTTATCTGTAAGTTGATAAATACTTTTATAAACTTCAGATTTCTGAATCATTTACGATTGATTAGTTAAAAGATAAATCTTGTTATGGTTGAGATTGGTAGAAGAACTATAAAAAAAACCAGTGAACGACCGATGCTTCTATCTTTATAGTTTCCTTCTCAGAAAGGCCTACAACCCAAGTTGCACTTAGTCGATAAATTTGCTTCAGTCCAGTGTTTACGTTTAAATCTAGAAGTTTTCCTTTTGCAAAACTTAGTCGACTTGCATACAATACAATACGTCAATGACCATTATTCCATATAGTGCTAGCTTGAAACTATCTACCTTCTGAATAATTTTTTTACAATTTTGATGTTAATACTATCAAATTCTTCTTCCAGGAGTTGAGTTCCCTTTACCATGGCGAAAACTGTAGCAAAATGGATAAAGCGTTAGTTTTACAAATCTTTTATTGCCTTACTACATCATTCCATTCTGTTGAATTTCTCACATTGCCGTCCGGAAGAGAATCTAATTCAGTCTCATGTAAGATCAGTTTTTATGCTATATTTGTGTGTTGTATTGTTTCTTTGTATTTTTTACGTAGATCAAAATGATTTAGGTGAACTCGATCTTCTTTTTCGATGTTTCATTTGAATAACAATCACCGGTTTTTCTCAAATCGACTCAAACTAAATGTTATTATTACTATTATAACTAGTTATCCTACTTACTATCAATAAGTAGTGTGATAATGTGGTTAATTTCTTTGTAATTAATTCAGATATATTTCTCACTGTAAAATAAAAAATAAAATTGTAACAATCATCAGCGAGCGTAATATGTCTTCTCATGTCGACCACAACTACATAAAGGTTGAATTGAGTATGTGGTTAAATTTTTTTTACGTTTATGCGAAATCATGTGTTTCAGAAGGATCGAAATATTCAACGATAAACAATAAATTTAGAGTATTACTTTTCTTCTCAGATTATTCCTAAGTTACAGAGCTGTCAGACAATTAAATAAATAATATTCAGTTGCTGAGAATACATCAACTGAATGTGCGAAACTTACATAATATGTTTTTATTTCTGTTATATCCCAATGAGTAAAAATAAAATTTTTCTACTCACTGGGATATAACGAAAATATATTCATTATGAATAAAAAGGTTTCTTGGAAAGTTGGTTAAAGCTAACTGAAGGAGATTAACAAGGATGTTTCTTCAAATTTTAAATTGGTTAAATAAATATATGGAAATCCTTTCCAGTTTTTATGAACTAATGATAATTATACAGTGAATGAATCAAATCATTTTTATATTATAGTATCGGTGAACAAAAGAAATGTGTTCACATGTTGGTTGAATCATTTGGTTTCAAATCTTCAGGTTTCAGTTTTGAACCCACTTTCATTTAATTTCGTTTGGGTAGATGACTATCGCTTTTCTTCGTATAAAACAATGTTTAAACTCTAGGACATCAGGTGGTACTTGACTACTGTGTTCTTTAACTGATCAAGTACATATCTATTCTGAAAATGATCTCAGCTCTTTTGTAGTACTTGAAGTGATGATTAAGTGAAATGTTATGCCTCATTTAAGTGAAAAAAGCAAGTTACAAAATACATCTAGAAACCTCCGTGTGATTTACGACGTTATGTAATAGCTCTTGTGTCATTAGTTGGAGACTCTTGGTAACATGGCTCAGAATCGATCACAATGGCGTAGGTATATACACTCTCTGTCTTCCCTCAAACCGCGTGATTAAAATCGCTTCATATCTTTCTTTCTACGAACTAATTCTTTCTTCCTGTACTATATCCTAATATGCAATCTTTCTTTTATATATTACCACCATTAGCTTAACCACTCCTATGAATCCGGTGTTCATGTTGCTGTGCTAATGAGGTATGGCAACTTGGACCGATACATATATGTGCCTGGTCCCACGTTTTAGCTGACTGACCGATTCTCGTGTCATTCATCCATGACAAGTCAAACCAAACTATATAACCCCACTCTTGGTTTCCTAGATCTACCTTAGTTATCATAAACTTCAGTTCAATGAAACTGAAATTATATACTACAAAAATGATAAGTCCTTGCGAAATTGAACTGATTTAATTAGAAAATAACATTTATTCACGATTAAGCTTTATTACCAATACTGATTCACTCTTTTTGTCCCAGGTATTAAATACACATCAAAAAGAATGTTGAGAAAATAAAGTTATCAGCTATTCAACTAGTGATAATTTTTCAGTGTACTCTCACAGACAACTCATTAAACATTTAAAACTCGTGGAGCAACAATTGAAAGGAAACACGAAAAAACGATATATTTGACATAATAGTTAAGATTGATTGGTATTTATATGTTGAAGATAAAATCATAAAAAATAAGAAAGGAATAACGTTTTAAGTGACAATAAATGCCGGCTCAGCGGTCTAATGGTTAAGCGCTCGCGCGCGAGACTGATAGGTTCTGGGTTTGAGTCTCGCGTGGGGCGGGATCGTACTTCTGAGGAGTTCCACACTCGGACGAGACGGTCGTCCGGTGCTTCCAGGTTTTCCATGATAGTCTGGCTTCAATAGACTCATGATTTCAACTATTAAAATTTCTAAAAATCTCCACAAAACCCCTTTTGTTAAAAAAACAAATTGTTAAACTAACATAACTATCTTAGCATGGTAATGATTGATGTACCACACTTTCTTTCTGCATGCAAAAGTCATATCAGAAGCACTTAATGGAAATCGCCCTTTGCAAAACGGAGTAAAAATGGTGTATGTTATGTTTTAATTATTTTGAATGCTTTTGAGACATAAACTTAGTGTCTAGTATCCATTAAATGTTTAGTAATCGCACTTGAAATATTATGAATTCATTTTATCCTGGAAATATTGTTTTCGATTTATTTAAATTTATCAAGGGATCAAGATGCATGAAATAAGCTATAGATGTTGATCATAATATTATATATATTGTGTATATGAAATTATTTTTGATATCTACCACTTAATTTCAGATTATACTCCTGTTGATTGTATCAAAAGTGCACTAAAAGATTCATCATCAGCTTATCTTCTGGTTCGCGCAATTCAATTAGCTTGTAAACTGACTATATTAAAAGGTGAAAGTGATCAATTAAAATACACTGACGACGAAAATTGTGAAATTTGTATAGATGATGATAATATTAGATTTGAGTTTAAACCAGGACAATTAATTCAACTCCTTTTCCATCATTTTAATAGTCCTGTTAAAGAAGAAGCAGAAGGAACCATAAGCAAACGAAAAGCACTATGGTATCTGTACGATAGTCAACTTCCAGTCGACGATTTAAAGGTAAATTGGATTTAATTCAGTTTATGTTATATACACATACTATCTTAAGATTTACTGGTTCCACTTAATTGTAGATCCAGGTTTTTATTCTACTATACCAATCTCTGACACCGTATCAATCATTTATAAAGCCAGTTGCCTTACTGGTTAAATGTAGTCAGCTTCCAACAAATGTGGTTGTAAGTTCTTAAACTACTCTTCCTGCTTCGATTTAAGCAGTTAGTTATAAGTATTGCTGGCCCACTCATTAATTAAGGCTACACCGAAATGCTTTATTCATTAAGGCTTTCATAGTATAAACCTTATCTTTAATGATTTGTTTTTCGATTTCACACAGTCTTACTGAAATAGAATGCATTACATTAAACAAAATACAGTTCAGTGAATAAAATATTTCTTTTCAACCTTATCATGTGATCGAAAGTATTTTCAATTATCGAATATAAGTTACGTAGTAATTGACAGGTAATAGTAAGCAGATAAAATGAAAATAACATTTAAATTAGGGGTATACAAAATAACTATCCACTTAATAAATATAAAGAATATTAAAAAGAGATAAACACATGTTAAACCAACTTATAAAATTGAAAGAGGGTTAAAACTGTGATAGCATAAAAGACTGTGCATGTTGCTTCTAGCTACAGAGATCAGGCGTGAGTTGATAGATTGACAATACCTCAGATGTTCATATGTTTCTTTTGGAGCCAGTATGTTTGAACTTATTGGTAATTTTGAATGAAATTTCTAGTTGAAATAGATGGCTAGAATTCACCAAATGTTCAACAATAGAACTATGAAATAGTTTTTAATTCACCTATCAATAACCCTATAGATAAATGTCCAGATATACGTCTGAAAATAACTCACTTTATTTGGCCATTACAACATGCTTCAAATGAATTTATTTTATACTGTAGATCTTGTTATTTTTACTTTGTTCAAATTTATTCTTGATTAGAAAGTTGAAAGGATTTATTTATGTTTAACTCATTATAATTTTAATTTATGATATACTTGGCACATATTTAAAGTTAGTATTTTCCATACTTAACCCAAGTCTATAAGACATACTGTTACGAGTGTAGATGAAATACTATTGAGGATTATAAAGAAAAATGTCTATATGTACTCTCAAATAAACTAGTTGCAGAGAATAATATTGCATTGTGTATTCAATAGGCGTGAGGCTATAATTTCTGGATAAACCGATCAGATTCAAGATGATAAGTCTTGGATTTTGTTGGGAAGTTTATTCATCCATATGGCTAAATAGCATTATAACTGATGTTAGTTTGCGATGATGAAAACCTCAACTCTAATTCCTTATCCTAACTTCTAACTCGAAATCCCGATTCTGATTCCTCAAACTATTTCATAATCCTCTTTAGATTCTAATAGGTAGGTGAATTTTCTCAAGGTCATTTTGACATCTCTCAAACGTCAACCATGTATTATAGTCCCATCCCGTTCATTTATTTATTTGAACACATAAATACTGGTACAAAAGGGCACTAAAACTATATGCGCCACACAAATAAAATGAAAAGGACGTCCCATCCTGAGTTACTTCGGAATCGTGGAATTTACACAATTTAACTGTATTACTTATAAGTAACTATTATTTTACTTTATAAATTACTTTGCTACATTTTTAAAATCTAATAAGCGCACGTTCGATTTTATTAAACTGATGATCCTTTTTTCTTTGTACCTGATTTTGATTATTGGTTGCTAGTTCCATTAGCACAAATTTAACTCTGTAACTTTGAAATATAATAATTATGTATTTCTAAGAATCAATTACTATACTGTTTCCTAATATTCCTTGGTCTTTGGATTTCGCATATCCGGATGAAGAATGAGATGGGAACAAGATAATATATTCTGAAGGACTCGAGCAATTGATGGTACAATAGTGTAGGCGATAACATTTACATGGAATTTACATGAGAAACTCTTAGTATCTTCTCGATTCGTTTACTACCTCTGACTGGTTCAGAATGAAGTAATCAGAATGTTTAAATCTAACCTTTCACTATACTCCCAGTCATCAAGATTTAAATCCCGGAGATACATTATTTTTCAGATTGTATCTTTTGTAAAATCATCATAGTGTGTTCATTTGTCGGCTGGTATTATTATAGCCTCAATTTATTTGCTTTTTCAAAACTTCGATTAGTCATCTCAGTGTTTTGAATTTAGCTGATATATTTATTTATTTATTTTAACACATAAGTATAGGTACAGGGAGGCACCAAATACATATGCGCCACACGAATCTCAATTGATTTGTGTGAGGGCTGTGATACTGCGCGGGTGCCCAAACCGAAGCAGGTGGTTTTCTTAAGGGGCCACACCCCGAGCCTTCGACCTGAAGATCTGACCCACAAGGCAGTGGAGCATCGTGAGGAGATGCAGTCCCATGGTAGCCGGTGACCAACGATTGGTTCATACGCCATTTTTTCCCGCAGGATACTGGAGCCCATGTGCACCATTGGTTTGGGATCCGGTTAAAGCGCCGGACATTCGGTTTTCGTCCTCTCATTTTTGTAAACAACACTCCCGCTACGAGAAGTCAGTGAGTAGGACTTCCCTGACAGAGGCTATATACGCATGGCCATGTAAGAGCATTTGGAGAGGGAGAGCGGACTCTCCCCACTTTCGGCCGTACCAGGGCATTTGGGGGCTAAATCTTATGTTATCAATGTTTCACTAAAATCTCTTGTGATGTATGCAATACGCTAAATATATATTATTTTTGTTGACGAACCTTAATATTTCATAATTTTTGGGCAACTGGTTTACTTCAATATAACTAAATGTCTAATGAAACTTGCAACTTATTTGTTTCTATGGTGTATTTACATCTCAGCTGATTGTTTTAATACTGCCACTCACTCACACGTCATTTTCTTTAAGTTAAATGGTAGACAGCAGGGGAGTTCAGAACATCTATCTCATCATTGGGTTCAAGTCCCAATGTGAATATCATTACTGCGATCCAAGCGCATTTAGCTGACGAGTCCTGAATAGCAAGAAAAAATCCCATTGCTAGGCATTATCCAACTTTAATAAACATTTAATCAATTTTATGATCTTTAATGAAGTCTTGTACATGTCTCTACCTTTTTTCGTATATCCATCAAGAATTAGACTATCAAATTTGTATGCACATGTTCATTTGCTGCCGTCAACAAAATTACTTTTAAGCAATTGTTTAGTCTAATGTAATGTGTTTTCATTTCTTATCTTTTTTTAGCGTATTTATAACCTACTTGTTGAATTCTTCAGTACCTTTCCATCTTATGCATCTCAATTGCATAAGATGAACTTTCTTCAAGGTATAAAACTTGGTAAGTTATTCAACAGTATATATATTTGTAGACCTTTTTGCTTGTATGTTCTCAAATGTTCATTTAGTAAATTCGTTGAGTAGTATGAATTACAATCTCACTAAACCCTTAAATGATCTTGAAAGGTTGGAACAAAATTTTATCTAACTGTTTACTTTAACTTATAAGAAAGTAAGTTATGTGATAACTATATTCATTAATTCATAACAGACTTAATAATGAGATGCTCAAAATCAATTATCAGAGCTTATGGGCTATTAAACACTGACTATGGAAACTCTTTTGTGTAAATTCCATGAAATTAAATGTACGATTATTGTATGTTTTAGTTTCCAAAAATGACAGCTGATTTTTATCGTCTATCATAATCATATTTCGTTAGTATCAAGTTGTTTAAACTTTTTTTCTTGTTAGGAAGTGGTAAAATTAGAAGTTAATATTTTAGTGTTCCTCGATAAGCTAGAAATAGTTTTACTCCAAGATTATGATTCATGCTGCCACAGAATTCGAATAATCTTACTGAACTATGTTACCTTCCTCCGTCACCTATTTTCCAATTCTAATTGTAGGTTGATTAATCATGTATATTTACGGTAACTACAGTTACAGTTAATAATTATTATCCAACATTCCTATGACATAAAATATTCTTAGAAAAGCAATCGCCTTTTTTATTTAAACACATAAACATTGGCACAAGAAGGAGCCAAAGATATATGCGTCACACTTCGTTATCCGATTTGTGTGAGGGCCGAAATACTACCTGGAAGCCCGAACCGAATCAGATGGTTTTCTTAGGAGACCACTCCCTAGCCGTTGACCTATAGGTCTAATCTATGAGGTAGTGGAGCAAGGTTATGAGATGCAGTTCGATGGTAGCCGATAACCAACAATAGTTCCATATGCTATTTTTCCCCTCTGGATCATGGAGCTCATGTGTACCATTGGTTTCGATTCAGACTTTACAACTCTCCTAGATGGATCTTGTATATGTAAATAACATGTTACTAGTTACAATCTCGTTTTCTATTCATTTAGATTTTAATTAATCAAGAGTATTATCATCAATTGTTAAGCAAACTATATGTCTCAAAGTTGTTTACGTTAACTTGTCTAGTCGAACCAGTCAATTCAATCCAAGTAGTATATACTCTAAAGGAAGAAACTGATCGAAATTCAAACCTTCATACCAATAACTGGAAGATATAAAACTTTCGTTATTTATAGTAAATAGTACAATCCCATTATAAATATAACTTTTATAATTCTATTTTAGATGGAGCAATTTCTACTGGTTTATTATGTCAATTTTTGTGTACAATGCATGCTAAACTGTCACAATTCCTATTTCTTAGTCCTTCAGTGACAACACTTGATAGCGACATGAAATCTATTCAACTTAATTATTCAAATGTTTTATCAAAACTGACCAATTCTATTCATGAGAATAGTTTATCATCATCCACTTCCATACAAGATTGTGTGAATTCTGTACTTGCCACTGTTGGTTTAGTATTTCAATTAACTGGTGGTTCACCGTTAACACAGAGAGAACAAACAATATTAATGCATTCTGTAGCAAAATGTTTAGGTGAAAAGATCAGTAATAGCGGTAGTAATACTAGTACTGGTAGTATTGGGTCATCAGGTTATCGTTTATCACCATGGATTGTTTATCAGTTAGCAAGACAGGGCAATCGATATGGTCAGCATGAATTCGCTGGTAAACTTTACGAGAAATTATCCTCTTTGGTAAATCCATTCATTATTTATATTATTATTATTACGGATATTTTTGAAGCTTGCTTTAGTAATAATATATGTTTAAGTGTAACTAAATTTTCTATTGTCATCACGTAATTTCATCCCATTCTGAAGTCGAACCAACTACTCGTTTACTATAAATAATCCATGATTGATGTAAAACATTGTTGGATGCAAAGAAAATTTTAATTTTATCCAAAACTAAACGAAAATCAGGTGAATAAACTTCACTTGCCTGGGTTTATATTTTCCCGTTGTGTTGATGTTAAATAAGAATACAAACCGTTACATGTAAAACAAAATTCATACCCGTCGCACAAGCTAATTTCTATGTATTCAGTGTTAAGCGCGTTGTGTGCTTAAGGCGAAAGGTATTGTGCTCGAGTATCAGTGTAAACATCACCACTAGGATCCAGTTGACAAATCGAAAATGGGATGAAATGAGCGTTTTCAATTTCACTATTAACCGTTATCCATTATAGGGTAAATAACGTTTTTTGATCTTTGTGCACACGTATAATAATCCAACAGAGTTGAAAGAGATGAAGTAGCAAGAAAACAGAATGAACTGAAATTTCGACATAATGGGTTATAAATGTGAATGAGGCAATTTTACTTTGTCACCACCATCAATCATTTTATACGGGTTATGTGAGTGAATCAAACTACTCAGTAATAATAGGTAGCATAGCTTGCACAGAAAACAAGGAATGCCATGGAGTAGGAAAGAGTTACCAAGGTTGGGGAGAGTCCGCTCTCCTACTCGAAATGCTCTCGCTTATCCACGCGTATACAGCCACTGCCAGAAAATTCCTACTCACTGCTTTCTCATGACGGGGGTGTTGTTTACGAAACTGAAAGGACGAAAAGCGAACATTCGGTGCCTTAACCAGGCTGATGGATACGGAGGATCCACCTAGGGGAGTTGGGAAACCCTGACTCCAAACCAATGGTACACATGGTGTATTGTTAGTCATCGGTTATCATGGAACTGCATCTCATAACCTTGCTCCACTACCTCATAGATTAGACCTATGGGTTAACGGCTCGGGAGTGGTCTCCTAAGAAAACCATCTGATTCGGTTCGGGCTTCCAGGTAGTATTTCGGCCCTCACACAAATCGGATAACGAAGTGTGACGCATATATCTTTGGCTCCTTCTTGTACCAATGTTTATGTGTTTAAAAAAACATCAAATAAAAATCAATCCAAAATTTAAAACCCGAATATTCTTTAATCTCGTCACTATACGAAAAATGTAACTCATTCTAATCTTTGTCTTTGATTTCTTTATAATTTACAAGTTCAAATACGTAATTCTCAACTGCTGAGTTGCGTTCTCACACATCAATCAATTGTGTAGTAACAGTAATCATAAAGAATTCATGATTGACATAGTTCTACTGTCACATTAATGAAACAATTACCCATTGATAACATTGGATCCCTTTGCCTACTACCACAGATTGATGTTTGATTCAGTGATCTAAATGTAACGTGCTCTCAACGAAACGTGAAGACTTTTTGTTTCAATATTCGTTTGCGTTTTTAGTTGCGCATTGCTGAATATTTCTAAAATAGGATTACTTATCTATCCAGTACTTCTCAATCTATATCAATACATCATAGTAAACAAACTCAACTATAAAATATGAGTTTCGTGGCTTCATAGTTGTATAAACGTGCAAGCAAGTCAACCACTGACTAAATCTTTTCTTTTTTAAATGTTTTTTGTGGAATTTGCACATATTTTTTATTCCTCTTGAATTTTTTTCATATAGGCTATAACAGAAAAATCATGCTTTTGGTTAACTGCTTTATCAGAATTCAGTCAAATGGAATTCAAATTAATCAATTTAACTAGAAACTTGGAAACAGATGTACAACAAACAATGTCAGCATCCAATATACCGGTTGATCAATCAACACAACCTACAGTATTCACAAAAAAGTCCTGGATTGCTAAATTAATTCTAGGTTTAAGAACTGCATCAGAAGAAGCTTGTAAATTACAAACTACTATCATGGTATGAATTGTGTTCTTTTTTTACTGTAAAGTGCTCTCTTTTCAAATGAAAAACCCTTTACATGCATATCATTTGATTGACTAACTTGTTATTGAGAATTTAACAGTAATTGTTAAGAAATAATGATGATTTACCACAGAGATGAATGTCAGCCAGGAATGGAATCTAGGACATGCGTTTCGTCCTATTTCAGACTCGTCAAGTGGATGTACTGTCAACATCCTGAACCATTCCAATGCTAAACATTAATGAGAAGATCCAAACAACCAATACAAGTGAGATAACTATTTTTACTCGCAAATAACTCTGGACAATTATCATTCTAAGTAATTTGCCAGTAAATTCCAAACTTCTACACACATTTAATAATTCTTAATTTAATTTATCGGAAGCATAAATTATTAATATTTAAAAAGTATTTTCCAAAGGATTCTACAACTTCAGAATTTCTGGTGACAGTATAGAGAGCTTTTGGCTTCTGAATTGCTTATTCAATCCATTTTAATGCTATTAATTTACCTAGTATTGATATTGGTTTCTTCGAACTGGATTGGATTTTTTTAATCTAAGTTTCGACTTGCATTCTGGACAGTATCAACGAATAATTCAAGTAGAAGTTGTTTAAAATAACAATGAAAATTCCTAGATTACACTACATGATATAAACTAGTGAATTATTGGATAGTACTTTGCCAACGCATATCTGTGCAATGTTTTATGTTGGCTGCTTATTTAATGATAATTGTTATGCTTTTTGTCTCCTATTTCTTAACATTTTCAGTGTGTTGGAGGCAGCGATGGACGTTGGTTTCAAGCAAAGTATATTCAAATAAGAAGTTTATTGCTAATTAATTTATCAAATCTCTGTTCTACCGCATATCATGCATTGAGAATTAAACGATGGTCTGGTTCAATTTTTATGAATCAGTCATGTCGAAATGATTCATCTCAGTTCCAAACTGCTCAATGTGTTTTGACTAACAATAATAATGATGATAGTAATAATATAAATATGAATACATCATCAAATTTAGTCTGGGTAGGTTGTTTATCATTCATTTTACAATATTGGGTTGATCTTACTGGCTTGTTAGTTCAGTTGTGTTTCTTTGTGTACACAAATATTATGACAAATATTATTTTTCAAAAATGGTGTTGTGACTAGTAGAGTTTAGGCATATCAGTGGGGTAAATAGTTACTACTAATAACATAAGATGATCTTCACACTATATCGCGAAGTGGTTGAATTTCAGATTGCACTGCACTGTGATCTTTATTTATTATCTATCAATAGTCTGGACATGAGAGTAACACTAAACCTCTTTCTATAAAGGTAAAAGAACTATAACTGACTTATAGCAGCAAGAGGGGTTAGATATTTATGAATTACCTTTAGAAGTATTTATGTATTAGATTCCAATAAATATCCTTACAAAAACCGGAAACGTCATCTAACAAATTATATTTTATCATAGTTTCTTCTTGTGTTTTTTTTTTACCTGTACAGCTTTCAAGTTGTGTTGAATCGTGGAATAATTTATCACAAGAAATTTCCAGTCTTCGTGTACAATGTTTGGATGCTGATCTTCAAACACATAGACATCTAGAAGCGTATCCTTTACATAATTATCAGTAATATTCCCTGTAACGTATCTGTAGATTACATATTTTTTAAAGTTTGAACAACAGAACTCACATAGCAAATTTCATCTTATTTGGTACTTGTCCGACTATGTTAAATCGACTCATGATGTCAACTTGTGATAGTATCTTTATGTTGTAGTAAGCGTTCACAATGAGTTTATTAATACTGATGAGTAATCTTTGTCTATTACATAATATTTATTTACTACTAACATTTGTCAAGTGGGGTAATAGTTTAAGTTTTTAATCATTCAAATTTCAACCATTAGATTGAAGTTTCAAACTCTCCTTAAATTTGTTTTTTGGTTTAGATCAAGTGATTAGTATCACTAACCCTCACACCAAAAACATGTATATCAAAATACATAAATCTGTATTTGTTTAGTGAACTACATTATTTCTCTTTGTTTATGATGCAGTTTTTGTTTTCTCGTTAATCTGTACTATCATATGCCTTTAAAGTGAATTTCTCACTCATAGATGAACGCTCCTCTGATTAATATGAAATC
This sequence comes from Schistosoma spindalis, assembly GCA_946903255.1. Lineage (NCBI taxonomy): Eukaryota > Metazoa > Platyhelminthes > Trematoda > Strigeidida > Schistosomatidae > Schistosoma > Schistosoma spindalis. The sequence goes on from OX336424.1 coordinate 9,929,690, forward strand.
TTACTTTACCATTAACTCGTTGAGTTTTGCCCCCAAATGCCGTAGTACGGCCGAGAGTGGGGAGAGTCCGCTCTCCCTCTCGAAATACTCTCACATGGCCACGCGTATATAGCCTCTGTCAGGGAAGTCCTACTCACTGACTTATCGCACCACGGGTGTTGTTTACGAAAATGAGAGGAGGAAAGGCGAATTTCCGGCGCTTTAACCGGATCCCAAACCAATGGTGCACATGGGCTCCAGTATCCTGCGGGAAAAAATGGCGTATGAACCAATCGTTGGTCACCGGCTTCCATGGGACTGCATCTCCTCACGATGCTCCACTGCCTTGTGGGTCAGACGTTCAGGTCGAAGGCTCGGGGTGTGGCCCTTAAGAAAACCACCTGCTTCGGTTTGGGCACCCGGGCAGTATCACAGCCCTCACACATATCAATTGCGATTTGTGTGGCGCATATGTATTAGGTGTCTCTTTATACCAATATCTATGTGTTAAAATAAATAAATTAATTAACTCGTTGACTATTAAACCAACTATTCTCATAGATAGAAGTATTCGCGGATGATATCCTGCTTTGTGATCGATTCCCAATTGTGTAGTTAAAAGTTATGACTAGTCGAATTCAACTACGTTGATAGTTTGGTGAGAGATGGTATGATTGAAAATCGGTTGCCGTAATGCAAATCCATTCAGTGTTTGTTTTCCCTTAGATCTTAATTTTTAAAATTATATCACATATTTTATTCTACAAATTCATTATTTCTTCACGAATCATACCATCTATCTTTAATGTTTTCTACCACGACTGATACTTTTATCAATCCTACTACCCAAACATTTGTTTTGACATTTGTATCTCTCCGTGCTGATATAGTATGGTGACTTGAATCAGTGAGCACATGTGCCGGGTCCTACATTGCTTATAACTGACTGATTAATGTCAGTAGTAAGATTAGATATTATGAATTACGCTGCATAATCATCTTGCTATATATCACAAAAAGTTGACTGAAGTTGAAAATATAAATTTTCACTTGACACAGTTTTCTGTAACATGCTTTCTTGGGGAATTGATATCCTTTTGTCGATAGTTTGGTCCGCACTACTATGAAATCACAAACTGAAACAAAATATCTGTCCATTACCCTATATTTTTTCCAGTGGTTCAGTGGTTAAATGTCTAGAATTTGTAGATCTGAACATGGTGAAATGCTCATTTTTTTCCTCGTTCATAGTTTCTTTTTAGCTTAGTTCCTTAAAGCACTGTTATGATAGAATAACACAGTTGGTTGAATTTTTTAATGAACTTCTTAGTTTAATTGATGGATCTAGTTATTCGTTAAAGTGAGTTGTTATCGTTGTCGTCAGTGTTTTTTTTTTCAATTATTTATCGATGCACACAGTTTGTGTAGACAAATTCTTGGAAAGTTTATTTATTTATTATTTATTTTAACACATAGGTATAGGTACAGGGAGGCACCAAGTACATATGCGCCACACGAATCTCAATTGATTTGTGTGAGGGCTGTAATACTGCCCGGGTGCCCAAACCGAAGCAGGTGGTTTTCTTAGGGGCCACACCTCGAGCCTTCGACCTGAACGTCTGACCCACAAGGCAGTGGAGCATCGTGAGGAGATGCAGTCCCATGGAAGCCGGTGACCAACGATTGGTTCATACGCCATTTGTTCCTTCAGGATACTGGAGCCCATGTGCACCATTGGTTTGGGATCCGGTTAAAGCGCCGGAAATTCGCCTTTCCTCCTCTCATTTTCGTAAACAACACCCGTGGTGCGATAAGTCAGTGAGTAGGACTTCCCTGACAGAGGCTATATACGCGTGGCCATGTGAGAGTATTTCGAGAGGGAGAGCGGAATCTCCCCACTCTCGGCCGTACCAGGGCATTTGGGGGCAAAGTTAGTTCTCATTAGATATTGATTTAATGAACTGATAATTTTATTTCAGTTCAGAATGAACGCTATTTATCTTATGAGTAAATAGGTTTTCTCATGAATTGACTTTAGCAGGAGATCCGCTAAAATTCAAGAGATCGTCATTGTAGTTTGATACTCTTTAGCAGCAGTTCACATCCACAACCTACATGAGATTAAATGGAAGATATTTGGATCTTGTATCAAACGTAATGCTTTTTGAATGATTAAAGCCGGGGGTCCGATGATTGCTACTTTCCGATTTCTATCATTTAGTGATATGATTATTAGTTGATATTAAGTTTCTAATCCCTAAGGTAAAACTTAAAGAATTAGATCAATGTATAAAAATTATATTCATGTACTGTCGACAAACACAAGTAGCATACATCACAATAGTATTTTTTCTTTAGTTCAACTATTTAACTTTTATCCATGACTACAATATTATTCGGTCTATATCTATTTGCCCTCATTCAGACAGAAATAGTAATTTTCATATAATAACTGTGGTTGAAAACCATGTATCTAGACCTACTTCACATTGCATAGTTGTCAGTATGTTTTAAACTTATCAGGTGAATGACTAGAACATTAAAACTAGAGTCTTTGTATTTGTAAAATATTTCTATATATTTTACCGATCAGTGAGTAGTAATAATGTCATTTTTGTCTATTTCTGATAAAAGATCAGTTGAATAGCTTATTAATAACTGCTGAGTGAGATAATGAGTGACTCGGGTTCAAATCTCTTGAGAAGCATCAACTTGCAAAATTTCAGGTACACCTTGTTGTGATGAGTACTAACTTGGAGAAAATCCCAAGTCCAGGACTTCCTTTCGATCACCTTCAACTAGTTAACTTATGTCATCTTCACAACATACTAAGATTTTTTTCTTCTTTACATGAATACCAAGCACGTATTCATAGTTGAAATTATAAATTCTTCTGTCTTATAGCCTCTATAATACCCGGCTGCTTTTTTCCCGATTCACTTCAGGTCTTCTTGTATTGAAGAATATTTCTCTTCAAGACATGATTCAAGTTCATTTCATACATACGAATCTGATCCATATGGTAAAATTGTACCTGTACTAAGGTCATTAATAAAAGAGTATTTTCCAAATACCAATAATAATACACCAACTATACGTGAATGGTTACCAATTAGTATATTCAAAGTTGTTCAATTAGCTACACATTGGCCAAGATTCTTTTTTCAACGTTTACAAACTACTACGGTACGACTTGTACTATTACCGAAAGCTGGTAGTAATCCAGATGATGTATTAACTATTAGTAATGATATTTGTCATATGGTTCAAGTAATGGGTGTTGTACAACAACGTAGTCGGTTAACAAAACAAACATTATTACGTCGTATTACAGCTGTACAAATAATTATCAATGTAAATGAAATTTGTCCAGAAACAATTAAAACAAATCAATTCACTAAATTAAATTGTATATTTTCAACAAAAAAGACTGCACAATTAAAAGGAGATTATTTTCATTGTGAGTTTTGTATAAGATTCCCTCAGTCAGAATTAAATAATAATACACCATCCTCATCATCTGTTGAAAATGTCATGATGACGGCAGCAGGTACTCGTCAAAATGATCGAATATTTTGTATACATGCACATCCTATTTTAATTGATGATCTCGGTTCATATTGGGATTTAAGTACAAATGCTGGAGCATCTGATGAAAGTGTACTTGTTCGAGTGGAATCACTTCCTCTTGGTGCTCTATCTACGCACACATTGAATCCTTCAGATCAACACCATCATCATCAGCGTTTGGATAGTCAAGAGATGAATGAAAATCTTCATACAATTGGATCTCATCAACCTACTTCATCAATATTAACAACGGATGCATCATCTCATAGTTTTCATCAAAAACCGAATTTTTCCAAGTCTAAAATTGTATCACGTTCATTAGACGGTTGGAAATCTCCACCGAAAAATCGTTCAAAGAAAATAACTAGTCATTTGAAATCTTCACAATGAAAAAGAAACATTCCAACTAATGGTGTGCTTAGACAAAGGTTGTTTCTTTCTAAAAAAAATACTTCTGATTGTGTAAATATATTCTCTTGAAAAATATTTTTTGGTACTTCTAAAATAAAAATGCATGATAAGAAAAGCCAAGTTATTTTGTTTATGTAATTATCAATAAATGTCAACCAATACTATAACCAAGTTCTGATTATTATTTTGAAGTTCATTAACAAGGGAATATAAAGTAGATAGTAAGCTAAATTATATCGAATCTAGAAGTTGAATTCTGTTCGACCTAACTTATCTAGAAGCTAATAAACATCACCGGTTTCATGTTGTTTCTTCACATGTCAATAGGAGTTTATCTATAATCGTGAAAAGATTCTGTATTCATAAGAACTCAAATATGTCTCAACTACACAAACATATTGATACTAAATGTTTTGAATTTAAACTGGCTCGTGATAGAGTTAAATTATTCATACGAACAGGTCATCAAAAGAATGATCACAGTGTAGTGTGTGCTACTCATGTAGACATAAGTAGTATATGACGTGAGCACTGAACAGAATGTCTGGCGGCAGAGAGATAAGAAGATCGAACAATAAAGAATGAAGACAGAAGTCAATTTGTATGAAAATGCAAGAACAAGGGGATTCTGAGTGATTTGAGACAATTGATGAACAATTTGCAAATTAACGATTCTGTAATTGGATTGTCCCCACTGGTGTTTTATTCACTACAACAGTACGTAATCAAATTCTAAATCGGGTTATGAATAATCTTCGTCCTTATACTGAGTTGAGAGGTATATTTAACAAATTAATTTTTCGAAATCAGTGATTGGAGGATATCAGCCTATAATTAACTGTAGTACTTGGAACAATAAATGCGGAGCACTGGCTTAGTTGTTGAGATATATATTCAGCATCGAACCCCGCTCCGCCTAGTATCACTACCCCTCACAACTATTATGTTCTATACCAGATGAATGAGTTCGTTTAATATCATTATTTATTATAACCCAATAAACATTGGAGAAGGATAGTAACAGAATCTCACAGAATAAATCTTTCCACTATTCCTGTGTGAAGATTTTTATGATTGCGAATTGTTCAATATCTAAAACAGTAATTCACTAGTAAGAATCCTCTTAATCTTTACTTCAGCATGCACTATTTTCGTTTATCCCTGACGTCCTATGCTTGGATTATTAAGGTTGGGAACCGAAAATGATCCTAACTCGCATTAGTCCGGAATTTATGCTATTCTTCTGGTCTATGTTTTAGTTCAATAACAAAGGACAACAAAAAACAGTGAAGCAATGTGCCTCGTATAAATCAACTGATACAAAAACACAGATCAATTTCTTGATCGCCTATCAAAATGAGTATAAAATTACAATACAGGCAAACCACACTGGTGGTAGAAGAGAACGGAAGAAAAAGATCGACCATTCATTAGTTATAATTAATGAATAAAAAAAGTACGGCAGTTGTTAATCAGTTCACGAAAGGATTGCAATAAGAAGAATATAGAAATACTATAACCTAATAATAATACAGTTAAAATGTCATATTATATTCCATGAAGTAGTTACGAAAGGTATTCTTTAATATTCGCCCCATTGTAACAGAGTTAGGGGATGTAGATTGTGTGGTTCACTAAGTGAAACCACTAATTATTGATAGTTATAGATTAAGGATAAGTATTTTTGGATGGAATTTAATCATGGTTGTGTTGACTAACAAGAAAGTATGAAGCTGTTTTCAAGATTAACACAATAATCTACCATTTTAATTGTGTAAATGCTTGATTAGGATTCTACTCAGAATATCAGAAAATAAAAATCATTTTCGCGGCTGGGGTGTTTTTACGAAATTGAGAGGAAGAAAAGCGAATGTCTAGCGCTTTAACCGGATCACAGGATGCGAAGGATCTATCTAGGAGAATTGGAAAACCCTGGTTTCAAACCAATGGTGTACATAGGCTGCCGGGTTCTAAGGGAACAATTGGCGTATGAACCTATCGTTGGTCATCGGCTACCATGGGACTGCATCTCCTGACGTTGCTCCACTGCCTCATGGGTTAGACCTCTAAGTCAAAGGCTCGCTAGTGGTCCCCTAAGAGAACCACATGCTTCGGTTTGGACATCCGGGCAGTATCACAGCTCTCACACATATAGAATGACGAAATGTAGCGATATATATAATTGATTCCTCTTTGTATTAATGTTTGTGTTTAAATAAATAAATCCCTGTTTCCACTTGTATAAAATTCCATGTTTTATTTTCAATAAATACAATCTGTTTATTAAGCAATCCTTTTTTTGTATATGCGTGAACTAATGATGCCATTATACTGGCTATCCAAATCTGTTATAAAATGGCTGTTTGTAATCACAAAAACTGACTCAGAATCAAAACCACCTAGAAAAAAAACAAAAGTTGTCATGCTTTGGAAAGATTTATACAAACTTGAGATACGAGTAGGCAGTCCATACATTGTGATTGTAAGCCTGTTGGATAAAAAGTAGGTGCCATATATAAGTTATTTTTACACAATTTAGTCCTTCAATAACACACATTATCACATACACACACAATAAGATTTTATTCTGGTCACAATTATGAACAATACATTTTACAATTACTTTTATATGTACGTGATATCATCAGGTAAACTACTATTTATGTGATTCATCTTGTTTTAGGTCTTCTAACACGTGTATAATACCGACAACATTCAGAATAAGACTGAGACAAAACATTTTATTTCACAATCAGATTCCTCAACAAGGAATATCCTTTTCATGAACGGGTCAATCACAAGTATATTCCCTAAAGTACTCAAATCCATTCTTTGTTGGTAAATTATATCCATATATATGTCATCAATCATTTTCAAACAGCTACATTAGTGTGTTCACAATGCCACAGACTATACTGTACTAAACGGCATTCTCGGTTTTAAGAATTAGCACCAGTAACTGCATATGGGTGTTTACTATACCTTAGTCAAATCGAATAGTAGACTACACTAAGACACCAAGATTTCATCCCGTAGATATAAGGTCCAATGTTAAAATTCACAAAAAAAGAGTTGTGTTTATTTACTGCACCGTGCCTACATGATTTATATTTGGAATGTGAAGAAATTCTGTCATATGGTAACTTTTTTAGACCTCAAGTAGGAACATAAATTTAGTATTTATTGTGAATTTCTTTCACAGTTAGAGGATGGGAGTTTAACAGTCAAAAATTACTGATTTCATGAAAGACAACTAACAACACAATGTTAAAACAATTAACCTAACTCTTTTGATTCTAGTTCACATAGTTTTGTTTCACAACTAAATCTAGCTCAAGAGCATCAAACTTAAAAGTACTAAGAAACTTTCGAGCTTGATCAAAATCTTTATTGTTCATCTCAATATGAGTGATTACTTTTCAGGAAAATGAGTTGACATCCAATCGTATACACTCCTAACTCCAGTTGGTTCTTTTTTTATTGATGATGTATTTCTCATCTACAATCTGATTGAAGTCACGTACTTGCAGCAGAACTCCAAGATCTACATTACTCAAGATTATAATATATTCAATTCTGGTTGATTCACAATGTTTGCTTAACTAAAATAATGTCATGATGTGTAGCTGCAAAAACAACCATTTCTATTACCCCTTATATTAACAATAAAACTAATATTTCAATACATCAAACATGTTTCTTTTAATATTTTATTGAAATACCAATTTATAGTTTTGCATTCATTAAAAACACACTTATCATCTGTCATTTTTGTTTGATTAAACCATTCAGCTCAATAACTATATGAATGTCAATTTAACCGACTGTCAACTATACTAGTTGCTTGAAAATAATGCAAAAACATCTCATTCCGTTGACTACAGTTAAAAAAAAAACTGAATGGCATTAAATGCTTAAATTGATGCTTATGTAATTATGTTGTGTGTATATTTGTGGATGAGTTCATGATTGTCCATAACTTCACTCGCCTCCATATTTTTATTCCATGTAACTATGGTATATACATATGTTTATCATACTTTATTTAGTATTGCTATGGTTAATTTTATATCAACAAAATATGTCCATGAAATATATTAAATAACTAATTTAGTGTTGTCAACATATCTAAATGAGAATATATACCGATCGGAATGTTGAAATCAGTTCTTTGATAATATATGTGTAGTGAACGAAAGCTTAGGTGAAAACAACCAATTTATTATTTTATACACTATTAAAATGAACCATACACCAAATACTTCATTTGCTAATTTCCGTCATTTTTCCTTCACATTCTGTATAGTTCTTCCAGTTCATTATTCCTTCCTACTTCCCTTTCTATTCTCTCCAACTCTGATTGGCGTTACATACTACTTATGTTGAAAAACATAAGTAGCATACACCACAGCTATTTATATGTACTGATGAATACGTAGACAGTTGTCGAAAATTATCTTTAGATTTTTCTACTTTTGTCGCTTTTCACAACCTATATAACTGACTACTTACTTTTAATTGGAGCAAAGACATAGTGACTCAAGTTCTAACAATTATGTTCCAGGTTTTAATTTCCATCCATCTACTTCAATTTCAGTAATCAAGTATTTATCATAGGCTCTTATACTTACAGTGTTACTCAAAGTTGAGTACTATAAAATTGTTTTTGATAAATGAATTAATTCTAATGTTCACGTAAAAGCTAACTTAATTTAGTGTATTTAATCTAATATTGATAGAAACGATCATTCTGAAATATAAAGTTATATGTATTATCAACGCTACAAATAATTTATTAACGTTAATGAAGCAACACTACTATTGGATCTTGTCTGTGGTAATTACAATTATTTCATCATGCCTTCAATGAATTTATCGCATGATAATAGCCCACGGAAATTCTTATGTTCTTACGCTGTCAGTCACAATACCATAAAACCAAATCAGTAGTTACAAATAACTTTTGTTTACTTAGACTCCTAACTGATGTGATTATGTTTGCAAAATAAAACATCACAACACTTCATAATTTATAAGTTTCAATAGGTACACAATCATGATCTTGAATTATGACCTGTAAAGGATAGAATAGTAATTAGCAAATCAATGATTGTCTAACTAAGACCAGTCTACGATTCAAACTGTGGAAACCGAAATATAATCCAAGGGGTTTTATAGAGATTAGTTCCAATCTGTATGTTGTATTTTCTATGAATTAATCTCAGTTGAAGTACTAATTAAAACTAAGGGATAGTGGACAGTTGTTTCATTGTAGTATTAAACTACTCAGAAGTACACACCGATGATCCTACTAGGGATCTAATTCAGGGATTTCATGTCGCATATCAAACGCTTAACAGTTGGGACTATTGCTGAGGACCCTTATGCTTGTACGAAACAGTTGTTTAATGTGCTGTAGTGTCTCGACTGAGACAAATACAACCTACCAATTAAAAGAACTTGCAACTAGGGATGTATAAAATTACTATAAAACAACTGTATAGTAAAACTAACGAGTATCTGCCCAAGTTCTGTATTTATTATTTTTTTTGACAAAAACAGTAATCTGCATACCATCGTTTCATACTTCTATATGTCTAGAAAGTTTTAGTCAGTGTTATTCTACGCTTACACTGTTATCACGTAAAAATGATGAGAAAGTGAAATTTTATCGCTAAACCTCTCACAAGTTATATTTATTACTGGTGAAGATATATGTTAATAGTAATCAGTCAAGAAGCCGTGAACGTATGGTTTGTCTGGCTAAGCTTGATTTGAATCTATAGCATTTGGCACCAAATTAATCTATGTTTCGATTCACTAATATCGCAAATGACACCCTACCTTCACCGAATAAGTGAGTACTGCTTATTTTTCACAAACAATCCAACAATTGATACATTTCATGAATTCAAAACTATTCAACCTACTGTACAATTATTTTGTCGTTATTATATGGTAAACATTGAAGATTCGGAACAGAAAAAGTTATAACTAGTTAATATTATGATTTCATATGCATAAGACTACTTAGAACTAATTAATATAGGTAACATATTTTGTTACTAAGACAATTTTTCTGGTTAAATTGTAAGAGAAAGGAAAATTGTATTGATACTTAAGTATAATTAATGTATTCACCAATCGAACAGTAATATCCAGTGATATTCTAGTTTTTAGCATATATCTGTGGAATATGTTCGTAGTGGATGAAAGGATGGCAAAAACGGTAAATAGTTAATAACTGATATCAGTAATATATTGATTACATCATAGATACATCATCAAATGAAGTGTACCAAAATAATTTTCCATCTTTAGTTAAGTAGATCAATCATATAATCAAATCATGCATGCAGCATATGATATATTAAGTTCTAGAATCACAAAAATTGAGTTTGACCCCAATGTCAACTCATACGCTGTAAATAATTGAACATTTTTTTCATTAATGATCTATACAACCAAATGGAAAGTATTATTTATTTGTTTAAAGCGATTTTAATACAATTTTATCTCCCTATTTTGTACAGACTATACGTCCATTTGAAAAGAGAATAAACGTAACACTCATTCAGTCGTATAGAGTTTAAATTGATCAAAATAGAATAATATCGTGGTATAGCATCAGTCCAGGAGTTGAGTGACGTTTATTTTAATTATCATCCATTTTTAAAAGTATAAAATGCTTGGTTATGCATTGTGAAGTAATAATATTCACAAGTCAGTATCTACTTGATACACTTCACTAAGCGATCACATTTAAGACAATGTGTTACTCTTTCCTTTTCAATGTTTAGTAGATTATGTATACAGAATTGTTTCCTGCCCACCGTTGTTGATTTTCCAGCTTTCGTTTGGTTACTTATTTACCATGATGCTACAAGATTAGATTACAATATAAATTGATATATTATATTCAAAATGTAAATAACTTTCAGTGAGTCCAGTATGTCCATCTTTAGTGATCCTAAAAGAAATTAGAATTAAATACTTTGTTAACCTGAAATACAATTCATGTTCATAACAAAAGTTAGTTTATATAACTAATCCACGAAAATGAGCGACACATCAGCATGAAAACTATCTCTCCTTACCAATTAGTTGATATCAAATTCACATCGAATAACACAGTCACAAATAAGTCAAAACTCAAATATAACTAAGCAAAGATGGATAGTGACTAGCAGTGGAATCCAGGGCGCGTGTTTTAATTCCCCCCCCCTTGGGAGTCGAACCCAGTACCGTTCGCTCCAAACGCCACCACGTTATCTACTTAGCTACTGAGCCCTAACTCAGTAGCTAAGTGGCGAATAACAATAAGACCTTCGAAAAAGATGTAATCAATAATTTCCCTAGAACGACTTAACTTGTATGTCGTTAATTTGTGATATATTGTTTACAACCTGTAATAAATATGTATCAACATTCAAATCGAAAATGAAGTTTGACAGAAATTAAATACTTAAATTTATGTCGTTATAGTTTAGTAAATATCAGTAAAATACAAATGGTGTTTAGAAGTTTGGATAAAATTGTAATTGAAGGAAGATTCCAAAACTTCGATTAACTTGGTATCAATAGATCATAAGGTTAGAGTTAAGTGATCATATTGTCAAATAAACCTCTGTGGAAAATATCTTCAATGGTACTTTCGTAGAAAATGAAATATAAAAAGTACTAATTCTGTATATAATTTGTTTTCTTTTCTCGAATACTCTTATTTTTACTAACTCCACCAACTTACATGATTGTTACATAATCGATTACGTCACATGATCATAATTAATAAATACGCATACAAATGTGACAACAACAAAAAAAAGAAGGACAACATGAAACGATGACTCAAATATATTATTCAGAACTATAGAATTATGATTACTCATAAAAGATATCATCTTACATAATATCTAAGCGAGTGATTATCAAATGTGAATAGTGTTTAAAGGATGTTAGAGATATTTTTGGCTAGTTAACTAAATAATCAATTTTCTTTGTTATAATGATGTAAGAAGAACAGACACACTGTTTCTAATTGATAGATATATAAAAATTCAATATGTAATTTAATAGTGTAATCTTTTATTCATGAACCTTAATTATGACAGGATGATTTTGTTTGAGATTGCTTTAACTTGAGAATGGTTTTCGTTGACAGTTCAAATCATTTGAGTGTTAGCTACTGAAAAGTTTCATACTAGAAAGAAATAACTATCCAGTGTTCTCTGGTTTTCTAAAAGTTTTATGTGTATCAGAATCTACCATTATAGGATTCAAATGATGTAAATTTGTTTTATTTGATTTAATAAACTGAAAATTTAAGAAATTATTCTGTTCACTTCACTATCTTACTTTCTATGTGGTTCTAGTAACTTTCAATTTCATTTTGTCTACTTATTTCCTAATTTGTATTTAGTTTATATTGTTTTGTAGTACCAGCTTCCAACTGAAAAGGAAATTAGGCTAAGACGATAGAAGTGGATAGGACACATAATGAGGAAATCATCAAACTGCATCACGAAACAAGCGCTAATTTGGAATCATGAGGGTAAACGAAAAAGAGGAAGGTCAAATAACACACTGAGTCGAAAATTGGAGGCAGATATGAAAAGGATTGCTCAGGACATAGTTCAATGGAGAATGTTAGTGAGCAGACTATGTCCTTCCAAAAATAGTTATTTCCTGATTGTTTGCGGCAGTCTTATGATTCTTACTATTTATGGTATCCTTCCAATCGTCTAAAAGTCTCGGTTGACTTGATGATGCCGGACAATAGTGTCAGTGGTTCGGCAATTACATACGTATTGTAAACAACTAATACATTTGCAGTAAAATTAAATATTTGGTGTCATGGTTATGTCTCTGTAACAAAACAAGTTATCACTTCCTGCAGTGAAATTTCATTTAAAATAAATTGCTGGAATGAAAAACATCATGCGTGTTTTCAATAATTATCTCAGAGTATATCAGAGATCTGAAAATGTTTAGAATGCTACTCAACCAACCAGTAACCTCAGGAAATGCCAGAAAGTTCCTTTTGATTCGATTGATGCACAAACCCACAATTTATTGTCCGTTTTGACATGAATACATGCATCATCAGAATCTTTAGGCCATTTTAAGTATAAAAATTGAACATATATATGTATGACTAGCACAAAACTCAAGTTCAATGTTTTCTACCGATCACCTTCAACTATCAAATTTTTAAATTATGCTTATTTCTATCTATATCTGATTAGACTGATGGTTGTGGTTAGGGTAAATATGTAGAGTACCGGTGAGATAGGTTTTTTTGATAGGTAGTTAAATATTATCGTTTAAACTGTTTCGATCTAACTCTAGAGTTCAAATTAACTGTCGATTCACCAGGTGACATGCGAATTTGCTCACAAACTCTTACTAGGACAATGAAGTGATGTTCTTCTGTTTCGTGAAGTGGATATTTGTTGAAGTTGTTGTGGTCTTTGAGCTAGATGGATCACAACATCTCCAACATATTTATCCTAAGCTACAAATAGTCTTCATCAACTTCAATCATAGGCCATTAGTAATATTTTGGAGTTGATATGAAACCAGATAACTATTCAAGAAAATGAAAAATATCGCCTGCTTAAATATGCATCGAGGTAACAATATAATTAAATATATGATTATGTAGTATCCTTTTTAAGTCATTGGGACGTCACATACAAAGGAACACAGTCTTATTCAGGTCAGTAATACTACACAAACGTTCAATTTAAAATTTAAACCATTATTAATTAAATGTCAATTCTTTAGGTATTTTAATAAAATCCCATATATTTATTAGTAAAAATGACATCTCATCTGAAAATGACCATGATCAGTATCCTACTTTCACTTAGTAGCTTTCCAGTCAAGTTAAGATGTATCTTCATTACTGTGGTTCTTTTAAGATGCAAACAAACAAAATACTACGCCTCAAACTATTTTAAGATCTAAATTGTTCAATAGAATTTGATCAGCATTAATGACATTTATCATTATTCAGTAGTCAGTCGAAAGTTCATTTGCGTAACTGAATAGTTCTCTGGTACCATCTCAGACTGTGAATCTGGGTGGTCAGTGTTCGAACTCAAATTTGAGACGATGGATTGATATTTTGCAAATTAGCTATTTACTATATGGTTCTCAGATTTTATTGAAATGCACTGTAATTTCGTGTCTAATACATTTGATTGCCCCACTAGTGTTTTTGTTGACTACAATTTGATAATTGGTACAACTTGAAAAAGATTTCTGAACAGCGATTATCCATCAGAATTTACCGTGTTAAAACCAATATTTATTATTGCACTTATGAGCTTACTCAATCAGTAGTTTAGTAGTGATATATACCAGATGAAAATCGGTTAGATTGAGAAGATTGCTTCCTTAAATACATAATGAACATACTGTTGAATAAGTTATCGTTCGATAATAAGTAAATCTTGAATATCTGTCGAATAGGCTTTAAAAATTGTTAACAGCTGTTCGGTGTATAAATCATCCTAAGTTCATAACAGAAACGTGAGATTAGTGGTGACCGATTCCTATTCACTTAAACCACTAATGCATTTCATCAGTTAACGTTACATTTGTATACAATATAGCAACGTTTGTTGTCTTGGACAGAATGGCTTGAGATAGAATTCCAGTTAAGCTGACAGTTTGTTACATAATAGGGAAAACATTTATAAGAAATCGTTGCTGTATGAGTAAAGTTAAATTTATTGAACTACTCATCCACTTTCCTGATCAAATTAAGATTCGAGTAAATATCACCTTTGTTGGTATTCTGAAGGGGAAATTATACTTAAGACCTAAAAATAGATCAATCTTTCCTACTCTCGACTAATAATTGAAGATTACTGATCATAGTAGACTAAATTCACAAAAAAAATGTCTTGTTTAGTCAAATACGAACTAATTGAAAAAGAGAATCCCCAACTGATTGACGAAATTCGAATGAACAGGTGAAAATTGTTCAGCCAACTTTTCCGTGTCACGCTGTTTCGTTTGTCATCAAAAATCAATAAGGTCATATAGATGTATGTCTACGTCAATAGGCTAAATAAAAATTATTCTTTCTAAATTATGATTGGCTATCTCTTAATGAGGCTAATTGACATAATGGAAATCACATGTCCCCCTGACCTCAATGAGTCAACAAATTTAGAGTAGATTTTTAGTCTGTCCTACGTAATAAGATTGCACATTTAAAAAATTGTTAGAACACAATCCGTCTAATTCGAATACTATCTTCTAATTTATTTTGTTATGGAATTATGATACCTTTAAATTCGGATTTATCGTTATTATCCCTCAGCAATAAACTTTGTCTAAATGAAGTCGATAAAGAGATGGCTATTTCAGTCGATTGTCAAAATGGCATTTTAGCCGTAACGGAATGTTATGATCGTCTTTGTTGGCAAGGTGAGTCTATAACTATTCACTAAACGTACGATAAGTATGCTTGATTTATTTATTAAGTATGAATTTTGCATAATCAGCTCCGACTTGCACTTTATTTAGGTAAAGGCTGACGATAGCAACTGGTTTCCTGAACTGCAATATGCGTAGAGCGATCATAGTTGATCTCTACCACTCCCGCTGCTTCACTATTGGACTGCTTGAAGCTTATAATAAGGATTGACTTATTATTAATAATATATATTTCTATATTGTGTGGTACAGTATTCAAAGTATGACCCTCGATACCCTGGCATAGCTGATTTATAGCGTCTTCCATAGAAGTTCTACTCACTGACTTCACGCTCTGAGAGTTATTTATGAAAATGAGAGAGAAAACCATAAGTCCGTCGCTAAAATCGAGCTGATGTGTACAAGCAATCTACCTAAGGTAGTTGGAAAACTGATTCCAAACTATTAATGTACATGGAATCCCCTATCCTTGGTTAACGAATAGCTTGTAAACCTACTTTTGATCACTGGGTATAATGGCTGTGAATCTGATATTTCTTCAAATCCTCATTGATCAAATCTCTAAGTCTAAGACAGAGAGTGGTCTCCTAAGGAAACCACCTGTTTCGGTTTGGGCTCACGGGCATTATCCTGGCCCTTATAAAATGTTTGGGACAAAACATTTGTGATGACCAATTGTACCAGGTTTTATGCGAATTGAATAGACAATGTAGTTTTATCCTTAAGTTTTTTTGCCGATTCATTATAAATTAATGGAATCTTATCACTTATATTCTGTTCTCCGAGCTTTCCTTTCTATCAGTTAAAATTGAAGTTTGTCTGGTATGCATATTTTGATTTTACAGCACAATCCTATCTTGTCTCAATCTAAGTGCAGTCGAGTTATGCAAATATTAAGCAGCCGACTGATTAGACTGTAGGCGAATCGTCTTAGGATATGATAGCCTGGTATATTATGTAACTGTGTTGAAACGTAGCCAATTAATAGGTTGTTTCAAATTTGATTGCACTTTGTTTCCTTTGGATGACATTCATAATCTACGCAGAATTTATAGGGTTTACTGGTTAATACATCATCGCAGAAGTAATTACTTGCATGATTAAAATGAATTCACATCTAATTTAATCGTACAGATAGCATAAAAGTTAAAAAGGTAGTTGATTGATGAGTGCAGGATAGAGGAATTGAGAGTGATATCAAGCTTAAATTCATTTTCAAAGATCTATTTCTAATCTTTGTATTATAATTAAATGAAAATTAGTCGTTAAATATTCAACTTAAAAGAATGGCTATCATTAATCAACGATGATGTTTAGTATTGATGATTCATTCACTTTATCCTATTTCTGATTGTTATTGTGAATGTCTATTACCAATTTTGGGGATTTCTATTACCATGCACATCCTTTTTTCGTATAGAAACAAGTAACCATGTGACCCAGTTTGTTTAGAGTAAACATTATCCTGTTTATGAAGAAAACATGAGATTAACAAGTTCTCATCGAGATTAAGGATTAATTAGAGATTAGACAGTAATTGAATGTTGATGCAAACTTTGTGACAATGGAAAATAAAAATATGAACATGAAATATAGATCTCTAATTCCTTTATACAGGAGTTTATTGACCAAAAGAATCGAA
Organism: Schistosoma spindalis; assembly: GCA_946903255.1. Lineage (NCBI taxonomy): Eukaryota > Metazoa > Platyhelminthes > Trematoda > Strigeidida > Schistosomatidae > Schistosoma > Schistosoma spindalis. The sequence continues at coordinate 9,946,743 of OX336424.1, forward strand.
TATGAGTTCTGTGTGCAATTTATCACAGCCTGTGATTCTATCTATCTTTTTAATTAATCATATTATATCTATTAACTCAATGTACCGATCTACCCATCAAAATTGCCAAATTAATTTGTGCTTTCATGTTATCGCGTTTAATTCATTCGACTTGAAATTTCTTTGGGTAATAAGCTTTTATAAGTTAAGTGAATGTTCTGTTTTCTCCAGTCTTTTGTTATCGAAATTCAAGGGAATTTGGTGTATTTTATATAATTCAGTGTTTCTATCTCTTCTATCACAATAATTGTTAGCTTGGACATGGGCATATCATTAAATACACATATTTCTGTAACCGTAGTATAATTTGTATTTCCAATCAGATCTATTACCATAATGTTCAATTTTACTCTTCTATTCATTCATGAAATAACGCTGATATTCAATTCAGTCAAGTTTAGAATTTTTCCTACAGACTAAAAGTGAATTCGAAACATTTTGCAAGCTAACATTGATCTCTGTTAAGTGTAGTTTTATAGAATCTTTTCCTCTATGAATTGGCGATATTTAATAAACCATTGATAGCTTAATTGGTCATTCATCCTATTTTAAGAATCCACGATATTGTTCATTCATGATATACTGTCTATACTACTCAGGGTAGAAATATGAAGTCATTGTGAAATTACTTCACTTAATAATGATAATAATAACAATGAGTTCATTGATGATATCTACTGAAAGATTTTCCGAAGTTTATATAGAATAGTATTATTTATGATTAGTTATTTGTAATTTTTAATAGTTGAGATCATGAGACAATTAATGTTAGACCACCATGGAAAACCTGGAAGCACTGAACGGCCGTTTCGTCCTATTGTGGAACGCCTTAGCAGTAAGCATCCACGATCCCGCCTCGCGAGATTCGAATTTAGCATCTATCGGTCTCACGCGCGAACGCTTAACCTCTAGACCACTGAGCCGACCGTCATCCAACGGTGTTAATGTCTAACTTCAACTAATCCACGAAATTGTGCGACATATCCACCATGGTGGTTTCACTTCAATTGACTCATGATCTCAAATATTAAAAATTACTATAATATCTACAATACCCTTTCTGATACTTATTTGTAATTATCATTTCTAATAAGAAATTTTGGTTCAGATTTTGTTCACCTTAATTTTTAACGTAAATGTTTATTTATAGGTCAGTTACAACTTGCACTACACATTACAGACAATTGTATACGTATACAAAGTAAGTTGATTATTTGTAACATAGTTTCTGTAAAATGTACATAATTCAATCTATTTTTTTATAAGTTAAGCTCTGTAGTACGAATGACTACTCACATTTAAAGCTGTATCATTTTTCAGTGAATAATGTAGGGTTTATTTTTAATTAAACATATATATATGATAATTAAAATGTTGATAACATATTCACTGTTTAAACGAAAAATCTTATTAGACAGAACCTATTCATTATAACAATGTTTGATGTTATCTGTAATCGATTTGGTGATCATTTTCAATATGATGTATAAAATACCAAACAATATCAAGTGAATTTACATTTCACTCCATGGCACAAAAATGTGGCTATCTGGACTCAGTAGCTAAGTAGATAACACAGTGGCGTTTGGAGCGAACTTTACTGGGTTTGAGTCCTGAAGTGAACATCAACTTTGAGATGCGGGTATATCCGAATGACGAGTCCCAGATAGGACAGAACGCGCGTCCTGGAATCCACTACTAGTTATCGTCCATCTTTGCATATAAAGCCTATGACTTAAGGTAGTATTGAGGCAATCCACACAGAATGCACATATGCCAATAAGAGACTGATCAATTGCAGTCCTAAACATCAATAGGAAGATTCAAGCCAACAACACCAAGTGAATTTACCGATTTGTATGCTTCAGCTAGTTTTTTTTCAAGACTCATTTGACTGAAATTTATTTAAGAATATACTTATACGACGATTCATGTTTTTGAGGATAAAGCCTATCAATTTCACATTAGGTTTGGTGGTGACCAAGAAATTGGTTGTAGTTACGTTCGTAAATCACCTACTTCAAGTCTGTAATCGTGACACACCAAGGTTGACTGGAGAAGAAAATCCAAGTATAAATTTAGTCATTTAGGTGCATTGATCTCTACATTTATAGCTGACTTCTCCGATTGTGTAGATGAACAGTTGACTATTCAATTGTTGCGTTTCTGTTTGTGCAACTAAATTAAATTAACTTACGGACTATTTATGTTTGAGCCACATTCTATGTACGAGGGTTAGTGAAACTTTCCAGTTGCCCAATTCGAATTAGTTAGGTCGGAGCTCGAGCCTTGGACTTAGTGGCTGAAAGTCGAACATTTCTACCAGTAAGCCATCCCTCTACCATGATATTTTGACACCATCCACTAGTGTCTTACCGCAAGTTTTTTTAATTGGTTTGTGATGGTTATTAAAACGATAATCTCGAATAAATTTTAATTTCTTTTGTGGTTCTACAGTGATATTTGATTTCATCTGAGTAACTAAGCGAAACAAATCACGATTTTTAACGTGATTAGGCTTGAGGATCCACTGTCAATCAGTATAGGTTTATGTCCATCTGCTGTATGAGTTGTATAGAATCAATATGATAATGTTCACGTCGAGGTACTAATGCAAGTCAAAAAGTTTAGCTATTAGTCTGAACTACGCTTTAAACTTAAAACCTCCTGGTTATGTACCTGTGAGACTGATGAGTTCTATTTTCGAGTACTTTAGGTGATATTGTCCACTGTGTAGATATATTTACTTTTTGCTATCGTTTAAATCTTGGATATCATTGTACATATTTTATTTTCAAACTTTGCCTATTTTATTCCCCACACTTTTGTAAGCTTTTTATTTCTGCTTTATTGTCTTGATTCCTTTAATCCCCTTGCTTTGTTGATGTCCATTGTGTGGTTTTAAAGATCAATCTTCATGCTAGATACTGGATATGTCTGTGTTTCATTGTTGATCTTTAGCTTTTCAATTTGATTCTAGGACTGAGGTCTCCTATAGTGAAACAAAGTGCTCATTAAAGTCCTTGTATTTCTCAGGTTTGATAGTCTGACTTCTATTTACAAGTTGAAAAGTTTTTCACATTCACTGAAACCCTATACTTTTATTGATTCATTTCAAGTGGATTTAATTAACAAGTGATATTCCCTGAGGTAATATAAAGACAAAGGTCAAGTAGTAATTTTGATTGTCTATAAATTTTTCAAACTATATTTGCTTAGGAAAAAAACATCTGTCACAAATCCACTTACGTACCTACCAAAAATATAGGTTAAAACCTTACTAATCACAGTGTGATTCTTATTCCAACTCTGTATGATTCTAAAATGATGACAACCATCGTATAGATCAATTTAGTAATCTGGTTATATATGAAATTTAAAGGGATTGATGGATGATTTATTGGGAGTTTAGATTCATCACTAGATTAAAAATCATGTAAAATTTATGCAAATCATTTGTTTTATTTATTTATTTATTTAAATTATCTTTGTAACATTTACATATAGGTACCCAAATTAAGTTCCGATTTAATCGATATTTAATGGCCACATTTGTTTATGGATTCAGTGGAGTTTTTCTACTTATGAGTGTAATGATCAGGATGACTACACCACTATCTCTATTGAATTTTTATTTAGCGTAGTTCCGTTGTCGCTTCTGATATTATTTATAACTCACAGTATAAACCTGTTCCAATAGAAGAAACTTATTATTATGTCACGATTAGGTTGTCTTTAGTCAGACATTAACACCAGATCATTTATCTAGAGGTTAGGCATTCGCGCGTAAAGTCGGAGGTCCTGGGCTCAAGTCTCTAATGTGAGGTCTTGCAGGTGCACTTCTAAAAGATCCCATGCTAAGACGAAAAGGTCATCCAGTGCTTTCAAGTTTTCTATGGTGGTCTAACTAAGATCAGTTCGTAAATTAAACTATAAAAACTCTACAATTTTGACAAAAATCCCCCTATGCTAGTTTATCTTTAGTTTAGTTATATTGTTAATTCCGATATTTTTATTTTCAACTCACAGTTTAACCCTTTTTTTTAATAGAAGTGACCTTATTAAAACAAACATTATGGTGCTATTAAACTGTCTTTATTACATAAGTGAGCATACTTAAACAGTTATTATCACAGCTTTCAGTTTTCTTTACTGTTATATTTCGAAAAGAGAACTATCTATTTCGTCTAAATTTCTTTTTACCATCTTGTTTCAAATCATTTACTTGGTCCATCTTTTAGGGTTTAATCTGACGTTTTTTGTCGTTTACCTGTTTTATACTTTAATTTGATTCATTTTATTCATGTAGATTAGTAATATTATTTAGCGAGGTTCCAACATGAGATTGACCAGCTAAACTACGCGATCGTTTAATTGAGAAACTATTTCTTATTTAGAACCCATGACAGATGTTAATACATGAATAAACAATTATTTTTATCAAGCTCATTTAAATTCAACGTAGTCGGCTAATTACTGATCTGATAAACAGAAGTGAGGCTACAGAAATCATTTTGTAAACTGTCTATGAGCATCATAAGACCCGTTACAAATGTACATTAGCCGAAAATCGCCGCACCACCCGTGTCATTGGTTACCTCATGTTGAATGTTGACTTAATTTAAAAATTAGAACCATTATATTATAGATCTGTGGTTTGAATATAGCATGGTCTTCCCAAAACATATGGGTCTTGGGTTATATCCCCCATGTATTTTTATGTGAACACACTTCTGAGGTGTTTTGGGAACTAAGATAAAACATCTCATTACTTCTGGTTTCCAATGATAATTAGGCTGATATTAGTCTGTGAAAATAAGTGTTTTCACTTTAGGCTAGAATATTTTTGATTTAAAGCTATAATTTTGTACAAGGACTGTTGATACATATTGTTGCCCAGTTCAAAATGTATAAAGTAGAGCTCGGACATACAATAGAGTGGTTAAAATTCGACTGACTACATTACTCTAGGATCACAACTACAACGAACCGAGTAGTTAACATTTACCTAATGACATTCTTGGTTTCTGTAAACAATGTATTCTCTTTATCATTATCATTGCCATTGTGATCGTTATATATCTTTAAAGTATAACTGTTTATTAAAGTCGTAATTACTTTGATTTATTCTTTTAGTTGTTAAAGCTCGTTATCTTCAAGTACCTGTGGATGAAGGTTACACTATGTTTGTAGAAGTGAGTTGTAGACTTTTAAATCCATATTCATATGTAACAATCGTGTGGTGTGTGTTACTGATATCGACAGATATGAGTAGCGTGTGTCACTAATCAAAAGTAGAATACCTGACTGCAGAAGTTTGAGAAAATCAAAGAGAGGAACAATAACAGAGGGTGATAATTGATGGATATTTTGCAAATGAAGTATTTACTGTATGGTTCTCATATTTTACCAAGATATTCTGTAATGTTGTAGTAATATACAGTTGGTTGTCCCCGCCTGTGTTCTCGTTCACTACAATAATACTGTTTCGATTTCCACGTTTTATAACTTTAAACAAATAATTCTATGGTATAGTGTACAAATATGCCGTTCGTCAGTTTTGTAATACTTGTTTTCGGTATAATATTCAATATTCAGAATAGTGAAAGATGTCAAGCATATTCATACAGTTGTCGCACGACAGACAGATATCACAGAAATACTCATATCTTCCACGACTACAAAGATGTATTGAAGTTAGGTATTATTTTTTCCATGAGAATCAGTCGAAATACATTTTCCAGCGATCAAATCAGGAAGCAAGATCAATGTTTGAAGTTATTATATCTTATATTCTGATACATTAGAAATCATGGACTTCAAGAAACGACTTTTCCGATCAATATAACTCGATTGAGCTTGAACTAAACAAGATGACCACCATATGGAGGTAGTTATGATTAAGTTTAATCACAGTGTTTTCTTTAAATGAGTTGTTTAGTAAAATTCTTGGTAAGATTAAAGTGTGTGATTTTAAATCTTTTTAGGTTCGAATAGCACCAAAGTATTCACCTAACACTAATACTTATAAACTTCGAACTAAATCTGTCCCCGATTGTACTGCACCAGTATTTAACGAAAAATTCTCCTTGTAAGTCATACTACTGTTTAAGATACTTTAAAATTTCGCGTTATTTTTTCCTTATGTATTCCTATAATACTTTACAGTAGTCAGTGTTCAAGCTTTATTTAAACTTTGGCGAGAGAGGTAATAATTGTTGACTCAGTTAATAAATCATCAAGTTGCATGCCATATCGAGTCACTTAGATTAGTGGACCCGTTATAAATTTTTCAGTAGGATTCGAGGAGTATTAAAAGGACTAGGTAAATGTTATCATAGGCCACTACCCAATGATCAATCCATTGTAAATTCCTCAGTCCTACGGTAAGTTAGTCCCTACCCGGATAACTCACTAGTAATTTCTCAGACTGGGAAAGCTGGGTGAAACAAATTCTTATCCCACAAGTTTGAAAATTCATTTTACTGACAAGTGCCAACTAGCTCGAAACCTAGGTTCAGATTTTGCTATTGACTACCTCAAACCGCCGCAAATCAGCAAAGTGCTTACTATAAAAACTTTGCCGTATTGTGGAGAGTGATGTAGGCAGTTAGCAGGGTGTGTGGTGAATTTTTTATTGATATGGCTGTGGATAGACATATAAAGTTTTGCAAACTCCTTAACAGATAGTAATCATCCACTTCATATCTTTCTCCTTGTATATTTTCTGGTAGAACGAGACGTCGGTATATTAGAATCCATGCATTCGAGCAATGGTATAAAAGCTCTATAATACCTTATCTAACAAATATACTATGTGACAAAGAGGTTATAGGGACTGATCTAGTCAGAAACTTATATTCTCAAACATGTTGCTAATTAAAATTTATGTAGATTTTTATCTCATTAAAAAACATTTCATTTAACTCCAGATACTTTATTTAACTTATGTCCAGTGCTTCCAGGTTTTCCACGCTGTTTTAGCTTCAATTTACTCATGATCTCAACCATTGAAATTATTACAATATCCACAAAACCCCTTCTGTTATGAATATGTGTATGCAGTTATCAGTTTCTTTCACCTTTATCTTCCTTTCTTTTTTTGTGAAAGAATCTTGTTGCAATACTTTGTGTTGAGAATCCTATATTATATCAGAAATATGATATTGAATAAAGCTATTAATAATAATAATAAATAATTATTAAATTTAGCATCGAGATGCATTGGAATTGTTTTCCAGAGATTACTTATTATTGACTTTATACACATTTTAAGCAGATTATTTTTTTATGTTAATCTGTTTATTAAAATATAATCCCTTCTATACATTTGAGTAATATATTTTACATTTTTCTTTATAGTGAAATTTCTCATATATCTCATAATGACCGATTATATATTGAATTATACTTAAATCAGTCCAAGTAAGTTCATAGTATATTTCATGTGTCTTTGTTGATCCTAACGCAATATAACAGAATATTATTGATATACATTCAGTCAGTCAATAACAACGTAGAACTTCGTATGTACGTACATCAGTTCGAATTGTCGATTCAAATCCCGTAGTGTTAGAGGTAGTAAGAGTATAAGCAGTAATCCGAAAGATTAGGGTTTGAAGATATTATTCAAGGAGTATAATCCAATGAAATAAATTTGGAATATACATTATTTTGAGTTAGATTCATTTCTGTTGGTTAATTGATGTTTATTTCATCTAAATATTACCATTTTAAGGAGGAAGATCTTTTAAAATTTTCAAAGTTTACATCTGTCAGTAATTGTACTTTAAGTTCGGAACAATAGCTGTGATTATAAACAGAGATGAATGGTCGCTAATAGGTAGAATCTAGGACTCGTGTTCCTTCCTTTTTGGGATTTGTCAGCTGGATGTACCTTCATCCCACAAATGGTGTTCACTCCAGGACTCAAATCCAGTACCGTTTGCTTCAAACGCTATCGCATCAACCACTTAGCTTCTGATTACCAAATATAGTTCATTATAATTTTTTAACTGTAAATCTATGTAGTAAATTGAATACAATTTTACTTGACATAAGTCACCAACTGAGTTAATAGTTAATATAGTCAACATTTGTGTTGAGAGCTAATGAAGGATTAGAGCCTGAGTCCGTAAATATATAAGCCATTATAACGAACATCTTCCTAGATATCTAGTCTATCAATCACGTAATGTCAGTCGTTGCGATCAATTCTTCTTTAGCCACTAAGTCCTTTGGTTTTTATCAAATATTTTGTAACGTTTTTTTTTAATTTGTACGCCACAATGATCTTCAGATGGTTTAGTTGTCAACTTTTAAGTCTTGATACATTTTCAGTCAGTTAGTCAGTAATGAGCATCCTAGAACATGACACATATGCTTCGGTTCAAGTCACCACATCATAATTAGGCAGAAGGAAAATTATCAAAATAAATCCCAGAATGATAGGATTAATAAGTTTCGGTGATAGTAGAAAATTTTAGTCATATGATATATGGACCGAAAAGAAATAAGAAACTTATCGAAAAAGCATAAAATAACTTTGAACCCGAGATTTGAGAAAAGACAAAGAATAAGTGCATCTGTACGGTTTCTAAGTCATGTCACCAAATACCTCCAACATTATTACAACAATTCTGAAGATCACAACCTGATAGTCTACACCTATAAACATGACTCAATTCAATAATCAAGAATTTCATGGACTGATGTCATTTATGTTCTGGTTTGAAGCATCCTTAAATTCCTTTCAACTTTTACACTAGTAGATAGCATACATCGAGACAGGGTATGGCCGATCATGTATTAGGCAAAGTATTTGATTCAATGGATTGATGGAAATGTTTAATTTTATTTCACTTTAATTTTTTCTCAGTCATTGAGCACCATTTCTAGATGTTTTACACATAAAGTTAACTCACTCTTACTTTTTCCATTCACATCATTCTTTTTACTGACTTTTTTTATGTCTGATGTCCAGATCGGTTAAATTTGTTTATGAAAACAATCGACTTGATGATTACAGTTTGTGGAATAAACTTGATTAAGAGCCATGTTGATTATTTATTAAAAATGAATTCGATAGTCTTTTTATATGAAACTAGTGATTTATTTAATCGAAATATATCGTGCTCATCACGACGAGATCTGACGATTATGAAATTTATCTTGTTTTGAGTCTGTTAGTGTTTGCTCACTGTTGTGAAGTCCTAGACTATGATGGAATTTCTATTCAGTTATCTTCCCTCATTTTCAATCGTCCTTTTAGTTGAACCAAGTCTATGAATGAAATTATTTTTTAATTGTGTTTCATAGTTATAACAACCAGTTTATCGAAACAGAATCACCTAAGTTTAAACTTTATTACACATTGGTCTATGTATATAATGCTGGTTATAACAATATATTTATTATGGTTACAGATGATGAGTCACTGAGTGATTTAAGATTTGAATTTACACTTTCTTCCGTTATAACGACCTATTCAATTTTATTTATGTACCAATGTAAAACCTAATTTCTACTGTTAGTGTTATCATTGATGAAGTAACTGCTGACATAACATAGTTGCGTAATTTTAATGTATGTTTATATATATATATATATATATATATATATATATATATATATATATATATTCTGTGTAACACATTTGACGTGTTCTCTACCGAGTTGACTGTGAGTACACTTAAATATTCTCGTATTGTCCAATTCTTAACCAAGTTATAAGTTTAGCCAATAATTGTTAATAACCTTGACTTTAGAAATTCATATAAATTATAAGTCGATTTCATTTAATTACATCATATGATTTGTCATTGTAAAATATATGGATCTATTTTATAATTATGTTTTCTTCTATATAGATTTGGTTATGAAAATGCAATTTTCCTTGGAGGTATGTCATTCAATATTCGAAGATTAAAACAAAAATCAGTGAACATATTAACTAACTCAGAAGACAATAACTCGATGAATTTGTTCAAAGCATCAATATCTCAAGATTTGGATTTACGAAAAGCTAATTTAAAATATTACACATCTGAACATTTTTCAGTTAGTTTACCTTCATTAGAAGTAAATAGTCAAGATTTTCCTAAATCACAATGGTATTACTTATTGGGACAAAATTCTTGTTATTGTCGTCATATGTCCGTAAGTACAATACCACGTTTCTCTAAATTGGATACACAAGAGGAAATCTCATCTATAGGATCATTTAAATCGGGTACAAATTCAATACCATCTACAATAACTAATGTCGTGGTCAAATCTGAAAGTTTCTCTACATTATCTTCTTTAAATTTAAATGAGAACCGAACTTTACCATCATTAACAGGTTTCACCACAAAGAAAGTAAGTGTTTATTTTATTTGTAAACTAAATAAATATATAAAAGTATACAATCTTATTTTTAGCGTCATTATAGTGGTTTAGTTAGGTTAGTATATTTGAACTATTCCCGTTAAGGTTTTAAAGTATTTTTATTATCACCAAAATTAAGGAATTGAATAAAACAAACTGGCCGATATAAATTCAGAAAAGAGCGCGCGATCAATCTTTTAAAGAGTGTTGATGTTGTATACAGAGGCATGAAACTCCGCCTGTAGCTCTTTTAGAGCTACTGCCGGTCCCATGCCCGGGTAAACGAGGAGGGTTGGGTGTGGGGCCGTCAACCCCATCCTGTAGAAAGCAACCTTGCTAAAAATAACCAACCAGATTTAACAAATTATGTAATTAAAACTCTGACCTGGGAGTTGAAGGAAGAATTACGACACCTCATGTTGATAGCTGAGATTCTTCGAAAGTCACGAGGTTAATACCACTTTTAACAACCAGAACAACAATTTTTATAGGTAAATGGAACGTCCAGACAGTGTGGGATACCTGAAGCATCAGTCAAATAGCAACGAAAATTAGGAGATACAACTTGGCGGTCTTTGGAATCAGCGAAAACCATTGGACTGAAGCTGGACAGCAGGGGCTAGGTACGGAATAAATGCTGCTGTACTCCTGTCACGAAGAGAAAAATGCTCCACACACTCAGGGAGTTGCTCTCATGCTGTCCAAATAAGCACATAAAGCACTTGAAGGATGATATTCTCATAGACTCAGAATCATCTAAGCATCATCTAAACAAAGGAGGGAGTCATAGTGAATGTTATCTAATGTTATGCATCCACCAATGATAGTAAGCACAATGATAAGATCAGTTTTACGAGAAGCTTCAACCGATCATACCAAAGTGCTCAGGAAAGGACCTGACCATCCTGATGGGAGACCTAAACGCCAAAATCGGGATGGACAACAACTGGTATGAAGATATCATGGGACGACATGAACTGACTTGGAGAGAGTAACGGAGATGCGGAGAGGTTTGCAAATTTATGTGCACTCAACAAAATAGTTATAAGCGACACTATATCCTTCCACAAATACATGCACAAAACTACATGAGTCTTAGTGGACATAGCTCAAAATCGTTCGCAATGGCGCAGGAGCATCCACTCTTTTTGTCCTCCCAAATTCTAATCTCCTGAATTCTCCTTGTCTCTTTTTTTCTCTTTCCAAATTTATTTCACTGGATTATAATCCTTGAATAATATCTTCAAACCCTAATCTGTCGGATTACTGCTTATCAGTCAGTCAGTCAGTAACAACGTGGAACTTCGTACGTACGTACATCAGTTCGAGTTGCCATACCACATTAGCACAGAGATTCAGTTATCAATTATCCCATAGTGGTGGAGGTAGTGAAAGTATAAGTAGAGATAGGGGACATTAATGTTTGATGATGTTATTAAAGGAGTATAGTCCAGTGGAATAAATTGGGAAAGAAAATAAAGGACATGAAGAATTCAGAAGATTAGAGTTTGAGAGAACACAAAGAGTGGATGCACCTGCGCCATTGCAAACGATTTTGAGCCATGTCATCGGTTGCTATCATCTCGCGGTCCCCAACCAGGTAGTCTACACCTACCAACATGACTCAGTCCACTTGTCAGTGACTTCATGGATTTGTGCCATGTTTTGGTCTGGCCGCCCCTAGCTTTCTTCCAACCTACTCCTACACCATAAAACATAGCACGTCGGGGCAGTCGGTGGTCGGGCATGCGCAGCATATGTCCCAGCCATCTCAACTGATTAAGTTCCACTACTTCCTCAATTGATTTGCCATCCTTACCTAGTACCCGTTTCATAACAACTGCATTACTTACTCGGTGGTCCCAGGATATACGAGCGATGTTTCGAAGACACCTATGGTCAAGTACTAGTAACCTACGAATATCCTCTACTCTTACTGGCCATGTTTCACTGCCATAAAGTAGGACGGAACGAACTGCTGCGCAGTAAACACGTCCTTTGGTTGATAGATGGATATCTCGCCTACGCCACAAATGACGCAAGTTGGCAAAAGCTAGTCGAGCCTTTTGTATCCGTGCTGAGATTTCGTTACACACCAAACCACAAGGGCTGATGAGACTTCCGAGATAAGTGAAGCGGTCGACACGCTCAACAACTTCACTCCCTATCACTAGTTCGGGTGTCGACGCAACCCAATCCTGAAGCAACATTTTGCATTTCGACAGAGAAATTCGCATGCTGAACATGCTTGCATTGTTGCTTAGAGTGGTCAGCAGACTCTGCATTCTGTCAGCGTCTTCACTAAATAGAACTATGTCATCGGCATATTCTAAGTCAACAAGTGGATCTCCCGGTAGAAGTTCAACTCCTGGAAATTTAGATGAGGAAAGTGTCATCTCTAAAAGGACGTCAACGACAAAGTTAAACAAGAATGGAGAGAGTGGAGAACTACTGCTCTTACTACCTCTACCACTACGGGATTTGAATCGACAAATGCATCTCTCTGCTAATGTGGTATGACAATTCGAACTGATGTACGTACATACGAAGATCTACGTTGTTACTGACTGACTGGCTTACTGGATCACATCACAGAGAACCGGATCAATCATATTTGCATCTATAAAAAAGCCACAAGGCGAAGAGTTGGCATAGCTTCAGATCACTATCGAAACCCTGAACAAGATTCAAAAAAAGAACGAGAAGGCGGAAATACTCCACAGCCAAAAAAGAACAGAGAAAGTCAGAGCACAAGCTAAATATACAGAAGCAAGCAAGCAAGTGAATAGGAGCATTAGAGCCGACAATTAGAAATATGTGGAGGAGCTAGCAATGACGGCGGAAAAAGCTGCAAGCGAAGGAAATATGAGATAGCTATGTGACACAACGAAGAAACTTGCAGGGAAATATAATAAACCAGAGAGACCCTGTCAAGTACAAAAGAGTGTTATGTCAGATGGTCGACTGTTATGAATGCGTCACTAATTGTTAGATCTGCACGTCCCTGATTGTGATGTCGGAATCGCTTATCACTTATACTTTTAAATCGAGGAACCACTGCAAATCCGACGGTGTGAAAGTATGTACTCAAAGACTAATACAAGTGAAGATTTATTAATCTCAAAACATGACGACTCTAGTCAAAAATACTTTCATTTATATATTGATTCGTGCATCTATTTTGAATAATAATCACATATATGAAAATCACTTAGTTATAACAAATCACATACTGAGCATAGTTCACATTAATTTAATACAAGAATATCGTATGTTATACAGAATAAAATATCCTACGGGAAAACAAAACACATATTACACTGAGTAATTATCACATTGAATTAAAATGGAATTAATGTTGAACAAAAATCATAGTGAGTAAATCAATCTAATTTTAACTTTTCATCCTGTCATATCACCTCCCTTAATTTAAGACTCGAAGTTTAGATCTTGATTTTAAATTTTCTAACTTGATCCTCCAGCACAAAATAATGTTGGATCCTCATATGCCTAAGTTACAATTAGTGTGACTTAGTTTAAAACATATTTCTCGCATTGAATCGAGAATCCGCTATAAATAAAACTTTATGTCAACTTCTTCGACAGTATGGTGTGAGTTGTTGAGGAAATCGTCAACATCATCCGAAATTTTTACAACGGATTACAGTGCAATGTGGTGCATGGAGGACAGGACAGATGAATTCATAATTAGGGTCTGCGTCAGACAAGGCTGCCTACTATCCCCCTTTCTCTTTCTTCCGGGGGTTGATTGGATTATGAAAACCGTGACATCTGATGGGAAGCACGGGATAAAATGAACAGGTTGGTTGCAACTAGATGATATGAACTGGCCCTTCTGTCCAATATACATCAACAAATGTAGGTCAAGTCAAACGGTGTAGCCGAAGCCTTTGCATCAGTAGGGCTCAATATATACAACGGATAGCGAAAGCAAGAGAGATGAAAAAGGCAGCGGCAATAGGTAACAGCAGGCAACTGTTCAGACTTGTTAAGGAAACCGGTATTAGGAACCCAACTGTTAGCGAAACAATCGCAGAGAAAGATGGACATACTATTCATTCTCAATCCAGGAGATTTTATCGATGGGCAGAACACTATAGGGATCAGTTCAACTGGCCTTCAACCACACTTCGGTTTCCCACGATCTCCAGTCGACCTGAATGGCAAGTTGATGTAAGTCCTCGGACTCTTTACGAAGTTGAAAAAGCTATAGAAAATCTGAGGCGTGGGAGAGCAGCAGGCCCTGACAGGTGTACCCCTGAGATTTTTAAGGATGGTGGTCCAGTATTAGCAGCGAGATTGACGGAGGTCTTAGGTAGAATCTGGGAACTGGACGTAATTCCATCGGACTGGTCCCAATCACTGATTGTGCCAGTCTATAAGAAAGGACAAAAGTCCTCCTGTGACAATCACAGAGGAATTAGTTTGACTAATATAGTGTCTAAAATACTAGCTTCAATAATACTTCGACGTCTAACCAAAGATCGTGAAATGCAGACTAGAGAAAACCAGGCTGGTTTTCGACCTGGGCGTGGTTGTATTGATCAAATATTCACATTACATCAGGTCCTAGAACATAGACACACATTCAGACGCCCCACAATCGTAGTATTTCTCGACCTTAAGGCGGCATTTGACTCTGTTGATCGCGAGGTTCTATGGCAGTGTTTGTCACTGAAAGGAGTACCAAAGAAGTACATTAACCTTATAAAAGCTCTCTACTCGAACACAACTGGTCGAGTGAGAGCTTATGGCGAACTGTCATCAGAACTGATTACCTCAAGTGCTGTTCGTCAGAACTGTCCACTCTCTCCATTCTTGTTTAACTTTGTCGTTGACGTCCTTTTAGAGATGACACTTTCCTCATCTAAATTTCCAGGAGTTGAACTTCTACCGGGAGATCCACTTGTTGACTTAGAATATGCCGATGACATAGTTCTATTTAGTGAAGACGCTGACAGAATGCAGAGTCTGCTGACCACTCTAAGCAACAATGTAAGCATGTTCGGCATGCGAATTTCTCTGTCGAAATGCAAAATGTTGCTTCAGGATTGGGCTGCGTCGACACCCGAACTAGTGATAGGGAGTGAAGTTGTTGAGCGTGTCGACCGCTTCACTTATCTCGGAAGTCTCATCAGCCCTTGTGGTTTGGTGTGTAACGAAATCTCAGCACGGATACAAAAGGCTCGACTAGCTTTTGCCAACTTGCGTGATTTGTGGCGTAGGCGAGATATCCGTCTATCAACCAAAGGACGTGCTTACTACGCAGCAGTTTGTTCCGTCCTACTTTATGGCAGTGAAACATGGCCAGTAAGAGTAGAGGATATTCGTAGGTTACTAGTATTTGACCATAGGTGTCTTTGAAACATCGCTCGTATATCCTGGGACCACCGAGTAAGTAATGCAGTTGTTATGAAACGGGTACTAGGTAAGGATGGCAAATCAATTGAGGAAGTAGTGGAACTTAATCAGTTGAGATGGCTGGGACATGTGCTGCGCATGCCCGACCACCGACTGCCCCGACGTGCTATGTTTTATGGTGTAGGAGTAGGTTGGGGCGGCCAGACCAAAACATGGCACAAATCCATGAAGTCACTGACAAGTGGACTGAGTCATGTTGGTAGGTGTAAACTACCTGGTTGGGGACCGCGAGATGATAGCAACCGATGACATGGCTCAAAATCGTTTGCAATGGCGCAGGTGCATCCACTCTTTGTGTTCTCTCAAACTCTAATCTTCTGAATTCTTCATGTCCTTTATTTTCTTTCCCAATTTATTCCACTGGACTATACTCCTTTAATAACATCATCAAACATTAATGTCCCCTATCTCTACTTATACTTTCACTACCTCCACCACTATGGGATTTGAATTGATAACTGAATCTCTGTGCTAATGTGGTATGGCAACTCGAACTGATGTACGTACGTACGAAGTTCCACGTTGTTACTGACTGACTATACAACGGAAAAGTCAAGATCCTCAAATACAACATTGAGAACACCAACCTTATCACATTTGACGAAAAAAACTCTAGAACAGTTAGAAATATTCACACACCTGGACAGCATCATCGATGAAGAAAGAGAATCTGATGCAAACGTAAAGGCGAGGACTGGAAAAGTAAGGACAACATCCCTACCTTTGAAGAACATATGAAACTCAAGACAACTGTCGACCAATATCAAAGTGAGAATCTTCAATACGAACGGCCAGACAGTCCTACTCCTCAGAGTTGAGACTTGGAGAACTACCATCGATATCACAATTGTATATACAAGATACTGAATGTCTGTTGACCGGATGCCATCAGCAACAGCCTACTGTGGGAGAGAACAAACCAGTTTCCAGATGAGGAAGAAGTTATTAAAAGATGTTGAAAGTGGATAGGACACACATTGAGGAAATCATCAAACTACATAATGAAACAAGTCCTAACTTGGAATCTTGAAGGGAAACGAATAAGAGAAAAACCAAAGGACACTTTGCTTCAAGAACTGAAAGCGGACATCAAAAGTATAAATAGCAACTGTAAAGGATTGTTCAAGACAAAGTTCGATAGAGAATGCTGGGGAGTGACCTATACTCTTCTATGAGGGGTAACAGGAGTAAGTAGTACAAAGGCATGAACACAAGTAACTTATTATCGTTAAATTTATAAACTGCTGGGTTATTAGTGATTCATCATAGCGTTTAATATTTAAACAAGGATTTTATCCGTAAGTGTGCAGTGATTTTAAAACGTTGACTGCATACATGTGATATTCACTTTTCACCTGTAAAATATAGTGTTCAAGCGAATTTAATGTAGTATAAGAAAGTTCATGGTATGAAGGTCTTTTGTTTGATCCCTGTATAGGCATCCCATACTAGGACGAAGCAACTATCCAGTCTTTCTTGATTTTCATTGGTTACCAAACTAAAACCAAACTTTGCAAAATCTACATAACCCCATGTACTAAGAAAATATGTTTTTCTTACCTCTAGTTTATTTCAGTTATGTTTATTTCTTATCGTGATCGTTCAGTTTTTGTCTCATAAGAATTCTGTTATCGACATTTGAATTTATTTTATCCGTTTGCGAACTGAGATTTTATTTTATTTAAGTACCTAAAAATGTTCCACTTTCAACAGATCACAATTCCCAAATCGGAATCAGGTTATGGTTTCACTCTAACATGTCAAATGGTCAAATTTAATTTTCAACAATTTGCTAGTACTCCCATTACTTCGTCTAGTCATAAAGATTCATCAAATATTGAGCAATATAATTATTTGCCTACTCATAGATGCTTTCGTATTCATTCTGTACAAAAAGATTCACCGGCTGATCAAGTTGGACTACCTGTTGGAGCTTATCTTTTAGGGATTGGAAATACTCCATTGAATTGTACATTGACGCTCAAAGATGTTGTAGAGTGTATGTCTAAATCTGCAGAAAGTCATCCAAATAAAGCAATAATTTTAAATATTTGTTTGCCTGATTCTAGTCAAGAATTAAAATGTGAGTTATATTTGTAAATTATGTTATGTATATGTTATGCTGTACTGCGGTCGTTTAAGTGTCTTACTCATATATACGCTTCTTATATATATACGTATCTAAACCAGCTAATTGAGGCCAGTAGTAGTTATCATTGATTTGTGTGACGGCGGTATAACTGCCCGAGTGCCCAAACCGAAACAGGCGGTTTTCTTAGGGGGCCAAACTCGGAGCCCTTGTCCAAGATGTCTAATCCATACCACAGTGAAGCAACGTCAGAAGATGCAGTCCAATGATAACCTGTGACGAACAATAGGTTCACACACCATGTGTTCCTTCAGGATCCTGGAGCCCATGTGCACCAGTGGTTTGGAATAAAGGTTTTCCAACTCTCCTAGGTAGATCCTTCGTATCCATCAACCCAGTTAAAGCACTGGACATTCGATTTTCGTCCGCTCAATTTCGTGAATAACACTCTCACCACGAGAAGGTAGTGATCAAAACTTCCCTGACAGTGGCTGTTTATGCGTGGCTGTGTAAAAGCATTTCGAGCAGGAGAGCTGACTCTTCCCACCCTCGGCATTTGGGGGCCCTTTTTTAGAAAACGAAGTCAAATTTGGGTTAGTGTTTATAACATTCAACCTTCAATTTGCATGTTGTAGGTTTGAACGTCTCTTCACATGGGCACTTGATTAATATCACTGATAGTCACATAGATAGTGTTGAGCAATGTAGAATATATGGACTTGTACTTACTAGATAAGTTACATTTAATTTCACATGTTTCATTTGGAAATCTGCATTCATATTGTTCCCATCTTTCTAAAATACCGAACTCTATATTTCTCTAGTAAAGTAAGAAGACACCACATTTGTGACTGCTGGTTATCCAGAACGACACTTCATCGATTTCACTTTAGGCAGCGCTCAATTCAACAACCACCCTTATTGATATAATTTTTCTTTATAGAAATTAGTGTTTTATGAAGTTTATTTTCACTTAGTGAAAAAATGTAGTTGATCTTTTAAATGTACCTGATTTAGCTTTTTTGAAGTTTATAAATATGCATAAATTCCTTTCATTTTAGCTCATAATCTGTCTAAGCAAAGCTCTAATGAAGAGTTAAACTCTTCAACTTCATCTGATCTACAAACTCAAACAAAGTACAACAACACATATCCAGGAATCAACAACAATCATAATGACAAACACTCCTCTCAACATAATGATTTTTCATATAATTTAGGTTCTGATAATTGTATCAATACTGTTACTACTACCATAGCTAGGCACTCAATAACAGATTCCTGCATTACATCCAATATTAATAATTCATACCTTCCTCAAACAGTTACGACTACTTCTGGCTCAGTAATGTTATGCGAAGAATGTTGTATTGATGAAAGTATTTTACATAATGATAATGAAAATAATAATAAGAAGAATGGAAATGGAAGTATAACTCGACGTACACGTATATTAACTTTAGCACCACCCATATTAAATCTTAAATGGGAAGATGTATGCTTAGATGAAGCCAATAGACAATGGGCAATTGAAGCATTAATTATTAAATTGATAAATATATCGAATAATTTAACTTATGGAATTAATGCTTATCGTACTGGTTTACAAAAAACTGCTAATTTACATCCAAATGATTTAAATTCATTATTTTATAATATTGTTGAGGTTAGTTCTACTATTTCAATATATATCTTTTGGTCTTATGAAATAGCATAAATGAATGTAACTCATTTATCAGATCAGTCAGTTAGTCATGAGATACATGGAGCCTAGGATGCATATATGCATCAATCCAAGTAGTCGTACCATATCAAAGTAACTAGATAAAATTTTGGAGAGAAATGTCAAAGTATTGGAGGAGTTACTGTATCGGCGATAGTAGAAAAGATTAAGTATAGTGTATACGATTTGAGAAGGTGAAAAAAGAATATACAGAATAAGTGTAAACATTTCAAGGTAGAGATCGAATGGATCTGAGCTATATCACTCAACATCTTCAACCACTGGTCACTATAATCACAAGACGCTAACTAAGTCGGTCCCCATCAACACTACACAATCCAGTAGTCAGTGGTTTCATTGACTGATCCCACATCTCGGGTCGGCCACCTCCAGCTCTTTTCCAGCTTACTCCTAGACCAGAAAACGTTGCCCATTGAGGTAAGGTGCGGTTCATTCACGAATTAGGGGTTTATATACTCGTTTATGAACCGGATTATTTGTTCAAGCCATAGCGTCACATTCCGATTATCGAAGCCGAAATACGTAGTGCGTTTAAAAAGGAATATACAACTGTATGTTGAGTAGTTCAATCACTAAGTTCATTCTTTTTACACATTTGAGAATATTTTTTTGAAACTTCTAGGAATAATATCTGCTGATTGATACTAACAATTAATAATTTTGTGAACCCTAGGATGTTTCATTTACCATCAGTCTATTACTGAATGTAATCTTATGTAACGATATGTAATTCATTTCCTTGGCTTCATATTTATGAGCTAATCTTACATTTGCATTATTTGTAAAAAGGCTGATAGTAATACTTTGGTGAGACTAGAATTTATGATCGAACGAATCAGATTTAGTATAAGAGGTCTTGGATTTTGACGCTAAATTTATTAATCTATTTGGGTAAATAGAATTTCGGCATTTAAACTAATGTCATATCGTGATTTATTTATTTATTTTAACACATATATATTGGTCCAAGGAGGCACCAAATATATACACGCCACACGAATCTCACTTGATTTGTGTGAGGGCTGTGATACTGCCCGGGTGCCCAAACCGAAGCAGGTGGTTTTCTTAGGGGACACACCCCGAGCCTTCGACCTGAACGTCTGACCCACAAGGCAGTGGAGCATCGTGAGGAGATGCAGTCCCATCGAAGCCGGTGACCAACGATTGGTTCATACGCCATTTGTTCCCGCAGGATACTGGAGCCCAAGTGCACCATTGGTTTTGGATCCGGTTAAAGCGCCAGAAATTCGCCTTTCCTCCCCTCATTTTCGTAAACAACACTCCCGCCACGAGAAGTCAGTGAGTGGGACTTCCCTGACAGAGGCTATATACGTGTGGTCATGTGGGAGCATTTCGAGAGGGAGAACGGACTCTCCCCACTCTCGGCCGTACCAGGGCATTCGGGGGCCACCTCGTGATAAAAACCCTAAATATAATTCATAACCCTAACCATCAAGCATAAATCATAATTCTATTTCCCCACACTGTTTTCTAATCCTCATTTAGCCCCAGTAAGTAGGTGATCATTCTCGATGTTACTTTGCCATCACTCAAATATCATCCATAAATTATAGTCTCATCAATACTTCTTCAGTTAATTCAAGCTGAAGTGATGAATAAAGTAGGATTCAAAGCGAAAATCCTTCAGTTGAAAATCGCGTATCGATTCATTAAATCACTTCTGTTTTTTTGAATGCTCTGATGATGTAGAATCGTTCGTGTTCATGCATTCAACCAATCTAATTACATTCATATCGCGTATAGATCATGACTCTAATAATAACAATAGTGATTATATACATTACTGTATATTAACAGTGATATATAACATCATTAATATTTTACATTATAAATTAATGGTTGACAATATGAAAGCACAATATGATTAATTTTTTTAAATCAATAATTGTTTTTCTGTCGTTTTAAGTGATAGTAAAATTTATTTCCAACAATTTAATGATTTTAAGTTTTACATGATCATATTGAGCGTCATTATTAATTATACAATTATAAGGTCAAAAACTTTGTTGATCTTTGAAGTTTAGCTCAATATTGAATCTCTATAGTTGAGATCATGAGTCATTTAAAGCTAGACCACCATGGAAAAGCTGGAAGCACTGGACGGCCGTTTCGTCCTATTGTGGGACTCCTCAGCAGTATGGATCCACGACCCCGCCTCGCGGGATTTGAACCCAGGACCTATCACTCACACGCTCTAGCGTTTAACCGTTAGACTGCTGAGCTGGTGTTAATGTCTAACTTCAGTCAACTAACAGGTCCTGGGTTCGAATCTCGCAGGGGGCGGGATCGTGGATGCGCACTGCTGAATAGTCCCACAATAGAGCGAAACGGCCGTCCCTTGCTTCCAGCTTTTCCATAGTGATCTAGCTTTAATTGGCTCATGATCTCAACTATAGAAATTACTTCAATTTCCAAAATACCTCTTCTGATACTAATATTAAATGGAATAATAATAACGTTTCTAATGAACTTTTTTGTATAGCTTTTAACATTGAAGTATAATTTATAATTATGACTTATTTAAGTGAATAATACCCATCTATTAACTTCCGTTCAACCAGTCAGCCAATGCAAGGCCTGCAAAAAATGTGCTTTAGTCCAACTTACCATAGCGTATCACAAGAACATTCAGGTGGAGATAACCAATTCATTGTAGAGTGCTTTGATAAAATATGAAAACCATACATTAGATACATAATTTGCACATCTTCCATCAATTGTCATTTATCGGTTTTATGATTCTTTCAATTCCGTTGTCATTATAATTACTTTTTGTTTCCCTTTCTGTTTTCTTCAATTGAATCTTCATAATCTTCTACAGGCACACATTCCATTTCCGATTGGTACTACATACTATTTATAACTGTCAACACTAGTAGCATACATCATAATACCACATCAGCATAATTAGATTAAACAAACAAGGTTAATAGCAAAGCAATCGAAACAGTGTACTGGTAGTGATAGTGAGAAAGATTAAACATCATGAATATGGTTTGAATAGACGATTTGCAGTGGTCGACGTTGGTGGAGCACACTGTGGGCTGAGCCCCCAAATGCCCTGGTACGGCCGAGAGTGGGGAGAGTCCGTTCTCCCTCTCGAAATGCTCTCACATGACCACACGTATATAGCCTCTGTCAGGGAAGTCCCACTCACTGACTTCTCGTGGCGGGAGTGTTGTTTACGAAAATGAGGGGAGGAAAGGCGAATTTCTGGCGCTTTAACCGGATCCAAAACCAATGGTGCACTTGGGCTCCAGTATCCTGCGGGAACAAATGGCGTATGAACCAATCGTTGGTCACCGGCTTCGATGGGACTGCATCTCCTCACGATGCTCCACTGCCTTGTGGGTCAGACGTTCAGGTCGAAGGCTCGGGGTGTGTCCCCTAAGAAAACCACCTGCTTCGGTTTGGGCACCCGGGCAGTATCACAGCCCTCACACAAATCAAGTGAGATTCGTGTGGCGTGTATATATTTGGTGCCTCCTTGGACCAATATATATGTGTTAAAATAAATAAATAAATTGGATAGACGAAGAAGTAGTATTTATGAAGGAATGTTGGAACTCAAGCTCTTGAATAATGTAAAAAGTAAACACATCTGCTCCATTGTAATGGATTTGAAGTTATGTCGCCCGATGTTTCTAGCGACTGATCACAGTCGTCATGGGGACAAAAACCAGTTAGTCTGTGTCTACTACCGGATTAATATCATATCTTTAGTTTGACCATCCACTAACTGAACTGTTAATATTGTCACGATAAAGCCTTGGTACTTATTTTAAATTGTCAGTATCCAACACGTTAATCTTTTGGCTCATTTGACTGCTCTTCTAGATTGAAAAGAGTATTATTTACTACGTTTGTGTTTTTTATGATATTTAATAAGTAATAATAATTTTCGTACCACTCTCCAACTTAAACAAAGCCTTATTTGTACTCATTCGCATATTGGTTATACTGTTATAATCAAGGTGTTAAGCATTCTACAAAGCTGGTAGGAGCTTTCTAAAAAACAAGTAAATACAAAGTTTCCAGTTAAATCCTTTATATTTAGTCCGCCCTATAAAATATTGCACATAGCACAAATGTGCATTGGTTCAAGCTACCACAATTCACATCACTTTAGTAATAAAAAATCGAAAAGTTATAAGTGAGATAAGTCGAAATAATGGGTATATTGATGATGGTTAAACTCTAAACTCAGGGAGTATCATTCTCATAAGACCAACTGTATCACGGAATAAGAAGTATGATATCCTGATCATGGTTGTAATATGGAGTAGGATGAAGAATGAATGAATTTGCCCTACTGCAATCACTTTTGGGATTTGTCACTTCAAGTCTGCAAACATTAATTGCAACCCAAACCAGGGAGTTTTTGCCTCCCCACGCGACTTAGTTCAACTTAACAAGCTAATATCTCCATAACTAGACAATATAATCTGTGTGGGAGTAGGGGATGGTTGGATATATGTAACATATTTTAACCATAAAACAAATGTATTCTTCCCTTTGACTAGACTTGACTAAGGTCAGATCTGTTTGATATTCCATTGTTTTTATAAAGAATACCCAGACTCAGTAATCTGTTTTATTACTCTTTGGAATTTGGGCTGATCGGTGTAATATTCAGTTTTCACTGAAAACCCCAAAGCCCACTGGAATGTAGGGTTATTCACTTAGACAATTCTAAATGAAAAACTAACATTCTAAATTTTCCTGCTAGACAAAATCATCCCAAACTATCAGTAAAAGCTTATAATATTCCGTTAACACTCAGGATCACAATTGATCACTCTCTGTCTCTATGTGCATCCCGAGTGAATTGCATCGGTATAACATTGTCACATGTCTTAGTATATGTAATAAGTGATTGGCAGAAGAATCCAAAACATCCTGTTCGGATCTCATCGTCTGACTACGTCATTATTAAATATATTAATTCTAAAATATCGTACTTATGCCAAATAGCTTTAAGCTTTATTTTTTTCCACAGAATCTTTAAATTTTCGTCAGTTTTCGTATTCATCATGATGAATTTTTTGTATCATTTTCAAAATAAATAACAAAACTTTAGATCGCTTCTGAGACATGTAAACTGAAACAAAATCTACAGAATGGTTGTCTTCCATATGCTGTCTCAAATCATACATCATCACCGCCAAAATCAGGTCCTCTTATCAAAGCCGGTATATTGAGTAACAAAAATAAGTTGAAACCTACATTGTCTTCGCCAGGTTCGTCACAATCAGAGGGTTTTAAAATAGATTCATTTACGAAACATAATAATAATATAACCGGTGGAGGACGTGGCTTACATAAACGATTTTCGTTTCTGTTTAAAATGCGCAAAAGTTCGGTTAGTGAACAGCGACCATCTCCAATCAATCGAGAAAACAACAAACCAGCTAATGACCATGATAATACTGAATTTAGAGCATCAATTATGTCAGAGAATTTTACTAATAGCTTCGTAGGTGAACAACCTAATTATCAAAATACAGTACAAGGAAGTCAAACGAAGGAATCATTACATAATTTATCGTCTTGCCGACCAAGTTCTCCACATTCATCATCATCGATACCACCTATACATGGTCATTTAGATAATCCTGGAACAATTGTTGGATTAACACTAAACAATTTGTTGAATCAATGTGTAGATTACACAAATGTTTATCCAGATCGTTTGAAATATTTTTATGAATTGAGAAAAGAATATCCACATTTGAGATTGTTCCTTAAGGTTAGTTGAAATGTTTTATTTGTTGTGGCGTTAATTGTCAATACATTTTTAAACGTATGTTTGTGTTCAAGGTTGGTAATCTTAGATTAATACCCTACAATTAGCTAGGTCAAAAATGTGAACTATGTATGTTATTCACGAAATCTGCATTAACATTCCACAATAACCACATTTTAGCTTTATATCTAGTTCTAATGTGTAAACATCTTTTATAGTATTAATCATATCTCCCAATTTAATTATAAGCGTATTTTAATTATAGTTTGAAGATTTTCAGTATGGTTCATCCCTACTTTACCAGCAATGGACTTAAGATCGTGACATGTCAATGTAAGTGAATTAGAACTCATGAAATACCACATTATGTTGTCTAATAATCCCTAGTTTCAATGGTTTTTCAAATAATACCATTCCATTTAGAAATCGTCGATCAAACTGAACAGAATTTCCACAAACCAACTGATTAAAATTCACCACAGATCAATCTGATTTTGGGTACCGCTGAAAGCTAGTGAATGTTGGACAGCTATTAAGTCCTAATATAAGTTTTAGCAATGCATACTCTAGGACCTTCAGGTCTCATAACGAACGCCTGAATATTAAGACTACCAGGTTAGCCTTGAACTGTACAACCACAGCTTCAGACAATCTGCTTTATAGCTCGACTGTCATCTTATGCCATCGGTTACAACTGTTTTACTCCCAACATTAATGAAGTGTTCCATACTAGGAAGAAGCTGTTTTCCAGTGCTCTATGATTTTCAGTCGTACTCCAACTCGAATCAGTCTTCAATTAGATTAAACTCAGTATTAGAATGACATCATAATGCATTATTACTTCTAATTTATTTCTTAATTTACTTTACAGAACCAAGCTATGGAACCAGGCGTCCCTATCCTGTCAATGTTTCTTACACTACCATCAGAGGTATGTTTACTTTTTGAATATTTCGGTTAGTGTTTTTTTTCACTTGTAAATACTCTGCTTATATACCAATTACGTTCATCGAGTCCATTAAGTAATATTTCATTTTTTATCTTTAGATACCAAGATGTTTATTAAATGGTTTGAAGAATGTTGAAAAATTTACAAGTGATCAACATAAAGATCGACCAGCTTTGGAAAAATGTATAAAAGGTAACTTTAATCATTCGTATTTTGTATTGTGGATGAAGGTTCATATTAAAATAAATCTCCTGTTTATGGTGAGTTTATTTGTTGTTGATCACACGGTTATAGAAAAGGTGTTTTTAATTATCCAAGTGGTGGAAAAGTAGAAAATAGTAATAATGATAATAATATGATTTATCATTGAATTTGAACACTGTAAAATTTATTTGAGGAGAGCATCATTTCTATACTTTTAAGTGGTTAGAGGCAATCGACAAGGAGCTGAGTAATTAGATTTTGTTCTAGTTGGAACGATTGATAAAGATACATCTATAACTTTGAGGGGATTTTTGCAGATCAAGTGATTAAGACTCATTTATTGTGGGCAAAGTTGTAACCCTCGAGTTATTCGGAAAACGATGGACCAACCCTCTGTAGGACTGAAATATTGATACTCATTAGTCACTAAGTGGTAACCCATATCATGTTATATTTATTCCTTTGTGTTGATTGAGTTGAATCAATCATGTTTCAACGTAGCCATTGTTTTAAATAAGTGGGTATTAGGCATGCTATTCTTAGGTTTTAGGTAGCTAAAACAAATCGGTAGAGTTCCTTGTTCTGGCTCATTATCAAAATGCATCTTTACGTATGGGGATCATGAATATGTGTGTTGCTAAGTATTACTTAACTGTATATTATAATTTCACTAAGGGTTTATGGATAATTAGGTAAGCTTACGTATGTTATAGTGAGATATTACATGAACTGGTCAATGGATGGAAACCAGTATAATGTTGTAAAATCAACCTTTATCGAGAGATCTATTCCCGAGTTTGAAAACTCATGAAATTACTGTCAACGTGTATTCCTTTTGATCGCTAAACTAATTTAACAAATATCGTTGAATGTCGCTTTAAAAAAGGATACAAACCACACAGGATTCGTAATGAGGTCAGGATGAGGTAATTGAATGCATTGGCCTCTTCACCGATTTTAGAAGTGTTATCAGTTCTGTTAGGTTCCTGTCCGACGAAATTTAGACACGGATTCAGAAATTCCAGTTGGTCTTAATCCACCTGCGTTATGTACGGTGTAGATGAGATATCCGTCTGCCGACCAAAGGACGAGTTCATCGTGCAGCAGTTCTCTAAGTTCTTCTTTGTGCCTATTAAGCACGCCCATCAAGTGAGAAGTGCTAAGATTTGGGATAAGTTCTTAGCTAAAGATTAAAAATTAGTCGATTAGGTAATGAATGTTCACCGATTGAAGTGGTTGGGACATGTATCTTGTAGGCTAAACCAACGTCTACCATCAAGAACGATGTTGTGTGATGTAGAAGTATGACGGAACAAAACTAAGAGTGGATAAGCTAGGACGCGAGGTCGATAATAATCGGGATAACTCATGTAGGTAGTTCTAGACTACCTGGTTGGGATCCCCACGATAACTGTAATCAATCATTGAAGACTTTGTGTAACTCAGAATCATTCACATTAGTGCAGGTGCATTTACTCGTTGCCGTTCTTTTGTTCCTGAGTCCCGAAAAGTTCATGTATGTTTTTTTCTTTCTACTACTAATACTGTTAGTTTTTCTACTTTTCGGGGATTTGTCTTAATAATTCTATCCCGCTGTAGTAATGTAGTGTGACAACGTGAACCGATGCATGCATTTGCCAAGCCAGTCAATAATAACGCAGAACTTCGTGCGTACGTACATCAGTTCGAGTTGCCATTCCACATTAGCACAGATAAACAGTTGTCGATTTAAATCCCATAGTGGTAGAGGTAGTAAGAGTAATCGGAAACATTAGGGTCTGAGGATGTTATTCAAGGAGTATAATACAGTGAAATAAGTTTGTAAAGAGAAAAGAAAGGGACACGAAAAATTCAGATTAGAATTTGGGAGAACACCTGCACCTGCTCCATTGCAAACTATTTTGAGCCACGTCTTTCAGGGTCTCTAACCATCGGTTGCTATTGTCTCGCGGATCCGAACCAGGTAGTTTACACCTACCAACATGACTCAGTCCACTTGTCAGTGACTTCATGGGTTTGTGCCATGTTTTGGTCTGGCCCCCCTAGCTTTCTTCCAACGTACATTTGCCAAGCTCTACGTTGTGTTTGACTGAATATCAAACTCAATTGTGATACTGTAGTGTCTCAAGCGGTCATGGAGTTCAACATTCATGTCTAGTTTTTTTTTTCTGTTTATCTATGTTTTAATAATTTGATGCACAGAGATTCATTTGGTTGAATATTGAAAGACATTGATTTTCGGTACTACCATCTAACTTCTTCAAATAACTAACACCTAAAAGTTCATGATCCTCTCAATGAAACATACAGTAAACATCTCATATTAATAACTTTTGAAAAAATCTTTACAAAAAAATCATTCTATTCCTTTTTTTTTGAAAATTCGCTCAATTGCAAAATTCTAGACCTATAATCAGATTTTTCATTCAGTCTAAATAGTTATTATGTTGTTATTCAACTAGACACACAACGACCTTTGGTTTATTGTATTATGTAACAGACGGATTGATTGATTAGTACTTTCGATCAATATTTTTTATAACTTGATATCAAATAAGTGAATGAATTGAAAACTCTCGGTCACATTAGCGTAATTTTTTAATGTATCAAACCATTTTGTTTTATTTGAATTCGATTATGTAACATGGTAACTGCAGTTTTTTTCTTATTATCATCATGTATCAGTGAACAATTATTTATACATTTAACTATGATTACTGCTCACTTCATAAATATATTTCATTGTGAATGTATCGTTTGGTAGTGTAGGTTTAATTTAATTAAGTGATGAACATTTATTAATTAATACGAAGTAAAAATACGACAACTATTATGTAACTCTGTGATTGCAATTCTTATCATGGCGTTTTTTAAAAAAAATGCACTACTAATTACATAGTAATGTTGATATTACGAAACGATCTAAGTTAGACAATCATTGAAAACCTGGAAGTACCAAACGGTATTTTGGTCCTAGTATGAAACTTAGCAGTGCTCCCTCATGAACCCCCACATTGAAATCTCACTTAGGATCACTCTCATGCACGAATACTTGACCACTAAGTCATTGAGCTGGTTTTCAATAGTGTTTAAGTCTAACTTCTACCAATCTACTGTATTGCGCGACCATCTTCCATTGTCTTTAGTGGGTTGATTCGTCCTACCCTACATGGTTGGGCTCCGCTAGTTACTGTTTCTCACTACAAGTCCGGTAATTCCTCATCGATGCTAGTTACTAGTAAAGATACAAGACTGACTTCCCTAGGCTTGATTCTCGTGTAAGGGATCGTGGATGTGCATTACTAAGCGGTCTGACACTGAGACGAAACGGCCATCCATTACTGCTAGATTTTTAGTGGTAGTCTTACGTAAATCAATTTGTGATGTCAGTAAAGTTAAATAATATCCAATATTGTATATTGTTCTTTAAACTAGATAGGCCTTAACTTTTTTTATTCCGAATCGATTGTCAAGATATTAAATGGTTGAAGGTAGTTGATAAGGTGCTCTAAAGACATAGGTGTCGTATGAGGAAATTGATGTTCCCCAAGGGATTATACAAAATCGTCACTCAACTGCTGCATGATATCATGTTTACTGAGAAATCTAGATGTCTTAGCTTCGGTTGCATGTATGGTTATTTTGTATTCACATACATTAGACCGTTAACTCCATGAGTAATATATTTATTATTGTTTATTATTATTGCTTATGTTATCGGAATTTATTATGGGTGTATGTCAATGGCTAATTAAGTGTTAGTAACCTGCAGAAATCGATCAGAATAAACGACACAATTCAATAATTGATAAGATTATTATTAATAATAAATTTCTAATCAGGGTTTTCTCTACGATTTGCTGCCGTACCATTCAATGTTTTATTCATCTTAATATTTATTGCAACGTTATATCTCTCTGACAAAAGAGTCAATTGTAAAACTGTTATTTTAACCGACAATGACGATTTTTAAAAGTTTTCATATTTTGTTTACAAAACAATTTTTGAATGTTAGACCTTATAATTATTAGATACAACTGAGGTTAAGGATTATTTATCGTCTAGTAGTTCTGATTATCATTATTTGAACATCCAGTAGTGTTGAAAAATCATTTACATATCTTCTAGAAACATGATCATTATTAATATTCGACTTCTTATCGAAATTCTTTACAATTGCTTTATATGCTATGATCTACTCTATTACTCCAATTTCTTTATTTATTTATTGATACCATTTCATTTACTCCATCTTCTAATTTCGTTGTTAATCATTTGTAATCGTTTTCATAAACACTGTATTATTATTGTTAATAACACACAACCGTTTGTTTGGTATCGATTTTATTATTATTACTGTTAAATATTGCTGTAGATCTACTGTCCATATGTATGGGATATACTTTACACCTTCTAAATGCAAAGAGCTTTATCAAGATTTGTAGGGGTCTATGACTGGGCTTATTTTTGGTGGTATACCGTTAGCAGTAGTCGAAAAGTTCGTGTTATTGTGGGCGGCCTAAAGGAGAGTATCAACCGAGGTATACTGAAAGCCACAAAGGCTTATGCCAATCTGGGTCATCATTGACCCCGTGTCGATGCTTGTCTAGCTGCAGAAGATCAGGTCTACATTTCGTTGGTGACACCAGTTTTATTCTGTTTGTGAAAACTGAACTTTTCCAGCTTGGAATCTCAGGTGACTCTTTGTGTTGGATCGTGTTTGTATCCAAAGTGTTGGTGACACTTAGAGGCAATGCGATATTAGTTATGCTAAGGTTCGGTAATGGACACAGCAACGATAATTCAATCTATATTATCTTTCATATCGTTCATTATTTGCTGACTATAGAACTGATTGGAAATAGCAGAGAGGTGGTCAGTTTATGACACAGAATCAAGTTATGAAATAAAGCTCTGTATGTACTTGTGAAAATTTAGAAATCCAGTCCACTTTACCTGGTCTCTGAAGATATATATTACTTTTACTTTTTCAGTAGTATTGTTATCAGCGGTATTTTTTCTCACTTTGACCCTAGTTGTAGTACATGTGATTAAATAAATTAATTGCCAAAATATTTGGCACACAAAAAGTAACTTAGAGAATCAAAGTTGGATCTCGTGAATTTTCTTTCTGCTATCTATCTTGTTGAACCTGACAATACCACTTTTGTTTTATACGAAGGTGGTTTGATAATAATAATCATTCAGCCGGTCAAAAGCAACGTAGAACCTTGTACGTGTATACGTCGGTTCAAGTCGCCGTATAGTACTAGTACAAAATGATGAAATTATCAGGGCAAATACAGAGTAGTAGAAGTAATAACAATATTAGTGGTAATAGATATAAATTATTGAACTAATGGAAAATAATTTATGATGAATTTAAGAAGTTGGAATCTGAGGAAAGACAAAGAATGAATGCAACTGCACTGGTGAGGTTGATTCCTAGCCATATTATCCAAACAATCATGATAATGGTAATTACAGTGGGTTTATTCAATATTAAACGTTTAGTACGATAAGAAATTTCAGTACACAATGTTTCAACATGTTCCTCTTTCTCCGTTGAAACCTGGAGAACATTTTAGAATTGTTGTTTCACCATAGGATTAGACTTATTAGGATTATTAAAAGGCAGTTCGTGACTAAGTAATTTTTATATTGAACGTTTACCATAAAATTGTTTATAGTTTTGTTATATCTGTGGAATGCTTGTCTGACTTATCCTTGGTACTGAAACTTCAACTTCGATGTTATGAAGTGAAAACACAAATACTTGTGATATGAATTTATTTGACTCCCTCAAAAAAACTAAAATCGATAAATGAAAACACTACTTTTCATATGATTTGCTCACAGTCAGGTTTGTATACATTGAACTGGGTAGTGCTTAACACCAATTAATCCATAACCTGCTGTCTGATCACATATTTACCACGTCATACAGTTACGCATCCATAACCAATTGATTAAGTCACACAATTACATCTCAAAATTTGATTGTATATCACTGACGAGTAGGAGAAAATCACTTTCACATGCCATTCTTTCAGCAGTCGAATAAATCACTAATCAACATATCAATCTTTGATATTCGTTGAAGTTGAAATTATTCCACTGTACACCGAATCGGTTGTTTTAATGATTAAATATTCGTCACGAAACATGAGAATCCTAGTAAAACTGTGGTTACGCACTGTCAAAATAATTGCCCAGTACTTTTTTAAAAATTTTAAGTGGTACTTCAATTGAAATCAATTTAATTTATGTTTCTTCAAGTCTGTAACAGACGGTGTTTTTGTTTTCATTTTTTTTAATGTAGCTTTATCAGATGCATTAACTTGTCAGTCATTTTCACATACATCCAAAGATAATAAATTAGATGTCAATAATTTTGTTTTAAAAGATATGAGTTATCTATCAAATTTTCAATCTGTCGAAAGTAATTATCAATCAGTATCACATTCTTCATCTACTTCATGCATTACTACTACTACTACCAATAATAATAGTAATGGTAATAGTAATAATAATGATAATAATAATAGATCAACAGTATCAACACTGTCATTTGAATGTGAAAATTCTCCTGTAAATCATCAAGACAAAGTTGATGTTAAAGAAAACTTACAATTAGCCAAATTGATGAAGTATATTTTACCACCTTTATTCCCTTATCCAAATGAATTATTAACATTTAATCCATCTGAATGGTCATCAATTAATCATTATATTATTTATAAAAGTTATCTTATTTGTACTTTATGCTCAAAACAATATCCAGATTTAATAGTAGAAGATACATCTTATCGAGGTCCTGTAAGTTTGTTTATTTTTTTTCTCTTAATTTATATCCTTGAAATTGATTTATTATGTAATATGTAGGATTTAAGGCTATACATATAAGTTCCCTTTCGTTCCCACTCTCATCATTATTGATTATTTGATATGATAGTCAAGTTTGTTTATTATAACGATCTAGTAGAATTATACTGTTTAAAATGCTTATTTGTAAGGAAGGATTAAGAGTTTATGATAATTACTAGAAAGGGTTTTGTGGAGAATTGGTAATTTCAATAGTTGAAATCATGAATCAATTGAAGCTAGACCACCATGGAAAACCTGGAAGCACTGGACGACCGTTTTGTCCTAGTATGGGACTCCTCAGCAGTGCTCATCCACGACCCATTCATGATTTCAACTATTTATGATAACTGTTCACTATGATTTTCGATTGTATTCCGATAATTTCTGTATTCATTCAGTGTGATATGTAATAAGATTATATTTATTAGAATATAGCTAATAATCACTTTAAAGAAAGTACATGTATGAAAGAATGGTATTTTTCCTCAAAACATATTCTTTCCGTGCATTGGCCAAGGTTTGTTTTCTTATATTTTGTAGTTCAATAAGATGTAAGTTACTGGATTATGGGATTCATGTTTATTGTGTGATGATGTAACTGCCATAACATGGTTCTGATAACAGGAAATACTGAGATTTACACAGTGTAATGAAAAAGACAAAATTTACGGCAGATGAATATCTTATTCACCCCTCAAAAACGATACAACAATTTATTCAGTGAATACGTTCATCTTATTACAGATTTCGCCGGCAATCGATAATTATACAGTGAATTAATGGGTTTCTTTTCACTGAACAAATACATAAAAAATTCTGGATGTTATACGGAATAAATATCACACTGTATTAAAACATGATCTTTCGTTTTATCCAGTTCTAACATAGAGGAAGCCTATTTTTAATTATCACAAACAAAATTCTCTCAGTTTTTATTGATATCTTATTATTGTATCAGGTAGGCGATTTGAAGACAGGGTTGTAAAACCGAGAGCAATAATTTCGAAATTCGAAGACAAAATAACAAGAAAAATACTGCACCCGCTGGTTTGTGGTATTTTTGATCATGTCGATTGTCTGACAGAGTACAAAGATTTGATGCATGTAATCACAGACGAAATCAAATAATCGTGGGGCTACATGAATTAGTGTTTCACGCATTTCACATGTCATGTTTAATACAATGAACCAGTATTTTGAATGTAATTGATACCAAACTTAAATTTCGATGAGTTTTTGCTACTCTTACTAAACGAATTTCCGCTGTCGGTAAAACAAAGGGTTTGTTATTTTAACAGTGATGCTTCTGTCAACCCTTTGAAGGAGACGTTTGTAGACTACTTGTGTTATAGTAATAATCGATTATATGATAAAGATTACTGAAGCAGTTTACCATTCATTGATTCAAGATCCTTGTTAAGCTTACTACACATTATTAGTTTCTCTAATATTGTTAAATTTACTTCCAGTGAGTCAGATGAGTGAGAACTACTTTTAACTAGATAGATATAATGTGCATTTTTTATTTACCTCTCAATAATTACAGGCTACACCTTGAAATTTCTCGATCTTGATGAATACTTTATGGCACTTTTGTTAAATTAACTTCGTAGATTATACTCTTGCATAAATTCTCATTTTTATGAATATGACATTTTCTAGAGCAAGATACGACCTATTGATCATTTTCAAAACCTTTTATAGATACAGACGGTTCACATTCATAATTAGTTGGGAGTCAACTTTAAATATCCTTTCCTTCTATATTCATCTAGATATGTATATACAACAAATCAGTTATTATTAACTTTTTTTTATGGTAAGTGAGTATATTATCATCTAGAGAGTGATTGAAATACTGGCCAATACTTCGAATTCAGTTCCATCCTATTTGGTTAGTATCACTAGATCTATTGCTTAAATTTTGATTCGAAGTCATTTATACGAGTTTGTATTTGGTAAATGAGTTAAACGACCTTTCTACATACATTTGTCCTGTTAGTACCTAATTAAAGAATGATCTGTTTTAGCTCCTTGTTTTATTAAAATAATGAATCCATCGAATATAATATTATGTTATTGATTAGATACTCAAGTTTTATATTTTCGTTTTTCTCTTTGTATCTTACGTATTTTTTGTTGCATTTCTATTTGTATAATCTCATAGGTTTTCGCGTATTTATTAAATGATGCCATTCTGTTAGTTGTATCTGATAAAGATGTTCTCGATACTTGTCGACCATCATGTTTAGTCTACAAACCAATAACTTTCAATTCAATTAGCTTTCAAGATTATGACATATCAGGTTAGTTGGGTTTTTTTTAGTCAAGTTATTGTACTAAACGTCTTTGAAGTATGGAATGATAGTTTAATGTTTACATCTACTGACATTATCCATAATTCAACTTTGTGTTTAATCTCAGTTTTACGTGTATACTACTTGTTTAAGAACATTTGCGTAATGTTTTGAAACTGTTGATAGTCGGATACTGTTAACTTCTTATTTTGCACGTTCAGAGAGTATATACCTCACGATTGTAGATTAACACAATAGTCTGCTTTGAAACGGTTTTGCTCACAATGACGGAGAGCTTCATGTTTAGATAAGGTGTTAAGTTAGTAAAGTTTAGCTTAAAAATCTCCATAGAATATCCAGAACAAAGGAATATTTCTAGCGAGTAACTATGTTCAATAGCTTCTTTAGTCTGTACAATTATAAATCCAGAAATATTGTATTACAGTCGACACTATATTGGGGTTTACATTTGGAATTCATGGTTGAATTAATAGGTATTCTAAGATGAAATCGTGAACTTATAATCGATTTTGTCGTAAATACTAAAAAAATCCACCAGTGGCTTAAGAGTTCGCATCTGCCTTGAAGTTGCATTTTGTGCTGAAGGAGGGCATGTGGAGAGCAGCATATACGAGGAAATTTGGAAAGGAAAAGGATAAAATGAAAATGAACTGATGACTCAGTAAACACATAAGATGCATTTACATTTAATAATGAAAGTAGTTGATAACAGTTATGAATAGAACAGACGTGAAGTTACGACAATCTTACTAAGTAAGATTTCAAATGCGTTACATTATTTAACTTAAAAGGTTATATTATAAAGGGTAAACAGAATTATGTAATGTAATGAGTTTTAATTGATGGGTTTAAGTTGTACAGAAATTATGCAAAACAGAAGATATCATTTCGCAGTAATTTCTTAATAATGATAAAAATAACTTCAATAACGAATATATCATATGAAGAGATAAAACAAGTAGATATACTGAAAGTGGAGGGTAAAAATCTTTAATATGTACTGACCAAATGGATCGCGAATAGAATGACCTTATGACAGCTTACGGTCAATGTATCTCTTTGCAAACATGGGTATAGTTTCTTCTAGTTGGTGTCGATGGTTTCTTGTATACAGAGAGGATTTATTCATTCGCGATCTAGCACTCAACTGAAAAGGTTTTCTCAATGTTGATAATATTTCTACTCACTATTGATTTAGAAAAATTTTAGAGTAAACGACATGGATTTCTATGACACCTTTCAGAATGAGAACTTAAGCAGTGGTTTACCGTTGGTGTGGTTAAATAAAATCTTATAGTTATAAGTTTGGTCGTGTATATGATTGTTTTCGTCTAAAGATTGGTTGTTCAAAGGTATAGTACTGGCGCTATCTGCTGTTCAATTTCTTTGTTTAATCAGTTACTTGGTTTATACCACAGGATAAAGCTGTTTTATTAAGATTGTAAAAAGCTTGAATGGTGTTTAATTTGCTCATAAACTACATCCTTGCAAAATATTTCTTATATATTTTTGAACAATGAAGCTGTTAAATTACTTAGCTTTCAACCGTTCGTTAGGAGTTGAGGTTATGACTCATGAACTTTGACTTCAGTCAATTATACACAACATGTAACTTGGCACATATTTACTTCAGTACAAGTTACCATACGCCATCAGCATTTTGATTTAGACAGCCAGATATCACTACTAGTCCTTCACGCAAACACCACACCTTTAGACCAGTTACAGCGTTTACTGGGTTACATGGTATATACATATTATGGACATTTACTAAAGATTCTAGTCCGCTCTATATTTCTACGACTGTCAAGTAAAATGTATAAAAGCAGAAGACATATAGGGTGCGACTTTTGATCACAGATATCTTCGACGCATGTTTCTTGTGTTTTATGGATGAACTAAGCTATCAATACTGAGGCTCATGGGTAGAATACTGAGCATATATATCATACCGTATGATCTTCCACTAAGTCTTAAGCTTTATTATTATTTCGTACTTTTTGTTCCTTTAATTTGCCCGCACTTTATGAACCGTAATCTCCTATGTTTAATCTTCATTTTGTCATTAATACCATTACTATCTCGAATATTTTAATATTATTTGTGTTCATCGAATCTTTTATGCCGACTTGGCGTGGGAACTTGATCTAACACATATTTGTGCCAGGTTCTATGGTCATTATGACTTACTGACTGGCTTGCAAATACAAGATTGATATTGTCAGTTGCTCTATTTTTAAGCTATGTTTTTACGAATCAATATGACTAATTTATCGAGTAAGTGTTCATGTACTTGGCTTTTACCAACATTTTCAGTGTCATCTAGTGATAATACTCAACAGCTTATTCTGGTTTTGGTGTGTAAGGATTTAATTTGACATCTGACCTTTTTAAATTGATTACTTCACTCACTAAGCAATAGATGTCGGGATAACAATATGAAATTGTCAGAATTGTGGAGTCAGGTAAATAGTGCTGAATCCTAACCAAATTTTCTGTCATTCTAAACGTATCATTACTTTGGAAGACTGATCACTGAACGTTTGTGTTTACCATGACTCTTCAAGATCAAATAACAACTAACACTGATTATCTGACTGATTGTGTGATTTTGGCACACGCAACTTGATCATAACTTTGCACACATTGGATCCTTTTTACCTATTCTCCTAAATATCACACTTATGTGGTAAAACTAATTTTGAGTTCATTAGAGGAATAGACCAGCTTATCCATCACGATAGAGTAGGTCAGGTTAAAGAGTTTTCGCTTGGTCTAGCTTCAACGTAAAACTACGTAAGTTAAACAGTAATACCACTAATGGATTAGAGCTATTAGTCGGAAAACATAAACAAGTTTATTATATTGAATCTGATTAACATGTTAGGTAGTTCAGTTCAGTTCTACTTCATTGACTATAACAATAATTCTAAATTTATCTAAACTAACACATTTCTTGCAAATTCATTTCAGCTTTATCATTTTTATTAATACTTACAAATGGAACAACATTAAAATTTGATTGTTCTACATTAGAAATTAAACTTGTTTGGAAAACACTTATTCAACAACAAATCATAATCAATAATAATGTTAATAATTATTCTTAAATAACTCAAATGTATTTTACCATATAAATAAATTTTATAAATTGACCAATTAATGAATTGATTATCTCTTTGTTTGTTTGTTTGATTTTTATGCTTTGAAATGATTCAAAATGGTTTGATCCTTTTTTTTCTTTCTTCAAAGAAATCTTCACTTAGTTATATTGATATTTTGTAAAAATTTTATCCTCAATCTCATATGGTGACAAAATATTGACACTTAATAATCAATCTTGTTGTTGTTGTTGTTGTTGTTGTTGCTGCTGCTGCTGATGATGATGATGATGATGATGATTATTAAAGCAATTTTTTATTCCTTTGAATCCCTTGAATTTCTTATTTGGAACTTTCTTAAATTTAGTATGTATTCAGACTGAAAAAAAAAACAAACAAAGAAGAAACATTGTAATTTTAATGTGATTCTATTTTTGCTTTTAAATTTCGTTTTAATAGTACTAATTGTAATTTTTTTTATTCTATCTCTAACATACACTAACAAGTTGTTGGTGTACGTGTATGATGTAATCAGGAATTTTATTTTGTTATGGTTATTTAGTAGTAATGATAATTTACTTCATTCCCTCCCCCCCCCACTTTAGAATTTTATTTAAATAACCCAAATAACATGGTTAACTAATTTTAACAAAAAGCAAACAATTTTTAAGTAATTTGTTTTTGATGAACTTAACGCTTTCTTATTTTTTTTTATATAAATTAATCGTATCATGACTTTAAATAATAATTTATTTGTATGCCTGTGATATTGTGGTATCTTTGCTCAATACTACAGGTTACATTCATTAAGTTGGTCGTGTTGTGTTTTTGTTGTTGTTGTTGTTGTGAGAAATATGAATAATTTCAACATGAGTGTTTTCTATATACCTTGTAGTATGATCAAATTAATCAGATTGGAGGTAGTTTTTACCTGGATTTCACCGTAGTTATCATTCATCAGAAAGGGATACCTACAATCTTCATTGAATTTGTGTTGGCTTAAGAATTCGAGTGCATATTACAGTTTCACGAACTGTGATATTACCATTAAGTAATTCAGGGTACAAGTGAACTTCCACAGAACTGAAATATTCACATTTCCTTAGTTCTTTGGTGCTGATCGAATCCTCTTAATCAAGTCACAATTTGACCACTAGTCTAAGTGATTCGACATTGCATGTAGCATGTTCATATGTTAGGTGGCTGGAAGTAGTCAGCAGTAAGTAACCAGTCAAAAGATTGGACAAGTACATCAGAAATTAAAGATTAAGGGTAATATCACTAATTCACAGCGAAAAAGGGCCAATCAATTTCAGGTGAGAAATAAGATAATGAAACAGAAGCCAAGGGTTGTAGAACACAGTATATATACACAAAATTTAACTATACTAATAATAGGAAGGATTATATTCGGAATGCCTGGACAATATTTATTCTCTGATTAAAGGAACAGGACTATCGATGGTTTATGTTTCATGCACATTGTGACATCCTAGTCCTCAATATGATGTCTGAATCGAGATACATGATCAATAATTTACCACTAGTTTCGTGCCTTTGATCTTTACGGGGCCATGCTAGAAGAGATTCTAAGTTATATATTAACCTAAGTACACTAACAGTTTCATACGTAACTTTTTTGAAGTGGATCCTGACATGATTACTAAAGATTAGGCGTCTGTATATTTATGAGACACACAAGTGAGTGTCCTTTACATTTAGTACGTTTACACTTACATTGGTACGTATTTTCATCTGGTTTTATATTATCTATGTTCTGATTATGCGAACTTTTCACAAAGCCATATTTTGCCGATTACTAATTTTTAGTGCTAAATATATTTACATTTTATATAGAGTAGCATCTCTACGAGAGTTTTTATTCAACAATTAAGTTACACATAAACATCCCAATGTTTAGCATAATTGCAACTGAAATAGGTTCTGAAAATAAATGAATAAGAACGGAGTTACAAGGTTTATTAAGAACAAAAAACTCATTCAGTCACCATTTTGGAAAATAGGTGAAATTTTCAGTATCAATGGTTAAAAAAAATAAAATTACAACTAAAGGGGGTTGTGTCAAGATATTGGAAGTGGAGCTAATGTAATAACTTCGTATCACTGTACTCTTAAATTTGCCGAAATAAAACAGACCCCTAATCAACGAAAGAGACCTGTTGTATCATTGAAGGAAAATGACAGTGTTTATAGGTAATTTATTTGCTAAAATAGTGGTCTATAGTAAGATAGAATGATGTTTAATGTTTAAAAATCTTAAATTGTAACCTTGTCATATATAGCAAGGTAAAAAGTCAGGTCCACTATAAGCCGCCCGCTGTTTCGTCTGAACGGCCTGACATTTAGCGGCCGTTTTGTAATTCACTTGCTTTAGGTTTGTTTGGTTGCACGAATATCAAGTGTTCTCATATTTAAGTGGTGTTTTGCTGCAGCAAAACCACAAAATCATTGCGAAGAACATTAATTTAGCCCTCTCTGTTTTTTAGTGCACACGTTGGATCGACTGTTGCTTCGTAACTTGATGTGGGATATCAATTTCTTTACTGAAATTCTCTGCTTTTGTTTAATCTTAAATGTTAGTAGTACTTTCTTCAGCTAGTGAAGTACTGTTGCAAGGAATAACTGATTTTTAATAATTTCCCTGTGCTATTTGTAGTGCTTCATTTTCAAGAGATATCTTAGTCGACCTAAATACATAATGACTAAAAAGATGTATATTCGACGTTTAACAATTGGAAGTTGGCAATGGTGGGCGTGGATACATTCATTCAATCGTATGGCATGGCCCAACCTTGCAGACCGTAAACGGTCACATGCCCTGCGAAGAAGCACTTCACGTAGGTGATCTGTCTCTAGACCACGAAAGACGGATAACCTCGACTGGTGCTGGTATCATAGCCAGTACGGAAAATCTTCTAGAGATTGCTGAATTGCAGGGATATACCACCTGCAACCGAGATTGCGTGTGTAACCAACAATGTTACATCACATCACGACTACAGGACCACATGTACTCTCGAAAGCACGCCGACTGGCTCCTGAAAAGCTGAGGTTGGCCAAAAACGATTTCAACCACATGATAGAGCTAGGATTCATACGGCCGCCAAATAACCCCTGGGTATCTCCATTGCACGTGGTCACTGAAAAGGACAGCAACGATTGGCGTCCAATAGGTGACTATCGGCGATTGAATGCGAAACCCATTCCTGATCGTTATCAGTTGCCCCACATTCATGACTTGACAGCTACCTTGAAAGGTACAAACGTCTTCGAAAATCGACTTGGTTAAAGCGTATAACCAAATTCCTATGGCTACTGATAACATTTCATAACTCCTTTCAGTCTCTACAAATTTGTGCTCACGCTTTTCGACCTAAGAAATGCTGCCCAAATATTCATAGGTGACGTTTTTTGAGGTCTCAACTTCGTACATGCGTATGTTGGTGACTGCTGGATAGCAAGTCCGGATAGAAAATCCCATCTTCATCATCTGGACCTTGTTTTCGAACGACTGCAAAAGCATGGCATTACTGTAAACATTCAGAAATGTCAAATCGGAACCGACCCCACAGACTCTGACCTCTTAGAAGTAAAGTGGCGGCCATTCTGTACTACTCAAACCGATCACCATTGAGCAATTACGCACATTTAACGGCCTTGTAAGTTTCTATAGCCGGTTCATATCAAAATGCACACCCATTAGGAAACCGCTAACCGATCAACTTCGTGGAAATGCGAAATCTACCAATTTGGACGATACCGCGCGACAAGCATTCTCCACAGTTAGGGAACCTAAAGCAAAGGCAACCATGCTCGCACATCAGGACACTCAGGCACCCATTAGTATCGCAGTAGACGTATCTGACTCAGCAATCAAAGGAGTCTTACAACAATGAGTTAACCACTCCTGGTAACCTTTAGCATTCTTCTCGAAACGGTTGCTAGACAATGAATGGAAGTATAGTACTTTCAGTGTAGAACTCCTAGCTATGTATTGTGCTGTACGGCATTTTCAACACTATTAAAGGCCAGAGATTCACTCTTTTCACTTATCATAAACCTCTAACCTTCCTTTTAAGCTCATCTTCCGACAAATACTCCCCTCGACAGTCTCGATAACTGGACTACATTTCGTAGTATACTTCAGATATACAACAGATTTCTGGAGCAAACAATTTAGTTGCAAACTACTTTCGACCATGTCCATCTGGATTTGGTAGGACCTTTACCAGATTGAAATGGATACTTTTATCATTTAACCGGAGTAAACCGTTTCACTCGATGGTCAGAAGCACTACCTATCAGGGATATTAGTGCTGAGACAGTGGCCCACACCTTCATCGAACGATGGGTAACAAACTTTGGCTGCCCTTCAACCATCACTATGGATCGCGGACGCCAATTCGAATCTGCACTTTCCCGTCGTGCAACCATACAGTTAAGAATCGCTCGCTTTCGAACGACTGCCTACAACCCCCAAGCAAACGGGTTGGTAGAACGCTTCCACCGACAACTAAAAGCTTCAATCTCAGCCGCAAGTGTTTCACAGTGGACCGACGCTCTTCCACTCGTTTCACTAGGTAGTCGCAACGCAGTGAAAGCTGATATTGGATACACTGCAGCTCAACTCTTTTACACAATGACACTTCGACTTCCAGGAGACTTCGTGGATTCTTCATATTCTTCAATGAACATGAATCTAACCTCCTGCATTAATAGGTTCACAAACACAATGTGCTCTTTTAAGCCTGCTTCCTCTCGACAGCAGTCAACTGACGTTTTCGTTCAACATGACTTACGATATAGTACACACGTCTTCGTACATCGAGACTCACATTGACGACCTCTCGAATCAGCATACCAAGGGCCCTTTGAAGTTCTTCAACGCAAACCCAAGTTGTAACGGAATAAGAAAGCTGAAAATCCATCCACAGCGTTTTTGCTGGAAAGCACTGTCATTTACTTGTTTCTTCTCCTTGTCGTGTATTTTAACCTTCGTTCAAATCTCGTTTAATTGCACCTTTTGTTCTTCAGTCTTCCTCGCCTTAGCTTTTAATATGTGACCCATTGCAATAACTTCACCCTTCCTCAAAGCAATGGAAAAATTATTGACACTTTCACTTCAGCCTGCGATGAAAGAGCACATTGACCAGTATCAGTTTGCTTACAGATGCAAAAGAAGCACCCTCGATGCTGTTGCTGTTCTGCATCATAATATAGTGTTCAACCTAGAAAAGGGTAAGAAGTATGTTCGATGCGCTTTCCTGGATTTTACTTCTGCTTTTGATTCTATATCAAGGCAACGTTTACTTAACAAGTTAATCAGCGTCAACACTGACAGCTGGATAACCAACTGGCTATGTTCCTACCTCTCTGGAAGGGAACAGTACACGGTGTTTGGAGGAAAGTGTTCAGAGTCTCTAGTGTCTTATAAAGGTGTACCACAAGGAGCTGTTCTTTCACCTCTTCTTTTCTCTTTTTTTCTGCATGATCTGCCATCTTCCACAGTAAACACTTTCGTGAAATATGCAGACGATCTCACTGTTTGTATGCCTATCTCTTCCTCTTTACATCCTATAGAAATGAACGAGTTTTTATCTCGCATTGATAGCTGGTCTGTCGTTAATGGTCTCCTACTTAATCCGTCTAAATGTCAAGCTGTTAACTTTAGCATGAGACATGATCGGCATTTAAACACCTTTTTGAGATCTCATAATGCTTGTGCCATTGGCGACTCTTTGATAAACACA
This sequence comes from Schistosoma spindalis, assembly GCA_946903255.1. Classification (NCBI taxonomy): domain Eukaryota; kingdom Metazoa; phylum Platyhelminthes; class Trematoda; order Strigeidida; family Schistosomatidae; genus Schistosoma; species Schistosoma spindalis. The sequence goes on from OX336424.1 coordinate 9,991,402, forward strand.
GTGTCGACGGTCAATTATCTTGGTGTTACCTTTTCCTCTGATCTCTCTTGGTCTTCTCACGTTTTATTGTTATCGAAGAAGGTTTTCCGTCTGACATACTACATTAAGAGGTTGCATACCTTTGGGATCACTCGTCATTTACTCCTACAATTTGTCAATTCTTGCATATTACCTATTATTCTGTACTGTTCTCCGTTATTTTTTCCCGGGCTTTTGAGAAAAGACTTTGCTGTACTGCGGAGAGTGCTGAAGGCAGTTAGCAAGTTATGTGGTGAATCTTTCGAGACCATAATTAATATGATTGTGGATAGACATCTAAAGTCATGCAAACTCCTGGCAGATGTTATTTTATCAGATACTAACCATCCCCTTCACTCATATCTTTCTCCTTGTATATCTTCTGGTAGAACGAGACGAAATTACATTAAAATCCAAGCACGCAAGCAAAAGTATAAACGTTCTATAGTACCTTACCTAGCAAATGTACTCTGTGACGAACAGGTTGTTAGAGTTAACCTAGTCAATAATCTGCATTCTTAACATGACTCTAATTGAAAAGTTGTACAGTTTATTTTTTTTCAGATTTTTTTTTTAAACCGTTTTTTTTTCTTTTGTTCTGTAAAAGAAACTTGTTGAAATATTTTTGTGCTGAGAATTCTATATTGTACCAAAATATAATATTGAATAAAGCCATAAATAAATAAATAAAAATAAATAAAAAATCTTTTGTTACCTTATGTTCTATTGCGTGTTGCCGGACTATTGACAGTAAGCTCGTGTTTGACTAAGCTCAAGGTCACGGCGTGATTCAGTGTGACTTTTAACCTGTTGACCGTCTGCTTGGGAGAATTGCTGGAATCCCTGTAGATAGATATTTGATCCCATATTGTTGGAAATATTTTTACTGATTCCCAGGTATGGAACCCTTTGGTATTAACTGTTTCTTTTATTGTTTAGCGCGGTAATTTGCGTCAGAGAAACCTTTGACCGTATAGCACAGGCTATACCGTTTGAGGCATTTTGTATTTTTGATATAATTTGTTCTATTTTCTGAATCAGAACCGTTTAAATTGAGCACAGACATTGTGTCTTGATATAATTTAATACGAATATCTCAAAAATTATTTATAATTCACATAACAAATGCGCAGTCTACACGTTCTGTTCTGAGATACTGTTTGCGCACTGCACTACGTCAGCTGCTAAACGGCTCTCAGTATTGTGGTTACATTACAAACCCTTTAGACACTCCATTTTATATTACACTAATTTGAGACCACACTCTGGATAAGATATTTAAACAACTGATCAACATCTCATCAGCGATTTTGACATATTTTGAGTAGTTAACTAAGAGGTAATAAATTGGTGAAAGGTTAAAACAGTTTTAAGAATAGTGGAATAGAAATCACGCCTCTATTGATCACTCAAGATAAACGAATTCCTAGATTGAAAGACTGGTTTCTAAATTTTGAACAGTTGTTGGAAGTGTGGATATCCACAGAAGCCCATATGGGAGGAATGCAGGTGCTATTTTGTTCAATCGTGCTGTAATGGTTGAAGTATGATTTATGCTACTTACACAGATAATTATAAGTTTTATGCATTAGGCATTGGAAGTAGAATTCTTACTGAAAGAAGATAAAAATGGAGAAGAGAGGAAGCAATACTGAAAGCAACCGAAATAGCAACAAGAATGAAAGAACGATGTAGTTTGTATGAAAAAGTTAAAAATATGCAATTGATGTATTCGATACATTGTTTTCATATTTTACAAAGACATTGTGTAATCCTGCACAATATAATCAACTTCTCTTCCTCAAGTCTTCGTTTATAACTGTAGTATGTAGATAATTCGTCTTTATCCTAAACATAGTATCTTTTTCGTAAGATTTTATCTGTTCATCAAAGGTTCTCAAGAAGCTAACGACCTGACCACAGCATTAGAGTGTAGTGACCTACTTTTGTCAACAAAACGCGATTGGTTCGATGAAAACAATTATTATTATAACCAATTGTACCAGTGATTGTTTTATTGTGCTCGTTTGTTTAACTGTGCTAATAGCAGCCATTTTGGTCTTCGATTGTACTCCATTACTTCTACGCGGTTTGTGACTACGCACGTACCTTTCCTTGCCGATCGCATTTGTACTCCTTTGGCACGATCTCGGTATTCTTTCGATACCACGAGATTGCCAGCAAATATATTTCAACTACTACTATTATCTGCCTTCTGATAATGGTCTACGAGGATCTTTTTTGTTAATTGGCACGTAGTCTTGTAGCGGTGTTCATAGTCAAGCTCAACTCGACACCACGCTACAAGAGTGTGCCAGGAGAGACTACAATCTGGCTAGGATTTAAAGGTAGCGAGATTAGGCAGTTACCATACACACTAAGTTGAGACTATTCCTGAAGTAACATATATAAGTTTATCATTAACTAAAATAGTCTTAATTCCCAAAATCTATTAGGACAATTTAGATGTCTGTACCGCAGTCCAGAATGTGTGGTGGATGAATTTCTCCTAAGACAACTTGAGCCCTGTTGTAATAGAGGCAAAGCCTTATAGTAGGCGAACTTAATGCTCGCTGTGGAAAAGATCTTAATGACATTTGCGGAAACCAGCAACTTGTTAAACAGCGGATAAAATGGTTTTAGAAAAGGATTATCTCACACAATAAATCCTCTTATAGCAAGGGAGCTATGAATAAAAGCTCTAGACAATGGAAAATCAGTGGATGTTGTCGAGATAGACTTCAGTAATGCATTTGATAAGGTGTCGACAAACAGATCACTCTTAAAGCTGGAAAATCTTGACATTGCCAGATCTTTCCTAAAATGGCTCTGGGGTGTCCTGGTAGGTCGTAGACGGAACGTAAGAGTAAATTCAAGGTGCTCCGCCTGGAGACCAGTACTTAGTGGAGTACCGCAAGGTTCTGTTCTAGGTGTTACAAGAGGACTGAAGGCATTTGACCGATTAAAACCTTTGTATTGAATATTAATAATTTCACCGTGTTTTTTTGGATGTATTTGTTTTGCTCCACCCCTAAACTTGTTTGTTTACATCTTTGTTTCCGGACATTTTGGTTCCTCCTTGTCTTTGGTTTGGTATTTGATATCTTTTGCTCCAGGAACCTACAAAATTGAAGGTTTGTTTTACAATTGTTATAATTATTGTCGGAACGACATTTGGGTCGACTATTTGTAAATTGTGAATAAACTTTGGTACATAGATTGAAGCTTCGTTCTATTGTTAATTTGAGTCCGTAAGTTGCAAATAGACCAATATACAGTACTCCAGTAACGGAAGCAAGCAGAATCTTGGATTTAACAAAAAGTTCGGCGAGACTCTAATTTAGGGACGAGCCAATCAGAAGCGTGTGAGCCATTTGAAGGTCACGGAGCCAAGTTTAACGCATGATGCTGACATACGATCGGTTTACGGCGGATTTTAGAGATGAGGTTATTATTGAAAGGCTACAAGAGATGGGACTACTACGAAGTTCTTGTATGTGTGACTGCGGTTCTGAAATGACTACAATGAAGTCTGAAGACCACCACGGCGAGATTATGTTCCGTTGTCCTTCATGTTGGAGGAAAAAGTCCGCTAGAACAGGGACTTTCTTTGCTCGATCGCGACTGAGATTGAGACAAACCATGATAATAGTTGCTAACTGGGTTATAAAGACACAAGTGACACTGGCTGCGGCTTTCGCAGATGTTACCGAAACCTCAGCAGTCCAGTGGTATGAACACTGCCATGATATATGCGCAGCCATAATGACTAGTAGACACCAATTATTTAGAGGAGTAGGACTTATCGTAGAGATAGATGAAACGGCTGTGAGAAAGAGAAATTATAACAGGGGACGTAGTGTGAAAGAAGATTGGGTAAGTAGCATTTTCGTAAATATGCTTAACAGGTACTTGGTATTTATGATAGATCAAGTCGTAAGGGACATTTCCAGAAAGTCACAAACCGTTAAGCAAGAACAATAATACCAATCATACAGGAATATGTGCTGCCTGGTACCACGATATATACGGATGACTGGAGAGCATACAGATGTCTTCATCGACTTGGATACGACCACCACGTAGTAGTCCACAAACATAATTTCGTTGACCCAACAACCGGCGTTCATACGAACAACATTGAAGCCATGTGGTCACGATTAAAGGAATTTTTAAGACCATATCACGGCTCCAGAGGTCGACTATTATGGAGCCATATGGATGAGTTTTTATACCGTATGCAATATGATTTTAAAACATCTGAACCTTTATCAAATCTTAACAAGATTTTAAATCATATAAAAGAAGTATATCCACTGTAATTCTTTAGTTTCTTCTAATATATTTTTACTTTATACTAACTGTCTTCTGATTGACTAATATTCTCAAGGTCACTTAAGATTCGTTCAAAGGTCGTCCCTAAATTAGAGTCTCGCCAAAAGTTCTTCAGTTTTTGGTTCTGTGTTCCTTGGATTTGTTTGGACATTCATTTTGGGTCCAACTTTCTGGTTTTATTGGTCGATTTCATTTGAATTAATTCAGATTTGTTTTGATAGCCGACCCTTTGTAACAAAGGCATACGAAGAAAATGCGAAGCAAAAGGCCGAAAGAAAACTACAAGATGGAAGCTTAAATTTGTAAAGCTGTTTGTTGTATGTCTGATGTTAATGGTGATAAAAGTGATGATGTTAGTGTTAATGATATATGTTCTGATCGACTTAGTCCTTCTAGACTGAAGTTAGCTATTGGCACTACTTAGGAAAAAGAAATTAAAAAAGAGGTTTGAATTAGAAATGCAGCTTAAGATGTTGGATATCCAAGAAGCGGTTGATAATGCTTAATTGGAGTGTAAGGTTATGGAGGATAACCGGCTGTTCATAAATATAGGTGAGAAGAATGCAAAGTTGGAAAGGTATTTGAGTCGTAACATTTGTTGTAATAATCGCTCAAATAAGCTATTCAGTATTTAAAAATATGATCGGGTTGATGAGTTAAGTGATACAGACAGGTCTCGTAAGGGGTATTCTGTCGAAGAAAAAGGAGCCTTAGAAATAGTTAGCGGTTCCTTTAGATTGGTCGATGGCCATTTCCAAATCCGTTTACCCTGGAAGTATAAAACGTCAAGGCTGCCGAATAATCTCGAACTAACTAAACGCAGACTGAAGTGTTTGAAGAGGTCTGCAAAAGATAATAGCCTTCCAAAGGGATATCGAATTGTGATGGATAAACATTTAAGAGCTATATCATTTAAGCTAGTAAGGGGAATTCACCCATGATTCAGTTTGTTGGCTTATCCCCCATCATCCTGTTATTAATTCTAAGAAGCCTAGGAGATTGAGAATTGTGTTTGATTGTTCAGCTATCCATCGAGGTTATCCTCTCAATTACCAGCTTTTGAGATAATCAAATACTGTAAATAGCTTGACTTGTGCACTTCTACGATTTAGATTAGGTGACATAGGATTAGCCTCTGATAAAGAAGAAATGCATTTAGAAAATTCGGTTAACGATCACCAATGAATCTCACGGAAACATGATTGATTTGTATACACGAGGGATTTGGTATTTATTTTGGATTTACATGACAATAACACCGAGCGGTGATTTATACGATTTAAATTGTGGCTAATTATCATGGGCAAAGGGACTTTATGTTTTTCTGTGGATTCAGATGATCATTTGTGTGCGAATTCACAAATGTTCCTGAAGCTATGTTTTATGGCTACTCATTTTCTTATGGAACTAGAGGGGTCGGGCAGTGTACTGATTCGGAATCAAAATAGAAACAACGGTGCATCACCTGAGGATTCTAGGATTTTCCATGATTCTTTTGAAGATGACACATTGGCAAATAGTAAGGACTTCGATCTAGGATATGAGCTTATGGTTTGCCATGGTATGCATGGACGTGCTGAGAGGTATGAGGAAACTGCTAGCTACATTATAGTTAGTTTAATATGTTTGATAATTCTGCTAATACTGTTAGCAATCTGAAGGTTGAACATAACAAGAACATGCGGTCCTGTTGAGGAAAACCTGAGAATGTGTCTTGACAAAACGATAGTGCAGAAGGAGTTGGGAAAATTCTGGGTGAACAAAAGCATTAGTAGCTTGGTAATTTATTTGGGACTACATATCCTTGTTTACGTTATCTTTTATGAGCTCCTATGGATGATGGATTATTTTGCGAAATGGTTGATACTGCCGCTGTTCATGTTGACATATTTGACATTAAAGTTAACCGAGGAATACAATATTATGGAAAATTTTGAAATGGGTGAGGAATTAAGTGGCATGTCTTTACAGATGAAATTTCTCAGGTTTGAGGTATTTCACTGGTTGTTCTTAGATCTGATTCCAATTGTCCTAATTATAGTATTTGTGAAGGATTTTAAAATGCCTTTACCACCTAAGACAAATGTCAAGAGGGAGACGGATTATTATGTGTTGGTTACTTTCGTAGCAGTTCTTGGCTTGAATCAAAGAAACATATTATTGTGTTGTTGTCGGAGCATACGATTATGCATTCGATTTCTGAGTATTATCACGGGGTAAGAGATAATGTTACACAGGCGATAATAACAATCCAAAAAAGGTTTTGGCTGTTACTGCTGAGAGAGAACGTAACAGGGCTCAGCAATACTCGATCCAACGACAGGTATTCCAAGAGATGCAAGCAAAAGGATTACTTGGCCCAAGCATTTTGGAGATGTTTGTCTATGGAATGTGTTTCCCTGTTGCAATGTAGATACAAATGGACTCGACTAGAGGGGAACATAAGAGAGAGTTACTTGGTGAATATATATTCTGGTATCTTAGAGAAAGACAAATTGCCCTTATGTCTGGTACAGTAATCGATGCCTCGTCAAGATGGGTTATTAAGACCGATGGAGTTGAGGAAAACAAAAGGAATCTTGACAAAAGATATTGGACATCTGTGTCTTCTTGAAGCCCTAGATGGTATTATTATTATTCACAAACATCTTATGGGTACATAAGTGACCTACATAATCGCTTATACTTGTTCACAAACACGCTTATCAAACTATTTACGTATTTCGCGTTTTCTTCGTCTCTATTCCCCTTATTTTCTCTCTCGTTCTTTAAAGTCTGTCGTGGATCCCAGCTTACTCAAGATATACCAAAAAGAGTTAACACTACAACCCTAAGTGTCTGCCTATGAGTAAAGCAAAAAATAACAAATTACAGCTACAATATACTTGGTATATTAAGCAACAAAACGATAACAGTTGTTATGAAATGGATGTTACTTGTAAGCTGCTCTCTGAGATAACAACCACAAATAAGTTTACCTGATTAACGAAGATTCCTCTGCACGTGGTGGCACCAACGGTAAACATCTGATCAGTAATCATCACCCAGTTAACCTTACTAGTATAGTGAGCATACTAGTAGAAATCATTATTTGTGCTACAAGATTATAATTTATGGATGAACCAATCAGATGTAAGGTGAAGGATCTTGGATGTCGACTCGAAATTCATTAGGATAACACATATAAGCAAACAATTGTTTTCATTTAGATCGTCTAATATACAGTAACATTTATACGAAAACGTTAAACCAATCAAGGCAATAATCACAATGAAATGGAATAAGTCATCACACATAATAGATAGAAGTACAAGTTGATAGTAGGAGGACAGGTGTACTGATAGTAGTAAGAATAATAAAATACGATAACAAAAGTCTTATCAATAGTTAAACATTGGAAATAGTAGGTCAAACATGGTTAAATGGAATAGTCATCACAAAATATTAAATTCATTACGTAATAAGAAGTATGTAAATAATTAAACAATGGAGAATACAAACGGAAAGAGGCGGATAATTACAAACAAATAATGGATGTGTAAATAAGGTTAATGATAGAGTAATAATAAAGAAAAAATTTAAGAAAAAATTCACCGGTAGTTAAGTTATAACTGACTATAGAACGGATAGAGGAGCTACGAATTTCTTCTGTACACATAAATTGGGGTTATATGTACGAATCCCTATGGCTTCAGCTATATGTAGGAGACGGAAACGAACGCCGTTGAGAAATTATAGAGGCATACGACAGATCACTCGAAATGATTTCGATTTATCTACAGCATGACCGCTATCAGTAAGATGTGCCATGATAGAACTATGTATTGTTTTTATCTGGCCCTTTATAAACCAAGTTGGTAGATGTTCACTCATTAGTTGGTTCAGTTGCCTGATAGTACGCCCGATATAGCTATATCCACAGGAGCAGCTGAATTTGTAAATGCACATTGAGAAGGCCAACTCAAGTAACTTAACTACCCTTTGGGTAGACGTCGCCGGTTGACAAGAGAAAGTCAACACAAGATCGGCTGCGTAGAATGTTCTGCTGATTGCTTTCGTTAACCTATATTTCAGAGTATCACTAGCCAGATCCCCGTTGAATTGTAGTTTCATGTATAAAGGTTTCTTACGAACAGTCGAAATCTCCGACTTCCTTATTATATCATACATGTACTTCTTAATGAAAGCACTGGGGTAGCCGATCCCGGTCAGTGAGTTGTTGATAAATTCAAGCTCCTGACTTAAAGTATCGCCTGTACAGATCATTTTTGCTCTGCTTGTGAGACATCTAACCAAATTTCCTTTGTAGCGGATAGGTGTGAAACTGCAGAAGTGGATATATTGGCAGATAGAGGGGCTTTTTCTATACACGCTTCTACTTAATGTGCCATCACATCGTCTGCTTAGTGTGACGTCAAAGAAGTTCAGCTTTTTGTCATGCTCGCTTTCACCAATGAAACTGATCGCTGGGTGAACACTGTTAAATTGTTCTAGGAGTTTCTCCTTACTGGTGTTTTGATCTGTGATAATGAAAGTGTCGTCAATGTAGCGGCAATATAAATCAAGCTTCTTAAGAGTCTCATTAAGAGGTCCATTTTCTAGCATTGCTAGAAAGAGATCAGCTAAAACCGGGCCTAGAGATGAGCCCATGGCTATTCCGTCTATTTGTCTATAATAAGTATTGTTGAAGACGAAATGGACATTCAGCGTGCATCTTAGGGCAGTTCATTCAGACTATCTTCAGGCAAGCCAATATTGATTTGTTTTCCTGATATTTGCATGCATATAAACTCAACAGTCTCCATAAGTGGTTCGTTGGTGAACAAAGATACTACATCCAGTGAAATTATATTTTTCATGCTAACACTCATATTTTCCACTTTGAAGGTGAAGTCGAAGACATCTTTTACACTATATCTAACAACTGATTTATGCAAAGGCTCTAAGATTCGAACTAGCCACTTTGAAATTTTGTGGTACGGATAGTTGTACATATCGAGAACTGGGCGTAGAGGAAGACCCGGTTTATGAACTTTAAGCAAACCGTACAGTCGTGGTGTATATGATTCAGTCGGCCTAATTGAGTCATGAATCTCAAATTGTTCAAATGGTTCAAATGGTTGTGGACGGAATAGAAGAAGCTTTCGCTTAACAGGCTTCCGTGTCTAGTAGCAGTGGATCACCAATACCTCCAGGCAAGAACCTAGGTATATTAACGATAAAAGAGAAAGAAAATGAATTGGTAAATCATAGTAGGATACTATCCTTAGTCCTTAAGAATAGATCAAGTCGCCTCTTAAAGGACTCCTGGGAAGTTGCTTGGACTAACTCAGCTGGCAGCGAGTTCCAGCATTTGACAACTCTTAAGGAGTAGAAATTGTGTCTGCAGTCCGTTCTACTATGTTGTATCTCCAGTTTTTGGGTGTTACCCCTTAGGTTAGTGTTGGGACTAAGCTTAAGTAGGTGTTTAAGAGGGTGTCCAGGTGTGTTAAGGATACTGTAAGCCATTAGAAGGTCACCTCTAAGACGCCTATACTCTAATGGGTAAAGGTCCAGTGATTGGAGGCGCTCATCGTAAGGTTTCAATTTGAGTCCCCGAACTGATTTCGTGGCTCGCCGTTGGATACGCTTCAGAGTGTCCTTATCCTTTTGGAGTGTAGGAGGGAATACTATGTTCCCGTACTCTAAATGGGGACGAATGAAACTATTGAAGATTATGTGGAAAGTTCTCCCGTCAAACTGACCAAAAATGCGCTTCAATGTTACCAGTGCAAGGTTTGCTCTAAAGGCATTTTTGTCACAGTTGGCGTAAGACTTTAAGTCGTAGGGCACCAGAACTCCTAAATCTTTTTCGACTCGGGATACTACTAGAGAGGAGTTTCCTAAGTTGTAACTGTAATCTGCGACGTGTCTCAGATGGACTACTTTACACTTTGAAGTGTTAAAGGTAAGTCCGTTGTTGTCTGCCCAACTTTGAAGTCGAGTCAGATCCTCCTGAAGTGCCTGTATGTCCTCTTGGTTGCGTATCTCTCTCCAAAGTTTCACGTCATCGGCAAAGAGCAGTATGTCTGACGTTACCTGTTGAGGAAGATCATTTATATAAATCACGAAGAGGAGAGGTCCTAGTACTGAGCCCTGGGGGACCCCACTAGAACATTCCATAGCGCGTGAGAAATTGAAGTTGACCCTGACCTTAAAATGTCGATTTGTGAGGTATGAACTGAGCCAGTCAATTAAAGGTGGTTTGATTCCCAATTGTTTGAGCTTGTTAATAAGACATGTGTGGTTAACCCTATCAAAAGCTTTAGAGAAATCAAGGTAAATGATGTCTACCTTCCCCTTGCGATCAACGATGCTTGTCCATCTGTCCACCGCGGTCAGCAGGTTCGTCATACAGGAATAACCCTTCCTGAAACCATGCTGTTGGGGTGAGAGGAAATTTAAGGACAGCAGATAGTCATGTATATCATCGTATACCAGGGACTCCATGATCTTTGAAGGTATAGAGAGAAGGGCCACCGGTCGGTAACTTGAAGGTTCACTGCGTCGACCTCCTTTGAAGATTGGTGTGATATGAGACAGCTTCCAAATATCCGGTAGTTTGCCCCGACTTAGCGAGTGTGAGAACATCACGCTAAGCGGTGTTGCCAGGATTGAAGCTGCTTCCCTCAGCATAGCAGAGTGGACCATATCTGGACCAGGAGAAGTGTCTGTTCTTAGGTGTTGTAGTTTACGGTACACCAAGTCAGCGCTCAGTTTCACTACGGAAAGTCCTGTGCAGTTGCAGACAGAGCGGACATCAGTATAGTTGATGTGGGTCGGCTGAAATGTCCGGGAGTAGTGCTCAGCCAGAAGGTTAGCGGCGTCACCGTCATTATCTGTCGGGCCGTTAGGACCTAGCAGTTGAGAAACTCCAGTTTTGGCTTGACGAAGAGAGGCTGCATAACGGAATAAGCTTTTCGGATTGGAAATAAATTTATCCATAAGCTTTAACTGGTACTGAAGCCTGTCTTCTCTTATAGCCTTCGTACATATGTTCCTTATATGTTTGTATTGCCTGTACTCGCCGTTGTTGTTGGTTCGTTTGTATTCTGCCCAACAGTGCCTTTTACGGCTTAGCAAACGAAGAGTGCGTTTTTTGATGATTGTAGGTTGCTTGTGCCTTTTGGGGACCGTTTGAGGAACTGACTGCTTAGTAGCACATGAGAGCGTGCGCAGTAAGGAGTCCCAATGAGCATCCACATCAAGTTGAGGGTGAACATCCCAATCCACCTGTTGTAGATAATCCTGTAGAGCTGACGCATTCAACCGTTTGAAGTTCCAGCGCCTGTTGTTGTCGGGATATCTTAGCTCTGTTTTGCTGACGAAACTGAAGGCTATAACGGCGTGATCGCTTTTCCCCAGAGGAGCCAGAATTGAGAGGTTGTCGACTAGAAATTCTTCATTTGTAAAAACACAGTCTAAGCGCGACGGTGTCTGACCGTTCCTCCAACGAGTGTACGACTTCACATTTTCGTGTGGTCCCAAGTCCTCAATGAGGTTGAAGAACCGAGCTTCGATTGAATTTTCACCTCCAGTATACGTATGTTCCGCGAAGTTGACTCTAGGAAGATTGAAGTCCCCTAGGATCAGGATATGAGTGAAGCCGAGACGCGTAGAGCGGGATAGTCCCTCCAGCATGCGACTGTCATACTCGATGTCGGCAGTGGGCTTCCTATATATGACTCTGACTAGGCACCTCGAAGTAGTGGACAATCTCATAGAGCACCATATGGATTCCTCAAGATTGTCAAACTCGTGGTTGTGGATTTGATGTACCACCAGGCCAGATCTTATGTATAGGGCTACTCCACCCCCAATTCCTGTTTTTCTGTCATTGCGAAACAGAGACATCCCAGGTATTGCTAGCTCCTGGTCCGAATACTGAGGAGATATCCAAGTTTCAGATATTCCTATCAGATGAACTTTATTAGCGTTGCTAAGTTCACTTAGTTCATCCATTTTATTTGGTAGACTCGCGGCGTTCATGTATAAGCAGTTAATGCTTTCAATTTGAAACGCGTGAGCTTCTTCCTGTTTATCTGTGAGAGCCTTGCGTGAGTGGACAGGTAACCCACCTATATAAGTTTAGTCAAATCGGTAGGCCCTGTCCTTTACACGTTTTTTTGTCTTGAAGACAGTCCACAAGTGGAATGGTCAGTTCCAGCTTGCCTTTGTGCTTGATCCTGGCGTCGTATGGCCTATCCGGGTGCATATGGATCCCAGTTGGCAACCGACGTCTGTTGACACGAAATGCTTCCAGAGTTGCAGTCGTAATTATTCCCTTTTTCTTTAGATCCTTAAGGAAATTAGCCGGTTGTTTTTCCACTTTACTACTGATATCATAATTACTAGTAACTTTCTGAAATTTGCAAGAATCACTAAGTATTGCTTTCATTTTTTTGATGTAATCCTTTTTTTACATGAGAACTATACCTCTCCCTTTATCTGGTTTGCTTATGATCAGAGTTTCATCTTTTCTTAGTTTCGTTAAAGATTCTCGGTGCTACTTGGTTAGTAGGTGATTTGTGGTACTCTTACTATTCTTGTATTATTGGCAGCTATCAATTAACGTAATCTTAAACCGAGCAAGATCCTCCAATGAGGTAGGAATCAAGTCAGTTGTTTGTGAAAATAAATTCTCAAATTGTACATCAGTGTCTAATTGGTTGATTCTATGCCTACTATCACAGAATTTATGCCCCAGAGATAAAGCTTCTAGCTGTTTTACATCTATTTCAATATTGGAAAAATTATGTACGTACCGTTTCGGGTCGAAAGGAAACTACTTTTCTGGCTTTTGGTTTTCCAAAGTTTTCACTAGTTTAGTGAACGTTTTATCAGATCTGTTCTTAAAAATTTTTTCTACACAATCCATAAACATTGACTGAAGCTCTGAAGGCGGGTTTTTACGGAATATTGTCTCTAAAGAAGATTCCTTTCCAAGTCGCAGACACTCGTTTTTAAAGTACCGATTTGATTCGATGCTCCGTAAATTATAGTCTCATCGATTGTTTTTGAGAAATCTTATAATTACAAGTGCATATATGGATGATATGTCCTATTATATGTGAGTTTTATCGATTTACATTAGATCTTAGACATAAGTTGCACCAAAACTGGAAAAAATTGGAATTAGTTTTATAGTAAGAGATCAAATAGTCAACTTTCTGTCTGATCGTAGGATGCGACTGAGAGCGAACGATGCATTATCGTGGTGAGAATCTGTGAAGAGTGAGGTTCCAGAAGGATTAAACGCAATTATTCAACTTAGACCATGATCTTCGTTTCTCACTTTCCCAAGAATATTATCTTTCCTTTTATCTCGTTTTTGTTCGATGTACTTATTTGGATTACAGTTAATCCCAGCTTCAAAATTTTATATTACCAACTCTCCGAACCTTAATTAATTATTATTTTTCCATATATATCTCGTTTGTAAATAATCAAACTCAATGTAATACCCAAACTAGTGTAGCTCGGATTCTACATAGCCTTTATTGAAACTTTGGATACTAATTCTTTTCACACTTACTTACTTACTTACTTACGCCTGTTACTCCTAATGGAGCATGGGCCGCTGACCAGCATTCTCCAACCCACTCTGTCCTGGGCCTTCTTTTCTAGTTCCATCCAATTCTTGTTCATTTTTCTCATGTCTAGCTCAATTTCCCGAGTAATGTGTTCTTCCGTCTTCCTCTCCTTCTTCAACCTTGAGGATTCCATGTAAGGACCTGTCTTGTGACGCAGTTCGGTGCTTTCCTCAATGTGTGTCCTATCCACTTCCAGCGCTTCTTCCTGATTTCTTCCTCCACTGGGATCTGGTTTGTTCTCTCCCACAGTAGGTTGTTGCTGATAGTGTCTGGCCAACGGATCCGAAGTATTTTGCGTAGACAGCTGTTAATAAACACCTGTATCTTCTGGATGATGGCTTTCGTGGTTTTCCAGGTTTCGGCCGCATACAGTAGAACTGTCTTGACATTTGTATTGAAAATTCTGACTTTGGTGTTGGTTGCTAATTGTTTTGAGTTCCAGATGTTCTCCGATTGTAAATATGCTGCTCTTGCTTTGCCAATCCGTGCCTTCACATCTGCATCGGATCCACCGTGTTCATCAATGATGCTGCCCAAATATGTAAAGGTTTGTGCATCTTCCAAAGCTTCTCCGTCAATTGTGATTGCATTGGTGCATGCTGTGTTGTATCGGAAAATCTCGCTTTTCCCTTTGCGTATATTGAGACCTTTTGCTGCTGAGGCTGCTGCTACACTGGTTGTCTTCTCCTGCATTTGTTGTTGCGTAAGCCATAGAAAAACCAGATCATCTGCGAAGTCCAGATCATCCAACTGCATCCTAGATGTCCACTGTATCCCGTGCTTCCCTTCAGATGTTGATGTCTTCATGATCCAGTCGATCACCAGGAGAAAGAGAAAGGGTGAGAGTAAGTAATCTTACCTGACACCGGTCTTTACTTCGAACGACTTTGTCAACTGCCCTCCATGAACGATTTTGCAGTTTAATCCATCGTAGGAATTCCGTATGATATTGACTAGTTTCTCAGGCACGCCGTACTGTCGAAGAAGCTTCCATGGTGTTGTTCTGCCCACGCTATCAAATGCTCTTTTCGTAGTCAATGAAGTTGATGTAGAGTGATGAACTCCATTAAATTGATTGTTCCACAATGATCCGTAGAGTTGAGATTTGGTCTGTGCACGATCTATCCTTACGGAATCCTGCCTGTTGGTCTCGAAGTTGGGCGTCTACGGAGTCCTTCATTCTGTTTAACAATACCCTGTTGAAGACTTTTCCCGGTATTGAAAGAAGAGTGATTCCCCTGTGGTTGTTACAGATTCTGAGATCGCCTTTCTTTGGTATTTTGACTAGAAGTGATTCTTTCCAGTCTTTTGGTACATGTTCCTATTCCCAAGTCTTTCTGAAGAGAGTTTGGAGTATCCTTGCAGTTACTGCTACGTCTGCTTTCAGTGCGTCTACTGGAATGTTGTGTAATCCTGCTGCTTTGCCACTCTTAATTTGTCTGATAGCCGTGCTGATTTCTTTTCACATAGGTGTATTCAAAACATAGTGGCTAGATCAAGCACCTCCCAAATCACAGAAGTCATAAATCCTAACCGTAACGAACTACTCACACGAACAGAACCACTAGGAGATACAGACAAAGTTACTAAACAGGAATAAACAATCAATAGTGAAGACATTGTGTAGATAGATTATTTGCGTAATGAGGGATAAAGGTTCCCCTTAATCGAGAAAAAATTCTCATCTCTCCGAATTGATCAAGGCTATCGATTCATTAATGAACGTCCAAAGCAGGGAAATTAAAGATTTCAGCCACCAAAGTTTGGGGTCAAATGGAAAAACATTCGCCTTCCCCGTAAAAGCCGCGTAACTTATGTGAAACTTTAAAAAACCAAAGTTGCAGCGCAAACGGATAGCACTCGTTTTGTCTGTAGGCGGCACAGTGGTTTATGCAACTAAGTGTATCGGAAAACAAATTTTCTTTAGGGGGTGAAACAATGTTCATATTGAAGGAGTTTTCCTAAACAAACACACACATTTAAATCCATCTGAGAAAAAACCGTAGACTTGATAAAACATTTTAAGTTTCTGAATAAACGTAACGTTTTTAGTGATAAATAAATCTCCAAAACCAATAGCTCTGTATGTCCTCAACATTCGATGCTGACCGTACTAGTCTTAATGCACTCACCTGGCTGAAGGCGCTCGGTTATGCATCCGCACTAGATCACGAGTGAGTACGCCGTGCTCCACTTCTCTTACAACTGCTAACCAACACAGATTAGTCACTTTTCGATATATTGATAGCCTATCAAATATATCTTCGAACTTCTACTTCTGAATTCTGATTTAACTGGTTTGGCACGTTTCGATTATGACAGGTGTTACTGGTCAAGAATGTCATGCTCCGAATACTTGTGGCAACATGACCTTTTTATACTTTGAACTATTTTGCCTCCCCGTCAACTTATTTCGCTACAGGACCTACCTGAATTGAATGGGAGTGCTGTGACCCCCAGTTTATGTCGAAGTGACACATTGTGATTAATACCAGGTACCACAGCTACTTTGACAACTGAATAGAAAAACGATCTAACCAAAAAAATGTTAAGGCTACAAACCTATATATTGGAGTCGCCGCTGCATTTTACAGTTCATGGATAAGGATTCGCGACATTTCATTGGCCCTATGGCTTATTTCAAGTCGGTTTGATAAAGTTTTGATGTCTGACAATGGAATTTATTTAAAAGACTATCTAATATAAGTACTATAGACTCTGTCATGCAAAACGGACCTGATATCTCAAAGTTAAAGTTATACTCCAATTTCGTGATCGAGATTTTAAGTAAAACACAAAATCAGTCTTGCTGTATATTTATTGAACATCATGGCTTACTCTGTTTGTTTAGCTGCATCAGTGACATTTACTAGAATTCTGGAAGCGTCAGCGGAATGGCTGATAATGATGCTCATGAGTCTGATACCCAGCAACGGGCTGAAGATGAGTATCTAAAAGACTTCATAGATTTAAGCCCATCTGGTGATCGTGGTATCCTCAAGAAAGTATTGCGAGAGGGCTATTCTGACGTCCAGCCATGTGATGGCGACACTGTGATTGTACATTATGTCGGGACGAACTATGGTGGGGAAAAACACGGTGAAGTCTTTGACTCAAGTAGGGCACGAGATGAGAAGTTTGAATTTACTATTGGAAATGGTAAGTGTATACTCATCCTGATTACTCCTTCAGGTAGTGTAATTAAAGCTTGGGATGTCGGTGTCGCTACAATGAAGTTGGGAGAAATTTGTGAACTAATTGCGTCTCCTGATTATGCCTACAAAGATGGTAAAACTCTAAAGTTCGAAGTGGAGCTTTTCGAAACCTTGGGTAATGTTTAATACGTTACGTAATAAATGGATTAGGCTCTGATGTCAGCAGAAACAAGGATGGGAGTATTCGTAAATCAACTATTAGGAAAGGGAAGGATATCTATAATCCTGTTGCTGGTGCTGAGGCCACAATTGTCTTCCGTAATTTGACGGATTCAACAGAGAATGTGGAAGTGACATATTGCGTCGGTGACCCCCCGTTAACTGTGCCTGAAGAATTAGATCTATGTGTTCGTCATATGAATACAGATGAATTTAGTCGTGTTGTGGTATGCAAAGATAAGAATTCAGCAACTAAGGATGCAGACAGAAGTCGGGTAGTTTATGAAATAACACTGAAGTCTTTTGAAAAGGTAATACAAGATTTATTTCTCATTATTATTAAAGACTAAACATCTGTCTGGTATCTCATCATTCTCGGAGCAGATGGCGTATGCAAATGTACTGAAAGAAAAAGCAAACAACTTCCTAAAGGTTTGTCGTCGTTTATTTATTATGTCAGGACTCTAAATTTGATTCTGCTATTGAATTGTACAAACGTTTAGATGACGAGTTGCAGTACATAGTGGCTAATGGCCCTGCAGAGCAAAAGGAATTATCCTCAGTTATTGTAGCCGTCCGACTTAATTTAGGTCTGACTTACCTGAAGCAATGTAAACCAGATAAATGTATTGAGTTCTGCAAGAAAGTATTGGACGTTTTTAGTAACAACGAAAAAGCATTATTCAGGATAGGTCAGGTAAATTAAATACACAAAATTATATTTCCAGGCTCATTTGCTGCGTAAAGACCACGAGGAGGCGTCAATTTATTTCAAGAAAATCGTAGAAAGCAATCCCAACAATGCATCTGCCGTAAAGCAGTTGCATATGTGCGAGGAAGAGATTAAGAAGGCTCAAGATATGGCAAAGAAAAGGTTCCGAAGCATTTTTGAGCGCTGCAAAGACGTAAGTCGAGATTTCCTGTAATTGCTCTTTAGTCTGGATTGGATGGTGTTGAAGAGCACAAAGACGGAGTCACGTTGAATGGCGAAAAGTCTGCATTGTAACAGTTTGCTCCTAAATGCAATCTAAATGAGCAACCCGTGATTTTGTAAATGTTCCCCATAATTGTTACCAGTTTCAAAGTTGTGAATAAATCATTAAACCTAAATTTGTATCCTCTAATGATTAATAGCAGTTCATGGTTACCTTAGAACTAATACCTTATAGAAATCCTGACTTGCCAGTCTGCTTAGGATTGTTAACTTCATGGTTGGATAATTACCCAGTAACCGGTTGTTCATGTATTGCTTTGGTTTTTGGTTTGAATGCCTCTGGCCATGCTCCTAGCTATCTAAACGTACAGTGAGCGGATCCAACCGCAAATAATAGCACCCAACTCCAGCCAGGAGTACAATATATTGTGTCAAGGGTTTTTTAGACTATCTTAGCTCCAAGTGGTAACTACGGTAGTGTAAATCACCACTTGTTAGCGGCGTAAAGTACCCTCTCTCCAGTACTGACTGAGTCATTGATATACTTTAGTGTCGTCCCCGTTATCCTCTAATCAACAGGCGAGAGGGATTGTTAGGGTCGTAGTAGGGTCATCCGTATGACATTTGTTGCATAGATCACTTGGTGCTTCGTGGTAGCACAATGAATCCAGCCAAGACCGTGTATCGAAAAGTAGGAGTGGAAGTGAACTACTATAACCGGCTCGGGGGGGGGGCAGTGGTGCGTTCATCTGGGCCATTGGGGCAGACTTCCTGTTATATTTTAGTGGGTTTTTATCTGATCCCAGTTTAATCGTACGCTGATTGCTGTCGAGATATGCATGTCGCCGACTTTCGTATAAAGTTATTGGCTTAATTCACGTTAGCGATAAACGGAATGAAATAATTATAATAGTTTGAGGATGTATTTTGAATTCGCATATTTTGTACACATTGATCCAAATAGACAGAGAAAAGGGGAACGGAAGGAAGAGATGCACAACAAAGGCGAGTGAGCCAACTGGTCTCGGCGAGCATGACTCAATATTTGTATTCAGACAAATAAGTTACAGACGTGTAATGAATAGGTCGAGCGTCATATGAAAACAGTCAGGGTCAATGAGCGGATAGTCAACAAGGTCAAAGTGTGGCTTCAAAGCTGGTTATTTGTAACTTAGGTGGATGATTTTGACGGAGTTATGTTCTCAGAGGGGTGGATAAGTTGGTCTGTCCGGAAGGTAGGGCAACCCATGCGGGCTGGACGTAGTACCAGCCACTATAATCACACGTGTGCAACGGTGTCGTCCATCCAATTAGGTATTTAGTACCTACCAACTTGGCTCGATTTACTCGTGGATCTATTTGATATATTGGTTGCAAAGGGATGGTCCACGTCTTCCTCCAAAATATTTCGATCAGCAATTTGTAAGGTAAGCGGTGTACTCGCTTTATAGTTGGGACCGGTGAGGTGGTTCTGATAATAGCCAAGAAAGCTCTCTGAATTATTGTCGCAATCTGCAAATCACCAATTGTGATTAAATCTCAAGATAGGTTGGACAGTCAACGTGCCCGACCTCACTCCCTATGTTCAGAATAGGCACATGCTGACCACTTCCGAAGTGGCATTTCGTATCTAGAAAGAGATCCTTATCATTCTCATTCTGTTGCTCAAAGCGTAAAGAATACCACACTTTAGCACTACATATATCTGGATGAAGTCGTTAAGCTCATGTTTGTTGCTCATGGGTAATGTTTATTAGTGGAGGTTTGTCAGGACTCAGAAACTCGGGCCTATATATTTTAGGTTTCAGAGTATTAGGTTGTAATTATTTCTGGACACGTAATTGATAATTGTTTATTTTGCATGATTTTTACCCTATGTTTTGTGCTTTATCCTATAAGACATCTAAGTACGAACTCGTTTCACACTTTTAGTGTCGTTTGTTCAAGTAACTAACAATAAATATATCAAAGAAGTAGATTTAATCTTATGGCTAATTATTATTTCCCAACAGTGTTCTGTTTCATACGGTCTTAGTTTAACAATCGAAGCAGTGATTATAATCAATACTTCGTGTGATAACTTATAGATTGACATCGTTTCCAAGCTTTTATTCATTGTGCATAATTTAGGTAATATTAACTAGCTATGTTCATTTCGCAGTGATTGAAAACCCATGATTTTTCATTGTGTTCATTACTTATCTAATTAAAACATTCCCTAGGGATTGTTTTTCATCAATGCTTATCGAAGGATCACAAGACAAAGTAGGCTAGAAAGTCAAATTAACCCTTTTTTAGGGAACTTTAGATAGGAATAATATAGGCCTGATTTTTGCCTCCAAATGCCCTGGTATGTCCAAGAGTGGGGTGGGTCTGCCCTTAAGAAAACCACCTACTTCGGTCTGGTCACCCGGCAGTGCCCAACTTACACAAATTTAATTATAACTAATTTGCTTGGCACATACCTGTTTTGGTGCTTTTCTGTACCAATATTTATATGTTTAAATAAATAACGCCCAATTTTAACTTGAAAATTCATGCCAAATGTAGATAAGATATCTGCATATGTTAAGAGTCCAGATTTTTTAAACTGAAATTGCTTCAAATCTTATATACGATAATAAGGAGCTTCCTCTGAAGTGAGAAAAGTATCAACTTACAAACCGTTGGTTACTTATACCACTAAAGCCCCAGTCACATGTATTGATAACATGCAGTTAAATGTTGAAGAAGAGTTGGGAAAGATTGACTCTAA
Source organism: Schistosoma spindalis (assembly GCA_946903255.1). Classification (NCBI taxonomy): domain Eukaryota; kingdom Metazoa; phylum Platyhelminthes; class Trematoda; order Strigeidida; family Schistosomatidae; genus Schistosoma; species Schistosoma spindalis. The sequence goes on from OX336424.1 coordinate 10,012,450, forward strand.
AATTTGCCTTACGTCATGGTTTTCTGTCGCCGCTAGTAAGGCCTCTGAAAATCGGAGATAACATCAAGAACTACTCGCAAAAGTATCATATGTGACTTGTTACAGAGAGTTGCCTCTTGGTCCCTTTTTAAGGTCTTTTGAAATAGAGCATAGTTATACGATGTGAGCAACCAGTAAGTATCAATCACTTGCATACTTGATGGGATCACTATGTTCACGAGTATATCTTTTCTCCACCTCTTGACACTTTTTCTATCTCTACTATCAACCGTGCGCTATACAATTTTTTTACGGAAACGATGCCCCGATCCTCCTACCAAGAGAATATTGGTTCCTGACAGTTGCGTCCTATACAGTGCCTATGATTCCGGAACACATAGAGTTGTAGCTATACCATTTCTTTAGCGTACTTATGTTATTCTTACACTACTTAATAAAGACGACTCTGATGACTATTGTACTGTATGCTCCGATAGCAGCGCTGTACTGTAAGATGCTATCATCTATGATTAATTATTCCTCCTGCTTAAAATTAATAAAATCTTCGCGATAGATGTTCAATGAAGGCTTTCTACGAATCAAATCTCAAATAATGTACCGTTATTTTGTTTTAATTTACTTCACTCCTTATTTTAACAATCTGATCATGACTGTAAGTTAATGTGCATTCAGTAGTTATTTACAAGATGTTTATCATATTAATATTATTATCATTACTTAATTGTCGCACAACTGTCGGTATATGTCAGAATACTTTTATCTTAATTTGATTCTTTTGGTTACTAACTATATACTTATTTGTATTAAGTAGTTATTTCATAAACAGCGAACCTATTCCCAATACATTATGAACTTTGACATTCGGCAGAAAATTTCTCGAACTTTTCTCTTATTCTCGTACTTCTTTACAAATGCACAGCCATAAAAGTGAATTCATCTAAATGATTTTCAGTGCATTATATATATATATATATATATATATATATATATATATCACTGGAAGTTGTTTAGACTTATCAGTGCTACGTCTTTGAAATGCTTTTGGGTTTTTGTGTTTACTCTACTGGATGGTTTGACTGCACGACTTTCGTTTCTGTCTTGATCTTCAACAGAGCTTACTTCAAAAATAAGACTATACCGCGCCATTGAGCGACCAATTAAAATTAAGCTAGCCGATTGGGAATATAAAATGCTGTTGCAGATAGCTTGTTACTGAAACTCATTATTTTCATTATATTTTCTAATTCTCAGGGACTAGATGGTGGTTTTCTTGTGGAATAAACCGTTCAAGTCAGTAAATTAACGTTAAGTAGTTTTAGGGTTAGTGACTATGGTCGAGCGATTTAAAGTTAAGAGTTAGGTTTCAAATGATGTAGGGCTAGCAATTAGAGTCTAGTTTGATTACAGAACTATGATCAACAGCTCTACCTGTCGATATTTAACACCAAACCGTTCATAGATGTTGTTAAGGCTTCCAACCCCTGGTAAATTTATCATTTTTCTACATTGTAGAGCTCTTAGAAAAAAGCTCATTCTGATGGGCTGGTTGGTCGACCTCAAGGCCATCCTTGAGGTTGATTAAGGTCGTCGGTATAATATGCTTTTACTCTCTCAAATAGAAATAGTAGTTTGCTTGTCATTCTAATGGTAAATTAACTCGTTATAATGACCTGGGTTATGACTGGTTGATATTAGAAGGTTCTACTTTCTTCACGTGTATTTATTGTTCTGCTCATTGTCCTGTTCAATCGGATATTATGTAACTTTTACCACAAGTATTATGGCTCCCATGTGATTTATCTTAACTTTGGGATGGAAAAATCAGTCTAATCTTTCCGGTTATTCTGTACACTTGTATTTGTTTTTGTCAAATATTTTCACGTTATACTTGAACAGCTTTTTTCATAGGCTTATAAGTGTACGTATGCTTATCTTTATTTATAGTCCGATTGGTTGACACAGTACTTTTTTATGTATACAATGTATCCTCCTAAATAATAATGAGTAGGCTAGTATCCCAACTTCGTGTTGCATTTACCTATCATTCACTTACATGATTATCTGCTTACAATTGAATACATGAAATAAACGTATCTTCATTAAATTTCTTATTTCGACTTTTTGATTTAACGTTGAATTAACTTATGCTAATGGTTCATTACTATAGACATATCTATACATACAAATGTGTAGAAAATGCTCAAGGTTAACGTACGAATATTTGATAATGACAAATATAAGTGCACAGAATAACAGTAAATATTAGAATAATTTTCCTATCCTAAAGTTAAAATAGATCACATAAGCAGCATAAAGAAGAAGCTACTACAAAATCTTGTTTGAAAACACTTCATGTTACAAATTGAATCTAATCAGTATAATAACAATGTGTTAATGTCATACCTGTAAATGTTTATTTGATAAACAGTTTAAAATCAATGATTTATTAAATTGATCGATAGATAATCAATTTATATACTTGTTATTTTCTATAGGTCTAATACTACTGATGAAATAATATTCAATAAACATCAATATTTGTAGACACAAAAACAATAACAAACTTGGAGAAATGTGTCTGTTGTTGACATTGTTACCATAGAAGAACGAACAACTTATTCTAATGAAACTAGCCTATACCACTTAGATAAGAAGTTAGAATATATATATATTCGTTCAGTCACATAAGCTATGATGTGAGTCATTCATAGACAAAGTAAAACCATGTTTTGTTGTGTATCATTTCAAGTTGCTACGCATCATACTAATATATCTAAAAAGAAAATTAATTAGATGAAGAGTAAATGCTGATATAGTGGCGAATAAGTAAGTTTGATATTGAGACTATAATTTTTATAGTCTCAGTAATGAATAATCATTTATTATTCAAGTGATATTCATTAATCTCCGACTATGATTCGTTACTAATTGGTGATCTCATCTGTGCTACCACTGAGAGCTAGGAATCACTAGACAGGTGTTTAGTCCAAGTACTGAATTCTTCAACAGTGCACACCAGGTAACCCCACAACGGATCGAATTCGGGACCCTCAAGATATCTAGGTGAACGCTTAATCGTTAGAGCCACGGGTTTGGCGTCCAGTGGCACATTTCAAATTTAAATGAGTTTGCAACGTAGTACAACAGTTATTGATATAATGGGAAGAAAGGTTAATATTCGACTGATTTACTCAATATGAGTTTTATTCATCATTACATCCGTTTTGATTCAATGTAATGGTTACGCAATTTAGTATTTGTTTTCTTTTCTCATATGATATTTTATCCTGTATAATATACGATGTTCTTGTATTCCGTTGACCTGAATTATGCTCAGTAAGTGAATTGTTATAATTGGTTAAGTGATGTAATCCTAATTACTAATCAAAATTGGTGTACAATCAATATATAAATCAGTGTATTTTAGACTTTCATAATCATCACTATCGTCATCATTATTATTTTTATTATCGTCGTCGTCCATAATGTTTTGGGGCTAATAAATCTTCACTTATACTAGTCTTGTGTTCTTACTTTGTGTCGTGGGAATTGCAAGGGTCCCTTGTTCCAAGTATAAGTGATCAGCGTTTTCGGCACAGCAATCAGCGACGACCAGATATAACAGTTGTTCAATGACATTTGGGATAAATATTTCACTCCCAGAATGTTTGGAGTTGGGACTGTACCACTGGAAGTCTGTCCAACAGTTCTGACGATTAAGAGTCCTGAGTTTAACTACTGATGGGATGAGTGAGTACGCATAACTGAGAACCATCATATTTGAATAAAGTACCTGTTCAGTGATCCCTGGTTTTTAGTGATACTATGGTGTATGCTACTTATGCAATCGGAGACGGAGGGCCTGCCAGCATAAGATTAGATTCAAGAGAAAAGGAAAGGAGAAGGGGAGCAATTGGAATAACGACTGAATTAGAAGAATCATAAGGTATGTAAAGGACAATTGACGGAGAATGTGCAAATAATGTGTTTTCATATTTTTACCAAAGTACTGTGTAATTTCGCATAAAAATAATAACTTGGTTTTCTCCATCTGAGTTCTCGTTCACTACAGTACCATAAATGAAACCATTCAGTAACTAATATTACCTAAAAATTAAACTTATCTCCACAAAACCCTTTCAACAACTTGTGAATGTTTCTATTGGGTTGAATGTTTTTTTACACAAGTATGTGACTTTCTCATATAAACGGAATACTGTTTTATTTATCAGTTCTGACTTTTTTAACGTCATTTTACTGGGGCTTTGCGTCAGTTGACCCAGCTGTTCAGAGTAGTCAGCCACATATTCGTAATCAATAAATATTCATATAGCATTTTGCCCATCATAATTTCCAAGGGAATTCCAGTCATGTAAAATATTTTACACTTGAGTGCATATTATATTTTTATGACTAGTCATTATGTTCAGTTGTTAGTGGGACATAGATTGAATTAAAGCATGCTCCATGCACGTTTGCGTTGGTGCACGCTGACTGGCTATTTTTTATCCAACCAGCGCTAGCCGATTCTTGGAGAAGACTGTAGAATCTTCTCATATGAAAACTATAAATATACTAACATTTTTCTTATTGTGCTTCTTACTTCTAATTATCCTTGTTATTTGGGATATAATTTCTTTCCTGTTCAACTGTGTTCCGATCTGGGGACTTTTCGAGTGAATTGGTGTCCAAGAATATTAAATAATAAGAATAACTCGGTTGTAATAAGAGAGAGTGATAACATCAATGTTGTTCATTCACAAGAATTTTTGAGTTTAAAATCTTGATTCGTTAATAATCATCATAAGACTAGTCTGTTCAGATTGATTCAAGCGATCATTGAATACAATTTTATACTTTTAATCAGCTATTTGAAATATGATTTAAAAGAAGTGAATAAGATTTGATAAAGGAAAGATCAAATGATAATGAACTAAATATTTCGAATATTAATAATAGACTATGCAAGTGTTTATGGTTGCAAAATGATTGGGTATAATATAAACTACTAAATAGTATTAAACAGTATAGAGTAGCACAATAAAGAGTCGTAACGGAAATAATAAAGAATCATTATTTAGCTACTATTTTGAGATGGTGGTTGGACTTGTCTACTACGACAACTCCGTCGATGATAATACTAAAAGTGGTAACTTAGGGCGTCAGAGTGAAGTCTTATAGATATTGATTCGGTGTGGAAATGATTCTTTTTTTCAAATCACAATTTCGAACTAATTTGAGGCTATTTCCTAATAGATTCTGTTTACTCAAAGGTGTTTATTAACTAATAATCTTTCCATTTTTATGTGGCTTAAGTATTTTTATTCCAAGGATCAAGTAGTCTAATCGACTACACAGTGAATAAAGTAACAACCATAGTGGGTTTTTGGATTTGTTAACCATTTATTGATCAAACACACTGCGAAACAGGAACACAAGATAAATGATTTTGTGTTCATTTAGTGAACGGGAATTCTTGGGTACAATAGAGTAAGAAGTCATAAGTGTACATTAAGAGAAAGCTCTGGAGATTTTCAAACAAAATGTAGAATATTATCCTTTATTGATTGCTTTACAGGATATAATAATGAAAATCGTTTTCAAATTCGCTAATTATTGATTTTTAAACTCGGATATATTTGGTTATATCTATGTATAGCACTGACGAAAGAAGTCATTTCCATTGTTTATGCCTTACATTAGCTGGCATTACGTATAACTCATGAATGTGTAGATGTTAAGTTTTCTAAGAATTTTGGTTTTTATACATTAAGTGTGAGTTTATTAATACGGATAAAACAGCATACTTATAAATGAAGTTCGATTATTTCAAACAAATATATTTACTTTGAAGAAGTGGCTTACATCAGTTACGAAACGTCATAAATACATTTTTTCTACTGCATGGAATATTACAAAAAATATATTTATTATGAAGTACGATTGTGTTAGTTAAATGATTTGAGATTATCATTAACTTTTCATCATTCTTCTGTAGATGTATGAAATCATATTGATCCAATGATCAGTGAAACAAAGCTAAGAGAGAATTGGAAAAATATTCTCCAAGCCGTTAAATAAATATTGGACCGTGTCTTATGATTTCGTGTAATATATTATCCTACTTATTAATATTCAGTAGTGCAAACATTTGTCGGATATATTCTGTTTGAGGTGTGCATCCTGGAGTTCTAGTGAGAAACAGTGACCAGTGGAGTTCAACGGGGTCAGTTGTGAGATGTATCGCTCAATTTCATGGATTAGTTGAAGTTAGTCATTAACACTGTTGGATGCCGACAGGCTCAGTGGTCTAATGGTAAAGTGCTCGCGCGCGAGACCAGTAAGTCCTGGGTTCACGTCCCGTGAGGCGGGATCGTGGATCTACACTGCTGGGAAGTCCCAAAATGGAACGAAACGGTCGTCCAGTGCTTCCAGGTTTTCCATGATCGTCTAGCTTCAATCGACTCATGATCTCAATATCTGAAATCAATTTATATTTCTTGATAATAGTGAGCTTCTAATGTCGTTTATATATTTCAGTTGGTTTTTCTAATGGTGATGATAATTTTACAATTTTTTTATACTGTTTAGTATCGCTTCATGAGACTATTTGTATTGAACAGTTTGCCTACTTATAACACAGAGCTTCATTTACTTTCGTTAATTGCTATTACCTGTTTGACGCAACAATTTAATATTCTCTATTAATATTAAATGTTCTCATCCAAGTTTACACTTTCTTCTTTTTACTTTTTATTGAACTGTTCAATTGACTCATAGATGGTCTCTTCAGTTTTATTACTCAGATTATTTTCAGTTTCATACATTACTCGTCTTGTGATTTCAAGGTTTTGTAGTGTCAGCTGCTATATTAAGCCCACACAGCATATTCTTGCTTTTGGACAATCCAATTTATTCATTTTTCTCAAATCACATTTTGACCTTGTTAATTATTCCCTTATCAAACTTGACTGTTTTTATATGTGCGTATGTGTGTACATTTCTTACCCTATTTATCGCATGACTGTAACTTATTTTTGTTCGACAATAAATATCGATTCATGCTTGGTTAAATCGAGTTGGCTCATATGCCTTCTTCGCTGTGCATCATTTCGCTTCACTCTCTTCTTTGCTTCCTTCGTTATGTCTCTCCGATTGTCTTTTCTGATCAATGATCGTACAAAATATACGTGTTCGAAATACTTTCTCGTATTTGACTTATTTTAATTCCGTTATTCACCAACGTGAGTTAAGTTGATAATTGTGTACGAGGACAGCCAAGTTGTATATTTTGACAACAATCATTCATACGATCTAATTAGAGCCAGATATAAGGCCAATAAAGTGGTGAGCCCACCGATAACATCGTCCGATTTAATTGACATCAAAATAAAGGGACCCACTAGAGTTTCATGAATCACACAATTTTTAGGCTAGAATACTTAGATGTATCCTATAGAGACAAAACTTCCCTATAGTTATGATTAAATTAAAAGAATGGAATAAATGTACAATTCCATTTAATTTAAACAAATGTAAAATATTATGATTGGAATAATAAAATCCATAACAAGTAGAATCTTTGTTAAGTTTTTAAAGTAACCATTTACAATAGACAAAGATGATGATGAGGTTGAAGCAGCTGAGCATAAACTTTGCTTATCATTTGGTAAAATATTCTTTTGTATACTTTGATCATAATTATTTGAATCTGATTTTGATAAAAATGATGAATTTTGTTTTAGTGATGGGATAAGACCAGAATTATTTGTGAACCAAAGTGTTTGAAATCGATTAACATATGGATCAGCTGTATTTTTTTTTTAAAGAAAGAAAGAAAATAGTTAATATAACACCTACTGGTAAAAAATAATAACAGTTAAAAGAATGTGATTATTTGTTTGGATTACGAGTACGAGATGTAGATGGGAAAAAAATTTTCTCTAGGCGGTCAACCTCAATCAATCAATAATCGTTAATACTATATAATAAAATGCATTTAAATGATAAGTATGTTTCATTGAGTTTAGAAATATTCCCATGTATATTCAAAGTAATCATCTGTGTTTTGTTTAATTGTTAGATAATTTCTGAAATGAATGCATTGTTATCTACTTAAACAATTTTTTCCAGATCAAGAGGTTTGTGGGAGTTAGTTTACTTTACAGATAATTTTCCTTACAGCTTAATGTTAATTGGTGAACTGGTGAGAAGCAGAGGGCAGTAAACAGCTAATTTTTCATAGACAGAACTTAGATCTAGTATATAATCAGGGACTTTCAAGTTCCACGACGTGAGCGTAACTTTAAGACCAGTTATTCAAAGTCACTACTCAGCACGAAATTTATTAGTGAGAAACTATAGATGTGTTTGAGCTTCTTCAGTTACAGATTCTCAGTGATCAGTCAGTGTTTACATTTCACTCCTACATGGGGTCAGTTATAGTCAAAATAGCTCAATGTTTATGCTTCCAACTGTAACATTGAATAAATCAGTTCCCTCAAAGTTGCAGATAAATCTTGCTGACAAGTGCTAAAAACCAAAAAATTCAGACCCATGTTTTCTTTTCGATTGTTACTAACAAAAAGTCTTAAAAACGTAGAGGATTATTTTAGTTATAGTAGCTGAGAAAGAAAACTAAACGAAAAAGTATTAAACATGCTGCGTTTTTTAAATACTTGTGATTAAGACATACACTTGATCTAAATTCTCAGAAAAAATCAGATGAAAAACTTACATAGCAATCCAGTGAAATCCCCGTTCACGATTCCCAGTCGCATGTTTCTTGAATGGCAGACACTAGGTTGAGCTAGGAAAGAAAACATAATAACTAATTGCAAAAGCATTCATCAAAGTATGATATCCCATTCATTAATATGATATATATATATATATATATATATATATATATATATATCGTTAATGTGAATAGTTTCTTGATTACATCATTAAAATCGTAATCTAGTTATTTCCTAATTATTAATTAATTCCTAAACAGCTTTTCTTTCTAATGAATTGACTCAGTAATAGCGTATATAATAAGAAAGATCTCTTTCCCATTATGAAGCTAACTTTGTATTCAGAGTTTAAGAGTTTATATTTAGACTCTGAGTAGAATTATATAATCTTTTTGATCTATCGAATCCATGATATAAATGTTTCAACACTAACAACTGATACCCACTTAGCTTTCATAACTTATTTTATTGTTGCATAACACTAAGTATAATGTCTTCACTTAATTTGAACTTCAGAAGAAATATAACATACTATCACATATCACTTTCTGATTTCTATTATTTTTCCAGTTAGTGTCACTTTGTAAGGGAATCTGTTTTCGAAATTAACATATCTACAATTACTTAATTTAAGTCTCTGTAGAAAGATAAACTCTAGTAAAAGACATAGAAATCTAGCTGATTAGTTTTAAAGCACAGCCTCAGATCCTCCCGAATAATATTCGAACCTTTATTTGAAGAGATCGTACCAATTTAAGTCGCTTTTCGTTACTGATTATCACTAAAGCGAGGAACCAGCTAAAACCAGGGATCACTAAACAGCTATTTCATCTTAGTATAGAACACCGCAGTGGAGTACATCCACGACTATTGCTGACGTTTAATCAATAGTATTCAAATCTCGAAGCCAATGTTTAACATACAGATCTATGAGTTTTACTTCAATGTATTATATAGATGATTTCATTCATTTCATAAAGAGAAACATTACCCAATCTTATTGGTAGATATTTATTTCACTTTCAACATGTTTAAATAACACTAATCATGACTTTCTTATTTTCAACGGAAAATATTCGTACTCATAGTTCCCTTTATCATTTTGAAAAGAACAAGAACAAACATTCTACCAGAATAGCATGAATTCACTTTATTTTGTAGGTTCTCGTCAGCTGCTTACAACCTGCGATATTTAAAAATCATAATTACCTAATGGGTTTAAATTACTTACATGAGAGGGTTTAGTTGGAAATTATATTGAAGACATATTAGTATAGTGTAGCAAGGGTGTAAATAAATTTAATAGACTCAATATTGTAAATATATATACCTTATGTAAAAGAACATTCTACAACACTGATTGTGACAACAGTTCAAACGGCTAGAAACAAGTAAACATTGTTAGGAATAAAATGAGTAAAGTTCAGTTGATATAACAAGATTATTAATATGGAAGATAGTTGGAATAAAATCCAATGATGTAATAAATGCAAGAAAAAGTTTAAAGAAAAAGGAAAAGAAATTTAAGTTGCCGCAAAGGCGTATTATTCAATCTTAATAATCCATAATAAAATATAAACAACACAGAGAATAATACTAGTCGCTTCATTTTCTATTTGAGGTTAAAGTATATGTGGAAAGAGAGAGAGAAGTGAAAAAAAGCATTGTTAAATTATTCAAAGGATCAAGGTAAATTCTTATTTTATATTAATGACAAAATAAATAAATCATTTTCATACAAAAGAAAACAGTTACGAAACAACAGTTTGTTAATTTAAATATCAAATAATGAAAAAAAACTGATTTTAATAATAGATAGTAGAGATTAGATATAACCAAATAGAAGTATGTTAGATTTTAGGAGTTAACTATTATGTAATTAGTTTACATGATTTAATGAATGCAAACATTTCTATATAACATAATTTGATCATATCTATCTCAATCTCCCTCCTCCTCTTTCTCTCTCTCTCTCTCTCTCTCTCTCTCTATATATATATATATATATATATATATATATATATATATATATATATATAGGATTATTTAGTCGTAAAAGATAATGACTAAAAGCAGACTTTTACAAGTAACCATATTGACAATGATATTATCAAGGTTATGGAATATATAATATATTAAGCATGGTTCATTCTAAATCTTATCGTTATATCGTAGTGAAGATTAAATTACGAGTAACTTGTGAGAACTATTAGTGGACTAATATTATCTATTTATTCTTATGATATAACTAGTCAGTATTTAGATTATGTATATGTATATTCATCTTATTATAAGCTTCATTTTGGCCTATAGACTATTATGATAAGATTTAGTGTTCAGGTTATTGATTATAGTCTCTCACGTTCATAGCCACTTTGGACTTTATTTTGTATAAATGTTATTTCCTATTTTATGATACGATGCGGTCTGTTTGGTTGGTATATAAATCAAGTATGTCTAAAATAAATGATCTGCATTATGGAAGCTGTTATTGATGTGCTGAACTCAACTGCACAGGCTAGGTGAGCAAAAGACCAATAAGGACGCTAGGCTGATCGGACTGGTCAAATATAATTGGTTTAGTACAGTACAAAAGTGAACAAGTTGTATTTCGGTTGGCGAATAAATTACGTGACAACAAGCCAGACTTAACGTGCATATCGGTTAATTCCGTCAGTTACCTAAATATTATAATTTATACTTTAATACGATCATCACGAAATATGAGTTTTTTTAAAAATTGCTTCATATCCACAGATCTATACAGTTTATAATTGTTTAAATAAAAAATATATTCTAGTATGCAATTCATAATTTCATACTGAGACATGAAAAATCAACTGTTCAGAGTTTATTGTAAATTAATTTAGACCATAACTTGTTCATTAAAATAAAGAAGTTCAAAGTAATACCTAATAAAGTGGTTTGAGCAGATTGAAGGTTAAAGTGCAAAGCTAAGTCTAGAAGTAATTTAAATAATATGAAACATTTGGAGGATAAAAACCTCTGCAAATTATTTCCGATAAAAAGTGAGAATTATAAAGTATACAAAAGAAGTATACAAGAAACAAATAAAATTATCAATAGAGAGAATAACACTATGAAAAAAGACTGAAAAGTTAGAGTAAAAAAGAGATTGCCAGATAGAACCACAATCCAGGTAGCATGTCAGCACAAAGAGTGCTCCAAAAATGTCGATATTGGTGTGTCGACGCTGACACTACTCTGGTTGATAGTAGCACTGTGATGCATGGACGACCGTTAAACCATGCTCAAGTGACCTTGAGAATGTCCACCTACTCACTAGGGTTAAATGGGGTTTGTAGATTAGTGTGAAGAATTACGATTAGGATTTACGGTTGGGCAGTAGGGTTGGGAACTAGAGTCAAGGTTTTCATCATGAACTGACATCAGTTATAATGGTATAATGCAGTTTAGACATGTGGATGAATGAATTTGGTGCTGAAATCCAAGACCTGAATTCTTAAATCGGATTGGTTCGTTCATAAATTATAGTCTCGCCCCATCGACTTCATCTCCAGTGCATAGTTCGTGTCAGCATGAGTCACGAGTTATGCATTCGACCGATCTCAGTGGTGTGCGGCTCACCACACACAAGACACGATTGACCGAAGCTGAACGATGAAGTTTTCACGAACAAGTGTATATATATATAAGTATATATATATATATATATATATATATATATATATATATATATATATATATAAATGTAAATATATATATATATATATATATATATATATATATATATATATATATATATATATATATATAAATGTAAATATATATATATATATGTAAATATATATAGACATATATATGAATGTGAGTATGCATGGATGTTTGCATATGCGTGTAGTTGGAGGTGACGAAAGGAAGTTTGTTAGGGTGTTGTTGAGCAGTGTTGAGTGTTTGGTTGAGACAGTGAGTGGTGACTGGTGAGCGATTGTGCATGAATGTGTGTGTTTGTACGTTTGTCTGTGTGAGGTGAGTTGATGTGGACGGTTGGTGTGAGATGAGACGATGTGTGTCATGTCGTGGGCTCCGTGGCCTAATGGATAAGGCATCTGACTTCGGATCAGAAGATTGCGGGTTCGAGTCCCGTCGGGGTCGGCTTTTTAGTCCCACCATCCTGGTCACCTGTCAGCCCACAGTGTGCTCCACCAACGTCGACCACTGCAAATCACCTCTCTCCCTGCCCTCCACAACCACAACATTCTCATCACACACACTCAACACTGAACGACCGACACACCGCAGATGTCGCTGGTGTCGTCCGACCACACCCGAGCAATCGTCGTCTCAGTCCAGCACCAGCTGCCGAAAACAACACTCACTCATGCATAATTTCATGCACACAAACACACACACACTACACGCGCGCACGCGCACACGCACACGCCACACACATGCACAAGCACACACACCACCTGACACTTCTCCACCAATCAGTCTTCACCATGATATGTCGTCAGAAAACACGTCTCCACTGGTCGAGTTGGTGTGTCGACGCTGACACTACTCTGGTTGATAGTAGCACTGTGATGCATGGACGACCGTTAAACCATGCTCAAGTGACCTTGAGAATGTCCACCTACTCACTAGGGTTAAATGGGGTTTGTAGATTAGTGTGAAGAATTACGATTAGGATTTACGGTTGGGCAGTAGGGTTGGGAACTAGAGTCAAGGTTTTCATCATGAACTGACATCAGTTATAATGGTATAATGCAGTTTAGACATGTGGATGAATGAATTTGGTGCTGAAATCCAAGACCTGAATTCTTAAATCGGATTGGTTCGTCCATAAATTATAGTCTCGCCCCATCGACTTCATCTCCAGTGCATAGTTCGTGTCAGCATGAGTCACGAGTTATGCATTCGACCGATCTCAGTGGTGTGCGGCTCACCACACACAAGACACGATTGACCGAAGCTGAACGATGAAGTTTTCACGAACAAGTGTATATATATATAAGTATATATATATATATATATATATATATATATATAAATGTAAATATATATATATATATATATATATATATATATATATATATATATATATGTAAATATATATATAATTATATATATATATATATGTAAATATATATAGACATATATATGAATGTGAGTATGCATGGATGTTTGCATATGCGTGTAGTTGGAGGTGACGAAAGGAAGTTTGTTAGGGTGTTGTTGAGCAGTGTTGAGTGTTTGGTTGAGACAGTGAGTGGTGACTGGTGAGCGATTGTGCATGAATGTGTGTGTTTGTACGTTTGTCTGTGTGAGGTGAGTTGATGTGGACGGTTGGTGTGAGATGAGACGATGTGTGTCATGTCGTGGGCTCCGTGGCCTAATGGATAAGGCATCTGACTTCGGATCAGAAGATTGCGGGTTCGAGTCCCGTCGGGGTCGGCCTTTAGTCCCACCATCCTGGTCACCTGTCAGCCCACAGTGTGCTCCACCAACGTCGACCACTGCAAATCACCTCTCTCCCTGCCCTCCACAACCACAACATTCTCATCACACACACTCAACACTGAACGACCGACACACCGCAGATGTCGCTGGTGTCGTCCGACCACACCCGAGCAATCGTCGTCTCAGTCCAGCACCAGCTGCCGAAAACAACACTCACTCATGCATAATTTCATGCACACAAACACACACACACACACTACACGCGCGCACGCGCACGCGCACACGCACACGCACACACATGCACAAGCACACACACCACCTGACACTTCTCCACCAATCAGTCTTCACTATGATATGTCGTCAGAAAACACGTCTCCACTGGTCGAGTTGGTGTGTCGACGCTGACACTACTCTGGTTGATAGTAGCACTGTGATGCATGGACGACCGTTAAACCATGCTCAAGTGACCTTGAGAATGTCCACCTACTCACTAGGGTTAAATGGGGTTTGTAGATTAGTGTGAAGAATTACGATTAGGATTTACGGTTGGGCAGTAGGGTTGGGAACTAGAGTCAAGGTTTTCATCATGAACTGACATCAGTTATAATGGTATAATGCAGTTTAGACATGTGGATGAATGAATTTGGTGCTGAAATCCAAGACCTGAATTCTTAAATCGGATTGGTTCGTCCATAAATTATAGTCTCGCCCCATCGACTTCATCTCCAGTGCATAGTTCGTGTCAGCATGAGTCACGAGTTATGCATTCGACCGATCTCAGTGGTGTGCGGCTCACCACACACAAGACACGATTGACCGAAGCTGAACGATGAAGTTTTCACGAACAAGTGTATATATATATAAGTATATATATATATATATATATATATATATATATATATATATATGTAAATATATATAGACATATATATGAATGTGAGTATGCATGGATGTTTGCATATGCGTGTAGTTGGAGGTGACGAAAGGAAGTTTGTTAGGGTGTTGTTGAGCAGTGTTGAGTGTTTGGTTGAGACAGTGAGTGGTGACTGGTGAGCGATTGTGCATGAATGTGTGTGTTTGTACGTTTGTCTGTGTGAGGTGAGTTGATGTGGACGGTTGGTGTGAGATGAGACGATGTGTGTCATGTCGTGGGCTCCGTGGCCTAATGGATAAGGCATCTGACTTCGGATCAGAAGATTGCGGGTTCGAGTCCCGTCGGGGTCGGCTTTTAGTCCCACCATCCTGGTCACCTGTCAGCCCACAGTGTGCTCCACCAACGTCGACCACTGCAAATCACCTCTCTCCCTGCCCTCCACAACCACAACATTCTCATCACACACACTCAACACTGAACGACCGACACACCGCAGATGTCGCTGGTGTCGTCCGACCACACCCGAGCAATCGTCGTCTCAGTCCAGCACCAGCTGCCGAAAACAACACTCACTCATGCATAATTTCATGCACACAAACACACACACACTACACGCGCGCACGCGCACACGCACACGCACACACATGCACAAGCACACACACCACCTGACACTTCTCCACCAATCAGTCTTCACCATGATATGTCGTCAGAAAAACACGTCTCCACTGGTCGAGTTGGTGTGTCGACGCTGACACTACTCTGGTTGATAGTAGCACTGTGATGCATGGACGACCGTTAAACCATGCTCAAGTGACCTTGAGAATGTCCACCTACTCACTAGGGTTAAATGGGGTTTGTAGATTAGTGTGAAGAATTACGATTAGGATTTACGGTTGGGCAGTAGGGTTGGGAACTAGAGTCAAGGTTTTCATCATGAACTGACATCAGTTATAATGGTATAATGCAGTTTAGACATGTGGATGAATGAATTTGGTGCTGAAATCCAAGACCTGAATTCTTAAATCGGATTGGTTCGTCCATAAATTATAGTCTCGCCCCATCGACTTCATCTCCAGTGCATAGTTCGTGTCAGCATGAGTCACGAGTTATGCATTCGACCGATCTCAGTGGTGTGCGGCTCACCACACACAAGACACGATTGACCGAAGCTGAACGATGAAGTTTTCACGAACAAGTGTATATATATATAAGTATATATATATATATATATAAATATATATATATATATATTTATATATAAATGTAAATATATATAGATATATATATATATATATATATATATATATATATATATATATATGTAAATATATATAGATATATATATGAATGTGAGTATGCATGGATGTTTGCATATGCGTGTAGTTGGAGGTGACGAAAGGAAGTTTGTTAGGGTGTTGTTGAGCAGTGTTGAGTGTTTGGTTGAGACAGTGAGTGGTGACTGGTGAGCGATTGTGCATGAATGTGTGTGTTTGTACGTTGTCTGTGTGAGGTGAGTTGATGTGGACGGTTGGTGTGAGATGAGACGATGTGTGTCATGTCGTGGGCTCCGTGGCCTAATGGATAAGGCATCTGACTTCGGATCAGAAGATTGCGGGTTCGAGTCCCGTCGAGGTCGGCCTTTAGTCCCACCATCCTGGTCACCTGTCAGCCCACAGTGTGCTCCACCAACGTCGACCACTGCAAATCACCTCTCTCCCTGCCCTCCACAACCACAACATTCTCATCACACACACTCAACACTGAACGACCGACACACCGCAGATGTCGCTGGTGTCGTCCGACCACACCCCGAGCAATCGTCGTCTCAGTCCAGCACCAGCTGCCGAAAACAACACTCACTCATGCATAATTTCATGCACACAAACACACACACACACACTACACGCGCGCACGCGCACACGCACACGCACACACATGCACAAGCACACACACCACCTGACACTTCTCCACCAATCAGTCTTCACCATGATATGTCGTCAGAAAACACGTCTCCACTGGTCGAGTTGGTGTGTCGACGCTGACACTACTCTGGTTGATAGTAGCACTGTGATGCATGGACGACCGTTAAACCATGCTCAAGTGACCTTGAGAATGTCCACCTACTCACTAGGGTTAAATGGGGTTTGTAGATTAGTGTGAAGAATTACGATTAGGATTTACGGTTGGGCAGTAGGGTTGGGAACTAGAGTCAAGGTTTTCATCATGAACTGACATCAGTTATAATGGTATAATGCAGTTTAGACATGTGGATGAATGAATTTGGTGCTGAAATCCAAGACCTGAATTCTTAAATCGGATTGGTTCGTCCATAAATTATAGTCTCGCCCCATCGACTTCATCTCCAGTGCATAGTTCGTGTCAGCATGAGTCACGAGTTATGCATTCGACCGATCTCAGTGGTGTGCGGCTCACCACACACAAGACACGATTGACCGAAGCTGAACGATGAAGTTTTCACGAACAAGTGTATATATATATAAGTATATATATATATATATATATATATATATATATATATATATATATATATATATATATATGTAAATATATATAGACATATATATGAATGTGAGTATGCATGGATGTTTGCATATGCGTGTAGTTGGAGGTGACGAAAGGAAGTTTGTTAGGGTGTTGTTGAGCAGTGTTGAGTGTTTGGTTGAGACAGTGAGTGGTGACTGGTGAGCGATTGTGCATGAATGTGTGTGTTTGTACGTTTGTCTGTGTGAGGTGAGTTGATGTGGACGGTTGGTGTGAGATGAGACGATGTGTGTCATGTCGTGGGCTCCGTGGCCTAATGGATAAGGCATCTGACTTCGGATCAGAAGATTGCGGGTTCGAGTCCCGTCGGGGTCGGCTTTTAGTCCCACCATCCTGGTCACCTGTCAGCCCACAGTGTGCTCCACCAACGTCGACCACTGCAAATCACCTCTCTCCCTGCCCTCCACAACCACAACATTCTCATCACACACACTCAACACTGAACGACCGACACACCGCAGATGTCGCTGGTGTCGTCCGACCACACCCGAGCAATCGTCGTCTCAGTCCAGCACCAGCTGCCGAAAACAACACTCACTCATGCATAATTTCATGCACACAAACACACACACACACACTACACGCGCGCACGCGCACACGCACACGCACACACATGCACAAGCACACACACCACCTGACACTTCTCCACCAATCAGTCTTCACCATGATATGTCGTCAGAAAACACGTCTCCACTGGTCGAGTTGGTGTGTCGACGCTGACACTACTCTGGTTGATAGTAGCACTGTGATGCATGGACGACCGTTAAACCATGCTCAAGTGACCTTGAGAATGTCCACCTACTCACTAGGGTTAAATGGGGTTTGTAGATTAGTGTGAAGAATTACGATTAGGATTTACGGTTGGGCAGTAGGGTTGGGAACTAGAGTCAAGGTTTTCATCATGAACTGACATCAGTTATAATGGTATAATGCAGTTTAGACATGTGGATGAATGAATTTGGTGCTGAAATCCAAGACCTGAATTCTTAAATCGGATTGGTTCGTCCATAAATTATAGTCTCGCCCCATCGACTTCATCTCCAGTGCATAGTTCGTGTCAGCATGAGTCACGAGTTATGCATTCGACCGATCTCAGTGGTGTGCGGCTCACCACACACAAGACACGATTGACCGAAGCTGAACGATGAAGTTTTCACGAACAAGTGTATATATATATAAGAATATATATATATATATATATATATATATATGTAAATATATATAGACATATATATGAATGTGAGTATGCATGGATGTTTGCATATGCGTGTAGTTGGAGGTGACGAAAGGAAGTTTGTTAGGGTGTTGTTGAGCAGTGTTGAGTGTTTGGTTGAGACAGTGAGTGGTGACTGGTGAGCGATTGTGCATGAATGTGTGTGTTTGTACGTTTGTCTGTGTGAGGTGAGTTGATGTGGACGGTTGGTGTGAGATGAGACGATGTGTGTCATGTCGTGGGCTCCGTGGCCTAATGGATAAGGCATCTGACTTCGGATCAGAAGATTGCGGGTTCGAGTCCCGTCGGGGTCGGCTTTTAGTCCCACCATCCTGGTCACCTGTCAGCCCACAGTGTGCTCCACCAACGTCGACCACTGCAAATCACCTCTCTCCCCTGCCCTCCACAACCACAACATTCTCATCACACACACTCAACACTGAACGACCGACACACCGCAGATGTCGCTGGTGTCGTCCGACCCACACCCGAGCAATCGTCGTCTCAGTCCAGCACCAGCTGCCGAAAACAACACTCACTCATGCATAATTTCATGCACACAAACACACACACACACACTACACGCGCGCACGCGCACACGCACACGCACACACATGCACAAGCACACACACCACCTGACACTTCTCCACCAATCAGTCTTCACCATGATATGTCGTCAGAAAACACGTCTCCACTGGTCGAGTTGGTGTGTCGACGCTGACACTACTCTGGTTGATAGTAGCACTGTGATGCATGGACGACCGTTAAACCATGCTCAAGTGACCTTGAGAATGTCCACCTACTCACTAGGGTTAAATGGGGTTTGTAGATTAGTGTGAAGAATTACGATTAGGATTTACGGTTGGGCAGTAGGGTTGGGAACTAGAGTCAAGGTTTTCATCATGAACTGACATCAGTTATAATGGTATAATGCAGTTTAGACATGTGGATGAATGAATTTGGTGCTGAAATCCAAGACCTGAATTCTTAAATCGGATTGGTTCGTCCATAAATTATAGTCTCGCCCCCATCGACTTCATCTCCAGTGCATAGTTCGTGTCAGCATGAGTCACGAGTTATGCATTCGACCGATCTCAGTGGTGTGCGGCTCACCACACACAAGACACGATTGACCGAAGCTGAACGATGAAGTTTTCACGAACAACTGTATATATATATAAGAATATATATATATATATATATATATAAATATGTTTATATATATAGATACATATATGAATGTGAGTATGCATGGATGTTTGCATATGCGTGTAGTTGGAGGTGACGAAAGGAAGTTTGTTAGGGTGTTGTTGAGCAGTGTTGAGTGCTTGGTTGAGACAGTGAGTGGTGACTGGTGAGCGATTGTGCATGAATGTGTGTGGTTTGTACGTTTGTCTGTGTGAGGTGAGTTGATGTGGACGGTTGGTGTGAGATGAGACGATGTGTGTCATGTCGTGGGCTCCGTGGCCTAATGGATAAGGCATCTGACTTCGGATCAGAAGATTGCGGGTTCGAGTCCCGTCGGGGTCGGCCTTTAGTCCCACCATCCTGGTCACCTGTCAGCCCACAGTGTGCTCCACCAACGTCGACCACTGCAAATCACCTCTCTCCCTGCCCTCCACAACCACAACATTCTCATCAACACACACTCAACACTGAACGACCGACACACCGCAGATGTCGCTGGTGTCGTCCGACCACACCCGAGCAATCGTCGTCTCAGTCCAGCACCAGCTGCCGAAAACAACACTCACTCATGCATAATTTCATGCACACAAACACACACACACACTACACGCGCGCACGCGCACACGCACACGCACACACATGCACAAGCACACACACCACCTGACACTTCCTCCACCAATCAGTCTTCACCATGATATGTCGTCAGAAAACACGTCTCCACTGGTCGAGTTGGTGTGTCGACGCTGACACTACTCTGGTTGATAGTAGCACTGTGATGCATGGACGACCGTTAAACCATGCTCAAGTGACCTTGAGAATGTCCACCTACTCACTAGGGTTAAATGGGGTTTGTAGATTAGTGTGAAGAATTACGATTAGGATTTACGGTTGGGCAGTAGGGTTGGGAACTAGAGTCAAGGTTTTCATCATGAACTGACATCAGTTATAATGGTATAATGCAGTTTAGACATGTGGATGAATGAATTTGGTGCTGAAATCCAAGACCTGAATTCTTAAATCGGATTGGTTCGTCCATAAATTATAGTCTCGCCCCATCGACTTCATCTCCAGTGCATAGTTCGTGTCAGCATGAGTCACGAGTTATGCATTCGACCGATCTCAGTGGTGTGCGGCTCACCACACACAAGACACGATTGACCGAAGCTGAACGATGAAGTTTTCACGAACAAGTGTATATATATATATATATATATATATATATATATATATATATATATATAAATATGTTTATATATATAGATACATATATGAATGTGAGTATGCATGGATGTTTGCATATGCGTGTAGTTGGAGGTGACGAAAGGAAGTTTGTTAGGGTGTTGTTGAGCAGTGTTGAGTGCTTGGTTGAGACAGTGAGTGGTGACTGGTGAGCGATTGTGCATGAATGTGTGTGTTTGTACTGTGGTCGTCGGTGTCCGATATGTTCCTTAAACTCCGTATACAGTTCGTCTCGGTAACCTTCACCAAATAATGCTCCAACAGTATGTTAATCAGATTGCGAATGCGAAGCGTTAGTTACGTTTATTAAGTGACCACACACAGATATCCAAAATTACAGATGCGTTAAGCAAGTATGAAATAGTTGTGCCGAAAGGCAAACAGGCAAGCGAGAGAGAGAGAGAGAGCAAGGGCAAGAGCGAGCGATCGAGCGAGTGAATGAACGAGCGAGCGAGTCATGAATATGAATAACATGGACATATATATACATAGTGAAATTAATGAATCATCGAGTCAATTAAGCGGTTAATAGTAAAGCTAGTAGCGTGAATAAATGCGTAGGCAGTAAGGCTTGCAGAGCATACGTATTCATACAAGGATAACAATAATAAAGGTACATACATTCGCAACAGCAATAAGTTATTATAGTGCAGGTGACTTTGTCCGTTTAATCAGTTAATAAAAGGGCTTAACCGAATTAAGTGAGAGCAAACTCAATTGAATGTGAGTTGCTATAGTACGTTTGTCTGTGTGAGGTGAGTTGATGTGGACGGTTGGTGTGAGATGAGACGATGTGTGTCATGTCGTGGGCTCCGTGGCCTAATGGATAAGGCATCTGACTTCGGATCAGAAGATTGCGGGTTCGAGTCCCGTCGGGGTCGGCTTTTAGTCCCACCATCCTGGTCACCTGTCAGCCCACAGTGTGCTCCACCAACGTCGACCACTGCAAATCACCTCTCTCCCTGCCCTCCACAACCACAACATTCTCATCACACACACTCAACACTGAACGACCGACACACCGCAGATGTCGCTGGTGTCGTCCGACCACACCCGAGCAATCGTCGTCTCAGTCCAGCACCAGCTGCCGAAAACAACACTCACTCATGCATAATTTCATGCACACAAACACACACACACACTACACGCGCGCACGCGCACACGCACACGCACACACATGCACAAGCACACACACCACCTGACACTTCTCCACCAATCAGTCTTCACCATGATATGTCGTCAGAAAACACGTCTCCACTGGTCGAGTTGGTGTGTCGACGCTGACACTACTCTGGTTGATAGTAGCACTGTGATGCATGGACGACCGTTAAACCATGCTCAAGTGACCTTGAGAATGTCCACCTACTCACTAGGGTTAAATGGGGTTTGTAGATTAGTGTGAAGAATTACGATTAGGATTTACGGTTGGGCAGTAGGGTTGGGAACTAGAGTCAAGGTTTTCATCATGAACTGACATCAGTTATAATGGTATAATGCAGTTTAGACATGTGGATGAATGAATTTGGTGCTGAAATCCAAGACCTGAATTCTTAAATCGGATTGGTTCGTCCATAAATTATAGTCTCGCCCCATCGACTTCATCTCCAGTGCATAGTTCGTGTCAGCATGAGTCACGAGTTATGCATTCGACCGATCTCAGTGGTGTGCGGCTCACCACACACAAGACACGATTGACCGAAGCTGAACGATGAAGTTTTCACGAACAAGTGTATATATATATATATATATATATATATATATATATATATAAATATGTTTATATATATAGATACATATATGAATGTGAGTATGCATGGATGTTTGCATATGCGTGTAGTTGGAGGTGACGAAAGGAAGTTTGTTAGGGTGCTGTTGAGCAGTGTTGAGTGTTTGGTTGAGACAGTGAGTGGTGACTGGTGAGCGACTTTGTCCGTTTAATCAGTTAATAAAAGGGCTTAACCGAATTAAGTGAGAGCAAACTCAATTGAATGTGAGTTGCTATAGTACGTTTGTCTGTGTGAGGTGAGTTGATGTGGACGGTTGGTGTGAGATGAGACGATGTGTGTCATGTCGTGGGCTCCGTGGCCTAATGGATAAGGCATCTGACTTCGGATCAGAAGATTGCGGGTTCGAGTCCCGTCGGGGTCGGCTTTTAGTCCCACCATCCTGGTCACCTGTCAGCCCACAGTGTGCTCCACCAACGTCGACCACTGCAAATCACCTCTCTCCCTGCCCTCCACAACCACAACATTCTCATCACACACACTCAACACTGAACGAACGACACACCGCAGATGTCGCTGGTGTCGTCCGACCACACCCGAGCAATCGTCGTCTCAGTCCAGCACCAGCTGCCGAAAACAACACTCACTCATGCATAATTTCATGCACACAAACACACACACACTACACGCGCGCACGCGCACACGCACACGCACACACATGCACAAGCACACACACCACCTGACACTTCTCCACCAATCAGTCTTCACCATGATATGTCGTCAGAAAACACGTCTCCACTGGTCGAGTTGGTGTGTCGACGCTGACACTACTCTGGTTGATAGTAGCACTGTGATGCATGGACGACCGTTAAACCATGCTCAAGTGACCTTGAGAATGTCCACCTACTCACTAGGGTTAAATGGGGTTTGTAGATTAGTGTGAAGAATTACGATTAGGATTTACGGTTGGGCAGTAGGGTTGGGAACTAGAGTCAAGGTTTTCATCATGAACTGACATCAGTTATAATGGTATAATGCAGTTTAGACATGTGGATGAATGAATTTGGTGCTGAAATCCAAGACCTGAATTCTTAAATCGGATTGGTTCGTCCATAAATTATAGTCTCGCCCCATCGACTTCATCTCCAGTGCATAGTTCGTGTCAGCATGAGTCACGAGCTATGCATTCGACCGATCTCAGTGGTGTGCGGCTCACCACACACAAGACACGATTGACCGAAGCTGAACGATGAAGTTTTCACGAACAAGTGTATATATATATATATATATATATATATATATATATATAAATATGTTTATATATATAGATACATATATGAATGTGAGTATGCATGGATGTTTGCATATGCGTGTAGTTGGAGGTGACGAAAGGAAGTTTGTTAGGGTGTTGTTGAGCAGTGTTGAGTGCTTGGTTGAGACAGTGAGTGGTGACTGGTGAGCGATTGTGCATGAATGTGTGTGTTTGTACTGTGGTCGTCGGTGTTCGATATGTTCCTTAAACTCCGTATACAGTTCGTCTCGGTAACCTTCACCAAATAATGCTCCAACAGTATGTTAATCAGATTGCGAATGCGAAGCGTTAGTTACGTTTATTAAGTGACCACACACAGATATCCAAAATTACAGATGCGTTAAGCAAGTATGAAATAGTTGTGCCGAAAGGCAAACAGGCAAGCGAGAGAGAGAGAGAGAGCAAGGGCAAGAGCGAGCGATCGAGCGAGTGAATGAACGAGCGAGCGAGTCATGAATATGAATAACATGGACATATATATACATAGTGAAATTAATGAATCATCGAGTCAATTAAGCGGTTAATAGTAAAGCTAGTAGCGTGAATAAATGCGTAGGCAGTAAGGCTTGCAGAGCATACGTATTCATACAAGGATAACAATAATAAAGGTACATACATTCGCAACAGCAATAAGTTATTATAGTGCAGGTGACTTTGTCCGTTTAATCAGTTAATAAAAGGGCTTAACCGAATTAAGTGAGAGCAAACTCAATTGAATGTGAGTTGCTATAGTACGTTTGTCTGTGTGAGGTGAGTTGATGTGGACGGTTGGTGTGAGATGAGACGATGTGTGTCATGTCGTGGGCTCCGTGGCCTAATGGATAAGGCATCTGACTTCGGATCAGAAGATTGCGGGTTCGAGTCCCGTCGGGGTCGGCCTTTAGTCCCACCATCCTGGTCACCTGTCAGCCCACAGTGTGCTCCACCAACGTCGACCACTGCAAATCACCTCTCTCCCTGCCCTCCACAACCACAACATTCTCATCACACACACTCAACACTGAACGACCGACACACCGCAGATGTCGCTGGTGTCGTCCGACCACACCCGAGCAATCGTCGTCTCAGTCCAGCACCAGCTGCCGAAAACAACACTCACTCATGCATAATTTCATGCACACAAACACACACACACTACACGCGCGCACGCGCACACGCACACGCACACACATGCACAAGCACACACACCACCTGACACTTCTCCACCAATCAGTCTTCACCATGATATGTCGTCAGAAAACACGTCTCCACTGGTCGAGTTGGTGTGTCGACGCTGACACTACTCTGGTTGATAGTAGCACTGTGATGCATGGACGACCGTTAAACCATGCTCAAGTGACCTTGAGAATGTCCACCTACTCACTAGGGTTAAATGGGGTTTGTAGATTAGTGTGAAGAATTACGATTAGGATTTACGGTTGGGCAGTAGGGTTGGGAACTAGAGTCAAGGTTTTCATCATGAACTGACATCAGTTATAATGGTATAATGCAGTTTAGACATGTGGATGAATGAATTTGGTGCTGAAATCCAAGACCTGAATTCTTAAATCGGATTGGTTCGTCCATAAATTATAGTCTCGCCCCATCGACTTCATCTCCAGTGCATAGTTCGTGTCAGCATGAGTCACGAGCTATGCATTCGACCGATCTCAGTGGTGTGCGGCTCACCACACACAAGACACGATTGACCGAAGCTGAACGATGAAGTTTTCACGAACAAGTGTATATATATATATATATATATATATATATATATATATATATAAATATGTTTATATATATAGATACATATATGAATGTGAGTATGCATGGATGTTTGCATATGCGTGTAGTTGGAGGTGACGAAAGGAAGTTTGTTAGGGTGTTGTTGAGCAGTGTTGAGTGCTTGGTTGAGACAGTGAGTGGTGACTGGTGAGCGATTGTGCATGAATGTGTGTGTTTGTACTGTGGTCGTCGGTGTTCGATATGTTCCTTAAACTCCGTATACAGTTCGTCTCGGTAACCTTCACCAAATAATGCTCCAACAGTATGTTAATCAGATTGCGAATGCGAAGCGTTAGTTACGTTTATTAAGTGACCACACACAGATATCCAAAATTACAGATGCGTTAAGCAAGTATGAAATAGTTGTGCCGAAAGGCAAACAGGCAAGCGAGAGAGAGAGAGAGAGCAAGGGCAAGAGCGAGCGATCGAGCGAGTGAATGAACGAGCGAGCGAGTCATGAATATGAATAACATGGACATATATATACATAGTGAAATTAATGAATCATCGAGTCAATTAAGCGGTTAATAGTAAAGCTAGTAGCGTGAATAAATGCGTAGGCAGTAAGGCTTGCAGAGCATACGTATTCATACAAGGATAACAATAATAAAGGTACATACATTCGCAACAGCAATAAGTTATTATAGTGCAGGTGACTTTGTCCGTTTAATCAGTTAATAAAAGGGCTTAACCGAATTAAGTGAGAGCAAACTCAATTGAATGTGAGTTGCTATAGTACGTTTGTCTGTGTGAGGTGAGTTGATGTGGACGGTTGGTGTGAGATGAGACGATGTGTGTCATGTCGTGGGCTCCGTGGCCTAATGGATAAGGCATCTGACTTCGGATCAGAAGATTGCGGGTTCGAGTCCCGTCGGGGTCGGCCTTTAGTCCCACCATCCTGGTCACCTGTCAGCCCACAGTGTGCTCCACCAACGTCGACCACTGCAAATCACCTCTCTCCCTGCCCTCCACAACCACAACATTCTCATCACACACACTCAACACTGAACGACCGACACACCGCAGATGTCGCTGGTGTCGTCCGACCACACCCGAGCAATCGTCGTCTCAGTCCAGCACCAGCTGCCGAAAACAACACTCACTCATGCATAATTTCATGCACACAAACACACACACACACACTACACGCGCGCACGCGCACACGCACACGCACACACATGCACAAGCACACACACCACCTGACACTTCTCCACCAATCAGTCTTCACCATGATATGTCGTCAGAAAACACGTCTCCACTGGTCGAGTTGGTGTGTCGACGCTGACACTACTCTGGTTGATAGTAGCACTGTGATGCATGGACGACCGTTAAACCATGCTCAAGTGACCTTGAGAATGTCCACCTACTCACTAGGGTTAAATGGGGTTTGTAGATTAGTGTGAAGAATTACGATTAGGATTTACGGTTGGGCAGTAGGGTTGGGAACTAGAGTCAAGGTTTTCATCATGAACTGACATCAGTTATAATGGTATAATGCAGTTTAGACATGTGGATGAATGAATTTGGTGCTGAAATCCAAGACCTGAATTCTTAAATCTTATTGGTTCTTCTTTATATTATTTTTACGTTATGGGATGAATGCATTTTTCTTTAATTGTCCTATTTTTCGGAATTTTTATTGTAGATATTTTGTAGTTTTTTCGTTGTTTTCTTCTATGTCCTAAATTTTTTTAACTATAAATTGTTTGAGTCTCTCTTTTGATATTGTATTACCATTTGTCTTTTGTTTATATTCTCGTTTTGTCTCATGTTTTCTCAATCATCCTCTAATCATTATGTCACTTTCATATAGTACTGCTGTTCTTCTTGTTTCTGTATTTATGATGATTATTATTTAAATGTTTTATTGTATGTTTTTAGTGCGATCTTTTTTTGCTCTTTTTGATTCATCCTGTTTCATTCATTTTTCTTCTGTTCGATTTCTTTGTGGATTTTCACTTGATTTTGCCATTTTTAATTTTTGTTTTCATTGGTTGATCTTTTCAGTTTTTGAATTATTTTTGTGTTATTTCTTTCTTTATTCTTTTTGATTTTTTGCTTCTTAATTTTATTCTTTCTATTATCATATTTTTTTATTGTTTCATATTTTTATTGTGGCTTTTTTTTCTTTATTTTCTTCATTCATTTTGACCGATGTATTTAATATTAAAGTATACTTTCACTTGACTTACCGTTCACTTGTTTACTATACAATACTGCTTTGTTCTATTCACATTTTCACTATTTTATGTAAAAAATAATTGTCTGTTTTTCTTCTTGTTTTTGTTTGGCTTTAATCACATTTTATTTTTTTGTAAGTTTCTAATGATTGATCCTCTCTTCATGTATGATTCATGATTATTCTATTGTTTGAATACATTAGATATCAGATTTTATTATTAAATGAACCAATACTTAATTTTTAGTATCAAAAGGTGTTTTGTTGATATTATTAGTGATTTTAATAGTTGAGATCATGAGTCAACTGAATCTAGATGACCATGGAAAGCCTGGAAGCACTGGATGACCGTTTCGTCCTACTGTGGGACTCAGTTTCAGTTTCAGTTTCAGTTTGGCAGTGCGCATTCACGATACCGCATCGCGAGATTCCAATCTAGAACCTATCAGTCTCGTGCATGAGCGCTTAACCACTAGATTACTGAGCCAGTCGGCATACAACTATGTTAATGTCTAACTTCAACTAATCCACGAAATTGAGCGCCACATCCACCATTGTCTTCAGTGCGTTAATATCTCACAACAGACCCTTTTGAACTCCACTGTTCACTGCTTCTCACTAGAACTCCAGGAAGTTAGACATTGACGCCATTGGATGCCGACCTAGTGGTCTAGAGGTCAAGTGTTCGCGCACGAGACTGATAGTTCCTGGGTTTGAATCACACGAGGCAGGATCGTGGATGAGCACTGCCAAGGAGGAGTCCCACAATAGGACGAAACAGCCATCCAGTGCTTGCAGATTTTCCATGATGGTCTAGCTCCAATTAACTCATGATGTCAACTATTAAAATTACTT
This sequence comes from Schistosoma spindalis, assembly GCA_946903255.1. Taxonomy (NCBI): domain Eukaryota; kingdom Metazoa; phylum Platyhelminthes; class Trematoda; order Strigeidida; family Schistosomatidae; genus Schistosoma; species Schistosoma spindalis. The sequence continues at coordinate 10,041,543 of OX336424.1, forward strand.
TATGTTTAGTTAATTAATTTTCAGTAAAGTTTACTTAGATAGAATATTAGATGCATTTAATTCAATTAAACTATGACTTCATATTTGTTTGTTTTTTTAGTTATATGCTTGAGTTGAATTCTAGTGTGAATGAATTTATAGAAATCTAGAAAAAAACAAACTATGTGACAGTCACTGGAAGTTATTATTCATCATAAAAGTTATGACATGGAACTATTAGAATAGTAAAGGTCAATCTATCAAGTGAATAAATTTTACTATTAAGGTCATATTTTATTAAATGATAAGATGTTTCATACTATATTCGTTTGTTGAATGGAATTTTCAAGACTAGGATTCAAAAGAAATTTTTTTATTACAGTTAATATATAGAGTATTATGAGACTTATAGATAGTTTATAAACTAAACTGACCTCAACTGTATAATTATAAAGAATAAATTCGAAGTAATAGAGAGTTACTTTATCTTAGTTTGAATTGGGTAATATTGGGAATTGAATGGAATTAGAAATATGGATCAATGAACTCTGACTGAACAGGTTAAAATATTATATACTTCCTAATATGATATGAAGATCTTAGGCTCAGTTCTTGGCAAGGTCGTAAATGTTTATAGTTGAGATGTTCTAAGATAAATTGAAATGACTATCAATTGCTTTTTGGTTTTTAATGGTTTTGTAGTTGAATTCAGTTTGTGATGCAAGCCATCTTACCGATGAATTTAAGTTACGTTGTATATAGCCATTTATATGTAGCTCTTAAATTAAAATTTCAGGTTTCTATTAGTCTTCGCAAATTGTCTATGGAACATTTATTCAGAGTTGTAACGAGAAAAGCTACCTTTTAACAATGAACATAAACCAGCATATCCTTAAATGAGCTAAAAGGCCATACAAATGATTACACTAAAGTAACATGACCCGATGTAACTTCGACTACATTGTTGTCTGGAACATAATCATTTCAAGTTTACCTATTATCATGAATTATTTTGTGAATAGTAAAATCACATGAACTTTATTGAGATCACAAATCTATTTAAGTTAGACAACCGTTAAAAACCTACATGCTCTGGATCTATACACCGATGGATCACCACTAAATCAGTGATCTAGAGGTTAAAATTCAGGTGTGATACTGAAGTCCCTATGTTTGACCCTTGGCGGCAGAATGGTGGATGACCATCTATAATTAACCAAAATAGCTATCCAGTGTTTTGAAGTTTTCAGTGGTTGTTTCATTTAGATTGGTTCGTGATAATTGTGTGGAAACAGTCTTAAAATCAAGTCCCCTCCCTCTAAAATACTAACAAATCAGCCAGCAAATATAATCTATTGCTAAATTATATTATGTTTTAGGATTATCTATCGAAAAATGGAGCTAAAAATGACTTTTACTGTGATCGAATTGCAATATTTTGTGAATCCAATTCTATTAACAGATCATTTAAACGTTGAATAATTTCTTTTTCCGGTCGAATCAAATATTTCCAATGGGATTCTCTAGCTAAACTGTCTATTTCTACAAATCTACAACTTACTAAATTATATATATAAGTTATATAGAAGACAATTTAGTTTGGTTAGTACACGTGATGCTAGAGATTATATTGACAAAGTTATGGTGTTAGTATTAGACATATTTCGGTAGTTAACATTAGGATATGCAAACAAAAGCTTTCCCTGGATAATAATAATAAATAATGTTATTGAAAATGAAATATTTAACAAAATATCCAAGACGAATATTATTTATTATTAGTGTGAGTGTGAACATAGTCAATTTATGGATCAGTTTAGTTTAGTTAGAATATCAATTGTATGAAATACTCCAGTCATTCAAAATCTTTGGAATTTATAACAATTCTTCATTTGTAATTCAATGAAGGATTATGATAATGGTGTTAAGTTATGAACATATCATGAATTCTTAACTTCAATCTTATTATTATATATTTTCTTACTCTAATGACACCCAGTTGACCTACATATTCATTCTATTTCTGTGTCAGAAACATTCGCTTGGTGTGGTGTTGATAGAAAGGAGCGGTGGGACGTGTGGCTGCTGGGTGGACATTGGATGTAGATGGCTCAGCAGGCAGATGGAGAACGGGTGTCAATTGTCCCAGGTGCCGGGTGGGTATCGGATGTTGTTGCCCCGGCAGGTCGACGGAGCTATGGAGGTCAGCGCGCTACAGACTCGACATTTCGACGGAGAGCGTAGCATAGCCTGCTGAAACAAAGAATGTGGCACGGCGAGCATGAACCACCGCAAGAACGACCTCTTTAAAAAGGAGGACGAGTGTGGTGTGTGCTATTTGTATTGACATAAGTAATATATAACTTTAGTCGTGAACAGAATGTCTGGCAGCAGAGAGACAATAGGATCGAACAGTAAAGAATGGAAACAGAATGCGATTTATATGAAAATGCAAAAACAATGACGTCTGAGTCATTTTGAGACAACTGATAGACATTTTGCAAATTAAGCATTTAATATATGATTGTTCGATTTTATTAACAAGTCCTGTAATTTTGTGCCAAATACATTCGATTGTCCCCACCCGTGTTCTGTTTACCACACTTTCACTCGTCAAACTAGATTTTATCAAGTGTATGTAAAACTGTAAGAGAATTGATATGTCCTGCTAGTGAGTGTCAAATACATGAAATAAAGGTTTAGTGATTTATTTCAATCTCACTTAATCACTTAACATTACACAATGTTGAATGACATAAAGTGATATAACTACATGATAACTTGATTGATAGAACTCGATCATTGTTAAATTCTAGACAAAAATGATATCGACTACTACTACTACTACTACTACGTTATGACAAAATAAAGAATATAATAGTATTAATGAAGTTGAAAATGTGAATACTTACCAAGAAAATAAACTGGACGATTAACAGGAAAACTTGGATTTCCATTAGCCCATGCAAATTCTTCTACTAATAATGTAAATTGTGATGGATGTTTTTTACGGTCAATTAATGGAGAATGTGAAATTAATGACTTCAAAGATGTTGATGTTGATGATGATGATGATGATAATGCCGATCGTTTATTGAATATTTTTGTAGAACGTTCAGAATATCTATTTAATTTTATATAGTGATTTTTAACTATTGAACTATTTTCCATTAAATTTGATTGATTTTTACTAAATAAATTTTGGGAATATTTCAAGTTCAATTTATCTTTTGGAATATTATTATTACTTTGACGCATTTGTAATTTTCGATTTGATTTATCTGGACATCTTAATAAAAGATTAACCATTAGATTATCATTTAACCACATTGAACATGATTCAAATACTTTGAATTCATATGTCTATGAAGACAATAAGAGATAATAATAATAATAATAATAAAACATTTACGGAAACTTAAATCTTTAGAGTATTTTGAAGAAAATTATACTTTATTGTAAAAAGTAAAGAAGCTTAAGAAGTATCATAGATCAAGACGTATCGAATAGATTGTTTTAGTTTAAGTCTCTTCATTCGTATATAATTACGATTCTATTTGCGATGAAACTCAGGCTATTAAGATCTTGTGGTAATAGCCCGAAGTAATTGATTTGGAATACAGTATTCTATATTTCCAACTTTGGTCATTCAATAGTATCAATGAGTATCTGTCTCAATTCACATGTATTTGATACCACAGAGTCACAATTTCTCACCAGTACCAACTTCTATGTTGGTTACTTGTGACTAGACTCTCATTAATAAAGTGGGATTGCGTGGAAATTGTTAAGTTAGAACTTTTCATTTGTTTTTTGAATTGTTGTCAGTCAATGATAACAAATTCCTGGTCATATATTCTCTATAAAACTTCATTCCATTAAGGATAATAGCATTGTGTAGTTGTCAAGGTTGTTACATTCCCAAGAAACTACTCATTGATTATCTCGTAAATTTGGGTTAACATTTTTCGTATTGAAATTCTCCACAGAAGCTATAACTTAGTTTTACTACGTTTAAGAAAACCTCTTTCTTATTAGTCCACGGTTCTTCAGGCGTGTTGCTTTTTTAAGACCTAATTCCAAGATCGTTGTACATATAACTGCTGCTAGAAACGAAATAGGAATTTTAGTATTCAAATATCGAAACGAAGCTAGAAGTTATCACCATTAGTTCAAGGCAAATCAATAGTGAATTGATTAATTGGATAATCCATCTAGTACGGAACCTACATTATATGAATAAGTCTTCGTTAAAGAAGAAATAAGAACAATTCACTTGAGAAAGTCTAATTTTTTGCAATATTATTGACTAGATCTGTACGATCATATTTATAATTATTCAACACGTATAGCATTCTACTAAAAAATAGAAAATGATTGTATCGTTTAGTGTTCGGAAACGTCATGTGGTACAAGAAAGTAAAATAAAAATAGTTTACGGAACAGAACTATGAGAGATAATCATACACCTGATAGATATAAGGAAGTAATGGAAAACGTGATGATAATAAAGACTGAATAATAATTGTGGAAAATCAAAAGAGGGTAATAAAAACTGACTATTGAGTAAGTAAAATTAATAGGAATGTTCGGAATATGGTAAAATGAAAGATTACATATACTACTTTTACAAACAGAGTTTAAGCTGAACCTTTGGATTATCAAAGCTTTTATATGCCTTATTTTAAGCCAACCCATTTAACTGTAGGGATGATTTTAAAAGATAATCCTATTTGAGAGATGTCACTAGAATTGATGAGATGTTACTGTATTGAGTTGATAATTGATTTTCATTCTCTTTTTAAAAACTGCTCTTATTAATGTTCCAAGATGTAATTAGAGAATATTGAGGTCATGCACCCATTATAACTTTGGACACAAGAACAAGCAAATTTATATATGTACACTGATGTAATCTAAGTCTTAGATGAATGGTATCGTCTGATTGAAAATTTTCTACACTGCATTGTTTCGCTTATTCTTCAATGGCTAAATTACCTCTGTTTAAGAAGATACTTCTCATTAATAAATGGAATGAATTCGGTAACGTAGAAAAGAAAGTTGTTTGTTGAACAAAATCAATGAAGTACATCTTTACATTTCTAGAAAAAAAACAGCTGTCCAACGTTTCTCGATAATGTTAAGTAGATTTTCGTCTCAGGAGACTACGTAATGACAACAAACTAGTCTCCGTACTTAGTTGAATCAATGATACTCTTTTAACTGTACACTTGAATGAGCATTTTCTTAAGTAGTTCTAAATAGAGCATTGATAAATTATTCCACTCTACAGAAACGGTAGTGATTCATTGTTTAAAATGAAATGTGTAATTTCAAAAACAGTTTGTAGTTCATGTAATACTGCCTTGACAAGTTAACACAAACCTAAAACCCTTTTCAATGTTTAATGTTTTTTATATTTTCTACACTTTATATAAATTCAATATTGATTGATTCCAGTTTGTGATTTTCTCTAGGTAACACTGAAGACATTAACTAAATATCTAACACACAACACAAAATTATTAAGGATTTTTATTACAATTCAAATGATACAAAATTAACTTACCCATAATATGTAAAGTGATTCTTGGGCACAAACAAAAATAATTTCATCTTTTGGTTTCACTCGAAGAAGTGGTACAGGTTTTGTTTGAAATCTAAATAATGGAAAATATGCATACTACTAATTGAAGGAAAATTATACACGGTATTTGTAAAATATGAAAACAACATATTGAATATACCATTTGTACATCTTCTTTGAATCGTCTTTTACAAACTTCATCGTTTTTTCATTTCTGTTGGTACTCTGACTGCTTTCGCTTTTCTCTTTCTTCTCTTCATCTCCCTCTTCTGCCGGTAAGAATCTTCCAACTCTACTACTTATATATGTCTGTATAAGTAGCATACATCATAATATCATAGAATAAATTTTTTTCATTTCCGTATGTAAACACCAAACATCGTACAGCCTTATAAATTTTTAATCATTTAACTTAATCTTTTTGATCAATTTTCATTCGATAAGGACACCTTTTTTCTTGCATTAATTATACATTAAAAGTAAATAGGATTTACCAATAAATCATGCTTCTTTGTACTAGTTAAAGTACGCAGTTTTTTCATAAATTTTGATTTTTAACAAAACAAACTATGATATTTAAATTATGTCTAACAGTAGGATCCAGGAAGCGCGTTTCTTCTTATCTAGGACTAATCAGCTGGATGTACTTGGATTCAACTATTAATGCTCATACTAAGAATGGAAACTAGTAACCATCGCTTCAAACACTGACAAATTATTCTGATTGTGAAATACTGGAAAATGCAGACTTACAGATAATTTCACTCACGCTGAGCAAGTTAGTAGATTTACAGAATCAAGGTTATAGTGTATAGAGCGTTGATATTAAAATTAATAGGTATCAGGTTCGATTCTCAGTATGGTCATTAATATTAAGATTTAAGTATATCTGCATAAAGTGTTCTATATAGGGCTGGGTGCTTGACCTTGATTCTACTGGTAACCAGAATCTAAATGCGTTAAAACTTGTAGCTAAACGGCTATGCCTAAGCAACCCGCTTAATATGCCGAAATACCAATAGATAGTGGTTATTTACAGTCTTTAACAACAAGAACTGAAAAATACAAACCCTTACAAGTAATCTTATAAATAAAGAAATAACCATTAATAAATGCATCATCTTATTCTAATGTATATGCTACCTGAGCTACAGAGGTCTTTCAGAATAATTGTCAGGAAGTTTATAGCTTACACAGACGCCCAATTTTGAGACCAACAGGCAGGATTCCGTAAAGATAGATCGTGCACAGACCAAATCGCAACTCTACGGATCATGGTGGAACAATCAATTGGATGGAATTTATCACTCTACATCAACTTTACTGACTATGGAAAATCATTTGGTAGCGTGAACAGAACAACACCATGGAAGCTTCTTCGACACTACGGTGTGCCTCAGAAGATATTCAATATCATACGAAATTACTATGATGGATCAAACTGCGAAATCGTGTATGGATGACAGCTCACAGATTCATTCGAAGTAAAAGCTGGTGTCAGGCAAGGTTGATTACTCTCACTCTTTCTTTTTCTCCTGGTGATCGACTGGACCATGAAGACATCAACATCTAGGGGGGTAGAAGCATGGGAAACAGTGGACATCTAAGATGCATCTGGACGATCTAGACATCGTAGACGATCTGCCTCTTCTTTCGCACACGCAACAACAAATGCAGGAGAAGACAACCAGTGTAGCACCAGCCTCAGCAGCAGTAGGTCTCAATATACACAAAGGAAAAAGAAAGATTCTCCAATAGCAACGCAACACGCACCAATCAAATCACACTTGACGGAGACGCTTTGGAGGATGTAAAATCGCTTACATATCTGTGCAGTATCATTGATGAACACGGTGAATCTGATGCAGATGTGAGGGCGCGGATCAGCGAAACAAGAGCAACATATCTACAACTGAAAAACATCTGGAAATCGAAGCAACTGTCTGTCAACCAACATCAAATTCAGAATTTTCAATACAAATGTCAGAACAGTTCTACTGTATAGGGCCGAAACCTGGAGAACTACGAAAGTCATCGTTCAGATGATACAAGTGTTTATTAACAGTTCCGTTGGCTAAACAATGTCAGTAACAACCTACTGTGAGAGAGAATAAAGCAGATTCCAGCGTAGGAAGAAATCAGGAAGAAGCGCTGGAAGTGGATAGGGAACACATTGAAGAAAGCACTTAACTACGTCACAATGCAAGCACTCACATGGAATCCTCAAGGTCAAGAGAAGGAGAGGAAGACCGAAGAACACATTATGTCGAGAAATGGCGACAGACATAAAAAGAATGAACATCAGTTGGATGGAACTAGAAAAGAAGGCTCAGGACAGAGTGAGTTGGAGTATGTTGGTCGGCCGTCTATGTTCCATTGCGGGTAACAAGCTTAAGTAAGTAAGTTATAGCTTATAATTCAATAACTACTCTCGAACTTTCAACTTATTCACCAGATATAAATACCTATTATTTAGATTTGTTCTCAAAATGCAAAACTTTTACATCGGACGATAAAAAATAATACATCAAGAACAACAACAACAACAGAGATGAAATGTATGACTTCTGAAGTTATTATAAACAATGAAACTGAATATAGACAAGTGTATTTAACCAAATGAAAAGTATTTATACTGAAAAGATTGAATTATGTATCTTAACTTTTTGTTTAATAAGGTTATATGAATCAAGTATTTATGAATATGTTTATATAATAGAAAGATACTTGGTAATATTCTTTCAATAATATTTCATTATATTCAAATAGAATCTAAATTTTTCACACGATTTGCTGTTAACCGACTCATTATATCTTATGTTACAAAAATCAACATGCAAATTTGATTGGTTTAACAAAGTACAGTTATGATTATTAAAAGCTATATATTTCTTTGATGATTTTGATTTTGATTATTACCCTGAAGAAGTCCAGACAAGTTAGCTGGACGAAACGTTGGAATTATTTAAATTTCAATCGCTGAGATTGTTTCAAATATAATTTACATATATAATGACTTCTCTATACTCGGCGCCCAATATCTGTCAAACTATTCGTTCTAATCTTGATGAATATTCGTATAGAATCTAAATTTGTTTAACATTAAAATTGAAGTTCATTTTATTTTATTCACTTTATAAAATTAAAATACAATCTGTTCTTATCATATGTAATCCTTGTTTTAAAGTCATATTAAGATGACACGCAAAAGATGCATTATTTAAATTACATTTAAAATAAATATAATTGTCATTATTTGTGGATTTCTATGTGTTGTATGTATAGAAATTCGATTATTATTATTATTATTATTGTTACGGTTACTATTGTTATTACCAGTAATACTAATACTATTCTCATTAATGTTTCTATTATTAGTAGTATTATTATTATTACTATTATTATTATATAAAAAAATAGCTAAAATGTCAAAGTGAAATAAAACTTTTCCCCCTTGAAATAAAAAAACCCAACTAACAACAACAAACATTCCGAGTTCTTGTTATGTTACTAGTGTTTTATGATTATCATTATTATTTATTCTCAACTTATACCCCACCAAATTCTTTCATGATCAACTAACCATCACTAAATTTGAATATTTTCAAAAGTTGTTATTTTATTATAAAAAAAAAAGAAAGTGGAGAAAATTAAATGTCGAAATTGGTGTTGCATAACTACTATTACAGAAGAGCGAGAGAAAAAGAAAGAGAGAGACAGAGCATTCAGAATAAAAAATAAACAAACTTATTTATGAACTAAAGGGAATATAATAAAACAATAATTGATAAACATCAGATTAGCGTGTATTGAACATTTAATTTTTTTTTCTAAAAAAAGTAACACAAAAAAAATGTAAAACAAAAAGTTGAAGGAATATTCTCTTATTTTTATGGAAACAAAACAATTAATGAAAAGAAAAGTAGACAAAAAAGTTTAAAAGAAAACAGTCAATGAAATATATAGAGAATAAAGAACAACCTGATAGAGAATATAAAACATATAGACATAGCGAGAGATAGAGAGAGAGAGAGCGGGAGAGACAGAGGGGGAGAGTGAGAGACAGTGAGAGATCGAAGAAGAAGAAGAAGAACTCAACAATACACTCACAAGTTATTACTTATTGTGATTTATATATCGAATTTTTGTAAACATAATTTATTATTACTTTTTTTTAAAAAATAATAACATAACTACATATATAGTTTGATATAATATTTAGTAATGGCAATGATGTTAATTTGATGAAAGAAGTGAATGGGCAAATTGAAGAAGGTATTTGTGGTGTTTAATAGTAGTGTTTATTATGTTTACACATATACAATATGTAATAATTAAGAAGGAAAATTACACAACTAAGGGAATAGGCAATAAATGGGAGAAGAAAAAATAATATGCATATGAATGAAAATGAGATATTATTCTGTAGATTGAATATTCAAACGAAACACTATTCTGTTCATGATACTTAAACATGACAACGAATAATGTTTAATTATTTTGAATGATAAAAATTATTTGCAGTTTCTGAATAGTGAAAAATAAAATTAGTTAAATGAACAGTTGAGATAAGATGGTGGTTGGAGGTAGTCAACAGGAAACCCTGGGTCTAGGTTTCGTGCTAATTGGTATTTGTCAATAAGGTATACCTGTAATCTTGAGAGAACTGATGTTCCCAGATGGATTCGATACCGTGTCATCCAGCTTCACAGTCAGAGACGTAACTACTGAGCTATCCGGGCCGCGATTGACCTGTTGGACCGATATGTATTTATAATTGATTGATCACTGGGTGGTGATCAATGTCATGTATGTCAGTTCCTTCTCAGTATAGATCGAATTTTATCGACCAAGATGAGATGTGGCCACCAGTCTAGATGACTTGACATTGCATACACTATGTTTAACATATGAAATCCAAATCCTCCAAGCATTCATATTTCAAGTAGCTTCTAGCGATGGTGTTTTATGTTTCGCTTTTGGTATATAAATGTTTGTTAATCTGCCGTGCTGGCTTTAATAACAGCTCATTTAAAGACTTACGTCGATAATTTGTTGTCACTAACAGTTACTAATTGCCCCTATAGTACTAATGAGCATCATCTATCAATGAATATTTAATTCATTGATTTCAGAAAACCAAACTCTACTCACTTCAATAAGAACTCTATCGAAAACAAATCTTACAATATCTATAAAAAGAGGAAATCGAACCTAGAACTTCTTAACATTTCATGCAGATGGTTTCCAATCAAATATTTAAAAAAAAGCGAGAATATCAATGATTGTCGAGTTTATTATGAATTTTGTTGTTTTATACTTAATTATTTACAATCTTATAAGCTTAATTGTAGTGAAATAGCAAAGTAAAGATTGAAGTGTTCATCAGAGAAAGTAAATTGTTTGGAATACAAAAGTGAAATATGGTTTGAATAGATGAGCTTAGAGAAAACGTCTATGTGGAAAGGAAGTTCCGGGGATAATTGAAAATGTAATTTCACTAAAGAAAGGCTCATTTGGAGGAAAATACAATGAATGATAACCGTTAAAATACGAAGGAAGTTATTCATCCTTTATTTCTTATACCAATGAGGGTCAAATATTATTCAGAAAATATCGTTCTTGTATTGTTTACGCTACTTGATATAATGACAAATATTTTTAACTGAATTTTTAATGACATCACAAATTGAAAACTATTTAAAACCACACATTACTAGACATTTGTTTTGTCCTAGAATGGGACTCCTGTAAAATACCTATCCACTGTCCTTCAAGAGAGATTGAACCCATGATTTTTCGAGTCTTTATTTGAGAGCTTAATTTTCAGACCACTAAATTGTTATTGTTTTTCTTGACTGAATTATTTGTAGATACAGAGAAATATGAATATTAACTTGGAAATAATCTTAAAATTGTTCTATACAAGAGTTTTGAAAACAACTAAGTTAAAATGGTGCTTATTTTTTTAGTACAATAATTATTCCAATGGAATCTATATTAATTCTAATTGTTGAGATCATAAGTCGATTGAAGCTAGACTATCATTGAAAACCTGGAAGCACTGGATGACCGTTTTGTCCTATTGTAGGACACCTCAGCAGTGCACATCCACGATCTCGCATCGTGAGATTCGAATCAATGACCTATCAGTCTCGCGCGCGACCACTTACCCATTAGACCATTGAGCCGGTTAGCATCCAACGGTATTGATGTCTAACTTCAACAAACCCAAGAAATTGAGCGACACGTCTACCATTGTTTTAAGTGAGTTACTATCTCACAACAGACATGGTTGAACTCTACTGGTCACTTTCTCACTAGAACTCCAGGAAATACCTCTTGAAACCAATTACTAGTGATTGTATCAAAATGAGTTTTGTGAATATAATAGTAATTTCAATAGTCGAGATCATGAGTCAGTTGAATCTGGACCACAATGGAAAACCTAGTTAAGCTCTTGAGGGCGCGAGACTATTAGATCGTAGGTTTGAATCTCTAATGTAGTAGTCCCACAATAGAACGAAACGTCCATCCAGTGCTTCTAGAACTTCCATGGTCATCTCGCTTCCATTGACTCATGATCTCAATTATTAAAATTACTATAATATCCACAAAACCCCTTCTGATATGAATCTCTATTCTTTCATGTTTCTTTCAACATAAACAGCAATGAAATAAAACAAAAATCATCTATAAGCCCAGTAGTTTTTTTTTCACTAGTTTACTATCATTTTCTTTTTTTTTTTCTAAAATAATAATATAGAATGACAAAACTCAAATGCATCATTCATAGATAGTTTTTAAACTATAATGTTCAAATAAAAGAAAACACACATATCAAGATTGAACCATGATTGTGTATTGAACTTGGATTGAAATGTCAATGTTTTCATTTCGTATTAATGAATTAAGTAGGTTAAGAATAGAACAAACTCAAAATATCAACAACGAAAAAAAAATTTACAAAAATTTAACTTGACATTAATTTTTTTTTTGTAATTTAAAAATAAACCGGAATTTTTAAAGAAACTAATATTGTATGAATAGTTAATGAACATAAAATATCATTTTGCTTTAAATCAGTAGTCTTTAACTAAAAGACTTGAAGTCATTTAAAAGATCTTTCAGAATGTTTACTTTATGACGATATTCTTGAGGTTCTAAATGAATAGTTTTGACTCGTAGAACTCAGAAATATCTGAAGTGAAACAGTTATCATCAATGGCATTAGATGGTCTTTGTGATATATCATGAATTGGCTTTAGTTGAAATCGATTCATTAGATACCAGGATAGAAGACCTAAAGGTTTTGTGTTTGTATTCTGACGAACTTGTTTGTAAAGACTACAGAGGAGTTTAATACTAAAATGAAATAATTGTTTAATCTTCTCTGATTCTTAATAACATCTCAGCCTCAAATCAATCTAAAATGAACATTACATATAAATTAGACTGATCTCTACAAAACTCCATCAAGCTATATTATTAGATAGTTATAAAATACATAATAGGCTAAAGAGGTAGTTTACCCAATTTGATCGGATAGATACAGTGGTTGTAAAATATTATTTGGTCCCCAAAGCCCTAGTACGTTCGACTGTGGAGAGAGTTTGTTCCTTCTCTCGAAATGCTCCCTCATGGCCGCGCGTATACAACCACCGACAGGGTAGTCCTACTCACTGCCTTCTCACGGCATTACTGTTGTTTACGAAATTGAAAGGACGAAAAGCGAATATCCGGCGCTTTAACCGGGTTGGTGGTCACGGAGGGTTCACTTAGGGGAGTAGGAAAGCCTTGAATCCAAAGGAATGGTGCACATTGGCTCCAGGATCTTGAAAAAGCCAATGACGTATGAACCAATCTTTGGTCACCGGCTACCATGGGATTGCATCTCCTGACATTGCTCCACTACCTTGTGATACAGACCTTTAGGTCGAAGGCTATAGGTGTTGTTCCCTAAGAAAACCACTTGTTTCGGTTTGAGCACACGAGCAGTACTATAGCCCACACACAAATCAAGGAACATAAAATATTATTTGCCAAAATCTTTCTGAATTATATTAACCATTGATATGGTCAGTCTATTCAAAAAACAATGAAGTTTCTAATTATGCTTTGTATGTATTGAAATTAAACTTTAAATACTAAAACAAAAAATTAACAAACATTTTGATGGAGTTTTGTTCTCCGAACTCAATTAAAAACAAAATTCCATCAAAATCATCTACCTAAACTACAAATCTCCCCTAACTGTAATAAAGATTTCATTATAACAAACATTCATATTTCTTAGTCACTATTACTCTGTTATATTTTATTGAAGAAGAACAAGAAGAAGAAAAAAACAATAAATTATCATCATTATTTCTATGATATTCAATCAACATTTTATGAGTTTATTAATGTTAACTAACAATTAGTTGATATTCAGGTCTCAATCTTTTCTTATTCAGATAAACTTTCAGATAAAAGATGATCTTATGTATCGTTGAAACAAATCTTTATACATAAAATAAACAATCAAACATTTAACCTTGATGAATTGTTCATACATGAGTAAATATATTAGTACATATACTAGTCAGATTGTAAATATTCTCTTTAGAAAGAATTGCATGATCATTAACTGACTTGTAATAGGGTCATAAATGAAATCTAATCAGTATTTCCGAGATCAATAAACAATTGTTATTTCTAAATTAAAGATAAATAAACTGGTATCAGAGGAAGTTTTGTGGAGATTGTAGTAATTTCAATAGTTGAGATCATGGTTTAATTGAAGCTAGACCGACGGGGTCGTGGATTCGCACTGCTGAGGAGTCTCACAATAGAACGAAACGGCCGTTCAGTGCTTCCAGGTTTTTCATTGTGGTCTAGTTTCAATTGACTTATGATCTCAACTGTCAAAATAAGTGAACTGGTAACGAATTCTGAAATAGTGAAGTTTTAAGTTTACGAGCAAAGCTTATTAGACGTTATTATTATGTGAACAAGAGCATAAATATACTTTTTTGGTTAACCAATAAGGTATTTAAGAACGTTTATTACATATGAGCTTCAAACGAAAAACATAGAAAAAATTGGTACTCCTAGTTGATGTATTAGGATGTTTGTGTAGGCGGAGGTTTGAAGGCAGCGCTATTTATATGGAGTCTGAATAATTGAAAACACACCAATCAAGTTTTGTACTTACATTAAGCAAAAATGTCAAAACTCATTTTGGTTCTCTCAATGGAAGGACAATTAAAAAAACCCATTTTCTCTCCCTCTTTCGTAAAAATAGCTACCTTTCCAACTTCACCAAATGTCTTGGAGTTTGCCATATCGTCGTCAATTCATTTTGTAAACCAGAAAATAGATCGTTTAACCATACTTGAAGAACAGTTCAGGAATTATCAAAAGATTTTCAAAAGCTATCGAAATGATTGTTGTTTATAAGCTAACAAAATCACTGCATTTCATTTTATAGAGTTAAGCAAGAAACATAGAAATTTAATGTTATCTACCGAATAAACCCTATTAACTAAAAAAGGAACTACATTAGACAAAATGGGTCTTCTCATTACATAAATGTACATGAATATAGATTAGTCGTAAAATGAAAAGACATGTATAGCTTACATAAACTCATAGAGAGATTTACGAGCATAAATTAGATTTCGGAAATATCAAAATTCTGAATGGAGGAAATTATAGGAGTGGTATGGAACTTCTGTAACTACACTGTAAGATCAGTAAACATACTGATCTGGATCCAGCTTATTAATCCATACTGAAAGCTTCGATCAATCACACAGAGGTTATTTGAGCACATAACAACAAATACTTTTACCTCAGGACGATAGTTTCTGTAGCGTCTTTTCAAAGCTTGCTTCAGTGTTACATAGAAAGACAGTAAAATCTTAAAAATAAAACTATTTAACTTAAGGGACTTAGTTTCATCAAATTCAAATGCACTAAATAGTTATCATGAACGTAATGACTCAGAAAGATAATGAAACTTACGAGAAACAGCAGCCACGACCTAATTTATCAAAGTATGCTGGATTAAGTCACATGCAATAAGAGATATGTTTGCATTTACATGAAATGAACTTTAGAGATGTTATCTGAAATGACTATAAAAGCTTCAGACCGAACAATTCAGTTCAGAGAACACAACATTACAAAAAACATCTATCGTAACTATGCATCATAGTGAAATTCAAAAAAATTGATGTCAGATTTTAGTCTATTTGTATCAGTGAGGAACTGTTTTAAGAATGACTATATAATTAACATTACATGTTACCTAATAATTAATAAAATACAACATCCTACAAAGGAAAAGTAATCACTAATTACAAATTATTTTATTGATTGAGATCTTGAACAGATTAATGTTAGACCATTATTGAAAACCTGGAAGTACTGGACGGCCGTTTCGTCCTACTGTGGGAATCCTCAACAGTGGGCATCCACGATCCCGCTCGCGGGATTCAAACCCAGGGCCCCCAGTCTAGCTCGCAAACACAACCTACTTGATCACTTAGCCGGCATCCGACGGATGTTAATGTCTAATCTCAATCAATCCACTAAATTGCGCCATCATCTATTGTATTGAGGTGGATACCTGTCTCTACTCGACACGAAATAACTCTAGTGGTCATAGCTTCTCACTAGAACTCTAGGAATTCCCTCACGAAGTTAGTCATTAGTGAGTGCATAGTAATTATTAGTATAGGGTTGTGGAGATTATTAAGTTATTGATTAAGATCTTGAACCGATTGATTTTGTTATTTATTTGTTTATTTATTATTTAGCTTAGTAGTAGATAATAATTTCTTAACTGAAATATCTCATAATCAGCAAAATAAAGATCATTCAAATAACAAAACCGTCTTCAGAATAACTAGTGAGAATAGTTACATATAAAAGGAACATAAACCAATTGAAATAATCAGTTTTAAATATTATGTAGGTGAATAACACTTTAATCAAAGATGAATGCTGGCTAGGAGAAGGACCCGAGACGTATGTTCGGTCCAGTTTAAAACTCGTCAGTTGGCCGTACATCCAGAGTTGATTATCACTACGGGATTCGTACCCAGTACGTTTCGCCTCAAATAACGAACGTGTTATCTATTTAGATACTAAGCCTAGTTAGCTACTAGTTTGTGCAGTGGCGTGAATTTTAATTCATATATATTGGTTGCTTGAATCTTCTTACTGATATCCTCAAACAAATTCTCTATATATAAGTAATACCCATGGTAGTATTGTAGCTTTGAATGTTGAATTGGTAGGCATTGGGCATATGACTTAATGAAATTATAATGGATAAAAGAACGGTCAGCCAACAGATCTTAATTAGGACTAAATCAGAGAACCCGAACTTATCGTTATTGTGCTGTTTCCTAGGTCATTTAAAATAAGTTGATCAATTATATTCTTGTCTTATTCAAACGATTGATATGCCCGACAAATTCTCAAGTTACCAAACTTACGATCAAAACATCAGAGAGTCATATATGTGTTCGAAAGTTTATTTATTATCTATCTTTACTTATCAGAGAGTTAAATGAGTCAAAGAAAAGACTACAATGTACCATAAAAGGTAGAGTTCCATAGGTATATAACTAAAAGATTTGAATACGTTTAGCTAATGCATTACTTTTTCATCTGTTTTGTCAAAATTAATAAACTGTATATTCAGCTTTTTCTAACACATAGACCTGTACATATTATCACTACTAAATTTGAAATGGACTGTCTCTTCGAGCAACGATCACAATAAACCCCTAAAATCTTTGTTAATAGCAACTAAGTTATTGATTTGACCCTAACTATAGTTGCTCTGCACCATCACTTATCCATATCACAGATTGATCCCTTGTTTAAAGTTATCCACCATCACAGTAAAATGGACTGTAATCTGTACAAAATTTATATTGAATTTTTGACAATAGATGTACGTTAAACGTAGATACTAATCTCAAAGCTTTAGGTATTTTGTCTTGTTTTAAAACAACGTAGAAGCGTACAAAATGTCTCTTTTCTAGAATACAACTATTCACAGTTCTCTAATTAAGATATCCTTTTATCTTTTGTTACAGATAACTCGATTACAATATACATTAATTTTACACATTTTCTAAATAATATTATGCAATATTTACAAAATAGTATTATTATAAAGGAACTAAAATAAAGAATTTATAAATTTTTGTAATGTTCCATTATTTAACATTCAAAACTGAATTTTGATCAGTATCTATTAACATTTATGTACTTAGAGTAGCATCGTGAATAACATATTCACAATCAGAAGTATAAATACTAAGTTTGATCTTCAGTGTAGACATCAACGCTCAGATGAAAGAGCATCCAGTTGACGAGATTCAAATAGAATGAATCTCAAATCCAGGATTCTAATACCAGTTACTAACCAAATATATTAAATTAAAGAAATGTTTTTTTATTTTTCAAAAATCGATTCCTGCTCTATTGTTTCTTTGTTACTTTTATCCATTTTTAAAAAATAAAACTTCCTTTTTTTATTGTTTTGTTGATTCCGTTTATTTACTTTAAAAAGATAGATAACCTATTTGTTATATATATATATATATATATATATATATATATATATATATATATATGTCATATTTCTTTGATTTCAATTATCTATGCGATGCAGCTTTCATGACCTCAGACGATTAAATAAGAAATAAATATTTAGAAGTTAGTTTGTGGAATTTTATTTATTCATATTTTTTAAATATAAACTCTCCCCCTAATGCCTTGGTACGGCCGAGAGCGTGGAGAGCTAGCTCTCTCTCTCTCTCTTGAAATGCTTTCACATGGCCACGTGCATACAACCACTGTTAGGGAAGTCCTACTGATTGACTTCTCGTGGCGGGGGTGTTGTTTACAAAATTGAGAGAACGAAAAGCGAATGTTTGGCACGGATGATCCACCTAAGGGAGTAGGAAAACCCTGATTTTAAATCAGTAGTGTACATGGTCTCCAGCATCGTAGGGAAACAAATGGTGTATGAAACAATTGTTTGTCACCGGCTACCATGGGACGGCATCTCTTAACGTTGCTCCACTACGTTGTGAGTATGACCATTAGGTGTGTGGCCTCCTAAGAAAACCACTTGTTTCGATTTGGGCACCAGGAGCATTATCCCAGCCTTCACACGAATCGAATGATTTATGTGGCGCATAGCTGTTTGGTGCCTCCTCGTACCCACGTTTATGTGTTTAAATGAATATATGTAAACTACTTAGATTTGTCATTTCTGGCATTTTCTTTCAAGTATATACATTACATGTGATATGACATGAAAAGTTGTCCATAATTCAGAACCTATAAAAGTCCGTAAATCTGTTATCTTTGTGGAGAAAAGCTAGTAACATTTTATAAACTGATATATTGATAACTTTGGATACAATCATGAATTATTTGAGAACGAAATCAGAATTATTATTAACATCTAAGTATTTAATGATGTGGTGATGATGAAGAAGATTTGTAGCTCAAGTGGATGATTTTAGTGGAGTTTTGTTCTCTGAGTTGGATAGTTTGGTGGTTAAGATTTCATCGTTATTCTGAACGAAATCATCAGCTCAAACTTCAGGTAGAAGTATTTTTCAAGAGTGTTGTAAAACTATTGAAGCTGACTCTAAATGTAAATACACTGAAATTTGAATTTTTAAACTGAAATCTTAGATTTTATATTAATTACTCTTTGATTTTAAGTTAACAATAATCTAGTGATGGATTATACAATAATCAACTGGAATAGCATACAATTTTATGCTTTCCTATCCTATATGGTACACAAATCATATTAAACAGGTTCGGAATACAGTCATGTTGATATTTCATTTAATATCGCAATTCACACACATTAAAACAGATCAATGTTGGTGTTTCTGATTACTACATTGGATAGATTGGATTCGAATCTTTTAGGGAACACAGTACTTCTCGCTGCTGCATATGAATCTTGCTGATCAATATCAACAGCGATTACTCACAACTGGTTGATCACTGGGTGGTGATCAATGCCATGTGTGTCAAGTCCTTCTTAGTTCAGATCGAATGCTATCGACCAAGTTGCAATATGGTCACTAGTCGAGGTGACTCGACATTGCGTGCACTGTGTTGACATAAGATGGTGGTTGGAGGTAGTCAACAGGGAACCCTAGACCCGGATTTCTTGCTGCTTGGCGCTCGTCAGTAAGGTGTACCTATGATCTTGAGGGAACTGATGTTCCTTGACGGATTCGGTCGGTCGCGACCTGGATATCCCAGTTGTAACATCCCTGACTGTGGAGCTGGATGATACGGGATTGAATCCGTCAAGGAGCATCAGTTTCCTCAAGATTACATGTACACCTTGCTGACGTGTGCCAAGTAGCAAGAAGTCCGGGTCCAGGATTCCCTGTTGACTACCTCCAACCACCATCTTATACCAAAAGCAATTACTTTACTATTATTAGCTATTACAGTTAACACATAATAAAAGATATGCTGAAGTTTGCTTAAAAATTCTCAAAGCAGTGTAAATAAACTTACAAACCGATGAAAACCCATCAAAATTAAGAATAAGAAGCCAATGAAATTAGCCGAATTCGTAGAACAGTATTTGGAAATAGTAAATGTAAACCAGGGAGTTAATTTATCTTTACTTTCCTTAATAGTCGGTTTGGAATATTTCTTTATTCTTATAATCTTAACTATGTCAAGCAAATCGTTAAAGTACAAAAGAGCAAGAAATATTCCGTGTGAATATAAGTGTCACCTTATCTTACTAGCAATTACAATCTTTGAGAATAATCCATTAGGTAAGGGAGAGGTATGTTAATTAAGTTTAGGAAAGAAACGTTGAACTTAAAATTGATTTGATCATTAAAATTTCAATGATTAAACTCCCAACTCACTCTTATTTATGATAAAATTACAGATTGATTAATGATAATTCATTTAGTGTGATTTATACTACTTATGTTGACAAATATAAGTAGTGTATAGCACTAGTCGGAGGTGGAATTCATGCATATAGAAGATTGAGAAGATCCAATTGAAGATAACAGAAACGGATCTCAAGTAATCGTAATAACAACAGAACTGAAAGAATCAGGAAGCACATAAAGGACAACTGATGGAAGATGTGCAAATTATATATTCAATGTATGGTTTTCATATTTTACGAAGAGACTCTGTAATTTTACATTTATGAATAAATTGGCCTTCTCCACCTGAGTTATCGTTCACTACATTAATATTTAAATGCTAACCACTGGTTTAATTATTTTGATACTGCATTACCTTATTACTGTTGTACCATTTGTCCAAATGACAGAAATATTAATTCAACTAACTTAAAAAATATAATGACTTCCAATTCTATGATAAACCGTAATGCCTTAATCAGAAGTCTTATTAGAAAAGACTATGAAAGCGTTAGCTAACAGCTTAGTTAACATTATTTATATTATTCTACCGGCAATCAGTACCTATACCTGCATCTCACAGTTGATGTTCACCCCAGGACTCGAACCCCGTACCGTGATTATTTAAGAAACATATTACACTATTGACTAAAACTATTTAGTAAGAAGTAGAAAACAGTGAAAAATTACAAGCGTCCTATTATTAAAAGCAATTTTATTTAAAATATCTTTTACTGGATCGACTAAGTAAATATTTGCTGTATATGCTTTTATTACTATTATGATAAAAGTGTGTATCGGTAAGATCAAATAAACTTAAAACTGATCGACTTAAAACATTTAGTTCACTTGACAAATTTGTGGAGATTGTTGTAATTTGAACAGTTGATCTAAGCTAGACCACCATTAAAAACCTGAAAGCATTGGATAGCCGTTTTGTTCTAGTATGCGACTCCTCAGTAATGCGTTGGAGATAGGATGTTTGCACGCGCGACTAAAGGTCCTTTATCCGAGTCCCATATGTGTAATCGTGGACATGCACTGCCGAATAGTCCCATACTAAGAAAAAACAGCCGTCTAGTGCTTCCAAGTTTTCAATAGTGGTCTAGCTTAGATCGACTCATGAATTCAACTGTCAATACAATGAGAAGATAAAGTTGATAAACCTACACTAGAAATGATTTAACACAGCTCTTGTAGTATTGTATAGAAGTGATCAAATATTTAGGTACCTCGAAGCTGTAACTTTAAGAAAACTTAAAATTTACTTTTACTTTTATTATAGTCATCTTGGTAATCTGGAATTTTATTTAATATCCAGAGTTATGTAATTTACATTTCATCGTGAAATATGTTGTTCATTCATACTCTCTCTTTTCTTTTATAAATACCTTTATAAAATAACATATGATCTAATCGTTCAAAACATATTGGTTGAATATTTGTCATTTATTATCATACTATTTACAGTGTTATTTATCATAGAAGTATTATTCAATTAAGGTAGGTATCTGACAGAAAGCTCAGGTTTTAGGTTTTATAGTAACTATCATTAAAATATACCTACAATGTTAATGGAATTTATACTTTCTGTGATATTCGAATCTGTATCATTCAGCTTCACAGTCTATGATGTTACTATTAAGCTATTCATCAGAATATATAGTGAAACAATAAACTCTATAACAACATCATTCAATAGCTTAGAATAAATCTTTGTTTGTTTTTTCTTCTAAAATTCTTTTGATTTTTGTTTAAATTTTAAGTTTAAATTTTGCCCACATATTTTAATCCATAAAGAAGATAGATGATCCAACTCATAAAAAGAAAAAAGAAAAGAAAAGAAAAGAAAAATAAATGAAATTTTTGAGTTAATTGATCGTTGAATAATTCGTTTAAAATTCTTCTTTAGGGAATATGGTTGTTTTGTTTAGTTTAATTAATTATTGTTAATTGATCATATGTTATTCATTAGTTAGTTAATATGTAATTCATTGTTAAACAATATTGATATAAATAATTTTCATACATAAACATATACTTAGTTTCAAAAGGGGTTTTGTGGAGATTGTAGTAATTTCAATAGTTGAGATCATGAGTCAGTTGAAGCTAGATGACCATGGAAAACCTGAAGGCACTGGATGGCCGTTTTGTCCTATTGTAGAACATCTCAGAAATGCGCATCCACGATCCGGTATCGCGAGATTCAAACCCAGGACATATAAGGCTCGCGCGCGAGCGCTTAACGAATTCATGAAATTAAGCGAAACTGTTATTTTTTAATGTCATGATTCACTATAGATTAATTTAAACTGAGTTTCTTAAAAATATGAAGTTCAGTGAAAGAATCTCTTTTTCAATGAATTTATTATCAAGCTGTACAAGTTGTATATCTGAGTCCCACAATAGGATGAAACGGCTGTCCAGTGCTTTCAAGTTTTTCATTGTAGTCTAGTTTCAATTGACCCGTGATTTCAACCATTAAAGTTTTTTG
Organism: Schistosoma spindalis; assembly: GCA_946903255.1. Taxonomy (NCBI): domain Eukaryota; kingdom Metazoa; phylum Platyhelminthes; class Trematoda; order Strigeidida; family Schistosomatidae; genus Schistosoma; species Schistosoma spindalis. The sequence continues at coordinate 10,064,548 of OX336424.1, forward strand.
CTAAAATACTAGTTCTGTGAGGAAATGTGAACAAGGAATAATTAAGATGATGTAATGCAAAGATTAAAATACTAGATTACGTAATACGAATAATAACAATAGACTTAGTAAATTAGTAACGAATTATAACGTGAATGTAGTAAGATGACCAAAATGTTTTTGTTACAATAATTGAGGGTCATAGAGTTCTAAAAAATATAAATAAAGTGATATAATGAGTACTTATGAATAAAATAATGAGAATATGAGACATAAGTAAAGGGGGGATGCAGTAATAATAATAATAATTAAGACTAAGGTAACGATAACGATAGGACGTACTTCTTTTGTATTCATAGTTCAGGCTTGAGTTCATGGATGGTAAGAGCTTTGGCTATTTTTTAGGAGTTGAATACGAAGAAACTAAGTAGATTTGAGCGAATCGTATATACAACTGTGGATCCGTAGAATGATTACAGGCGATTAGGTGTTCAAGTATAGAACTCCAAACTGCCTTCCTCTCGCCCCTGTAGAACCAAACTTGGTTATGTTACCGTATCCAAGTTAAAAGCGTTCGCTAGCTACGGACAATGTACCTTGGTCCCCAAAATCGGGTGAACTGGTAGATGCACGTGGAGGCAACCAGACGGGGAAGACTATCTTTTATGGATACAGAAAATAAGTCCCTGCTACTGAATGCTATTTGCAGTTTTGCAGAACTAAATGTTCTTCTAATCGCTGTTGTGAAACTATTTTTGATTACATCTTAAGTTTGATCACCTTTAAATTCCAAACTTATTCAGAGGTTTTTCTATGAAACGGAACAATCAGATTTCTTGTTACAACTACTTCTTTTCATATTCTTATCAGTGAAGCGGTATAGATTGCCATTTTTCGTCAGTTTTCCTGAAGAATAAGAGTTCTTTGTCAATAAATTCCGTACTATATATCGATGTATTCGATGACATAAGCAATGGATGACATTTTTCTTTCTGCTTAAAGGAACCCAGCTATGAAAGTTCGTCAGCTGGCCATTCCATGTTTGATTCCCAAATATGGGCCGTTTTAAGAAACCGTTACTCCTTCTCATTAGACGCATGTCGAGGAAAGAGATTGACTGATCTCGTTCACTTTCTAACGTGAAGTCTATGGAAGGGTGGCATGTATTAAAGTAGTGTAAAATATCTTCTAATTCAATATTGTCATCACAAACGACAAATGTGTCGTCCATGTATCTTACGTATAGACGAAATCGATTAATCATAGAACTGAGTTGGTCGTTTTCCAATTTTGCCAGGAACTCCTTAAAATGTTGCTTTAAAAGTTTTCGTAAATCATAGTTTAGTTGAGTATGATTCTAAATTTTCATTTTATAGATATGTGGTTAGTGCAGATTTTGTTTAATTAGAATCTTGTAGTTAGAACTTTGGTGTCTTGTTTTGAACGTGAGTAGAAAACATGAAAATGACCCATGTCCTATAAAGTAGTCATGTATCTACTAGTAACTAGGTTAAAAAATAGTTCCTAAATTTCTGCTGCGAATCGGTGATTGGCGTAGTTCAACTGTGAAGGAAGTGATGTAAGTGACATCAAAAAAACTGGTCTTTCCTTGATATGTGCAGTGATTAGAGCGAATTTTGACTGAGATACTACGGTTCAGTGGTTTGAAAGCATTGTGTTTCCCAAAAGACTTGGAATTACTGTGTTTTCTCTTTAATGGGATCAGCTCTGTGAAAACTGTAATGAAACAAAATATAAAGCTTCCTTTTTTTCAAAGTTCCTTTAGCATTTCCGTTTGTTTTTATGTGATCTGTTTATACTTATTCACAGTGTTACTGATCAATAAACATATGAAAATTAGTGAACTGCGTATAGAAAGTGTTTAATGTGTAACTGAAACAAACTGTCTATAAACACATGCATAATGATGCTGAATAAAACTGAGTTCTTCATCCTTAAAAACTAACTCCAGTTAATCAAATGATTGAATTTGTGGATCCAGTATTTTAGCATATTTCATACAGAATTTAAAAAGTTGTTTTTTTATTGTTTCAGAAACACGCTTTACATTAAACATTAAAGGGATGAACATTTTACTCTTAGGAGAAAATTACTAAACGAATTGGAATGTACTTAAAAAGAAACGTTGCGTTTAACTGCTTAACTGATTATTTACATTAACCATAATATCATTTCCCCAATCAATAGCTAGCTGTATAGAATAGATGAAATGTGGCTAGCTATGAAATCCAGGATTGATATTCCACTTCATTATGGACTCGTCAGTTGAATATATCTTCATCTTAGTGCTAATGTTCACACTGATACTCAAATGCAGTGGTGAATTCAAGTCAATGTGCCAACATAAACACTGATAGATAGAGACATCTAACGGAGGAATGATTCCTGCTAGTTATTATCCAACTATTCTGTTGTATCTTCGAAGCAATCCACAAGGAGTACAAATATACCAACAAAGACTGATAAAAATTTAAATCTTATCAGTAATGATATTAGAATAGTTTATACATTATACATTGTTATAACAGTTTTAATTCATCTTATTTGATGATCTATATTTGATTACTTTCAGTCCAAAAGAACATTCACATATATGTGAAATTTAAATAATTCCAACGTTTCGTCCAGCTAACTTATGTGGACTTCTTCAATCGCTGAGATTATTCAAATATAATTTTCACATATAATGACTTCTCTATACTCGGCGTTCAATTTCTGTCAAATTATTCGTTCTAATCTTGTCGAATATTCATATGAACATTCACAGACTTATAATTTAAAAAGAAGAAACAAAACAAAATCTGAAGTAAAGTATATACCATAAAGAAAACCTTTCATTTTAGACATGAATACTGACTGAATTTTCAATATTATTAAAAAGTGTCTTTGATCAATCATCTTATGTTTAAACTAGATAAGTTCACATATGTATCTATTCGATATTTTTTCTTTAATTTCCTTAACAACTAAAATGTAAATTTGTTAATTTTATAATACAAATAAATAAGTAAGTATTAAAAGTATAAACTGTGGGATACATCATTTAGATTAGATACCATATAACATTGAAAAGTTATCTGTTTATCTTAGTTGAAAGTAAAGTGACAGGAATTTGTATAATAGAAAAGATGATAAATTCATAATTATATTACCAATAAGTTACAGTATTAAAAGATTTACAATAATTATGAACAAGTAATTTTGTTTATTTTGGTTGGTGTTGTTTTATTTTAGCATGATTGTTATCTACAAGATAGGATTGCTGTTCCCATGTCTAACCCTTTTACTTTGTATGGGCTTGAGATCAGTAGTTACCTTAGAAGAGCTACAGGTGGAAAAAAAGGAAGATCAAAGAACACACTGTATTGAGAATTGAAAGCAGATATCAAAAGAATGAATAGTAACTGGAAACAACTGGAAGGGATTGATCAGGATAGAGTTGAATGGAGAATGCTGATGGGCGGCCTATGATCTTTTGAGAATGATAATAGGCATAAGTAAGTAAGTAATGAACGAGTAGGGAACCCAGAGATATTTACTAAAGAATAAGATTAATTTTGCTTAGTTAATTGGGTGATAACTGAACAGACTGATGTAAAATTATTTGATAAGAATAAGTCTAACCAAAAAAAATCATTTATTAGTCTTTGGCAGCTCAATTTGCGTCATTATCATTCTAGGGAGTTTTTGAAATCAGTCAAGATTTGAGCTCATAACTTTCATACATGAACAGACCAAATAGTTAAACTAATCTGAATGGATGATGTTACACTTTTTGCATGATCTATACTCTCCTTAAACTTTACTCTGAACTTTGATTGAATAATTATTATTCAGTCATTGATAACAATGATATTAATGTTCATCAGAAAATCAAATTCTCCTGAAAAGGATGACAAGTATTTCAAAGAAAGTTCTGTTACAGAAAATCTCCTATCCAGTACATATTTGCACACAAATATGATCTTGATGAGTAACAATTTCAACATTTATTGTCGCTCGATAGTTTTTAGAGGGAATAAAAGTTATTCAACACTGAAGATGAATTAAAATTGGTCGATCATACATCTAGATTGTATTAAAGTTTCCTGTAGTTAATTCACTCAAAGTAAAAAAAACTGATTCTAGGTTTGTATTTCAGATAAAAGGTATCTTTTGTTTAATTTCAGCAGTTTTTATAAACTTGTCTTTTTAGTAGCATGGGAGTTGGAGGCATGAAAAAGGTTTTATTTAAAAAAATATCTGAACATGAGTCAATGAGTTTGGCAGAGATACTACATACGACCGGTATAAATTTTGAACAAGATAGTAGAATTTCAGATCATCACAGAACGGGACAATAACAGACTATTACGTTTAGCAGTATTAGCGATGCGTTGTGTTTCCAAATCGAACTTATGCATTTAGAAAATGTATGTGGTAAATATGCCTCTTGTTGTGGTTATCTTTACATGTATATGATACCATTGCTTAATCATCTAAACCATCGTCTTTTCTTTACGTTTTCATATTGCGTTGAACAATCACTATTGATTAACACTATCATAGTCATTATCATTATAACTTGACTATAATTATTTCAATAATTGGCATAGATTTTTTCATTTCTTCCATTCGATCGACAACACCTATGTCCACTATAATTGATCATGTCACAAACCATATTTTGAAAAGTTTTTCTGTTTCTAAATAAGTAAAAGTTGTATAATTATGGAGTGTATTTGTTACTACTTACATTAGCTAAACTGAATTATTTTATTTACATTTTTTTACGAAACTATATTCTGTAAATTCACATGAAATAAAAAAATTCATTCCATTTAACACTTTTATGATTGAGATCATGAACCGTAGAGTGTTAGATCACCATTAAAAACCTGGAAGCACTGGATAGCTGTTTCGTCCTAGTATGGGACTGTTCGGCAGCGCGCATCTACGACCCCGCACGCGCGACTCAAACTAAGGACCTTAGGTCCCGTGGGCGAACGCTTAACCTCTAGACCACTGAACTGGCATCCAACGGTGTTAATGTTTAACTTTAACTACCATTTAACACTGTTTATATTACTTATATTTACATGCTTGTATTCTTAACAAAGTTGAATATTATAATAAATATGGTGAGACTATAATTTATAGACGACCTTTGAGTAACTCTAAACTAATCTTGAAAGTGTCCACCTAATAACTAGGACTAAATGAATGTTATAATTTACAATTATTGGTTAAGGGTAGGAATTAAATTTAGAGTTTTCATTACAAACTAACAGTAGTTATAATACCAAATCTTTATTTAGCCAAATGTATAAATGAATTTTGCACCAAAATTCGAGACCTATTATCTTATACTTGATTGTTTCGTCCATAAATTATAATCTCATCATCAATATATTAAATTATCAATATTATACATGAATTCTATGGATACACTTACACAATATTATCTGGATCCCAATAAATTAAATGACTTTGAAATGCATTACATTCAATAAATGATAAATAAGTAAATTTACTAATAATTAATAATAAACTCCATAAAATATATGTTTTATTAGGTTTAATAAATCCTGTCTCAATAGGATATAATGAATTCATTTCAGTTAATTAAGAAACTATGGTAATATATTTATTTAAAATAAAACAATCAAATCAGTTCACTGGAATGTTGTTTGTATGTTTGTTTGTTTGTTTGTTTTTCATTTATCTTCTATTAACACAATATTGAAAATAAAAATATCAATATACTACTATTATTATGTAACAGTTCCAAATGTGTCATTTGATCAACTTTTTTTTCTTCTTAGGGACTAAGAGAAATGTTATATGTTAGTAGTTAAATAATAGAATCTATTCTTAAATTAATTTTAATGTATAAAACTCAATCTATACATTAGCCAATAAGAAAACTTCTGTTGATTTGATTGTTTTAAATGAAAATTAACCAATCTTAATGTCGCATTTTTGTTTTTTTTTAATTTAAAAAAGTGATTTTAATATACTCATTTATTTAAATATTCATTCAGTAGAATAATGTTATCGAAATGATACATAGAAATTAAAGAATTGTCACCTTATCGATTAGTTTTTTTTTGAGGATAACTGTCTTTACAAATCAATCATGTGAATAATAATTATATATATATACTGGTGATTAGATTAATAGTTGATTTACAAAAAATTTCTAGTAAGTTGTTGTAGTTTATGAAGTTAAGCAAGATAGTTGATTATAATATAAATGAATAAATCTTGGAAACTAACCATTATGTTACTTATTAGTAGGTACATAATCATTATTCACATGGTTTGTAAATTACATACTTACTTACTTAAGCCTGTTACCCACAATGGAACATAGACGGCCGACCAACATACTAAAACCCACTCTGTCCTAGGCCTTCTTATCTAGTTCTATCCAATTGTTGTTCATTTTTCTCATGTCTGTCGCCATTTCTCAACGCAATGTGTTGTTTGGTCTTCTTCTCCTTCTTTTGACCTGGAGGATTCTAAGTGAGATCTTGCATTGTAACGCTGTTGGGTGTTTTTCTCAATATGTGTCCTATCCACTTTCAGCTCTTTTTCTGATTTCCTCCTCTACTGGAATCTCCCATAGTAGGTTGTTGCTGATAGTGTCCGGTCAACGGATCTGAAGTATTTTGCGTACACAACTGTTAATAAACACCTGCATCATCTGAACGATGACTTTCGTAGTTCTCCAGGTTTCCACCCTATACAGTAGAACTGTTCTGAAATTTGTATTGAAAATTCTGACTTTGGTGTTGATTGACAGACAGTTGTTTCGATTTCCTGATGTTTTTCAGTTGTAGATATGTTGCTCTTGTTTCGCTGATCCGCGCCCTCATATCTGCATCAGATTCACCGTGTTCATCAATGATACTGCACAGATATGTAAGCGATTTTACATCCTCCAAAGCGTCTCCGTCAAGTGTGATTTGATTGGTGCGTGTTGCGTTGCTATTGGAGAATCTTTCTTTTTCCTTTGTGTATATTGAGACCTACTGCTGCTGAGGCTGGTGCTACACTGGTTGTCTTCTCCTGCATTTGTTGTTGCGTGTGCGAAAGAAGAGCCGGATCGTCTACGATGTCTAGATCGTCCAGGTGCATCTTAGATGTCCAGTGTATCCCATGCTTCTGCCCCCCCTCTAGGTGTTGATGTCTTCATGGTCCAGTCGATCACCAGGAGAAAAAGAAAGAGTGAGAGTAGTCAACCTTGCCTGACACCAGTTTTTACTTCGAATGAGTCTGTGAGCTGTCATCCATACACGATTTTGCAGTTTGATCCATCATAGAAATTTCGTATGATGGTTTGTAAAGACCAATTTAATTTCTCTATGTGCACTAAAAATCAGGTGGAGACTTAATAAAGAAGCCAGTGATAACTGAGAATATGAACCAATAAATTTTTATTTAATGATATCTATCATAGTTATTCCTAAACCTGAAATTCGTAAATTCGATTGTCTATTAGTTCGTGAGTGTGCATTGCTGAATTGTAAAATAATTAAAACGAATAAGTTGTTTATCGCTCCCTGAATTTTGATATTTGATGAGACGCTATCGGATCATAAGACAGAATGAATCTCCGTACAAACTAACTATAAAAATATAAACCATTTTTCGTAAATTAATAGACATTATTAGTGTGTACATTTTAACTGAACATATCAAAAGTTGTCATGTGACTTATATGATTTATCTTTCATCATAGATCTTGACTGAAACAGTAAAGTTTTCCGTCTTCTGTTTATCAACATGAAACGTTCGTTGACACTTTTATTAATTAGTAAATGTATTTGTTTGACTATTCAGGTCTTTTTTTCAAAATTGATTCTTGGTGAATAATAACTTAGAACGGATTCCAAATAAGAATCGTGCAGTAAAATGAAATAATACTTGGAAATTTCCAATTAATTCCTTCTATGCTATGCCTATACTCCTCCTTGAGGGGTAAGAGGCACAAGTAAGTTGACATTTTTCAATGCATGAATTCATTTTATTGACATTTTCTTTAACAGCACTAAACATTACAAGCAAAGATTGATGCTCACTTCATTCTATTTGGGACTCTTTGGCTGAATGTATCCGCATCCCTCAGTTGTTTTTTCACCCCAAGACTCGAACCCAGTACCGTTCGTCTCAAACGCCATCAAGTTATTCACTTAGCTACTGAGTCCTGATCGCTAATTGCTTGTGCAATGGGGTGAAGCTTAAATTAATTTGATGTTGGTTGCTTGAATCTTGCTATAAATCACACTATTTCAGGAATTCCTAGTTCGTATATTAATTCAAATACTTCTAATCATCATATTGGTACCACTATGATTCATGTGTTCGAGACAATCTGCACAAAATGCACGTATACCATTAAGAGGCTGATCATTCGCAGTCCTAAAAATTAATAGAAAGACTCAAATAAACAATACCAAATGAATTTAATACTAAACATTATATTATATTTCAACAAAAATGAATCTATTTACAGATAGTTGATTGAAAAGACTACATACTCATAGATATATATTTTTTAAATTATACGTTTAACAGCTTTACATTAACAAAAGGGGTTTTGTGGATATTATAGTAATTTTGATAGTTGAGATCACGAATCAATTGGAGCTAGACAATCCTAGACTACCATCCAGTGTTTCCAGGTTATCCATAATCTCAACTGTTAGTAATTTATGTGTTTGCTAAATCGATAATAACGTGATAAATTTTATCTAGAAAAGTAAATGATTATGTGGAAGATTCTATGGATTGCAAATCATTTCTCATCATTAAGGTAAACAGATTCGAAGTGGTTGTCACTAACATAAAACTCCACATATAGGTCATGTAATATAAGTGAAATATATATAAGTTGGGGAAATTTCATCCTGTTAAAATAAGATAAAATTTGAATTGCAACAAAGAAAGTAATCTATACGTAATTATGATTTAAAATTAGGATTGGTCTCAGGATTTGTGATATAAAACAGATTTCAAGCATAGATTTTGAAGGAAAATTTCAAGACGAAACATTCTGAATCGCATTAATAAACCGATAATTTCCTTGGTCTATTGTGGTGTACAACATAGTTTGACTGAGGAAATTCCTCGAAATTCTTCGATATATATATATATGTTTTGGCACAAGAAACTATTAGATGACTAAAGGTGAAATAAAAAGTAATGTCATCATCCATATAAACAGAAGAATCGATTATTTGTAGTCTATATATATATATATATATATAGTATGCTGTCATGCAAACATGTCATCAAGACATTGAATACGCAACTAAAAAGTTATCACATTACCATGGAATTATCAATATAAATAAAGTAATAAATGTGAATGAAAAGATCATGGAAACAAATAAAACACACCCTATCTTTTAAAAAACGTACCTAATTGAATAAGGGAGGTAACAGGTATAAACTCTTCGTAATAGTATTATTACAAACAATGAATTGCTTATATCAATTTCCACAAAATGACGAGTGAAATCACACAACGTTTATTATCCTAATAATTTTCCATATGGAAAAAAAACATCATATTGTAATGATAAAATCACTTGACTTAATTATTAAAAGGTTAATCAGTTGGAAGAACTGATATGCAATAATAGGTAAACCATTGTTACACAATACTCACAACACAGGATAGAGACAACCGGATACCAATTTCATGGATGAAATCGTGAACTGAAAATCAGGAAACACTGGTCAGTTGTTGCATCCTAGTATGAAACTCCTCAATAGAATATATCCAAAACCTTAATTATAGCCGGACCCAGAACCTTCATTCTCGAGTGTGAATACTCACATTCTAAACCACTAAGCTGATATCGAATGGTGCATATGCCTGACTTCAATCAATGAATATTCCTCTTTCGAAATGAATCGAAAAAAATTTCACAGTTCTTGAATGAGTTGAATATGTGAGGTACGAGAGCATTCGGAAAAGAATGATTTTGAGGGTCAAATAAATTTTTATCACATAATTTAACAATAATAACAAAAATGTTTGTGGTATTTTATTCTTTTATTAAAGTTATTTAACGGCTAACAATGAAAACCAGGAAACGTATTTCTTTCTACTTTATAGTCTTTATCTAAATGTATCTGAACTCGAATGTTGATATTGATTCTGGAGCTTGAGCCTGATCTCTGTTTCCTCAGACACCTATTTGCTATCCGCTTGTAGATCTTCTAGGGTTATTGCCGGTCTCAAGTTTGGGTAAACGAGGAGAATTGCGAATGGGGTCAGCAACCCCATCCTATAGAAAAAACTTTGCTAAAAAAACGCTAACCAGAATAAACAATTTAAACCGTTTAGAAACTTCCCTGGCACTTGAAGGAAGAAATATGACGCCTCATGGTGAAAGCCGAGTTCCTTCGAAAGCCATGAGGACGATGTTCCTTCTAACAACCAGATCAACAATTTTTGTAGGTAGGTGGAACGTCCGAACAATGTGGGATACCGGGAAGACCAGTCAAATAGCAACGGAAATAAGGAGATAAAACTTGGCAGTACCGGAAATCAGCGAAACCCATTGGACCCAAATTGAACAGCGAAGACTACATACGGGAGAGATGCTGCTGTACTCTGGTCACGATGAGGAAAATGCTCCACACACTCAGGCAATTGGAAAGGGATCAAAGAAACACCATCATAAGGAATGGATCCCAATGATTTGAGCTTATTTCCATCTAGACAAATAATTTTATAAGAATAAAACATTAAGAATTTTAATTTTCTTACAAAACTTCAATAAACATATAGTCAATAGAAAACATTTGAATCATTTAACCTGAATATCTTTTATAGTAAACTTTAGAAATTTGATTATTGTCTAAATTAACACCTATAAATAAACATTGGCTTTATATAATAAATGAAAAAAATCCTTATATTAGGGATTAAAAAAAAACTTTTTATTTCATTCCACCCTAATTAAATGAATAATCAACTATTTATATAAGGTGAAGTAATTCGTGTGTTGTTCAATTATGATTTCATTGTTAAGTTATTCCAAAAAGAAGAATAGACATATAGTTTTTTATACATAGAATTGTTAAGGAAATATTATTTTTTGAATAAAGTAGAACTGTTTCAATTTTCAATTGTATTAAATATTTCATAGTACTGTTTGATAAAGACGCTGATAAAATTCAGAATCTTTTAATAGCACTGAACAACAATGACAGGATGCTTAGGATGCATTTCTCTTTCTCTAAATGTAGATTGTTGCTTTAGGACTAGCCTGCGTAAATATTTGAACGAAGGATAAGGAGTGAAGTAGTCGAACGCGTAGACAATTTCACTTGTCTTGAAAGTCTGATAAGCCCTAATGGGTTGATGTCTGACGAAATCTCAGCACGGTTTCGAAAAGCTCATTTGGCCTTTGCCAACTTACGTCACCTATGACGAAGGCGAGATACCCGTCTATCAATTAAAAGACGAGTATACTGCGCGGCAGTTCGTTCTGTTTTACTTTACGGCTGGGAAACGTGGCTATTAAGAGTGGAATATATTCGTAAGCTAATAGTACTTGACCACAGATGCCTTTGAAATATTGCTCGCATTTGCTGGGATCACCGGGTAAGTAATAGTGAGGTTAGACACAGGGTATTAGGGAATGATGGTAAATCAGTCAATGAGGTTGTAAGTGTTTACCGGATGAGATGGTTGGGCCACGTGTTATGTATGCCTGAACTCCGATTACCACGACGCGCAATGATGACTAGTGTTGGGGATAGTTGGAAGGTTAGGCGCTGCCAAACCAAAACGTGGCATCAGTGTTCGAAGTCACAAACTTCTGGTCTGAGCCATGTTGGTAGATGTAGACTACTTGGTTGGAGTCCGCGTTACTATCATAACCAATGGTTGGAGACTCTGAGTGGTGTATGCACTCTTTGTCTTCCCTTAAACCATGATGTTAAAATCGCCTTAAATCTTTCTTTCTATGAAATAATTGTTTCTTCCTGTACTATCTCCTTATATGTAATCTTTGTTTTATGTATTACCACCACTAAATCAACTACTTCTATGAACCCGGTGTTCATCTTGTTGTGCTAATGAGGTATGGCAACTTGGACCGATGCACATATTTGCCTGGTCCTACGTTGTAGCTGACTGACTGATTAACTAACTAAATACCTCAAAGCTGTTAGTTTAAACGACAAAATAATTCAGAATTAAGGTCGTTTTAACTTGGTAATTCATAGAAAACTATGAAAACTAATTATATAATCTGTTATAACACATTTGACAATGATAATGAATGTGATATAAATGACAGGGTTTTGTAACCGATGTTTTCCATTCTTGAAATTATTTTTTCACAATGGAAACTAATTTGTTTAGTAAATAAACGAAATTTAATGAAATGTAATTCTTGAAACTTAGATGTTATATCATTTTATGAGTAATTTGCTAAGGAGATTGATATTTTTATGAAAAATCCATATGGCTTATTCATGAAATCTATAGTAAGCTCTAAGAAGCTCAGAAAAAGCCGAAGATATTCCATCCAATCATCTTTTGGAAGAATATCCCAGAATCTCAACATGTAACTTCCCTATCAAAAAATGTTAATAACCCTCTGTATGTGAATTGGAGGACTGTAATGATGATTTAGATTTCATTAAAAACTATAAATACCTAACAGTTTTGTACAGTAAGCGACACTGGAATAGCATGCCTATCACTTGTCTTCTGTCTTCTAATTTGAGACTTGGGTGGGTTCTAGTGCTCAAGTGCTCAAGTTATACGCGGTATATTAAGAATCTAAGCTCTGGATATAACAAATCCACCATGTAAACGTTTGTGTGAGTATGAATGAACGAATGTCTGCACATCAATCTTTATCCCTTCATGGTTTGTTTACACAGGCAATCAATAACTTACCCACAAGCAGTTAACACACATTAATATATGTGTACTTTTTTGACACACACACTCTCTCGCTTACCAGTGTGCCTGATTTTCGGGTGCTTGAGGATTTTATCAATTAATAAAAATACACTGTCGCAACAACTGGTGTTCTGATTTTTAAATATTCTCGAGTTAATTCATAGTACAATTGGGAGAATTGGCCTGGTTAAATACTCAGCTAACAGGATATCATCTATTGAAGTGAAATAAAGTAGAATTAGCCCTTACAAATCCGCAAAAAAATAATAACAACTTGTTGAAATATTTTGTGCCAAGAGTTTCATGCTGTACTAGAGACATTTAATACTAAATAAAAGAGTTTTTATTATTTTCCTCATTCACTCTACTGAATCACTTGACTGAAATCGTCAAGCACTTATTCTGTATTTGTTATTTTACGAATTATGTTACTTGTAAGTAGTATGCTTTTTCAACAAAAATCATTCCTTCAGCTGGTCTAATTGGATTCATGATGATAAAAAGCTTAATAGAATATACCTCTTCTAAGTGCTCAGAACACTTGTAATTAGTAAAAACTATTATTTTTTTTATCAAATTGTGAAAAAGACAGTGTGAAATCAAAAAGACGCTGAGTAATTACTTTTTCTGATATGGCTTGAAAACAGAGTCAAATCGATGAGTTGTAGTTCCTTTGAATAAAGTGAACTACCAAACAGATAACTCTAATGGTAGTAGATGGTTCAGTGGTGTATGAAAGCTCGAATAGTTCATAATTTCTGTTTATCACTGCTCAATTTAGTTTTTTCATGATTATTTTTTTGTAAAAATTCACTGAATACCGATATGTATCCTTAAAGGTTTTCATAAATAACAACAAATCACCAACCTTTTTCCTTTGCATTTTATATTTTAACAAGCGTTCTAATTATTTCGCAGTTCCATCATTCCCAGTTCGTTTAAATGCTTTTGAAATTGTACATAAAACATAATGTATTTTATTCAGATTGTATGAGGTAATAATAATTTGGATATATTTTGTACAATGGTCTGCTAAACTTTCTTTAGGTGAATTCTGCCACTTCGTTGTTAGAATTATCGGAGATTGATTTCATTGTGATAGAAGTTTGTTTGTTATAATGCTTGGAGTCCTACTGAAAAGTCAATCTTAAAAGAAATGAGATGCTGAGATCATATTTTCAGTCTGAAAGATTTCGTCATTCGTAGATAGCTTTCGATAAACCTGAATTCAATGGATGATATGTTTAGATCAAAAGTCGTTGGTTTTTTATGCTAATCCAATATAGTTAACAAACCATTTAATACCGACTGATATTATTTATCATCACACTCTTGATAAGAAATATACAATAAACCAATACTGATAAAACTAGCTTACTATAGTACTAAGAAAGTTCAATCTTCTACCTATATACAAATATCGTTATATTATCCTACCTTTATAAATCCTAGCGTTTCATGGCAGAATATAATCAACCGTCATGTTAAAGTAAGGATTTGTTTATTTCTAATATAATCTAGGGAATAAATGAATGTTCAATATTGTCTGACTGTCTCTCTCTAATTTTACATATATATGTCAAATTAATTATTGAAACACATACATTAAACGTATTATGTTTTTAAAAATTAGATCATGAATATCTTTATATAATTATAGTCCGATTTCAAATGATTGAATCATATGAATGAAAATAGGCAGTTTCTTAAGATCATTCATCTTGAAGATAGTGTGCATCACAAGGTGAATTTAGTTCGACAACCATTGAAAACCAGAAACTATAGAATATCTCTTAACTTCTCGTTTAGAAAATTTTATCAGAATGTACCAGCAATCCAACCACTTTAGATCTTAACTCCGCCTGTAGCTCTTCTAGACTTACTGCAGGTCCCAAGTCCGGGTAAAGGAGGAGGGTTGGGCATGGGGTTAGCGACCCCATCCCGTAAAAAACTAACTCGCTAAAAAAACGTTAACCAGAAAAAATAACTCAAACCATTTAAACTCTGCCCTGGGAGTTAGAACATCTTGATTTAGACGAAATATGACGCTTCATGGTGCTGCTATACTCCGGTCACGAAGAGGAAAATGCTCCACACACTCAGGGAGTTGTCTAATGCCGTCCAAAGTATTACGAAATGCACTTGTACGATGGGGATCTCACGGATCCAGAATCACCAAAGCATCATTCAAAACAAAGAAGGAGGGGATCGCAATGAACATTATCCAGTGTTATGCACCCACCAATGATAGCAACGACAAAGTTAAAGATCAATTCTATGAGAGGCTGCAATCAATCATAGAGAAGTGCCCAAGAAAGGACCTCACCATTCTGATGGGAGATCTAAACGTCAAAGTCGGAATGGACAACACCGGATATGAAGATATCATGGGACTGCATGGACTGGGAGAGACAAACGAAAACGGAGAAAGATTTGTAAATCTGTATGCATTCAACAAATTGGTCATAGGCGGCACAATATTTTCACACAAACGTATACACAAAGCTACATGGATCTCACCGGACCACTCCACAGAGAACCAGATAGATCATATTTGCATCAATAAATAGTTCCGAAGGAAAATGGAAGATGTGAGAACCAGAAGAGGAGCGGACATAGCTTCAGACCATCACCTGGTTGTGGCCAATTTAAAACTGAAGCTAAAGAAAAACTGGACAACTGGACAAACAGCACCACAAAGGTTCAATACAGCCTTCCTTCGAGATACTGACAAACTCAATGAATTCAAGGTAGCTCTCAACAACAGGTTCCAAGCCCTACAGGATCTACTGAAGGAAGAGGAAACTACTATGGAGGATAGCTGGAAAGGTATCAAAGAAACATTAACTTCAACGTGTCAAGAGGTTCTGGGCCCCAAGAAGCATCATCACAAGGAATGGATCTCTACAGAAACACTGGACAGGATCAAAGAAAGAAAGAACAAGAAGACAGCAATTAACAACAGTCGAACAAGAGCAGAGAAAGTCCAAGCACAAGCAGAGTACATAGAAGCAAACAAGAAAGTGAAGAAGAGCATTAGAGCTGATAAGCAGAAATACGTGGAAGAACTAGCAACGACGGCGGAGAAAGCTGCAAGAGAAAGAAATATGAAACAGCTTTTTGATACAACGAAGAAACTAGCAGGGAAATATAGTAAACCAGAGAGACCGGTCAAAGACAAATAAGGCAGGCCAATCACTCAAACTCAACATCAGCGGGACAAATGGTCAGAGTACTTCGAGGAACTCCTGAATAGGCCGGCACCAATGAATCCACCGGACATCGAAGCAGCACACACAGATCTTCCTATAGATGTCAATCCACCAACGACGGAAGAAATCAGAATGGCCATCAGACAAATCATGAGCGGGAAAGTAGCAGGACCCGACAATATACCAGCTGAAGCACTGAAGTCAGACATGCTTCATCTTCTATTCAAGAAGATTTGGGAGGAGGAACAAGTGCCGATGGACTGGAAAGAAGGACACCTCATCAAGATTTCAAAGAAAGAAGATCTGAGCAAGTGTGAAAATTACAGAGGCATTACACTACTGTCAATACCAGGAAAAGTCTTTAACAGAGTGTTAATGAACAGGATGAAAGATGCAGTGGACGCTCAACTTCGAGATCAACAAGCTGGATTCCGTAAGGACCGGTCGTGCACAGACCAGATTGCGACACTACGGATCATCGTTGAACAATCAATTGAGTGGAACTCGTCACTGTACATCAATTTCATTGATTATGAGAAGGCATTTGACAGTGTAGATAGGAGAACGTTATGGAAACTTCTTCGACACTACGGAGTTCCTGAGAAGATTGTCAACATTATCCGGAACTCATACGATGGACTATAGTGCAAAGTAGTGCATGGAGGACAGCTGACAGATGCATTCCAAGTGAGGACCGGAGTAAGACAAGGCTGTCTACTCTCTCCCTTCTTCTGGCGGTCGACTGGATTATGAAGACCTCGACATCTGAGGGAAACTACGGCATACGATGGACAGCTCAGAACCAATTAGATCACTTGGACTTCGCAGATGACCTAGCCCTCCTATCACATACACACGAACAAATGCAGATAAAGACAGCCAGCATAGCAGCAGTCTCTGCATCAGTAGGCCTCAACATACACAAAGGGAAAACCAAGGTCCTCAAACACAACACGGAGAACAGCAATCCAATCACTCTTGATGGCGAAACTCTGGAAGACGTGGAATCCTTCACATACCTGGGAAGCATCTTCGATAAACAAGGAGGTTCAGATGCAGACGTAAAGGCGAGGATTGGTAGAGCAAGGGCCAAATTCCTACAATTGAAGAACATATGGAATTCAAAACAACTTTCAACCAATATCAAAGTCAGAATATTCAATACGAATGTCAAGACAATTCTACTGTACGGAACTGAAACTACCAGAACTACAACAACCATCATCAAGAAGGTACAAGTATTTATCAATAGCTGTCTACGCAAGATACTTAACATCCATTGGCCGGATACCATCAGCAACAGCCTTTTGTGGGAGAGAACCAACCAGCTCCCAGCTGAAGAGGGAATTAGGAAAAGACGATGGAAATGGATAGAACATACATTACGCAGATCATCAAACTGCATCATGAGACAAGCGCTAACTTGTGATTCTGAAGGGAAGAGGAAAAGAGGAAGACCAAAGAACACATTACGTCGGGAAATAGAAGCAGATATGAAAGGGATGAATAACAAATGGAAAGAGTTGTAAAGGATTGTTTGGGACAGCGTTGGATGGAGAATGCTGGTGAGCGGCCTATACTCCTTCACGAGGAGTAACAGTAGTAAGTAAGTAAGTAAGTAACTTTAGATCTTACGATTATTATGTTACCTGAGTTGTTATTCAGTGGTTTCACACCTAGGCTTTTTTAATGTATCCGGTGCAAAATTTATATGTATTTATAACACAGATCCAAAGAGAATCTTTAAATGTCAGTTACATTTTTTTCTACGAATATTGATAACTACCTATATGTAACTTCATTTGATAGGGGTTTTAGAATTTGTCCAATTGTTATTATTATTATTATCTTAATCAGTCTTAATTTTCAGTGGATGTGAGTCCAGTGGTCTAGGGATATATTGCTCTACATGAAGATTTATAGTCATGGGTTCGATCCTTGTTAATGAAGTAGTCGTTCATTGTTGAAACGTTTTATACTGGGATGGGACACAGTCCATTGCTTCTTAATTTTCAGTGACTATCTAATTAAAGTCAGTGCGTCATGTAAACTAAAATCCTGAATAGGTGTATAAAACGTTCGTTCTATCTCTACCGTCAACCGATCTTAAAACACATCAGAATTTCGGTCACCTTTAAATTCCAGACTAATATAAAGGTATTTCATTGAAACGGAATTACCGAATTCCTTGTGCCGAATTCTTTTTTCATATTCTCCTCTATGAAGAGGTTTTGATAGCCGTTTTTTTCTAAAGTTTTCCTGAGGAGAGTGAGTTCTTCGTCAATCCATTCAGTGCTACATATCTGACGTATTTGGTTAGATAAGGAGTGAATAAGATTCGTCGTTCTGTGTAATGGAACTGAGCCATCTAAGTTGGTCAGCTAGCCGTTCCATGTTTGTTTTCTGTAAATGAAACTTCTTAGGGAACCATCACTCCTCTTCGTCAGACACACATCGAGACACATCATTTTCTAACGTGATGTCTACGGAAGGATGGTATGTGGTGAAGGAATGTAAAGTGTCTTGGTTTTCTCTATTTGTCTAGCTTACCTTTTATTTTTATATATAAATGCTCTTAACATTTATATGTGTTATCAGTTTGTTCGAACTATATTGCGCTAATATTTCACATAGTTCTGATAATCTTCGTCTTATCATTACATTATCCAAAATATTAAAATGCTCAATTCTGACTGAAGTAGACACCGATGATATTGTCTAGAAAAACAATAAAATCTTCGACCGAATTGGAGAATAGAGAATCACCAAATACATTCATCTCAGCAACAACTTTTCTATATTATTTCAATATTTGTCTTTACTGCTACTTCTCAAAAGCCAAACAATGAATAATTGTGATTTTGTTAACTTTCAATATCTCATTTTTATTTATTCTCTGAAGAAGTGGCTTACGCTAAGTTACGAAACGTTAGGAAATCTAATTTTTCTACTCATTGGGATATTACAAATATATTTATTTATTTATCTCATTTCAAATGTTGCTCTCTTCTAACTTATTCCAATTTCTTCAGTCGATTTAATAACAACTTGGCGCTTGCAAATGTAGTAACTTGAAATGATAATTCATTTGGTATTGTTTGTCTAAATCTTCCCATTGACGTTTAGAACTGAAATTAATCAGTCTGTTATTGGTGGTACTGGGTTCGAGTCCTGGAACAAATATCAACTCGAGGATGCAGGTACATCCAGCTGACAAGTCCCAAATAGGATAAAACATGCATCGTGGATTTTACTGCTAGCCACCATCCATCTTTGAAATGATAGTGTTGCAGTATATTTCACTAAGAGAAAATCACTGTTAATTTCTTCTACAAGCAAAGAAAAATCAATCTATATTTCTTCTTTTTTTTACCTAGAAATTTACTTTTGACTAAGACAAAATCTGGAAATAACACAAAGAAGTACTTTAGCTATAACATTTAAACTATCATATATATACATATAATTGTCCGAATAAACAATGTTTCCATTTTAATTCCCACAAACACGTTTAAATATCGAGTAAATCAATAGGAAAGAATTCCTTTTTCTCTAAAAATACGATAAACAAATAACTATGTTAATTTTTCTCCTTGTTTTTCAATCTGTGTTTGCTTTTGTTGTTACTTGGATCGACAATGGGCAATATATATATATGCACAAATATGTAGACACACTCGAAAGCATACACATCAACACAGTTGTTTAAGAATGTCAACATACCATGTGTCATTTTGGAATATTGACAAAGATGCACAGAAATTGGTATTTGTCTAGTTTTACATCATTTTTCTACTTAATAATAAAATTTGTTGTTTGGTTCTGCTTAAATATTTTTGGCGAAAAATAGAATGACTCCTTTAAGGCATATTGGTTGTTAGATAAATATTATGCGTTATACTATTCAAAGTCTTTTAGTTACTAAACATTTTATAACTGTGGATTATTGAGAATACATTGAAGAATCATGAGTTGTAATTTCATAATTTAAATTTACACATTCACCAGTTGGAAGTTCACTTTCAGCTATATAATGACTCTTGTAATCCATTTATTATTATATTTTCTCGATTTCGACTTAGTTTTATACAAGAAAAACAATACCAAGTGAATTTAAAACTTCACCCCATTGCAAAAGCAAGTGACTATCAGGACTCAGTAACTGAGTGGATAATGTAATGGCGTTTGAAGCGAATGGTAGTGGCTTCGAGTCCCAGAGTGAACATCAACTCTGAGATGCAGGTGCACCCAGCTGACGAGTCCCAAATAGGACGAAACTCGTGTCTAAACTGGATTCTACTGCTAACCACTATCCACCTTTGCTTAGTTTTATACAGCTCAAAATTTATTATTAACCTAGATGTACAGATATGCTACACAATAAATTTTGCTTTTTCTTCACACTACTTTATAAAACTCCAGTCTTCATGTACGTATTGTCTGGAATGTTAAAATCAACGGACATCTAGTTACCTTGAATCAAGTTGAATCGTACCAGGTTTTTACTTCATTGATATAATTACAGTATAGCCACTAATTCAATCAACTGAACATCTCAAGTTTTATGTTTATATGTTGATTGGTCATTGTACCAATTATTTGTAATTAATTATCAGACTGAATACAATTAAATAAAGAAGAAATAATACTCACTTTAGTCATTAATAATTATTCACTTAACTGATCTATTTTAAGTAGTTAATCAATATGCCATGAGACTACGTGTGGATATGAAGTTGATAGGAATTTTATACAATCGTATGATCGTATGTTTGATGGATAAATATGTTCAAGAAGACACGGTACAAATAATCTAGATTAATTTTACACAAAAAACAGACTAAGAGAGAAGGTTGTAACGGTAAATAAGATTAGCAATAGATATACTTTAAATATATCTATATATAAAGTTTATTTAAAGTTATCAAGACTGAAATTACCCTGTCTAGATGTTAGGAGTTCACGTGCGAGACTCATAGGTCTTGGGTTCGAATCTCGCGGGGGGTGGTATCGTGGATGTGCATTGCTGAGGAGTCTCATACTAGAACGAAACGGCCGTCCAGTGCTTCCAGGTTTTCCATGGTCGTCTAGCTTCAATTAACTCATGATGTCAACTATTGAAATTTCTAAAAATCTCCACAAAACCCTTTCTGATAATGTACACTTCAAGAGTTTCATCAGTATTTGTTTCTTTAATTCTCACCAATATCTTGTTGGTATGTTTTTACATTATTACTAGTTCGAAACATCACAGTCTACTTTGAAAGTTATTGGACAAATAGTCTCAATATTGTATAGCTCATTCAACTTAAATTAGGAATTATAGAGGAAAAAACATGTAGCAATAGATTGGATAGGGAAATGTAGATTACTACATTTCTTTTGTTGTCTTGATTAAAGCGCTAAACATTTAGCTATTGAAACGCTACTAAAAAATAACTGAATAGAACTTATTTATCATAGCTTAATAATCGACAGAGTATCAAAGATTGTTGATTGGAGTACTGTGAAAATTCATACTTTATTCCACTTCTATATATTTTACAAATAATAATAACAACATAAATATAAACAAACAATATTGTTTTTTATTAGATCCTCATCAGGCTTTACTCTAAGATTCGGTAATATTTATATGCATATGCGAAATTATCAAACCAACCAAGAAAATCAATGATAACAATGGAATAAATTACATAAATAAACATAATAAGTAAAAAGTACAAATTAGTAGTGTGATGACAACTGTACTAGTTGTGATAAGAATAATAAAGGCTTGAATCAATGTTACATAATAGGAAATGGGTCATTTCGATCATATAATAAGAAGATGAAGATTATCAGAACTATGTGACATATTAGAACAATACATTTCAAACAAACTGATCAAATATATACTTGTTAAGATAATCTTCGTCTTTTTATTACATTATCAAGATTTATCAAAGGAGAATAGGTCATTCATTAGAAAAATATAGACACTGAAATAACATTCATAAAAATTATGAGGTTATGTAATAAGAAGTTATAGCAGCTCACTGATCACTGGGTTTCCTGTTGACTACCTCCAACCACCATCTTATCTCAACATAGGGCACGCAGTGTTGAATCACCTAGACTGGTGACCACATTGCAACTTGATCGATAGCATTTGATCCTCACTAAGAATGACTTGACACACATGATATTGATCACTACCCACTGATCAAGTAATTGTAATTACATCTCAGTCCTACAGGAGGTCGGTCGCGGCCCATATAGCTCAGTGGTAACGTCTCTGACTGTGAAGCTGGGTGACACGGGATTGAATCTATCAGGGAGCATCAGTTCCCTATAGATTACAGGTACACCTTGCTGGCGAGTGCCAAGTACCGTGAAACCCGGGTTCAGAGTTTCCTGTCGACTACCTCCGACCACCATCTTACATTTTAATCCTGTTCGCTCGCACACTCACTCACTTGTCCATTTGCTTTTTAACACTACTCTTTCATGCTTGCTTAGCATACCTGTAATTTTGGTGATCTGTACGTGGTGCAATAATAAATTTAATCAACACTTTGTATTCGCCTTCTAATTAACACACCGTTGAGGCGTCACCGTTATCTAGTGACGGTTATCAGGATGAACAATATATGAATTTTAAGGATTATATTGAATACCGACCACAACAAAGTGTTCAGATAATTGAAGAATGAAGAGTATATTTGAGGAAAGAAAAGGGTGGGAGGGGTAAATAAAAATAAACGAAAAAAAGTATGAAAAATAATAATAAATAAAATCATTTATTACTGTATATTAGAGTAAAGCCTGATGAGAATCTACTCGAAAACAATATTAAATAATAATAAACAAGAATACAATCAATAATCATTGGGATGGTATGATTTCTTTTGTTAGAAAAAAAAAGATAATTCAAACAGATAATAAAATATTTCGTTTAAACAATAATAAGGTCACTTCAATTCGGTACTTAATATCTCATGAGTAGGTATAATTTCGTGATGCCATTTATTTGAGTGATTATTTGATTTTTGTTTATTTTTTTTTACTGTAATATATACTTACCGATAATCACTATGACAACAGAACGAAAAACTTGGAAATCATGTTTATTATTGACAAAAAAAATGGGATATTTTGATGGATTCGAAATATCCCTCCCAATGAAAATATATGTTAAACACATTTCTATCCAACTTTCATAAGTAAACATAATCGATTAGGCTATAATGTTAATTATCATCCTATTGTCATTATCATTATCTCATCCACAGTAGGCGATTCATTCCAAAGTAGAATTTCAAATGGAGTAGGACAATATACAAGTGAAAAAAAAATACACAATTACATATTATAGAAAATAGCTGAAAATTTATCAGTTGTATGGAAATATAAGAAACAAGATAGAATGTAAAACAACAATATTAAACACTCTAATTACTAGAAACATTCTCGACTGTCTAACTACTATTTGTTTTCAATAATATACTTGGTGACTGAATTCAATATTTATATGAATTATGTTTCTTAGGATGAATATTTATTGTTTATATGACTAATTTTCATACATCATTATTGATTTATACAGTGTAAATCGATTCATAATCTGATTAATAATTGAAAAACTTAACTTACTGATTAAAAATGGAATTTAATAGCCAACTGAATACATAAACAGTTAACTGGTTGATTGACTAACTAACTAGCTAACTAACTAACCAACTGACTGATAAGTTATGCAATTATAATAATGTTCAAACAAACACAATGAAAATTGATCCATTAATTCAACCACCATTTTATGTGACTATTTAGTTAACAGGTTAAAATGAGATAATTATCCGAATAAGTAAACAGATATGAATTTACTATGATCGGTCACTAAGTAGTTAGTAATATCATGTTGTGTTGTTCAAAGTGTTAGTTGAATTCGATTGATCAGGTTGGAGTGAAGCTAATTAAACTAAATTATTGAATATCTAGATGCATACGCTTTGAAGGTAGGAATTTAGAAAGCTTGATTGGCTTTTGACAAATTATTTAACTTGTTGAGTAGTTCAGAGATCCTTTTATCGAATACAGTGAAAGTATGGTGCATATCAGTCCTCCCTCTATTACTCTATAGCTAAAAAAAATTATATTTGATAGTTAGAAGATAAGAGTCGGCTGGAGGTTTTCGTTTATGGGTATGTTCAAAACATTTCTCACTCACTATGAAACAACTAAGTGGCCAATACTGTCGTTAGGCATTCAGCATTAGGCGAAGATGGAGAATTGATTAATGAGGTTGTGAATATTCACCAGGTGAATTGTCTGGAACACATATTATGCATGTCTAACCGTCGTCTATTTCGATGAGCAATGTTAGCCAGTGTAAGAGTAAGTTGTGAAAACGTCATGGTCACCCAGTCTAAAACGCGTCGTCAGTCCATGAAGTTGTTAACTGTTTGTCTCAGCCATGCTTGTAGAGTTGGAGTTCTAATGATAGACTGGGTAGTTGACGAAGGTTTGGGAATAAAAGCTCCATAATTACTACCTAGTCACAAAAAGGATCGTAGTATGGGGACGTCCGTCGGTCTGGGCATAGTTTTCACTGCCTGGGCATTCTCTGGATCTGGTCTTCTGCCATCTTTGTCGATTATAAATCCGAGGTAGTGTACATAAATTACATTTCTCTGGACGAAGCCGAAGTCAATATTCGGCCATTCGCGACAGTGCCTGGTCGAGCTTATTTTCTAAGTCTATTCTATCTACTCTCATAATTATTATATCATCTAGATAAGCTGTAGCACCTGGAACATCCTGTAACATAGTATCCATTACTTGCTGAAATATGGATCTTGAATCCCAGGGGTAGTCGATTATACCAGAAAGGGCCCCTTGTGTGTGTTTATGGTGAGCAGTTTTTTACACTCGTCAGCAACAGGAATTTGTAAATAAGCTTCCGATAAACCCAACTTTGCAAAAAGCTTACCTCCATTCAGTTTTGCAAAGAGATCTTTAGGTAGGGGTAATGGATACAGATGAGTTTTTAATGTTTCATTCAACCCGGTTTAGTAACTTTTCTCCAGACTGCGTAGACTTTAAGAAACCGGTTACCGTTCTCTACCATCGAGGTATCATGCTTCAAATCCACTAACCTTTGGCATTCGGTAGATACTTCTTGCAGGGTCATGTTCGGACAATGTTCAAGCTCGCTTAGGATCCTTGTTCGGATGTCAGCATCTTCGGGTGAACGCAGGCCACATATAAATACTAGACATTTAAAGCGGTCCTCAGTCATGGAAGACAACTTAAGCCTCTCACATTCTTGGTTCACAATTCCTGCATGTTTCATCCAGTCATCTCCTGGTTCTTTCGTTATCTTCAAGCATTGGTAACGGATATTAAATAGAGATGACTGTTCTCCAAAGATTTGAGACAGGGTTTTGATTGTTTCATCAAAACTAAAGTCTCTTGGGTTCTTCGGCAGAATCAAGTTACTATAGCGTTTATGTTCTATCATCCCAAGCTTTCTTAGAAGTATTCTGACTTTTGAGGCGTCATCACGTTTGCAGAGATCAATATAGA
Source organism: Schistosoma spindalis (assembly GCA_946903255.1). Taxonomy (NCBI): domain Eukaryota; kingdom Metazoa; phylum Platyhelminthes; class Trematoda; order Strigeidida; family Schistosomatidae; genus Schistosoma; species Schistosoma spindalis. The sequence goes on from OX336424.1 coordinate 10,090,252, forward strand.
ACAAATCTTCATATTTCTTAAACCAATAATCAAAAGTTACACCTGCTGCACCATCAAAATTAAATTCATGGATATCATTAATAACTGAATCAGTATAAGATACTTGTGATTCACCAGAAGCAGGGTTTTGATGGGACAGGCACAATTTCTGCATCAGGGCTTCCGTGATTCTGATTTGGGACTGTTCAAACCTCTTCGCTTGATGCTCCATACAAGCTTCTAGTTGCTCCAAAGAAATATACATTGTATTTTTCCCGTCGCCACTGATAAGCCTTGCTAATTGAACGCTATTTTTGGTTCCTAATTTATTCTCGTAACCCCCAAGCTAGAACGACACAGCGACCTGAACACGAGAGAAAAGGCGTAAAAATATGCGAGAAGCACTTTACTCTAAAGGTTTTTTTAGCACAGAAAATATAGGGTTTTTATAGTATTTTAGATGTACTTGGGCTTCTGGAGAATTCTGGAATGCTACTAAACATAGTAGCAGTATAGTAATCAGCCAATCAGAAACTCTACATGTCACTTTTCACTTTCTTGATGTTTTTGGCTAAACTTCTAGTAAACGCTGATTGGATAAAATGCTTCTTAGTGTTTCCTGACCCTTGCTTGGCTTTTGCGGAAAGTTTTCTGGATCACCCTAACTAGCCTAATCCGAAATTCCGATTGAATTCTGTTGATCAAGTTCAAAAGTGATCACTCAGGTTAGGTGATTCAATATCAAGGGGGATTTGATTCGATGCTGGCTGGTTGAAAAAAACTTACGGCAATCTGTGGATGAAGTTGATTTTGTATTAGTGATAGCTCGTCATTTTCTTTTGGGATTTGCATCAGTGTCACTTTTATTCACGTTATAAAAGTCCTGTTTTGCGAGTTATTTAAAAGCCTAACTTTAAGATCACTAGCAAGCTGTTTTACGTAGATTATAAAATTTTAGCAATGATAGTTTGATAAGTTGTTTCAGCTCTAGTTTAGCAGAAACGAAATAATTCGCACTAATATTCTTTATTTCATTTGATGTGTAATAGATGGAATGTAACTTGTATGGTGATCCAGGATGCATATTTCATCCCATTTGATACTCGTCAGCCGGACGTACCTGCGTCTCAGAGTTGATACTCACTTCGGGACACGAACCTAGTACTATTTGCTTCAAACATCACCGGGTTATCCAATTAGCAGTTAAATTCAGATAGACACTCACTAGTGCAACGAGTGTGAGATTTATTTCAATTAGAAATGGTTTGGATTTTCTCGTTGTTGATATATTTAAATTCTATCAGTGTTAATCGGCATATCGGCATCCTGTTCTAATTGCCTCAATATAGTTATTATGATACAAGTTGATGTAGAATAGATTAAATGAAGCTAATAGTGGAATCCAAGACATGTGTTTCGTCCTGTTCGGGACTCAGCAACCTAAACCCTTTAGCTAAGTGAATGACGCGATGATACTTGAACTAAACGATATCAGATTCGAGTCTCGGAGTGAGCATCAACTCTGGGATACAAATACATCCATATAGTCTGTCCCAAATAGGACGAAACACACGTTTTGGATCTCACCGCTAGTTTCATTCCATCTATTCTGCATTAACTTGTGTCATAATAACTATTCACAGCAAAGGATGCTGATATGACAACTAAGACTGATCAAGTTTCAGTAAAAAATATTAAGAGCGAGATTAAACAAACCATTTCGACTTGGATCGGTCTTCATTCTATGTTTCATACTTGATCACATTCAACACTAATTACAAATAATTTCACAACCTATCTTAGATACAAACCTGTATTAGTCATAGTGTATTATTTTCTCTATGTACTAATTATTGGTGAGACTATGAGAGCTTGCCGTCCATGGACAACCACTAAGGGGATACTTGTCTACAAAAAGAAATACCCTGTGTATAAACATGTCCAGATTATTTTCATGTTTTCTCCATATTCAAAGTCTCAACAAGTTTGACACAAATACTCATCCATCCGTAACATAAGTCAACTTAACTTTATATGCTCTTAAATAATTTTTGAATCTGTTTCATATTTACTGTTTCCAGAATCTGATTCAACGATGTCTCTATTTTAGTGATCACAATAAATCAGTTCATGCAGTTGTACTCTTTTGTGTCAATCATTTAATAAAACACTTGCAACTTTGTCTGATTTCAGTTTATTTGAGAATAAATATCTGAGAAACACTTGTTCCTAATTGATTTTTAACCTCAAGAGAGTGTAAAACCAAATGTTAACATTTTCCTCATTTCTCAAGTCAACAATCATTATTGGAAAATCATACTGACAAGCAGATAATTTTCTTAGTAAGCTATTACTCCTTGCTTAATATGTAGTCAACAGCTCATAGAAATCTTTCAGATCTCGGTCAACATTTAATTTTCAGGCACTTGACTAACAAGCTTCTACTTTCACGTCCATTGGTTAGATTAAAACTAGTCAAGGGCTGTACACCTTAGTAGTTTAGACAGAATCTTATTTGCAAGGTTATCTACCCGTTTTTGGTATTAAAAATTGCAATATCTAGCACTTTTAAGCACTTTCCCGTTTATTTGGAAGATGAGTGCAGTCTATAAGAGTATGATTTTCATCAGGGATCGCATTTTAACTATTTAAAACAATCTGTATATGTCTTCTATGAACACACCAATGCAGCACATACCACTTTGGCGGATGATAAAATGTAAATAAGGTGTAAGTTAGAGTCTAAGTGAAATATTCAATGAAAACAATGCTCTTATTTGCTTCACTCACCCACTGAATGAACGGAGAAATACTCTAAAGTGCCTGATATTGTATACATATTAAGCATTCATAGACACACATACTACCTCGAATCCTTTTATGATTAGTATCATAATACTCATATGTTCACCAGTGAGTAATTTTGCGAAGCAATTCTCACTGTCCTAATGAAAACCCATCAGTTCTTCAATAGAAAAGTAAATATCTAAATATTAAGTAGACAGGGTTTGGGTAAAAACTATTCTATGTGTAGATGATAATGATTGGTTGTCATTCGTTTCCAAGAGTATAACTATACTTTCGGTGGATAACAATTAATTGATACACGTTGGATTAGATTCAATGAAGTTTATTTTTTACCTGATTAGATATAAAACTGACTTTGCTAAGGAACATACTTCTAATGTATGGCATTCTTAATACAGCTTTCCAAATCTTGTACACAACGGAAAATTCAGTTTATGGTCATTCACTAATATTAAAGCAGGAAGAAAGCATAGGTGATATCTGCGGGACAAGAAGTATCCATCCCAACTAACTAGAATACTTGGAAGTGTCTGACATTTACATTGTGGTACCATACTAATCATATCTGACTCCAAATAAAAAAGTATGTGATCCCCTTATCCATGAGTATTTCCTAGGCCTGATCGGAATATACTGATTACTATTAATGTTACGATAGCAACAGTAAGACATGTGTGATAATTGAAATTTTTATTTGGTACCAAGACAACATACAGGCAGATCAGATAAGATTCATAAAAGTTAACGGTAGAACGAAGTGAAGATAATTTTCTTAATCGTTCCCGATACATACAAAAAAAATTTTAAAATGTACAATTATTGAATTATTGGTGACGAACTCGGAGATATACAAAACTAACTTACTACACTACACAACGATCGTCAAATTCAAATGTCATTATAAATACTAACAATAGGTATATACACTTATGCTTCGAGAGAGTTTCAAAACTGTGTATCAAGTTCAACTATTATCCAGTACTAGTTAGTATCACATATTTTTACAAGATGCTATATTTATTTGTTTGTCTTTTAATTCTGACTGCGTGAAGTAGATATTGCTTATTTCAACTAATTTACGAATGAGATAGAAGTCGATAAATAGTGATGAATATTTTGCCAAATTTATTTATTTGTACAGAACATAACTGCTCTACATTATTACATACATCTGCAAAATTCACGAGTCAATCTAAGCTAGACCACCATTGAAAACCTGGAAGCACTGGATAACCGTTTCGTCATAGTATAAGATTCCTCAGCAGTGCACATCCAAGATCTCGCACTCTGGACATGAATTCAGGACCTTCAACCTACAGTCGAATAAGAATATTTAGACTACAGTTTTACAGGAGACAAGTATGTCAGTTAAATCACACTATATTAATCATATTTTTGTTATCAACAGAATATTACATCATTTATGATCGCATTATTTTTTAACTCCATTTCCTAACTAGGATTCAATCAAAGACTTAAATAAGTCATCATTAGTTAGTCTGATAATAAGCATAAAATACTTTTGATTTAGAATGACGAGTATAATCAATCTAATTTCTTAATTAGCCACTAGTTAATTCAGAAATCAGATTTGAATAGATCGTTATGAAAATTTGATCTAACAACTACTATCTATAAATACATTTACAATGTTGTACAAAATATACAGCATTACTGAATAAAATATTAAAATGATATTGGTCCAATAAGAGAGGTGAGTTATTGACTAATTCGAAAAAGGAAAGGAATTCAGAGTTAGAAGTTCTATTAGGTTTATTAAATCGAACTATTCATACAACAGTTGCAAAACTGATCTCATTCACTTTGATTCCAAGTAAAAAATAATTAACTATCTTTCACTTTCTTAACAGTTATAAATCGATGACTTCAGTAAAACTGTGATGTTGTTAAGAGTTCAATGTTGTGATTTAATCAATAGAGTATAAAGTCAGTTAACTCATCTGATATAATCATATCATGTACCAGATTATTAACCTTCTTAATAATTACAACAAAACATCTTTTTGCACTTTGGCCTAGAATAAAAAATCAGCTGTTCCTATAAAATAAGTTCAAAATGAAACTTTTCAAATCTAATAATAGTATCTATTGTTAATAGACTTTATAATTATGACTGATTATGGTTTCTAGTTTTAAAATAACTATTAAAAATGATTAGAGAATGAATATAGTTTAAGAAAGGCGAATGATTCATTAAATGTCAAATAGTTATCTTAAACAATTGTCGACTTTCACAATTGTGATTAAATATTATATATTTGCATAGATAGGGATGGTTTGTCATTAGTATGCTATATATCGATTACTTCAATATTACAAATTGAGAATGTCTTAAAAAAAATCTATACTATCCTGACTTGAATTTCAGTAGAATTCAAATTAGCAACTTCCATTGTTACTTGTTGACATTCCATAGTCAAATTTCCAAGTACTTTTATTTGGTAAATGAAATGTAAGGAATTTTTCATATTTATTAACAATCCACTAAATAGTAGACGATACAGCTAGCTTAGTAACTTGAAAATTGATGAACTTAAGAATCAGAAAATTTCATATTCTTCTCTTCACGAATAGAAGTGATCACACTAAATCATCATGATTATGATCAGTCTCCTATATATATACAGCTTGATAATAAATTCGTTTAAAAGAGATCCCTTTTGTTGAACTTCGTGTTTCAAGGTTAAGTAAACGATTTGAAATATATTTTCATATTTATCTTATATAACTGAAAGTATGGAAATACGAACCAATGGATTTTTATTTTGCTTTAGATTCTCTAAGTAGAAAAGTTAATAATTATAGCTTAATTATTGTTCTGAACTATATCATATGTTGACTAGCTTCAAGAGGTATATCCTGGAGTTCTAGTGAGAAACAGTGACCAGTGGAGTTCAACAGGGTCTGTTGTGAGATAGTAACTCACTGATGACAATGGTGGATGTGGCGCTCAATTTTGTAGATTAGTTGAATTTATACATTAACACCGTTGGATGCTGGCCGGATCAGTGGTCTAATGGTAAAGTGCTCGCGAGCGAGATTGATAGGTCCTGGTTTGGAATCTTGAGAGGCGAGATCATGGATGTGCACTGCTGAGGAGTCCCGAAATAATACGAAACGGTCATCCAGTGCTTTCAGGTTTTCCATGGTGGTCTAGCTTCAATTGACTCATGATTTCAACCATTGAAATTATTATAGTATCCACAAAAACCCTCCTGATATACATATCATATGCGTAAGATTTTGTTAAAATCAATGTGGTTTTAATACCCTAGTTTGTGATTGATTATTATAATAAACTTAATTAACTTTATATTCATCTATATTCCCATTGATTCCTCTGGTAGCCTGATCTTTGACTATATGATGCATTGACCTTTAACTTATAGACTGATAGATTAGTAAAATAGAATAGTGTATTCTTTTTTATACAAAGCAACAATCTCTTTAAAATTTCTAACAAACTAAAAATGGTTAAATTCAATCAGTACAAAAGTGTAGACCAAACAAATCCTTTAGTAAATTGTTTCTATGCCATATTTTTTTTTAGTTCAAAAATTCTCATTGTATTCGGATAAATTATTAGGTATATACACATATCAGTAACCGTGTGATTTGTTCTTTTTTTTTTTTGTTTTTTGTTTTGTTTTTCCAATAATCGGTAGGTTGAATTTAAAATGTTTCCAGTAGTTTTTCGTAGTATGATTATGATAGTTTCGATCAATTACAATTTTATAAATAAGAATATAAGTAACCAGACTGAAATGAAACGTAACATTTTACAATTATAAATAAATAACTATTATAGATTATAATGAATCTTAGTGAATTATATGATTGTTTATGTATATAAAGTAAAGATTAAATCATATATTACCATGGAGGTTTTAGTGTTTTATTAAACATGTGAAAAATGTTGCAAACAAGTGAAGTTATTAGATAATGTACTAGATTTTCATTAGTGTTAAACGATTGAATAAACTAAATGGTACACCCTAGTTTATTTCAAGAATACGGATACTATTCTGATGAAGAAATTGAAATAGATCGAGCAGGTCTCGAGCCTAAGACCTACTGATTTAACCATTAAATTATGATGTTCAAGAAGAAGATTTCTTTGATAAACTTTTCAGGCTGGCTCTCAATTATTAACAAAGAATATATGTGATATTGAAGGAACAAATGTTTTTATCTTGCTCAAACGTTCACTATCCTGGTGTCAATGTCGTAAACTCTAGTAATGATATATATGAACGACGAGGAACCTTTTGTATGGCTGAAGTATTGATACTAATCAGTAATTGGGTAATCATGCATTATACTCAGCATTATGGCCTATATTATTCATTTGTACTTAGTCGCGTTGTATAAGGACAAATTCCACCGTGACTTTCAAGTCGCTTAGCGTAATAGCAACATTTTTAAGTTTATAGACATAATTTGATCATGAGTAAGTAGGTAAAGTAACTTTGATTACCATTCTATAACTAGTATGCAAATAATGATCTTTGTTGGTCAATTATAATTGGAAAATTATCCTGGCAGTGTCTCTAACAGTAATGTGAACTGATGCAGACACGAATTAATGAGGCAATGTGAACTCTTCAAAGGTAGTAGGTATAATTTGTTGACAAGTTATAATGAAACCTAATGGTTTGGATATTATATTTCATAGAGCAACTTATAGCTAACCGAGTATTACGGAAAAAACTTAAAATTCAGATCTACCTGTGATTCTTTCTGTCAATAAAGTAGAAAGAAGTCAGAAATTTTTGACAAATCAGACACTTCACATCGATTTTCCACACCAGTTATTGATTTTTAAGAACCAAAACATGATTTCTTGTAACTTGATTCATTTAGTCTGCGTTTTAGTTTGCATGTTCTTATACATTTATAATTTGAAGGCTTTTGTCAATTCACAGCACACTATACGAAAGAAACATAAGTTCATGAATTGTGAAATATATGGGTGAATAGCACTAGGGATTCATATTTGTAAAACAAAAAGTTCCTCTTTTTAAAGATTATCTGTCTTCGCTATACCAACCTACGAATCAAATGACCTTAATTGGTTACCGCTACCATATTTGATGATGAAGTCGATACATATAAATCAAAGGTTAGTCATGCTTTTACATGGAGCTAACCAAGGTTTTAGTGAGCGACCTCGATAACCTCATTACACGGAGAAATGAAACACATGAATGATTTCCGTCGAAAAAACAACCGCCGACGAAACTTCATCGGGAAGTGCTGATCTAATCCATCTTACTTGCATACTTACTTACACCTGTTATCCCTCGTTGAGGAGCATAGGCCGCTCCCCAGGATTTGCCATCCAAGTCCGTCCTGAATTATCCTTTCCAGTTGTTTACAGTTACCAATCATCTCTTTGACGTCTGCTTCTGATTTCCGAAGTGGTGTGTTCTTTGGTCTTTCTCTTTTGCGTTTCCTCTCACAATTCCAAATTAGTGCTTGCTTCATGATGCAGTTTGGTGATTTCCTCAACGTATGTCCTATTCACCTCCAGCGTCTGATTCATCACCAAGTATAAAATCAACGAAGCTAACACGCAGATAATCCTACTCAAATTAAAAACATTTTCGAGATTGCAAACAGACTATTAAGTGAGCCAGGTTGAGGTGTAACCCACATACCCTAAATAAATCTATGCAAAACAAAGGTTATGGAGACCACAAAAAACAAGGTCACTCGTCAGCCTGTTGACATCTTGAAACAAGCTGTATTCATCAGCCAATAAGAAAAATGAAAAACAACTGCAAGGTTAGGGATTATGTCAGAGGAGAAGATAATCACCATAAATGTTCATACAATAACAACACTATTGTTGTTATTGGCCAATCACAATCCATAAGAACAAAACAAATGGTGAGGTGGAAAAAAGTCGTTCAGTAAATATATATATTTAGTATCAGAAGGGTTTTGTGGATGCTATAGTAATTTCAATAGTTGAAATCACGAGTCAATTGAGACTAGACCATCATGGAAAACCTGGAAGCGCTGAACGGCCGTTTCGTCCTATTGTGGGACTCCTCAGCAGTATGACTGAACTGAGCTGGAAAGTCATCAGAAACCATAGACTCCTGAATATTTGCTCTCAGTCTGTAACTCCTTAGAAGTGCACACCCACAATCTGATATGAGATCTATACCAATACATATAGGTATCATAGTGAATAAGAAACCTTTAGACCACTGAATTAAATTCCAGCTGTTTATCTAGTTTCAATCATATGTCAATATTTTGTGACGATCGTCCAGTTTATCTTTGTGTAATCAAAGTAAACTTTACGATTTACTGATCTCCACAGATCGTTCAGTTAAACAGTTGTCCTGTTTTAAATATTATTTTATCTGTGTTGTTACAATAAGCAGGCCCAAGTAGTAGAAGCATTAACTAACTTCTAATTAATTATTCCGTCTAGCATCATGTTTCAAATTGTATGTCTTGAGGTAGGAATAAATAAAAATAGCTGTTTAATAATATGCCAATAAAAGTCAAATTGAATCGCATTCAAACTATGTTAAGGAACTTTTGAATGATGGCTAGTAGTAGAATCCAAGATCTATATATCATCTTCTTTGGGATTCGTCAGCTGAATATCAATAGGGACTGGTCAAATACAGTCCTTAACATGAATATAGTGTAAATTCAAACTCTTATTTATGCTTAGATAAGAAATATGAAAGAATGAAGATGAATTTATAATTTTAAACATAAAATTTTGCTCAACTATACTTAAGAAACTGAAGTCATCAGTGATAACAATACCATTTTTAGATGCTGAAGTTCTATTCAAGTCTTTTGATAACAATGGCTTTGGTAAGACGTATTGAGTTAGAAATCGTATGTTTGTGAGTTATTTTGGATGCTTTTTAAAACTACTTCGTGTCTAGTATTATGTGAATGACCAGCTATTGCACTATTGAAGGTGTGTTGACCCTTTAGTTTCAATTTTTCTGGAATAGGCTTAGAGATGTGAACATTAACTTTCGTTATTATTATCATAATTTATGTACTTTGTCATGTATATATAAATAGGTATTACAGTTAAAGACAAAAACGGGGAATATTTATTCACAACAAGCATTTTATTTAATGTATTAAGATGAGTTTCGCTGTACATGACACTAATCGTCAGAATTCCCATAAAATAAACAAATGTTCTGGATAATAACCAGATGAATATAGATTAACTATTTTTATAAGAAGATCAGAAAATTTTTGTTTCATTTTATATGAAAACATAAATTATCTACGAGTAGATAAAGAAGATGTAAACCACAGTTTTGAATAATTTGGTACCGATAGTATGACGAAACACAAGGCAGACTGACAATAGTTATAAGTCGTATTAAGTTCGTAACCATTTTATCGCGTCGCAACCTCAGTTTCATCATTATACTCGAGTTGTCCAGTAAACGACAGTGTACATTATTCGAATACATTTTAATTAATAAAATGAGATATACTTGACATCAAGACATATATCACATACCTGGAAGGAATATTGGTTGTCCTCAGGAAACCAAGCATAGTTATTTCAATTTCACGATCTGATTCATTTCATATGACTTAATAGTAAACCTTTTACAAAGATAGATCAAATACATCTGTTAATTATTCAGATATTATTCTAAAAGTTAAACCGCGTAAACTATGTAATAGCATTATTTCTTACAAAGTGGATGTTGTTTTCATCAATTTACATAAGAACTTAGATTATCAATTAAGCCTAAGTAAATGTATGTAGACAACTACGGATATGTATCTGATTAAGAAAATGTAAAAATACTGGTTCATATGAATTCTAAGTACATCAGTGAGTTTCTAAAAATGTAATCCGAAACCAGGTAATGGATACACCGATAAAAAACCAATCATTCAGCTCATGCAAATAAATTACATAAATAACCCATACAAAATGAATAAAAATTTAAAATCATACATTAAGTTCAAAAATACAACTAATCACTAAAATGGCTATTCGAATAAACCTGTAGAATAATATTAATCTTAAAACTATCACTACTGTTTAAAATATACACTAATGATTTTGTCTAGAAGGATTATAAAATGTTTCTCAATTATAAATAAATAATATATTTGTAATATCCCAATGAGTAGAAAAATTAGATTTTCTGACGTTTCGTGACTCAGTGTAAGTCACTTCTTTAATTATATTGATCAGATTCCCAGGGTTACAACTAAAGTGAATTGGCAAATCACTAATATTGAATAAGTTATACTTATCAGCTTAGTTTTTTTCCAGTACTTCAAAAGTTCAATGATTACAGTTTTAAAGTGTGAAAACATTTCTAATGTATGAAATTTCTTTCATATTATTATTATTCTATTCTCCTAGACATTTTTTTCCAGTCATAAATGATATGACATGTTTAATCACAATTGATTGATCACTTCGTAGTGATCAATGTTATATATATATATATATATATATATATATATATATATATATATATATATATATATATATATATCATTTCCTTCTTAGTGCAAATCAAATCCTATCGACCAAATTGCGATATAGCCACCAGTCTTTGACTGTGAAGCTTTATGAAACGAGATCAAATCCATCAGAGAGTATTAGTTCCCCTCAAGATTATAGGATAACACCTTGTTGACAAGTGCTAAGTAGCATGAAACCCAGAGGTCCAGGGTTTCTTGTTGACTACCTCCAACCACCATCTTATCTCAAATGTTTAATACACAATAAAACAAACTTTATTACAGCCTTTCGTTTACTGTTTTAATTTTCTTTTATAAGGTTTGTATATTAAATGTAAGCCAAATGATCTGAAAGTCAACTATGTACATTATTTATGTTATTTATTGAATAGTCCTTAAATAATTAATATTTCTTTTATTTCATAATGAACAGTTACAATAATGTAAGACAAATATTATCTATAATCATCTATTGTTATAATAATTTCTAAGTATATTCCTTTAAATTTACTTCATTTAATTAATCAATATTTCACACTTTATTAGCTTGCCAAATATTGATTTTATCCATATACATATATTTATTATTTTATGTTATATAAAAAATAACTAGTATCCATATTAGCTTTATTTATCAATGTTCAATATTCAATTCTCAATTTGTTTAACTGTATAGTATTTCAATTCGTTTTTCTTTCAACATTTCCACAGAGTGTTCTTAAAGTGACCAAAAATAAATTTTTTAAATTTTGTCTGCGTTTTTTAAAAATTTTCTTTTTCAAAAAAAAAGAATAAAAATGACATACATTTTTTAATTAAATTTACTTGGTGTTGTTTTACTTGTATCTTCCTATTGTTATTTAGGACCGCAATTGATCAGTCACATGTTGGTATATGTGCATCCTGTGAGGATTGCCTCGACATAGCCTTAAGTAACAAGCTTTTTAAGCAAAAATGGATAGTGGCTAACAGTAGAATCCAGGATGCGCGTTTCGTCTTATTTTGTATGCACATATGCCAACATGAGGCTGGTGAATTGCATTTTTAAATGACAATGGGAAGATACAAGTAAAAAAACACCAAGTGAGTTTAGACTTCACCCTATTGCACAATCAGGTGGCTATCAGGACTCAGTAGCTAAGTCGTTATTGCGATGGTATTTGAAGAGAATAGTACTGGATTCGAGTTCCGGAGTGAACATCAGCTCTGGGATGCAGAAAAATCCAGCTGACGAGTCCCAAACAAGACGAAACGCGCGTCTAAACTGGATTCCACTGCTAGCCACTAACCATCTTTGTTTAAGAATTTCAATGTGTGATGTCTCAAATAACCATGTAAATCTTGTATGGTTAACTAATTTACTAAATTTAGTAACGGGACTTGTAAATGATTAATTAAATTCATTCACTAAACCTTTTTGTAAACTATAATCTACAGTTTATAAATTATCCTTCTTATAGATTCAAGGGAATTTGTATCATTGTCAAGAGTGGATTTAATTCTATTGATTCCTTCACAAAATCAACAATTTCTCTTGTAATTTTCTTACTTAATAACCTTTTTGTCTTTTTCTTCTTAACATTTTCAGCGACCTAATGATTCACATCCATAAGAAATGCGACGTCTTCAATAACTTTTCTTTATAAGGCATTGTCTCTTCGCATTCGAAATTATATTGTTTTTTTCTATTCATCTCTGGCGTGTAAGGATTATAGAAAAAAAAATTAAAAACGCTGTGATTATTTCAAAAAACACAGAATAAATTTTTAAAAATTCTTTGGGTTGGAATCTCTTGAGGCGAGATCGTGGATGTGCACTGCTGAGGAGCCCCACAGTAGGACGAAACGGCCATCCAGTGCTTCCAGGTTTTCAATAGTGGTCTAGCGTTAACTGACTCATGATCTCAACCATTGAAATTACTATAATATCCACAAAACCCCTTCTGATATTAATCAACATATGCTCACTAGTGACTGACTTCAAGAGGCATTTCCTGGAGGTCCAGTGAAATACAGTGAACAATGGAGTTCAGTCAAGTCTGTTGTGAGATAGTAGCTCACTGATGACAATGGTGGATTTGTCGCCCAATTTCCTGTATTGGTTGAAGTTAGACATTAACACCGTTGTATGCTGACCGGCTCAGTGGTTTAATGGTTAAACGTTCGCGCGCGAGACTGATATGTCTTGCGTTTAAATCTCGTGAGACTCGGTCGTGGATGTGCACTGCTGAGGATTCCCACAATAGAACGAAACGGCCGTTCAGTTCTTTCAGGTTTTTAATGATGGTTTAGCTTCAATTGACTCCTGATCTCAACTATTGAAATTATTTTAAAAATCCCTATTGAAATTTCGTAAAACGAGTTGAAATACTTTATATATTACTCGAATAAGGTTATATATTAGTTTCTTTTTTAAACATTTTAGTTAAGAATATTGACCAATTAAAAGAATATGGAAAGTTCAATAATGCATAATTTAAATAAAATCGCATAAATAGGCTAAAGAAGGTTATTTATATGTTCCATTCATTATTGATTTGTTTACTTAGTTTATTTATTTTAAAAAAGAAAGAAATTTTAAAGCAATTAGTCCCTTTAATAAATTTCACCTACTATGAGAGATAACAAACCAGATTCCAGTGGACGAAGAAGTCAGGAAGAAGCGCTGGAAGTGGATAGGACACACATTGAGGGAAACATCCAACGGCGTCACAAGACAAGCCTCACATGGAATCCTCAAGGCCAAAGGAGAAGAGGAAGACCAAAAGACACATTACATCGAGAAACAGAGACAGACATGAGAAGAATGAACAAAAATTGGATAGAACTGGAAAGGAAGGCCTAGAACAGAGTGGGTTGGAGAATGCTGGTTGGCGGCCTATGCTAACTTGTTTACCGACGTCTGATGCTTGTATTATTATTATTATTATTATTATTATTATTATTATTATTATTATTATTATTATTATTATTATTATTAAGGATTCTAATTATCCTGTTGTTGACTGTCATTTCTGAGTTTTGATAAGATTTTTCCGAAATACGTGTTGATTGTGTAGAGATTGATATCTTTGCCTACGCGCTAAAAGGACTGAGACAATCAGCTGAACATTCGAGATTAGGGTTTTAGTACATCTGCTGATACTTGTTGGGAAGAAATGTATCCGAGCTTAAAAAGAATTTGGCTATTCAAGTTTTGATAATCTTATCTTACCAAATGAAACTGACTTGCGATAGGATTCGATTGATTGCATCAAAATAAAGTAATCAGCGAGATATAAGCGTATCTTACTGCCCAATCATTATCACTGCTTATACTATATAGATCTATGCTATGGATATTTTCTACTTATTTTCATGCTTTTAATCAAACCAATGAGCTACAGAAAACGCAAAGGTCCTTGGCAATATCCATCTAACGTGTAAATATTTTTCATCATTTCATAACAACTTTCTATTTGAATAGGTTGTCGAGTAGTTCAATTTTTGGGTTTAAATGTTCAATAGAACTCTGAAAGGGATAGATGCTATTACTTACCCCATGTTTAAAATATTTTAGACTCATCTCCTTCCAACAGTTAGATGTGTTTGAACCAAATTAATTCCATATATTTAGCACATACGGTTTCTAATGTGTTTAAGCTTCTTTAATCAAATATTTTAACAATACTTTTTAATTTAATAGTTGAATTCATAAATCAATTGAAGCTAGACCACCGTGGAAAACCTGGAAGCACTGAACAGTGAAACCGGCGCGTGAGAATGACGGGTCCTGGGTTCGAATCCCGTGAGTCGGGACCGTGGATGCGCACTTCTGAGGAGTCCCATACTAGGACAAAACGGCCATCCAGTGTTTTCAGGTTTTTCATGGTCGTATAGCTTCAACTGACTCATAAATTCAACTATTGGAATTACTATAATATCCACAAAACCCCTCTCTAATTAAAATATCTTTCAGACAGTTTCGGTTGTGGACTGATTTCCGATAGTCAGTCATTAAAAACCGAGTAGCATTAGACACTTAATTCTTTTTCTAGTCTAGGAATCGTCAACAGTATCAGGATCGAGACAGTTATCATCAACATTAATAGATGATTATTATAATGTATTATAATTTGAATGAAGTTGGATTTATGAAGCATTACTTTCCAATTGATTAGTTCAAGTTTAATTTCCTGTATAGTCACTTTTGTCTAATGTTATAAAGTTTCAGAGTTATCTCCGAAATTGAATGAATCTTTTTAATCAACTAAATAAAAAAAAAATCAATATTTTATTTCCAAATAATAAAATAGATCATAAGAACATGCCCTACATGTCATTGAAACAGAAAACACTTTTAAACCATTGACCTAATTTTAACTTTGAGTTTGATTCATTAAAATGTTAAAATTTATCTTGAACACCTAGTTATTTTGTGTTTGAAAGTGAAAAATCAATCAAGAACTTTTATAGATAAAAATGATTATTTTAACCTATGAACCATTTCAAAGAAATAAAACATTTTTTATTGTAATTTACTCTCTTCAAATTCTGAACATTAGATTGATCAAAGTATATTCTATGTTTGAAGTGATTACTAGTTCACCAAGTGTGCGAACGGAACTAAGACTCTGTGACCAAAGACCAATAAGCTAGATATCATGATGAACTCCGGCTCCGCTAATTAGAGAGAGAAGTCGAAGTTTGGAACGGAGAAGTATATTCCATAAGTAGCCAGAAGTACGAGTGATCACAACAAACACAAATCAAACGTTATATATATACAGCATAAAACTGTCCTTGGGAAGCGTTACAAAATAGCATGCTAAAAGACACAAATAGCGTTTAAAATTCTCCCAAGTGGGAAATACGACATAAAGGTGAAAACAGCGCTTTTGGCTTGAAAACAAAGAAATTCAAATTTTCAAGTTAAAATTACAAAAATAAGGTATTTACCAAGTTAGTTTTGTGGATCTAACATCCCCAACAGTATAAAATTATACTTTAAAGATTTTCATGAGTATCTCATTGATTTCTTACCAATGCAGCTTAAAAGAGAAAATTTTTAAAGGTATTCAATAGTCCTTATCATCATAAGAATATCAAGAAATGACAAAAAAATTATGACTGGAAAAACAGAATTTTTAAACTTACTTTAACAAATTTACTACATAGATATATGGACAAAACGACTAGTAGTCGATTCTATCGAAATAATAATTTTACTATAGATCAAATAGATAACTATTTTCATAGACTTGATATTACGAATTAATTTTAGCTAGACTACCACCGGAAACCAGAAGACATTGAACAGATGATTCGTATCAGTATGAACTCCAAAACAGTGCGCATCTACGACCCTGCTCGCGAGACTCGAGACTAGGACCTTCAACCTTGTGCACAGAAGCTTAAACCCTGAATTACTGAGTTATCATCTAACAATCTTCATGTCTAACGCCAATAAGCTCTTGATATTTCTCAATCCTCATTCATTTCCTGCATTGGATAACTGTCTCATATCCGACACGGGTTAAACTCCACTGATCACGGTTTCTCATTAGAACTCCAAAAGTTGGATCTTGAAGCCAATCACCAGTAAACAAATGATATGGAATATATTTAGATACATTTTAAGACTTAATTTTTAAGGAATTAAAATATTTTCATCACTTAAAATCTTGTATAACTGTGTTATTCAAGAATCTTACTTATATTACACACTTTTTTCTATTTATGAATTCGAATTAGGTCAGAAAAGTCTATAATGGTAGCAGAATAGTAAGAAGAATAATAATAATTCACATACAGCTTACAATAATATGAGTGATGTACATGTTTGATATCGCATTTTCAGAAAAGTAATGATATGGTCTTGAACTGACTAGAAGGTATTATTGTTAAAAAGGAATAAACATGAAAGGAATTTCGTGAGATTATAATTTATGGACGAACTAATTAGATTTACGATAACATGCCTTAGATTTTGGCGCGAAATTCCTTCACCCACTTGGCTAAATAGAGTCTTGGCATTATAGCTTATGTCAGTTAGTAATGAAAACCCTAATTCTAATTCCTAACCCTAACAATCAACTGTAAATCATAGTCCTTATTCTTCAAACTGCTTTATTATCCTCATTTAGCACTAATAAGTAGGTAGACACTCTCAAGGTCATTCTAACGTCATTTAGAGGTCGTCCATAAATTATAGTTTCACCAGAAATTTACTAAACATTCCAAACGATTGATAGTTTACAGAGTAAGTTTTTGAATATTTTACTATACACAAATTAAAATTATTTAAACAACTAATATCATAGATTACTTAATTCCAACTACTAGAAAAAAAAGAACATTGGTTAACACATTAAAATGAATAAACTTCAAATAAGAAACAAGCATAAAAGATCATCATTTGAAATTGTGAAATAGATTGTTAGATATTTAATACGTAAGTTGATTGAAGCATAGAAAAATTGTTCCGTTTTAGAATGATTAAATGAATAATTTGTTTATCATTTAGTAACTTGCTCGTAAGCTTAATAATATTGTATTTAAAGTAGGTAGTGTCAGTTACTATGTTAAGCCCATATGCCTTATTCTAGCTTTCGGACAAACCAATCTATTCATTTTACTTGAGTCATATTCTGACCTTGTTAATTATTCGTTTATCAATCTTGACTGTTTTTATATGAGCGCATATGTGTGTGTACATTTCTTATCCTATTCATCACATGCATGTAGCCTATTTTTGTGTGACTATAAATATTGATCAACGCTTGACTAAATGGAGTTGGATTACTCTCCATCTCCACTACGTGTCGTTCTGTTTCGTTCTATTCCATTCGCTTCATATACAAAATATATCTATTCAAAAGTCCATTGTCGTTATTTGACTTACTTAATTCCGTTATTGACTAATGCGATTTAAGTCGATGATTATATACGAGGATCGGCGACATATATATTTCAATAACGATAATTCATACTATTTACTTGGAGTCAGATCTCGGGCCACTAAAGTGGAGAGCCCGTCAACAAACATCGTCTGATCTAAATGACGACAAAATAAAGGGCCTCACAAGTAGCATTTAGTCTAAAATCTTTCCAGTCAGGTTATCATACACGAAGTTAGTAGAAATCTACCATATGATTTATTTTATTCTCTTATGTTGGATCTTTTCATAATTATTAATCAACTTTTTAGAATAACTATTTATCAAACAAATCCTAGTTTTGCATTTTTAACACTCGAAACATTGTACTAGTAAATGAAGTCATTTGATTTTCTATTTGAGTTTTAATAGTTGAATTCATGAGTCGAGCTAAGTTAGACCACCATTTAAAATGTGGAAGCACTAGATGACCGTTTCGACCTAGTGTTGGGACTCTGTAATGCTCGTCCATGATCCTATACTCGTGATTTCAATCCACGATTTTCATTCTCGTTCACGAACACTTAACCTCTATACCATTGAGCCGGTCGGTATTCAACGGTGTTAATGTCTAATTTCAACCAATCCACGTAATTAAACGACCATCTCCCATTGTTTTCTATGGGTAACTGCCACACACCCGACACGGGTTAAACTCCACTGATCACAGCTTCTCATTAGAACTCTAAGAGATCCATCTTAAAGCTAGTCACTAGTGAGCACAGATAAAGACAAACATTGAATATCTTATTTACCTACAAGTATTCATATGTAAATATTGTAGTTGAAGTAATTTTAGCATTTACCTGACAGTTTGAATAAGGTTAAACCAGATATTTGAATGAACTACCTTTTATTAAATGAAATGATTTAATACATCATTTTTACATGTGAATTCTTTATTATACTTGATGCCCAATTGTATTATTATTGTTGTTGTTCTTCGTTTCATCTCCTAAAAATATTCAATATTTACATTAAAAAGGCGTGAAAGGGCTGAAACACTAAATTCAGTAAAGGCAAAAATTCTTTTCTGTTTTGAATAATATTTTCAGCTTATTAACACACACACACTTGTGATATTATTCCGTATAGTATAAAAGTTAGTGAATATTAGATTAGTTAATCATGGGTCACGTTTATCTATTCTCTTAATGCTTAGTTCTGTCAATCAATTTGTAATATACTTGCCAGTCTAAATAACTGGGTAGTGCATTTACTATGCTTTGATATCAGTTTCTTAAAAGTAATCAATAGTAAGCTCTACTTGACCTAGGATTTATCATAATTGTCATTTATTAACAAGGTTTATGTCAAACCTTGAAAGGCTGAAGCATTTATCACTCAGTGTAACAATCAGTCACTACACACCTGTAGGACTGAGATTTTTTTTACCGTGGTTGGTTATTGAGTAGTAAACAATTTTATGCTTGTCTGTTTCATAGTTTTGATAAAAATCTATAGATCACCTGAAGTGGATTCGAATGACATTGGAACCATCTGTTACCTCAAGATTAAGAAAACATTATCCTGAAGAGTTCTGTAAAATTATGGTCCACTATTAGATGATGGTTGGAGGTAGTCGACAGGAAACCCTGGACCCGGGTTTCGTGCTACTTGGCACTCGTCAGAAAGGTGCACCTGTAATCTTTGAGGGAACTGGTGCTCCCTGGAGGATTCGGTCAGTCGCTTAATCTTGACTTACTTACTTATTACTTAAGTATGTGTATGAGGTCGTTATGCTTATTGAAGTCAAAGGAATCATTGTCACGAAATAGAATTTTCAACATGATTAACCTTCAAGAGAATTTGTATTTTAATCCAGGAAACAAACTAAATAAAGTGGATTGAGTTAAACATGATAAATATATATAATTGTTGATATGGTGGATTAAAATAAATATACTTTTTATCGATTATATTGCTTTTTATAAAGGACAATTGATAGTGATATTCTGATCATCTGCTGATCTCATCTTAGTTCTTGCCTGAATAAAATGTCTAAAGTTCATAGGAACTTCGAGATATTTAGCTGGTGAGTCACCGATGGAATGAAAGACCAGTTCTACAATCTAGCTTTAACTAATTTCCTTATTTCTATATCGGGATCCTGGATGCGTACCGTTGAAGAGTCACATTCTAGAAAGAAATAGCTGTCAATTGCTTCTAAGTTTCCAATGATTATCTGACTTGGATCAGTTTGTGATTTTAATGAAATTCAACGATCTCTATAATCTCACATTGACAAAAAGAAATTCTGTTTATTTATTCGTATGCATTGAATAAGCTTAGATATATTTCTTTAGGAAATTCCTACTTATTGATTTGTTTCCTACATGTACTAAATCTCAAGTGATAATTCGTTGTTTATAAAATTGATTACGTTCAATCTGAGACTAGATACCAACCAAAGTTACATAGTTAGTTAGATAGTATTGTACTCACTAAAAACACGAAGGTTCTATAACTTGATTACTTGAGATATTGGAATTCCAAACTATGGCTAAGTATGTATACACTCATATTAGATTTTTAATTATAACTTAGTTTAGATGCGTCAGTTATGAAAACTAACCACTGGGAGTCTAGATTAGATGATGTCTCATCACAGAACTACATAGTGTTTAGAAAGCAAACATTATTAAGAAAGTAACATTTCCTAACATGTCTCGAACAGGTATGACACCGAACAAGAACGCTACGAATTATTTGTTTCAATATGTAAAAGTAAATATATACTTCTCATAGACAGACTATTATGTTTTCCTATAAAATTGTACTGTTTGTTTAGTTATGTATATCAATAGACAATTGGAAGACGATCTATAAAAAGTATTCCAACTGGGAATGTTTGAAGAAACATTTGCTTATGACAACTTATTATTCAAGCCTAGTTCTTGCACATTCACAAGTCATACTCTATCATAGGCCTTTGAAAGTATAATTCAATCAGATAGTGATATATGAATATTCTTAAGTATTTGGACAAACGGTTTGATAGAAACTAATGTCATGCTTGGGTAGAACTAAATAGTCAAATGAATTTGGAAAAACAGAAGGACAGTAAATTCAATATTGATTTTCATTTGGCTACATACAAATGAATTGAGCAGTCAGTCAAATGTAAGGTTATGTAAGGTCATATAAATAGATGATTATAGTGTGTCAGAATGGGAACAAATGTAATAAGAGGGTGAACACAGTAAAAATATACAAAAAATGTCTAATAGACTTGACAATAAGAATACTACGTGATGTAGGCATGTTAAACACAATATGGATATTTCGTAAAAGATAAAAGAAGCAAACAGAGTTAGAATAAAAGATACTGTTAATGAGAAAAAGACATCAGTTCAAATGAGTGGTTTACCGCTATTGCCACCTTGAATGTAATTTTAAGTTTCAGTAGTTTAATGCTTTGAAAATGAGTTGAAAGCTAATGGAAGACTGAAAATAATTCTCCAGTAACAAAATGAGTAAGGATAGTATTCTCTATAAATTAAATTACATCTATCTATTATTGTTTTGGAGGAGTGAAAAGAATTGCAAATTCTTATTGGTACTAATTTAATAGTTGAAATCATGAGTCAATTGAAGCTAGACCACCATGGAAAACTTGGAATCACTGGATGGCCTTTTCATCCTAGTATGCGACTCCTTATTGATACACTTTTCAATATTAATTTATTCCCAATTCATTTAATGAAGAAATAAGATTAAATATCTTTCTGTTAAGCTCATTTAGTTGACGTATTGTAACACCTCTGTTTAAATGACTCCAAAAATCAACCATTAAGTTCAGAGTTTTATTTTTTCCTGTAATTAATCTTGATATTCAATATGAAATTATTAAAATTATCATGTTAATTAAGTAAGAAAAAGATAACGAATTCAACTAACAAGTTTTGGAATGCATTGACATAAATATGAAACTATAAAATGTGAAGAAATTAGGTACGCCTTAGAAAAAGTGCTAAATTGTTTCAACTTGTGCCCTGTGTCTTATTAATCTATAACGTAATGATACCACCAATTAGAGAATAGTGAATTATCGATTGGACCAATGATGGATAAAAACCCGTAATAGCAGTCTAGAGTCCTTATCGGTCCTGCTTCCCGCCTAGCTGAGCCTGTTACATTCAGAACACCAATCTCAGCCTCTGTGATATGAATCGTGTATTTCAAACATACTGGGTTTATATACTAACCAAACAGACCACAACGTAGCACAAAATAGAAAATAACATTTGTACAAAATTTGGCCAAATGTGGCTGTGAATGTGGAAGGCAGTGACTAATAGACAATGCATAATTCAAGAATGGTAAATTGTATAATAATAGTTCATAGGTCAAAATAAAGCTTATAATAAGAGGGACACGAATATGAATAGTTTAGTTACTTAACAGTTATACAATGAAAATATACGTATAGTATTAGTCCATAAATGGATCCCAAAAGTTACCATTCATTATTCTCATCGAGATATAACATAAATAATATAATAATTAAAAACATCATGAGTCAGTTGAAGCTAGACCACCATGGAAAACCTGGAAGCACTGGACGGCCGTTTCGTCCCATTGTGGGACTCCTCAGCAGTGCGCATCCACGACCTCGCCCCCTGCGAGATTCGAACCCAGGACCTACTGGTTTCGCGCACGAGCACTTAACAACTAGACCACTGAGCCGGCATTCAACGGTGTTAATGTCTAACTTCAACTAATCCACGAAATTGAGCGACACATCCACCATTGTCTTCAGTGAGTTACTATCCCACAACAGACCTGGTTGAACTCCACTGGTCACTACTTCTCACTAGAACTCCAGGATATACCTCTTGAAGCCAGTCACTAGTGAGCATATGTTGATTAATATCAGAAGGGGTTTTGTGGAGATTGTAGTAATTTCAATGATTAAGATCATGAGTCAGTTGAAGCTAGTGACTGGCTTCAAGAGGTATATCCTGGAGTTCTAGTGAGAAGTAGTGACCAGTGGAGTTCAACCAGGTCTGTTGTGGGATAGTAACTCACTGAAGACAATGGTGGATGTGTCGCTCAATTTCGTGGATTAGTTGAAGTTAGACATTAACACCGTTGAATGCCGGCTCAGTGGTCTAGTTGTTAAGTGCTCGTGCGCGAAACCAGTAGGTCCTGGGTTCGAATCTCGCAGGGGGCGAGGTCGTGGATGCGCACTGCTGAGGAGTCCCACAATGGGACGAAACGGCCGTCCAGTGCTTCCAGGTTTTCCATGGTGGTCTAGCTTCAACTGACTCATGATCTTAATCATTGAAATTACTACAATCTCCACAAAACCCCTTCTGATAAAAATATCAGATTAAATTACTTCCTATTTTGTACTTGAATGCATAAGTTTAAATTCATCTTAATATGAAGACTACGCAATATTGTTAACACGTAGTCATAAATAAAATTAAGTTTATTATAAGTGAAATCTTATGATGACTACTTTATATTTTGTCTTTTTGGATCGGAGGTTCAATTATCGATTTTTTTATAGATTCAATCGATTTGTGATACAACACGATTATTATTCAATAATTTTTTTCCTTTCATTTGATCATTAAACTTTTGTTCATTATTAATGAAATCTATCTGGATGAATTTATTAACATTCTCTTGAAAGTTCGTACAACAGACTCGTTGCATGTTTCCTCGAATATATTACTAAATTTAAGATAATTGCAGATTACCGAGTTTTCTAGACAATTCTTTTAATAGCTATAATCTAGAAGTTGATCGATTTTGATCTTTTGCTAGATAAAGTCTGCTTGAATTGAACTGTTTCAATAAACCCGTATATTTGACCCCCTGGTACTAACTAGTTGGGCTAGTATTGTTATCAACTGAATGAAATACACTAGATGGTTTGAAAATTATTTAAATTTAGAGTTAGATTAACGATAGAAGCATCACACTAAACACTTGTAAAACATTCATATATTATCTATGTATAACAAATAAGTATATATTGAATTTGTGCAAAGTTTTAAGTTGTCAAAAAAATTTGCCCTAATTAGTTCAAATTGAAAACATAATGTTATTCTTTCAGTTCAGATCAATAATAAGAGTAATGAATTTGAAGATTCAAGGTATAGATTAGTTTTCGTTACTTTTTAATTCACTCAACGATAAAGATTGACGTTTAATATATTTTTATTTCTTTTATTCTTTCTGGTTAGCGTTTTTTTAGCGAGTTAGTTTTCTACGGGATGGGGTCGCTAACCCCATGTCCAACCCTCCTCCTTTATCCGGGCTTGGGACGGGCAATAGCCCCAGGGGGCTCCAGGTGGAGTGATTTATTAACAGCTATCTATGCAAAATATATTTTATCGTGATTAATGGATGTGATACCAAGCGATAATGTAAATTTACCATGTCTATCAGTATTGGGCTATTGGAAACGAAAAAGTATCTACTGATTTCAATAGTTAACTAACTTAAATCATTCTGTATTTTGACTAAAATTCGATCTTTAAAAATCCTCCTATACAAATAATAATTATGTACTGACTAATAAATAGAGTAAATATGAAATTTGTGAAGTTCTAATAAAAAGCCGTGACCATTGCAGTTTAGGGATGTTGAGTATGAGACAGTTATTTACCATAGGCAATGGATCATGGTTGAGGAATATTGTGAATTAATTAAAATTAGATATGAGCACTGTTAGATGTCGGCTTATTGGTTCAGAGGTTAACTGTTCACACATGAGATCGGAGATATTGTGTTCGATCCTAACGACTGGGTCTTGGATGGGCACTTCTGAGGATTGCCACACTAGAACGAAACGACTATTTATCGTTTTTGAGTTTTCAATGGTGGTCTGGCTAAGATCAATTCATGATTTAAACTGAAAGTTCTAGAATCTCTACAAATCTACTATACTAATCTTAACTTTATTTTACTTCGACAATAATCCTAAATCTAATAAACTGTAATTTCAAATTAACTTGAATATTTTTTGGAACATTAATTTGAATTTATAACTATAGAAAGTGATGAGAACTTATTGAAAAGAATATTCTTTGTTCATATGTCCATATTTTCAGGATGATCAAAATTTTTCAAAGATAACAAAGAAAAATGTTGTTTGATGCTATTTATTGTTGATGTCAGTATGTGTCAGTTTAAGTCTCTGAACTAAAAATAGATAAATCGATCAAAGTAGTATAACTAGTTGGTCCAAAGATACAGTGATCTCCATTAAACTTATAGACTTCGGGTTCAGTCGTTCCAGGCGTCCAGTTCAGTGCCCACTAATTTATAATGATTTCATAGGTGAAATCAACTTATGAAGTCTAACCTTATATTTACGGGATTATTATTATTAGCTTTATTCAGTGTTATATTTTTGAAATAATGTAAACTTCACAGTACGAACTATTTCAAAAACTTTCCGTCTCTTATGTTTTTACCGTACCTCATGAGAAATGCTGAGCAATCGCCAGTTAGACATTAGTAGTTCAGGAACCGACATCTGAATAATGTACATTCTTTTCGATGAATATTGCCAGCAACCACAATGTCTCTGATTGAGCTCTTTTGTAACTTATACAGCGAAAGGTCGTAAACTTTTCACAAACGCACCTGAATAGGTTATGTAATTAATTGACATAATGCTATTGTTAAAACAATGAAAAAAAAGATAAATTGTTGAAATATCTAGATAGCAGGAACAGGTAGCCCAGATATTCAAGCAAGCCGCCTTATGGATCACCTATGAACCTTTACATGCTTTATCTACGACGACTTTGTGGTGAATGTAAAATATAATTTTGTTCAATAAAGATGAAACTCATCTGTTCATGCACTTTACTTTCAACAAATCGGTCAGAGTTTCGTACATCAAATCCATCTGTAGAGGTTTAAATAATCAGGTATTTTGACATTTGGATTTGGGTCAATACTTGGAGCCCCTAACCCAGCATTTTAAATATCATCGGAATTTTGGTCAAGTATTATTCCATTTTGTACTACTGAATAAATAATCCATTGCATCACCTAAAACTCTGTACTGATTGGATGGGATTTGTCAAACAAACTTCAAACTTCTTCAGCTGAACGTTGTTGCATGTAATGCAAATGGACAATCGTTATGTTCACAATTTACCTATACCTGGACTCTTAGGAAAGGTCGGAAAGATTGTCAGTTTGTGATACGGCTCACGAAGAATGAACAGTATTTTCATTAGATTAGTGTCTGTTTGTTCATTACAATTTTTTAAGGAGGGTCAAAGAAACTTTGTAGCCTCAATAAGTTCAGAAGTTATCAGAAATGGATCTGAACGCAAGTTAGTAGTTATTCTACCTTAATTTTTTATTCCATTTACCAGTAATATTGAGATTCGCATTCTAAATGAGTTAAATCTACTTCAGTAATATTCTCACTTGGATACATCTATTCCTTTATAGTAGTGCCATTTCATTTTTTTGTAACGCATTTACTAATGACTTTCTGTAACAAATTTTCAGATCGGTTTTTTCTAACTTCCATTATTTTATTCAGAAACTGACTGACCTGGGAAAACTTGTCTGAATTGTTGAAAGAACACTGAATTTATTATTTTTATCATTACCGTAAATTAACATGTATGTTGGTCAAATAGATAATGATACCTATTATAAAACGCTGTACAAAAAGGATTTTTTCAATCGATTGACTATATCTGAGATACATATAAATACTACAGACGCTTTTTTTATTACATCGGATTTTCTTGAGACACGAATATTCTCTTATAAAATCCAGTCTCTTCTCTTTTGTGTGTCTGTGTAGGTGTGTAATCGTGTATTAGTAATTCAACTTATCTATTCGCGTGAAATCAGTACCCATAGTAAATGTTCGTTAATCTTATTTTAACAATTTAGATCATGAGTCAATTGAAGCTGGACCACCATGGAAAACCTGGAAGCACTGTATGATCGTTTCGTCCTATTGTGGGACTCCTCAGCAGTGCACATCCACGACCAAGCCTTGCGAGATTCCAAACCAGGACCTATCAATCTCTCTCTCTCAGGCACTTAACCATTAGACCACTGATCCGGTCGGCATCCAACGGTGTTAATGTCTAACTGCAACCAATCCACGAAATCGTGCTACCATCTTCTACTGTACTGAGGTAGATACCTTTCTCTACCCGACACGGACTAGCTCCACTGGTCACGGCTTCATATTTTTCGTATTGCATCATCTAAACAACGAATTTCCAAATAATTTCGTTAGTCAAACCTTTATGAAAAATGACTAAGTGTTATATATAAATATATGTAAATTAATTTTTGTGGTTATTTCTTCAAATAGGACACAGCTACCATTTGAATTAATTACACCTAAATGACCATCACCAGAATAATAATATATTTTCACAAAATAGACAATGTTTCATAATTTATTATTTATTATTTATTTATTTGAACACATAAATATTGGTACAGAGGGGCACCAAATATATATGCGCCACACAAAACAATGATAATTTGAAGAGAAGGAGGAAAGAGAAAAAAAAAAGTAATGAACGTGGGGAATTATAAAAAAAAAGGGAGAGAGAGAGAACAATGGTGGGGGAAACGGAAAGGTACAATCAGAAGAGATCTTTCAGTTAAGGAAGATATAAACAGTTTTTATGAAGAAAGTAAGAGGTTACAACACGATCGCCACTGGCTTCTATTCTTAGCCATATCTGATAACGTCTCTAGCCACTGCGTTACACCGTCTCTCGGACCCCAACCAGGGAGTCGTGAAGGACCAACAGAAGCTAGCCCTTTGCAGCTTTCTTTCATACCACGACACCATCTCATATACTGACCACCTCTCCGCTTTTTCCAACCAGTCCCAGAGTCGGCAATGTTTGCTTATGGAAAATATTCCTTTCTATCTGATTAACATTGAAATGTTTCATAATAGGAAATTGAACACTCTAACCCCATGTAATATTCTTTAAGTCATTTCTTTCTTTTAATTAAAATATTAAGATATGTAGATAATCTCAACCATTGAAATTACTATAATATCCACAAAAACCCTTCTGATATGTAGAAAAGTTACAAATTTTTCAGCAAGTAACAAATATTTTTATCCGTTCAATTAGTCATGATCAATATTAGATTTAACTCAAATATCCATCAGTTCATTTTACCAAACAAACCTGTTATTCAACGCAGTTAGACACAGTTTTAAGGTTAAGAATTACAACTATATACCTAAGGATAAATATTTAAAGTGAACATAAATTACTAAACAGTTAAATATTAATTTCAACGGTTGAGATTATGAGTCACTTGAAGCTAGACCACCATGGAAAATCTCGAAGCACTGGATGACCGTTTCGTCTTATTTCGGGACTCCTTAGCAGTGCACATCCACGATCTCGCCTCTCAAGATTCCAAACCAGGACCTATCAATCTCGCTCGCGAGCACTTTACCATTAGACGACTGATCCGGCCAGCATCCAACAGTGTTAATGTATAAATTCAACTAATCTACGAAATTAATCTCCACATCCACCATTGTCATCAATGTGTTACTATTTCACAACAGACCCTATTGAACTTCACTGGTCATTGTTTCTCACTAGAACTCCAGGATATACCTCTTGAAGCCAGTTACTAGTGCTCATCTGTTAATTCAATATCAGAAGGGCTAAATATCATTCTAAATGTGGCTTAGTTATCAAGTGTCGAATTCCAAAAAATAATAATAATAACCTATCTAATGTATAATAAAGAAAGCAATAATCACAAATACAAATCATGATTTATAACACGTTCTATTGATAAAGTTCAATGGACTATAGATTAAGTAATTCAGAACAAATGTTATTATTAAAGAAATAATTTAGATTGAAAGAATAATGTTAATATTGAAAGGATATTATGATTTTTTGCCCTAAAGTTATTTTTAATCCAATGAATGGATATAATATGTCTTTTACTATCAAAATAAATCAATGAAATCTGACGTATAAACAAAACAAATGTTATTTTACTAAATTTAGATATTCACAATAAAACTTAAATTGTCTAATAAGTTAAATTTATTTAATACATTTATGATAATAGTCTTATTTCAAGGGTTGAAGACAGTATAGTAATTTAAATACTACTAACTCTCTCAAAGTATAACCAAAGATGGATAGTGGCTAACAGTGGAATCCAGAATGCGCGTTTCGTCTTATTTGAGACTCGTTAGCTGGATGTACCTGCATCTCACATTTGATGCCCAATCTAGGACTCGAACTCAGTATCATTCGCTTCTAACGCCATCGCGATATCCACTCAGCTACTGAGTCCTGATAGCCACTTGCTTGTGCAATGGGGTAAATTTAAATTCACTTGGTATTGTTTGGCTTGTATCTTCCCATTGAGGTTTAAGATTGCAATTGACCAGTCTGTTATTGGCATATGTGCTTTTATATGCAAAGATGGATAGTGGATGGATAGTGACGAGCCAATAACAGACTGACCAATTGTAGTCTTAAACATCAATGAGAAGATACAAGCAAAACAATACCAAGTGAATTTCTCTTAAAATATGTTATTGTCTTTATTGTTTTCTCTGAACTGGATGGTATAACTATATTCTCACTAGAGACGAAATCATAAATGCCTAATTTGTAATGAACTGTGGATTTCGATAATGTAATAAGAAGACGAAGATTATCAGAACTATGTGACATATTAGTGCAATACATTTCGAACAATCTGATCACACATAATGTACTTTTTAAGAACATTTATATATAAAAATAAAAGGTCAACTGACTTATTATCCAGAATGATTAGGTTTCAAATTATGTTCACATTATTATTATTATTACTCTTATTATTATCCTTATCTCCTCTTACACCGTTTCCAGTCTAGTTGACCTTTTATTTTTATATATAAATGCTCTTAACAAGTATATGTGTGATCCGAATGTTCAAAATATATTGCTCTAATATATCACATAATTCTGATAATCTTCGTCTTCTTATTGCATTATTGAAATTTATCAAAGGGACTAATTGCTTTAAATTTCTTAAAAGAAGAACTGTGGATTAATTCACGGTTCAACTTGAATAGAATATAATCTCATGCACCCTCCAATCTTACAAGTTATTTAATTTGATTTTAAGATTACTTATTTAGTAAAACGAAATAAGATATGTTAATGTTTGAATTATCATGCAAACTGTTATATGAAATATAATCGGTTTGATTTCCTGGATAACTTTATATCTAAAGAAATATTGGAATATTCTTTCACTGTGTGAACTTTGTGCTTTAACGAAATATAGTATGGTATTTTGTTATTGTTGTATAGTTTAATTGCCATTCTTTGACTGTTGCTTATTAGACTTCGTTACCAGAACACATTTCTTCCTTAAAGAATTTCATAGCATCAACTTTTCAACTTATCTAACTTGTATGATTGAACTGAATTGAAAGGTTCCATAAAGATTCGTAAAGTGCAGCTGAAGAATTTATTTACCAGGTGTAATGAGCTTAGCATATTAATCAATGATGTTTCTTTGTATATATGTTCTTTGAAAGTTTGTGTATATTGTAGTATTCTTGACTATACACATGGATCATAATTGTCGCTGCCTACACTGATAATGGTGAATCTGCTGACGTAAATAAAGTTCACAGTTTACTATGGTACTACGCTTGAGAGTGAAAATCCATCCTAAAGTATAATCCCACTCTTTGCATGTTTTAAAGACATGTCGATCATTCTCCGTTTACTTGTGGGTTCCGAAGCTGACTTCCTTCATAATTTCCGCCTGAAAGGATCACGTCTGTATGTTGCAGTACATTTGCCGCATATTTTAGTAGAAGACTAACTTTATAACAAGTAAAAACTCATTTCCATAAATCGATGTAACTAAACGAAATAGTAGAAGCCTCCACAAGCACTCGTTTGGGTTCACATGAACGCTTAATTCAGTCTTCGTCAATAAGACAAAGCCATGTGGACATATGGAGGTACAACTTCTTTCACTCATAAATATTGCAGCAACTATTGATTGCCTTCAGATCTCTGAATATCATACCCCCAAATGCCGTGGTACGGCCGAGGATGGGGAGGGTTCACTCTCCCTCTCCAAATGCTCTCATATGGCCACGTGCATACAACCACGGTCACAGAAGTCCTACTCAATGCCTTCTCACAGCAGGAGTGTTGCTTACAAAATTGAGAGGACGAAAAGCGAATGTCCGGTGCTGTAACCGGGTTGGTGAACATAGAGAATCCGCCTAGGTGGGTTGGGAAACCTTGATTCCAAACCAATGGTGCACATGGGCTCCAGGATCCTGAGGGGACAAATGGCGTATGAACCAATTGTTGGTCACCGGCTACCGTGGGTCTGCACCATTGCCTTGTGGGTTAGACCTTTAGGTCGAAGACTCTGGGTGTGGCCCCCTAAAAAAAACCACCCGCTTCGGTTCGGGCACCTAAACGGCATCCCAGCCCACACGCAAATCAGGTGACTTATGGCGCATATGTATTCAGTGCCCTTTTGTACCAATAGTTGTGTTCAAATAAATAAATATGAATAACATAACATTCGATAATCCACTAGTAATACAAATAATGTTTGTGAATAAACAACCCAACATATTTTATAAACTCAAACTAGTCCTATTTCAAAGTAGATAATAAAAGTAATATTTTCTAAAGTGAAATTTGGTTCAGTCAGTCAATAACAACGTAGAACTTCGTACCTACGTACACCAATTTAGGTTGCTGTACCACATTAGCACAGAAATACAATTATCCATTCAAATCCCTTAGTGGTAGAGGTAGTAAGAGTATAAGCAGTAATCGAAAACATTAGGGTTTGAAAATGTTATTTAAGGAGTATAATACAGTGAAATAAAATTGGCAAGAGAAAAAAGAAAGGAATATGAGGAATTCAGAAGATTAGAATTTAAGGGAACATAGAGTGGATGCACTTGCGCCATTGCAAACTATTTTGAGCCATGTCATTCAGAGTCTCTAACTATCAGTTGCTATTGTCTCGCAGATCCCAACCTACCAACATGGCTCAGACTAGAAGTTAGTGACTTTATGGTCTGGCAGCCCCTAGCTTTCTTCCAACCTACTACTACACCATAAATCACCGTTCGTCGGGGTGGTCGGTGGTTGGATGTACGTAACACATGTCCCAGCTATCTAAACTGATGAAGATTTGTTGCAACAGTTAGTTAATTATATTGTGAAATTGGCAATGGAATGGTCAACCTATTGTCTTTATATGGAGATTACTGGACCTATATTTATTTAGAAAAATAACACCGATACAGCAAGGCGAAGTTATATTTTACTCAATCCAACAAACTGTTTCATTAAAGAATATGAGGTTTTACAACAGAAAGTAGCTAACTGTACAATACAAGTAAATTGGAAAAAAAGTAAAAAACCTGGAACTCAGTTATTAATGTAAACAATCAATTTTCGAAAACAAAAAAGAAAGCATACACACATTCATCACATACATGAACTAAGTATTTTGACGTCCAAAACAATAAGTTTGTGATGTATAAAAATTAGTATAGGTAATTTCTACCGTTGAATTATTTTTTTAACAACACTAGTGATCAGTCGAAGAAGCAATTGAGCAAAACGACTGAAAACTACTCATTTCTCCAGTTTGATTTTCTAAATAACAATTAAACGTAAGGAGGAGAAAAAGAAATGTACAATTATGATAATAGTAATAACAATAGTAAAGTGGTACCCAATAGAATAGAATTAATAACCAATGTATTAATTTGTGTATGCTTCTACAACATGCAAAAAAAGAGAACAAGCCTTTTGAATAACAAGACTTGTAAGTATGAAAGTAAATGAAAGCTGTTTAATAACTTAGAAACAAAAGATTCCAAAGAGGATAATTCACACTGATTAATCCAATCTCAATGATATAGGACAAAATACGACTGCTTTTCGCCACAAAGACATATATAAGGAAAATCTAAACTTTTCGACGTAGAAATAGATTTTTTTGAAAAACTGATAAATGACAGCAATGAACAGGGGACAGTAGTCATAAAGTTATTCACCTGACGCTTTAATTATAGTCTTAAAAGCAAAGAAATTGGAGATGCAATATTTCAAGATTTTTATAATTTCCCTTTCGCTTTAGCCCCACGAGGTGGAGTAATTGGTCGGCTGCCAGTTGGGACACCAACGTAATATTTTTTCTTTTCAGCTGGACGCAAAATCTACAAAATAAACAAGCACGAAAGCCGGATGAGTTAATGATAAAACAAAAAGCGGATTATCTATAATAGCAGTCCACAGAAATTGTTTATTATTTGTAATAATTTTATGCCATTTTTTACTCAAGACAATCTTCTATGTACGTCTGACTGCATTCATCCTTGTTGTGATATACGATTTATGGAGTTAATGATAAATAATTTGAGAACCCAGTAATGTTCAGAAAAAGGAAACATAATATATTTTAACGTTTGATAAAAATTATTACAACACTTTGTGGTAAATATAATTATCAATATACTAGTTGGAAAGGTGGTTCAAAATCTGTCAGTGTTACAGATACATTTATTGATTATATTTTTTATTCAGAATTCTTCTACTATTTAATACTTTTTTATTCAATGAGTTACTCACTATCTTTACGAAACTTTTTCTATATTTAGTTCTTTTCATTATCACTGATATTGGTATTAATTCAACTTCTTCACCATTGAACTTTTTAATTTTATATCGCTATGCGGCAACTTGGTACGATAGATATATGTGCCAGTTATAGGTTGACTATGACTGATTGTCCTCTCAATAATTATAATAAACAAACATGATACCCTTCGGAGGAAATGTCTTTTGTCTTTTTGGTAATATATATGGATAGATGCAAACCGTATATAACAAGCTCAATTCAGTCATATTTAAGTATAGTAATTAGCTGTAAATATAATTATACTGTGTTGAACTATTGTAGGCTCACATAACTGTTGCTAATTAATAATAGCAATAGTCTACAGCAAATATTAACACGAATAAACGGTAGTCTTAATTATTATTGTTAATCATTTACCAAAAACGGGTCAATGTACTTGGTTTTGAGTCACATCGTTATCTTTGGCGTGGGGGTTAGTTGGCTACCTGAGACTAACTACCAAAGTCGAGTTCCTTAACCATTAAACCACTGCTTCCTTAATTATCGAAGACAAAATTCTATTTTTAAAAGGTGTTATTAAATCTTCATACTAAGTAGTTAGGTGAATAATTTTAAAACACCCATCAACCGTGTTTAAAAGAAGCAATTGTCAGTCCTTTTCCATCATTGTGAAGAAACCCTTAGATGTAAGAAGCTGGTAAAAATTTAAAGTAAATTAGTTTTATCACTTATAATGTTGTCTTCGCTCGTTTAGCGTTAGTAAATGGAACGATGTGAGGTTTGGTAAATAATAGAAGTTTACATCTGGGTCTGAACTAGTTTTCGAGGTGAATTCTATGTCGTATTTGTGTTTGCTCACTACTTATCCAAGCATATCAAAAATAAGAGTAGAATACTACTAACACAATTTTTAACCTTACTTGAAATGAGCACAATAATGTATCATCTACAGACATCATCGCTCCTGCGTTATCAAATTCACCGCAATAATTCGGGGCGGAAAAAAGAGTTACTAATTGACGCTTGGCAAAGAATTCATAACCGTCTTCGACAACCTGAAGTTGTGGATGAGAATTTTTTGCACGTTACCTGGTGAGCACGGCATATTAAATCCAAATCATGTTTGTGTAAAAATCTGGCCACAATATCTGGACCGAATGTATAACTAACACCGCGATCGTTTTCACCCCAACCAGTTACATCTTTATCTGGATCTGACCAAAGTAAATCACATAATAGTCCTTGATCAGGAACATCTGTAGGACGCATGATGCGTCTTATCTGTTCCATTGTTGAAAGATCTGGTGAGAGACCTATGATGGAATATCGCATAAAGTAGGAAACTAACCGCCATGACAGCAGAAAATCTTCTCGTCTATAATTGCTACAATCGGCAAACAATTGAAACAGTCTGTGAAGGTTTTCCACAATTTTATATTATATCGACGTTTGCCTATATGTCAAATAAACCCCAACTAAACACTTACATTCATCATAAAATCCATATATACGGTTAATAGAGGCACATTCATGATTACCCCTTAGCAAGAAGAAATTTTCTGGATATTTGATTTTATAGGCTAGTAGCAGGCATATTGTTTCAAGAGACTGCTTTCCTCGATCCACATAGTCACCCAAGAACAAATAATTTGCTTCGGGAGGAAATGCTCCATACTCAAAAAGCCGGAGCAAGTCATAATATTGTCCGTGAATATCACCGCATATTTTGAGGGGAGCCTCCAATTCCAGTAAAATAGGTTGACTTAAAAAGATTTCGCGAGACTTCAGACACAGCCCGCGGATTTCTGTTTCGCTCATTTGAACGTTTTTGCCAGGACGAGTGCGTCGAACTGAATGACATGAAATAGAGATAAAAACATGACAGTATTCAAATCACAAAACGAGTTTTAAATTTAAGTTACTTCAGTCCTGAAATATTTCAAATATAAAAGCAATTAAATATTACTTAGATTCAGTAAAATTATTGGTTGGTCATATTGACAATGGGATGATCATAACAGAGTGAGAACTTACAGAACAATTATTGAAACATCCTATTACGTTAGAGATTGGTGTTCAGTATTGACTAATTTGGTAACTTCTATGTAGCGGTATTTATGTCCTAATGTAAGGTGAAAATTCACTACGCGCAGACTGACCAAGACTATTTTAAAGTATTTAATGAAGTTTATTAATCAGTGAATAAAACATGGTTACTAACGCGTATAACATCAAGTATTTTACTTTCATACGTGTTATGAGCTCTAATCTACAACAGTATATGGTTTTTAGTCTGACACAGGCACGAAGGCTGTGAAGTTTTCTTCTAATTAATCGAATAATTGAATTATAAGAAGCTAAATCTCCCTATGGCTGTCGAAATTATGACTGATTGGTCTGTCAAATAAAGCTACTTCCTGGAAGTGCTTTTCACTAGGAATTTGGGTCAGTTAACAACATGGAGGCCACATAGAAAATACTTTGGGTTGTAGAGTTTTCAAGTCCTTGTTTTTGTTATACCAGATTTGGAATGAGATAATCCAAATGTATTAAGTTTAGTTCAGCCACTAGACAAAGTTTTGTGCCAATAAAGTACCAGAGAGAAATGATACGTAGTTACAACCATCCTTCCGTGTAACAATACTATTGTCGGGCTGAGCAACCCCATGTTATTAGGTCTGCTAAAATTTCCCTCTTGTTGTGACATTATTCGGTCAGTCTTATCGACTTCCAAAGTCAATAGGTACTTAAGGTTTTCAAAACGAAACTGTATTCCGCAAACAAATCAGGGAAAATATTAACAAGGTAGACTGACCACAAGCAATGTTTGGTTGATGACAACTTTCCATAGACATTCTATTGATGCAGTCAAATGTGCAATTGCAAGTCTACTCGAAACAACAATGGCAGTATAGACCACAGGACTACTTGGTGTTTATGACACTGCTGTCGTTTGGTTACAAGAATAAACGACTAATAGCCATGTCTGCTAGGTTTAGAATCCCGGCCGAAGACGACCGAAAATTTCTATGGACACAATAGCAAGAGCGTAATAAAATACATAATCCATGATAAATCACCAGCCCCATACATTGATACTGTATTTTGATATGACTAGCTTGGGCTCGGTCGAAGTTGTCATACCTCATTAGCACAACATGATGAATACCAAATTCATATAGTTACTTTAATGGTAGTAATATATAAAAGAAGGATTGCATATAAGGACATAGTACAGGAAGAGGGAATTAGTTCATAGAAAGAAAGATATGAAGCGATTTTAATCTCATGGTTTAAAGGAAGACAAAGAATGTCACCAAGAGTCTCCAACCATTGGTTATGATAGTCACGCGGACCCCAACCAAGTAGTCTACATCTACCAACATGGCTCAGACCAGAAGTTAGTGGCTTCAAGCACTGATGCCACGTTTTGGTTTGGCCGCTCCTAACTTTCTTCCATCTGTTTCCAACACTAGTCAGCATTGTGCACCGTGACAGTCATAGGCTGGGCATGAATAATACGTGACCCAACCATCTAAGTTGAAGATCCACAACTTCGACTGATTTAATAACATTCTCTAGTACCTTGCTTTTAGACTCGCTATTACTAACCCGATGATCCCAGCAGATGCAAGCAATATTTCTAAGACATCTGTGATTAAATACTAGTAACTTAAGAGTATCCTCTACTCTTAATGGCCGCCTTTCGCAGCCATAAAGTAAAACAGGACGAAATGTTGCGCAGTATACTCGTCCCCTAATGGATAGACAGATATCCCGTCTTCACCCTAGGTGACGCAGCTTGGTTAAAACCAAACAAGCTTTTTCGTTAGACACCAAACCATTAGGGTTGATCAAACTTCTAAGATAAGTGAAGTCGTCGACGCGTTCGACTAATTTCTCTCACCAGATACATATAAGCCATACAATAACAATGAGATTGTGAAGAGAGAGAATGGGGGTGAGTATAATAAAAGAAAAGCAACAATGAACAAAAATTACTGTGAGAGTGAAATAATAATAATAATAATAATAATAATAATAATAATAATAATAATAATAATAATGGGAAACAGTTTAGTTAGAAAAAATACAATCAGAAAGAACTCTTTCAGCTAAAGAAGTTACGTTTACTTTTATGGAGAAAGTAAAAGAAAGTTACAACAATACCGCCACTGGCTTCTATTCTGTACCATCTCTAAGGTCCCGGAACAAGAAGTCATGAAGGTCTAACAGAAGCCAGTTCTGTATAGCTTTCTTCCATACCGCAACATCATGTTATACACTGACCACCTTTTCCAACCGATCCTAGCGTCGGCAAATAATGCACGATGTGGAATTCGCTGGGACGATATTCGTAGAACATGTCGCTTCATATCATTCTTTCTATGAACTAATTCTTTCTTCCTGTACTATTTCCTTATGTGCAATCTTTTATAAATTACCACCACTGAATTAACCACTTCTATGAATCCGGTGTTCATCTTATTGCGTTAATGAGGTATGGCAACTTGGACCGATGCACATATGTGCCTGGTCCTACGCTGTAGCTGACTGACTGTAGAACATGTTCAACACACCGAATTCGATGTTTCAAGATGGTGACACACGATGCCGAACCTCTGCATTACTAAATGTTGCCGCTGAATATCAGTAATCCTTCGGAGAAAACGATGATCTAACACAGGGTCGTCTAATATCCTCAACTCGGAGGTCGAGTCTCACAAGTATGGAGCAAAACTACTCTTACCGACCCGTTATAGATTAGACCTTTTACAACCAGACTAAAATCACGGTGACAAAGATGACCCGCCGCCCTGGCTTTTACTATACGTGAATCAATCACATCTTTCAAAACACCACCAGCTATCCAGATACGCGAACTACACGACTACTATCCATTCATTACCCAGGATGAGTGCAGGGTCAGGATCCTATAAGTCTTGCAGAAGTACCTTACACTTGGAAGGTGCAAAGCACGTGCCATGCCTCCAGACACAAACTGCCAACTCACTAAGTGTGGATTGCATGGATTGGGTATCATTGCACAATATCATCCACATACTTAAGGTCGAAAAGACTTTCGCCAGGTATCAGATCCATACCACCGTCCCCTACATCCAACAGAACTGTTTCCAGAACGTCGTCCTATGTCCGGGTATGGTCAAGGGTGGGGAGGGTTCACTCTCCCTCTCCAAATGCTCTCATATGGCCACGTGCATACAACCACTGTCACAGAAGTCCTACTCAATGCCTTCTCACAGCAGGAGTGTTGCTTACAAAATTGAGAGGACGAAAAGCGAATGTCCGGTGCTGTAACCGGGTTGGTGAACATAGAGAATCCGCCTAGGTGGGTTGGGAAACCTTGATTCCAAACCAATGGTGCACATGGGCTACAGGATCCTGAGGGGACAAATGGCGTATGAACCAATTGTTGGCCACCGGTTACTATAGGACTGCATCTCCTGACACTGCCCCACTGCCTTGTGGACTAGACTTTTAGGTCGAAGACTGAGTGTGACCCCCTTAGAAAACCACCTGCTTCACTTTGGGCACCCAAGTAGTATCCCAGCCCTCATGCAAATCAAATGATTATTAGTGGAGAAACTATTTTTACGGGTGAAATAGCAAATAAATAGATATCTGAAGTCGACTTTTATGCTTGGCGAGCATATCTAGTAGCAGCAGAGCGACTTAAAACGTGCTTGTATCGCACGCTTGCATTCCACTTGAAGCTTTAGACTTCTATTCTTCTGGAGGTACCTGAAAAGGAGATTGGATTAAAGGTGGTCTTTGTGACCTGAGAGCGTGACCAGTGCCTAAGGGACAGATGCTTGAGGTCGGTCACACACGACCATTTTGTGAGTAATTTGCTTGTTAGCTCCGTACTTGTTGAGATCTTACCGCCGAAGACGGATATCCGTGGCATGGTGTGCATTTTTAGGCTCGACCTTCTCTCACCCCACCCCTCCTTGTGAAGAGACAGCATCGCCGTTGTGCTGGTTGTCTGAAGAAAACACCTTGCTGCCATCGCACCTGCGTACAATCAGCAGTACGACTTCGGACCTTGGGTTCGCTGCTCTCAATTTAACCGTTCTTAAACCGACCTGTCTGGCATGGTAGCCTGCTTCGGTTTGGACACCCGGGCAGTATCACAGCCCTCACACAAATCAAATGAAATTTGTGTGGCGCATATGTATTTGGTGCCTTCTTGTACCAGTATTTATGTGTTCCAATAAATAAATAAGTAAATAAATCCGGCATGGTAGGACCTAGAGGTACGATTGTTCCAGCCAGTTATAGCTTGATTGGTTCACCACGACAGGCAAGCACGACCACCACATCGAGATATATGTGTCTAGTCTTACGTTGTATCTGACTAACTGACTTCAGACTTCTGTTAACGTAGTATGAAGCTATTTTCGAAATTTACTTTAGGTATGCATAGTACATTCACGGGGATATTTTGGACGCTTTAAAGTTAAATGTGAACTTGTCCTCATTCTCCAAATCTCGAAACGAAGTCAGACGTATTTTGAACAACTGATTCAGGTGAAAAAACTAGGCTAATACTCCCAGATGCCCTGGTACGGTCGACGGTGGATCAGTCAGTCAGTAACAACGTAGAACTTCGTACCTACGTACACCAATTTAGGTTGCTGTACCACATTAGCACAGAAATACGATTGTCCATTCAAATCCCTTAGTGGTAGAGGTAGTAAGAGTATAAGCAGTAATCGAAAACATTAGGGTTTGAAAATGTTGTTTAAGGAGTATAATACAGTGAAATAAAATTGGCAAGAGAAAAAAGAAAGGAATATGAGGAATTCAGAAGATTAGAATTTAAGGGAACATAGAGTAGATGCACTTGCGCCATTGCAAACGATTTTGAGCCATGTCATTCAGAGTCTCTAACCATCAGTTGCTATTGTCTCGCAGATCCTAACCAGGTAGTCTACACCTGGATATCTTGCCTACGCCACAGATGATGCAAGTTAGCAAAAGCTAGTCGAGCCTTCTGTATCCGTGCTGAGATTTCGTCACACACCAGACCACAAGGGCTGATGAGACTTCCAAGATAAGTGAAGCGGTCGACATGCTCAATTACTTCACTCCCTACCACTAGTTCGGGTGTCGATGCAACCCAATCCTGAAGCAACATTTTGCATTTCGAGGGAGAGAATCGCATGCCAAACATGCTTGCATTGTTGCTTAGAGCGGTCAAAAGACTGCATTTTGTCAGCGTTTGTCACCAAACAGAACTGTCATCGGCATATTCTAAGTCAAAAAGTGAATCTCCCGGTAGAAGTTCAACCCCTGGAAATTTAGATGAGGAAAATATCATCTCTAAAAGCACGTTAACGACAAAGTTAAGCAAAAATGGAGAGTGGACAGCCCTGACGAACACCGCTAGAGGTAATCAATTCTGATGATAGTTCACCATAAGCTCTCACTCTACCAGATGTGTTCGATTAGAGGGCCTTTACAAGGTTAATGTTCTTCTTTGGTACTCCTTTCAGTGACAAACTGCCATAAAACATTACGATCAACCGAGTCGAATACCACCTTAAGGTCGAGAAATACTACCATTGTGGGGCGTCTGAATGTGTGTCTATGTTCTAGGACCTAACGTAGTGTGAATATCTGGTTTGTACAACCACGTCCAGGTCGAAAGCCAGCCTGGTTTTCTCTAGTCTGCTCTTCACGAGCTTTGGTTAGGCGTCGAAATAATATTGAAGCTAATATTTTAGACACTATGTTAATCAAACTGATTCCTCTGTGATTGTAACAAGACTTTTGTCCTTTCTTATAGATTGACACAATCAGTGATTGAGACCAGTCAGATGGGATTACGTCCAGTTCCCATATTCCACCTAAGACCTCAGTCAATCTCACTGCTAATACTGGACCGCCATCCTTAAAAATCTCAGGAGTAAACCTGTCAGCACCTGCTGCTCTCCCTCGCTTCAGATTTCCTATAGCTTTTTCAACTTCGTAAAGAGTCGGAGGACTTACATTAACTTGCCATTCAGGTCGACTGGAGATCGCGGGAAACCGAAGTGTGGTTGAAGGCCAGTTGAACTGTTCCCTAAAGTGTTCTGCCCATCGATACAATCTCCTGGATTGAGAATGAATAATATGTCCATCTTTCTCTGAGATTGTTGCGCTAACAGTTGGGTTCCTAATACCGGTTTCCTTAACAAGTCTGAACAGTTGCCTGTTGTTACCTAATGCCGCTACCTTTTCCAGTCTCTTTCTTTCGCTGCCCACCACTGTTCACGATCAATGCGTAGGCTCCTGGTCATCTTACGCTTAAGCTGACTCCGCTCTTCGTTATGTTCATAGCCTGGTGGAATGAGTTTTCGAGCATCTATCAGTGCGGTAGACACTGCTGAGATCCAGTGTTTCTCCCTAACCTTATGGTTTACCGTACTTGCAGACATCACTGCTGTTTCTACAGCTTTTCGGATGTCATTCCACGCTGCCTCGGAGTGGGCATCACTTACATGGCTGCCTAACTGTTTTTCTAGTTGTTCCTGAAATATACTCTTAGCTTCACTATCACTAAGCAAGACCCTAAGGGGTTTCCTTGTACCATTTATTTATTTATTTATTTGAACACATAAATATTGGTACAGGGGGGCACCAAATATATATGCGCCACACTTCCTTGTACCATCTTTCCTACGTCCAGTAAGACGTAGACAAATACGCGCTCGCACTAGAGCATGATCTGGATCTAAACATGTGCTCCAGAATGAGCGACAGTCTCCTATCGAGCCCCTGCATCGGCGGTTGATAGCGATGTGATCTATTTGGGTCCAGCGTTGGGACGAATTAGGGGGTCGTCATGTCAAAAGATGTTTTTCCTTATGCTTAAAGTTAGTATTTGCAAGAAACAGGCGGTTATCTGAGCATAGCTGCAACAGACGGTCGCCGTTATCTGTTCTTTGAGCCGCGACACCATAAGATCCACCCAAGTATCTTTCCTTTTCGCTTAGTTTACCTACTTGAGCACCAGCCACTATTACTATATCAGAACGCCTAGCTTTCCGGAGGTTGGAAAGCTTTCTGTAAAACTCATCTTTTACATCATCTGAGCCGCAGTTAGTGGGAGCGTACGCAGAGACGACGAAAAGGCAATGACGAGTGTCCCTATCTTTCCGAGTCCTTACTGTTCCGTTTAGTCAGACAGCGCACAAACGACTGTCTACTGGGATCCAGTCTAAAAGAGCTAGTTCTGCCCTATGACTCAATGCTATACCTACGCCAGCGAGGCCACGGGAAGCAGCATCAGGGCTTCCAGATACACGAAGCGTGAATCGAGTTGGTTCTTTATTTTGATATGCTGAGGTCAAATGAATGACACTACTAGGATCCTGTGTGCGCGTTTCGGAGACGCAGCACACATCGATGGAGAGAGATTCTAAAGTCTTAGCTAAGGAAGCCTGTTGTCCTATTTGGTATAGTGTTTGGACATTAAAAGCTCCTACATGTAGTTTAGAGCGTGGTTTCAGGAGACCAGGAGTAACATTCCGCGTACTCGAATCGTTTGCTCTAGTGGTGCGAGGTGATAAAGGGACGTCGTGGAGATAAGAGAGGTATTAGGTGTAGGAAGGATTTGAATGTGACCAACTTGGTCACGTGTGCTGTTACGGGTATGAGGGCTGATGTCACTTCCCGGCTGCCCACACCGTGGAAGGGTATTTCTTGAGGAACCTGAAAAGGAAATCGGATCAGTGTTGGTCTTAACGACCTGGGAGCGTGACCGCAGAGCCCAAGGGACAACTGCTTGGGGTCGGTCGCGCACGGCCTTTTTGTGGGAGGTTTTTATTGTTAGCTCCGTTCTTCAATGGGCCTTACCGCCGGAGACGGAAATCCGTGAGGTGTGACATTTTTAGGGTCAACCTTTTCTAACCCCTTTCCTACCTTATGAGAAAGCAGTAACGCTGCAGATGCTGGTTGTCCGAAGGAAACGCCATACTTATTTGATTATTTATTTATTTGAACATAAATATTGGTACAAGGAGGAACCAAATATATATACGCCACACAAAACAATGAGAATTTGAAAAGAGAAAAAGGTAAGGAGCTTAAAAAAATAACAATAACTGACAGATTAGTGTAAGATAGTGTAATAATAATCATAATGATAATAATGGG
Organism: Schistosoma spindalis; assembly: GCA_946903255.1. Taxonomy (NCBI): domain Eukaryota; kingdom Metazoa; phylum Platyhelminthes; class Trematoda; order Strigeidida; family Schistosomatidae; genus Schistosoma; species Schistosoma spindalis. The sequence goes on from OX336424.1 coordinate 10,134,284, forward strand.
GGAAACGGAAAGGTACAATCAGAATTCTTGCAGTTAAGAAAGTGACAACCACTTCTTATGAAGGAAGTAAAAGAAGGATACATCAGGATCGCCACTGGCTTCTATTCTGAGCCATATCTGATAACGTCTCTAGCCACTGTGTTGCACCATCTCTTGGACCCCAGCCAGGGAGTCATGAAGGACCAACAGAAGCCACTACTCACTGCCTTCTCGTGGCGGGTGTTTTTTTACGAAAATGAAAGGACGAAAAGCGAATGTCCGGTGCTTTAGCCGGATCCCAAACCAATGGTGCACATGGGCTACAGGATCCTGAGGGGACAAATGGCGTATGAACCAATTGTTGGTCACCGGCTACCATGGGTCTGCTCCACTGCCTTGTGGGTTAGACCTTTAGGTCGAAGACTCTGAGTGTGGCCCCCTAAGAAAACCACCTGCTGCGGTCTGGGCACCCGAGAAGCATCTCAGCCCTCACACAAATCAAACGGTTTACGTGGCGCAAATCTACATTGTACTACTGTTTATGCTTAAATAAATAAATAAGTCTGTGCCAGGTTTGTCTTTTATTTTATTGTACAGTATGTGATCTGTTAATTAAAAACCAAGTAATATAATTTGCGCAGTTGCAACGGGGCTGACTAGGTAGTGTATGTAGTTAAATTGAAAATGATGGGTTGCTGAAGTGAATTTTATTCTATTTATCTGGGATGAGACGCTTAGGAAGCATTAATGCTTAATAGTGTGCCCACGTGTGCGTTTCAGTCTCATTTGATAACTTCTTGAAAGACTGATTGAATTGAGAGTAGACAAGGTAAAGCGAAGAAACTCGAGCGATTCAGCAAATATAAAATCTATGATGCACAAAGTAAAGCTTAGGGGATAAATGTATTAACTGGTAAAGATGGTATCATTTGGAGACAATATATCTATAGGACTGTCATGTTGCGATCCCAGAGAGAGTAGAGACATGATTACTTCATCACCACAGACACCAGCAAATAGTGTAAATAAAGAAATGCTGCGTGACAGATAAATCGGTCATTAGATGTCAAATCGAAATACTTTTCCCAACAAAAGTGTCGCGAACGTGAATATCACATAAAAAATCCAGGTGAACGGAATGATAATTCGTTGTGCAAAACTTAACTCATCTCCTGTATTGGACACTAAAAGGATCTACTGAACTATACGTCTAAGAAGGTAGGAAAATGACAGGTGAGGACAATGAAGTGTTATATATAGTCATATCCTACGTCTCATTAGACATAAAGAATTAGGCGAGGTTAAGATTGTGTAAACAGAACATTCGTAATGCAAGCACTTACCCTCTAGTAATCTACCAATGACACTATCAATGTTCACCTTATCATCCCCTGCCATTGTCTCACGGGAAAATCGAAACTATGTTGACGGTACCGCCAGGCTCTTTTAAATCACCAAATGATCATTGAAAAGAAATTTCCGAAGGATGACATCGAAAATGCATTTTATTCAGGATATCTTTTTATGTGTGATTTGCATTCTTGTTTTTATGTTCTATAATTATTTCCTGAAAGCATATGGTGTTTAATCGCAGTTTTGGAAGGACAGAAGACTAAAAGGATTGTGTTAGTCCTCATTTGACACACCTCTCTCTTTAATGCATCTAATGAAGATTCTGTAACAACCTGACAAAATCAACAGTTTAAACCGCTGATGCTTAACGCGGAAAACCTGTATTTTGTTCCATGCCTGTGAGGTTTTTATAAATGCAAGTACTTACAGACAGATAACCTGTTAAGTTTAGAATTCTTAGATTCCTCACAACCTCACTGAAGCGGAGCGAGCTTTAGTGGTGTGTGAGTCCTAAAAAATTTAGTGGCTCTCTGTCTTTGACACAGATGATAACCTTATTAGTGTTGCTGGATTCCCTCTTTAGCCGAAGGGGTTTGGTGTTGCTTCCCCACGAGACAAAATTTGGGTACCTCGCCCAGCTTATTTCGCGTGACAACTGGTCAGATAATATTTCAAACTCTACGAAACCTCGGGACTTTTTATTCCACAAATAAATTTACTGAATTATTTGCCTGTATTACTGTTTAAATATATGCTTTCCACACATTAGGTCTGATGTTTTAGTTCGTCATTATTGTAGCATTTTTAAGGTCTAAAAATTAGCTCTCCTGGGTACGACTGGAAGCTTGATCCGACTCAAACACTGAACTTGTCATAGAAATGTAATGAACTGACCGTTCCTTACAATTTGCACTGAAGTTAGTGCCAAAGAAGTATGATCATTGTATTAATGCTTCAAAGCCTGAATCAAAAACACTGGCAGATTGAAATGACGGAGGAAAAAAACTTGTAATAACCTCTAATATTATCATTGACTTTAATGCAAGTGCCCATTCTCCAAAGACGTATATTTTTAGGGTTGTCTGTAGGCGATGTAACGAGTATGCATCAGATGTACTAGTAGGGCTTCCAGAATTTCTTTGAGCTTGACTTGATTGCTTGAAGCTCGAAAACCCCATACTTGTGGGTAAAATCACAAATTACGCCAACATGGTTTAATCCTTCTTCCCGCAGGTCACTTAGAAAGGCTAGTTTTGATTAAGGAGACTTGATCGATCAGCCACGTTTTGGGATCCAAATTCTGGATTGCTTTAGAGTATTTGTACGAAAGTTACGTTCTCTCAAGTTCAATAATTCAAAAGACGATGATAGCCAGTGACTTCCTTATAATAGCATAACAAGCGTTCAAAACAGTATAAAAGAAGCATATTATAGATAGTAAAGGGTGATTTTCCCAAATGGTACAGAAACCTAATATAACTCCACTATCAAAATGGGAAAATATCGCTATCAGTCAAGTAATAATATCGTACATAAAGATAAACGTAAAATAGTACAGTTTGTCCCAAAGATGAGCGATTGATAGTTGCTAATAAGAAACGTCTGTACTGGCATTGGGCCCTAACACGAGACAATAAGAAAAATAAACATTCAACATTTTAACGCTTGGAAATACCTAACAATGGAGAAGGCGGGAACAATGATTTGAATAAGTTGGAGTTGATCGTATGGCATGGCTCGGCCATGCAGGCGTGGTCCCTTCTAAATGTTACGTTATATCTTTTATTCATATTAAATATATTGTTCCATCACTAGCCTAATATTGTTCTATATCATGTATTGGTAATTGTTACGACGCAGTGATTTCTAGTACACTCGCAGTGTTGTGGTACCAACTTAAGTAAAAAATACTTCCTCACGCGACCTGAAAGACTCTTTTGCGTGATGAGCACCTTTTGGGTGCCCTAGTTCATCTGCGACTGCCTCAAAGACTCGCGGGACAGTGAGAGCATTAAATACATTTGTGATTTCTCTCCTGGTCGATTCTAGAGGTTCTGGTGATTTCTAGAATCCGGGGAAAAGATGAAACCAGTTCAAGAGAAGCAATTATGGAACGAAACCAAAACTTAGGTGAAAAGGGATATGTGCAAAAGACTTTCGTTTAAAGTTTAATGGCTAATGACCTGTCGCATTCGTTAAGCCTTTTCTGCTGCTGAGCAATATCCTAGTCCAACATTTTCAAAGAGTTCATCGAACACTTTTCTACCAGTTGAATCCCCACTTTTCAAGATATTCTTCTCCAAGGTTTTGTGAGGTTTCGAAACATCATTCGCAAACATACTAGGTGTAAAACACATGGAACTCTCAGGATAGTTCCGCCACTACTCCTAGGGGCTGGTCACATGAATCAATCACGCTACGATCGTGAAACTTAGCACCTGAATGGAAGAACCTAGTTTTCACGTCATCCACCCAGAATGGTCTAAATTGTAGTGTTGGTGGACGAGGGAATCATAATCCTTAAAATTTGAGTGTGTCAAAGACAAAACGTGCAAATTTGCCGAAAAACACAAGAACACGGAAATATGGAACTTTTGACATCTGGAACAAACTCTGCGTATGCGTCTAAGGTAATCATTCACACCAAGCGCTCTACAATCCTACTTAATAACAACTTTAAACTTGAAAAGTTGCACTGCATAAATACTTAGCACCGCCAAAATCCTAACACAATTATGCCAAGATTGGATCTGGTGTGTAAAGTGAACCCGATGCCACTTTGGAAAATGTTTTGAAGACTACTGAGTATATCTGAACGAATGAACCGATATTCACTTTTATGGATTATATTTATCTAACAACCCTGCTTGGGATGCATACCATGAACCAATAAATGTTGCAATGTGTAGATCATGCCTGTAAAATGGCGTGTACCTGCCCTTGCAGAAATATATATATCACAAAACCTGACAAGGAACAGACATTCAGTGTGTTGTTTAGCGTACCAGATCACCTTGAGATTCAAAATTAAAGATTTCAATAATACTCATTGTTTATTAACACAACTATCCGGGATTTCTTTTACATAATGATCTAAAAGTCAAGAAAATCAGAATTGAAGGATGACTGTTTGTGAAGATCTGTTTGGATGTAGATTGGTCGATCGGAGTGCATGGAATTCAAGCTGATGGGTCGACATGTGAAACAAGATAATTGACGTGCCCAAACGTGATCTATCAGGGATGTTTGACCGAGTATCTTCAGCTGTAATTGTGTTCAGTAAAATTAATTATGTTAACATCACTTTCGAAGACCTAGAAATAGTGCTCGTTTGAAGACACTCTATACAACTATGAGATGATCTTGAAATTTAGGAGGAAATTCAAAACCCCTTAAATACATTGACGCTCAATATAAGTAGAACGGATGAAACAACAGGGCTATCATAAGTGACCACAATCCTGACATCAGTAAATCCTGAACGATAATAATGGAAAACCACTTTTCATGTTGTGGACGAATAAAGTATGATATTTTCCACACTTACAAGACACCTATAGGTCAGCCTATGTAATATTCTGAAAGTTAACCAACAGTGACACGTTGAAAACAACAAACCATACCGTTCTGTGATTTCCTTCCATAACTTGAGCTAACGTGGTCTCCAAACTTATAGCATACCCATCTATGCTTGAGTCTCTACACGCTAAAATGTCCTAAGCACTGCAAATGGCTCACATAGCAGACAGTGCTATTTATGTCGGTAACAGTTTGCTCATATCTTTGAGCCATTGTCTCCATGCTTCTATGATCATGTATGCTTGATCACATGTTGCAGCTAACTCTATTTTCTTCAAACTGCCTTAAATTGCTCAGTGACTCTCTCTCTCTCTCTCTCTCTCTCTATATATATATATATATATATATATATATATATATATATATAAGCTTCTTAAATCCCATTCATTCTCATTTCGTTCATATTCTGTGTAGTTGTGGCCCTTTGATCTGTACTATCCAATAATAAACTGGTCATCGCTCTGTATAGCCTACTGTGGATTGATATACCGTTAAGAGTTGTCCAATAACGGTTACCACTATTAGTGATGCATGAAGCATAGGAATTATCTCGAGAGCATTTCACTACTAACTACCCAAACTGATTTTCGGCACTTGGTCAAGATATTACATTAAAATATGCATATGTCGATAAACTTAAGTGCGATATCATTCACTCTGAACAGGTTCAAAAAGAAGTATAGTGTCCAGCCAAAACATGAACCGTACTGAGTTCTCTTAATGGTTTTAAACTCTCAACATAAATGGTAGCAAAGGCATGACGTTTCTTTTATTTCGCTAACTACTGGGAGAGACATTGTGTTACTTCTGCCACTATTAACTGATGTTTTAGTTCATCACATACAGGAATTATTCGTTACCGTCCCTAGGAATATTATACACTTATCCAAGATCGTAGCCTAATTAACAAAAGGTCAACCATCGTTTTCACGATCATAAACTTTTTCTAAGATTTATTTAACAAATTATATTCTACCATGATAATGAAAAACACATGTAATCGATTTATATGTCGTGTTGTTGTCATTTGTGGTATGCAGTGTGACAAATGTAAGGGCTGGCTTCAAGTGGCGTGTACAGATTTTAAAGTAACCGGTTACAGCAGACTTGGTGAATCAAATCGCAAGTGGGCATATTCGACACGAACACTGGGGATTTACTGTGTAGCATCAAAATTTCCCCGACAAGTCTGTGGATTAAATTGTCAGGAACCCTGGAAAAAGTATTCCAGAAACGGATAAGCAAACAAAGACAAGTATTGAAGTAGTGAATAGGATCAGACTCTCTTAGCAAATCTGTGTACACCAGTTTAGCTCCCGAGTACCCAAAACTTCCACTGTAGACGACTAGATTCCCGTCAACACGCTCAAAATGAGTCAGACATTATTGTCGAAAACGCTGGACAGTCCAGGTCTTTTAATAAAATCAGCTAATGAATCAACCACTCGATCTACTCCGAAGAATTAACAACCAGTCAACAAAATGCACGGGAATCAGGAACGTAATACAACCAACAAGCAAAAAAGATCACAACCTGAACGCACCTGAAAACCCGGGAAAACGACCATAGTTCGCGATAATTCTCTCGTTATCGCTATCTCTGAAGGCGGCTCTGACCCTTCCCTCAGTCTGCAGGACAAATGCAATGGTTTGCGTTAGTGAGTGTTTAACAAATATCTCAAACTTTGCAAAATTAAGCCACTGAAGGTTACAGGGTTTACTCGAGGAAAGGATAATAAGCATTAGAATCATCTGGGACTCTGTGTAACGTTTACTAACACAGCTGGCATATAGGATATTCTGCTAGCCACTCACTTGCTGAAATCAGAAGAGGATGTGAGAATACTACCTGATATACCATATTAAGAGCGCGATCTCATCAGGAACATCCTTAGGGAACCTCGTGAGACTTCCTTTGCGGAAGAAGCACCACTGTACGAGGTGTTCCAGAAGATGTGGACCCTGATCATGCAAACGTTGACATTCTAATGTAAAAATTCATAACGTGGTCCTTGAAGCCCGAAAACATGTTGACTGAATAAGTGATGTGATTAGCTATGAGGGCATGAGTTATAGACCCTGACTAATAGAGATAACCTTCACATCCTTACAAATGTTACTTGCCACTCTTGAAGCCTTTTGTGTCAATACACCCCGGTTACCGAATGAAACTCACATACATCTGGACAGGTCACATGATGAATAATTAGGCAGTAAAGCAATTTGGAACTGTCGATTTCATTTGTGGACTATTAAGAATAAGGAAAAAACGTAAGAGGTAAGGGGACTACCAACTCTGAAAACGCTGTGTGTGTACGTTGCCTGTCCACTCACATAAACTTCATTCAGAAAAATACAATGCATTCCAAATAGAGAGCATGAACTGCCTATATACTAACGCCGCAAGTTTATCGAACAAAATGTATGAGTCGTGTGAATTAATACTCACCTGATAGGAATATATAAACGAACAGCGTCTGAAATTATGAACTACAAGCCTGGAATACCCGGAATATCTTTGCTTTGCAATGACAGAAAGCCAAGAATGGAGAGCTGAACGGCCCTGTACATACGATCTTACTTGATAGTGCATCTATTATAAACCCAAGACATTGTTAATTTTGAAAAATCTGTATGGTGCTCAGCAAGATTGTCTGACACCTCAAAATGTCTAGCTGGAGCCATTTACAAGAAGTTCACTGTCAATACCAAGTATGATAATAGTATATTGGGGGAATTATCCTAAGTTATACGTCTCGGATACACTCATATCCTGAGTCTAGAAGACTTCGATTTAACTAAAGTAAACTTCACTGAACACACGTACATTGTAGGTGAAAACTCCACTGAAGCTAGGTTTTTCAATCTCATTGAAGATCTCCGATTATCCGAAAATGTGAAGTTTACAACTCCTTGGAGAAATAGTCAAAATCTGTCACGCTTATACTGCACTTTTACAAGCGAAAAATTCCTAATTGACAACCTTTCAATCCCGGCCCCCTTGGGTTAGAGTGACCGTGCCGTCAACGCCTTCGATTTTATAGGTGAAACGCAGATGAAACATTTTAATATTATAAAGCGTTGGAGTATCGCGTTGCTAGATTTGTCAGGTTTACAAATAAGCTTATGGGAGAAATACTCGGAAACCCACGCTCAACTTGATATGGACGCTCATTAGGATCTTGTGTGTGACAAATCAGTCTATCCCGAAAACAGTCGCCAAAAATTACAAGCAACGTACAGAGATACGGAGTCTCACTCTTCGAATACTAAGACACAAAAGGCACTACTGGTCGGAATATAGACAGACTAGTGACAACACACAAAAAGACGGTCCAAACAAGCAAGAAATCAATGCACAAAGTCAATGAGGGAAGAAACACTACAGTGCTAGACATAGTTGGCCGGTAAACATACCTCCAATCCGAAAACCTTATTGTGTCATGCAGCCTTTAATCGACAAGCCAAAACCCAACTGTTAGTTCCCAATGTCCCAGCCAACAACGACGATACCGTTGTAGACCTCCCGAGGGAACGGCGTTTTCAGACGTTACGGCCGTCCTATACTAACTACACCTATGGGAGCCTCACTTACAACTCAATAGAATTCTCGAAAGGGAACCAAAGTGATGACTTGGTGTATCAGGAACTGCAGCGCCTGAACAAGAATTCTTCTCCTAGTCCGGATATGGTTCGTCCTGCCACAATGAGCGAAGCGACTTCAGCCTTTACAAAACCACCTAGTGTGCTGTTCTCACATTCGGTAAGTCGAGGCACGGTACTTGAAAATCGGAAGATGGCTCACATTACGCCAATCTTCAAAATAGATCAGCGCAGCGAATCTTCAAGCTATCGGCCGGAAGCACTCCTCTCATTACCCTCAAAAGCCTTTGATCTGGTCGATCATATGTCTCATCAATAAGCTCAAACATCTGGGTATCAAGTCATTACTAATTGATCGACTTGCTACATATCGACTACTAAAGGTCAGGGCGAACTTCACTTTTTCTTAGGCTACGGGACGTCCTGATGTGGTTCCTTAGGATCCAGCACTAGGACCTTTGACATTCTTAATTTATACAAATGACCCACCTCATCAAGTATCGTTTGATTCATTACTTTTCTCTGAGAACGTTATGCTTAGATGGAAGTTTGCAACCAAAATGATAAGCTGGCACTTCTGGAGGATCTGACTCGACTTCAAAGTTAAGCGAATAACAACAATTACTTCTGACACTTCTAAGTGTAAAATAGCCCATCTGAGACATGGTGCATTTTACGGATACAACTCAAGTAACTTCTCTCTAAAGGTATCTCAAGTTGAAAAAGATCTAAAGGTGTTGGCACTCTATGACCTGAAGTCTTACACTAGCCGAAATCAAAATGCCTTTAAAGTAAGTTTTTCGGTGGCAACTTTAAAGCGCATTTTTGGTCTGCCTGAAGGTAAAACCCTCCACTTCATTTTCAACAGTTTTATTCAGTACCATTTAGAGAATGGAAATATAGTTTTTCCTCTTTGCTTCAAAAGGATAAGAATATACTGAAATGTATCCAAAGATAAGACTTGATGGCAGTTCGAGGATTCGAATTTAAACCTTATGAAGAGCCCGTGGAATCACTGGGCGGCCGGTTCCTCCTAAATTGTGACTTCTCAGCGGTTCACATACACGATCTGCTCATGACCTATGATCTTGTGCGCGAGTGCTCAATATTAACACCGTTGGATACCGGCTCAGGGGTCTAGAGGTCAAGTGAAACGACGAAACGGCCACACGTTGATTTCAGGTTTTCCATTGTTGACCTAAATATTCTTCCACCATTAGTGAACAGCGATCAGACTGTTTTGTCATTCTCTTTTAGAACTAGGGACATGTTATACGATCAGGTCACACCCCACCCAAATGTATAGAAAGCTAACATATCAGCCATTCGGGAATGTGCTGCTAAGACAGATTGGTTTGTAGATACTAGCTTATCAGTTGAAGAAGCATGAACTGTATTTAAAGATAAGTTTAGTTCAGTTACGTCCTCGTTCATAACATATCTGGTACCGCGAAGATCGAATAACAGTCCACCATGGATAACTAAACCAGTCAAGAAACTTCTTAGAAGAAGGAAGAAACACTGGAATATGTTCATCTCTACTGGCTTAGAACAATATAGATCCAGTTATTGTAAGATTAGGAATGCCTGTAAAGAGTTAATAAGTAAGACTGGACGATCCTATGAAAAACAATTGGTTGTGGATTCTAGATGTAATCCGAAACGGTTTTTCTCGTTTATAAAAAAGCGGACTCAGAGAAGCGACGAAATTCCATTAGTTTTGATACAAGAAAATCCGTTAATCTTGGCAGAAAATGATACCGAAAAAGCTTAAGCTTTATCGGAATATTTCAGTAAAGCGTTTTCTATCAGCAATGAGGAACAACCAACGATTCATTGTGATCGTGGCGGCTTGCTGATGGATCTTGTGGTCATTGAGAAAGGTACTGTTTTAAGGCTATTCTTGTTGGAATTTACTTGTACAGACCACCTGTCCATCCATGCCACCAATGAGCTGAGATCATCCCGTAAAACCATTCTATCTGACATACTATGTATGGGTCTCCAAATCTTTATTTCATTGGCAAAGAGTAGAACATATGATTTTGCTACAGTTGGTAATTCATTTACATAAAGTAAAAAGAGAAGAGAACCGAGGACTGTACCTTGAGGAACTCTACTTTTTACAGGTACCCATGATGAAAAAGCCCCATTGACCCTTACCCTTTGTCTTCTGTCATGGAGAAAGTTATCCATGGTGGACTGTTATTCGATCTTCGCGGTACCAGATATGTTATGAACGAGGACGTAACTGAACTAAACTTATCTTTAAATACAGTTCATGCTTCTTCAACTGATAAGCTAGTATCTACAAACCAATCTGTCTTAGCAGCACATTCCCGAATGGCTGATATGTTAGCTTTCTATACATTTGGGTGGGGTGTGACCTGATCGTATAACATGTCCCTAGTTCTAAAAGAGAATGACAAAACAGTCTGATCGCTGTTCACTAATGGTGGAAGAATATTTGAGTCGACAATATCCTCAGTCTCATGAGTGATTACCAAGTTCAACAGAGAAGAACCTTGTTTAGCACCAAGACGTGTGGGTTTGGATAAATGCTGCACTAATGCATGCTCCACTATTGTTATCAGGAACCTACTATCAAAGGAGTTTATAGATCCTTCTGTGGTCATCTCAGTCCAACTAGTGTCAGGTACATTAAAGTCTCCTATTATCAAGCATTCGGTATTTGCACTCCAAAGATGAATGTGCTTTAAAATAAGGTCATCAGCTAAGCCAATTGGGCTGCGATAGATGACACCGAGCATAAATGTGCTACATCCGATGACCAATTTACAGCTAATGACTTCACAAGTACCGCTGTCATGGGATTTGCTAACAGAGGAGCGGATATTTATATTATTGGATATATATAACAGGACGCCACCTCCTTTTCTACATCTATGTCTACCGCTCCTTAGGTTATGGTTATGGACTGACCAAGTTTCTGTCACTGCCTTAATCTGTCCACTAATGCTTCTAGTTCATAGAACTTATTTCCTAGGCTACGAGCGTCGGCATATAAAACTCCTAGGCCGTGATAGCGTTCGCTCCCAAGACCTGACTATCCGAAAACCCGCTAACCAGAGATTTTCCTCACCGTTTTGCTGACGGAATGCTAGTTCAGCTAGTGCTTTCTATCTTTTTGTCCTATCTTCGAGAGACATATCAGGTCTAACTCGGATATCGGAATTGTCGTGACAATGAGCATTACCTAACAGGAGATCCTGTTGCTTCTCTGATCCTAAGATAACCTTAAGGAGTCTGTATGGTCGGGGTTCAGAAGTGTCCTCGGTCCTCTTGCCTATTCTAACCAGTTTTTTGACCTGAACTTCTTTAGAGTTATCTGGTAAGATACTACGAATATATTCTTTTCCCTATATATATACCTTTTCCTTCTGTCTAGGACTGATCATTTGAGAGGAAATTCCAAGTTTGAAAACCGAGATCAAATCGTCTACATCTGGAGTTTCGTTTCTCTCACCGAGTAGTGAATTACTGGAATTCTGTACTAGAATACATAATATTCACACCTCTTGGTATATTCAAAACAAGATTTGACCTCCACAGTGTTAAAGACTGCAAGGATTAACATAGGTCGATAGACCTCCTATCCTTATTACCGAAGATAGGAGACAGAACCATTTGATCAACAAAGTTTTAGTGTTTCTCTACTTTGTGACAGATCGAAACTCTGCGTTACAATTCGACGTCATGATATCTATGCAAGACGTAAGAGTATGGGCAGAAAAACACAATATGTATATGGTAGTGTTCAGTTCCCTATAAATATCTTCAAAGGATTTTGTGGGTCAGAAAAAGGCTGAGAAATTTATGAACCTAATGATTATTACATTTCTGGTCAGGTTTTCTAATTTCATCTTTATACGTAATTGTCTGTAGATCATTGCATTTCCAGTCGGATATTACAAACAACAGTTGTCTGACAGCGTTTTAATATTATTGTTCGGCTGTCTACTCACGGCTGTTGCTGTACTACCACCGTGGCCATGTTACCATAAAAATCCCATTGACTGGTATCATGAAGAAACTAAAAGCAACAAAAAGACAGACTGACTTTCAATTTATGTCTTCCAATTCCTCTGTTATTTTACACTTTTATAAGTAACTAATAAATTTGATTTCTTTTGAGATCAACGATGGTTATGACTTTTACTATAATGGGTTGCATTATAGCAATACATATACATAAACTTAGAACTGGGATCGTCTTCAAGCATGGTGTATATGGCCCGGGTATTCGTGGTGATCTTCTCATACGCCGTAAATAGTTCTTAAACTACACCTTAATGGGTTAGACTTTCCATCAGTGCTTGAGGCGTCAGTGTCCAACAAAAAACTTCAGATTCAGGTTTGTGTAGTAAGAACAGAAGGCCTACGACCTATGTTATTCCTTTTCTAGTAGTCTCTGTGAATGTCCAGTCTTCTTTTTAAAGAGTTAATTGAAAGTGCGGACACCACTGCTTCGGGCAGCAGGTCCCAAGTATTGATGACTCGGTGTGAAAACCTGTGTGCCACGGGTATTTTGTTGGTTCTTGGCTTTTCTACTTGCCTGCTACGTCCTCTGAGTTTCCCCGATCTAGTGGGGAAAAAAGAGAATAAGCTAGGTTTGAAATCACTTTTTGAATTCTGTATGTCAAAATTAGGTCTCCCCTTAGTCTGCGATAGGACAGATTAAAGTGGTCCAGCTTTTCAAGCCACTCTTTGTATGGTAAACCCCTGAGTTCTGAAACTGCACGGGTAGCTGCCATCTGCACTTTTTATAGGATATCCGAGTCACCTTTTGAACAGGGACTTGCAGCCTGAACGCAGTTCTCACTAAGGTTGTATACTGTTGTGAACATGGTAATATCTAGCTTAGTGAATGTGCGTTTTAAAGCCTAGAGGGATAAAATAACAGAAAGTGTCGACCACTTCAACTGTCCGACGAAATGTCTCAACACTGATCTAGAAATATTGGCGTGGTTTTGCATCCTTCACCACATGCAGTAGAGAGTTATCTATCTGCTAACCAAAGGACGACTATACTGTTCAGCAGTTCGCTCTGTTTTACCTTATGACTGTGAGAAGTAGTTTTTAGAAATAGAGAACATCCGTAAGTTGATAGTGTTTAATTCAAAATGTCTTTGAAGCACTGCTTGCGTATGTTTAGACCTGTAGGTGATTAGACACAGAGTACTGGTGAAAGATAGTAAATTAGTTGATAAGATTGCGAATCCTCGTCAAGTAAGGGAGCTAAAATATACATTACATACACCCAGAAACCGCCTACACCGTGTGATGTTTGCCGATGGAGTAAGATGACAGGAATCCGGGGAAAACGTAGTATTAATCCATGAAGTGTTTGACCATTAAACTTAGCCATGCTGTTAGATACAGGCCATTTGGTTGAGGTTCGCACGATAACGGTAATCAGTAGCTGGGTAACATGACTCAAAATGAGCCACAATGTACCAGCTATATTTACTCTTTGTCTTCTTATCGATCTTGAATTCCAGTACTACCTAAAATTGCAGTGGAATATCTTCGAAATAATTCCTATGCTTCATGCATCACTAATAGTGATAACCGTTATTGGATAACTCTTAACGGTATATCAATCCACAGAAGGCTATACAGAGCGACGACCAGTTTATTATTGGATAGTACAGATCAAAGGGCCACAACTACACAGAATATGAACGAAATGAGAATGAATGGGATTTAAGAAGCTTATATATATATATATATATATATATATATATATATATATATATAGAGAGAGAGAGAGAGAGAGAGAGAGAGAGAGAGAGTCACTGAGCAATTTAAGGCAGTTTGAAGAAAATAGAGTTAGCTGCAACATGTGATCAAGCATACATGATCATAGAAGCATGGAGACAATGGCTCAAAGATATGAGCAAACTGTTACCGACATAAATAGCACTGTCTACTAGATACGTTAGTCAAAGGGAATTGTAGATTCTAGTACCATGTCAAATCCACATGGGTTATTCCAGCTTACGGACAGACCACTTTATTTCTTTTTGAGTCACATTTTGATCTTGTCAATTATCTGCTTATTAACCTTGAATGTTTTAATATGAGCGCGTGAGTGGGCATTGTATATCTTATCTACTACTTGCCTGTAGCTTATTTTTGTCTGACCATAAATATCCAGTCGCGCTTGATAAAATTCAGTTGGCTTACTCGCCTTATCCGCACCTCCTTCCTAATTTTTGCTCTGAAGGTCTGCTTGGAATAAATTCATCCAACGCAACACGTATTTGGCTTCTTATCATTGCAAGATTAGACTAGGTAATATACGAAGTTAAATGGAAGATTTATGTACATAACTTATTTATACGTTCATCCAAATCGGAGTTAGATACTGGGCCATAAAAGCTTGTTAAATTTAAACGTTTACAAATTCAAGCGTAGATGGGGATGTTATAACATATATATACTTTCACTTTATCCTTTCGAACACCGTTCTCAATACTTAGTCTTTATTATTATTGCTATTAAATTATTTCGATCTCTTCGGGTATAAATTTTCTTGATTTCATCTCATCATTATGAAGCAGTATGGTAACTTGGGTCAATGAACATTAGTGCCAAGCTTTACATTGATGATGACTGATTGACTGCAGGTCCTATGTTATTTGTGACTGATTGAAGTTTACTCGTCATAATTAAATGGTGTCTGTTACAAAAAATATATTGTTTATTCATGGGCCAGCCTTTTAAGCTGTTCACTGATATACATATTTGTGATTTGAGTAATCTTATTGGCTAGTTGACGCTGTTATTAAATCAATCACTGCAAGTGACTCATCAGTCTTCGGACTGTAATATTGAGGATCTAGATAACAACTGATTCATCGTTGATTCAGTAGTGGCTGTGATGTTTATTACGTCTTGTTAGTACTATTTGAATCCCACCGTTCAAATTGCAATGCGTCTAAGTGAACTGGGATCACATGAGCTATATTGAGTTGTTAGATTGTTTGATGCAATCAATAGGGAATCTTTCTTGACCTGGGTTTCGTGCTGTTTGGCATTCGTCAGCAGACTGTACCAGTGATTTTGACAGAAATGATGTTTCCTGGGAGATGTGATCGTCGATCACCCAGTTCCACAGTCTGAGACGTTACCACTGATTAGAGATATACATTGCTGAAGAGTGTCAATTAGCATAACCCCTGGGTCCAGGAATTCCTGCTGACTGCCTCCAGTTACCTAAAATACTGTTCAGTCATAGTTACGCACACGTTAGGAGTTATCGTTTAATATTCCTATAAGAATTAAGGTACTAAGGGAGGGAGTTATGTTTTGTTTTGTTCATTTTTAGCAGTCAGTACTATTCCCACTTGTGATTCCACTAATATACTCAGTCGTACCAAAGTAGGTGACTGTGCTGCTTGTAAAGACAATCTATACTGCTCTATGTAACAATCACTTATAAGACCATTCATTAAAATTTGAACGAAAAGTTCTACAGAAATCGAGCACCGAGCAAGTAGAAGGCATTAAAAATAAAAGTCATAATCACAATGGTTTAGGTTTGAATAATTCCAGGGTTTTCCAGAAGCAGATCAGATCAGTGAAACGAACAAAATCTTGGTATTTTAACCGCTAAAATTAGTTGAAACACAATTTTCAGTCCTATTTAATAACAATTGGGTAAAATGTTTTTTTTTTCTTCAAAAAGTGTACAAGCCAATCATTCTCCGTAGGCATACACAACACAAACAATTTGTTTTTACATCAAGAAATTAAAACTAAATATGGCCTGATTTATTAACTTAAAGCAAAATTTTTCATCCCGCTTACATAGGAACTTACACTTGGAACAAGAAATATCAATTAAAACAAACAATTATACACACATACAAAGTAAATATACAAAGGTGGAAATTTATTACCACAAACTTTGTTTATATTTCCTCACAGAAATTATGTCATCGACTTATCTGCATAAAACAATAGGGATTTGTAATCATGAACATCATCATTACATTCAGAAATAAATGGTGAATTTATTCGATGTGATACGTACAAACTGTTCATTGAAATCACATCGCACCATACCACTTTAGCTATTGTTATGCAAAAAATGGACAGAATGAACCACACAAGAAAGAATTATGTAAAAAAAGAAACCTGAATGATGATCACTTTTAAAAGACCATTTCTGTTCGGTAAATGATTTAATTTCTTCCTGTGCAATAACGTAGACTGCGATAATTGTTTCTACGTGACCTAGGTTCACTTTTGGATCCTTGTCGCGAGAAGGAATTACGTCGAGTTTCATTCGTAAATCTGTTTATAGTAGTAGTATTCTTAGTTATAGTAGTCTCAGTTTGAAATGTTGATAGGTAATCATCACCACTGACACGTGGTCGTTTTTTACATAATAATCTATTGTTGCGTAAGAAAAAGAAATAAGAAAAACGAAAATTAGGAAATTTACCGATTTATTATTAAGATCAATGCATACTGCTATATACACGCAGATTATTTATAGGTGAATGATCCATATGCAATAATTGTTTTCAGTGTGTCTGGCGACCTTAGGTGATATAACTGAAATAAAGTGAGTATAGTGGAGTGATTGGATTCACGTTTTTCTGTTTTCTGTTAAATCCTAAGCTCTGACAACAACCTTCTCATTACTTCATTTCAATTGATACCCCCGTAGTAAAATTTTTCGACTAAATGATAATATGGAGACCATATTGTTTACGATTTACATATATTAATAGAGATGGATAAAAATTCAAGTTTTTAACATCAAACAGGGAATATTTAGTCTTTTACTAATATAAGCACTACTATTACATTTGATCACGCTATCTCAATGTAGGTGGTGATATATTTTCTTTTATATGACAATAATGGGGTTTGATAATAATATCATTTACATTGGTTGGTTACTGATTAGTGATCAATGTCATGTTTGTATAGTATACTCTGTCTAATGTTCATAAAAAGACCTTACATCAAGTATTCCTCACTGCTCAACGACCATTTTTATATATTAGCTTCTAGTAATAAGAAAACAAACAGATAAATTTGTAGAAAAAAGATAATAGAAATCATTTCAGGTTAACAGATTAGGTGCTTTTCTCATTGACTCTTTAATTTATTTTATAATTTACGACGAAAACACACGTAGAAAGATTTAACTGGTTACAAAAACAGAAATTTCTAGAATGGAAAAATCATTATTAAGCTAATTATAATTTTGAAGGTGATATAATAATCATAGGCTAAAAGCCATTAAAACGTACATTCTTTGTTCATTCATCTGTTCATCAGAATCAGTAAATGAACTACTGGAATGTGACCCATACATTGTCATACTATAACATTTTCTTGACTTTTTACTATATGGTTCTTCCTCCTCCTCATCATCATCATCTTCGCTAGCGCTACATGTTGGTGATGTTTGGGGTGTATAAAAAGTTGAATTTAATGATGATATAGGTCTTTTACAACGACGTGATGACCACCAATGACGTAAATGACCATCAGAACCAAAAATACGCATAAATGAACGAACAACTTCATGTGAAATATCTTCTAATTGATCAACGAATTCACGACGTTTACTATCAAAATTTTGAATAAAAGTAGAGCCACGTTTCATCATGTTTTCAAGATTATCTTGTAACTGAATACTTTTTTCCTACATAAATTTAATTCAGGAAAAAAGAAGGGATAAAATGATATTCAATTAAAGAGGGAATGTAATTCATTAAACTACATCATTAATAGTCATTTAAAGAAGTAGAATTTAGGGGCATTTATTAAAATTTTAATTGCATATATATCCAGCTGACAAGGTTCGAAAAAGGAGGGCATACGCATCGTGAATTCCACGACTATCTATTATCTAACTCAACTTAAAATGGTTGCGACTTAATGGCAATGTACATGCAATACGAATAGGATGAACATATTCTAAAAGAGATTTGATCAATTGTAGTCTTTCACACTAACAACAAGAAGATTTAAACGACACTTACAAATGAAATAGTGATATAGTCTTAGATTTTCTCCATTTTGAAATCGTGGAGATTTACAACTATGGAGGATGAGTTTGTTAGTTGCCGATGATGTTGTTGTCTGGAAGGAATAATGAAAACTTCAAGATTAAACCATCTTATTTCAAAGAGAAAGTAATTCTATCAAAAATCTATTTTAATAAGTAGTGAAAACATTAGGTGTTTCTAGTTCGAAAACGTTTTTTAAAATATCTTGTCACTTTATTACTAATGATTGGAAAGTGGTTGAAATACCCAATTTGTAGGGTTTAAGTAGTGACTGACGTAACATAAGTTTGTCGATAAGAGGAATGTTAAGTAACAGCATTGAAAAGTTCATAAGATTAGTTTATTAGCATTGACGATTGAACATTACTCTTCTGACACTAACTTGGTTAGATACGCGCTGAAGAACAATTCGCTAGTGAAACTATAGGGACATTGAATGAGCAAACACTGTTATTATTAAACGTTTGAATTATTTGGTTGCTGATATATGACTGAATTTTGGTCAGTCTTTTTTGTCATACATACATCCTTTAAGAATGAACCCCGATAAAGCAGTTTGTCACCAGCTTTTAATGGATAGTATAGATGAATTATGGGTAGCAATGGAATCTAGTATACATGTTTCGTCCGATCCTTTCATTTTGAGTTATATCCTATGATAAACACGTGACTAAATAGCTAGGTCGAGGTGATTAGCACAAGTTGTACATATGTCAACTAAGACTGATCAAAATCCAATCTTGAATATCAACAAAGGGATAATTCAAATCTTTACCAATAATAATATAGACATCGTAATCCATTAAACAAGTTAGTGGTCATCTACACTCAGTAGCTTAGTGGTTAACGCGTTTGAAATTTAGAAAGGTACTGAGTCCAGGTCTTAACGTAAACACCAACACTGAGGTAGATAAATTCTATTAAGAAGTCCTAAAAACGACCTCCTGCTAGTCATAATTCATCTATTTTCCGCAAAAAAAGTCGCCCTAATTAACTTTATCTAATAAAACTTCCCTTTATACGACTATTTTATGCTTTAACTTTGTTACAAACACAAATTTGAAATATTCCCATAATGTAAATTTAGAACAACATATATAAGCAAACAAACACAAATCACGAATCCTTTAGGATAAAGCTAGTTAATCACGAACTTTACCCTCAATATTTCGAGTCTGTTTCACTAAGCGCTAATATTAGTTTTAAGTACATATGTGTCGTCAATTTGCTTACTATTTGAAATACATATATTTTAATTTAAAAAAATGTTCTGAGACAAGCC
Organism: Schistosoma spindalis; assembly: GCA_946903255.1. Classification (NCBI taxonomy): domain Eukaryota; kingdom Metazoa; phylum Platyhelminthes; class Trematoda; order Strigeidida; family Schistosomatidae; genus Schistosoma; species Schistosoma spindalis. The sequence goes on from OX336424.1 coordinate 10,154,141, forward strand.
CTATCTGTATACGTGATTTAAGAAGTTAAACGTTTACTTAAGGAAGTATAATCCGTTTATATATTTGATTCAATGATGCTTGCATTAAATACTAATACTACTACTACTACTACCAATAATAATGTCTATTGTCACATGCTGCTTATACATGTGATAGGATTATTAATTCATTGATGTCATGACGAAAAGTTATTTCAGGATTACTTGTTTGTGAAGCTGAATGTTAATTTCAGGTCAACTAAAAGCACTAAAACAGATGAATAGTGGAATAAAATTTCGGATAGATTAATAGAATACCCTTAGATTAACATAGAAAAAATTATTTTTAGAAATTTAAGCAGAGATGTATAGTGGCTAGCAGTGTAGTCAAGGATGTACGTATCGCTCTATTTGGGGCTCGTTAGCTGGATGCACCTGCATCCCTCAGTTGATGTAAACTCCGGGACTCGAACCTAGTAACGTTCACTTCAAACGTCATCGCATTATTTCGTTAGTTACTGAGTCTAGTCAGTGAATTTTGTATATATATTAATTATTTGAATCTTCCCATCGTTGTTTAGGTCTGCAATTCACCAGTTCACAGCTAGCCACTATTCATTTCCGCTTATAATGCTTGTGACTTAATAGGAACATCGAGGCGATCTGCACAGGATGAAAACATGCCAAAAGGGACTGACGAATTGAAGTTCTAAACAACAATGGAAAGATTGAAATAACCAATATGTATGAATTATTTTAGAACTTATTGGGTGTACTAGTTTCCGATGTGGATTACTGTTTTAACACAAGTATTTCAGTAATAATTGGGGATGAGTACAGACTAAAACTTGTTAACATGGTCAAAATAGACGGATATTCGATACCATTTTTCAGTCATTTAGTTATCATGAATGTAGAGCCTGGGATAAACGCATATTAGCCCAAGTTGTCATATCGCATTAGCGCGATGAGATGAAATTAACAAAATGTATGGTAAAGTAGTAAACATGTTTGTTTAGGTGGTTTCGTTCTCTGAGCTGGATAGTTTGGTCGTGACGCTTTGATTGTTCTTCTGAACAATGTCATAGGCACACACTTCAAGTAGAAATGAAGTATTCTTATTTCTTTATACATGACTTACAAGTTGTCTTGTCAATCTCGACCCTGATTGCTTATTGTTGACCTTTACCACAACATTGTCTTTATTTTGATTGTATCTCCCTTTGATTTGATTCTTGGTCGTATATTTGTCTATGATTGGTTGATAGATTGGATCGATTTCAACGTACTTCTTGATTGCTGATCTACCTGAGTACCAAGCCCTAAAAAACCCTTTGGTGTTCTTAATATTCCTTCTGTTTAGCAATCCATCATTTTTCCAGTCGAGTGTGTCCACAGTTTTCCACATGCAATGATATAAACGGAGATATGTCATGGCACTTGACCGCTAATTGATGTTCGTGCAGGTGTGTCCACTTTGTCCGATGTATTTTATTTATTATTTATTTATTTGGACACATAAATATTGGTACAGAGGGGCACCAAATGTATATGCGCCACACAAAACAATGATAATTTGAAGAGGAGAAAAGAGAAAAAAGAAAAAAAAAGTAATGGACGTGGGGAATTATAAAAAAAGGGAGAGAGAGAGAACAATGGTGGGGGAAACGGAAAGGTACAATCAGAAGAGATCTTTCAGTTAAGGAAGATATAAACACTTTTTATGAAGAAAGTAAGAGGTTACAGCACGATCGCCACTGGCTTCTATTCTTAGCCATATCTGATAACGTCTCTAGCCACTGCGTTACACCGTCTCTCGGACCCCAACCAGGGAGTCGTGAAGGACCAACAGAAGCTAGCCCTTTGCAGCTTTCTTTCATACCACGACACCATGTCATATACTGACCACAGTTGAAACAGTTTATTTTTTAAATGATATTTGATTTTCTTTTGTCATTTCGTCCTCTGGTTTGTATAGGATTGATTGATGGTTTATGTGTTACACCTATTCCGAATGGTCTTTTAAATATGATGAGATGATCCGTTTGGTAATTTCTGTACTTGACTTCGCTTCTACTGACGAGTCGGGTTGACATTTCTTGAAGTTGAGTAGGTAGCCGTTCATTTGAAAGATAGTCTTTAGATATTTTTCATCATTTTTCCGAGCTGCAAGCGTGTCCTCGCTCTCTTAAGTAAAGTTAGTTCGTAACTGATTTTGTGAGCTTCTAGATTGTTGCTACCGTGATTGAGAATTTGGTCTGTGAAGATCTGTTTACGATAAATCTGAGTTTACAGTGTTCCTGTGTTGGTTCTGGTGATTAGCGCATGTAAGAATGGTAGTTTGTTATTTGACTCCTATTCCATTGTGAATTTTTCGTCATTGAAGACATGTTTGTAGTAGAGATGATAGTGAAGAAAGCTGGATCCAGAGAATACAGTTTTTAAAGGCAGAAAGAAATGACATGTATGAAGGAATACTGGAGCTCAAAATCTAGATGAACAGTAAATACACGTGGATAATTGTAATCTATTCAGAGTCATATCACCAAACGCTTTTTTAGTATCTTAGCAATTCAGCTGAAAAGTGAATAACGCTTAGTGATAATAAATGAGTACTAACTAAATTGTAAAAACTATGCTTTTTTAAAGTGCAATGAAATAATTTGAGATACGTAATACATAGGAATTTACTACTACATTCGAACGTGAAAGTTACTTCGACTATTAATACTTGATATAGGATTAACCAATAACAGAGCAATTAATTTCAATTGCTTAAAATCTCGAAATAAAGCACGCAATATCAAGTCACTTAGACTAAAACCCACACTACCACTTAATCGACACGATTCAATCGTTAATATGACATTGATCACTACCCACTCAGTGCTCAATCGATTGTAAAATTATAGTAATTATTAACGAAAGCAGAGTGGATGACTGTGTGAATATATCTGTGTTAATAAAACCAATTTTTCGTTGTTGCCTAATAACGATGAAACATCTCTTTAATTCAATATGAAGACACAAGACAAACGTCGTAAAGTTGTGTATAAACTACTGACTGCAAGGAGAAAAATGCAAAATTACCAGACAAAATATTGATGAATTTGAGTTAACTTGACTTGATATCTTTCAACAGATATTGAGATAAAACAAAAAACCAACACAAGGTATTTTTCGTGTTGCCAAATAAGAAACACTGTACAAACAGAATTTCAGTGTTGATTAACACTTATTAATTACTCGTCTAGAAATTATGAATTTACTGTAAGAAGTATAAAAGTAAAAAAAATTGGCCAAACAAACGGCTTTATTAGTTGTGACATTTCCTTTTTTTCAGGAAATAATATTTTACATATTGTGTAAGAATGCTTGTGATCAATATTACAATGGTAGAATTCAGGCGAAGCTGGCAATCCAGCCTGTCAAATACATGACTATGTAATTGTATAAATTGTTGAACCTATTAATATTCCAAAAAAAACACTATAAAGTAACGTAGGCCTAAAATCAATCAACCATAAACAACGTAGAACCTAGAAAATACTTGTATCACTTCACGTTAACAGTATAGTGAGATGAAATTAACAAGGCTAAAGCTGGAGTATTAGAAGTAACTACATCAGAAAACATCAGGTATAAACAATATAGTTGGAAAAGAAAGAATGAACTTGTGGAGTAAAAAGTATGAGATAATTTAAAAATTCAAGATTTAAAGGAAGCTAGAGTAAATACATGAGCCATTATGACCTTCGATTTAGCTTCGAACATACATCTCAAATTCACTAACAAAGGTATTTTTTAGCTTTGTATCTAACTATATTATTCCTTGTAATTTTAAGCCTTTTTGGAAAAGTAATATTATTATAGAATTGAAGGTAAATACAGAAAATGAATTTTTAATCAGTGGAATATATTAAGTAGCGAGACTATAATTTGTGAACGGAGCAATGAAGTTAAGGATAACAAGTCTTGGATTTCAGTGTGAAATTCATTCACTCACATTATTAAATAGCATTTTGGCATTATAGCTTATACTAGTTCGTGATGAAATACCATACTTTAATTCCTAACCTTAAATTTTAACTCTAAATCCTACTTCTAATTCCTCATATTAATTTATAACTCTCTTCTGATCCTGTTAAGTAGGTGAGTTGCTTCAAGGTCAGTAGCACTGCTCAAACGTTGTCCATAAATTATAAACCGACCCATTAAATCATAATAATGAACACTGATTGAATTGTTTAAGCAACATGTAAATTTTCACGTATTTTACATGTAAAATATTACAATAATAAGTACAGATATAAATCTATACAAGAAAGAAAACATGTGATTAAAGCACGCTACATCAGTAGTTGGATAAACCGAAATGAGAAAAAAAAGAACTGGGGTTGTATTTCTTAAAAATAATAATAAGAGTTTGGACAAGAAAAGATGAAAGTCAATAGTGTACAGATAATTTGTTTACAATGTGATCAATGGTACAGAATTATCACTAGTATCGCTACTATTAGTGGACGTATTAGTATCGGAAGAAGTACTGTTAGTATTATAATTAGTAATATTATTTCCATTTAATAAATAAAATCCAGAATCTTTTAAAATACCAATTAAACATTGTGATGTTGATAATGAATGTACCGATGATATACAAATATTCACATTTAATAACCATAATGTTAATGGTTTTTGATTAATAGTAGTACAATGAATTTCAAATAATTTTTCAATTGTATTTAATGTTGATTGTGGTGATAGAAATGTAATGGAACAAGATGAATTTATAAATGGATGAAGTGTACAGGACCAATTCACTTCATATGCATTCGTTAATTGATTAAAATGACTAGTTCTTACAAAATGTGGATAAATTAAACAAGATAATATATCGAAATGATTCATTTGATGAATAGTATGATCTGATGGTATAGTACAATGTTTATGCATTGCTAATTGACAACTAATTGCAAATAAATTACAGAGAACACTTTTTGATTGATGACAATCAATGATACATTGTGGTACAACAACACTTATTCGATAAGTTACAGTATAATTAAATGAATTATTTAACATATTTTTATCCATATCCGATAGTAATTTTGACATTAATAAATGTATCATATAAGGTAATTGTAAAAGATTTTTAATGTCATTAGAAGATAAACATTTAGACCAATTAGTTTTGATTACATGATGAAATAATTCCCCTAATTTATTCAGATTTACGGCACCTTCTAAACCTAAATCCCAATTAGATAATTTACCATTTACTAATAATAATAAACGACTAGTATGTATAGCGGCACGAATTTGTGCTTCACAACTAATTTCATTTAAATGAGGTGAAGCAATCACATTTGGATGTTGTAATAATTTATCCATAATGAAATTTGATGATGATGAATGGATTAATGGTTCATTTTCAAAAACATCTAATGCTGCACCACAACAATACCCAGATTCTAATGCTTCTAATAAAGCCATTTCGTCAATAATACCACCATTGGAACAATTAATGATTCTAATACCCGGTGAACAGATAGACAATGTTCTAGAATTTATAAGATGTTTAGTTTCTGGTGTTAAATTGACATGTAATGTAAGATAATTTGATTCACTTAATACATTGTCTAATTCCATAACAGCATCTAACCAATCTGGTAAATTAGTATTATCAAAATTATGATTTGGATCATAACCAATGATACGCATACCAAATACTTTCATTCGTTGACCAACAGCTGAACCAATTTCATTATTAATACCTATAATGCCTAAAGTTTTTCCAGATAATTCAGTGATACGAAATGTAGCATTTCTTTCAGTGGATTTCTTTTTAATATTGAACCATTCAGAAGAGGAATTCAATAGAATATGGGGAATATGTTTAGCTAAAGCTAATATTAATCCACAAGTATATTCAGTTGTTGACACGATATTTCCGTATGGTGCATTTATAACTAGAATTCCATGCTCTTGTGCTGTGATACAATCGATAGTATCCACATTCCCACCAGTTCGAACAATTATTCGTAGACCGAATTTACATGCCGATTTTAAAATCTGATCACTAATTGGAGTAGTTGAACTGATAATTAGAACACTAGCAGAAGATGATTGTAAAATATATAAGAGACGATCTTCAGAAACACAACTTTCTTTAAGATCATAAACAGTTAGACCATTGTCTGTCAGTAGATCAACCGCCAATTCAACCAAATTGTCAGCGATAACAATATTATTCAAAACAGGAAGCAATGACATTGTAATAACACAGCATTAACTTAGGTTTAATGTGATTAAAAAAAAACACAAATGCCTATTTATAGTTATGGCATTATTGTATTTTGCTTAAATTACACGGTTACCAGGTCAAGTGTATACAATAGTAAATGTGAGTATAATAATGAAAGATTAACTAGGTAGATAAGCGTATAAGTGAAAAGTACGTGATTATGAACATTGTAAACTGATAAGGCCTTACATATAAAAATGTGTACACTGATAATCTAGCAAAATAAAGTATCTGTCTGAATTGGTCCACCTTGATAAAATTGACAGAGGTAAGGGTAAAAATGAAACGATACACTTAGCCATACATATGGAAAAATGTAAATATACATTACGCATTACTCGGAGGACAGTAACTGAATATAAAGTAAAAAATGTATTGGTAAACAACATCTTTACACTGAAAACTGATCGAAATACAACAACGTAAGATAATGCGTACATTATGATTGATGGTGAGTGAAAGAATGAAAATGCATAACACACTATATATAAAACTACTGGCTACTAACTAATTTTAAAGTAGTAATAGTTATATAGTGGAAGATTAAACAGCTTTAGTGATGATTCCCATGGTGTACGCTATATTAAACAAACAGCCACAAATACAACGAGAAACAGTTGAAGATTAAACTACCCTAACATTTAGTTCTTCATTAGGTATTATTCTCATGCTGTAGCTAGAATATATCCAATCAAACGATGATCTATAGTAAGATATTATCAAAGTTGTTAGATTAGTTTAAAGAGAGTTCCAAACCCGGGACTGACAACAATCGGCGAATCAGTGGAAATCAGGGAGAAATCAACAAGCAGTTTTGTCACAGCTGGAGAATCTCTCATAGTGTGAAATCGACGGACCTTAGGACTTCAACATATTGCAGCAAGAATACATTAAATCCATTGAGTCGTTATTCAATAGCTTGCATTTTCAACGTCAGTCAATTAGGAATGGAACACAAGTGTTATTCATTATTATCAGGCGTTCAATGACAGCCTTAATTTTGAAATGGTTGATTCTATTAGTTACGGTTTCTTAGTGAAACTGGAAAATCCAACTCAAATTCACTTAACCTACGGTTAGTTAGTGAGTACTTTCGATAATATTTAGATACCACTTTATAGATAGAAAATGTTCTTCACTTAATTTCTCATGAAATCTTTTCACTCAAAACAAGAAGCGATTACTTTATCCGCTTCTTTATGAAAACATAGATTTGGCTCAATATAACCGTGAGAGAATAACATTAGATATCCAAATCTTCATTAACAAGATCGAAAAATGTTCACAACACTTTAACGGTCATAATTTTACATTTCTACTTCTGAAATTATCACAACCATAGTTTTAATCGTTCGTGTAAACAGGATGTGTACACAAGAAAAGTATCATTACAAAACGTTAACAGTAATCATAGTTTACTTTAGCAGAGTTTCACAGATAATTACTTTCAAAATAAGAATGTTATAAATTGACAGAATACCCATACTACTGTTGAATATCGACGAAACAAATAACCATTTGATGGGGAAACTTTAGATTTCATTTCCAAAGATGTTTTCTATTATTAAAACATATGAAAGAGAATTGCACTGGTGTAGAAATGATTGAAAGATATGTGTAAAACTTTATGAACTCTACACAGACCTCTGTGTTGTCATTATTAGAGAGATTTAAAACAAATATACATTTAAATGTCAATATCAAATGAGTAGGACAATTCAACATTGAATTACAAAGGACCAATGAATAGATATCATTATTTACAAATAAAGCATTTCACATAAGGAATATGTCAAGATTCATGTGCAATTTGATTATAACTACGAAATAGAATGGAAAAACATTACCACGTTAATAGCGTATAAAAAAATTCTAATGAGAGGTAATTTGTTGGGTTTTAAGACTAAATGAAAAATGAACTTAGATTTTTTTAATTTCAAAACTATGTTTATTTAAATGAGAAAACAAGGTTTAAGTTTTTTACATCTACTTAGAGATTCTTGTTTATGAGATTCCCATAAAAGTTGACATTCGCAACTACAAAGTACATAATTGATTCACAACCAATAAACTTTATGGTAGATTTTTATACATCACATAGTTGTGATATAACAAAAAAATCATTTCGAATGGGCTAAAATGGAACTGTTAACCGCGTTAACTACACCTTATGTTTATGTTCTACGCCTACTTCAAACGGTCTCAATAATCTTATAATTCCCAATAGGCGCTTCATATATTACAGAATAATCTATTTGTTGGTTTCTGCTGCTTACTTTATCAAATCAGCCATTATCTACATTTTCATATATTTGAAGTAACTCATTTACCAAGTATTTACAAATACAGATATACGTACTTGGCTTCCGGCCACAATTTATGTATAACGGCTAGTACTACTACCCGCTTGTCCAAGCTAAAGTGGATAGAGTAGAATTCCGCAGAAATTATGACATAAAATACTTAGATAAATAGGATTAATTTATCTAAGAACAACTTATCATTCCTATGATTATTGTATCTCATAAAAAATTATTATTGCGAAAGATTATTGCATGTCCCCTCTGAATTAAATGGGCTGAAATGGAGCTGTTAACCGTTTTAACTACACCTTTGCTTAACCACACTGAGGGATGCTCACGAGCCCGAATATACAACTTCCTAGAGCATCTGTCAGTATAACTTGCTCCACAGGAGCAGTTGAAATGATAGATACAGAAAGAAATGGCTAGTCTAGGCAACTTATCTTTCAACCTCGGAGTGACCATTTGACGTGTAGAAAACATTAATTGTAGTTTAGCTGTATTAAAAGTTCTTTGGATTGATCTGCGTAACTTCAGTCTTAGTATTTCACTAGGTTCATCGCCTCTGAATTGTAAGCGTATATACAGAGGCATTTTTTTCACGGTTAGGCATTCTCTGTGCTCTCTCTCATTGGCTATGTTTTTATTTATAAATTTCTCAGGATATCCATTTTATTTCAGGGTCGTGTGTAATGCCTTTGTTTCATCTTCGACCGTATCTAAAGAGCATATGGTCTTGATTCTATGGTGCAGTGTCTTGATCAGGTTCCTTTTGTATTACAGAGGAACAAAACTAACAAAGTTTGTATATTGGCCCATCCAAGTAGTTTTCTTGTTTATGTTTCTTATTAATGACTATTCTACTTCCATTTTATTTCTCACATGTAAATTTTTTTGACGAGTGAACTGTATTGAATCGTTCGAGTGTTTCTATCAAGTCCGTATGGTCGTTACAAAGGATAAACGTATCGTCCATATATCGGCAGTAAAACGAAAACTTATCGATCTGTTGTGCCAGTGGGCCGTTTTCTAGTTTAGAGAGAAAAATGTCAGCCAATATGGGACCTAGGGATGAACCCATCGCGACACCATCTATTTGTCTATAGATTTCATCGTTGAATTTGAAATGCACATTCACAGTACATTTTTAGTAGTAATTCTTTGATGATCTCCACAGGGAATGTAGTTTCTACTTCTTGTTTTCTAAGTTGTTCACAAATATATTCTACAGTTTCTCCGAGTGCATAGTGTTTTAATGTTTTTCTGTTCGGATGAATGTGATTACAGCGTAATGACTCATAGAACATTTTCGGATAATGAGATGATTCAATACAGTTCTTTATAAATTCCAATGATGTTTTCGTTTCCGTGAACTTTGCGTTATACTTCAGGAACACATTGAATGTCTTCAACGCAATTGGTTAATCACAAGATTTTGATCGCTGATAGATACCCATTTACCTAGGTTATACGGACTACCGAAGGTACATAAACTGGATATCCCATTGAGGTCAATTTCGGACATGTACAATTCCCCTTATTATACTGTAGCAAAGTGGTTAGTAACTATTTTAAAACCACTCCACAAACACCTAATGAAGCATAGCATTAAGGATGTATTCCAATTCGTCGACAAGATTAAAAACATAAACACGAAAGATCAAACGATGATGTCCTTTGACGTAACGTCATTGTTCACAAATGTCCCACTCAGAGAAACTGTAGAATATATTTGTGAACAACTTAGAAAACAAGAAGTAGAAACTACATTCCCTGTGGAGATCATCAAAGAATTACTACTAAAAATGTACTGTGAATGTGCATTTCAAATTCAACGATGAAATCTATAGACAAATAGATGGTGTCGCGATGGGTTCATCCCTAGGTCCCATATTGGCTGACATTTTTCTCTCTAAACTAGAAAACGGCCCACTGGCACAACAGATCGATAAGTTTTCGTTTTACTGCCGATATATGGACGATACGTTTATCCTTTGTAACGACCATACGGACTTGATAGAAACACTCGAACGATTCAATACAGTTCACTCGTCAAAAAAATTTACATGTGAGAAATAAAATGGAAGTAGAATAGTCATTAATAAGAAACATAAACAAGAAAACTACTTGGATGGGCCAATATACAAACTTTGTTAGTTTTGTTCCTCTGTAATACAAAAGGAACCTGATCAAGACACTGCACCATAGAATCAAGACCATATGCTCTTTAGATACGGTCGAAGATGAAACAAAGGCATTACACACGACCCTGAAATAAAATGGATATCCTGAGAAATTTATAAATAAAAACATAGCCAATGAGAGAGAGCACAGAGAATGCCTAACCGTGAAAAAAATGCCTCTGTATATACGCTTACAATTCAGAGGCGATGAACCTAGTGAAATACTAAGACTGAAGTTACGCAGATCAATCCAAAGAACTTTTAATACAGCTAAACTACAATTAATGTTTTCTACACGTCAAATGGTCACTCCGAGGTTGAAAGATAAGTTGCCTAGACTAGCCATTTCTTTCTGTATCTATCATTTCAACTGCTCCTGTGGAGCAAGTTATACTGACAGATGCTCTAGGAAGTTGTATATTCGGGCTCGTGAGCATCCCTCAGTGTGGTTAAGCAAAGGTGTAGTTAAAACGGTTAACAGCTCCATTTCAGCCCATTTAATTCAGAGGGGACATGCAATAATCTTTCGCAATAATAATTTTTTATGAGATACAATAATCATAGGAATGATAAGTTGTTCTTAGATAAATTAATCCTATTTATCTAAGTATTTTATGTCATAATTTCTGCGGAATTCTACTCTATCCACTTTAGCTTGGACAAGCGGGTAGTAGTACTAGCCGTTATACATAAATTGTGGCCGGAAGCCAAGTACGTATATCTGTATTTGTAAATACTTGGTAAATGAGTTACTTCAAATATATGAAAATGTAGATAATGGCTGATTTGATAAAGTAAGCAGCAGAAACCAACAAATAGATTATTCTGTAATATATGAAGCGCCTATTGGGAATTATAAGATTATTGAGACCGTTTGAAGTAGGTGTAGAACGTAAACTGGACAAATCACTACACTTATTCTTATGGATACCAAAAGAAGAGAAATGAAGCATAATCTATAAGATAAACTGCCCCAACTTAGAATATCATATCGGATAAAGTGGATACCATCTTCATCGTATGAAAACTAACTAGGTGTTAAAAATCTAGACGTATTTTTGCTCAGATCAGTTTAGAGAAACGATTATGGACATATTTTCAATGTGGAAAATTTTGAAATATCGGACATATAGAATATTACGAATATTGTAGGATATTTATAATGTTTACATTCACGGTCACTGAAAAAAATCAGTAAACTTATCGAAATCATCCCAATTTATTAACTAATTAGGAAAATCTTGGAAAAAATTCAAGGTCAGAAATCGGTTGACAATCAAAATTAATGTTCAGAAAACGACAGGATTATTGTCAACAGCAACCAACCAAAATTATGATTGAGAGAATAAACTGTCAGTCATATGTGGAGAAATTCGAATACCTAACTTTTATTTGGAATTTGAGTTGACAATGTTGTCTGCAAGGGCAAGGAAAGCATCGGAAGTAAACTACCCGGGTCAGAGAACGAAGCACTGTCTGATTCATTTACGTGAACTACAAATCTTTTCTACCATCTTAAAGTGATCACATTCATATAAATTGTGTTAATCTAGAACCTAACTACAAATTGTAAATGTCAATGATTGTCTTAATTGATGTGAAGAGGAGAATGGAGAGAATGACAAACCACGAATGATATTCTTTGGGATTTATACGAATATTCATCAATATTAGAACGAATAGTCTGACAAAAATTGGGCGCCGAGTATAGAGAATTCATTGTATGTGAAAATTATATTTGAAATAATCTCAGCAATTGAAATTTAAAATAATTCCAACGTTTCGTCCAGCAAAATTGTCCGGACTTCTTCAGGGCAATAGTCAAAATCATCAAAGAAATATATAGCATTTAACAATTAAATCTATACTGTTTTAATTCAATCATATTTGGATGTTGACTTTAGTAAATAGGATAACATGAGTCAGTTAAATGCAAATCGTGTGAAAAGTTCACGATGTGAAAATAAATGACTGAACGAATTGTGTGTGTATGTATGTGTAAGATTGAGTCACTAACAGTTGATATTAGATGTTAATATGTTTTTATATGAAGGAAAAAATAAATGAGCAAGTTGAAGGTTGAAAAAGTTTCTTTAGATCAACCGAAGATTTGGGAACACTTCTCAAGTACTGTTAGTGTTACTTTCTGGACGTTTCTTCTACATAAGCTGCATTACAATCATGACATTTGATCCTACAGACAATATTTTGTTGTCCTTTCTTTGGGAACCTATCCTTAACTTTTACTAATCCCGATCTAATGGTGTCATAAGCCCGAAAATACACTTTTATATCATGCTTGCTTGGAATCCTTTTGATTTCTTCCGATGTTTCACTACGGTATGGGATAACCACGGTGGATTTCCAATGCTTTGGGATGTTGTCTTGCCGGACGTTATGTGCCTGCTATATCCCATAAATCATAAACTTTTTATTAATTTATAAATTACTGACTCATTTTCTTCTACTCCGACATTATTGTAATTTAAACGTGATTCTTGTATTTTTCTAAGGGGATAATCGCTCTTTTTTGATGTTCAATTGAAGTGGAATAATATTTCCGAGCATTTCTCCACTTGTTTAGTGAATGAGTGTTGCATATAAGAGCGTGATTTTCGTTGGACATTTAACTTCAGTCATCTATATCTTCTAGGAACACGCCATTGCAGAGCATTTCAACTTGTTAGATGAAAAAATCTAACAGGGTGAAATTTAGAGCTTGAAAAGAAATAATCAATGAAAATTATGGTCTTATATACAGCATTCACGAACTGAATTAATGGAAAACTAGACCAACTTGTTCTGTTATTCCATAATTATATGACCTCCCTAAAATGAAGAAGGTAGATATCCCTTTGTGTCCCATATTAGATATGAATAACTCGTTATTTCATGTTATCGCTAAATGTCTAGCTGAAATTCTACGTCCAGTTAGAAATCAACTCAATATATACACGGCGGCTGAGTCGCATGATTTGTTGATTCAATAGCAGGTGTCAGTGTAACAGGGAACAAAATGGCTTCAATAGATAATATATTTCTTTGATAAATTTAGTTAATGATGTAACACCACTCATCCGTATATAATTTTCCCCAGAGAATTTTAACATCGGTATAGTAAGATAAAACATCAGGAAAAGTTTAACATATTACATAAAAACTTTATTTTGCTGGGAAAATAAAATAAGATTATTAAAATGATACCTGGTATAATAGGAATTAAAAATTGAATAGAATGTATGCACATAGTACTAATAAAATGGAATTTGAGAATGAAGAACGAACTTACTTTCATATAACTAATGTTTAAATCTTTTCTGGACAAACCACGTCGTATATTCCTTCTTAAATAAACATCATAATCACGTACAATACGTCCAATTACATCAGTAGTAGAAATTCCTTCTGTACGTTGAGTTACAAGAAACCTTAATAAAATGATAGAAATGAGAATTTTTTGACAAAGACTATTAAAATGAATTCATTACACTATAACATATAAGTACTATCTAAATGAAATAAAAATAGAAAATATTAAATGAACTAGTAACACTTCAATTATAGAGGATTAAACTGGACAAAAAATCTTTATAGACAATAAAAAGATATTATTCTTGCATTGTTCCGTTGTACTATTTAAACTTGGATTAATTTTAATTTGGTTATTTATTCTCTGAAGAAGTGACTTACACTAAGTCACGAAACGTCAGAAAATCTAATTTTCTACTCATTGGGATATTACAAATATATTATTTATTTATAATAAAAAGATAGTTAATATCTGAATGTTTTTGAATACATTTTTAATTAGTGAATTACATTAACTTCAGTAATCAGAAGACACTGTTGGAATGAGATACAACAGTTGTTATATAATAATCCAATAAGATTCATTAACTTGGATAATATAAGTGAATAAGTTAATTTGTAAACACAAAGATAGTAATTAGATCATTAATTAATTTAATATAATATGGAGACTCTGAGGAATGCAAAAAACGAAATTTTATAAGCAAGACGATATAGTTTGAGTATCTTCAACAGTGATGATTAGGAGAAAAGTTAACTAGTAAACAAATGTATTAAATTTTTTTTGAAAGACCCTACAGAATAGTAAATTATAAAAAATGCTTGAATATGAATGTCTAGTAAGCACAAAACAAAGAATCATTAGATAAAACTACTAGTGTGACTGAATAATTTGATGGCTTAATTAACTTGGCTTTTAATCATTAAATCAGTGGTTCAAATTTAGTAACGGTTAACTCAGTTTCAGCAATCTGATACCATTGTTGGTCATATTATTTAGTTCACTGAGGTAAATTAGTCTTATTAGTAAGTGAAGACAACGTACTTGGGATCTGGGAGAATATCGTAACCAATGGTTAAAGATATCGGTAGATATAAGCTCTGAACTGGTGGTGGTAGATTTCAGAAATAATTACTAGTTATTCAGTCTTTCTTCCTGAAGTATGTAGACAACACTTAACATTTTATACTACTGACGATATCGTTGCTACTTCTACCATTCTGATATTTATATTGGTAATTCTATCGCACTCTACTGATAAGGTGTGGCAGATTCAGCCTATGCGTGTACGTAAATAATTAATTTTAATAACTTAGTGCAACTCAGTTTGCGTACTCGACTTTGATTTATAATATTTTATGTGAACATCGATCATACCTTTTTGTTAACCGAACCGAGAAAGACTTGAACTACTAACCTAAAGTTTGGAAGACAAAAGCTTCTACTAATAAACTTCTATTTAATTATGTAATGGATTCTTTGACATACTAGATGGATGAAGACTAGATACATTTTTGGCAAATTAAATGTCATTGGGTGGATATATATATTAACATTATTAAAAATAAACTTGTGGTAAATTACAGCTTAAAACCTATTGAAATGAATATAATAGGATTTGGAAAAAAACATTTCCACGAAAAAAACTCATCTTAGTACTTTTTCAAGTTCATGGATAGTTAAAATCTTTTTGTAAGTACAAAAAAGGAAACAAAAAACAAAAGGAATAAAAAAAACTAATTCAGTTTTAGGGAGACTCTAAAGATTAACACAAGCCTTAGCCAATCATCAATTCTGTTTAAAATATAGCCTGGTACAAATGTGAGTTAGACCTAATCGCCATACCAAATCAGAACAGATAGATGAAATTAACAAAATACATGCTAAAAGGGTCAGAATAATTGTAGTAGCAGTGATATTGAGAAAGACTAAAAATGGAAAATATGCTTCGAAAAGGTAGCATGCACCTCAATAAGTTGCTCTCAGACTATGTGGTCAAGCTCCCAAGTAATCAAGTTCACTTTAAATCCAGTTTCTCTTTTTCTTGTGTGCCTACCAACTAGGCTCAATTCAACAGCCAATTGTTTAGTAAACACTAATTTTACCCAACCTTTTCTTATTTCAGCAAACATAATGAGTCATTGTGAGCATGCGTCACACACGTCTCAGCTGAGGAAGATTCACAGCCTCATCAATCTAATTTTCATCACTGCCTAATATATATAACAGATCAACGAGTAATTTTTTGTTGACATTTGATTTATAGTTGTGTAGAACTCGACCGCATAATTTCAAATGACTATTTCAAATAGTGCCTAGCCTGTCGTATGCCCTGATGGTGTTTTCGTTACTCTCATGTTGTCTGGTCTGCCAAGGGCGATGGGACAGTGTATGATGCTATTGTTGCGTGCTAGGTTCAAAGAGAATTGTATGCTATATGCATGCAAATCCGCCCCATTATTGTTCCTATTTGCCCCCAAATGCCCTGGTATGACCGAGAGTGGGGTGGGCTCGCCCTCCCTCTCGAAATGCTTTTACACAGCCATGCGTATACAGCCTCTGCCAGGGAAGTCTTACTCACTGCCTTCTCGTGGCGGAGGTGTTGTCTACGAAAATGAGAGGACGAAAAGTGAATGTCCGGCACTTTAACCGGATCCCAAATCAATGGTGTATATGGGCTCCAGTATCCTGTAGGAACAAATGGTGTATGAACCATACGTTGGTCACCGGCTACCATGGGACTGCATCTCCTTACGATGCTCCACTACCTAGTGGGTCAGACCTCTAGGTCAAAGGCTCGGAGTGTGGCCCCCTAAGAAAACCACCTGCTTCGGTCTGGACACCCGGGCAGCATCACTGCCCGCACACAAAATTCCGTGTGGTGCATATATATTTGGTGCCCTCTTGTACCAATATTTGTGTTCAAATAAATAATAAATAAATAAAATTAATAAATTTCAAATAGTCGCTGAGGGAAATTTATGAAAAATGAGAAATTTATGATTAATAGGATGAGCAGAGTAACTATGACTATTTTTAGAGTGAAACAAACAATATTTGTGAATAAATAAATAATATATTTGTAATATCCCAATGAGTAGAAAATTAGGCGAGACTCTAATTTAGGGACGAGCCAATCAGAAGCGTTTGAGCCGTTTCAAGGTCACGGAACCAAGTTTAACACCTGATGCTCACATATGATCGGTTTACAGCGGATTTTAGAGAAGGGGTGATTATTGAGAGGCTACAAGGGATAGGATTACTAAAACGTTCTTGTACGTGAGACTGCGCTTATCAAATGACTGCAGTAAAGTGTGCAAATAACCGTGGTGAGATTATATTTCGTTGTCCTTTATGTTGGAGGAGAAAGTCTGCTAGAACGGGGACTTTCTTTGCTCGATTGCTACTGAAACTGAATCAGATTATGATAATAGTTGCAAATTGGGTAATATATACACCAGTAACACTGGGTGCGGCGTTTGCAGTTGTTTATGAAAATTCAGCAGTCCAGTGGTATGAGTACTGCCGTGCAACTAAAATAACACTTGTACACCAATCATTCGGAGGAGTAGGATGTATCCTGCAGACAGATAAAACGGCAGTGAGAAAGCGAAAATACAACAGGGGACGCAGTATAAAGTAGGATTGTGTAAGTAGCATTTCCGTAAATATACTCGACAGGTACTTGGAATTTATGACTTTTTATACCGTATGCAATATGATTTCAAAACATCTGAAACTTTAGCAAACATTGATAAGTTTTTAAATCATGTAAAAGAAGTATATTCCCTGTAATCCATTAGTATCTTCTAATATATTTCTACGTTATACTAGGTGTCTTCTGATTGGCTATTATTCTCAAGGTCACTCAAAATTCGTTCAAAGGTCGTCCCTAAATTAGAGTCTCGCCGAAAATTAGTTTTTCTGACGTTTCGTGACTTAGTGTAAGTCACTTCTTCAGAGAATAAATAACCAAATTAAAATTAATCCAAGTTTAAATAGTACAACCGAACAATACAAGAATAATATTTGATCAATCAAAAAACAGATATGAACAAGTTGATGTCATGTCATTTTTGTCAAGGTGATTCATAAGTGATATGTATGTGAATTTGCATGTGTATGTATGTGTGCAATGTTTAAGAATGAAAAATTGTGTGACCTTTATGGTAAGATGGGATAGAGTTTAAATTTGTAATATGATAGTGTGAATTTGTAAATATGATCAGACTGAGTGGCTAGGATAAATGGTCCAAGTAGGATGTATGGTAAGGCCTTCTTTTCTGTTGAGAGAAGTAGGATTAACATAGCATTATATGGAACGCCTCAGCTACCCTTCTTTCTTTGTAGTTGGAAAAGCCTTTTTGCAATATTTTGATATTTTTAAAATCGAAATCTTGACTAGAGCCAAAGAACATATTAGGCACACAAAGAAACCTCCTAACAATCCTGTAGAATTGAACCAACTTCAAATTAAATCGGCAATAGCACTTCATGCCATTTTCAACAACCACCAAATCGATTTCATAGTTGACAAGACGTACCTTGAGGGAATGGATTCCACCTGTATGATATCAATCCACGTCACCCAATTACACGGTGCAAGGCGTCATTATTGAGCTGTTCAGTTTGTGGCTACATTATAGATACACCTTCCAAAGAGTGTTAAATAACACGAAAACTAGGTTCAAAGTTTACAATCGACTATTTCAATCACTTAACATTAATTTATTTTAAATGCTATTCGTATTCTATCCCAATTTATAAAAGGAAAAATTTGTACAAACCTACTGATAAGTGAGGTAACTACGCTTACAACAATTACATATATTTATTGTTATTGTCATGACATTGAGAAATCAAGATTAAATAAGACGATAAACAACTTTTTCCCAGAAAATCATGATTGAATTGAAATCTTTTTACCCTTGATTGGAAATGGATAATTTATTTGCACATCAATAAAGGCATTATTTTCATCGAGGCTTTCATTAAACGTTAAACTTTCAGGTAACAATTACATAAATGATAGAAAGTTTTTTAATTTAAAAATCATTTAATTGATACTATATTTATTGTACAATATAAATCACTTTAATATTTTCATTTTTTTTAAATTCTAGTAATCATCAGTAATTGCAGTCAGCTGTTAAATGTCTTATATTTAACTAGATAACATAATAGAATATTTTTCTGTGCAAGATAAACTGATTTTATTTAAGAGTTGAAAACTTACATGCCAGCATCTTTCAATGGTTTGTACACATCTTCACTATCAGGTGATGCGTATGGAATGTCATCATGTGCAACAAAATCAATCTGTGAGAAATTAAAAATTGAAGATATAAATCAAATTAACAATGAAGATATTTTTTCTAGATGTTGTGTATGACAAATGAATCAGACTGATGAGTTTATGCATGAAGATGTCAACTACACAAAAAAGTGACATAAATGATAAGACATAAAAAGTAACGAAATTATAACCACGATAAATAAAAAGTAGAAATGTTAATAAAGACTTTATTTAATTACATTTTAATTGTTACCTGAGAATGAAATGTAGCATATTAGAAAAACCACGACAAACTATGCTGGTTTCAATTTTTGATTTAATCTGATGCATAACCTCAGAGAATTTACCCATATATCAACAAACGGTAATCCAAGGGAACCATTCTCGATTGAATACAGTTATGCATAAACTGACCACATATTAGCCACACATACGCAGAACGTATTAAAGTCATTCAAGAAATTAAAGAAACGCAGGATAAATAATGGTTGAACCTCAGTGGTCTTCGTATTGCATTTTGTTTGTGAACAGGTCAGTTGTCCATTTACTTGTTGAATACACTGCATAAAAATCCATCTTGTTCTAATACATGGCCGTGAAATATATATATATATATATATATATATATATATATATATATATATCAAGTAGAAAACATTCGCAGGTTACAAGTATACTCACATATGATGAAACTACTAAGTGAGTAATGACGATGTTAGGTATCGAGTATTAAGTAAGAAGCACATGAGAATAATTAAGCAAAAATTACTTAACAAGTTAAATCGATAAAAATACAAACTACTACACTCTTGATTATGTAACTCCTTTATCAACTACAGATTTATGTGTTCGGCTATGAGTCACATTATTTATAAAGTCCAGTAAATACCATGCAGCTCCCCAAATGGAAGTAGATGAAGCGAATTATGAACATGTGATGTACTGGTTTTAAGTTGAGTGCTGTTAATCATAAATCCACAGAAGTAGCAAAATGATTGAATATTAAAACTCATTCGGTTGATCATAAACAACGTAGAGCCTGGACATGAATATGTCTTATTCCAAGTTGTCACACCAAATCAGCACAAGATGAGATCAATGAGATATGTAGTAAAAAAAATTCCAAAAAACAATAACAAACATATAACAATTAATATCGCTTGATTAATTACCTTGTGTTTCTGCAAAAATTCATCAGTAATAGACCAAGGAGCATCATTTACAACTTCATCCACATAACGACAATGTCTTATAGCTTCATAACGCTCTTTCTCATTCATGACTGTACGACCCTTATAATGGTGAACATCTGCATCATTAGAGACTGAGATAAAATTGCAGCACGTGAATCAAAGTAAGAATTAATCAGTACAAATATTTATTGAAAAAAAATGAAATGATATCATTTGTTTACTAGAAATAAACAAAACAAGTTACAAAACGTAACTTGGTAGTCTTACATGTCACATAATGCGTAAACTTTAAGCAATATCTAACAGGTACACTGAAGAGAACAGTTTACTGTCAAAATCAAACCTTCTTTTATTGATGTGACTAAGTGAAAATATGATAAAATGCTAACAAAACTTATTGAGATTTATCATTGTCACTTGAGAATTATCTCTTAAGATGTTTTACTACCAATAATTAAATCAAACTTACCACCAACAATAAGGTATGTATCAGGGAAGGCACACTTCGCCTGCATTAACTGACGAGCATGGCCAGAATGAAACATATCATATGCTCCATCAGCATACACACGGACTGGTCTAGGAGCTAAAATAATAAGACAGTAAAAAATGTATGAGTTTTAGTTGGAATTTTTCGGAGTATCGACAAGATTTATGCATATAGATGTATAGTTGACTGAACAATATAAAAAAATTACCATTAATTCTAACGAGGTGGTGGTTATTTGTCTTCGCTTTGGTCCTACGCTTTTGAATTATTTTATAATTTTTTCTCCACGAACGCACACTTGCCTTCGCAATTATATTTTCAATATCCAATCTTCTCCATTACCAATAATACTGTTGCGACCTATACTACTCCAACATCGTATCTTGCTGTACTGATATGGTGTGGCAATTTGAAATGATATGCATATGTCAGGCTCTACGTTGCGTATGACTGACTGGCTCAGTAGTTAAAGCATTCAACGTTTAGTTATTGGTTTCCAGGTTCGACGCCTCCTTCATCTACTTTGGCTTTCAACATTCACATAGTATCGCTAGCCTTTAAAGTATGGCTTGAAACTAAGTACACTTATCTGCACTTCGTAAATGAGTTAAAATGAATACTGTTAATTTAATTCATGAAATATTTCTCCCAAATACTTGCTAGAGATACTATAATTAGTAGGCATACACGTAAACAAAAGGAATAAGAAATCTGTGAGCTAAAGCGTAGATCGCATCGTAAGTCATAACGGACCAATGGTAATTAGTCATCTCGTTCGTGTTTCTAAACAGCATTTGTCAACACAGATATACTACAAACATGTTAACCGAAACAGGATTACATACATAAAGATGATTTTGTCAAAATTTATGCACTTCATTGATTAATTAGCGCAGAGTAAAAACACAACGAAAGAGCGGAAGTATATGGAAATAAACAAAATTTTAGTAAATAAAAGATAAGTATACATAAACCATAAGTATAAGTTTCGAAATAGATAAAGAACGACAGAGCATGTGCTACTATATCGTAGTTAGAAGTTGCGTATATGTAACAATGAATATGGTAATTCATCAATTTTTAACATTTCGACGATTGTGGAAAGAAAATTTACATCTACAAAATATCGACCGGTAGCTTTATACGCTGATGACATTTCTAAGGGGTGATCATCCTTCCCTCATTCAACCTACTTTCACCTACGTCAACACTACATATCGAGGCGACGAAACTTGAACCGAGTTTCAAATTTAACATAGAATGTAGGACAGTTGGTTAATTTTAAAAATATTGGAAAGCATAAGTTTAGCTCCTTATTTATTATATTTCTGTATCTCAGAGAAGTATTTTATTTGAAGTTCATATTATTACCGCAATAAAAATAATCAAAAAGTATTTTGGACTTATTAGCACTGTATAGTTTCTCCGTTAATTGTTGCTAATTTATCCATTTTAATTACGACGACAACAACAGTTAGTTTGATTTAATGGTGTAGACGCTTAAACCATTGAAAATCAGTTGCTACTGGGTTTTCCTACCATTGTATTGTGAGTTGATGTAAGGTAGACCACCGTTAAAAATCTGGAAGCACTAAACGGCCGTTTTGTCCTAGTATGAAACTTCTCAGCAGTGCGCATCTACGATCCCGCGTACAGGACTCTAACCCAAGACTTTTGGTCTCGCACGCGAACGCTTAACCTCTAGACCACTGAGCCGGAATACAACGGTTATAATGTCTAACCTCAATCGATTCATCTTTTTGTCTGAGGTAGATACCTGTCTTTACCCAATACGGATTGGACTTCACTGGTCACGGCTCCTCACTAGAACCCTAGGAAACCCATCTTGAAGCCAATCACTAGTGAGCACATGATTGTTATTATAATAGGGGTTTGTGGAGATTGTAGTGATTTTACTAGTTGAATTCATAAGTCGACTATGTCAACGTGCAAAATAATTAAAATTGAAAAGATGCAATATTTATCAGAAGCATATAGAGGGGCGAATGTGTTTGTATGAAGTTAAACATAAAAATTATGCATATTTAGATAAGGAAAATTAAGCAAAATGTGACTCTACCTTGACCAGATTTAGCCATTTCTAAAGTAATTTTAATTGTATAGTCGCAAGCATGGTTTGCGGCGATAGCTAATGGTTCGTACCAAAATGGAGCAGGGGAACGATACGCCAAGGAATGTAAAGTCGACTGAGGTAGTAAATTATTATCACTAGTTATTAATGAATGATTTCCAACCTTAGCCTCATTGGAAGTAACATTATCCAAGTTTGATGACGTAGTAGCGCAAGATACTTCAGATGTATGTATGTTATTTTCGTTATTCTGAAATGAATTAGATTGTGCTTGCTGTGTGATTTCAGGTACTTTAGAAGTTGTTAAGTTATCTGTCGAGTCTTGAACGGATGATTGTTCACTAAGGTATGTCCCATGATAATTATATTTCCTACCATTTATAGCTTCAGCAGATGATTCGTGATCAGTTGATATGATGGGGATCATTTTACGATAATAAAAGCGAAGTATTTAAACTGTATCTACGTAAATTATGCAGGAAAAAACTGTGTATCAATAGTCTTCTTAATCTGACTGGATTACAAAGGTCTATATAATTAAAAATAATAATTCATATTAGAGTTGTAGCATTATACTCAAATTACATACAATCAACAAATACATAGAACAAATTACAAAATACCAATTGGCATTCTATACTAATACGATACTACAGAGGTGAGATTATCTCAGTTGTTAATAAGTGGAGAAGAAGAAGGAGAAATAATCAAAATAACGTCATTTCAAGGTTAAATGTCTTAAGAAATAAGTCTTACATCATTTAATACGGGCTAAAATTTTCTTTTCGCTTAATGGCGTTATTAACACTTATATGTATTACAGATGGACGTGGAAGATAACATTGTGTTCGGGTTTTTTTTAGAAACATAATTACGATATAAACTAGATATTTTATTTTTAAAAGGTTTTAGTTGTTTGTTTTTTGCTTTACCAGTTGTATAAATCTGATCTAATTACTTAAACTAACGACAAAAATAACTTATTTAAATTATTACAATTCAATGTTTATTCAATTAATGTTTAAAGTAATGTTGATTTACTGGATTTTTGAGTAAATATGAACAATGATATCGATTAAGATGAACTTTATGAGAAATCTAGTAAGAATATGTAACATATGTATAAGTAAACAATTGGATTCAAGTAAAACTAGGGTATATTGCAATTGTAATGAGTATGTACAAAATCATTATTATTGTAAGACATATTTTGAACGGTGAATAATGCACTATTCATTACAAATGACATTAATAAAAAAACGTGTAAAATTTTTACTCAATAGTGTGTAAAACTACGATTACGGCTATGCAGTTACAGATATGAGTCTTGATTCATTTGCTAAAATGTTTCTGAAGTATTGGACGATTTGTTAGAATATATGTTTACTATAGCGATCGCTTTTTTAAAAACGAGGACTAAGTTACGCTTATATAAAATAAGCTCTAACTGTTAGAATTGTACATCTCGAAATTTAGTTAAGAGTCTATACTTGACTGGAAAACTCATGACGAAGTTGCAGACAGCGACAAACTAGATAATAGTCAATTAAGGGTTAGTATTAATGATAATCTTAGGTCGACTTTAAATATTGTAGGATTTTGGAAATGAACATGGTTATATAATTAGTTAAGAAATGACCGATGGGTAAATATAATATGTATATGGAGTAGATGGAAAATGGTTAGCGGTGGAACCAAGAAAATGCGTTTCATTCTACTTAGAAATTGTCAAAAAGCACATATACCAACAACAACTGATCAAACTTCAGTTTAAATATTAACAACAGAGCAATTCAAACTACTAAAAACTAAATAAAATTTAATACGCCCTTTTTTATTAATCGACTGGGGTTTCTGAAAACCCATTAAGTCACATTTGGAACTGCAGTTCATTGGTTTTCGTATTCAAATTACAATTACTGAATCAGAAAAGTGTACCCCGGCTCTAATTACCCAATTTTAAGGAGGAAGCTAGTATAGCTAAACTCAAAAACAGGTTTCTTATATAGTTTATGACATTAATATATAGGTAGTCGTTTGGACGATTTTACATAGCATATTATTTATAGCATACCTAATTAAAATGTAGACTATCAACAAAAGAATCTAGGATGAACAAATAAGTATAGAAAACAGCATCAAAAAGTAAACCGTAAGACAGAAAAAAACAAGGAAAAACATTAATATCTAGAGAAAATATGTGTATATTTACAAAAGTCTGAAAAGAACATAATAATGTGCAAACTAATTGAACGGTTTTAGGAAGCTGCAATAATACTCAATGGCTCTTGTAAATTTTGTACTAAAGCATTCATCTTAGCTCGTAACATTCCCAAACCCACATCTTTGGAGGCATGGAGGCAGAGAAGAACTGACGCTACACGTGTAATTATTAGTCTGCCTTCAGATAATTTCAAGATTATTTCCTGGACAGTATCCTAAAATTAAATAGGTAAGACAAATATTATGTTTTAAATAATTTTATCACATAAAATATTCACGGCATAATTGACACCAAGTTTAAAAAAGTAATAACGTTTCACTTACTTATGAGTAGTAAGGTTATGAGAAGTAACTTCCAAAGCACTGGTAGCTTAAATTCATGGCATATTATGTCTAGAAATATCTAGTACGTTGAAATTTGGCACTTAAATGATAAAAATGAATATATATATATATATATATATATATATATATATATATATATATATATAGGCCGAGATAAACAGGTTTGCATAATTGCATATAGACCATGATTATTATACGAGATGTATTATAAGTACCGACTACCTAAACCTTGAAGCAGGAATGAAGCCCATAACCTAATGTTGGAATTTAGAGCCTACAGACAACAGCCCTGTACGAAATAAAAATATCTGCTCAGAGAACTGAATAAAAGTGTTCATACAAAATTCGGAAATTAACACTTATTACATACACGTACAACCGAAAAACAATTAGGCCTGTAATAAGTTTATCAAAAGCGTTCAGCATCTTATTTACATTTTGGAGTAAAAATTATCAGTTACCTTTGAAATACTGATAAAAGGATGTAATTAGGCAATTAATTACCAGCTGTTTTACTCTGATTTCAAACAATGGTTATACATACTTAACTAAACGGAAAAGTTGAAAAAAATGTCTTGGTAACAAATAATTACTAAAATCAAGAGGCTACACGACGTTGGCACGAAGAGACAAAATTGATACGGCGGATGGTGAAGTAATCAAAAAAATGTTGTAGCAGTAGTAATGAAAAAGACTAGGCAATGAGAATATGGCTCGAAGAGACGAAAGAAGGGATATGTATGAAAAAATGCTGGAGTCCAAGATATAGAGTTTTATTTATTTATTTCTTCGAACACATAAATATTGGTACAAGGGGGAACCAAATATATATACGCCACACAAAACAATGAGAATTTGAAAAGAAAAAACGGCAAGGAGCTTAAAAAATAACAATAACTGACAGATTAGTGTAAGGTAGTGTAATAATAATAATAATAATAATAATAATAATAATAATAATAATAATAATAATAATAATAATGGGGAAAACGGAAATTTACAACCAGAAGAATTCTTTCAGTTAAGGAAGAAGCAACCACTTTTTATGAAGAAAGTAAAAGAAGGTTACAGCAGGATCGCAACTGGCTTCTATTCTGAGCCATATCTGATAACGTCTCTAGCCACTGTGTTGTACCATCTCTCGGACTCCAGCCAGGGAGTCGTGAAGGACCAACAGAAGCCAGTCCTTTGCAGCTTTCTTTCATAACACGACACCATATCATACACCGACCACTTCCCCGCCTTTTCCAACCAGTCCCAGAGTCGGCAAATAATGCACGACGTGGAATTCTCTGAGACGACATTCGTAGAACATGTCCAAGCCACCGAAGTCGGTATTTCAAGATAGTGATACCAATTGGATTGTCGTCTCCGTGTCCGAACACACGATATCGAACCTCTGCATTACTGATATGTTGTTGCCATTGGATGTCAGCAATCGTTCGGAGACGATGATCAAACACAGAGAGTCGTCTAACATCCTCAACTCGGAGAGACCAGGTTTCACAAGCATAGAGTAAAACTGCTCTCACCGTCGCGTTGTAGATCCAACCTTTTACAGCCAGACTAACATCACGAAGGCACCAAAGATGGCCCAGATTGGCATGAGCCGCTCTGTCTTTCACTATGCGTGCATTGATCTCATCACTCACGCCACCACCAGCACTCATGCAGTTATCCAAATACACGAACGTCTTGACTTCTTCTGTCTACTCACTACCCAGGGTGAGTACAGGATTAGAATCCTGTCAGTCTTGTAGAAGTACTTTGCACTTCAAAGGTGCAAAGCACATACCATACCTACGGACATTGATTGCCAACTGATTAAGTGCGGATTGCATGGCTTGGGCATTCTCGCACAGTAAGACAATATCATCCGCATACTCAAGGTCGAGAAGTCTTTCTCCAGGCAACAGATACACACTGCCATTACTTACATCCATCAGAGCTGTTTCCAGAATGTCATCGATGGCAAAGTTGAAGAGGAATGGTGAGATTGGGCAACCCTGCCTAACTCCACTGCTTGAATGGAATAGTGGAGAAAGGTGGTTGTATGCCCTCACTGCCTAAGATGTTAATAAACTTTTCAGGCACACCCTTCTTCAATAGACAATCCCAGAGAACAGTTCTGTCCAACGAACCGAAGGCAGCCCTGATGTCAAGAAACACTACGATTGTTGGCCTTTGATAAATATGACGGTGCTCTAACATTTGGTGGAAGGTGAAGATATGATCAATGCATCCTCGACCAGAACGAAACCCAGCCTGCTCCTCGCGAGTCGGGTTTTGAACAACCTACGAAGTATGACGGAAGCCAATAGCTTGGACGCAATCGGAAGTAGACTTATCACCCGATAGTTGTTACAGGAACGACGTGAACCCTTTTTAAAGATAGGGACAACTATCGACTCATTCCATGACGTTGGTACATTCTCTAGTTCCCAGACCTTTTTGGACAACGTCGTCAGTCCCTTAGTCAGAAGGTCACCACCATCTTTAAAAAAAAAGCCGAAGGTAAGTCGTCTGAGCCTGGTGATTTGTAGCGCTTCAAGAGTTGGAGTTCCTTGCGGACTTCCACCTCATTTAGTGGATTAGTCGTCACCAGCCATGGAGGGCAGGACAGTTTGACTGATCTTACCGGAGCAGATGGCCATATTGCCATCAGTCATCGTTGGAGAGGGTCGACAGAAGATTGTCGCTCATTATCGAGTACCTGCTTGGACTCCGACCATGCCCTAATACGAGCACACCTCACTGGACGCAAAAGAGACACATTAAAAAGATCCATTAGAACTGAACTGAGTAACGGGAAAAGCAAAAGTAAGTTCCAGGAACAACTGAGGTCACACTTGGGTAGTTCTGAAAACAAGGCTGACCCAGATGTTGCTTGGAAAGATATACAATCAGCTGTGGAAACAGCAGTGACATCTATTAGTGATTTAAACCAAAGGGTTACAAAGAACTAATGGATTTCTTCTAGGTCTATTGCACTGATGGATCCTCGTAAACTCATCCCACCAGGCTCTGAACACGATGATGAGCGAAAGCAAATCAGATCTAGGTTAAGCAAGTCTAAGGAACGATCGTGAGCAGTGGTGGGTATCGAAAGCAAAAGAGATGGAAAAGGCGGCGGCTGTAGGTAACACCAGACAGCTCTTCAGACTCATAGAAGAAACTGGAACTAAAAAGTCAGGTGTAAGTGAGACTAACTCGGAAAAAGACGACATTCTTATCTGCTCCCAGTCCAGACGTTTAGAACGATGGGTGGAACACTGTAAGGAGCAGTTCAGTTGACCTTCAGCTACTCTACAACTACCCACCATTTCCAGACAGTGTGAATGGAACATTGAAGTAGGTCCACCAACTCTAGCTGAAGTTCAAAAGGCTATAGTTAATCTAAAACGAGAAAGGGCAGCTGGTCCAGATGGATTGGCTCTAGAGGTCTTTAAGGATGGTGGTCCAATCTTAGCGACTAGGTTGACCAATATTTTAGCTAAAATATGGGAGTTGGACGTAATCCCCTTTGACTGGTCACAATCACTTATCGCCCCAATATATAAGAAAGGGTTAAAATCATCCTGTGACAACCATAGAGGGATTAGTTTGACTAATATAGTATCTAAAACACTAGCCTCGATAATTTATCGGACGTCTAAGACTCGTGAACTACAAACACGAGAGAATCTGATTTCGCAAACTCAAGTGGTGTCCGTCAAGGCTGTCCACTTTCTTCATTTTTGTTTAACTTCATCATAGACCTCCTGATGGAAATAACATTCTCGTCGACTGAATTCTCGGGTATTGATCTCCTACCAGGAGGTTCACATATCGACTTGGAATACGCAGATGACATAGTCCTGTTTGGTGAAGACGCTGATAAAATGCGGTCTTTTGGTAGCACTGAGCAACAATGCCAGAATGTTTGGGATGCGCTTCTCTCCCTCTAAATGCAAGTTGCTGCTTCAGGACTGGTCTGCGTCAACACCTGAACTAAGGATAGGGAGTGAAGTAATCGAACGCGTCGACAACTTCACTTATCTTGGAAGTCTGATCAGCCCTAATGGGTTGGTGTCCGACGAAATCTCAGCACGGATTCGAAAAGCTCGTTTGGCCTTTGCCAACTTACGTCACCTATGGAGCAGGCGACATATCCGTCTATCAATTAAGGGTCGTTCCGTTCTACTATACGGCTGCGAAACATGGCCTTTAAGAGTAGAAGATACTCGTAAGCTGCTAGTATTTGACCACAGATGCCTTAGAAATATTGCTGGTATCTACTGGGATCACCGGGTAAGTAATAGTGAGGTTAGACGCAGGGTATTAGGGAATGATGGTAAATCAGTCGATGAGGTTGTGAATCTTCATCGACTGAGATGGTTGGGTCATGTGCTGCGTATGCCTGAACACCGATTACCACGAAGTGCAATGCTAACCGGTGTTGGAGATGTTTGGAAGAAAGTTAGGGGCGGCCAAACTAAAACGTGGCATCTATGGTTGAAGTCACTAACTTCTGGTCTGAGCCATGTTGGTAGACGCAGACTACTTGGTTGGGGTCCGCATGACTATCGTAACCAATGGTTGGAGACTCTTGGTGACATGGCTCAGAATCGATCGCAATGGCTTCGGTGTGTACACTCTTTGTCTTCCCTTAAACTAAGAAATTAAAATCGCTTCACATCATTCTTTCTACGAACTAATTCTTTCTTCCTGTACTATCTCCTTGTATGCAATCCTTTTTCTATATATTACCACCATTGAATTAACCACTTCTATGAATCCGGTGTTCATCTTGTTGTGCTAATGCGGTATGGCAACTTAGACCGATGCATATATGTGCCTGGTCCTACGTTGCAGCTGACTGACTGACTAAGCAGGCCAGTTGAATTGCCCTTCGAAGAATTCTGCCCACCGTCCAAGACGTCGATGGATGTTAGTGATTGGCATCCCATCATCCTCACAGATTGTTTCGTTCACACCAGACTTCTTGCTGCCAGTGGCTCGGATGAGTTGGAAGAGCTTCCGGTAGTTACCAGATGCAGCTGCTGCTTCCAGCTCATTAGCAAGCTCCGATCACTAGGCTTCTCGATCCTTACGCAAGCTTTTCCCGATTTCAACACGTAACAGCATTCATTTGTGGTTGAACTTATGGTCACCCAGAGCAGACCGACGGGATTAGATGAATTGTAAGGAGCCTGAAGAAACCCAGTGCTTATAAGCGGGACGTTCCGCGAAGCCACGAGCGCCTTTACTCGCCATTATGATGGCGTCGTGAAGTTGCAAACAATGCTCATTTATACTTTTCGGTGGAATGGTAGCTAGCTCAGTTCGATACTTACTAGCAATAGAAGTTGCAACCAACCTGCTGACATCAATCCTCTGGTGACGGTCACTTCGTTGGCCACTGAAAAGGTAAAATTGGCGCAGACCAGAGTCCAGATGGGTACTCCAAAAGGAGCGGCAGTCTTGTAGACAACCACGCCAGCGGTAGCTGATCGCGATGTGATCAATTTGAGTTCAGGCTTGAGATTCAGAAAGATAGATTAAGCCGTCACTTGACGTCTCCAATCACTGATTGGAGTTATGATGTGGACCCCAACAGATAGTCTGGATCGATCCGTATGGCTCAGACTTTATGGACTATGTTGTGACGGGTGGTGTCCAAAATCTGATACACGGTGTGCTATGAGCTAACCCATCAACTGACTATTTCAGTTTGAACACAAGGGTGAGCGAGGAAGTGTATTGGACTACCGAATAAAATGTACATATACTCATATATATATATATATATATATATATATATATATATATATATATATAAATTCTTGGGAAAATAGTCTGTTTCTTAGGCAATGAGATACACTTGTCCTTTAGGTTATTTCTGATTGCCGTCAAATGGCCTTTTAGGTAAGCTAATTCTGATAGGCTCACAATATCGGACTGGTGGCACGTTTTAAATTTGCCGTACTTTGTCATCTGACCTAGTATATATTAGGAAACATCGCCCGTCGAGGTATATGGTGGCTAAAAATGTCCTAACTACCCCAATCGATGATGATTCACGACCACATCAACCAATTATTAGACAATCCAATACTAAGATACACAAATGGCGAGTAGTAGAAGACCAGTTACAACGTAGAATCCCGTACGTATGTACATTGGTTCAAGTCGCCATACCCCAATTAGCGCTGAGATGAAATTTTCAGACCAAATCCCAGAATAAGAGGTAGTAACAGTATCAGTGGCAACGGAAAAGATTAGACATAGAAAATATGATCTAAGAAAACACAAATTAGTGAGATAAAAATTGTGGAATTCAGAACCTTAGAATCTGAGGGAAAAGAATGGACGTACTTGCGGCATTACAAACGACTTTGAGCCAAATCATTCAGTCTTTAAACATTGGTTATGATAATCACATGAACCCCAACCAGGTAGTCCACATTTATTAAGATGGCTCAGTGAAGTTGTCGGTGACTTCATGGACTGGTGCCATATTTTGGTTTGGTCACCCATAACTTTCAGCCTACTCCTACACAAGGCAATATCGACCGTCGAGGTAGGCGATGGGTGGACATATGTAACACGTGTCCCAACTACCTCGGTTGATGAAAATTTACCACATAATCAACCGATTTGCCATCTTTACCTAGAACCCTATTCCCAACCCAGGGATCGGTTACCCGGTGGTCCCAAAACACATGAATAGTACTTCAAAGACACCCATAATAGAATACTAATAACTCGAGAATATTTTATATCTTTAAAGGCCGTGTTTTACGCTTATAAAGTAGAACACAGCTGAGCAGTAAACTCGTCCTTTGATTGGAAGATGGATATCTCCCCTACGCCACAATCGATGGAATTCGGCAAAAGCCGATCGGGTCTTTTGAATCCGTGGTAGGGTTTTGTCAGACACCAGACCATCAGGACTGATCAAACTCCGAAGACAGAAGAAGCGGTATGCATCCAACTGCTTCCCTCTCTGCCATTAAATAAGATGTCACAAGCCAATCCTGAAGCGACATTTTGCATTTGGGGGGGAGCCGTATCACAAACATGCTTGCGTTACTACTTAGGGCGATCGGAAGACTGAGTTTTTTCAGCTTAACTAAACAGAACTACACCGTCTACGTATTCTAAGTCAACAAATGAGTGGTCTGGTACAGGATCAATCCCTAAAAAGTCAACGATGACAGAATTATCTCTAAAAGTACGTCTATGACAAAGTAAGGTAAAAATGGGGAAAGCGGAAAACTTTGACGAATATCACTTGAAGTAATCAATTCCTATGAAAGTCCACCAGAAACTGTGAGTCGACCAGTAGTGTTCAAATAGGGAGTCTGTACAAGGTTGTCGTACTTCTTTGGAACACCTTTCAATGAGACCGCCATAGAACCTCATGGTCAACAGTCAAACGTCGCCTTAAGGTCGAGGAATATAACTACTATCGGACGTCGAAAATCAAGTGTGCGTTACAGAATCTGTTGAGGAGTGAGTATTTGGTTCATACATCCAAGTCCAGGTTCAAGTATCACTGGTTCACCAACTTCATAAACTCCCCATTGGATTACTACAAAAAGTTATTGTTAGACCGTTGATATAATTATTTACAAAACACTGGTTATAGGTACGACTGGATGGAGTAACAACCAGCTGAAAAGTCAAGCTAATTTGAAAAAGGACTTTTTAATGAATTAAACAGCCATTACATAATTCGTATCAATAGAACACTATTTGTCAAATAGACAATATTTATTAAATACACAAGCTACGAAATACTAATGTATATATGGGCTGCTGTTGCTTATCGTTTTAGTCAGGTATTTTATGAGACAACCATTACACAGAATGTCAGAATAACAATTGTGCCTAGATTATTAAATTAACTATCCATATAAACTTATATTTATACCTGATTTTTCAAAAAGACCTGATTAACATTTACTCTATTTTGTCAACCAAAATTACTAACAATTAAAATTAGTCTAGACAGCATATTCCGAACTTAAACTTTCTAATCTATGTTATGTTAATATTTTGTTATGAACCACAGTTCATATAGACAAAAGATAGTGACTGAATAGAAATCCCTTCCTCATGCTGCTTTGTGTATGCAACTAACTACATAAGCATTTTTAAATTTTGAAAATTACTAAACGTGATAGAAAATAAGTGGCTAAACATTCACCCCTAGTTTAAAAAAAGTCGATTTTTGTCTGAAAATAAACTTTATTTGTAGATGGGTAACTTTAGTGAAGGAACCAGAATCCATAGACATAAAATAGGTATATTTGTCTCGTCCTAATTATTGGATGAGAACAATCAAGTAACCAAACTTGTCTTATATTTCGTTCGCTAGAGCTCTAAATGTATGTGATAATCGTTGTCTGGTTTCTTTGCAAGGAAATCTGAATCGTGATGAGATATTCAATGTAGATGTAGAAAACTAGAACACAATGAGAAGTGGGTTTCAAAAGACAATGAAAGCTATTCCATGGTCGAGTCAGTCACTAGCCGCAAAAATGAATGAAGTTGGAAGAAAGGTAGTGGTAAACACAAGAGAACAAGCTAGTATAGAGTACTAATAGCAACCAAATGAATCCCTTGTTAGTTGGGTATATCGTCAACGTACGATATAGCATGAATATATATATATATATATATATATATATATATCACATCAGCGTATCGAGAATAAATCAACAAGATGAAAAGCGAAGGATGGGAAGAATTGTAGACAACAATGGAGGTCTAAGTATCGGAAATGCATCTCAAAAGGACGGAACTTGAGGATGAAGAATGGGGAATGACATTTAAATCAAGACTTAGAGTAGGATAGATGTATTCTCAGACTGGAAAACATGTTTGAATGAACAAAGTAATGATATGAAAAAATTACCGATTCACTGGACTCTAGTTGGCGCTGATATATATTCCAAACATTAGCTGCGATTGCGGCTTTAGATCGCTCACTATCACCAGCAAGGCTCGTATAGGCAAGAAGAACACCTTCAGGATTAAATAACATAACTGACTGTATTCCGCCAGTATTCATCTTTCTTAAGGCAGAAGTAAGAGCACGTGGGCGGAGCATCTGGAATAAGGTAATTACTTAAGTTGTGCATTTGACGTAAATTTCAAAGATGAAACATCATCTAAGATAATCACTTCTTATAAAATCGAAGAACAACCAGATTAACTTTAATAAAGCCAGATTTAAATACTTAATATGTTCAAAGCTCAGTTATGCAGTTTCCACGAAAAGTGAAAAAATGTATGGTTGCTTTTTGCAACTATATATCGTTAACCAATATTACAAGGATCATTGAAGTATTGATTGAAATGAAGGAAATTGGTTTTGCTCTTGGCAACAAAGATGACCAACATAAATGTTAAAATGAAAATTATCCGTTGACTTAGAAAGACTTGCTATCAGCACATGTTCTCAATACTTGTGCGTACAACAATTTGGCCATTATTAACATTAACTTGTGATAAGCGACAACTGTTATATGCCTTGATACAGAAGACTACACTGATTTATGCACGGCATGAACTGCCAAATCTCCATGGATTAATCCAATTAGTAGCTTTCAGTAACCCTCATAAGGTTTCCAGAAACCTATTCCAGCTTACTTAAGAGTAGAGATTCTGACCAGTATTTGTGGACAGAAGATATAATTATGAAGATTAGTCCATAGATTTGAGTAGTATTTTTCAAGACCGTCCAAATGTCAACTCCAAGATAATCAATAATTAGCATTTGCGAAAACCAAGCATTTTAGCACAGAACCTAGTCCAGCCAGTTTCCCTCCTTTAAAAACCAATTTGTTAAGATGAACAAAATATCATTTTAAAACTAGCTTATGTTGTTGTCATAACACTAGGACGACTATATAGTAGTTTATTAAGATTACTGACGATTTCTGAAAGGTAATTTTGAGTGATCGTTCAAAACAATTCTAACATCAAGTATCTATATACTCAGAATGCCAATGGATTACCTGTGACAATTCACTTACGTATGTACTATCAAGAAAAAATCCGAATCGCGTACCTTTCACTTGGTTGTTTACTATTAGTTGGTTTTCAAGGTTCAAACTGCAAAATTTTCTCGGTAGAATTAACTGATTGTATGTTCGTAGGAATATGTATCAAGGTAGTAGGAGAATATTCTCGGTCACGGGGAAATATAATTCTTGTAGTATTCTTACCAGAAATTCGGAATTTCGGGTTAGATTTTCTTACTGAAAACAGAAAGTCGACGAACTGTGTTAGTCGCTTTTACTAAACATCTGTTAGTGTCCGGTGCTCTCTTGAATGAGTCAGGTAAAGGTTTAGGGACTACGTCTTCCATCAATAGGTTCTGAGGGTAGATGATTTGTTGTGAAAACCTGTGGGGTAGATGTATTGTGTTCGGTCTTGGCTATTGGACTTGCTTGATATGTCTTCTGAGTTGTCCTGATCTGGTAAAAAGGGATGGATAAAATATGTCGGACCTGAAATCATCTCCAAGAATTCTATACATTTAAATTAGACTACGCCCTAATCTGAGGTGAAGCAGAATTAAGAGGTCTAAATTCTAAAGCGGCCCTGAGTAAGAAGAAAATGTTCTGATGCTGTCTAAAGAAGTATGTAAAGCACTTGTAGGATGGAAATCTCATGGACCCAAGATCATCAAATCATCTTTCAAAACAAAGGAGGGAATCACAATGAGTGTTGTCTAGTGTTATGTACACACCAATGGTAGTAACGACGACGATAAAGATCAGTTTTTCGAGAGGCTGAAATCGATTGCAGCAGTGTTCAGGAAACAACCTGGCAATCTTGATGACAGACCTAAACGCCAAAGTCGTGGTGGACAATACCGAGTATCGAGATATTACGTGGTGACATGGACTAGCTGGGAGAAAGGAACGAGAATGGTGACAGATTTACAAACTTATGTGCATTCAACAGAATGATTACGGCTAGCACCAAATACCCCTACAAACACATACACAAAGCTACATAAGTCTCGCCGGACCACACCACGGAGAACCAGACAGATCATATTCGCATTAGTAAAACTTCGCAAGCTCAATGGAAGATGTGAGAAGTAGGAGAGGAACTGACATAGCTTCAGATCGCCACATGGTTGTGGCCGAGATGAAACTGAAGCTAAAGAAACATTGGACAACCCCATAAACAACGGTGGAGCTATTCAACACAGCCCTCCTTCGGGATATTGGTAAATAACCGAATTCAAAATAGTTCTGAACAAAAGGTTCCAAGGTTTGCAGGATCTACTAAAAGAAGAAGAAACTACAATGGAGGACAACTAGGAAATGGATTAAAGAAGCACTAACTTCAACGTGTCAGAAGGTGATGGGCCACAAGAAGTATCATAATAAGGAATGGATCTCTAATGAAACCCTGGACAAGATTCAAGAAAGGAAGAACAAAAAGATGGTAATTCACAACAGTCGAACAAGGCACAATCTGATTACACAGAAGCAAACAAGATAGTGAAAAGCAACTGACAAGCAGAAATATGTGGAAGACCTAGAAACGGCAGTGGAAAAAGCTGAAAAATGAAGAATTATAGAGCATCCACATGATACAACAAAGAAACTTGTAGTAGAATATACCGAACTGAATGAACCGGTCAAGAACAAAGAAGGTGAGACTTTCGTGCCTTATGGTAACCCTCGCGTTATTAATAGAAGAAAGCAGACTCGTAAGGAAATAGGTCTTTATTTTTATCTTCGCGCAGTCACAGTGGAGCGTGGGGTTCTTTACTCAGACAAACAAAACCTCTCAACAAGCAATATAAGATAGATAGAAATATAACGCCTAAACGAAATAAAGAAGTGAATAAATATCTGAACTATACTGTTTTGATACATGCTTAGTTGCTTGAGATTAACTCTTGACAACCGACCTAAGCTGTTACAAGACAACCAGCGAGATTCAATAACAGAGTGAAGATGCCACGATACGGCGAGTCAGTGTAGACAACGATGTGACTTCCACGTAGGATCTTATGGATTAAGCAGTCACATCATGACATATCTACAATTTTAGGACTAGATTTATTATAATAATCGTACTAATAACGATGTAGACCATAATTCTACAAAACTGGCGGATACCCAACTTCGAGATCAACAGTTCGGATTTCGCGAGGATCGCTCGTGCACAGACTGAATCACCATACTACGGATCACAGTTAAACAATAAGTTTAATGGAACTCGTCACTATACACCAACTTCCTTGATTAGGAGAAAGCATTTAACAGTGCGGATAGGAGAACACTATGGAAACTTCTTTGGCACTATGAAGTATCTGAGAAAGTCTTGAACATTACCCGGAATTCTTATGACGGACTACACAACTGACAGACGCATTCCAAGTGAGGGCCGGAATCAGACAAGATTGTATAATCTCTCCATTTCTTTTTCTTTTGGTGACTGACTGGATTATGTAGACCTCTACATCTGACGAGAAGCACAGAGTACAATTAACAGACTTGATGTAGCTGGACGATTTAGACTTCGCAGATCATCTAGCTCTTCTGCCTCACACACACGGACAAATACAAGTCAAGACAACTAGTGTAGCAGCATTCTCTGCACCAATAAGCTCCAATTGCTAGACCCTTAAACACAATGTGGAGAACACCAACATAACCACACTTGATGGAGAAAATTTGGAAGAGGTGGAAACTTTCACATAATCTGTAGCATCATCGATGAACATGAAGAATCTGGTGCAGATGTAAAGGCAAGGTCGGAAAAACAAGGATGGCATTCCTACAGTTGGAGAGCATATGGAACTCAGAACAACTATTAGGTACAGTTCTACTGTACGGAGCTGAGAACTGGAGCACTACTGCGACCATAATGAAAAAGGTACATGTATGTATAAACAATTGTCTACATAAGATACTCAATGTCCGTTAGTCGGATACCATCAGCAACAGCCTACTATAAGAGAAAACAAACCAGCATCCAACTAGAGAGGAAATTATGATAAAATACTGGAAGTGGATAGGACTCACATTTCGGAAATCACCAAACTGCATCACGTGGCAAGCGGTAACTAGTAATCCTGAAGGGAAACGGAAAAGAGGAAGACCGAGGAATGCACTGTCGGTAATTGAAAGTGGACGCCAGAAAAATGAACAGCCACGATAGATAACTGGTTAGCATTGTCTAGAACAGATTTGGATGGAGAATGCTTGTGGGCGGCTTATGCTTCTCTATGAGAGGTACCAGGCATAAGTAAGTAATTAATGTTTAATGAAACAATGCCTCTTATCTCGACGTTCTGATGACTTGCCCTAGGTGACAAAATTTTATCGGTTCTACGGGTGATGGATACATAATTTTTACGCCGTTACCTACAGTATCGAATCTGTTGCTTTGGCGCAGCTGAAAGTCGTGATATGGATTTTACTAACAGTGATGATATTGGTAGGCTTGGTTTCACAAAACTCCATCACGCTTGGGTGTATATTGCACAATAGCTTTTTGAGTGCGCTAATCCAGTTCAGTTTTTAGCGGGCCCTCTGACAGATCTTCCGTGATGTTCTTAAACTTGAGAAGCTAAAATTTTCTCTAGCACTTTCCAAAATATTTGAGTCTAGAACTTTATTCAAATGTGAGTATTACTAGATTTGGACCGTAGTCATTATGTTTAGGTCAAATAATGGTCGTGATTTTTCTAAACTTTAATATTCGAATGAGGACGTCAATGTTTATGTTGGTGTTGTGTTACTTCCCCAGATGGTTTGATTGAGTTGTCTTAGTAGTTTCAGGCAATATAGTCAGCGCTCTCGTCTTGTTATAACACGTTGTAACACTTAACGGAATAGCTATCAAAAGTAGGCTAACTGATAGACTTGATTCATCGTTTCTGACTAAAACTGGGGGTCAAATCCATGTACTTTCACCCCAATTCACACAGTTGAGTCCAAAACGGGAGATCTAGTTTTCATTGGGTTCATGACGTCCTTGTGTGTAAAAGCCGACTAAAAGCCATATGACATGTGAGAGATCATATGTAAGCCATGTAACCTATCGGGGCTTTTAGTTAAATGACTTTTTTCGGTAGGAAAGACAGTTGTATAGAAACCCATGATTCCTGCAAATCTTATACAGTTTAGTACTTACTGCTCACTTTTCGTTCTTTGTACCAATGAATACAACATGTTGAAACCAGTACGTTTATTCATTCATATGAGGATGGAATTTATGGTTCTGGTTTATTTATCCTGTTGGGTCGTTCACCTTAGTTATAGTTCTTTGACATTGTATTTCTTTACTGCCAAGTATTCTCGGATAGTTTAATTTGCTCCACTGGTTCTCAAACAAAAACTCGGCTTGGACAGAATGTAAATATATTTCAAAGCAATGCACAAAATTACGTCAATTAAGAAAATATCAATATATACGTAATCTCTAGGCGGGAATATTTTAGACTTTTCTTAGCCCATCTATCATATGCGATTGACAAAAATATGGGACAAATAACTCGTTCCAACATTGTCTTACCTGGAACATGATCCAACTAAGTCCCAATCCTACTAACATTTGTAGTGGCTTCGGATCATAACCACACAATCCTCAAAGCTGAACACGAGACTACTCGGAAAATAGATATTCAATATTTAACGCGGAGGAATACCCAACAATGGAGAAGGCGGGAATAAGGAATTGAATAAATCGGAATTGATCGGATGGCATGGCTCGGCCACGCAGGCGTGGTCCCTGCTCAATCTCACCTTATATATTTTATTCATATGAAATATATTGTTCCATCTCTAGCCTGAAATTCTTCTCCTTCATCTGTTGGTAATTGTTAAGATGCAATGAAGTGGTGTAGATAATAATGTGACTTCCACGTGAGATCATATAGGTTAGGCAGTTGCATCATGACGAATCTACAATTTTAGGATTAGGTCTATTATTAGAGCAGTGCTAATAACATAGTAGACCATAATGCTACACACTTGTCCTATCTGACGGTTATCTTGCTCAGAGAAGAGCAAGAGAGGAAACTACTAAAGATATTATTTGGATACCATGTAACAATAACTAATGAAAGTTCTGTGAATTACCACGTGGTGACAATTAACGAGATAAAAACTTCGGACTACTTTAAGGTCGTTGGTTATTCTTGGCTTTATAAGTTGAAGAATAAGTTGCGAAAACGTATCCCAAGACACAATATTGGTTGTCCGTGAGTAGCGAACAAGAATATGAGTGGGGACATCCGAGTGTGTTCGACAACAAATTACAGTAGTTGTTAATAAAATCTAACAACCATATATTAAATGCTCAATTTGCAAAATGTCCACCAATTTTCTCAAAATCACTCAGACTTCATCGTTCTTGCATTTTCATACAAATCGCAGTGTGTCTTCATTCTTTACTGTTCAGTCTTCTTGTCTCCCTGCTGCCAGACATTCTGTTCACGACAAACATCATATACTACTTACGTCTACATAAGTAGCACACACCACAAGTGTATTATTCGTGAAAGATTTTATTGTGTTTTCTGCTAGTGAATCTTTAAGTATCTCAGTTATCATAAACTATCACTGTGCGAATTGTTCCTTTGATACTTCTATCATGCTCAGTTTGTGATCTTTGTGGGTTTTTTTTTACTGTGAAGACTGTCGCTTTGTTTCTAGACTCTGCGTAACCTACGTATTGGATTTAAAAAAACTTTCTGTATTCATGACAGTCGACAAAAACATATTGATAGATTTTTAAGTAAAAACACAAACTACGTACATGGTCCTCTAATTTTTTTATTGCGGCATTAATCGATTGTAAATATGTTTACAATTTGTCCGTGATTCTGAATTTAACACAAACAGGAATTGTGGGTTGAATGGTAATTAAACCTGTAGTGTCTGTCATTATGTTAAGCCCAAATACGTTATTATTCTAACTTTCGGACATCTCATTCTATTCATTCTATTTGAGTCACATTCTGACCTTGTTAATTATTCGCTTATCAATATCTTGACTGCTTTATATGAGCGCGTAGGCGTATGTACACTTCTTATCCCGTCACTCATCACATGTCTGTAATTTATCTTGATGTGCTTATAAATATTGATTAACTCTTTGTTAAAGGGGAGTTGGCTTACCAGCCATCTCCACCGCTCGTCAATTTTGCATCGCTTTCTTCTTTTCGCGTCGTTCTCCCGTTCGTTTGTCTAATCAACAATTATACAA
Organism: Schistosoma spindalis; assembly: GCA_946903255.1. Taxonomy (NCBI): domain Eukaryota; kingdom Metazoa; phylum Platyhelminthes; class Trematoda; order Strigeidida; family Schistosomatidae; genus Schistosoma; species Schistosoma spindalis. The sequence goes on from OX336424.1 coordinate 10,196,098, forward strand.
AATATATGCATTCAAAACTCCATTCTCGTTATTTGACTTATTTAATTCCGTTATTAACTAACGCGATTTAAGTCAATGATTATATACGAGGATAGACGATAGCAACCAATCATTACGATCAAATTGGAGTCAGATCACGGGCCACAAAAAACCACTCACTCTTAATGGCTGAAAGGTCAGTTCCCCACGGAATTGAAACCAGTCATTTAATAGGTGAGGGAGAATGAAATTGAGTGTTTTGGGATGTTATCTTACGATTTTGGGCCCCAAACGTTGTGATAATTATGCAAATTAAGTGTATTTGAATTATAGTATAAACTAGGAATCTCAGAAATCACGCAATTGGATGACGAAGTACTAGATAAACACGAAGGAATGTACTGCATTTGGAATTCGAAATCAAACTTTCAACAAGTACAAAGAAATCGTTAGTTCGTAAAAACACCATAATAATACTTGTGTCATATTAGATAACAGGTCAGATTGTACTCTGTCTAGTGCTTGTTTAGCTAAGGAAGTGAAAAACGTAGGAGTGTGAGATAACCTGTCTCATTGAACTTAAATGTGGTACCAAATCTCGAAATGTGGAAGGGTTTTCTTCAAAGTTAAATTTTTTCAAGTGATATGGTCGTAGAGATGTAAACAAGGTATAATGGTTAGAGCTAATCCTCAGGACGAGCGAGGTTCCTAGCGAACGAGTTATTGGTTAACCTCGCGTCTGAAGATTGTGAATATGCCAAAGATGAGAGATGAGGAGATCAGGATGCCACTTGAGTATAATGTCCCGAGTGTTAGATGAAAGTTTCAAGATTATGTTCTAGGTCAGTAATAAGTGCATTTATCTTTGCCACAAGGATAATAGACCTAATCCCAAAATTGTAGACTTACCATGGTATGACCACTAATCTACAAGATATTACATAGAAGTCACATCATTGCTTATACTGATTCGTCCTATGGTGATAGTCAATATTATGATGTTAAGCTGTACTGAAGGACACACATAGGCTGTAGACAAAATAATACATTTAATATGAAAAGTAATGACTTATACAAAAAGACCACTCCGACATGTACAAGCCATGCCATGCCATGCCAATCAAAAGTCATTGCACTCACATTTTTTGAACTCATCTATGGAGTTAAGTGTAAAATCGGAGTTTTTCAGTTATCTTGTAGCGTGGTGTCGAGTTGAGCTGAACTATGAACACCGCTACCAGACTACTTGCCAATTAACCAATAAGATTCCGAAAGGCCAAAAATCAGAAGGCAGATGATTGTAGTAGTCGTATATATTTGTTGGCGATCTCGTGGTATCGAAAGAATACCGAGATCGTGCCAAAGGAGTACAGTTGCGATCGGCAAGATAAGATACGTGCGTAGTCCAAAAACCGCGTAAAGCAACGGAATACAATGGAAGACCAAAATGGCTGTTATTAGCACAGTTAAACAAACGAGCACAGTAAAACAGTCACTGGTACAATTGGTTATAATAATAATTGTTTTCATCGATCCAATCGCGTTCTGTTGACAAAAGTAGGTCACTACAGGAGCCCCCCGCTAGAAAGGGTTTACACTTTCGATAGTTAGCGGTTTGATTCGTGGGACTGATCGGCAGAATTGCGGTTGTAGGACGGAGGAAATTGGCGGAACAGGAAGTGATCATTGATCCTCGAGTTGCCAACGAAGGTCTTTTGCGCAGAACGGTACCAGAAGTGTGCTGTATTTGTTGGTCGAGTTAGCATACCACACCAGAGTGGTTTGTATCCAGGATCTGATGATTGCGTTCGTGTGGATGCGGACCAGAAAACGCTGCAGACGTAGGACGAAACCACGTTGAGCCAAGAAACCGGACGCGACCATAACTACCAAGCATATGCCAGGCGGATTCGAGACCAGATAATCGACTGAGTGCGTTGACTAGAGCATGGGTGGCCAAACCAGCTTTTGCCAAAGTTGACTGAAGTCGACGTTATCAAACGGGCGATGGTCGGAGGCGTGGGCTCAGGATACAAAAAAAAATTAAAAAAAGAAAAGTGTAGCATGCGTGTAGTATAGGAATAATCCTACACCGTATCCGTTATTGACTGTGCGTTTAGTCGCGAAAGCGTACGGATAATCGTACTCGGCGACCGGAACGTGAGACGGTGGTCTCGTTCGTACTTCGTGAGCCTGCGATCTCATCCGAGGTCAAGGGCGGCGTGGTCTGCCGATCTGGACGTGAGACGGAACTCTCGTCCGTAGATGGTGCAGATGACGCGTGCTGTTGACCGGGACGTGAGAACGAGGTCTCTGATGTATCTAGCGTGGGATCCGAGGTAGACGTAGAGATCCCGCTAGAAGGTTTGATAGGTCTAGCATTGAGTCTCAAGTTATCGGGTAGGGCACTGTCATCGACGTGTGCTGGTTTGAGACAATCAATGCTGACGATCTCGACGCGGCCGTGTCGATCAACCTTGAAGGTCTTTTCGTGACGAGAGATCACGTGAAAAGGGCCTTCGTAAGGCTGTTGTAGAGGTTTGCGTACCGAATCTACTCGTATGAAAACATGTGAACAGGTAGATAACTCTCGAGGGAGAGCGACCTGTCGATGTTGTATTCGAGTTGACACCGGAGACAGCGTTCGCATAAATGCAGACAGTCGATGGACGTAGTCTGATTTACCGAAATCATTACTGCTCCGTGGTGTGAAGAATTCCCCAGGCAGACGCAATGTCGTGCCGTATACAAGTTCAGCGGCGGAACATTAGATATCTGCCTTCAAACTCGTTCTGATGCCTAAGAGAACGAGCGGTAAGGTTCCGTACCAATTGTCGTTTTCGTGTGCTCGGAGAGCACTTTTAAGTTGGCGATGAAACCGTTCGACTAAACCATTCGATGCTGGATGGTAGGCGGTCGTGCGTATGCGTTCCGTACCAAGCAGCCGGGTCAGTGAGGAGAATAATGCGGACTCAATATGTTGTCCTCGGTCAGTCGTGACAGTCGAGGGACAACCGTACAATGCTATCCATCGTTCTACGAAGCGGTGAGCAATTGTCTCCGCCGTGATAGACGTGATGGGAATAGCTTCGGGCCATCTTGTAAAACGGTCAATGCACGTGAGTATGTGATCCTACCCATGCGATGGTGGCAATGGTCCTACAATGTCTATATGAACGTGATCAAAGCGAGCATCAGGCGTAGCGAACGTGCCAATGGGGGCAGCTACGTGCCTGCGCACTTTTGATCGTTGACACTGTAAGCATTGCTTTACCCACATACGAACATCTTTATTCATGGACGGCCAGACGTATCGTGCAGCGATGAGGCGTAATGTGGCTGCGATACCTGGATGAGACAATCCATGAAGGGCATCGAAGACGAGACGGCGATAGGCAGAGGGTACGATGGGTCGAGGAAGACCGGTAGAAATATCACATAGGATAGTAGCTGAGCTAGTAGCTAGGGGTACTTCCTGACACTGAAGGGACGAAGATTGTGGTGCTTCTGTACAGACAGGATCGTTTGCTTGTGCAGCGGCCATAGCAGGAAGATCGAGCACCGGTAAGGTAACTGCATTCGTCTGGATACGTGAAAGAGCATCGGCAACATAGTTCGACTCGTCTTTAATGTGACGAAGGTCTGTCGTGAACTGGGAGATATAGTCCAAATGTCTGCACTCTCGTGGTGAGTAGCGGTCAGACTTGGTATGCAGGGCATACGTTAAGGGCTTATGGTCGGTGAATAAAATGAATTGGCGTCCTTCTACTGCGTGCCGGAAATGTTTGATGGCGCAGTAGGCTGCAAGCAGCTCGCGACCAAAAGCGCTATATCTCGTCTCCGTGGGAGTAAGGCGTCGTGAGAAAAATTCAAGGGGTTGCCAACTACCGGAGATATTCTGTTGCATAACGGCTCCTATAGCGAAATCTGATGCGTCAATCGCTATACTAAGCGTGGCTGATGGGTCAGGATGAGCGAGAAGTGTAACTTCAGCGAGAGCCGTTTTGATCTCTGAGAATGCAGTACGTGCGGTATCGTTCAATTCCAATTTGCGTCGAATACCAAGTAGTAAATCGGTTAATGGTCGTAACCGTTCTGCCGCGTGAGGGATAAAACGTCGGTAGAAGTTAACCAAACCGAGAAAAGCCTTCAGTTCCTTGATTGAGGACGGCACGTTGTACTCCTTGATTGCTCGAACTTTGTCCTCGCAAGGCAGAATACCCTCTTGTCTGATGATATGACCCAGAAATATTATTTCTGATTTACCCAATTCACATTTCTCTGGGTTGACTACTATTCCATTATCCGAAAGACGTTGGAATAATAGCGTAAGGTGTTGATAATGTTCATCTACGTTTGATGATGCGATCAGCAGGTCATCAATATAGACGTGAACAAAATCCAAGTCTCGTACTATGAGCAGCATTTCGTAATCCAAATGGCATTCGTAGGAACTCAAACAGACCGAAAGGAGTCGTGATAGCAGTTTTTTCGATATCTTCAAGAGCGACTGGGATCTGGTGATATGCTCGTACCAGATCGGTTTTAGAAAAGATAGTCGTGCCCTTGAGCGATGCCGTGATGTCGTGTATGTGGGGGATGGGGTAACTATAAAAGCGCGTAACTACGTTTAATGCTCGGTAGTCGCCGCATGGTCTCCAACTAACCCCATCCTTTCTGCGCACCATGTGTAAAGGAGAGGCCCAAGGACTGTGAGAAGGACAAATAATACCAGCAGATAGTAAATTGTCAAACTCACGTTTAGCGAAGGCTAATTTGTCCGGTGCCAGTCGGCGTGGTCTTGCCGTGACTGGTGGTCCGCGGGTGACTATGTGGTGTACCACACGATTGGTCACCGATGAAATCTCCTCGAGTGGTTTAGTTATTCTGGGGAATTTCTCGAATAAGGCGTGGAATTTAACGTCACGCGAATAAAAAGTTCCGAGGATTCGGTACGCGTACATCGGAGTCTATTATATTAATACTATTCTTATCGTTATCCGTCATGTCAAATATATATATTAAAAATTAATATGAAAATATATGACAGACGTGGATAGATAAAACTATAGACTCACCGAATTGCCTTCTTTGAAAGATTTGACCGAGGTTGAGGCGTGTTCCAAAATTTGGCTCACCAAATGTAGCGTGGTGTCGAGTTGAGCTGAACTATGAACACCGCTACCAGACTACTTGCCAATTAACCAATAAGATTCCGAAAGGCCAAAAATCAGAAGGCAGATGATTGTAGTAGTCGTATATATTTGTTGGCGATCTCGTGGTATCGAAAGAATACCGAGATCGTGCCAAAGGAGTACAGTTGCGATCGGCAAGATAAGATACGTGCGTAGTCCAAAAACCGCGTAAAGCAACGGAATACAATGGAAGACCAAAATGGCTGTTATTAGCACAGTTAAACAAACGAGCACAGTAAAACAGTCACTGGTACAATTGGTTATAATAATAATTGTTTTCATCGATCCAATCGCGTTCTGTTGACAAAAGTAGGTCACTACAATCTCATGTTCGCCAATAAAGATCATGTAGCTGAGACCAATACCATTACAAAGTTAGGCAACAGTGACCACCTTTGTGCGCCCAGAATGACAATGTGTTAGAAAGCATGGGGTTCGGTGCCTAAGGTAGGTCAGATTTCGTGTCCAAAAAGGGTAGACAGAGTTTTTTGATCTAGGAATATCACGATTACCTGAGTGTGCTTTCTGCTTGAAATGCGTTAGTGAAGATAAGATGATCGGTACAAGGAATGATATCAAAGCAACTGATTTTAATTTGGTGGTCCAGCTTAGATCAAATCATGAATTCAACTATCAAAGTTACTACAATATCCACAAATCCTATTCTGATGATAAACATTTGACTGTAGTTTCATAAATGACGTGTTGTTTAATCGATTAATAAAGACATATCAATAAGTTGTGTACTTTAAAACTGTTGGTTAAATGAGTTCACACAAACAGAAAAATGTCTAAGTTATTACTCTTTATTTAGATAATCGTTTACAATATCCTTTTTTCAGTAACTGCATATTCAAAACTTGTAAGTGAACGAAACTTCATGAGATTATGTTTTCATTAGGTGAGACAATTCTTTTTCCTATTGGCTGAATTGTGATTTATGATGATCGAGAGAAATATTCAAAATAAGTTCAGATATATTGAATCAAATTATTATTGATAAAGATAAGATCCTATTCAATTGATTTCATCATGCAAATGACCTTAACTTAATCCTCTGTTGTTAGTTAACCCCTTATTGTTACAGATAATTTTGAATTAGCAAAAGTCATATCCTCATTACCATTTTATCAATTGACTCATTTATTCATTCATTCAAATGAAAAGTTTTGTTAACATTTATCAGTCGGAAATAGTTCAGTTAAAGTTACTTCAAAATGTGTTCTTCATTATATTTTTTATTTAAAGATTTCATTAATTTTTGATAAAGTCTCTACATACTTTATGTCATCATAAAACTCACATTCCTTGCTAGCGAATGACGTAAAAAGATTAAATAAATGATAGATTGAAAGTTCAGAGGATCATAATTATTAATTTACACTGAAATCTGGGAAGCTGTTGACCAACATTAAACATCATTGATGCAATATTGGAAGAAACAAGATCGTGACTAAGTGATGACTGAGAACACATGATTTCTAAAGTTATCTATTGTGGTAGTGAGATGGTTATCATCAGTGTTAATTGAGAATAATCATATTATAGAGAAACATAACTGAAGTTGCTGTAGGTTTCATAGGAGTCTAATTTGGTAGTCTATAAGTAATCAGTAAACCATGGGTTTGATTCCGTGACAGGAAATAAGTACTAAGTGTTGGAGGACAGAACCTCTTTTTAAAGTTTCTTCATTTATAATAGTGCATTGACAGATATCATTCAGTGATGAAATCTACCCTCAATATGAACAAGTCATGGCAAAACACAGTATGACGTTATGTTATATTTAACAAACAAAAAATAAAATTAATTCACTTGTGTTGGTTACTTGAATCTTCTCATCGATATTTAGGAGTGCAATTGATCAGTCTCTTTTTGTCATATGTGCAACCAGTGAGGATTGCCTCTAAACTGATATTAAGTCACAAGCATTATTAACAAAGATGGATGGTGGCTAGCAGTGGAATCCAGAACATGCGTTTCATCCTATTTCAGTGAGACTGATCAAGTGTCTTACCAAACATCAATGGGAAGATTTAAACAACCAAATACAAATAAATTAAACTTCACTTCATTGCACAAGACTATTGCTACCTGGACTCAGTAACTATATGGATAACGCTATGTCATTTAAACCGAACGGTACGGCGTTCTAGTCCCATGGCGAACGCTATTCAAATTTAGAGACATCCAGCTAATAAGTTCAAAATAGGACGAAGTTCGCCTCCTGAATTCCACTTCTCAACATTATCAATCTCTGCTTAAAGAATAAAATTGTTTAGTAGTTTTTACACATTTATGAGATATTTTTTTCATCTACATCATATGGCCTTCTATCTGCGTTCTATTAGTTCTATCGAAAGTGAATATCTGAGGTAAATAAGTCAAAAATTAATCTTGTTTTATCAGAAGAGGTTTTCTGGAGATACTAGTAATTTCAATAGTTGAAATCATGAGTCAATTGAAGCTAGACCACCATGGCAAACCTGGAATCACTGGATGACCGTTTCGTCCTAGTGTGGGACCCCTCAACAGTGCGCGTCCACGATCCCATCCCCCACAAGATTTGAACTCAGGACCTATCAGTCTCCCACGTGAGCGCCTATCCATTAGATCACTAAGCCGGCCGGCATACAGGTGTTAATATCTAACTTCAACCAATCCACGAAATCGCGCCACCGTACACCATTGTCTTCAGTGAGCTGATATCTCACAACAGACCTGGTTGAACTCGACTAATCTTATTTATTTTTATTCTCAACGAATTTTTTTTTTGAAAATTTCATTTGCATTATAATTATCTGAGACAAATTGAATAATGACAATCTTGAATTGCTTATGGATGCTTGAATTAATAGCAATATGAGTTAAAGAATATTTTATTCGGTTTCTGGGAAAATGAAAGAACATTACAATAAAAATAAAACTATTGAATAGAGAATAAAACAGGCGACATGATTATCAACTCTATGAATGAAACGATAGGATAATCTTCTTTTTCTTTTTCTTTCTTATACCAAAATGAAGTATTTAAAATTGAGATGAAATATTCTCAATCTATTTTAAATGAATTTATGTCGAAAAAACAAACAAACAAAAGAGTTAGAGAACTGAAGACGAAATTTTCGAAAGTATTTATTAGATTTGAATTGTTATATATTCTGTGTTCTTTTTTAAACTGAAAAGTGATTACTTCTTTTCTATTCTAGTACTTTATGTTAAGTGTTCAATGAAAATAATTTGGTCAATGGTAGTGTAGCATATGCTACTTATATCGATATAAATAGTATATAATGCTTGTTAGAAATAGAATATCTGGTAGCAGATGATCAAGAAGATCGAGAAGGAAAGAACCGGAACAGAAAAAAAATCGTCTGAGACGATTGACTGATATTTGTAAAAAGAACAATCAAGTTTGAAACAAGTGATCGACATTTTGTAAATTAAGTATTCACTGTATGGTTCTCAGATTTTACTAAAATGTTCTGTAATTTTGTATTCATATGCATTCCATTGTTCCCATTTGTGTTCTCGTTCACTACAGTACTATTTTGATTATAGATAAAGAAACAATTAGTTTAAACTGAATTATTTTGTCTTACAGAGTGGTAAAGTGCCAACCTAGAAATGACTTGATACAATTAAATAACTTCTAGTCATCTAGTAATCAACTCCATTGAAAGTTGTTTCGCTTATTACTGAATAAAAATGAATTCCATTTCTATTTTTAATTACATATTTGGAATTTTAATATTGTGGATACAACTAAGAGTGATTAGAAAGTGTAATATATACTTGAAATCATAAGTGAATTGAAGATAGACCACTATGGAAAACCTCGAAACACTGGACGGCCGTTTCGTCCTAGTATGGGAATTTTCGACTATGCGCATCCACGATCCCGCCCCCCACGAGATTCGAACTCAGGACCTATCAGTCGGTGACAGTGGCGCGATTCCATGGATTGGTTGAAGTTAGACATTAACACCGTTGGATGCCGGTCAACTCATTGGTCTAATGGTTAAGCACTCACGCGCGAGACTAATGTGTCCTAGATTCGAATCTCGCAGAAGGCGCGATCGTGGATGCGCATCAAGGTTTTCCATGGTGGTCTAGCTTCAATTGACTAATGATTTAAACTATTAAAATTACTAATATCTCCATAAAATCTCTTCTGTAATCCATACATTTTGTTTTATGCATTAACACCTGTATTAATAAAATACCTTATAATGAATAATAAATATGAAAACCTTATATTAAACAAAATCCTGTATAGTTGACTGTCGAACCACTGTAACATAGTTATTCACTAACTATGCCAACTTTTAAAAAGTGACTTTGTTATTCTTTCTTCATGTACATAGGTAAAGTAATTGTGACAGAACTTGAGATCGCTTGTCCAATAAATAAATTTTTAAACCAAGTTAACTTTCATATTTGTTTGATTTTAAGATATACCTGAATGGCTATAGAATTTGAATTTCATCTATATTCAATCCATCTTTGGGTTGTATTAATTAATTCGAATACAAGCTGAGTACAAGAACATGTACTTAGTTACTGAGTTATGCTTGCATTCTTACACTGTAGTAATAATAAATAAGTTGACAGCTGAGTAAAATTTTGATGTGAGTGGTCACTTAGCTGAGTATTGTGTAAATCTACTAGTCTGTTTTCGATAACCTTCTATTCATAGTTGAACAGAAAATTCAGTAGAAGTATCCTATGAAGACGATAGCTAATAATCAAATACATTTCTGAATATTAACGGATAGGAAATAAAATGCATAATGAGTAATAATGAATATGTAAGTTCACGACTAAATAAAAACGAAATCTGATCTAAATAAACAAACGTACATAGCAATAAACCAATAACAAGAAAGAAGTGAATTATTCATAAAGATAAAAATGTTTTAATTTATTCATGAGAAATTTTAAAAAAGTGTAAAAATGTGACAAAAAATACGATGAGTAAAAATATTGTTTTGCATAATTTTGTAACTAATAAAAATGAAATACTTAAACTATCTTTCTGAGTGTTACTCTTGATGAACGAACCGAATTACTTCCATTGATATTTGTTTGACTGTTTGACGTATGACTATACCCGCAGATAACTAAAGCAGGATGTTTATAACACAGAGGTGGTTTTTGAATTAAATGTGAATTAAAATGATAAAACTGTTAAAATTTATACAGCAAACTACGCTACAAATTTTTTTTCTTTGGTAGATCAAAGAGTTACTTAGTTATGAAAAAGATCATAGACTTGAAAACAAGAAACAGTAAAGTGTTAGATACAAAAGAAACGTAGTTTTCAACAAGAGTTTATTCCAACAATCAGCTTTATGTACAATGTTAAATTACTAGACAAATAATAAGCTCTTGAAATAAGTATTTTCATGAATTCTCAATGATAAAAAGAGTAGAACGTTTCTTACTAGAAAGAAGTACTTATACAATTAGTTGTTCACAAATTAATGATCAGTTGAAGGTGGATTTCAACGCAAATATTATGAAGATTTTGATAGAGTTTTGTTCCATGAGCTAGATGGTTTGGTCGTGGAGCCAGCGATAGGACAGTTGAACATATATTCAAATTTATATACTTTTGAGGATTATATGGAAAGGTTCCAAATCTGGACTCTGACGTATTTCATTAAAGTCATTGGAAAAGAAGCCTACAGTTTATTGTAGATTTTTTAGCCAGTACATTTTTAAGATGTCTGACCATTAACGCTGATTAAAATCGATACACTTCAAAAATAAATCAACTAGGTATTGATTTTTCCTGTGTAAGTAAATCATTTGAACCTTCAGAAATGACAGTGTTCAAAACACAACTTAATCTATCCAATATTTTACAAAATAACACTTATTCAGATGTTAAACGCTTAATTAAACATGTATTAGGACAATAGTTTACATTGTGTACGAACAAAATATTATTATCAACACAAATAATTAGTAACTTTAATGATAATGATGGTCTGTATGAATCGGTTAGATAAGATACATGTCATCTTTGTTTATCACTCATAAAATATATTTAATCATTTGTGTCTGACAACATAAGTAGTATGTAATACTGGTCAGAGGTTAAATGTCTGTTGAAAGAAGGTTCAAAAAATTACACTGAAGAAAACAAAGAGGGAAACATAAACGAATCGAAAAATGGAACAATCATAAAGGATATGATGGAAGATTGATAGAAAATCCGCAAATTCAGTATTTAATGTATGGTTTTCACATCTTAATAAAAAAAACTCTGTGATTTTGTACTAAATAACGAATTAGTTGTCTCTGATGGGACGGCTTCCGAGAACTACTACAGAGCCTCTAGAGACCCTAGAAGAGCCTAAGAGTTTCACCGAATCAGAACGCGATGGAGCTAGAATATCAACATGGCATGCTACTAATGGTCCGTAGCATAATATGCCTTCTTGTGGAATGGTTGAATTAACGAACAAACGCTAATATCTGTACATTTTGATTCTTGCCCAACAAGCACTTTCTCCAGTCTCTTGTCTTCTCATTTGAGACTTGAGAGTGTCCTAACATACGAGTGCTCAAGTCATATGCGGTATATTAAGAATCTAAGCTCTAGATATAACAGTCTACCTTTAATTTATCGTACACTACACATTTAATAACTTAAAATGATTGGCAGATATGTACTTAATAATACATTATTTACTAATCTATCTAATTTTATTAAACACAATTTGAGAATTCTTAATGTTTGTGACATTCTAAAGTATAAAATCAAACTATGCAAAACAAAACTGATTGACATTTTTTAAAATTAGAAATTTAACACTAAATAAATCGTTTTTAACAAAAGTGTTGTGATTTTTAGCTCAGTTAGTTATCAAGTAATTTATTCGTCAATTGAAATACTATGCTAAACCGATGATCAATCTAGTGTCCTTATTAGTCCTTTGTTCTCCTAGTCCTCCCAGTTGAGTCTGGTTTTCTCCACCAAGACTCCGTTCAGTACAGTCCTATTAGATTCTGAACATCTTACCATAGAATTTCACTATTCATAAATGTCATCGGTGTATATTCTGTTTTTAAAGTTTTATCCTTTACTGGGACATGGATTTTTTTTCTTTGAGCTCTAGGTAATCTTTTTGGCAAAACTGATTTTTAACTAATAAACCGTTAAATGTTTATGAAATAAGAAAGTTAATTTTTAGCTGTAAATGAGAACTGTTCAGTCAAATTTATGAGAACTTCTATGGTAACTGATTCTTAGTGGAATTCATTTAGGTTTTGTACCCAGTTTTCAGTCTCTTTGTTCATGAGATTTTTAACGTCCCGAAATCTGACTTCGGTTAGATTAAATGATTGTCATTGAAATATACATGCCACCAATCATTGTATATAACTGTCGACTTAAATCACATTAGTGAATAACCGAATTAAATAAGTCAAAGACGAGAATGGAGTATATTTCATACAATCGTTGATCCAGATAGACGATCAGAGAAATAAAGCAAAGAAAGCGAAGTGAAATGAATCAGTGAAAGTCATGTGAGCCAATTCGATTTAACCAAGCGTGACTCGATGTTTATAGTCAAACAATAATAAGTTACAGACACGTAATGAGTATGATAAGCAATTAACACTCATTCAATCATATAAAAAACGGTCAGGGTGAATAAGTGACAGGGTAAAAATGTGGCTTGAGAAGAATGAATAGTTTGGTCTGCCTAGAGGCTTGAATAACCTGTGTAGGCTTAACATAGTACCAGCCCCTACAAGTTTGCCCAAATTGAAATAGCAAGAACAAGAGTTCGAAGTAACGACCCAGAAACAGCTAGTGGTCAATGACTCAAGGTGTCCTAGGATGTTAATTTTGGTTTAGTATGGACATTATCACAAAGGAAGCGGATCACGCCATACCTGGATTACTGAAGTTAGTCTTGTCTATGAGTGAATAAAAACTTAAAATGGAACCGACGGTCCAGTGAATTGGTCAATCTGGTATATCAACAGGAAGTCGAATATCAATTTAGTTGACGGGATTTTGTAGAGATCAATTTAACTTGTAAAGGATTTTGATCTCTAATAACATTAAGTGATTGTCATATTATATCTTAAATTGAATTTGGAATTGTATTACTGAAAGCTGACTTAGTAGTTCTAATAGTTAATTGCTCATAAAAGTGACTAAATGTTCCATTTTCAATCCCTGATGAGTTCATGATAGTGTGCAATTGTAAACTACATATATTAAAATAAAACAATTATTTAATACTCTCTAATATTTTAAGGATATCTCTGTTGAAATAAACTCAACGCTATAGATTTTTTGAATAGATACATCCTTAATGGTGTTTTGATTTCCCATATTCTTACACTTATATTAGAATATTTAGTAAAATCGAAAAAATGTGTTCTCTTTAATTTACAGGTACGTAATAAGGAGGTATTCAGTATTGTTCAAATATATATGAGAAACAAAAATGTAAAATTTATTGATCTGTAAATGAATTTATTGATCTTTTTCTTGTACAATTATAGATTATGGTATAGAGAAACATTTAATGAAAAAAAATAATCCAAAAAATCAAAATTCACACGAACATCTAAGAAAATAAAAGAAAAAGAAAGTCTTAGTTTAATTTCCGTTTAAATAAAATAAAATAGTTGAGATCATGAGTCAATTGAATCGTGACTGATAGGTCCTGGGTTTGAATCTCGCGGGGAGGGGGCGGGATTGTGGATACGCATTGCTGAGGAGTCCCATACTAGGACGAAACGGTTGTCCAGTGATTCGAGATTTTCCATGGTGGTCTAGCTTCAATTGAATCATGATTTCAGCTAGTGAAATTAGTAAAATCTCCACAAAACCTCTTCTGATATAACAAAATAGTCAGTTTTTATTATTCGAAAGAAATAAATTATCATAATTGTCTAGAAATTTATTATTTTTAATAAGTTGGAATTGAATTGATCAGTTTTAGATGATATAAAGTTACTTAGAATAAATCATTTGAAATAACTGGAATTTACACTTTGGTTAGTTTCGTAAACAGTAATTGTAAATGAAGTTTACAATATTTGTTCCTTTTTGAATACTTGTTTAAATGGAAATACCAATTTAGATACATCCACGTGGTGACAACAAGACATCTAAACTCTTTATTTTGTTTCTGTTATTAGCCATGAATGAAAAACATGTTTCATTATTTATTCTGTGTATAGTCAGTATAGATTAACATTTAAATTGTTTTTGAAAAATATTACTAATTAAAACAAAACAAAAATCAGGTTAAAAAGTTAAAATAAAATAAAATAATTTAAAGAGTAATAAGTTTTATTGTGTAATATAAATAAACTTTGAAAGTAATATAAATTTGGTGAATATTTACAATTGATTGATCACTGGGTGGTGTTCAATGTCATGTATGTCAGATCCTTCTTAATGCAGATCGAATCCTGTCGATAAAGTTACAATGTGGCCACTAGTTTAGGTGATTCGACATTACGTGTACTACGTTGAGATAAGATATTGGTAGGTGATGGAGGTAGTCGACAGCAAACCGGATAGCTCAGTGATAACGTCTCTGGCTGTAAAGCTTGGTAACACTGAATCGAACTCGTCAGGAAGCATCAGTTCCCTCAAGATTACAGGTACACTTTGCTGACGAGTTCCAAGTAGCACGAAGTCTAGGTTCAGGGGTTCCTGTTGATTACCTTCAACCACAATCTTATTTGGTGAATAGTCATTTTAATAACTTGACAATTTTAAATTATTTTGAATAATCCAATTAGATTATCTATAGGTAATCAGAGTAGTTGATTTTTTAACGGACATTTGATTAAATTTTGACAAAAAGACACTGTTGAAAGTGGAAACAGACAAACAATATAAAAGAATTTGAACGAGAAAATGGTAAGTGTTAAAATCAAATTTGTTGTCAAGGTAAGAAACAAGACTTTACATAATAAAGATGATTTAATCATAAAATATTAGTGAGTAGATAATTAAATTCCGAATCAAAGAAAGAGTGATTGGAACGTTTCAGTGTATTGTTTAAGTCTATTGTATCCAATAGAAATGAAGGCCAACAATACATCCAACATGAACTATTTATCCAAGTATTCACACATTCTATTCTGTTCACATTTCATATCACTAAAAAACATGCAAATATTTTTAACTTTAATCTTCCAAATTGTAAGTCATATTTTCCAACACAAACACAAATAAGACACACAAGAAAGATCACCCTAACGGAATCAACATGTCATTGGCACGTTCAGATCTATTTTCATTTTGAGTGTTTTAAAAATATTCTGCCTTGTTTATTTGTAAGAGCTTAAGAAACCGGATCTAGCGTTCAGTTAGAAGATTTATCAATTATAAAGAAGAAAATATTTGTTATCTGATGGAAATCCGAGACAACATTTAGAATACATAAGATTTTGTTTGCCTACTTCTTATCTTTTATAAAGTTTAAATAAGCATAATGTTTACAACTCCAAACTTTTGCATCATGACATATTACTTTGTATTGTTATTCAGTCAGATTGAATAATATTACTTACTTAATTGCACCTGTTACCCCTCGTGGAGGAGCATAGTCCACCCACGAGCATTCTCCATCCAACTCTCTCACGAGCAATCCTTTCTAGTTGTTTCCAGTTGCTGTTCATCCTTTTGATGTCTGTTTCCGATTCCCAATGCAATGTGTTTCTAGGTCTTCTTCTTTCTGGTTTCCCTTCACTGTTCCAAGGTATAGCTTGTCGCAGGATATAGTTTGATGATTTCCTCAATATGTGTCCTATTCAATTCCAACGTTTTTTTCTTAATTTCATCATGCATAGACGATTGTTTACAAATACTTGCAATTTTTGATGACCCAAATCAAATACATGACTGAGAAAATCAACAAAGAGTAGAATACTCCCACTGATTTGAGTCAGTAGAAGCAACAATCAAACAATCTAAAATTCATTATGGAAACATCGGTTATATCTAGAACTTATGGACACTTCTAAATAAAATAATATATTTCTAATATCCTAATTTATTCGAAATTATCAAGTCAAACTTTGGTAATGATGATATCTTATGGAGACTTCAATTATACTTTAACTGATATATTCTTCACATCAATATTTAATAACGTTTTTGAATGAAGTGATATGACATAATAATTAATATTTCATACAAGGGTAAAGTAATGGAGGAAATTATGGAAGAAATTTATATGAAAATAGTGAATGGATAGCTACTCTTGGATGAAGTTCCTGTCAAACTTATTTTTTGTTAAATTATATATGTATGTACATAACTATTCATTATGGATTAGTACACTGCAGTTAGGTTTAAGAATTAACCTCATTCCTGCTGCATAGTTATATATATTACTTTCGCCTGCTACTTCCAATGGAGCATGGGCCGCCGACCACCATTCTGCAACCCACTCCTTGTCCTTAGCCTTCCTTTCTACTTCTGTCCAGTTTTCGTTCATTCTTCTCATGTCTGTCTACATTTCTCGCAGAAATGTGTTCTTCGAATTTTCCTCCTCTCCTTTGACCTTGAGGATTCCAAGTGAGGGATTGCTTTGTGACGCAGTTGAATGTTTTCCTAAATGCGTCCTATCCACTTTCATCGCTTCTTCCTGATTTGCTTCTTCCGCTGGAATCTGGTTTGTTCTCTCCCACAGTAGGTTGTTTCTGATAGTGTCTGACCAACAAATATGAAGTATTTTGCGTAAAAATCTGTTTATAAACACGTGTATCATCTGAATGATGACTTTCGTAGTTCTCCAAGTTTCCACCTTATACAGTTATATATATATTCAAAAGCTAATAACATTACCATCCCTGAAATTGTTCTCTCACTTTACAACTGTCAAAAAAGAGAAACCAAACTAATCTTTCCCACCTTTCATAGTTTCATTACTATACAATACTTTATATTTTGTAAAATTCTCTATTTGATAAATGATTGATGTGTTTATTTTATTATAAAAGAAAATTATTCCGATAAAAAAAATTTGTGTCCAATTTTATTTATGATTAATCATAGTTATAGAAAGGTGAAAAAACAATTTTTCACACTTTCTATTTCACAAATTATTTTTTCTTTATAATGTTTTACGGGGGAGGGGGAAATGTTTTGGGAAAGAGAAACAAAATACAATAGTAATACAAGGTAGATCATTTATCAGAAGAATAAAATACTGTCTGAATTTTGTTTAAATTAGATTTATTGTTATTTTCTTTCATCACTCACTCATGGGAGATAATTCTTTTTCTTTTTTTTTCTTTTTCTTCCTTTTTTCACTACGAAACTGTTATATAGTGATATGTCTACAACTATTTTGATACAATTTACTGATTATGATAAATTTCTCATTACTGTTATGTATTGATAATATTTAATGATGACTAAAGTTAGTTTATACCAATCAGTGAATCATTATTAAATGATGAGCTGCCAGTTTTAGATTATTTAGTGAAAAGTAATCTAAATGGAATTCTATATCTATCCATCTATTGAAAATCTACATACTGAAATCGTTATATTAACTTCAATTCAACACATTGATTTAATGCAATAGATCTTGTTAGCTTTAAATCTTTTTAGAAGAGCTAGCAAGATTATCATATTGGAAGAGGATAAATAAAAAAGAATAAAAGAATGTAATTGACATCTTACAATTTAATAATTTTTCAATGAAGATTATTAGCAGTTTATTAAAACAAGACGTTCGATTGCTTAATAATAATAATCCTAATGAAATACCATGGATTGGTATTGCAGTTTTACCATAGCGACGTGGTACAATAGAAGAACTCCAAAGAATTTTAAAATAACACAGAATTATAGTATATTACAAAACAACAAACACCCTTTGAAATACTTTAGTTCGCTTAAAAAATAAACTCCCATTTATATCAATACAGAAATTTGTTTACAAATTAGGATGTGTTGATTGTGATGCTTTCTATATTGTAGAGTCATCTTGTGAAATCTTGACTCGAGCCAAAAAACATATTAGGTACACAATGAAACCACCTAATAATCTTGTAGAACTGGATAGACTTCACATTAAATTGGCAATAGCAGTTTACGCCATTTTCAACAATCCCCAAATCGATTTCGAAAACATCAAAATATTATAAAAAGGTTTTTCCAGATGCAAAGAAAAGAGAATAACTGAACCTTTCCTTATAATGCCTAATCCTACTGCTCTCAATAGAAAAGAAGGCTTCACTATACATCCGACTTGGACCATCTATCCTAGCTACTATGTCTGATATTATTCGCATTTAACACTATTATTTTATGTACAAACGAAACTCTATCTTTTCTCATTACGAAGTTAACATTTTTTCATCCCTAACCTTGTACACATATACACACAAATTTACATACATGTCGCTTATAAATCACCTTGGCTAGAATGATATAACATTGATTTGTTCAGACCTGTTTTTTGATTGATCGCACATTATATCCATGAGTTGTTTCTTTGTACTATTTAAACTTGAATTAATTTTGATTTGGTTATTTATTCTCTGAAGAAGTGGCTTACACTAAGTCACGAAACATCAGAAAATCTAATTTTTCTACTCATTGGGATTTTACAGATATATTATTTATTTATAGTTTATAATTGTGTATTATTTACTTGCAAAGTTATATTTTATGGTTATAATAAAATTAATAAGATGATTATTAAATGATTTTCTGTTTTATTATGATTACTGTGATTTTCAGTTGAAGTTATCTTGAGAATCATTGAAAACTAGAAAATATTGAATATCTGTTACAACTTACCTTGAAACTATAAACGATTACCTTATCGAAGATCTTTTCTAGTTTTAATGGGAAGCTATTATCTATAAAGATTTCAGAATTGAATGAGAAACAAACACTTGATGACGATACTGGATGAGTATAGCTCTATTATGTCGATTAATTGAAGAACAACAATCATTAGTTAAAAACGTGAAGACTTGGAGGTAACTTATTTTCTGAAAGATTAAGTTTCATCTTATACTGGGTTACGACTATACATTGCTGAAGAGTGTCAAACCGGGACAAAATAGTTTTTAAATGTACATTATTGTCAAGTAGTGATAACACTTTTCTTTTAGAAAATAAGTAGAGAACATACTCTTACTGTAAGTTGTGAAACTTTCAGTCATAGAATGACAACCGATTTCAAAGGGTAATTTCAGGTTATTATGGAAGCATTAAGTAAACTGGATCTACTGTATGATCCTTATCAGTCATTTGTATGTTAATGAATATTATTAAGTAGATTAGAACTTTCATTATACAAAGTAAAGTCTTGCGATTCTGACACATGCTTCTCATAAGAAAATTTGCCAAAACTAGATCTCATTCGTCGGATTATGTTAAAGGTTTATTACATACAAAAAACAAACAAATTCACGTCATTTTACAGTTTTTATTATTCTCACATTGTTTTGTTAAAGTTGACAGTCCTTCATGGTGAGACTATAATTTATGGACGAATCAATCACGTATAAGGTAACAGATCTCGGATTTTGGCGCGAAATTCACTCATCCATTTGGATAAATAAAGTTTTGACATTATAACTTATGTCATTTCATGATGAAAATCCGAGATCTAATTCCTAACCACAATCATCATC
Organism: Schistosoma spindalis; assembly: GCA_946903255.1. Classification (NCBI taxonomy): domain Eukaryota; kingdom Metazoa; phylum Platyhelminthes; class Trematoda; order Strigeidida; family Schistosomatidae; genus Schistosoma; species Schistosoma spindalis. Next base: position 10,215,930 of record OX336424.1, read on the forward strand.
TGTAAATTGTAATTCGAATTCCACACACAGGTTTATAAACCTCATTTTGATCCTCGTTATTAAGTGAACACTCTCAAGGTCAGTCTAGCGTCGCTCAAAGCTTGTCCATAAATTATAGTTTCATCTCTTTCATGAAACAACATAACATCTTATTCGAAATACTGTAAAAATTACTTCTTTAATAATACGGTTATAAATCATTTCTTTAAAATTTGGTTGATCCAGTTGATAAAGTTTCATTGGTTCATTTCAATTTGATATGACATAATTAAATTTCATTCAAAGTGGAAAATTAGTCACATTCATCTTTAAAATATCCCAGAATTAGAAAATGAAAACAGTATTCAAAATTTTATGAGTTGCTAAACACATTTAATCAATCTTACATAATTGTTGTTTTACGTTTAAAAACCATAAACAATAGTGGTTGTTTATTTCTTTGAATTTGAAGAGAAATTTGTTATCGATCAGTTGAAAGTGACTCATCATCATCATCATCATTTTATACCTACATTATTTACAAAACGATCTGTTTCCTCCCCCTTCCTCTCTAAACCAGTATGTCACTGTGATCTAGGGCATTCATTTAAATCTTTATTATTCAATCTCAATGTAATTTTTGTTTTTGTTTGTTTGATTTTATCGCCTATTTTTCTCTGGTTATTTATTATTGTTTATTTATGTTTCTGTAATCTCATGAGATTGGATGAACTGAATTCATAGTTTGTAATAAAATGATTAAGAAATTATTGATATGGTTTAATTATTGTTCATTTATTCCGACAACCCCCATCTATTTCTCTCTCATAGGTGATTGTTTTTTTGTTTTTTTTATTTATAGATTTTATTAAAGATGATTGATAGACAATCATAGATCTGAACGTATTGAGGCTACATTGATTATGTGAAGTATAATTTGTAGTTGGACTTTGAGAAGTACAGTGGAGATTCAAGATTATATCTTGTGTGAATGTAGATATATGTAGAAAATTGTAAACTTAAAACGTAAAATACGCTGGAATTTATCTGGAAACATACAGTAGAATTTAATAATCTTGTTTCCCTAATTATTTATTGCCGTAAATTAGTCTAGTATTAGGAGTAGAATTCGAACCCACGCCTTGAGAGTGAACTGTGACGTGAACGCAGCGCCTTGGACCACTCGGCCATTCTATAAATTAATTACATACTATTAGGTATTATTATATATGGAAATATCATGCGTGAAAACCCACATTTTTAATTTATTTTGTTTACTATTAGGCAGTTACTCATTATTAAACTACTTACTTGGTAACACCTGTGACTCCCAATGGACCATAAGCCGCCGACCACCGCTCTCCAACCCACTCTCTCCTGGGCCTCCCTTTCCAGTTCTGTCCAATTTTCGTTCATTCTTCGCATGTCTGTCCCCATTTAACGGCATAACGTGTTCTTCGGTCTTACTCTTCTCCTTCGGCCTTGAGGATTCCATGTGAGAGCTTGTCTTGTGACACAGATGGGTGCTTTCCTCAATGTGTGTCCCATCCACTTCCATCGCTTCTTCCTGATTTCTTTCTCCACTGGAATCTGGTTTGTTCTCCCACACAATAGGTTGTTGCTGATAGTGTGTGACCAACGGATCCGAAGTATTTTGCATGAACAACTGTTAATAATCACTTTTATCTTTTGGATGATGACTTTCGTAGTTCTTCAGGTTTTTGTCCCATACAGTAGAACTGTTTTGACATTTGTATTGAAAATGTGGACCTTGGTGTTGGTTGTCAATTGTTTTGAGTTCCTGATGTTCTTCAGTTGTAAATATGCTGCTTTTGCTTTCCCGATTCACACATTCACATCTGCATCAGATCTACCGTGTTCATCGATGATGCTGCTCAAATATGTAAAGGCTTTTACATCTTCCAAATCTTGTCCGTCAAGTGTGATTCGATTGTTGCATGCAGTGTTGTATCGGAGAACCTTACTTTTCTCTTTGTGTATGTTGAAACCTACTTCTTCTGATCGTTTTATTCTGCATTTGTTGTTGCGTGTGCGATAGAAGAGTCAGATCATCTGTGAGGTTTAGATTGTCCAGCTGCATTCTAGCTGTCCACTGTATCCTATGCTTCCCCTCAGATGTTGACGTCTTCATGATTCAGTCGATCACCAGGAGAAAGAGAAAGGGTGAGAGTAAGCAACCTTGCCTGACACCGGTCTTTACTTCGAACGAATTTGTCAACTGTCCTCCATGCACGATTTTGCGGTTTAATCCATCACAGGAATTCTGTATGATATTGATTATCTTCTGAGGCACACCGTAGTGTCAAAGGAGCTTCCATAGAATTGTTCTGTTCACGCTATCAAATGCTTTCCCATAGTCAATAAATTTGATGTAGAGTGATGAATTCCATTCAATGGATTGTTCCACAATAATCCTTAGAGTCGCGATTTGATCTGTACACGATCGATCCTTACGTAATCCAGCCAGTTGGACTCGAAGTTGTGCGTCTATGGAGTTCTTCATTCTGTTTATATTATACAACTATGTATAATCCATTGAGTATAGAAGATTTGTGTATCTTCAAAAATTGATTTACAGTCGTCAAATATGAAACGTTCCTTATATTTTTGACACTGTAAGATAATTTTCTCTTGACAACTAATTAATTAATTCTGATAAAAGGATGAATTTATATAAATAATAACCGTATCGTTTTACAAATATTTGAATACATTTTAAGACTTATATCTATTGACATGTGAGATAAATTTTGTTCTTTATTTTGTAATAGTTTGAATTAGTACTTGGATTCAAGTTCATCCAACCGATTAGACTCATATAGGATGAAACGAGAGACTTGAATACTACTGTTAGTTACTATCGAAATATGAGATTTCTGATGTTTTTCTTAAATGACTAATTTCAACTAGTGAATGATTGTAAAGTAGTGTAATTGAATAATTGGTTAGATCCAGTATGAGAATTTTTGTGAATCTTTAATTTGGCAGAAGATAGAATACTTTTTTAACTTTCCTGATAAATGCCTTTGACATAAAATGGATAAATTGATAGATATCAGTATTAAGGTTGGACGTAATGATTTCAAGTTAAGTTAGCATTGACTAGAAAGTAATCAATCAATATATTTTGTGATATCCCGTTGTGTAGAAATTTATATGTTCGATTTATTTTAATTTACTCTGAGGAAGTCACCACCCACATTAACACTAACAAAGCTACATGACACCTTACCCATATTTTTGACAGGGGTTCTATATCGCAGTTAGCGGTAACATAAACTTTAATTAAATTGCTGAACATGTTGCTATTTTAGTCAGGGTTTTTAGTGAAGGAGAAATTCTACTTGATTCAGCATTAGGGCACCTATTAATTATTTTTGTAATCCCATCGTTTTTAAAGTTTAGATGTTCAAAACTGAACTTCTAACTTGTTTTTATTTTATTTTATCAGAACTGGAAACTCGCTATTTCATATTAGTTTTCGAAGATGGTAAGGAAAGTTAGTTTTAAATACACAGTGGTGGATAAAGTGCACCTCTTTAAAAATGATAATATATTAAATACTAACCGAAGTATTTATAAATATTAAAGGTGTGTGGTGTTTGCTACGATGCTAAGCCTGCATAACGTATTCTAAACAGGCTAATTTATTCATTCTTCTCAATATACATTTTGACTTTGTTAATTATCCACTTATCAACCTTGACTGTTTTTATATGAGCGTATGTGTGTGTACATCTTATCCTACTCATCACATATCTTTAGCTTATTTTTATGTGATTATAAATACAAATTAACGCTTGATTAAATCGAGTTGGCTAACACGCAATCTCTACTGTACATCATTCCTCATCGCTCTCTTCTCTTTGCTTCTCCAATCTGATTCGCTCTTTCCTCTTTGTTTCGTCTCCCTGGTCTCCTGTTCAAATCAACGAGTGCGTGAAATATACAAATTTAATATCTATTCTCATATTTGGCCTATTTAATTCCGTTATTCACTAACGCGAGTTAAGTCGATACTTACATACGAGAATAGTCAGGATGTATATTTCGACAGCAATCATTCAATAACGATCATTTGTCTGCTGTAACTGGAGTCAGATCCCGGGCCATTAAAATGGTGAACCCATCGACAACATCATCCGACCTAATTGATATCAAAATGAAGAGCTACTAAACGTGTGAGTTTAGGTAAAATTTCAGCATAGATTATTTAACGATTAATGCACTCAAAAATGATAATTCATCCCCTTATCGGTTCCCAAAGTTAGTCAAATTACATATTTATATTATTTTTAGAATGGGGTTTGTGGATATTGTAGTCATTTTTCATAGTTAAATTCATGAATCAATGAATTATTGCGCAAGATCATGGGTCGATTGAAGTTAGATGCCTACTCAGTGGTCTAAAGTTTAAACGTTCACGCGTGAGATCAAAGTTCTTAGGTTTGAGTTCTACATGCGGGATCGTGGATGAGCACTGATGAGGAGTCCCATACTAAAACGAAACGGCCGTCTAATGCCTCCAGGTCTAACATAGATTGACTCATGGATTCAACAATTAAAAATTTATATTATTAACAAGAGTACATTTATCATCTTAGCAAACTATTGCGAAATCAATCACATACATTATTTGAATAAGTTTCAAGTGACATACAGATGATCCTTTTTGATCTCTAATTTTGTTTATAAATAAATTTGATGATGATCATTTTCTTGAATTTAGATAAAAAGATTATTTTTACTGAAATAATTTGTCATGCTGATATGATCAGAAAAGAAATTATGTTGAAGCTGAAAAACCACTAAAACGGTTTTTCTTTTTATCAAAATAGTCATTGAAGTAATCCTATCAAGGACCATTATGCATATCAGCTAAATATAATTGAAAAAGAATATATCTTATTGAACTAATTATTTCTAATGTTTATTAAAGGAACACTTCAAAGCGTAAGTATTAGTGGTTTGGCAGGAATACAATCTTTAGAGATTATAGAACATTTATTTATCTGATTAAATAAATTATGCACCATTTATTCATTATTTGACAATTTAGATGATCTTTCGGTATTCAGTTTTATCTGTTAAAACCAGACTTTCGTGTTTAAACATTCATTCATCTAGAAATAAGGTAAGTATTTATTAGTTTATTATTTTAAAGGCAGTATACATATTCGAAAGATTGTACTCAAGGCCCATGATATGATAGATATCGTATGTTAGATACAGTGATCAATATTCTTTAATTTAAAATAATCAACTGTTTGTCATTGTATTAATCTAAATAGATAAAAAATAAAGGTAACTCGTTAATGAAATATAGATTTATGGGCTGTCCGCTGCGTAACATTGTCTGTTTGAGGGATGATGATACTATCTGGCTTCTTATTTCACCGGAGATGCAGTGAGATAATAACTTGTAACTTATGCTTTAAAAATTAAGTACTTTAATAACAATACCAAAGTTCATAATCTTTTAAGTAATAAAAACATATTAAAAGAATTAACTACACATTTTTACTGAAACTCATCTACACTGGTAATCAATTAGATGACTGTTATAAGAAAATCAATCTAACTTTCTGAAATCAATTATGCATGATTGACCGGGTTAGAGGAAACCCTATTTACAGTTAAGTCGTATGACTTTTGTCTAATATTCTATTTCGTCATGATGTGATTTGACAGTGTTGACACTGGTAGGATGGTGGTTGGAGGTATTCAACAGAAAACCCTGGACCTAGATTTCATGTCACTTGGCAGTCGTCAGCAAGATGTTCCTGTAATCTTGAGGGAACTGATGCTGCCTCACGGATTCGACCTTGCATCACCCAGCTTCACAATCAGAGACGTTACCATTGAGTTATCCGGGTCGCAACTGACCTCCTGTAGGTCTGAGATGTATTTACAATTGATTGATCAATGTCGTGTATGTCAGATCCTTCTTAATGCAGATCGAATCCTATCGACCAAGTGTTAATACTGTTTTGATTGTATTGTATGTTACAGAATTAAAGAATACTTGAATAAATATCTCAAAGATGAAATTGATAAACGATAGATCAATCAATACATAGTTCTTTTCAGTACGTTAACTAATTTCTTCTTAAATATTTAATAACGTTTTTTTCAATTTTGTCAGCAGAATTAATATTCATAAATTCTAAAATCTATCATAATACATGAAAATGTACACAAGTCAATCATTTTTAGTCTGTAACTGTAGGAAAAAAGGGGGACAAAAACAAAAACAAAATCCCAATAATTGTTGTCATTAAAATATTATAAGACAAAATTTTAGACGGTTCACCAATAAAGTTCGGTTATATTGTGTTGATCATTGTAACTTGTATACGTCTGGTTATTTGTCTACTATAGTTGTTAATTAACGTTTTGAATGTAAAATTATTTATCATGCAAATAATGGAACATAATTATGTAGACCAATAGCAGAAATGTTAATCTCCTATCCATACTTTTAAGCGGTTAACATAATTTACGTTAAAGACGTTAGGATGGGATCAAAACGAGAGATCATGTTTTGACTTAATTTTTTGGGCTAATATTACTTTCTTTTTTCACTCAATGAGACAACTGTTTAATATAATAGCAGTATACTTTTCAGAACGAAATTTTATGTAATGTCATGTTTATTTATTTTTGATGTGATTATTTTTTCAGTGCATTACGCCGAGAAATGGAGACAGACATGATAAGAATAAACAAAAATTAGATAGAACTAGAAAGAAATGCTCAAGACAGAGTGGGTTGGAGAATGCTGGTCGGCGATCTATGCTCTATTGGGAGTAACAGGCGCAAGTAAGTAAGTAATTTATTCAGTGACCTTATTTTTATATGAAGTTTATTCAGGATAATATTCTTTAAATTAAATTAGTGCCAACTTTATTCTGTATGGTACGTGGCAGAGATTTTGCAGGAATTTTGTGTTCCTCCTATGAGTGATATGTGTTGAATGATCATCAGTTATAAAATAAATAGGAAAATGAGTATTTTAGGCCAAAGTAGTTTCTGTTTTCTAGAGGATGAAACAAATGTTCATATGCAGAGAATGATTCGCGGTTATATTTGTTGGAAGTATTTGGTAATCTCTGTCCTGAGGTTAAAGCCGATATTAAGCAAATTATAAAAGAAAGGAATAACATTCAGTCTATTTAGATAAAGCGTTAATGGTTGTTATAAAAAATATATGTCTATTTATGTTTTCGACACATTTGTTTCTTAATAGTTAAGAGCGTCAAGTTGACTAGTTTAGATCAGTTTATCTGTTGTGTAATTGGAAATGTAATAATAGAAAGTTAATATTTTACTGCAACAGGCTGAAGATAATAATGAATACTTTCTCAAGTTCCCACTAGTGAACACAAATAATAAAAATAACATTCATTAATTTGTCAATATTCCACCAAAATGATTTAATATGTCCCACATCTTGAATGACTGAAAAGTACCTAATTAAATTTCATTTACTATCTGTAATTGGAGATTGTTATAGCAAAAATGAAATTCTGCACAGTACATCTAATTGTTTGTTCGATGCTTTTAGAAGATTTCTTTTCATGGATAGTCTTTTATTCTAGCTAATGACAGAACAATACTTAACCAACATTACAGATAGAGATGGATGGTAGCTAACAGTGGAATCTAAGATGCATGTTCAGCCTTATTTAAGACTCGTCAGCTGGATGTACTTGCATCCCAGAGTTGTTGTTTACTCCGGGACTTGAACCCAGTACCGTTCGCCTCAAATGCCATCACGCTATCCATTTAGCTACTACGTTCAGATAGCCAATAAGAGGGTGAAGAATCTCAGTCCTAAACACCAATGAGAAGATTCAAACAACCAATACAAAAACGAATTATTACTCAATGAAGATTTAATATGAAATGAAATCCATCATATTTGTGTATTGTGGTTAGCATGGTTCTTTCGGATTACTGTTTAGGAATAAATCAGTACTCGTTTCGCTATACACTTCGTTGGTTATTCAGTGCTATGTGTGATATATGTCTCAATAACGTGATAAACTGTCACACGTTATGACTTGGAAAATTCATCTAAAAAGCCAATCATCAGTTCGATTTCATACAGTGTAATTATTACAAATTACTAAAGAAATTCTAACTTTAAAGTACAACATCTACATTGTTTCTACACATATTCAACGATTATCATTAACAGAAGGGGTTTTTTTTGGAGATTTCAGTAATTTCAGTCGTTGAAATCATGAGTCAATTAAAGCTAGACAACCGTGGAAAACCTGGAAGCACTAGACGGCCGTTCCTCAGCAGTGCGTATCCATGATCTGGCAGCCCCCCGCGAGGCTCGAACCCATTGTCATTAAAATTGTTCGCATATGAATTATTACATTTTCTTTCTCTTTTTGTCATACAGTTGCGGTTTTACGTTTGAGCATCATTCATCAGTTGTAACAAACAAATAACATTGAACAAATCAAGAAATATAACATTTACATTTATGTCATTATACATATTTGTTATAAGATTTTAACCAAAAATCAATCTAACTTGTATTTTTCAATTATTATCGAAAATTTAATTTATATGTTAAATTCTATTATCCAGTAACTAAGGGAATAGAATTGAAGAGTTATTATTATTATTTTTAAAATAAAAAAAACATTTTACGTAAGCAACAAAAAAATATATGTATATCAATACCGAAAACAATTTGTAAATTTCATTTGTTTCATTTTTTGGGTGTTGTTGGCAAAATTAAATTACATTTTTTTGTTATCCAGAACAATTAAATTAAATGTGAAAGTCATTTTAGTTCTATTTCAGTAGTATAGAAACTTTTTCGTAAGAAAGAATTCAAAGCTAAAAATCTTTATCAGAAAGGGTTTTGTGGAGATTTTAGTAATTTCAGTAGTTGAAGTCATAAGTCAGTTGAAGCTAGACCACCATGGAAAAGTTGGATGCACTGGACGGCCGTTTCATTCTAGTACGGGACTCCTCAGTAGTGCACATCCACGATACCTCCCCACGCGAGATTCGAACCCAGAATCTATCAGTCTCGCACGCGAGCGCTTAAGCACTTGACCACTGAGCTGACCGGCATCCAACGGTGTTATTGTCTAACTTCAACTAATCCACGAAATTGCACCACCGTACACCATTTTCATCAGTGAGTTACTATTTCACAACAGACCTGGTTGAACTCCACTGGTGACAGCTTCTCACTAGAACTCCAGGAATTGCCTCTTGAAGTCAGTCACTAGTGAGCAGATGATTATTATCACGAGGGGTTTTGTGGAAATTTTACAAATTTCACTACTTGAAATCATGAGTCAATTGAAGCTAGACCACCATGGAAAACCTCGAAGCACTGGACGACTGATTCGTGGATGCGCACTACTGAGAAGTCCCATACTAAGACGAAACGGCCGTTTAATGAGCTCAGGTTTTCAATGGTGGTCTAGCTTCAATCGACTCATTATTTCAACTATTAACAACATTTAGCTCCGGCTGTGGCTCCCTAAGGAAATCACCTGCTTTGGTCGGGGCACTCGGGCAGTATCATAGCCCACAGACAAATCAAGTGACTTGTGTGGTGCACATGTATTCGGTTCTTCTTTGTACCAATATTTATGTGTTCAAATAAATAAATGATGCCTGTTCAATTCATTATCGAAAGTTTATGATATTATTTGTTGGATGATGAAAATATTTGGATGTTACTATCTCATGTATTCACTTCATCTCGGTCGCCTAAAAGATCACCGCTATAGTAGAATGTATTCACGATGTACAGTATTAAGTCTTACAGCTAAATGCAACCGAGAACATTTGAATCCTTGCAGAATATGTCAGTAATATATCTGATAAATATAGGACAACTTATCAAGGGCATTTAAAACCCCCGTGTGAATATTTCTTTGATATTGTAAAATCAGTCCATCATTAGATTAAATGAAAGTGAATGCCTTCGTTCTTCTGGTTGACAATAATTTAATAAATTAGAGAACGCTTTGATTTTACTTGCGGTCACCAGAAAGAAACATACAACAAAATAGCATAAAATTATCGAATTTAATGAAAGAATCTATTTAAGAAAACATTTCAACATAAACCAATTACTCCATCTTCAATTGCAAACAGATTTTAAAGAAAATATTCTTTGTATTCATTCGATGTTTGTTTAAACTCTACTCAGAAAATATCCAGGATAGAGTTGGATGGAGAATGCTGCTGGGTGGCCTATGCTCCTCCACCGGGAACCTGAAGAGAATTTATCGAAAAGAATATTCTTCGTTCAAATACTAGTCTTTTAGTAAGTAAATAAGTCAGAAAATATCCGAATAAATTACTGCTTAAACTTATAATTTACCATTTAGAATCTTCACTATTTTCATTTTTAAACGTATTCAGATAATTTTCACTGGTTGAAATTATGAATCAATTGAACCTAGACCACCATGGAAAACCTGGAAGCACTGGAGGGCCGTTTCGTCCTATCATGGGACTCCTCGGAAGTGTGCATCCACGACCCCGCTCCTCGCAAGGTTTGAACCCAGGACCTATCAGTCTCGCGCCAGGCGCTTAACCAACTAGACCACTGAGCCGGCATCCAACCGTGCTAATGTATTCAGAGAAGCCCGTTTTTCATATTAAATAGGATAGAAGTTATATTGGAAAATTGTATACTGCTATGTGATCCATTCTTCAGCAAAATAAACCTTTTTGAAGTTTAACAACAATTATTCATCAAGTAACTGTATATCAAAAACTAACACTAATTTTATGCTTTTCTTCAATGACATCCAACCTTCAACGAATGTGGAATAACATGTTATTAAGATCAAGGTCAATAAATTGTAAGTTCAAGTAAAAAAGTAACAAAGGGTAGAGAAACAATTTCACATCGTATAGAAAGAATAAAAAATTGTCGCGTTATCCTAGGTCATAGAATAACTTAAGGATTACCAGAGTAAATTCAAGGTTACGACCAATTGTTTTTGTACACATAAGGAGGGTTTAAATTTACGAATAGCCAAGGCTTTAATAAACTTGAAAATTCGTCCTTGACAATTTCTATACAACGTTTTAAAAGTTGTATTCATGTCAAATTTGTGCCCCGTTTCAATTATATGTTTCGCTACCGATGGATATGGTTTTCTACGTCGGATCATTTGATACTAACTGGTTTTGAAGCCATCTAGGCACATGTTCAGTGACCCTTGATTGCATTGTTCGATTACTCCTCCCTATGTATGTGTGTCCACACAAACATGTAAATTAGTAAATACAATGGGATGTGACGTGATCATTTGTGCATTGCCTAGGTCTATTTGGAATCATGGGCTTAGACTTTTCGTTCACAACCAATTGAACATAATAGGTTTTCTCAATGGCTGCTTTCAATCTCTGTCTTAAAACTATACTATTGAATTCACCTCTATATGGTAGATGGATGTAAACTTTTTTCTTTGGAACAGAATAAAGAAGAGGTTTTGGCATTAACTCACTTTTGCACCTATTAATAAACTTTAGTGGATAACCATTTGCTATTAATGTGTCAGTCAGTAACTTTTCATTTTTTTTAACAGTGTTAGCAGTGCAAATTCTTTGAGTCCTATTAAAGAGACACTTAGTCAAGCCTCGCTTGTATTACAGCGGACAGAAACTATGGAAATTTAAGTATTACCCCGTCCAAGTTGATTTCCTATAAACTGACAGTCTTGTAGTAAAATCCCCCCCTTCGACTGAAAGTATGTCTAAAAAGGGCAATTGGCCATTATTCTCTGCTATATAAGTCATCACGATATGGTTTTGAACTCCATCAAGTTTATCTAGTAACCGAGAAACTTCGAAATCTTTATCACATATCATTGATATATCTTCTATATTAAGTTACCTCTCTAATGAGCTCACTCGTCATATTTTCCACTTATAACATAAATACATCAGCTAAGAGAGACCCTAAAGGGCTACCCATAACTATCATTGTAACTGAATAAGTCATATGATTGTTAAGTTTATTGTAAGTAATATCATGCTAATATTATTAGTTATGTTTATATATGCCTTCATTAATCATATTGTAATGTATAATTTATATTCAAGTTTAAAGTAGAAATAGAAATAAAAAGAAAATTATCTTCGTTACAAATTAGTCTTAAGTGTATTTCAAATCAAATGTTATTCTTTAGTGATATGATATTTAGAAAATGTAAGTGTTTAAATTTCATTTTCTATTTTCAATTTAATGAATTAATAAAATCAAACTAAATTATACATAAGGAACGTAACTTAACAAATTAATTCGGATGTGTTGACCGGACACTATCAGCAACAACATATTGTGGGAGAGAACAAACCAGATTCCAGTAGAGAAAGAAATCAGGAAGAAGCGATGGAAGTGGATTGGACACACATTGAGGAAAGCAGTCGTCTGTGTCACAAGGGAAGCCCTCAAATGGAATCCACAATGCCAGAGGAAAAGTCGAAAATTCGAAGAACATATTACGTCGAGAAATGTAGACAGACATGAGAGGAATGAACAAAAATTGGATAGAACTGGAAAGAAAGGTCCAGGCCAGAGAGTGGGTTGGAGAATGGTGGTCAGCGGCCTATGCTCCATTGGGAGTAACAAGCGTAAGCAACTTGTAAGTAATTTAAACTTGTCCGTCAAATGTTTAATAAATTTGTTTACATCCAATGAAATATGTTCAGCCGCTCCTTTTACCCTGACCAACTTCGGGTCCAACTAGTTAATAATTAATTTTATTATATGGTGACGTTATTTGAATAATGTTTATTTTTATATCCTTAACCAACTAGACCACTGGGCCGGCATCCAACAGTGTTAATGTCTAACTTCAACTAATCCACGAAAATGGGAGACACATCCACCATTGTCTTCAGTGAGCTGATATCTCACAACAGAACTGGTTGAACTCCACTGTTCACTGCTTCTCACCAGAACTCCAGGATATAGCTCTTGAAGCCAGTCACTATTGAGCATATGTTGATCAATATCAGAAAGGATTTTGTGGAAATTGTAGTAATTTCAGTAGTTGAGATCATGAGTCAATTGAAGCCAGACCACCGCGGATGCGCACTGCTAAGGAGTCCAACAATAGGACGAAGCGGCTGTTCAGTGCTTCGAGGTTTTCCATGGTGGTCTAGCTTCAATTGACTCATGATCTCAACTACTGAAATTACTACAATTTCCATAAAATCCTTTCTGATATTAATCAATTTTATGAATTATTCATTTGGAATCATGAATTAAAGAACCTAATGAGAAATTCATTGAAAAGATTATTCTTCATTCATATAATTCTTATTTTCAATTATAAATGATGAACGTAATTTAAATCTGCCCATCAAATAGTTAATAGATTTATTTACATATTTGTTGAGATATAATTAAATGTTATTAGATATACTTATTCTTATATGAACTTATGTTACTTATATTATGGATTATTATTAAATGTAATACTTGAGATGAAATTGTGTGAAAATAGATGTCATCTATTATCTATCATTAACTTATCATTTACACTTAATTGATAATAGATAGTTATTTGTTATTTTACTTCATTTACTATGTGTGTATAGCCGATTATTATTATTATTATTATTACTATTATTATTATTATTACTATTATTATTATTATTATTATTATTATTATTATTATTATTATTAGTAGTAGTAGTAGTAGTAGTAGTAGTAGTATAACAATAAAATCATGTAGTAGTTTATAACTGTACATACTCAAAAACATTAAAAAAACAGTTGTAATTAAGGTGGATATAAAAATCTGTTTCTATGTAATAAATTATTAGAGTGTGAACAAAGTGAATATTTCTAAAATCAATTTTATTCCCTTTATTACTTCCTGATATATTTTTCCTGTTGTGTTACAACGTACAAAATGATATGTATTGAATCGATCATTCTAGTGAATAAATGTAACCATGAAGTATCAACTATCAATAGTTAAGTGATGTATGCTACTTATGTTGATAAACATAAGTAGTATGTAATGTCAATCAGAAGTGGTTTGGTTGTCAAAAGAAGGTTAAGAAAATTGACACTGAAGAAAACAGAAAAAAAATGAGGAAGTGGAAGCATCATGAAAGTTGCAATGAACATTGTGTGGAATATTTGCAAATGAAGTATTTAATGTATAGCTGTCATATTTTATCAATGAACCCTATAATTTTGTATTAATTAACAACTTGGTTTTTCCCACCTGAGTCCTCGTTCACTACATTTAACATTTGAATTGAGTGCATAAAAATGTCAATAAATTGAATTGCTTATGTTTTAATTACACTGCTAGTTAGTATCTAAATTGCTTACACCTGTTACTCTCAATGGAGCATAGGCCGCTGACCACCATTCTCCAACCCACTCTCTCCTGAGCCTCCCTTTCCAGTTCTGTCCAATTTTCGTTCATTCTTCGCATGTCTGTCCCCATTTAACGGCATAACGTGTTCTTCGGTCTTACTCTTCTCCTCTGGCCTTGAGGATTCCATGTGAGAGCTTGTCTTGTGACACAGATGACTGCTTTCCTCATTGTGTGTCCCAGTCACTTCCATCGCTTCTTCCTGATTTCTTTCCCTACTGGAATCTGGTTTGTTCTCCCACACAATAGGTTGTTGCTGATAGTGTGTGACCAACGGATCCGAAGTATTTTGCATGAACAACTGTTAATAATCGCTTTTATCTTTTGGATGATGACTTTCGTAGTTCTCCAAGTTTCCGTCCCATACAGTAGAACTGTTTAGACATTTGTATTGAACATTCTGACCTTGGTGTTGGTTGTCAATTGTTTTGAGTTCCAGATGTTCTTCAGTTGTAAATATGCTGCTTTTGCTTTCCCGATCCACACATTCACATCTGCATCAGATCTACCGTGTTCATCGATGATGCTGCTCAAATATGTAAAGGCTTTTACATCTTCCAAATCTTGTCCGTCAAGTGTGATTCGATTGTTGCATGCAGTGTTGTATTGGAGAACCTTACTTTTCTCTTTGTGTATGTTGAAACCTACTTCTTCTGATCGTTTTATTCTGCATTTGTTGTTGCGTGTGCGATAGAAGAGTCAGATCATCTGTGAGGTTTAGATTGTCCAGCTGCATTTTAGCTGTCCACTGTATCCTATGCTTCCCCTCAGATGTTGACGTCTTCATGATCCAGTCGAAGTAAATATTTAAAATGTAAATAAAATCTATGTTAAGAAATGTCCAAATATTGAAAGGTTCTGCAGCGCTTATAAATTTCAAATGATGTATTTAGGTGTAACACGTGAAATCTGTGCTATGGTTTTCGGAAGGCTTTTGTTAAAATTTATTTCACACTGTTAACGAAATGTTTATTTTCGTTTTATGGTTCTAAGTTTTTAGTTACTGATAAAACAAAGATTATGGTAAAGATTGTTCAACATAGTGGGCAACATCAGTAAAAAAAATGTTCAAAGTGCAAACCCATTAGTCAGATGGTGGATTTCATGTATTTCATTCTGTCATTACTCATTGGTTAATGTAATCATTTACATTCTTTGAATGTTTTACATATCACTACGATGTGTTACTTCGAAGTAAGTCATATATGAATAGTATCATGTACACAAAACCAATTATTATCAAGTGTTGAGAGTAAGGAAGAGAAGTATATACTCAGTAAATTATTGTCAATAACAATAAGCGTATTCGATTCTATGTCTTTGCGTATCGAAAAAACGTACAAGTCACACAACTAAAAATCATATGCATACAGTTCATAGCTATTAGATATGTATGATACGAATGCCACCAATTATGACTTCTATTTAAGAAAATTGTATAAATATGTATAAGATTTAAATTAAAATTGGAAAACACAATATCTAGAGAATTGTTAAATGCTAACTTTAGGTCTACTATTGATCACAGTTACATTTTAATCAACATTTATGATTAACATTCGATTTTAAAAATGTTAGTTAGTAGTCATCGACTTTGTCATAGGATAAATACAGTTGTGGGTAACTCATGAGATGGTGCATTCCCCAGCTTCGTGCTAGTTGACATTGTCAAGAGACAAACTAGTTCCATCGCTATTATAGACATGCCTTTATAACAAATTTTAACTATCATAAAACACACCTAAAGCTTTTGCAGCTAACATTAAATGCATCACATCAACCAAACTAAACTATTCCGTAATGTATTTTTACAATTTTTTAAGGAACTGGGAGTGGTTGAAATTTTAAAGAGTCTGATTAAATTTCGAAAGATTAATACCGAAATCTACTGAGCTAAACTAAATCAAACTGTTCACTATGGTCAAGCTTAAATAGTACTCTATGTGTCCTTCAGTCACTTTATGACATGTAAGACATATCAACAAACGAACCTACTGATTTAAAATTGTTTATTTACATATTTTATATTGTTTAAATGTAATAAAAGAAACTCTACATGACTAGGTTTGTTGGTAGAATGATTTCAAAAGATATTATTAGATTTCATCATGTTCAAGTAACATCAAGGTGATCAACTTGTTTAATGAAATCTTTCCAATATTCCACAAATAGTTTCTGATAAATTTCAGTCATATATATATACTCAAAATGTTCAGTAATTGTATATATGATATTCAAATATCAGTAAAGGGTTGTGGAGATTATTAGGTTTTTAATTGAGATCATGATCCACTATCCCACATGTGGGACTTGAACCCAGGGATCTCAGTCGAGCACGCGAACGTTTAACCTCTAGACCATTGAGACAGACAGCATCCAACGGTGTTAATGTCTAACCACAACCAATCTACGAAATCGCGTGACTATCTCCTATTGTACTGGGGTAGATAACGATATCTACCCGACACTGACTAACTTCACTTGTCACGGCTTCCCACTAGAACTCCGAGAATTCCCTCACGAAGCTAGATACTAGTAAGTTACTGCTGGTCTTAATCCAGGGTAAACGAGGAATGCTGAGCATGGTGCTGGCAACCTCATCGTGGAGAATAAAATCTTGCTAAAAAATCACTAACCAGATTAAACAAATTAAAACATTTATTTTCCGAATCTGTCAGTTGAAGGAAGAATTACAACACCTCATGATGAAAGCCGAGATTCTTAGAAAGTCACGAGGTCGATTCTCTTTCTAACAACCAGAGCAATACGTGTAAGTAAGTAAGCGACAACACAAATTCAAAACTGATACTCTCAAGACATATTTTATTACTGTACATTCATTTGCTTTAGACATTCACATGTACAGTATATTAGATGAATCGTCAACCGATGAAGGGGAGATTTACAGTATTTTCGAAAATCTTTAGTGTGATCTAATTAACTTAACGTACATATACCGAAGAAAATATTACTAATCATTGATGTATAAACCGATTTTTCGCATTAACTCATCTATGCTATATTGTTAAATAGGAAAACTATGTGTTCATTAGTGACTAGATTCGCAAGGGAATTCTCGGAGTTCTAGTGGGAAGTTGTGACCAGTGGAGGTAATCCGTGTGGTGTAGATAAATGTATCTAACTCAGTATATTGAAAAATGGTCACGTAATTTCACAGATTGGTTGAGGTTAGACATTAACACTGTTGGATGCCAGCCGTCTCAATGGTCTAAAAGTCTCTGGTTTTGAATCCCACTCGCGGGATTGTGGACGCGCTCTACTGATGAGCACAACAATAGGATGAAACGGCTATCCATTGCTTCCAAGTTTTCAATGGTGTTCTTACATCAATCAGTTCATCATCTCAATCAAAAAAAAATTCAAATAATTTAACCTTATTCAACACTAAAACATAACAATCTGTTGATAAAAAACATATTCAACTTTTCAATAATCCAATTTAATCATGAAATTATATTATGGGCGTTTGTAATATTAAAATAAAAACATTAGTTTTTTTTAATGTTAAACTATATGATATTAACTAAAGGAATGAAGGCCTAGTAATCAATCCTCAAGTTTGTATTCAAATGTCAAATACAGTACATCATAATGAATATTTAGTATTACAGTTATAAATAAAGTTCCTTCTGTTAGAAACGTGATCAGCATGTTGTTCCAAAGTTATTTATAGAAATGCACTGACCCCATGTGGAGAATCACTGTTTGTTTTTCATGTTGATTGATGTCAATATTTAAAATAATTTTGACTATTATTCTTTCATACTAAATATAATAGACATTATCGTTTTCATTCTCTTTAGTAGTATAGTAATATTTAATTAAAATAAAGGAAAAAGAAAAGGATACTATTTTATTATTTTTAAATAATATACACTTAAAACTAGTGTTCATTTAAACAAAATGATGAA
Source organism: Schistosoma spindalis (assembly GCA_946903255.1). Classification (NCBI taxonomy): domain Eukaryota; kingdom Metazoa; phylum Platyhelminthes; class Trematoda; order Strigeidida; family Schistosomatidae; genus Schistosoma; species Schistosoma spindalis. The sequence goes on from OX336424.1 coordinate 10,234,267, forward strand.
CAAATGAAATAGGGTTACAATTCAAGGTTAGATATATCATTTTAAATAATTAGAAATATCTGTATTATTTAATAATAATAGTATTACATAATAATGTCTTAAGTTTAGGTTATATAAAACAGGTTTTACCATTTATTCAATTGTTTAATAAATCTAGTGTCAATCTTTTTGATTGTTTTATACATATTTACAATCGTAAAAAGATGTTTGTAATTGTTTATGATTCAGCAATGATAAATTAGAAATATTAAACGGTGAATATATTGCTATTGTATTTCAACATTGTCTTAAGGTATTTAATAAAAGATTAGTATCCAAGTGTAATATGATGTTGTCAAGTTGTTTAATTACTCAATAGATTAATGTCAATTCAAGTCAATTAGTTCATAGTTTCATTTCTTGAAAAGTAATGTATAGGGCGGAAACTTGAAGCACTACGAAAGTCATCATCCAAAAGATAAAAGTGATTAATAACAGTTGTTCATGCAAAATACTTTGGATTTGTTGGCCAGACACTATTAGCAACCACCTATTGTGTGGGAGAATAAACCAGATTCCAGTAGAGAAAGAAATCAGGAAGAAGCGATGGAAGTGGATAGGACACACATTGATGAAAGCACTCAACTGCGTTACAAGACAAGCTCTCACATGGAATCCTCAAGTTCAACTGAGAAGAGGATGACCAAAGAACACATTACGTCGAGAAATGGGGACAGATATGAGAAGAATGAACGAAAATTGGACAGAACTGGAAAGGGAGGTTCAGGAGAGAGTGGGTTAGAGAATGGTGGTCGGCGTCCTATGCTCCATTAAGAGTAACAGACGTAGTTAAATAAGCAATTTTTCGTATCATTTAGTGAAATATGTGTTACTGTATTATTTGAGCTATAATATGTACTAAAAAACATTATAGTAAGTTATCATTTTTCCGTGAAAAGAAATTTCTAATTATATTTAATGGAGGACACTTATAAAAAAGTGTCTTTACTGATTAACATTAACTTGATCACTCTATTTACTTTGACTATTTATGTTATCGATAAGAATTACTGTAAAATCATTAAAATGTTATTACTAGATATACTGAGTGAAAATAAGGTTATTTAAGGAAATGCGAATTTGTGCCGACCACTTTAGAGTTTATTGTTGAATAATACTTAAATGTCGATAGTAGTGAATTTATTTTCAAATATGATATAACCGAAAAAATCGTAATGTTTATAATGAAAATCGATGTTGATAGTTTACAATCAATGATAAAGTAGTTGAGTGATCTTTTACCATATAATGAAACTTAATTATCATAATACAATGAATAATTGTGATGTATATATCATAGAGATGGTAAAAAGGATAAAGGTTAGCATATAAGATGTTATTTTCCAGAAAATGTAATGAAGTATACAAACTTAAACGTTCTAGAAGGTTTGCAAGATATTCTGATGTAGATAAAAGGAGCAAAGCATATAGAAATAGAAAACGAGTTTATTGACTTGTATATTGGGGGTATATATTTAATAAGATCTATAACAATTGCATATCTTAATATTGTTCCATCATTACGTTAACGCCCCTAATTTATATGTACTTTTTAATCTTTGGTTTAACTCTTAACTGTAAAGAATATTCTTTTGTTGTAGTGTGGTGTGTGCTACTTATATTGACATAATTAGTATTTGAAGTTAGTCAGGAATAGAATGTCTTGCAGCCGAGAGACAAGAGTATCGAACGGTAAAGAATGGATACAGAATGCGATTTGTATAAAAATGCAAGAACAATGACGTCTGAGTCATTTTATAACAAGTGATGAAAATTTTGCAAATTAAGCATTTACTATATGATAGTTAGATAATATTAATAAGTTCTGTAATTTTCCATTAAATACATTCGATTGTTCCCACCCGTGTTCTTGTTCACTACAGTAGTAAATATCATTTTCCAAAACTGAAATTGATTCATTGAATAGTAATTAACTCAGTAAAGCAATGAGTTACTTTTGTTGTAACAGATAACAATAACAGGGAAGTGATACAAATTTTAAATTGAAACAAAATCAATACTTTTCTGTTTCTATGTGAAGTAGAAACTGATTATGTGGTCCAAGTGAGAAAAGAAAGCTTCTTAACTCTAGTGTGAAAATTAAAAATAAAATCAATAATGTTTTTACTAAAAGAGATGGGAAACTATATCGATCATGTACTTTTTTTTAAAAAAAAACATTTTGTTTTTAAAATTCTCATCGTCAAGTAACTAATAAAGAATTGGTCGGTGAGGTGACATTTTCAATCAACTCTTAATGAATAAAACATGAAACATGGGATGAGATGACGGCATTTTTATATTGATTTATTCTTGTATTCTTTCTTTCAATATAATTACTTATTCGAATGCTTTAAAAGTGATGATTTTAGATAGCTATCATTTATGGGATTCTCTTTTAAATCTTTTCACTTTTGTGTGTGTGTGTGTGTATAGATTTGTTTTTGGTATACTTAAGAGTACTAAGTAATTTCTTATACATTTAGTGAATCTCTTAAACGATGCCTGAATAAGATGTGTAAGTATACTGACAGATCAAAGTGTATGTAATTGACACTTGAGAAGTAAAACAGTTTTATCATTGACTAAATGGAAATTTATAAATTACTAAACTCATTGCAATTTACTACATTTCTTACTCTGAAACGCTAATTGATTTCTGAATAAGTAACCTTTTTTAATTGAGTGTGAATTTTTAAGACTTTTGATGGAGTTTTGTTCTCTAGGCTGGACGGTTTGGTCGTGGAACTTTCATCGTTCTTCTGAACGACATCATCAGCACAAAATTCAGGTAGAAGTTTTAAGACTTATCTATTATATTACTGTTGGATTTCAGCGTGAAACTGATCAAACATATTAATTAATTCAGTAGCAAACAAAAGGCTTTAATGATTGTCATTCAAAGGCAAGATATTCTGGAGGAAGTAATACTATGCAGATCAAGTTTATGCCTTATGAAGTACGCTTTAGATTGTTCCTTCTGCAATGCTTCGTCTAATAAAATGGGAAAAAGTGTAAAATAGAGTACTCAGAATTGAATAAATTGTTTATCATTTTTTAGGAATGATGCCCAGAAATAGATAATTACATGTATAATGTCGTGTATAAATAATTATACTTAAACGATAATCGTTTCAAACACTTAAATATATTTTAGGGACTAAATCAGACAATTAGACTTGAGGACATTATTTATGCCCATGTATTTGATAGGGATTATAAAGCAACACAAATGTTAGTTTGGATGATTGGTTCGTACTCATAAGTGATCACAATACGTTGAAAACTTCAACATAGCCTTGTAAAAACAACGCAACCAGACATATTTTCTTAGATTCTTTAAAACAACTGGATTGTGTATGTTTATGTATAAACAGCTTCGACAAAATGAGAGAAACAATCAAATAAAGATGAATACTTTAGAGTAATTGGTATGTATCACAGAAAAATGCGGGGTACACCTAAGCAACAAACACTCACATCGAAATATGCAGGGAAGTATTACTCTATAATGGCTTTATTTGAAGAACTATCCATCGTATTTTGTTTTGAGTTTTACAATTTCAATACGAGTAAACATGAGATGTTTGAGAAGTACAGATAAGCAAAATTCTCTGGTTGACTCTGAGTAGAACTGTACAAATGTTTATTGAACATGGATTTTTTCGATTATTGATTAATTATACTGAATGTGAAACATTCATGTGCATTTAGATTGAGTCCATTAATAGTCTGTTACTCATATTCAACTATTTTCAGTTTTAATTACTGGTAAACAAGATTATTTCGTATTTATTCATTTCTTAAATTTTACATTAAATACCATTCAGTATAATACTATTAAACAGAAGAATCCAGCAACTAAGTGCTTTTATTCTTCTCACTATTATGATAATTTATTTCATATATGCTACGGATATTAAGGAAAAGGAAATACTTTAATACACTCACCATTAAACGATAAATGTTTCATTATTTATAAGATATGCGTTTTATTTAAGAAGTTTATTTACCTATTTGTCCTAATATTGACCAAGATAGGAAAAGAGGTTGAATATAGCCCTCATGTAAACATAACTCCGTTTTTTTTCATTTATGGAAAGTTATCACATCTGAGGTTTGAGGGAAATTCAGTATAATAGCTTTCGATAAAAAATTACCAACTTGCTAAAGTATTGATGGTGTCTAATTTATGACGACACAATGGCTTGAATGGATCCAACGAGCGAGTATTGTACTGTTTACAGTCTTAATTATACATTTGCTTGATCATAGTGGAATGTGTTTACCAGCATGGAAATGTAAATTACAACAACCTTTACGAAGCTGTTCGTGGTAAACTAGGTAATTCTATTACATCACTAACTCTGATACTTAACTGTGTAAACTGAGGCGAGTAATATTGAGAAAAATATTTTATATATTTGGATATGACGCAAGTTTTTAAATTATGTCTAAAATACTTGATAAGAAGTTGAATATAGTTTAACTTGTAGCCGCCAGAACACTACACTCAATATCACCTCCCCGCACTAGACCGCCCAATTATTACTTCATATCCAGGCTCGTAACGGTGTCCACTCCTCCTGGTTGGCAGCGACACCAAAAGTAGTGAGCGAGAACACAACTGGGGACATCTAAGTAAAATTTAAGAACCATACAGTAAAAACTTCATTTGCAAAATGTCAACGAATTGTTTCAAACTTGACTGTTCCTTTTGCGAATATCAGTCAATCGTCTCAAGCTCGATCTTCCTGACCTTCTGCTGCCAGATATTCTATTTCTGACTATCATCATATACAACTTATGTCGATATAAGTAGTAAACATCACATTACAACATCATTTTTCTTTGTTTTCATCTGAATAATAATAGTATTGTTTTGCAAATTTATAATGAACTGCTTTTATTATTCAGGAAATTAAAGTTTACCTGAAGAATAAAATAAATAACCTTACAAGGTGACACTAAAAGAATCAAGTGACTCAATTCAATGATATTTAAAAGAATCTTATTGAAGATAAAACACTAGATTAGTTGTATTACTGGTCGATAGGAATGAAAACTGAAAACAAACAAATAAGCTTCTTATAAATAGATACATAGGTGAATTGTTTCTCTAGATATATAATTCGATCTAAAAGAGTTCCTTTATGTTGTTGATATTTTCTATTGAATGGTTCATAAAAGTCGGTTTGGTTCATCTATTAAAAGAAAAAATAAACAAATTGATTCAGTGAACATTATGTAAGCAAAGATGGATAGTGGCTAGCAGTGGAATCCAAGACGCGCGTTTCGTCCTATTTGAGACTCGTCAGCTGAGTGTACCTGCATCTGAGTTGGCGTTCACTCTGAGAATCGAACCCAGTACCATTCGCTTCAAGCGCCATCGCGTTATCCACTCACCTACCAAGTCCTGATGGCCACTTGCTTGTGCTTATAATGCTTGTAAATTAAGGCAATATCGAGGCAATACGCACAGTATGCACATATGCCATTGAGAGACTGATCAATTTCAGTCCTAAACATCAATGGGAAGATTCAAATAAAACAATAGAAAGTGAATTATGTTAATCAGTTTCATTATATTTAGTTACAACTGGTTAATCAATAAGTAGTGATCAGAGTTACGTTTGCTGAGTAATTTTATTGTTGATCGAATTCTGTCGATCTAGTTGTATTGTGATTATAAATCCAAGTGATTCTACGTAGCATGCCATATATTAATAAAGTATTTCTTTTTCAGTAGTATGAACACTACTTTGGTCAGTAGTTATCACTTACCTACAAAAATATACAATTACTAACTAGTTATAGTAATTTTATTGTCATACCTAAACTCCAATTTAGCATTGTGAAATGAATTTCAAATACTATGAACATGATGATTTGACCGTGAGATAAACAAGAATCGTTAAGTGAATCTTGTACATTTCCGTTTCTCACAGGTGTAGGAAGAAGTAAGGATACAGATTCAGGTAATTTACTGAAAATTTAAAATAACATTTATAAGTACTACCTATTATCATTAAAATCCAATCTAAGTTCTTCAGTATATTTTGTAGAGTAATACAAAATGACGGTATAAGATCAACCTAATGGTTTTCAATGAATATATACTGTCAATTCTAATTGAGTTATTAATCAGTTACACTGCCTGATATTATTAGAATTTTATATTTTCCAAAGTCTCCGTCACTAATTGATATATTCGCGTCACCTATTGCTTATACTTAGAAGACAAAGAATCACTGCAATCCCCGTGGCACGCAGTAAGAACACAGACGACTGGTACAAATGAAGTTTTATTAGTACCAAAATACAACGACCCTAGTTAAAAAATACATTCATTTATATATTAATTTTTATACCCATTTTATTATTAGTTAGGAAAAGGTCTCGCAGATGATATTACAATAAAATTGTATGCTGCATTTCATTCTGAATATAGTTCATGTTGATTCAATACAAAGAATATCATATCTTGAATAAACACCACACTTAGGTCAGTGTTATACCAAATAAAAAATGTCACACTCAAAATTAAACAAATATTATACTGATGGTTGATGACTAGCAGTGAAATTCAGGATGCACGTCTCTTTCTATTTGGGACTCGTCAACTGAATATACCTGCATCTCAGAGTTGATGTTCACCCCAGTACTGCTCTCTTTAAGCGACAGAACGTCCAGAGTCCTGTAGTGAACATCAACTCTGGGATGCTGGTACATCCTGCTGACGAGTGCCAAATAGTAATCAATGCACATCCTGGATTATACTGCTAGCCACTATCCATCTCTGCTTACAACGATTGTGAGTTAAGGTAATATCGTCTAAATTTTAAGTAGATATACGTCATATAGACATATTGCTGAAATCCTACTGTCCATGAGTTAAAAATAACTTTACGTGAACTCGTTTCTTCAATTTCAGTGAAAACTGTTTAATGTTATTAACTATTATAGTTGTGAATTTCATTGGGATAATATAAAAAGGATTCGGTCTTGGTACACGGGCAGTACCACAGCTCACACACAAATCAAGTGATTTGTGTGGAGCATATGCATTCAGTGGCTTGTTATTATATTGTTACATAAACTTTCTTATCATAGTTTACAGTCATAAATTCAAACCAATTAACCAATCGAAGGACTAAGTCTAAGAGAAATAAATTTTTTGATAATTATTACATAACAGCCTGGGATTATAATGGGTTAGTTTATAATGGTAGTTTTGAGTAAGTTTCATCCACTACATTATACAAAACTTTATTTTGATTTAAACAATTATAATAATTATGTTAAAATGACTAATTATTTACAAATGTCAATGTGATATTTATTATTATGCAAGATTATTATTGTCTCATAGGACACACATTGAGGAAAGCACTGAACTGCGTCACAAGACAAGCCCTCACTTGAAATTCTCAAGGCCAAAGGAGAAGAAATTCCAAAAAACACATTAAATTGAGAAATGAAGACAAGTATGAGAAGAATAAACAACAATTGGATAGAACCAAAAAGGAATGCTCAGGACAGAGAGTGAATTGGAGAATGATGGTGATTAGCATGTACTCCACTGGGAGTAACAAGCGTAAGTAAGAATAAAAAGTAATTGATAACAGATTACAGTATTAAACCTTGTACTACTGGAAACATAAACATGGGAGCAAAAATAAAAAAAAAGTAAAATGATTAAACATATGTTTTTATTCTTAAACAACTAAACAATAATTTCATGTATTTTCATTTTTCTTGACTGAAATTATCATAGATAAGAATGAAATTAACATGAATCATGTAAAAAGAAGTCATGTTCTTGTTCATATCTTGAGGGGCAATCGTTAATTGGTTGTTATGTATGTATATACATCTAACATGGTACATAAAATGTAATATATATTGTTACTTACAGGATATCAATATATGAAAATTATGCCTTGTCATATAAGTATACATTGTCACTTGATGAATGATAATCATTAGACAGATAACTGAGTTCATGACTACTTACAATATGAATTTAATTTAAAATAATTCATATGGGTTTATATTTAGCTGTCGTTAATATTTGGGACTTTATTTGGGTAGTGCGCGCTGTGTCAAACTGTGGCAACAAGGCTGTTAATTATATAACTATTGATTTAAATGATATCAATTATTTTAGAACAGCAAATGCAAGAACATTTACGATAAGTCAATTTCCATTAGCGCTCTACGAAATAAGCGATTAATCAATGAGATGGAAATAATAGGATAATATTTAAATGAAAAAATTTCAGAATTTTTTAGTTTCCTTATCAGTATACCATTAATATATATAGACTGACTCATTAATTTATGTACTGATCTCAGCGTGTTTAAACTCGAACTAAACTAATGCGTCAATAAATTTGAGATTGTCAATCGTCTGTTTCCTAAATGTCGTCCTTTGGCGCTTTAAGTTACCGATCTTTATTTCTACTCTTACGTCTAGGTAGAAAATTAGTTATTAGGTAATCCTGTATTCATGATTCAACTTAATCTTTTAGAATGTTCATGTAACTAGCCTATAATTATTCAATTGTGTGAACTATACTTTTAATTCTTCCATATTTATTGTTACTTCATTGATCTGTAACTGTATCAACTCCGGTTATGTTTCTAATTTAAAGTATATGTATTTGTAAGGTTCTTAAATAAATCAAATTATTGTTTTTAGGTTGTAAGCAACTGAATATAATCTGTAAGATAATGGTCATCATATGCAATGGATCCAAAGTTTTATGCTAACCATTCTATATTTGTAGCAGTTTGCAACTAGTCTAAAGATACATTAGGTGCTAGGAAAGCGTGCAGATTGGTGTGTAAGATGAAAGGTAGAAAAAAGAAAAACAAGAGAAAAAGTGAGCCAAAAACTCAGTATTTACATAGAATGTACTCACACTTAATAATTGAAGCAATCTCTAGAGTGAGAATGTGATAATTGAACAATCAAAGATAGAAGTGTCAACACAAGATTTCAAATCCGTTTTGCATATTATTCCGCTAGAATATTTATTACTGCCTTGGATTAAATACAATTTATTTGGTAAAGTATTACATACCCAAATATTTTCAATAGTTACAATGGATTTTTATCACTTATTTAGAATACTTTTTATAGACGTAAATTATTTAAAAAGTCTTCAAAACAATATGTCGTGAACAAAATATTTCTATACACTTTTATTTAATGGTGACTAACAAATATCACGATCTCACATTTTGTGTAACGTACCATGTATGTGTAGTAGTATTTCAGAGTTATCGGCTCAGAAGGCTAACTCGTTCTCAAATGTACATAACATGATATAAATAGTGAGTCTGATCAGCAATGGCGTATGTTTTATTTCAGATTAGTGAATCTCATTTCAATGTTTTAAGTACTATTAGTATATACGGGTACTGTATACTATAATAAAGAAAGATGTCGGACTAAACGACTATTGTTCAATTCTGTTAGATCAATAACGCACTGGTGTTTTGCATATTGGTGATATTAGTATTGGGAAATGTTTAAATCCTAAACTAACAAATAGTTACTGGTCAACATATAACGAAAGTCAACGGGAATGTACATGTTTATGAGTATTTCCTATACATTTAGAATTTTATAATAAATTATATCAAACCTATTTTAAATTTTAATCAATATATTTCCTTCCAAATCCAATAGCTAAAGTATTCACAAGTTAATATGTTTTACTTCAAATGACGTCTTTTATTGTCAATCATATAAGTGGTAGAATTCTAATTTAATAAGCGACACTCTAACTCCACTAGTAGCTCTTCTAGATTTACTGCTGGTCTTAATCCCGGATAAAGGAGAAACGTTGGGCATGGTGTTGGCAACCTCATCGTGGAGAATAAAATCTTGCTAAAAAATCACCAACCAGATTAAACAAATTAAATCATTTATTCTCCGATCTGTCAGTTGAAGGAAAAATTACAACACCTCATGATGAAAGCCGAGATTCTTCGGAAGTCACGACGGTGATTTTCCTTCTAACAACCAGAGCAATACGTGTAAGTAAGTAAGCGACAACACAAATTCAAAACTGATACTCTCAAGACATATTTTATTACTGTACATTCATTTGCTTTAGACATTCACATGTACACTATATTAGATGAATCGTCAACCGATGAAGGGGAGATTTACAGTATTTTCGAAAATCTTTAGTGTGATCTAATTAACTTAACGTACATATACCGAAGAAAATATTACTAATCATTGATGTATAAACCGATTTTTCGCATTAACTCATCTATGCTATATTGTTAAATAGGAAAACTATGTGTTCATTAGTGACTAGATTCGCAAGGGAATTCTCGGAGTTCTAGTGGGAAGTTGTGACCAGTGGAGTTAATCCGTGTGGTGTAGATAAATGTATCTAACTCAGTGCATTGAAATATGGTCACATAATTTCACAGATTGGTTGAGGTTAGACATTAACACTGTTGGATGCCGGCCGTCTCAGTGGTTTATTGGTTAAGTGTTTGCTTGCAAGACTGAAGGCCCTTGTTGTGAATCCCACTAGCGGGATCGTGAACGCGCACTATTGAGGAGCCCAACAATAGGATGGAACGGCCATCCAGTGCTTCCAGGCTTTCAATGGTGGTCTAACATCAATCAGTTCATGATCTCAATCAAAAACCAAAAACACTGTACAGTATAAAATGTTACTTATTATTATTACAAGTTATTCAAAATAAATTCATTTCTAAAAATCAGAACTGAATAAGTTTAAAAAAAAATAAATCAAATTTTTGTTAATTATTTTTCTTTAATTATTTAAAGTGATTGATTAGTTTGTTTTTTACCTTTTGTTCTAATAAATGAATTACACCAATTATTTACAGTAATCTAAATAACAATCGGATCGAGATGGTGGAGATTTGTAGCTTAGGTGGATAATTTTGATGAAGTTTCGTTGTCTGATTTGGATGGTTTAATCGTGAAGCTTTCAAAGGTCTTCTGAACAACATCATCAGCGCAAACTTTACTTTTACTTCAAGTTTTTGCTAATGATGTCGTTTAGAAGACTGTTGAAATCTTCACGACTAAACCACCCAGATCAGACAACGAAACTCCATCGAAATCCATAGGATTAATTTGACAAAAGTTACAAGTGTTTTTTAATGAAAGAATATTAAAAATATAACATTTTTGGGTTTGATATTAGCCGTATTGTATTTCCTGTTAATCTTTCTTCAGATAATTACAAATTATTTTGATAAAATAAAGATTTCAGTGATTCAAACTGTTTAAATGTACTTGTAGTGACTTGATATTCGACTTCGGTTAAATCGTTTCTAATTTATTTTAATTACATATCACCAGTCCTCGTATCGCGTTATTGAATAACGGAATACGAGAAGGGATTTTGAATATGTATATTTTATACAATCATTAATCTAGGCACACAATCAAAGAAAAGGAGCAAAGAAATCGAAGAAAGACTGAACGATACGTGGTGGAGAAGGCTTGTGAGCCAACTTGATTTAATCATGCGTTAATCGATATTTATAGTCACATAAAAATAAGCTAAAGATATGTGATGAGTAGGATAAGATGTACACACATATACATTCATATAAAAACAGTCAAGGTTGATAAGTGAATAATCAACCAAGTCGAAAATATCTTGAGAAGAATGAGTAAATCGGTTTGTCCAGAGGCTAGAATAAGTCATGTGGACTTGACATAGGGCCAGCCATTACAAAGTAAGTATGTACGTCAAAGTTAATTGTACAGACTTATCTTTGATAACTGTAAAAAATCAGGTGAAGTAATTTCGAAGCTATTACTGGCGCATACTTATTTTAGTAAAAAATAAAGAATATTAACAGCTGTAGCAGAATAATATAAACCCGTTTCAACTTCTTACAATCTAAAACCAATCGTATCTATGGCCTAGGTAATCTGTCATCTAAGATTTCATTACGTAATATTTCTTTTCTAAGATCTTGAATATAATTCCCTATTCAATCTATACTGAATCATTTTAAGCAATATACAATATACAACAATAATTTTCTATTTTCCGAATTTTATTTTCATGCTTTTCACAGTTTTGTTGTTTAGATTTTTCTTATAGTTAACTTATGCATAACCAATTGAAGATAAACCGCCATGGAAAACTTGGAAGCTTTAAACGGCCGTTTCGTTCTAGTACTGGATTGCTCCATGGTGGTCTGACTTTAATTAACTCATGATTTCAACAATTGAAATTCTTAAAATCTCTACGGAACCCCTACTAAAAATAACCAATTGTTTGAACGATAATTTTTTTTCTAAATTTTGCATAACAGTTGTCTTTTATCAATCGACATTGACATGATTTTTTGAAGTACAGCACATATGTTTGTTTTTCTATTAATCATTATTATGTCCTTGTTTCTAGGTTGTAGTAAGGTGAAAAGAATTCACATAAAATAAATGAATTTATAGTAGCCTACTGTGATAGTAATTCTTAATTTAGCAAAATAATAATTTAATCTTAATTAATTTGAATAGTTTATATTTATTCATTGACTAACAGCTTTTATGATAGTATCATTTCTTTAGGTGAACATACCACTTTTGATTGTAGACATGCAATTTAATTATGGTATCAGTTAGTTGTTAAGGGGATAAAAGTAAGATAGCATATGTACTGTTGTTTCTTTTCTTCTAATTTTCAAATGTTTCAAGTTAAATGATCCATATAAATTAACAACTGACTTTTGATATTAAAATTATGGGACAAGAATATTTGTGTACGCAGACGAAATCTTTGTAACCTTTATCTAGAAATAGAAAGTTATTTAAATACACTTATGTTTTCATTAACTGTAGTCTGATCCTCTGGAATTCATGATTTTAAGACTTGCAATAACTGGTTATAATATTTTTTGTCAATGATATACACTCGGATCAAAATAAGGGAAACATAATGGTTTAAATTTTAATCGCTCTTCATGAAAGCTGAATGTCCTGGGTTCGATCTCCGGTGAAGAATATAAATGTATTCAGTCAAATAGCATACTATATAAGATTTATAATGAGACGGTATATATCTCTTTTATTTCGAATAAATAAAAAAAAGGTTTATTAGATAATATCAAAAGAACCCCGCTTGGAGAAAAATGAACAAGAATTGGATGAGACTATTAAAGAAGGCACAGGACAGAATGGTTTGGAGAATGCTGGTCGGCGGCGTATGCTCCATTAGGAGTAACAGGCGTAAGTCAAGTCAGATAATATCAAAATGAAAACTACATATATCAAATGAACATTGTAAATGTATGTATATGTGTGTACTAGTCACTGAAAACAGAAATGGTTCGGAACATGAACTTTCTTTATGTAATTAAAATGAAATTTCTCAAATTGTATATCTATTTTAAATAAATTATGACAAACTTTCTATGCAGAGGTAATCCACAAAAAATGCACAGTTAGTAAAAACTGATTAGTAGAAATTTATTTCTGATTATCAATAAGTAGGATAAATCAAACCATTTCTAGCAATAAATTAAACTCTATTGAAGTCATGAATCGATCAATTGTAGAACACTATTAAAAACCTGGAAGCATTTGATAGGCATTTCGTTCTAGTATGGGACTCCTCAGTAGTGCGCATCCACTGGGACCTTCGGTCTTGTGAGCGAACGATTTAACTTTAGACCACTGAACCGGCATTCGATAGTGTTAGTGTCTAACATTAACCAATTCACGATGTCTTGTGACCATTTATCATTATCTACGGTGGGTAACTGCCTCACACCTGACACGTTTGAATCTCCACAACCTTAAACTGTAATTCATATAAATATCATTTTTGTTAAACAAGCTTGTGGCTACCTAAACGCAGTAACTCATTAGACTGCTGTTGGGGTGTGATGTTACAGTTATTACGTCCAAATTCCAACGTAGATATTAACATCGGAATGTAAGTTCATTCAGTTGACGAGTTTTGAACAGGACGTAACACACACTCTAGATTCCCATAATAAAGACATTCTATTTATTCTAAATTAACGTAATTACTATAGTTTACTCTATCTGACAGCGATATTATTCAAGTCATATTAAAAAGAAAGGTTCCTAAATAAGGTACTAAGAACTAGATAGTTTGAAGAAAAATTTTATGAATGTGTGACGACGGACCACGGGTGAACTCGAGGAAGCTGTAAGAGGCTCAGAAGGAGCCGAAAATATACTATCCAATCACCTTTAGGAAGAATATTCTAGAATTCCTGCGTGTAGCTTCCCGATTGAACAAGGTTAATAACCCCCTGTATGCGGATTGGAGGACTATAATGATGATTTTTGTTCTTACTAAAAACTATAAATACCTGACAATTTGTACCATAATTGACACTGTTTGGAATAATATTCCTTTCACTAGACTTCTGTCTTCTCCTTGCGACTTGGAAGGGTTTTGGCGTTCTAGTGTTCAGTTATACGCGGTCTATCAAGTAGTCAACCTTCTAGATATAACAGAATGTTCTATATACTATTCTATTTTGACTCAACCTTACTGAAATCACAGTAATTTTGAGACCACTGTAGTTGTTAGGATGTTGGGTTGTTGGTTGATACATGAATAATTATGCGAATACCTTTCGATTACTGTAGATTAAAGGACTTTTAATTTCCTTACTTGAGACTTATTTTCGTAATATTGGAAACTCTACTAAAGAGCAGTCACGCTTTTGTCTACAAGAACTATGCCTTCTCCTATATTAATTTACAAGCTACTTTCATTAAAAAGGCAGATACCATCAGTAACAGTCTTCTGTGAGAGAGAACAAACCAACTTCCAGCTGAAGAGGAAACTAAGAAAAGACGATGGAAATGGATAGGACATACATTACTCAAATCATCGAACTGCATCACGAGGCAAGCCCTAACATGGAATCCTGAAGGGAAGCGGTAGGTCAAAGAACAGATTACGTCGGGAAATAGAATCAGATATGAAAAGTATGAATAACAACTGGAAAGAGCTGCAAAGGATTATCCAGGACAGGGTTGGATGGACAATGCTGGTGAGCGGCCTATGCTCCTTCTCGAGGAGTAACAGAAGTAAGTAAGCAAGTAAGTTCATTACAAAAGGGGTAAGGAATTTCATTTATCACTAAAGTTTATTCAGTCCCATGTTATACACTATTACAGGGCAATAAACTTGTCAAGTTACAGTACAGACAGTAAAAATTTATCCCTCAAATTTGTAATGTCCCAATGTAAATTAACTTGTGTTCATTATTTAAGATAGTTCATTATTTCATTTTGCAAACTTGCTATAAACCAAAAGAGCTTAACGGATAAAAAGTCTACTTGTTTTTGTAGTAAACTCAATATTTCATTATTTTACTGAAACTTTTTCTTCAGTTTGAACCAAGTAACTTTGTATGTTTCAAAAATGGTACAATTTAGAAAAGAGAATACTAAAAATAGGTATAATTAAGTCATTATCATTAATATAATCGTCGAAATGTATTGATACACGTTGTCTGACTTATTTTCTTGTAGATTTAAATCTTTGATACGAAAGTTAGTAAAACAAGAAGGATAAACATGGTAAATGAAATAAGCATTGAATCATGATAAGATATCATGATTATGACAAAGTTTAAAGAAGTTGTTCTCTACTACATATTTTGAGACAAAGATTATTGATTCATTAGTAAAGTCATTGATTAGCTTTTGATTAGGTGTACATACCCCAACCAGTTTTTGCGAACAATAGTTTTGCAATAATGAGTAACACCTTTTAATTATTATATTATTAAGGCTAATTATTTCGTTTAATACTCAATTAACATCAACATCAACTACATACTTTATTTCTATACCGTAAGACAAATAATAAAATGAGAAGGTGGGACAACAATAGATAATACTAATTCTCTTGTAAATTATTTACTTAATAAGGGTATATTTGTAGTAAATAATATTTCATTACATTAGTAATTATATGTTAACACTTATATTTGTATAATTGTTTACGTATACTATCAGTGTAGGTTTTCTTTATGTGTATGTAGGTGTTATGTCCCGATAAGGTGCTCTGCTCTAGGTAACACCCAAAAAATATAATACTGTATTGGTTTAAAAAAAATTTATCAAATTATGAAAAGTAATTAGCAACTATGATTATTGTGGTCATTATTTTTGGTCACTTATTAAATCTTGACCAAATGAAATGCCTATTTATCGAATACTCCTACGAATAGAATATGGATGTGAGAATACAATAACTAGTTAAAACAAGAAAACTGATTAAATATATTACAAAAGGCATAAATAACCATTTGGTATTACTTTTTAAAACAGTTCTACTGTATGGGGCGGAAACTCCAAGAACTATGGAAGTCATCATTCAGATGATACAAGTGTTTATTAATAGCTGTCCACGCAAAATACTTCAGATTCGTTGGACAGACACTATCAGTAACAACCTATCGTGGGAAAGAACAAACTAGATCCTAGCGGAAGAAGAAATCAGTAAGAAGCGATGGAAGTGGATAGGACATACATTCAAGAAATCACCCAAATGCGTCACAAGACAAGCTCTCACATGGAATCCTCAAGACCAAAGGAAAAGAGGAAGACCAAAATACACATTATGCTGAGTAATGGAGATAGACATGAGAAAAATGAACAACAATTGGATAGAACTGAAATGGAACACCCAGAACAGAGTGGGTTGGAGAATGGTGGTCGGTGGCTTATTCTCCATCAGAAGTAACAGGCATAGGTATGTAGGTAAGTAAGTAAATATTACTTTTTAAACGCTTTTATTTCCCTTTGTAGTACATTTGGAGATACCTGATTATGAGCAACTGTGTACTACAAAACATTGTTTGAATAAAGTGCTGAAAAGCATTTAAAATACCCTATGGAATTTTTCCTGGTACATTGTTGTGTTAGATTGATGTGAGAAAGTTAGTCATGTTGATTGATTTGTACAAAGAATGTTCAACATGAAATAGAGCTTCGTATAGCTGTAATAAGCTGATATACCCTATTTTTGTTCGTTAATGTATTACTGTGTATGTTTGAGAGAATTCTCTACAGACATATGAAATGGTGGATATTCTAAACCTGGGATTACTGTAGAGATCTGTTTTTATCAAAAATATAGTTACTAGATATACTCATCTGATACCCTGCATAGAGACAGTCACAGAACCTACGAGTCTCATGGTACTTACTTACTCACTTACTTACGCCTGTTACTACCGATGGAGCATAGGCCGCCGACCAGCATTCTCCAACCCACTCTGTCCTGGGCCTTCTTTTCTACTTCCATCCAATTCTTGTTCATTTTTCGCATATCTATCTCTATTTCCCGGCGTAATGTATTCTTTGGTCTTCCTCTCCTCCTTCGACCTTGAGGATTCCATATGAGGGCTTGTCTTGTGACACAGTTCGGTGCTTTCCTCAATGTGTGTCTTATCCACTTCCAGCATTCTTCCTGATTTCTTCCTCCACCGGAATCTGTTTTTTCTCTCCCACAGTAGGTTGTTGCTAATAGTGTCTGGCCAACGGATCCGAAGTACTTTGCGTAGACAAATGTTAATAAACACCTGTATCTTCTGGATGATGGCTTTCTTGGTTTTCCAGGTTTCCGCCTCATACAGTAGAACTGTTTTGACATTTGTGTTGAAAATTCTGACTTTGGTGTTGGTTGCCAATTGTTTTGAGTTCCAGATGTTCTTCAGTTGTAAATATGCTGCTCTTGCTTTGCCAATCCGTGCCTTCACATCTGCATCGGATCCACCGTGTTCATCGATGATACTGTCCAAATATGTAAAGGTTTGTACATCTTCCAAATCTTCTCCGTCAATTGTGACTGGATTGGTGCATGGTCTGTTGTATCGGAGAATCTTGCTTTTCCCTTTGTGTATGCTGAGACCTACTGCTGCTTAGGCTGCTGCTACACTGGTCTTCTTCTCCTGCATTTGTTGTTGCGTGTGCGATAGAAGAGCTAGATCATCTGCGAAGTCTAGATCATCCAACTGCATCCTAGATGTCCACTGTATCCCGTGCTTCCCTTCAGATGTTGACGTCTTCGTGATCCAGTCGATCACCAGGAGAAAGAGAAAGGGTGAGAGTAAGCAACCTTGCCTGACACCGGTCTTTACTTCGAACGACTTTGTCAACTGTCCTCCATGCACGATTTTGCAGTTTAATCCATCACAGGAATTCTGTATGATATTGACTATCTTCTGAGGCACGCCGTAGTAACGAAGAAGCTTCCATAGGGTTGTTCTGTCCGCTGTATCAAATGCTTTTTCGTAGTCGATGAAGTTGATATAGAGTGATGAATTCCATTCAATTGATTGTTCCACAATGATCCGTAGAGTTGCGATTTGGTCTGTGCACGATCTATCCTTACGGAATCCTGCCTGTTGGTCTCGAAGTTGGGCGTCCACGGAGTCCACGAGTCTCATGGTGCACCCATTATATTTCGACCCCTGAATCATAGTCCAGTTGTACGCGCTGTCTAATTCAGTTAGTGCGTCTTAATAAACAATTGTTTTCCAGTATAATTGTCTGTTTTTGTCAAATTATTATTATTTCTAATTCAAACTTTGGAAAACTATATACTATGAGCGAACGCCGATTATATGTTTAGGTAATTTGTGAAAATACACCGATTTATACGTTAATTTCTTTCATCATTTATGATCACAAATGATTAGTTTGAAGATAAATTTCTGACTTTTTAGCCCAAACTAGTAATCACTGGAGTTCATTTGTGTCCGTATTGAGACAGATGTTGTCTTAACGTCAATGAGGTCACTACTGCATTCCAGAACCATTTCTGGCTACTGATTTAATTACGTCACATATTTTATATTCATATGTGGTTTATAAAATCCTAACTTTAAGAAAATAACAAGTCAAAATCGTTATTCTTAATTAAAATCAGGTAAACCGAATGAGTTTTGAATATATTTTTTCTGATTATGTTATGTTCACTGAGCTCAAAGGTTTCAGCAGGAAGTTCTCATTGTCATTCTGGACATCATTCAAGCTTACTCTCTATAGAAGTGCTTAGAAAAAACCAGAAATCAATGAATTACATTTCTAATGAATATTAGAACCAATCTAGCTTAAAATAAGATAACACATAAAAACTGAGAGATTAGCTGAGTGAAACAGATGATCACTTGGTTTTAATACTCAAACATTGAAAAACGTAGCATACAATAACAAGATCTTTAAGTTATGATAAATCCTACTTGTCTTGGATCAGATACCTTTTGGTATTATTATGATCATTTCCTGAAACTACCTTAATAAACTTCAAGAGAGTCCAGTTGTAAATTTCATACATAAATGTAAAATAATCAGCTTAACATTTTTATAATTAGATTTTTTATTTGTATTGTGATGCGTGCCACTGTTATCAACAGATTTAAGTAGTATGTATCACCAACCGAAAGTAGAATTTTTTGGCTGCCGAAGGTTGAGACAATCGAAGAGAAGAGAACTAGAACAGAGAATGATCGGTATGGAAACGAAGGAACAACGAAGCCCGAGACAATTGACGGATATTTTGCAAATGAAGTATTACTAGATGGTTCTTAGATTTTACCAAGATATTCTGTAATGTTGTACTAAAATACGTTTGGTTGTCTCCATTTGTGTTCTCGTTCACTACGGTGTATCTATATATAACCAAAATAACATTTATGCTAATGATCAGTGAAATCGTTTTTTAGATCCCATAAATGATTTGTAGAGAGCAAGAACGAAGACTGACGCTGCTTACAACCCATAATATTTTTCAAAATCAACACTATGATATATATTGACATACTATTAATATAAGGGTGATTAAAGATCAATATATGTATTATGTTGTAGCGAAGACTCCGATAGAATTACCAAGGTCATAAAAAACTTTGTTTCGGATAAATAAAGTTTTTTTTGGGGGGGGCGGAAGTTCCATAACATTGAAATAGTCATTAGAACCGATGGAGTTAACAAATATTAGATGTTTATGTGATGGTTTGTAGTTAATCTTCAATAATTATAAATAATGCACATAACGATTCATATTTATTTTTCCTATTCTCGGGACCAAGTTTCAAACAGGTTTAAGGTCAACAAGAATCAATCAACATCGAGATCTACAGGACAAACTTTGAACCACATGTAGAGAAATTCAAACGCTCCACTGCTATCTGAAGTTTTTTCTGAGGATATCGTTATGAAGAACGAAAAAAGCTGCGCGACCAAACCATCCAGCTCAGAGAACAAAACTCCATTAATATTTAGACTATTTTTAATTAAAAATCTTGAATAAATAAATTTTGATATTGAGGTCAATTAAACGGATATGTAACAATGTTTAGTTAAATAATATAAGCTAATATATATCTGTATGGAGAAATATTCAATATAGGTTAAACAACCGGTCAGGAATTTCGATAACAAAGGAAAAGGAAATCGGATAACCGTTAAACTAATATAAACCATTTATCATGACGCCAATATTTTTGAAGAAATGGGATATATTGCCAAAGCATATGATGTTTCTTTAAGTTTCAGATATTGTTAATATTAACGACTATAAAGTTAAAATCATTATTATTAAGGGGACAGAAGTATCAAGTCAATTCATATTTTCTGTTTGGTTTTTGTTAAACTACACTCTTAGTTGTTAGAACCATTAATCTATAAAAAAAATGAAAGTTTCTGTATATGGTTCAAAGATATAAATTAGCTCATCAATACAACGTAAATTGATAAAACCAAATAGCTTTGAATTTAAAATGAATGAGAGAAATGTGATTATTATTAGTATAGGGTTGTTGAGATTGCTAAATGTTTGATCGAGATCATGAATCGATCGATGTTAGACGATTACTGAGAACCTGGAAGCATTGGAAGGCCGTTTCGTCCTATTATGGGACTATTTGCAGTGCGCGTCCACAATTCCATACATGAGATTCGAACTCAAGACCTTCGGTCTCGTGCACGAACACTTATCCTCTAGACGGTGTTAATGTCTAACTTTAACCAATCCATGCAATTGCACGAACATCTTCCATTGTCTGAGGTGGATAACTTTCTCTACCCGACACGGATTATATATCTTAATAGGTGATATGGATCTTCTTTTTTAAATAAAAAAATTGGTAATAAACAAACTGTTTCTATCTTGGTTAAAAGTTTTAGCCTTAAAGTACTTTTCAACGTAGAAAGATTACTTGTTCAAAAGAATGATTTAATAGAACTGTGAAAAGAAAGACAATAATTGCCTTAGTGTACACATCTGGAAGGCAGGTATAATGATTCAAATATGTATGTTTATATTCATCTTGTTGTTAAAATCACCTAATTCGATTTCTTCGTTTTAATTTTTTATGATTCCTCTACTCTTGTTCACACATTTCGGTACATTTGTTTGTTTCATGATACTCACTTCCTTATTTTTTTAGTAGTAATTTAATTTAACGGTTTCTATGCTATATGTAACACTTTTATGATGAGTTTTACTCTGCCTGCATAAATTCACTCATTAATATGATATTCAGTTTTATAGAAGTTTAATGATATGTAACTTGATAAGAACGATGTGTGAAAGTGTGACTTAATTACTCTCTAGCAACTTACATTCAATTGAGTTTGCTCTCACCTAATTCTGTTAAGCCCTTTTATTAACTTTATTAAACGGACAAAGTCACCTGCACTATAATAACTTATTGTATCCTTATTACTGTTGCGAATGTATGTACCTTTATTATTGTTATCCTTGTATGAATATGTATGCTCGGCAAGCCTTACTGCCTACACATTTATTCACGCTAGTAGCTTTACTATTAACCGCTTAATTGACTCGATGATTCATTCATTTCACTATGTATATATATGTCCATGTTATTCATATTCATGACTCGCTCGCTCTTGCCCTTGCTCTCTCGCTCGCTCGCTTGCCTGTTTGCCTTTCGGCACAACTATTTCATGCTTGCTTAACGCATCTGTAATTTTGGATATCTGTGTGGTCCCTTAATAAACGTAATTAACGCTTCGTATTCGCCTTCTGATTAATATACCGTTGGAGCATTATTTGGTGACGGTTACCGAGACGAACTGTATACGGAGTTTAAGGAATATATCGAACACCGACCACCACAACTCAATCAATAAATGAAAAGACAAATAATAACTAAAGTAATGAGTAAATATTTCAGCATCTGACAATATCTTATTTTCGTGATTATAAAACTGAAGCATAAAACAAGAGTTCCTGTAAGAAAAAGCATATTTTCATTTTTATGTTAACCAAGTAACATAACCCTGACATAAATCGAAGTAATATTTTGTTATGAGATATTCGATAGAAATACTACGATATCTGCTACGGATTTCGACGTTTGTAAGTAGTATATATCATCAATCAAAAGTGAAATACCTGATAGCAAAAGGTTAAGAATATTGAAGAGAAGAGAATGAGAACAAAAAGTGATAAGTGTGAAAAGAAGTATCAATCATGTCTGTGACGATTGATTGACATTTGCAAAGGGGACAGTCAAGTTTCATACAATTGATTGACATAAATATTTACTGTATAGTTCACAGATTTTACTAACATATTCTGTAATTTTGTATTTAAATACATTCGATTGTCTCTATTTGTGTTCTCGTTCATTACAATACTAGTATACAGATATTGATGTTCTTACAATTTTAGAATATACTATTCTACATTACTTCACTTAGATTATTTTGATCTTTAGTAGGTTTTTTAATATGTGATTGTGTAATTCATATTCCTTTATTGGAAAAAGAACGAATAATTTGTGTTAATTGATTTTATTATTAATAATCTCTTTTATAAGAAATTCCATTCAAGTTAATTATGAAATAAATTACCAGTGGCGTTTGTTTTTATTTACAGATTATAAATCATGAAAACGTTTTAGCAAAAGATTAAAATGTATGTTATTAGATTATTTTTGAAAAAATATGAATTTTTTTTTACTCAAATCAATTCAATCTTTTCTAGAAATATTGTTTCTAAACAACTGTTTTACATTTGTTTAATTACTTAGTAACTATTTGTGAATGTGTTAACATAAAGTGAATGAAACTTTATTCACTAAGACTCGCTAATTGAATTTCATAAATTGAAAGAAGTCTTTTATCGTATCGCTTAAACTATCACATTTTTCTACATGGAATAGATTCAGTATTGTGGTAGACATTAGCATCGTCGGATGTTGGACCAGTGAACTAGAGGATAAGCATTTGCTCACGACACCGAAGGTTCTGGGTTCGGGTCCTGTGTGTAAGATCGTGGATGTGCACTACTAAGGAGTCCCATAATAGAACGAAACAACCGTCCGGTGCTTCTAAGTTTTCCATGGTGGTCTAGCTTTAAACGACTCATGAATTCATCTATTAAATTACAAAATAAAAACGTTCAGAAAGAAAATACATCAGAATAGATTGTACTAAACATATTGAATAAAAGTAGTTTTTCTGGTCTGAATAAAAATATGTACATATGTGTGTGGAGAAGATTTGTAGCTCAAGTAGATGATTTTGGTGGAGTTTTGTTCTCTGAGCTCATAGCTCTCTAGCTCAGAGAAAGAAAACTCCACCAACATATGTGTGTTTTTTAGAAATGTAACTCATGTATATATTAGTGATAATCAACACTGAAAATGATCTATACTTGGTTTATAAACTACCTGCTACTTATCAGGATAGCGTCTTAGTAATCTTAAAAATGTTCAATGTTCAAAGTACGATTCACGCAGGATTTAAATAAGTCATATTTTATGTGTTTAAGGAACTACCAACCTCCTGTGAGCTGGTAAAATGCTCAAGTTCAAGGTTTACTCCTAATTTCTAATGACAGCTGAATGTTATGACGTTAAGTCACGTAATTTAAAGACTGATCATGGAGAAGTTAATCATCATTGACGACCCAGCTAAATAACAATAATGTAAACAAAAACAATCGTTAATAACATATAACATAATCAAGTAAAATGTAATTTATGTGATTAATTTTTTAAATTATCAGACTGCCTTTATATTGGATTGCAGACTTATGTTCTTCCAGGACATTTATGTAACTTATTAATTATAAAATCTAAACATAATCTCGAATTTGCCCTTTGGATTTTTGAATACTGGTTCTTTAAAGATATACTTATCTACATACATGCATACATATATGTATGTATTTAAGTTTTTGGTTCTTCGAATCTGATTATTCATTCATGTAATAAACATAATCAGTAATTAACCTATCCATATTTGTAACAGAACGTGAGGTATAGTCATGTAAAAGAATAAACAATGAACTTTTGTTGTTATTTATCTACAATAACAGACAATTAAAATACACGTTCGTAAAATCTATTTATTTGTCTCAGTGTTTATGACATATTATGAATTAGATAATATGTTTATTAAATAAACCTTTTAAATTAAAGTTTATTGAATAGAAAAATAATTGAAAACTCCAAACACTTGAGATGGTGGAGAAGATTTGTAGCTCAGGTGGATGATTTTGATAGAGTTTCGTTCTCTCTATCTGAAGTTTGTGCTGATGATGTCGTTCAGAAGAACGATCAAAGCTCCATGACAAAACCATCCAGCTTAGAGAACAAATCTCTATCAAAATCAACCATCTGAGCTACAAATCTTCTCCACTATCTCAAAATCAAATGACCGTAATACGCTTCTCGTTGTTTAACAATGGGAGAATTTCGCAGAAAGACAGACTTCCACTCGAGAACAAGTATATATTCTCTACGAGTATCTTCGTCAGCGTGTTCTATCAACAAGTGTAAGATACACACCTTCAATCAACTGCTCATTGGGATGAAGGATAGGTAAGCAAAGTGTAAGAAAATGGTGCACCTAATGATAACGGATGCACACTACACGACCAAACTATCCAGCTCAGAGAACAAAACTCCATCAAAATCATATACCTGAGCTACAAATCTTCCCCACCATCCAAACAATTAAAATATAAAAATAAAACTGAAAAGGAAACAGGAAGTTAGTATATAAATCGAAATAAAATTGAAGTTAAACATTAAGACAGTTGGATGTCAGCCAGCTCAGTAGTCTAGAGGTTAAACATTCACGTGCGAAACCTATAGGTCTTGGTTTCGAATCATGGATGCGAACTGTTGAAAAGTTTCATACTAGGACGAAACATCTGTCCAGTGCTCTCAGGTTTTTCATAATGGTCTAACTTTAATCGACTCATGAATTTAATTATTAAATTAAAAATGAAATTTTAATTAACATTTATTTTGATTTACAAATCTATTCATTTCTATTTAGTAAAATCAATTTATATCTGTCACATATAATTCATCATCATCACCATCCGAAAAAAAACCCCGCAATATATTTCAAATATAATGACTCATTTGATTATTAATTTTTTGTACAGATATTTCCTCAATAGTTTCCTATGATCATTTCCTTAGGTAAATTGTTTATTTAGAGTAATAAAACTTTTCAATTTGTTTATGTATATTGGTTTTTATTATTGTTATCTACTTAACATTGAAAGTAGTTTTCGAAAAGAGAAACACTTATATAAATAGAAATATTTATAACTGGAAGTTATTATGATTGATAAGTGTTTTCTTGTTTATTAAAACAGATTAAACTATACTTAAAATAAGTTTTTGTTAAATATAACCTAGGTGTAATGAGTTATGAAGGTTACGAATAAAGAAATTTAGAAAAAATAATCTTTCAAGGAATTAATCAGATATTGGTGACTTTATATGATATGAGGAATATAACTGTTGTCAAAATGGATAAGATTTATAAAAACTGTAGGAATGATGCATAACTATGATAATTATTGAAATCTTATGTTTAAGTAAATATAGCAAATTTGAGATCTTTATGTGTTTTGTAATTACTAATTTGATTGTTGGAATATTAGTTATGGACTGAGTATTGGAAAAATCATTTATACTCAATACTCAGGCAAAACATTTATGTTTGAATACAACTTGGAATGAAGAGATAACTAAACAGATCGACTTGAGTGTACTTTCATAGTTACTCAATATGATGTACACGATAAAGTGAAGTGTACTGCCATAGATGAGGAGTATTTTGAGGTACATCACTGATGAATCCTATAATATATTTCATACTTTTAGTACTGCAAGTTTATATGTATATGGGACGAGTAATCTGTCACATTTAAAACAGGTTACTCTAAAATGCGTTTGAATAAACAAGCATGAAAACAGTATTAGCAGAAGACACGGAATGATTTATGAATATTAGTGTATTGTATGTCTCGTGTTAAATAAAATGAGTTAATTATACTTATTCTCTTAAACTATATGGTAAAGACATGGACTGGTAGTTTGCGACACTGGGTTAGACGACATGTTTAAAACTAGATTCGACTAGTTCAGTAGTAGTATTTGTACTTCCGACATATAATAATGATGTGGATCTAAATTAAGTTCAAACTTGGTTATTTATTTACACCAACCTGGTTATGTGATATTCAATAATTCGTTTTTTACTTGAAAATAAGTTAATAAGTCGAATCAAATAATTTTTTATTTAATACATTCGATATATTCTGTTGTTCCTGATGCCGAAATAAAAGGTTTCGAGGTACGAAGTAGATAATCTTTCATTTGTTAATTGAATCATGTGAACATTTATGGTGTGTGTGCTACTGATGTCGACAGATATAAGTAGTACGTATCGTCAAAAGAAAGTGAAATACCTGGAGACAGATGGTTAAGAAGATCAAAGAAAAGAGAATAAGAACAAAGAATGATTGATAAAGAAATGAAAGAACAATGAAGTTTGAAGCTATTGATTGACATTTTACAAATGAAGTATTTATTGCATGGTTCTCAGATTTTACTAAGAGGTTCTGTAATTTTGTCTAGATTATGATTATTATTAATATACTGAGTGGTCGCCAGTTAGATGCTAACATTTCAGGAATCTACATCTGAATAATCTATATTCTTTTCGATGCATATTTCCAGCAACCACGATGTCTCTGATTGAGCTATTTTTGTAACTTGTATAGAGAAATGTCGTAAACTTTTCACAGATGCACCTGAATAAGTTATGTGACTAATAGGCATAATGATGTGTTAAAACAAACAAGAAAACAAGCAACTCATTTAAATATCCATATGACAGGAACAGGTGGCCCAGATATTCAAACAGGTCGCGTGTATATTTGGTTATCTCCACTTCTGTCCTCATTCATTATACATTATTATTTATTCAACCGACCCCCTATGATTAAGGTAATTTACATCCTATCAGTATTGTCTAGTCTTCTTATCAAGATAAACTTTATTTATTTAATTACCAATTATATCCATATTTTACTAAATTTAATTAAATATAAAATCAGTTTCTCTAATCGTTTAATAGATTATGTAACGTTTAAAACATTAAAAAAATCATATTAAATTTATTTGATAAAACTTTATAATAACAATTTCAATTGTGCGCGCTTCGCAGAATTAGCTTAAATAAACAATTTGTGTGTGTGTGTGTGTAAATTTCCGGTAATTGTTTATTAGATATGGTTAAATGCAAGTTTACTTATGTTAAATTCTACTTGATTTACATATAAGTCATTTATTAAGTAACTGATTTGAATAATTAAATTAGATTCTTTAGAATATCAAAATAATATTATCGCCAGTAGTGAATCATTTTAATATTGACATTGAATTCAATGAAAGTTAATATAGATTTCTATTATTTTACTTAGAAAAACATTGTTGAGGAGTCATACAATAGGACGAAACGCCCGTCCAGTACTTCCAGGTTTTCAATGGTGATCTAACATAAATCGGTGCATGATCATAATCAAGAACATAATAATCTCCACAAACCTATACTTATATTTATTATGTGCTCACTAGTGACTAGATTCGCGAGGGGATTCTCGGAGTTCTAGTGAGAAGCCATGACTAGTGGAACTAATCCATGTCGGGTAGAGATAGATATCTACTTCAGTACAATGGAAGATGGTCGCGCAAATTTGTTTATTTTAATGTGACAAATGTTAGGTTAGTATTTATTTTATTGTTAAATCGTTGTAAATAAGTCGATAAGTTCTATTGTTAATGCGTGTTTCGACCTACTTGTTACTGAAATGTCTCTGTAATCTTGAGGGGACTTATGATACCTGTAAGTTTTGAGCTAGATTCTCGTGATGCTTTCGAATCCGTTCCTCAAGGTCCTACCATGGCAGACAGGTCGGTTGAAGAGCGGCATAACTAAAAGCAACAAATCCAATGTCTGAGGGCAAAGTTGAACTGCCAAATGTACAGAGGTGTGACAACAATAAGGTGTTTCCTTCAAACAACCAGTATAACAGCGATGCGGCCTTCCCACAAGTAGGGGTGGGGTTAGGAAAGGTCGACCCTTAAAATGCACACCTCGCCTTATCCCACAGATATCCGTCTCCGGCGGTAAGGTCTTAACAAGTACGGAAATAACACAAAAATTACTCATAAAAAGGTTGTGCGTGACCGACCTCAAGTAGCTGTCCCTTGAGCACTGCGGTCACGCTCTCAAGTCACTACGGCCACCTCTAATCGAATTTCCTTTTTAGGTATCTCCAGAAGAACCCTTATACAGTGTGGGCAACCCGGAAGTGAAAACCTCCCTCATACCTCTAACAGCACTCAAGACCGCTGATGGTTAAATATGATTTATTTTCTTTAAATAAAACTGTTTCATCTTTATGCTCCTATTAATTGAACTCGGCATTGAATACAGGACTATTGTGTATTGAAGAAATCACGTAAATGATGTGTTAAGTACATAATATTACTTATATCAAGTATACTAATATGAGTAAAACTATTTTACCGTTAATCTTCATTTTATCACTTATTTACTAATCCTTATTCACTCATCATTGATCCTTTAAGATTATCATACATTAAATAATATATTGGACACTCATAAATTACGGATTTTCATACAAGATTTTTGTTTGAATAGAGAATAAATGTACTTGAAATATGTTTTTCAACTAATTTGTTTTCATTATTTACAATACATCACATTTTGGATTCATTAAATTTGAAAAAAATTACTGCATATACTCTGTTTCGTAATAAGTTTAAGTGAAAGTTGATTGGCTCCCATATGCCTTGGTACAGCCAAAAGTGGAGAGGGTCAAATCTCCCTTTCCAAATGCTCTCATATGGCCACGCGTATACAAACACTACCAGAGAAGTTGTACTCACAGCATTCTCGTAGAAGGGGTGTTGTTTACGAAATTGAGAGGACGAAAAGCAAATATCTAGTGCTTGAACCGGTAGACACGGAGAGACCACCTAGGGGAGTTGAAAAACTATCATTCCAAATCAATGTTTCACATGGCGTCCAGTATCAAATGGTGTAACAAATGGTGTATGAACCGACTGTTGGTCACCGGATCCCAAGGTTGCTCCACTGCCTTATAGATCAGACCTTTACATTCACCATCATATCATTGACAATATATATTTGTCAGGTCAGTTTTATGAAACTGATGAAAATCTTTCCTTTTAGAAAGAATAATAAGCCAACTGTATTATATTTTTATTTCATATATATATATATATATATATATATATATATATATATATATATATATATATATATATATATATATATATCAGCGAATAGTAATACCAGGGTTATCAGGTCAAAATGTCTAGTTAATTCATGTAAATCAAATATTTTATTCATTTGTTTAGATGATAAATTACTTTTAATGATTGGAATATTCATAATTAATGAATATATAACTTTATTAATAATTAATTGTAAATATTTATAAATCTATAAACTATTTAAAGAGTGTTTTCTAACAGTAGTATATTGTTGAAGAAGAAAGTTCCCATGATAACCTAAATGGACAGATATAATACTGATGTGAATAAGATTGATTACCTGTTTAAATGCACTGTAACACAGGTCATTGATGTTGATTTGAAATTATGATAATTTTGGATTTAAGATTTAAATTTATAGAATTAAATAGTTACTAAATTTCTTCTAGAGAAAATGACAACAAATTGGTAAAGTCGATTTAAAGCAGAATCGAAATTGTGGAAGTATTATATACATTTTAATGGTTGAGATCATGAGTCAATTGAAGCTAAACTACCATGGAAAACGTGGATGTAATGGATGGCCTTTTCGTTTTATTGCGGGACTCCACAGAAATGTACATCCACGAGGAGTCCCAAAATAGGACGAAACGGCCATCCGGTGCTTACAGGTATTTCATGGCGGTCTAGCTTCAATTGACTTATGAGTTCAACTATTAAATTACTATAATATCTACAAAACTCCTTCTGATATTATATAAATATTTGGAATTATCAGTAATAACATATGGATACTATATACACAATAATTGAGAGTTGTTTGACAGTTGGTTAGAATGTTAACTCTTCATTATTGTGAATACCATGTCAGAACATTTAGATTATTGACTTCATTATAGTTTGATTAATAAAATTTAATCAACACTAGAAGGATTAGTCAAATATAACAATGGTCGCTATTTATTGATCAATTAACTGTAAATAATTGTCTTAGTAGGAGCCAGTCATAAATCAATGATACCACATCTGAAGCTTAATGACATGAGGTCAAATGATCCAGAGGAAACCAGTTCCTTCAGGATGAAAGAGGACATGTTAACGAGTGTCGAGTAGAACGAAACCCAGGTAGATTAGAGCTTCGTGTAGACTAATTGTAAAGACCTATATCAATGTTCTTCAACAGCGAGCTTTGATGTTCCCATCAGTTATCAAGCAAAAGACTTGGATTGGATTTAGATGTATTAACACCGGACAAGGATCTATCTTATTAAAATGATAATTTTAGTAAACATGCGCGCTAACTGTTGTTGATTCAAATAACGCAACAAAGTGAAATAAAGCATAAAGTTAATAAAGAATTCTAAAGCAATCAATATTTTTTATACAACGAAGTTATTAGCATCATTTAAACGTTTAAAGACTTGAGCTTCTTTCTATTTAGGACTCGTAAGCCGAATATACCAAAATCCTAGTGTTGATTATCACAATGAAATTTGAACCCATCAACATATTAACCACCGAACTACTGAATCTAGATCGTCATTAAAGTATTCAATGAGTATATTGTTTATATTATTTTTTAGCAGGGGTTCGAATGATCACAGTGTTAATATTCAGGATTGAATTGTAACTCGTCTATGTTGAAATAACTTCATACAATTTTCAATGCTTTGATATGTCTAGTTTGTCCGTTTTTAGTCTGCTTGAAATGTTATATCGATTGCTATCAGGTGATAGTTACTACTATGCATTTAAGACTCATAAAACATCCTTACTTTGATCTTTTAGCCATATCAATATTGACATTGGATTGTAACTCATTAAAATAAGTCTAAAAGTCATAAACCTAAAATTAAACTACCATTCCAGTTACTTACTTCTAGAGTCAAGTTCACAATCATGGAATGTTCGTTATAAATAACTCATCTACTGAAGTTCTTAATTATTCGTTTTCTTAACCAAAATTTAAATCAAGTGATTTAAATACTTCACTTCTACTTTGATCTTGTATTGATGATTTTGTTCATATAAATAATGAAAGCTTAACATTTAAAACTTAGTGCAGTGAAAAAAAAACTGGTTAATGACAATAACATTTATCTCAAAATAGTTGTTAATATCATTTTTACATTCATGGTAATAATGGATTGTTAAATCAAATGTTTGATTTAGATAGTTTCATTCTTTATTTCTAATTTGTAAGTGATTCATACTGTGCACTGCGCACTGCGCACTGCACACTACTGAGGAGTCTTATACTAGGACGAAAAGGTCGTCGAGTGTTTTCAGGTTTTCACTAGTGATCTAATATCAATCGATTCATGATATCAATCAAAAACTTAACAATATCCACAACCCCATACTGATAATAAATATTTTAAGTTAATTGTATTAAAATTGGCAAATAAAGTTTCGATAGAACAATGAGAAGACGGAGTTGAACCCTCTAGTCCCAACCACCCTAGATAGGAAAAATTGGTTAAAGGTGAAATTGGTTGATGTTGCCCACCACTTTCACGGATCTCAAATCAGACAAAGGAGTATTTTAACTTCTAAACATTTCGCCGCGTTAAACAACCTTCGAAGCAGGTCAGATATTGTGATCCTCAGACCTGACAAAGGTTCAGGAGTAGTCGTTATAAATAAATGTGAATATAAAGAAAAAATGCTATCTATACTGGGTGACGAGAGTAAATTCTTACCGGACGTTTTATCCAATATTAATGTTAGAAAATTGGAATCCAGAGTGAAATCCAATCTATTAAAGCTTCTTAAAATGAACGTCATAAACACTGAGGAGTTTAATGTATTAAAACCTTCGGGTTCTGTTCTCCCGAATTTATATGGACTACCTAAAGTTCATAAACCTAATATTCCATTACGACCAATTTTATCTATGCGCGGTTCACCCACACATGAGCTAGCTAAATGGCTTGTAAAATTGTTAAACCCAATTCGTATTAAACTATGTAAGTTTTCCTTAAAAGATACATTTGAACTGATTGATCTTCTTGGGGACATTAATATTAAAGATAAGTCTTTGTATTCTTTTGATGTTCCGTTAACAAAGACGGTGGATTTCCTTTGTGACTATATTTCTAAAAATTTTTCCCTTTTTCCTATTCCGTTATCATTGTTGAAAGAATTACTTTTGTTATGTACTGCTAATGTTCAATTCACGTTCGATGGTGAATATTTTCGGCAAGTTGATGGTGTAGCTATGGGTAGCCCTTTGGGGCCTCTCCTAGCTGATGTATTTATGTCATATGTAGAAAACAGGACGAGTGAGCTTATTAGTGAGGTAACTCTATATAGAAGATACATGGACGATATTCTAATTATATGTGCTAAAGACTTTGACGTTTACGGATTATTGGATAAACTCAATAGTGTTCAAGATGATATCGTGATGACACATGAAGCAGAAAGTAATGGCAAATTGGCTTTTTTAGACATACTTTTAAGTCGAAGGGATGATGGTACTATTAGACGGTCAGTGTATAGGAAACCTACCTGGACGGGACAATACTTAAATTTCCATAGTTTTTGTCCATTGCAATACAAGCGAGGCTTGGTTAAGTGTCTCTTTAAAAGAACTCAAAGGATTTGTACATCTGACACGGTGGAAAAAGATGAAAAGTTACTGACTGACACATTAATAGCAAATGGTTATCCATTAAATTTTATTAATAGGTGCAAAAGTCAGTTAATACCAAGACCTCTTGTTTATTCGGTCCCAAAGAAAAAAGTTTACATCAATCTATCATATAGAGGTGAATCTAATAGCATAGTTTTAAGACAGAGATTGAAAGCAGCGATCGAGAACACCTATTATGCTGCTCAATTGATTGTGATTGAAAAGTCCAAGGCCATGATTCCTAGTACACCCAGACAATGCACCAATGATTACGTCACATCCCATTGTATTTACCAATTTACATGTTTGTGTGGACACACATACATAGGGAGGAGTAATCGAACAATGCAATCAAGGGTCAATGAACATGTGCCTAAATGGCTTCAAAATCAATGTGTGTCAAACGATCCGATCAACGTGGGTGGTAGAAAACCAGGGTCATCGATAGCGAAACATATAATTGAAACGGGGCACAAAATTGATATTAATGCAGCTTTTAAAACGTTGTATAGAAATTGTCAAGGACGAATTCTTAAGTTTATAGAAGCCTTGGCTATTCGTAAATTTAAGCCCCCTTTATGTGCACAAAAACAATTTGTCGTAACCTTGAATTTACCTTGGTAATCCTTGAGTCATTCTATGGCCTAGGATAATGCGACAATTTCTTATCCTTTCTCTCCCCTTTGTTAATTTTGTTTGTACTTTAACTTTCATGTAATTGACCTTTATTAATTTTCATATAAAATGCCCTGACAAGTATATGTGTGACCAGATTGTTCGAAATGTATAGCGCAAATACATCACATTTTTCAGATCAACTCCGTCTTCTCATTGTTCTATCGAAATTTATAAAAGGGACTAATTGCTTTAAAATAAAGTTTCATCACCGTTACTACCGTGTCAATAATAAAATTTTATCTAACATATTTATTTTAAAAAATATTTTTTAATTAATCCATATCACTAATAAACTGAAAATTCGTTTCTTTGGTTCTGAATGTATAATAGTCATGATATCATAGATCGATATTTTTATTTGGTTCCTAGGTAAAGTCAAAGCATATTCACTAAAAAGGCTTATAACCTATCGTTTCGTTTTGCGTACTTTATCTATGGTTTTAGAGTATTAGATGTAGTTGTCTCACAGTTTTCATTGACATTAGTTTCATGGTAGTTATGTAGTGAACGAGAACACAAGTGGGGACAAAATTACAGAACATGTTAATAAAATCTGAGAACAATACGATAAATGCCTAATTTGTAAAATGTCAATCAATTGTTTCAAACTTGACTGTTCCTGTTGAAAATATCATTCAGTCGTCTCAGACTTCAA
The DNA here is from genome assembly GCA_946903255.1 of Schistosoma spindalis. Classification (NCBI taxonomy): domain Eukaryota; kingdom Metazoa; phylum Platyhelminthes; class Trematoda; order Strigeidida; family Schistosomatidae; genus Schistosoma; species Schistosoma spindalis. The sequence goes on from OX336424.1 coordinate 10,268,913, forward strand.
TGTTCCTGCATTTCCATACCAATCGATATTTGTTCCCGTTTCGTCCTTCTCGATCTTCCTGACCTTCTACTGCCAGACATTCTATTCCTGACTAGCGCTATATACTACTTATATCGATACAAGTAGAACACGCTACAGTGAGATAGACATAAAGAATCTGGTATTAATAATGGAAATCAAACCTTTGTTACGCAGTACGACAATAAGAAACATCATCACTGATTTATTTATGCCACGAATAACTTGTACAACTAAAATATTTACAAATTCTTTAATTCTTTAGTGATAAATTATTTCTACCCTTAGTACTGAGCAAATCTTTTCGGTTGTTCAGCCTAGTGTTTGCCACAATTTAAATTTACATCAGATTGGTTTAGCATACTGAATTTTTATAAAATATAGGGTTATGCAAATACATTCGCAAATAAAATATTTACTTAAATCTGTCCACTGCGTAACCATAGATACGTATGGTGAGTTACTTTCATATTTTAAGATAGTTTGTAATGAATTTTGATTCTAATAGTTATGGTTCATGCTTTCCTAGGTAAATAGATCAGGATGTGACAGTTTCAAATCTTTTCACAAATAAACCATTTTGAAATGACTTCCTAGTTATATATGCAGATCTAGACAGGGGATTTTGTAATACCAATGCTAGATATAATGGTCAACCGACTAGACGAATCTGTATATTCATCAATTTAGGTCAGGTTAAGAAATTTATAAAAGTTGACAACTTTGTTTATTCAAATTTACTTTACATAATTTTTATTGAAATCAAGCATATCCACAAAAATCACTTTTTTTTAATTTATTGGTTTAGATCATGAACCGATTGATCTTAAACTACCATCGAAAACCTACAAGCACTGGACGGCCGTTTCATACTATTGTTGGAATCCTCAGCAGTGCTCATCCACGATTCCGCTCGCGGGATTCGAACTCAGGGCCTTGCGCGCGAACGCTCAAACTACTAGACCACTGAGATGGCCGGCATCCAACGTTACTAATGTTTAACCTGCCTCTACTCGACACGGATCGTCAAGCATGATTCGAAGTCAGTCAGTGAAAGGTCATTGGGTAAAGATATGAAGGAATTCCTACATACTGATTTCTGTTTCTACGTTTATAAAGTATAAATTTAAAACATCAGGTAATAAATCATTGACTTTGCGGGTATAGGCGTTTATTCTAAAAGGAGTGACTTTATGAAACAATTAACAAATCTGGATAATTATTATATAAACTGTAGAGAGTAGAAGTCTTTAATACAGCTATTCTCCATCCCGATAGGCATTTGATTTGAGGTGTATATCTTACACTTGTTGATAGAACATGATAATGAAGACACTTGTGGAGAATATATACTTGTTCCCGAGTTGAAGCCTGTCTTTCTGCGAAATTCCCCCATTTTCAAACAACAAGAAGCGTACTGCGGTCATATGATTTTGATATGGTGGAGAATATTTGTAGTTCAGATGGTTGATTTTGATAGAGGTTTGTTCCCTGAGCTGGATGGTTTTGTCGTGGAGCTTTGATCGTTCTTCTGAACGACATCATCAGCACAAACTTTAGGTAGAAATTAATGACGTTCCGAGTTATGTCACTTATATCAGTATTTAAACATTCTGATCACATTATGTAGCCTGCTAAACGATTAGATATCACGTTCAAAAGTGGTAATAATTTTAGACTGTTCTGGGTATTCTACAGAAGTGTATTTTCCATTACATTTTAATCATGTAAAATACTTTTTGTGTCCAGATAAAGCTCACTTGGTGTGTTAATGGCTAAAGTTATTCATTTTTTAGAGTAACCATTTCAACCTTTTAATTAGAACTTGCTACGTGGTATGAATAGATATCTCTCTGATTGATATATATTTAGGTTTAGTTTCATTCCATAAAGTTATCTGTTTTTTCTATCCGATATAGTAACAAACGTTACTGATTAAAATCTTTCATTATGAAACATAGTTTACTTTAAAAAAAATTATACACCTTATTGTATCCATCTTTGCTTTGTCTCATAACAACGATGAGAACACTTTTTTACTTACGCCTGTTATCCATCATGGAGTAGCATAGGCCGCACACGAGCATTCTCCATCCAACTTTGTTTTGGGCAATCCTTTCCAGTTCTTTTCAGTTGCTATTCATCCTTTTTATGTCTGATTCCCAACTCAGTGTATTCTTCGACCTTCCTAGTGTCTGTTTACCTTCACGATTCCAAGTTAGACCTTGCTACATGATGCAGCTTGATAATTTCCTCGATGTGTGTCCTATCATCTTCCGACGTATTTTCCTAGTTTCCTCTTTAGTTGGAATGGGGTTTATTCTCTCCTATAGTAAACTGTTGCTGATGGCATCTAAACAACGGACATTGCGTAACTTGTGTAGACAATTGTTTATAAATACTTGTACTGTTTTGATGATGGTTGTGGGTGCGAACACTGTTGTCATAAATTGCAAAAGTTTGAAATACTGAAAAACGACAAGATATCTTTATAAAAAGATTTAAAATAATTCAATTATTTTAAACTTTAAATTTGTTATATCTAGAGCTTTGATCCTTAATATGTCTCGTATAACTTAAGCACTCGAACGCTAGAACCCCCTCCCAAGTCACAAATGAGAAGACAGAAAACAAGTGAAACGAATGCTATTCCAAACAGTGTCAATTATGATACAAAACTGTCAGGTATTTATAGTTTCTAATAAAAACAAAATCATCATTATAGTTGTCCATTCCGCACACAGGGGGGGGGTATTAGCATCCTCGTGTTCACTCATGAATCATCCTCACAAAATTAAAATCACTTAGATAGAAGTTACGAAATATTGGAATACTTTTTAAAGCTTTCATCATCATCTTTCTTATTTTGTAATCATCATGTTCAGTTGAATGACGATGAAAAATATGTCATCATTACGTTACATAGTTTCATACTATTTAGCACATATTATACTATTGTAAACCAATGATAATCGGCATATTTAAGTATTCAGTAAAACTTCATAGATCCATTCAATTTGTTTTTGACTACATGATCTTATTCATCAAAATAGAAATTTCAAAGGAATAAACAAAACTTGTCATATTAATAGTATATTGATATATATTAAAATTTCTCCATATAGATTGAAGTAGAAACACTTTATAACTCCACCTGGAGTCCCTCCAGGGGCTACTGCCGGTCCAAAGCCCGGATAAAGAAGGAGGGTTGGGCATGGGGTTAGCGACCCCACCCCATAAAAAACAAACTTGCTAAAAAACACTAACCAGAAAAAATTATTCAAACATTTAAACTCTGCCCTGGGAGTCAGAAGGTCTTCATTCAGAAGATTTATAACGCCTCATGATGAAATTCGAGTTCCCTCGAAAGTCACGAGGCCGATGCCTCTTCTGACAACCAGAGTAACCATTTATTTAGGTACACGGAATGCTTGTACAATGTGGGAGACAGAGAGAGTCTTTCAAATTGCCACAAAAATACTTTATGTTCATTAATTTTGTTCAACGTTTTCAATAAAACAGAATTAATGTTATCATTTTCATTGAATGTTCTAACATATAAAATGAAAAATGAACGTGTACTTTAGAAGAAAAGGAAAAAAAGCTAACTAGAAGGTAAAAAAAACAACAGCGACAACAACAAAGAACAAAAAGAGAATTAAGGTACTTGGAGCAAAACAAATGAATTCTTCAATTTTATTGCGTATTTTTATTACTATTACCGTATATATTTTACCTATTGAATGATTTATGATTTAAATACTTATGAAACATTTATTTCCGGAATTAAACAAAAATGAATTAATTAGGAATATGAGTCAGAAAAACATTCTAAATTCAAGTAGAAAATGAAGAAATATCAGAAAATACTGGGTAGCGTTTTTTTTTCCAGCAAGTTAGTTTTCTACGGGATAGGGTCATTAACTCCATACCTAAACCTCCTCTTTTATCTGGGCTTGAGATCGACAGTAGCCACAGAGGAACTCTAGGTAAAGTTCACATTAGAAAATACAACTTGAAAATGTTGAATATGTACTCAAATAAGTTATGTTATTTTAAAATTTGAATTGATAAAGTAGTATGATAATTTTTATGAAATTAATTTTACTTTTCCAGTGAAGATTGTAATAAGACTTTACAGTATACTTAAATAAAAGGAACATTTATTGGTTATTTAACATCAAATTTCCTTATAAATATTTAATATCAATCTACTTTCTTAAATGTCTCACAGAGAACTGATTGACAAAAGAAGATACTTTAATTGATCTTCATTTTATTGTTAATTAGACCACATGATGTTGTCAGCGGGTTCACTACTTTAGTGGTCCAAGATTTGACTCCATTTGGATCGTACGAATGATTGTCATTGAAATATATATGTCGCCTAACCTCGTACATAATTATCGACTTAGATCGCGTTTGTGAATAACGGAGTTAGATAGGTCAAATACGAGAATGAAGTTTTGAATTCATATATATTTAGTACACACTGATGTGGACAAACAATCAGTGAAATGAAGCGAAGGGAAGAAAGCAAAGTGAAATGACGCGCAGTGGAGCAGGCGTGTAATCCAACTAGATTCAACCAAGCATTAATCAATATTTATCTTCACACAAAAATAATTTACAAGCATACGATGAGTAGAGTAGGATGTACATACACATACATTCAGATAAAAGCAGTCAACGTTGATAAGTAAATAATTAACGTCAAAATGTGATTCAAGAAGAATGGATAAATTGGCCTGTCCAGAATCTAGAATAAGTTATATGGGCTAACATAGTAACTGACACAACAACACCCTTAGACTTAATTTGAATTTTGAGTCATTGAATTCAGTGAGTATAAGTAAATACTATTATTTTTTGTACAGGTTGATTCTACAGAGCCCTTTACTTATGCAAAACAACTGTCTGTAGATTTGATCGCTGTTCAAAAAGAATGGGAAATGCAAATGAATATTCATACATGAATATCAAACAATTATGTTTAGTAAGATGACTGTCTTTACGTGGTTAATACTTTTAAATCAACTTCTCTTTCTATACTTAAATCAATCTACATTTAAAATGAGATGTTCTGTGTAATAACAATGAATAGAAGGTCAACAGTATAACATTTCTTTTCAGTACTATATGAGATAAGTAACAAAGGTGTGCATCTGTTATTTTTATTCATTGAATATATCATGTAAAGGAATCATTTTTTTCCTGACTTATTTATGTATTTCAGTGTTGTTCATTTTAGAGTGATTTTAAATGAACAATCATTGAAAACTAGGAGTTATGAGACATTTGTTTCGTCAAAGTATTTGGCTCTCCAATTCTATCCATTTAAGACGATCTTCAAGACTCACAATGAGCTCTTAACCCTCAGACCATAAAGTTAACATCCAATAGTTTGTATTTCTAACCTCGAATAACTTTCAATGTTACAAAACTATGTATAATAAAAAATAATGAGAAAAAAAGCTAAGTCCTTTTTAAATGCTTACCATTAAAATGTAGGCTTTTAACTGTGTTAATGTAATACTTTCACTGATCTGATCAACCTAACATATAAATAAGTGAGAGAAAAAATTTTTAACATAGAAAGTGGATATATTTAATGTAAGTTTATTATTTATTCAATCTAATCTCTAACTCTTAGTTAAGAGAAATCATAAATAGCTAGACTAAAGCATATTCTTTCTTGATGGAGTTTTACTCTCTGAATTGAATGATTTAGCCATGAAGCTTTCATCGTTCTTCTGAATGATATCATCAGTACAAACAACCATCTAGATCAGAAGAGAAAACTCCAACAAAATCATCCACTTGAGCTATAAATCTTCTTCACCATTGCATATTATTTCTATTAATAAAGTTGTATCTTATTTAGATCATTTTCAATCTAACTTTATCTCATTAACATTTTATTACAATTTAAGAAGGAAATAGAATATTTAAATTTTGTTAAGTATTTCACCATTGAAAATGATCTTTCATAGTAATCTATTTGTTTTATGCTAGTAACAGTGAGTCTATCTAATAGAATGGTGTTTTGTCAGTTTTATTATCAAAAAAAAAAAAGAAAGGAAGAAAGAAAGAAGGAAAGAAGAAAAAAAGGTAGCTCAACAAAAGATTTTGAATGTATAATTAATCCTATTCATACTTACAATTATTTTTTTTTATTTTTTCTTTTGCAAAATCTCATTGATTACAGTATACATCAAGTAAGATCTCTGCTTATTGTATGACATACAATAGGGATGGGATATAAACAAGGTACATCAATATAACAGATAGATACTAAAATAGTACTTTCATTCACTATGATAGTTCTTTTACATAGTCAATGAAATGTTTTTTTATTGTCAGATTTAATCCTTTATACAATAGGAAAAACAAACAAGCCAACAAACAAACAAACAAAAATGATCATTTCAAATGACTCACTATTACTGTTTATTTTTCTTTTGCATAATTTTTAATTTCAATGAGTAAGAAATAATATAAATATCTTGAATAGAATTCTCTTTTCGCTTTTATACATATTTAACTTAAACCAGTTGTTTTCAATATGAAGATGTGTATATGTTGACATGACTTTAGAATAATTTTAAAATGTAGCAAAAGAATAACACTTATTGATCTACTTATATAACCTGGAAAGTCTGTTTTTTTTTTCTTTTGAGGTTTAAACAACAAACTAACAGACTAATTAAAGCTCTCTGATAACTCATATCTCTTTATTACTCAATCTTATGTAATCATTATCAAAAGTTTTACGCAAACACATCATAAAATCTACATTCAACAATCCTTTCAATTAATGTACAGTTCCTACAATTCTAGATCGTTTATTGTTTTTGATTGAGATCATGAACCGATTAATGTTAGACCACCGTTTGAAACCTGGAAGCCTTGGACGGTCATTTTGTTCCTAGTATAGGACTCCTCAGCAGTGCGCACCCGTGATCCCGCTCGTGGGATTCGAACCCAGAGCCTTCAGTCTCGCGCGCGAACGCTTAATCTACTCGACCACTGGGCCGGCACCAACTAATCCACGAAACTGTGCGACCATCTTTCATTGTACTGAAGTAGATACCTGTCTCTACCCAACACGGATTAGCTCCACTGGTCACATCTCATTAGAACTCTGAGAATTCCCTCACGAATCTAGTCACTAGTAAACACATGGTAATTAACAGTTTTCGGGTTATTGTTTATTACTCATTGTAATTGTAATTTAACTATAAAACAAAATAATAACTTTTCTCTTTTGAAACTTCTTTAGTAAATTGATAGATTATTGGTAAACTAATGAATAGTTACTTGTCTGTAAATAACTTTATACTTTCTTGGAACTTTTTTTAATGAAGTGATAAACGATTGGTAAACCAATGAACTAGGATAAATTGAATCATTGAAATATATATTTATATGAATATTCTCATCATTAAAGTTTATATCTTTGACCTTAACTATCAATTTTGTCTCATGAGATTATTACTTAGTTAGGTTTACCGTAGAATAAAGTTATCGGTTTATCTTTGAAATATAATAAAGTGGTGTACGAATATAAAGGGAAGCATCAAATAAATAAATAAATAACAATTACATTAGAGCAGAAAAAAAGAAAAGAGAAGAAAAAAAGAAAAGGAGAATTATTCTATACAAAATAGATATTTAAAATAACTAAATTATATAAATGAATTCTATAAAATAAATAAATATTGGTTTTTGTTATTATAAACTAAACTCAAATGAAGTGAGTCAGCTTAGTTAAATCAAAATGCATGATGAAGTCAATTTATTTTCTTTAAGAAATGATTATTCATCGGTTTATATTAGAGTTTACCATTACTTCTCTTGTAAACAATAATAATAATAATAATGAAAACACATACAAACATTATTTAGAATCAAAATGAAATTCTATGAATGAAACAGATTAATATATGGTCATCATCATCATCATCATCATCATCATCCTAATTTCTATAGAGCAGATGATGATACACAAATCATAAATTTTACTTAATTTTATAGAAAGAATTACGAATAAGTAGAACAAAGTTATGAATATTTGTTATTCAAGATATTATGGAATTGTAACGTAAAAAATAGAACTGGTAGTAATGAAGGAAGAAATATGAAAAATTATTGATCGAGATCATAAACTGATTGATGTTAGATCAGCATTAAAAACCTGGAAGCATAAGACGACCGTTTTGTCCTATTGTGGGACTCTACAACAGTGTGCATTTATGATCCAGCGAGTGAGATTATATTTCAAACTTTTGAAAAAAATTTAAGAAATCATTCATTTTTGTATTGGTTGTTTAAATCATTCCATTGATGTTTAAGTCTGAGATTGGTCAGTTTCTTACTGGCATATGTTCAACCTGTATAGATTGCCTTGATATTTCATTGAGTTCTTAAGTTCATCTATATATATAATCTTTGTGACTTAAAGCAATATTGAAAAAAAAATTTCAAAGAATTAACATTTTCCAATAAGCGACTGATCAATCGCAGCCTCAATCATCAATGGGAAGATATAAAAAACCATTACAAAAATGAATTAAAACTTCACCCCGTTTAACAAGCTAGTGGCTGTCTGGACTCATTAGCTAAATGGACAACATGATGGTGTTTGAGGCGAATGGTACTGGATTCCAGTCCTGGAGTGAATATCAACTCTGGAATACAGGTACATTGAGCTGACGTGTCCAAAGTAGGCCGAAACATAAGTCCTGGATTCCACTGCTAGCCATCATCCATCATTGCCTATTATGATTTAAGAAATGAATACTAATTAAACTTCATGAGTAATTTGAAGTAGCACTATTCTATAAATAATTTCCATGATCTAAGAAAGTGTTTTAGTCTAATTGAAAGTTAGTAATAGTTGTCATAAACTCCAACTATTGATATTACATTTTAATCTGGTCAACTTTAACCTTTTGAATAGTTCTTGTATATCAAGGATATGATATAGGTAAATGAATTTAAGACAAAGATTTTAGATTACACTGATTGATTTTCATTCGGTATTTAAACATATGTCTTGTATTTGTTATTATTAATGGGTAATTAATGCGTTTTAGCAGAAGTTTGTTCATTAAGTACAACAGCATCTTTGGAAGTCTGCATGAATATCTGAACTACCTGTTCTTACCATCTAGATATTTCAATAGTTTATCAGTCTTTTGTTTGTTTCAACAGATCATTATGTCAATTAATGGCACAACCTATTCAGGCGAGTTTATGGAAAGTTCACGACCTTAAGGTGTACAAATTACAAAAATGCTCAATCACAGATATTATGGTTGCTGGAATTATGCATCGAAAATGAATGTATATTATTCAGATGTCGATTGTTGAACTGCTTACATCCAACTGTCTATCATTGAATACTTATCATCGAAATCGATCAACAAAAAAGAAGCGGAAACGTGTGCTGAGAATTCTATATTATACCAAAAATATAATACTGAATAAAGCTAATAATAATACCTCAAAAATTTTATTATTTCACTTATGAAGTAATAGTTGAATGCACAATAACGAAAATTCATATCTTTTAGTGGACAAGCACACTGAAGGTAATTTGTATGCCCTATAAATATATGACGAATAGTGGCTAGCAGTGGAATTCAAGACTGAGTCAGTAACTAAGTGGATAACATAATGACGTTTAAAGCGAACAGTACTTGGTCCGAGTTCCCGAGTAGGATGCACATATTCCTAAACAACGATGGGAAGATACAAGCAAACAATACTAAGTGAATTTATAAACGTATATTTTAAAAAATGACTGGCAAATTAAAGTAATAGTTTTGCCAGAAGTAATGAAAACCTTTCATAATTTCATCAGAAGTAAACTTTATTAACTTGAGTATATTAGTTAACATTTTATTACAATAACAGAGAGAAGTATATATTTTTTTCTAAATTAAACACGCAAGAGAGGAATAATTATGCGATGTAATACTGAATTATGAACTACCAACTTAAATCTTATTAGATTACATAACTATCAAATCCCTTCCATTTTATTATCTGTTCAAATCAAAACTTAGTTTTGAATGGAAACATTGTACTCAGATATTATCATTCGAATTATTATTAGACTATACAATGATACTATGTCACATGAATTATGAGGCTAGATCTCATTTTATAAGTATGTTAAACTATGTTTGAGAGAAGCTAATGAGAATCTAATGAAATGTAATGAAATCATGATAATTAATGAAATGAGGTTGCTTAATTTTCCACACACAAAAAAAAACATTTTATAGTAATGAAAGTGTTCTTTTTTAGCACTAAACATCATGTTATGATTTTCATATGCAAAGTTAATTAAAGACAAATAAGAATAGGTAGGATAGTTGATTAAGAAATATAATTCTAGCCTTACCATTTCATAATTTCCTAACATCACATAAGATGATTTGAAACATATAGTTAAACTGTTTTCAGAAAACAATCTGTCCAGCAAGCAGTATAATATAAATCTTATTTTCAATAGTCCTCAAACGCCGTGGTACGGCCGAGAGTGGAGAGAGTCAAATCTCCCTCTCCAAATGCTCTCATATGGCCACGCGTATACAAACACTACCAGAGAAGTCATACTCACAGCATTCTCGTGGAAGGAGTGTTGTTTACGAAATTGAGAGGACGAAAAGCAAATATCTAGTGCTTGAACCGGGTTGGTAGACACGGAGAGTTCACCTAGGGGAGCGGGAAAACCGTCATTATAAATCAATGTTGCACGTGGCCTCCAGTATCAAATGGTGTAACAAATGGTTTATGAACCGATTGTTGGTCACTGGCTACCGTGGGACTACATCTTCTGACGCTTCTTCACATTTTTTTGAATCAGATCTTCAGGTCAAAGGCTCCGGTTGTGGCGCCTAAGAAAACCGCCAGCTTTGGTTTGGGCACCCCAGCAGTATCACAGCCCGCACACAAATCAAGTGGTTTGTGTGGCTAATATATATTCGGTACCCCTTTGTATCAATATTTATGTGATCAAAAAAATTAAGTAAATATATATTTTCAATAATGTATTAAATGCAATAATTAATTATCATCTAAATATATAGAAATGATTGATGAATTTCATAGTTGGAAATGACAAATGTAAGATAAATAAGACTACTTCAATATGTCAGGTTAATTGAAATTTATGCCAAAATGTATGACTTATGAGAATGAAATATATATATATATATCACTCTAACTATTTAATAGAAATAACTAAATTAATGATAGAATTTGCTGTTATGTACTTGATTGATGATTCAAGTGCGTGTTTATCTACAATTAATGCATTAGACTAAATGAATTAAAGTTACATAAGTGGGAATTTATGACAGTCATGTTTAAAAGATAAAATGTGATTTGATTATGAAATCTGAAGGCCAAAAATAATAAGTGAATTAGCTAATTTATGGGTAAACAATCTTTTAACTACCATATATTGATGACAATTATTATTTAATTTATATCTAAAGCAAGGTAATTCAGTATGGTTTTATATTTCTGACTTAGTTAATATTATTCTTTATCTTTCTGTTCATTAACTTTACAATCAAGTAACTGAACCAATAAACTGACGAAAAACTCTCTTCTTAATTGGTTAGAAAGGGATATGATAAGAACAATTAACAACTCCATTCTTATTACAGTTGGTCGATAGCTGTTGTACAGTAGATAGAGTTAAATCATCCAAGTTAATTTACTTTGTATCTTCTACTTCTCCTTATAGGGTTCGATCTTATCTTCTATATATAGTAGAAGCTAACAGATAACGGTTTTGTATTTATAAGGGATTTATGACATTTTTATCTCTTTCTCAACCAAATAAAGCTAAGAAGATGCCCTTACTTATTATTATTTAATATAACCTCTGTTGATTTATTCTTCTTCACTCATTCTTCGAATTAACTCATTACTGTCTATGTATTTAAGCATATAATACGTACCTTCAATAGCTTTTAATGAATGTTGTTTTATTGTCTATTTTTTCAGGTCTTTGATCTAATTCCGACTATGAAACATTGCTTTAGGACTTTATGATTCTTATCGAAACCGGTACACTTATCATCACACTAACACTTTGTACCTTTTATCTATCCTGTTTATTTATATAATCTATTTCATTGCAATCATTGTCTTACAAACTCCTTTGATTAGTTTAATATTTCCATAGGTTCACCCAACTATCACTGTACCTTTAAATAAGAACAATATTGTTCGCTTATATGTGTTGTTTTAGTTTTCTGGGTCCACTAATTCAGAGTAATCCATGTAGGTTTTGATATTCAAATTTAATAAACTTAACAGGATCAAACTTCCCTCTACTAACACTATTGATATTAAGTTTGATACAACTAGAGCCTACTGTTGTTGCACTTTTTAACATTTGATGAAACATCCTCCACCAACCTCATTTAACTACTGAGTATGGATAACATCTTTCTGCATAATTACTTTTCTTCATGAGATCTTTTACAATCTTTATGAAGTTTATTGATTATGACTGATCGGCTCTATAAATTATTTAAATTTATCTCGTGCCTCAAAGTCATTACGCTGGGCTGTTTAGGCTGGGAATCGTTGACTTGTTGAACAGTATCGTTCAGTTTTTCTTATCACCAATGTTACCAATTTGAAGTGATTAGATCAAATTAACACATTTGATCTTATCGATTATCAAATTGAACATACGTCGCTATACATCATACTTTAAGATGAAAGAACAGAAAAGAGACTTTTTCACAAATTAAAAGATTTATAGATGATAATTTGGTCATATGTTTAGAGAGAATAATGATTAACTGGAATGGTATTTGAAACAAGTTATCAAATGATATATTTTCACATTCATAGTCGACTTTCTTACGTCTGTCATCACTCGTGGAGCAGCATGAAGTACCTATGAGGATTCTCCGTCGAACAAATAAATTCTTTATCAAAGCAAAATTCTATATTATTTCTAGAAAATCAAATGATTATATATGCAGCATACCTATAATTCCAATGATGTAGTATTCTGTATTTAATTACTACTTAAATATTGTTTAGTTTTTAATTTTATGTTTGTTCATTCACTGTATCGCCTAATTATAGTCATACTATAGAATCAAGGGGTGAAATGAATAAGCTTAAATAAACAAACAAATAAATAAATAATTATTAACTTTGTTTTGCTAAACGGAACCCATTATCATTGATCATTTACAATCTGACTTATTTATATAAATGAAATATATAGTTAGTATTGTTATATTGTATGAACTTGAAAGTACTCATCAATTGTCCAACAATTATAATATATATAGTATCTACTATATTATCAAATTATGATTGAAATAATATAAGATAGGGAAAGATATATTTATTTAAATAAATTGCACTGATCCTTATCTTTGATCTTCACAGTTCAATGTTTATGTTGATAGCCTAAAGAAATTGTATAAAGTAAGTTTATTTTTAAGTTCCAAAATGAAATTAATTTAATAACTTCATTTTGTTTAAATTCATTTTGTACTGGGTTCGAGTCTTAGAATGGACATCAACTCTGGGATGAAGGTACATCTAGCTGGCGAATCTAAAATAGGACGAAACGCGTATCCTGGATTCTATTGCTAGCTACTATTCATCTTTGCTTATAATGTATTTTATTTAGTTAGAATTTATGTATCCATAAAATATTGCAACTTTACGTGCTATATACCTAATGAAGTTAATGCGAAATTTCTAGTTGTCTGACCTATCATTATGATGTGATCTTTTATATTCACCTTTAATGATACTTTCTTTTTATATACCAGTTGATCATATATCAAAATTTTCATTGTTTATTTTCGATTCTCTTATATGATCATGGTAAAAATAAAAGTAAATGAAAATAATCTACTTAAACTAATAGTTTATTTTACATTAAAGTTTGTTTTACTTTTAAATTATCAAATTTACTCAATAGTGAAATTTGTAAAACTGCCTATTAAATAAACATTAATTATCAGTAGGAAGGAAAGTCGTCTAAGTCTTCGTTATGGAGGATAATCAAATTGATAAATAATATCTGTTTGTAGTGAACATGATCACGAGTGGGGACAGTTGAATGTATTCGACCTGAAATTACAGAGCATCTTAATAAAATCTGTGAACCATATAGTAAATCGTTAATTTGCAAAATATCAATCTATCATCTCAAACTTGACTGTTCCTATTGCAACCATCAATCCATTGTCTCAAATTTTATTGTTCATCCGTTTTCATACCGATTGTGTTCCGTTTCCTTTCTTTTTTCATCGACTTTCTACTGAAATCCATTCTATGCCTGACTACCGTTATATACAACTTGTGTGAATATAAGTAACTCACAAGCACAGTTAATACGAACTTATTTTGTAATATTTGTTAACGGTATCGTGTATATGACTTAAAGACTTAAATGAAATGTAAATGATAAGGTGTCTTTTCAACAGGCTTGATCGCATTTGTACAAATGATGCCATTGATAATGATGTTAAGTTGTTAAACAAAACATTAATAGAAAATGGTTACCCCCTGAAATTCATAAATAAATAGATGGAAAGTCCACGGTACAGTGAGACCTATTGTAGCCTTGGTGGAGAAAAAGCCTGTCTACATCACCTTACCATTCAGAGGTGATTCAAATAGTCTGTTATTGAAACAAAGACTTAAATCAGTCATCAGCAAAACGTACTGCGCAGCAAAGGTCATTATCAAAGAAAGAACAAGGTGCATGTTTCATCCAAAACCTAAAAGACATGAAAACGATTGTGTCACATCCCACTGTGTTTACCAATTTAAATGTGTGTGTGGTCACGTACATAGGGAGGAGCAATCGTAATCTTAACATTAGGGTGAGTGAACATTTACCCAAATGGCTGCAAAAACAAATACAATCAAGTGACTCAATAAGAGCAGAGGATAAACATCCATCATCCTCTATTGCTGCAGTAGGGAAAACCAAGGTCCTCAAACACAACACAGAGAACAGCAGTCCAGTCACTCTTGATGGCGAAACTCTGGAAGATGTGGAATCCTTCACATACCTGGCAAGCATCGTCGATAAACAAGGAGGTTCAAATGCAGACGTAAAGGCTAGGGTTGGTAAAGCAAGGACAGCATTCCTTCAACTGAAGAACATATGGAACTCAAAACAACTTTCAACCAATATCAAAGTCAGAATCTTTAATACGAACGTCAAGGCAGTTCTACTGTACGGAGCTGAAACTTGGAGAACTACAACAACCACCATCAAGAAGGTACAAGTATTTATCAATAGCTGTCTACGCAAGATACTCAACATCCATTGGCCGGATACTATCAGCAACAGCCTTTTGTGGGAGAGAACCAATCAGCTTCCAGCTGAAGAGGAAATTAGGAAAAGACGATGGAAATGGATAGGACATACATTGAGGAAATCATCAAACTGCATTACGAGACAAGCGCTAACTTGGAATCCTGAAGGGAAGAGGAAAAGAGGAAGGTCAAAGAACACATTACGTCGGGAAATAGAAGCGGATATGAAAGGGATGAATAAGAACTGGAAAGAGCTGTAAAGGATTGCCCAGGACAGGGTTGGATGGAGAATGCTGGTGAGCGGCCTATGATCCTTCACGAGGAGTAACAGGCGAAAGTAAAGTAAGTAAATCCTCTATTGCTAAACATATAATTGAAACAGGGCACAAGATTGATCTAAACTCGGCTTTTGTGGTATTATATAAAATTGTACAAGGGTGTATACTAAGGTTTATTGAAGCCTTAGCCATACGAAAATTCAAACCCCCTTTGTGTATTCAAAAACAGTTTGTTCTTACCTTAAACCTACCCTGGTAATATTGACTTATTATCCAGAGTGATTAGGTTTTGAATTGTGTTCAGATTATTATTATTATCCTTATCTCCTCTTACCTCATTTCCAGTCTCGTTGACCTTTTATTTTTATATATAAATGCTCTTAACAAGTATATGTGTGATCAGATTGTTCGAAATGTATTGCGCTAATATATCACATAGTTCTGATAATCTCCGCCTTCTTATTACATTATCGAAATGTAATTGAACAATTAAACAATAAGCCAGCATAATCGGTTTTCAGTTAGTAACATGTATATATACAAAATTTCGAATATAATATTAGTCTAATGGTAGACTTGTGTTTTACAGGTCATTTATCAATAAATTAGAACCTTGTTGTTAGAGTTTAATTACTTCTATTCCCATACCAAGTTATTTGTTATTATAATTAGAAACAAAGAATTATTACTCTACATTATTATACTAATTTAGAAGTAGTTCTTGTGATTTATTTAACATATGTTGCCTTAAGTACTTTACACTAACATCTACAATTGACTTTCTTAACAATAACGAATACATAATTTTAAATTAAACATCCAATATACAATTGTTTAACTCTTTATAATAAACACTAAGACAATTGCTAATACCATTGTACAAGATGACTTAAACATGGTTTTTCATAATAGAAAATAAACAATGAACTAATTTTGAATTCAGTCATAGATAACATGATAATATGTGACATAATAGTTTAAGTGATATGCTCTACCTATAACGTAATTAACAAACAACTTATGAAACTTTTCAATTATATCAATGAGGTTAGTAACTACGATTATATTATCCATGTGCTTAGACAATAAAATTACTTTAAAATGATCAATAATTAGTTATATAATGAAAAGACATTCATCGTTTAATTGTTTAACTAAAAATAACTGTTTCATATATTTATTTATTTGATCACATAAATATTGATACAAAGGGGTACCGAATATATATGAGCCATACAAGTCACTTAATTTGTGTGTGAGCTATTATAATGCCCGGGTGCTCAAACCGAAGTAGGTGGTTTTCTTAAGTGGCAATACCCGGAACTTTTGATCTGAAGGTCTGATTCACAAGGTAGTGGAAAAACATAAGGAGATGCAGTTCTATGGTAGTCAGTAACCGACGATTGGTTCATACACCATTTATTCCTTCAGGATCCTGGAGTCCATATTCATTATTGGTCTTGCAACTTTCCTAGATGGATCCTCCATATCCATATATATATGATTATTTGTTGTACAAAAAGTATTTTGGGAACATAGTTATTTTTAAATACATTATCAGAATGTATCGTCATAAACACAGCATAAACACCATATATTTCAATAGAAGTTTTTTAAAATCTAAATATCGTCTATGTAGAATTTGATATAGTTAATGTAAAGAAGTTTTGTTTGAAAGTTAACTAAGAATATCAATCGTAAGTTTCAACATTCTATTCTTTGAATACTTGTAGAGAAGAACATGTCTAGATTCTCCAAAAAAACAATTAGCAACTGAAAATTTTCAAAAATAATCTTCAAATAATAAATTTTTTTAATTGACATGACCAAAGCAATTTTAAGTAGTAACTTGGAGGGTTCAATGAAAAGCCAGTCAAAAGAACTGAATAATTATTTGAATTATCTATTTAGATGATCAATGTCACAGGGAGTCATTTTGACGGAGTTTTATTCTCTGATCTGGATGGTTTAATCGTGGAGTTTTCATTGTTCTTCTGAACGACATCATCAGCTCAAATTTCAGATAGAAATCAATATTATTTTTATTGAGAAGTTATCAACTAAAACTCGACAGCTAATTTCATATTGTGATTAAAATAACCTCAACAACAAAAACAAATACTGAACAGCTTATTCACCTCGTCTGATAACATTTTAAGGTAAGAAAAAACACAACAATAACAACAACAGAATCTGTTTGTTTGAATGTCAAATAGTTTTGCTTACTTTTAATCTAATGGTAGGTTTTAAGGATCTGAAAAATGGATATACTAACTACGTGTATTTTCTTTACTCATAAACTATTGAAACGTGAATAATACTGGTTATATTTAAGAAAAAAAAAGTACTTGGACAATAAATTAAATTTGTATATTTACATTAGATTGTCTTATGTAAATAAAGTTTATATTGTATAGATAAGAATATTTACTAAATGATTTTCTCACCTACTATTTTTACATTTGTAAGTGTTTAAAACTTAGTTCATTTTCGTTTTATACATGTATGAGAAACATGAAACATGATGGTTTAGCTTCAGTTGACTCATGATCTCAACTATTAAAATTACTAAAATCTCCACAAAACCTCTTTTGATACGAATTGATATATGCCCATTAGTGACTGGCTTTAAGAGGTATTTCCTGGAGTTCTGGTGAAAAGTCGTGACCAGTTGAGTTCAACCACGTCTGTTGTGAGATATCAGCTCACTGAAGACAATGGTGTACGGTGGCGCAATTTCATGGATTGGTTGAAGTTAGACATTAACACTGTTGGATGCCGACCGGCTCAGTGTTCTAGAGGTTAAGCGCTCACGCGTGAGACTGATAGGTCTTGAGTTCGAATCCCGTGGGAGGTAGGATCGTGGATGAGCACTGCTTAGAAGCCCTACAATAGAACGAAACAGTTGTTCAGTGCTTCCAGGTTTTCAATGGTGGTCTAGCTTCAATTGACTCATGATCTCAACTACTGAACATAAATAAAGAGATAAAACTGTTATTGAATGCCACTTATTAGAAATACATAAGTAAATGTGATTATCAAACTGTCAGATCTATATTCACGATGGAAATGAGTGGGTAAAATGTTAAATCAAGTTTTACTATTCTGTTAATTTTGCTCGAACAGAAAGCCATTATTTAAAAAAGTACTGTATTATCAGTAGTATGTCATTTCTAATGTACTAAACCTTGAATATTAAAACTGTCATTAATCAATCTTATACAGCCAACCTCCTGTTGTTGGTTGAAATCCGTTATCCTGAGCATTTGGTCTGCAAATAATTTATTTTAAGAAAGTTGATCTATACAGTTAATGTCTGACACCATGAAATTGTGATATTTGTGAGGTTTTGTGTGGGCAAGCCTCTTCTATATGCAGATGATCTTAAAGTAGTATATTCATTTTCTCCACATGAGCTGAAAAATTTGCAAAATTGCATCGGCATGGAGCTTGACATGGTAGCACAGTGGTGCTTAAAATGGCAGCTGGAGCTTAGTACGGCTAAATGTGGATGGATATGCTTCAGCGATACGTCATTCAACGTAAATCTTACCATAAACGGTGAAATGTTGTCTAGGTTAAATACAGTAGTAGACTTAGGACTTAAGTACTATTACGACTTGTTGTTTACAGAACAGATATTGAAACAGACCTCCAAGTCCCAACGTCTTGTAGGTTACATAATTCGGTACCTCTATAACAACGAATCACGTGTTTTAATGTACAAAGTTTGTGTTCGATCACTTCTAGAATACTGCAGGTTTATCCTTAGCAATGAGCGCATAAACGGTAAATTAAGGCCGGAATCAGTACAAAGACGATTTACACTTCATATTCTTGGAACTTATTGTACCTTAACTTATAATTCTAGATGTAACAAACTTGGAAGAGAAGATTCAAACTAAATCTTATCTTTTTCTTCAAACTATTTATTTTATTTTAACACATAGATATCGGTACAAGAAGGCACCAAATACATATGCGCCACACAGATCTCATTTGATATGTGTGAGGGCTGTAATACTGCCCGGGTGCCCAAACCGAAGCTCAAACTACTTAATAAACTATCCTTTACATCTAATCACATGATTCAATATGCAGAAACTTCTCATTATGACATCCGTAATTCCTTGTCACTAGTGAAACAAACTTATTCTAAATCATCTCTATATGCATTACTTTACCTGTAAATTTTCTAGACTCTGGAATAACGTACCACAATCCATCGTACGATAAAATCACTCCCATTATTTGTTCGCTGCATCGATGCATATTCCTCCTCTGAAAATGCATTGAATGTTCTAACACCTGTAACTGTATCTCATTCCACAAGTGATATTATAGGAACTTTAAATGTTTAGCCATTTTTATCAGCAAAATTCCCTAAGTAAAACCACCTACTTTATGTTAAACCGTCCCTAGCAACTTTAACTAATTTGAATAATATCTGACATCAACAGTATATCACTGTGTCACATGACGCATGCATTTTGGTAGACCTGAGTGACATATTTTGGTAATTACTGCTTTGTTGTTCCGTGCTCTCTGTTTTCGCTTTAACTTTTTAGTTGTAGATAACTATCATTAATTCGATCTGACACAGGAAATGACCTTAATTACTCCGTTCATAAATCAACAGGCTGTCCATTTAAGAAAAATTAAAAGTTATCGGCTAATACATTGGATCGCTGTAATACATGTACTACCTAAACAATTACTGAACCAATATACTTAAAACTATCTTCTATCACATGTCTGTTCTCTATATCTAATGTTACTATTTATATCAAATTGATTATGCCTGTAAACTGGCGTGAATTCTGTAATTATTATTTTGGTTGGGTTTGTTTGCTATAAATGGTCAGAATGTCTATGTGAATAGAAGTTATTTAATTTAATAGTTATGATAATAAATATAAAGATGCTGAATATTCCAAAGCACATGACCACTGTCAACATGTTTGAATGTAAAGAAATGTTAATTACGTGTCACTGAAGTGATTTTCTCTGATAGCTGGCACAATTCTTCCAATTATAGTGCTAATAACATAAGCTGATCTTTAATATTTCCAAAAGATTCAATCAAATATCATAATTTGCGGTATCGATATCTTCCTCCTCGGGTGATAAAATTTTCAATGATATTTAAAAGTCTGAAAATTTATAAATAATAGTATGCTCAAAATTGTTTGCAATGGATCAGGTGCATCCACTCTATGTGTTCTCTCAAACTCTAATCTTCTGAATTCTTCATGTCCTTTATTTCCTTCCACATCTATTTCCCTGGATTATACTCCTTAAATAACATCATCAAACCCTAATGTTCCCTATCACTACTTATACTTTCACTACCTCTATCACTACGGGATTTGAATCGATAACTGAATCTCTGTGCTAATTTGGTATGGCAACTCGAACTGATGTACACACATACGAAGTTCCACGTTGTTACTGACTGACTGACTTATAAATAATAGTATAGGAGGATTGTGTAAAACATTAAGATTTTTGTAATGTACATCACGGGCCAACCATTCCAAAAGAAATTAAAAGTTTCTGAAGATCCCATATACCAGCAAACAGTATCTTCTTAACGATGACTAATTTGAAAGATCACTGCAGGATTTTTAGTGAATAGTCGTGATCAATAAAGTGAGTAAACGAAGCACATATTTATCAGTAACATTCAATGATGATAAGATAATAAAAGCAATTTGCCGAAGTTAAAAATGCCGACTAAGTAGTCTAACAGCAAAACGTTCATCGCTAAATTTGAATGTTCTGAGTTTGATCTTTGGTGTTGTCTTGTTTGTGTATTTCTGAGAAGTC
Source organism: Schistosoma spindalis (assembly GCA_946903255.1). Taxonomy (NCBI): domain Eukaryota; kingdom Metazoa; phylum Platyhelminthes; class Trematoda; order Strigeidida; family Schistosomatidae; genus Schistosoma; species Schistosoma spindalis. Next base: position 10,290,377 of record OX336424.1, read on the forward strand.
TCGCACTGAAATAAGGCAGTGGTCTGAGGTTTTCTGGTTTCCTCTGATTGTTTAATCAACTTTATTCAGTATTGTGAATTACAAAATTACTCATTATATATATATATATATATATATATATATATATATATATATATATATATATATATAACACTTGACTGACTGAAAAAAGTACAGTTAAATTTTGAACACAATCGGTACAATTAAACTATGTAAATGGTTGTTTATGAGGTACAGCCATAAATACTGATACAGAGTACAAACAGTTTATTTTATCTTTGATCCTAACGGTAGCATTCTATTATGATAAAATTTGATGTTTCAGAGCACAGATAAATGACATTTAACTCTATAAAAAAAATACGATTACAATACCTGAAAACAATATTCTTTAGTTACGACCTACAGGGTTTCTCTTTCCCCTTGTCAAAAAGAAAGAAATTCCTCAATTTTTTAAACCAAAATAAACATTGTAATTTTTAAACTTTAGTTATCATGTGACTAATTTCAGACAGCTGTAACATTTTCCCAAGGATTTCATTCCAAAAAAAAAAACACAATGGGAAGTTGTTTCAACTGATCTGTAGGGATTCAAATTTACAAAGAAATAAATCAATCAAAAGCTTTCCCTTTGTTTTAAGCTACTTTAAAACCGAATAACACAAAATTCAAACAAGAATTAGATCTAAATCGAAACTCGATGAAAAAAGGTTTCTTTCTTCTCACTCATTATTGAATCAGTGAACTTATCTTTCGGGGTTACGAACGTTCACTCATTGTAAGTAACTAAAATGTTTATTGTAGAAAGAATATGTCTAGCAATTTTGCTGTTGTGTAAAGTTAATTTACTAAAACATATAGGAGGATTCATCAATTTTTGAAATATGAAAAAAGTATATAAGAAATTCTAAACATAACATCAATTAGAATTTTCGATAAAGACGTTGACGCAATTCTATTGTATGTTTTGAAATTTAGAAAACTACAACAACCATAATCAAAAAAGGGTACAGTTATCTATGCAAGAAACTCAATGTCTATTAACCTGATACCATTAGCAACAATCGACTGTGACAGTGAATAAACCGACTTCTAGCTGAATAGGAAATGAGCAAACAATGCTGGAGGTAGGTAGAGCATACATTGAGGAAATCATCAAACTCTATCACGATGGAAGGCCTAACGTGGAATCCTGTAGAAAAAGAGAAAGAGAAAGACATGCGAACATATTGCGTCAGAATTGGAGGCGGATATGAGAGGAATGAATAGCAACTGGGAACAACCGGGATAGAGAGACAAGGACAGGGTCGGTTAGAGAATCTGGGTTGGCGAACCTTAGGAGGGGTAACAGGCGTAAGTAAGCATGTAAGTAACGCCATTCTTAAAATAATTAGTTAATGAAAAATGAATAAAAATGAATGAATTCATCTATATATTCTCCTACAAGATCAAAAAGGTACAAAAATTTATAAAAAGTTGATCACGCAAGATGCTTAATATACGTTGATCGGATATCATCAGCAACAACCTACTTTTGGAGTGGACAAACCAGCTTCCAGCTGAATAAAAAATATAGAAAAGACATTCAAAGTAGATTGGACAAACATTGAGGAAATCAAATTGCATCACGAGACAGGCCCTAACTTGGAATCGTGAAGGGAAACGGAAAAGAGGAAGACCGAAGAATACATTAAGTCCGGAATCGGAATCAGACATGAAAAGAATGAATAGTAATTGGAAAGAACTGGAAAGGATTGCCCAGAACAGGGTTGAATGTAGAGTGATCGTGGCAGGCCTATGCTCCTCCATGAGGGATAACAGGCTTAACTAAGTAAGTATTCTCTTACGACCGTTGTTTTTACCTTATTTAGATTTGTAAATTTGTTGTACTGAACAATGTCCTCATTTTGTTTGAGATGATGTAATCTGTTAATCGGAAACCAATTATTTTTACACAATTTATCAACTCACTAAAGTTAAACAAAACAGGAACGAAAAGATTTTCTGAAAAAAGATAAATTCATCTCAACATAGTGCACTCATTATCGAGTCATCTAGACTAGTGGCCAAATTTCAACTTGGTCGATAGCATTCAATCTGCACTGAGAAGGACTTGACACACATGACATTCATCATTTACATGGCTTAGCTAAAATTCATAGGTTAAACATTCTTTTATGACTAGTTTTATCACTGTGTTGATCACTTAAACACAACCTGACTAAATAGCTGACAATAGTGCTGGATTTTATTCGAAAGCGTAAGTATAAGTATTCTCCAAATAATTTTATTTTTGAATTTTTTCATTATTTAGATGAGATCAATATCCAGAGAAAGTCAATCTACTCATTCAACGTGAATTCCTTGTTCATAAATGTATCTTTAAAAATGACTTATGATATTCTATCTGGCCATATATCTTTGAATAACCTTACAGTACATGTTCCTTTAAAAATTCTTAATGATTTGTTATTATTATTATGCACTGACAAAGTCCTGTTTACATTTGAAAGTGAATATTTTCGCTAGATCGATGGGGTTGATATGGGTAGTCAGTTAGTACCATCATTAACTGATGTGTTTATGGCACATGTTGAAAATCTAGCTGAAGATCCAATCAAAAGCATCTCTTATAAGAGATATATAGATAACATCTTAGTTATAGATGAAAGAAAGGAGGATATGAATTGTTTATTGAATAAACTTAACACTATAAAACCATATCGATCTTTCATGTGAAAAGGAAAAGAACAATTAGCTTTCTTTCTTAGACGTACTTATAAGTAGAAGGAAAAGTGGTTCAATCAAACAGTCCATTTTTAGGAGGTCAACTTGAACAGGCCAGTACCTTAGTTATCATGGTTATTGCTCAGTTCAACACAAACAGGGTTTGATAAAGGGCATATTTAATAGGATTGATCATATTTGAGCAAACGATGCTATTGATAACGACGTAAGGTTGTTGAACAAAACATTAATGGAAAATGGTTATCCTCTAAAATTCATAAATCGATGGAAAGGTCACAATATAGTGAGATATACTACATCTTTAAGACACAAAATGCCTGTCTACGTCACTCTACCGTTCAGACGTGAATCAAATAGCGTTTTATTAAATGAGTTATTTTCAAAACGTATCACACAGAAAAAGTTATTATCAGAAAAAAAGAAGACCAATACTTCATCCCAAACACAAAAAGCATGAAAATGTTCGCGTTACATCCTACTGTGTTTACTAATTTAAATGTATATGGTCACATATACATAGGGAAGAGTGATTGTGATTTCCAAATTAGGGTGTCTGAATATGTATCTAAATAGTTGCAAAAAACACTAAAATCAAATGATCCGATAAGCGTAGATGATAAATATCCACCGTCCTGTATCGCCAAACTCATAATTGAAACACGTCATATGATTGATCTTAACTCGGTGTATACTATGGTTTAGTGAAGATTTGCCCTCACGGAAATTCAAACCTTCTTTATGTGTTCAAAACACTTTAAACTTACCCCGATAATACTATTTTATTATCCAGAGTGGTGAGTTTCGGCTTATTTTTCACATTATTAACTTTTTTATTTTTTGCTTCCTTTTACCCTCCATTTGTTTAGCTGACCTTTTATTTTTGTGTATGTGTCCTTAACAAGTATTTGTGTGATCAGATTGTTCAAGATGTACTGCGTTAATATATCACATAATTCTGACAATCTTAATCTTCTTACACTTCATACACCATACAGATTTATCAAAAGGATTATTACTTTAATAATGATTAATTAATTGTCCAATAAAATTAGAACCAAAACGAGATTAAAATACAACCATCAATAGGATCGTATAAGGTATGAAACGTTCTTTGTTTACAATTGTAACAACTATGGCAAATATAGGCTTATCACAGTTTTGTTTTGAATACACAGTCGAGGTTGAGAATGTCTGTTAATAACTGCTTCTGAGGAATAAAACAGAGTGAAACAATCATAATATTTTATTTCATATCTTAAATAGAACTAGGCAACTGACAGACATATGATAAAGTTATCTTAAAATGATACCCCCCCTTAACACTTTTCTGAAAGTGGATACTAGTAACAAGTAACTGTTTATAAATAAAAACGTTCGTCTAAATTTTAGCGAATAGTTTTACAATATTTGGGCGCCCAGTTAATGTGAGACATTAAAGAGGAAGAATGTATTTGTAAAATCTCAGTGAAAGAATTTGAAGTAAATCCAACGTTTTGGCCTGACAATCTTGTCCAAGTTTTTTTAAAAATTTCTCACATCACTTACGTATACATGCAATCTGTTATCTTAGCACTTTTCATTTCACACCACATGTCTTTTACACACTTATGTAAATACCTACTTTAAACATTGTTCACGTTGATTGGATGACTTATTCAGTATACAGTAAACCTGAGAACTATGTATCTATTTATATTCGATAATTTTGTTGTTTGATTATATTTTCCTTGAAAAATCTTAGACCAGATTGCCAGGCGAAACGTTGGATCTAATTCAAATTCTTTCGATGAGATTTTACAAATACATTTTTCCTCTTTAAATAACCTTTCATGTCTAAATGATAATTTCTTTCATATGGAAATCTTTTTATAATTTGAAATAGTCGTCTTAACTACAAAAATTTCTAGAAACGATATATCGAACAACTAACTGATATTATCATTGATTATATTGTAAACAGGTCGAATACATTTTGAATTTCCCTCTTATCTCACTTTCATTATTGATTTATTATGAGATGAGATTTTGTTTCTAGTTATATTTAAATTAAAAGTAAATATAGTAGATTCGTTGATTGGAATGTCATAAAATATTTCAATAATAATGTATTTGAATTAATAACTGAAATGATTTCCACCTACACTAATCAACATTTAATTATTCATATACACTATTTATTTAGTTGTTATATATAATACGATCTGATGGTAATAATATAGAAACGGTTTCAACATACTGTAACTAAACGTAAATTATCTAAAATCACTTTAATGATGCTTGTCCCTTCTGATTCATGTGCTACCTTGCATTGTTGCTTAAACTATATTTCTTGTCTGTATGATAATTATGTAAAATTTATAATTTTAAACAGTGACAAAACTTTAATTTCTCATAAAAATTCTACATAGATAGTTTTTAGGAGACGAAATTTAATGATGATGATGATGATGATGATGATGATGATGAAGTTTCTATATATTGACTAGATTTCAAGAACCTCCAGGGATGTTATAAACGATTGAATCGAGAATTGGATAAATGCATCATTACAAATTTATGTTCATATATATGAATGTGAATAGTTTCAATTTTATTTCTGTCTAACAAATCTAGGCCACCCCAGTTTTTTTGTTTTTTTTGCTGTCAACCTTTATTTGCTGTAAGAACAAAAATAACTCAAGTTTAATTATGTTTGATCAGTTACTTAGGTATTTTCATCCGATGTTACTTGATAGCTTTATAGTTATCTTTCCCTTAAGGGAATTCTTTCTTTCTAATTCTTCATACCATTAAGCTAAGTAGGATGTAAGTATATTTATTTTTAAATATATTTTTATAGCTATGGATTTTATTGTAGAAATTTATCTGAGCAATAAAACATCGGAGACAAGTATTATAATATTGTTCTTAGAGTTTCAGGCAAAAATGTCACCTTTATTTCTAATGGAATTATGTAATCAATACCATGTTATTATGAGTTGAAATCGAAAATATAGAATTTAACTATCAATTAGTTATTCACCTTATTAAAATGAACTAAATCATCCATGTAATATTCCCTCGTATATGGATAGGACGGAAATATTTCATAATTTGTAAATAAGCTTTGTTACTTTATCATGAATAGTTAACAAAATTAATTAATGAAACTTAATTTTCAACGAGTTTATCAAGATGTCAGAAGGGGCTTGGTGGAGATTGTAATAATTTCAACAGTTGAGATCATGAGTCAGTTGAAGCTAGACCACCATGGAAAACCTAGAAGGACTGAACGGTTGTTTCGTTCTATTGTAGAACTCCTTCCTGCTTTTCGGTATTCGAATTCAGGACATATCAGTCTCGTACACCAGTGCTTGACAACTAGGCCACTGAGACTGCCGGGATTCAACGGTGTTAATGACTAACTTTAACTAATCCACGAAATTGAATGACACATCCATAATTGTCTTCAATGAGTTACTATCTGACAACAGACCTAGTTGAACTCCACTGTTCACTGCATCTCATTAGAACTTCTGGATATACCTCTTAAATCCAGTCACTCGTGAGCACATATTGATCCCTATCAGAAAGGGTCAGTTGTGAGGTAGTAACTCACTGATGACAGTGGTGGATGTGTCGCTCAATTTCGCGGATTAGTTGAAGTAAGATATTAACACCGTTGGATTCCGACAGTTTCATTGATCTAGAGGTTAAGCGTTCAAGCGCGACACTTATAGGTCCCTGGTTTGAATCTTACGATGCGAGATCGTGGATGTGTAATTCTGAAGAGTTCCACAATAGAACGAAACGGCCGTCCAGTGCTTCCATGTTTTTTATGGTGGTCTAGCTTCAATTGACTCATGGTCTCAACTATTGAAATTATCAAGATATATTGAAATCAAATGTAATTCAATAAAATTTTATGAGAACATTAGTAACTTGGTTAGTTAATATACATAACTTACAATTATTACAGATTAAACTACATTCTTTCATTCGTATATGGTCCATGATATTTAAGACTAATATCTTCAAAAAGAAAGATCCTAATGATTGGGTTATTGTATGACATTACCATTTTTCTTTTTGTCTATTCAAGTATCTAAATAAAAACACTGATAGAATATTTCATTATTATGTTTATTAAAAATACGTGATCTATCACCATATATTCATTGTAATATTATAGTTTGGTTAATTGAATTCTCAATAGAACTTGTTCCCTATTTGAGTATTAATAGAGAACAAAGCAGAAAAGGAAGCCAAAAGAAACATGAATAATATACTATTTATTCCGAAAATAAATAATAATATGTAACTTATTAACTTAAATAAAAGGAATTAATACGATATGTCCCATGTTATCAGACAAGAGTTATAACCCAGCATTACAAGTAAATTGTGAATCATTGATAGGCCGTTAGAAAAGTAACAAAACAAATTAAACTAGACAAACATATCTGATTGCCAAACAATTGCACTCCTACATTACCTGACTGATATTCATACAATTAGTAATCAGTGTTATGTGTGTTGCACTAAACCTGTTGATAAATGTGTCACCTATTACTTTAACCAAAGATTATGGTTTCAATATTAACATTTTGAACTGTTTAGTGTTCTTTTATCATTTATAGTAAATTATATGACATTCTGAACAAATTATACACACTGAATGGGTTCAATTTTTAGATATCCATTCGAAATATCAGTTGATAAATGAATACATAATATAACTACACAACTTGAAATATAAAAAGGTCTATCAGTAGATTTAGCAGTATACAATGAAACAAACAAATATTTGAGATGATAAGTCATAGGTCAGTGATGCATTAGTTCTAAGATTAATTTACTTTGACAGGTCATAGAGTTTCTTGTTAAAAGATAATAATAATTCATTTCTGCAGCCAAAATCATGATAACATTTTTCTAATTCATGTTTCTACATTGACCGACAACATTATTTAATTGGTTGTTTACATTTTTGTTTTGCTGATATAACTGTCATATAGATATGATTAGTTGTTGTATAATCAAAGTTGTCTTACTATAAAGTTTGTCTTCTTTAATAGTAATCTTCTCTTCATTTCTTGATCTCTCGTAGTCTTTTATCGAGTTGAGAGTAAATGCTGAATTTCTGAGGATCAGTCATCTGATCTATCAAGTTATCATTAGATTTTAATCTTTCGTAACTAGAAACTAGTACACATTAAAATGAGAGCATAATCAATTCATTTCAAGTGAATTGACGTTATAAATATTGATATTAATCAAAGAAAAATACTTATAAAAGGAATTAAACTACAGTTTTATTCTAAGAACTCGGTTTCCTAAACGCACTTGTTTGGATCTTCAACATTTAAACTAATAAATGAATGTAAATGAACAATGTTTTGTATCATGGTACAATGTTGAATAGTGAAGATATCATAAAATGATTAGAGTTTACAGACCCTGGCTTACTAATGCTTGGTATCAATAATGCGGTTAAGCTGTTAGAAATCACAACACAAGTAATATATAACTTTATTCAATGATATTGATCTAATACAAAAAAATCAAATATTTTAGACATTATATTGCTTGAACATAGGCATTCATTCATTCAGAGATCATCTACCAATTTCATATTAATGCGTAAACATCTTTCAAATGCAACATTACCCACAATTAGATGAGCAAATGCAATTTCATTGAAAGAGATAAATGATACAAATGTTGAGAAGAAAATCTGGATATTTGACATGGCGGACTGATTGAATATTTGGAATACCTGTTCTTGTCATCCGGATATTTCAACAATTTATCTGTTTTCTTGTTTGTTTTAACACATCATTATACCTATTGGTCGCATAACTTATTCAGAGACATCGTGGTTGTCGACAATATTTATCGAAAAGAATAAACATTATTCAGATGTAGATTCCTGAACTGCTAACATTTAACTGGCAATCACTCAATATACTATCGTCAGGATCGATCGAGAAATAAGAAAAACAAACTTGGTTGAATTACTTTCTGCTGAGAATTGTATATTGTACCAACTATATAATATTGAATAAAGCCACTAATAATAATAATAATAAATAAATAAATAAGTGAAGTCCAAGTAAAGTGAGTCATTACACATTTAGTAAATAGAAAGTGGTACATTTTTCCAGGAAAAATTCTCTTCTACAAAACTTTCTATCTTATGAAGATAATAAATAATCATTGATTCGAATGTTTACTGAAGCTTAAATTATAAGTTATATATATAGTTGTCTTTCGTTGTCTTGTACCAAAATAAGGGGGGAATTAACCAATGATATGATAATTAAGCGAAATAAAGTTTTTGGAAACTTGACAGCGAAAAATGAGGTATCGAAGTTAGTCAAGTGTGTAATATACATATATATAAAAAACACTTCAGACAGTTAATTTCTTAGACAAATGTAATTTCACGCTCCATCAAGTTATTCGTGTAATTTTTTTCTTGAAAGTATTTAAGATATTTTTCTCATAGAATTATAAGCTTTTAACTTTGGAAAAACTGTCTAACTAATGAGATATCAAATAAAAGATTTTGGAATTTTAAATGATAAAACTATAATTTATGAATAAGCTTTGAGCAACGCTAGACTAACCTTGTGAGTGTCCACCTAATAACTAGAACCAAATAAGGGTTATAAACCAGTGTAAGAAATTAGAATAATGATTTATTGTTGATGGGTAAGGTTAGAAATTAAATTTTAGATTTTCATCACGAACTTATATCACTTATAATGCCAAAACTGTATTTATCCAAATGGATGATCTGTTATCTTTTACGTGATTGGTTCGTCCATAAATTATAGTCTCGCTTTTTAAATTTCATTAATTTTGGTTACTATATACAATTTTATTTTATCAATGTCAACTTTAGAAATGGATTGATTCACAATAGCCATCTATTCGTTTAAAATTTGGTCTGTTCTTCGTTGAAAGCATAAAACAACTAACATTTTTATGAAAATAAAAAAGTACAAACCTCTAAAACTAACGCAGTTTACAGTAGAAAAGTATTTTAAACCGTTAATTACTGATCACTGGTTTAATACCATACTGTGCAAACTGATAAAACAATAGCATGTTGTTTACAAATTTAATATTCCATCTGTAGGTCTAGGGTTAAAACATAGACCAAACTATTTCAGTTTCCTAAAAGTATATATATATATATATATATATATATATATATATATATATATATATATAAGATATACGTTTAACAAACTAAATGACTTTGGTTGGCTAGCTGTTAAAAACCAGGAAGTAGCTACTTTGTACTAGTATAAGACTCATCAATGGTGCTTACTAACTACGTCAATGGTGATTCAACCTAAGACCTTATAAAATATCTGGTGAAAGTATTATATTTAATCCACTGTGATGGAATTTAGTTGTTCACATTTTTAGCTTCAACAGAGGTATTTTAATATACGATGGTTTACATAATTTATTTGAAATCATAACGAGTTACGGAAGTAGTGATTTGATCTTCTCACAAGAAGGAATATCTGCTGGGTTATATTGATAAATAGTAAAGTTGGAATTTAACTTATTATACATCGTTCGAGTTTATTATTCACTAGGAGAATGTAAAATTGAAATTAAATATTTTCGAATGTTTTTGTACTATAACAGCTTGAACACAGTACTTTCTAAACTTATTTCAATAAAACACTTGAAGATCTGTTTTAGAAAGTTGAATGTATCTCAATTAGAGAAAATTACAACTATTGAGATATATAAATTAATTAATATATTTGTAATATTCCAGTGAGTGGAAAAATTAAATTTTCTGACGTTTCGTGACTCAGTATAAGTCACTTCTTCAAAGAATAAATAACCAAATGAAAATTAATCCAAGTTTAAATAGTACAACGAAACAACAAGAATATTATGTGCGATCAATCAAAAAAACAGGTCTGAATAAATCAATGTCATGTCATTTCAGTGAAGGTGATTTTTCATCCTTAACAGTCCACACACAAATTTACATACATGTCGCACATAATACTCCTGTTGTTCCGTTGTACTATTTAAACTTGGATTAATTTTCATTTGGTTATTTATTCTTTGAAGAAGATGTTTACATTAAATCACGAAACTTCAGAAAATCTAATTTTTCTACTCATTGAGATATTATAAATATATTGTTTATCTATAGCAATCTACCCAATGTTCGCTTTATTTGAAATTGTCAAATCAAACCTTGGTAATGATACCTATATTGAGATATATATTCATACAATTTTGAATAATTTACCGAGCTGACGACCTTTATGTCTGTAATAATACTTGAAGTAAACTAAATTGTAAGCCAAACAGATGAATATATAACATCCATTGGTCAATAAAATTTTCAATAAATCCACAAAATATGTTCATGTGGGCGATAAACTTTCAAACATGTTTTTGTAGAACGAAATCAGTCATAAAAAATTATGGTTAATTTACTAAATATTAATACAGCTCTCAAATGAATAATTTTCATCTGAATGATATCCATCTACCGATTTCCCAGCTGACTTGTAAACAATAAATATGATGATAAACATTGATGGATAGTGGTTAGCAGTGGAATACAGTTTAGACGCTCATTAGTAGGGTGTACCTGTATCTCAGAGTTGATGTTCACTCTACGATCCGAACCTCGTATCGTTTGCTTTAAACGCCATTGAATTATCCACTTAGATATTGAGTCCCGAAAGGCAATTGCTTATACAATGGAGGTGAAGATTAAATTCACTTAATATTGTTTACTTGAATCTTCCTACTATTCGTCTATACTGATAATGCTTATGAATTAAGGAAATATCGATGCAAAACGCATAATATACACATATGCCATTAAGAGACTGAACAACTACAGTCCTAAACATCATTGAGAAAATTCAAGTGAACAATACCAAGTGAATTTAATAAATATAATGGACGTACCAAAACTATGAAATACTTCTATAAAACTTCTATTAGATTTCACGTCATATACACATTGGTTTAAAATTTCAAACTACTTATCTGAATAAAAGATAACGGTATAAAATCCATAATAATACAAAAAATATATATCCTACAGACAAATGAAAGCAAACCACAAGAAAACAAAGTTAGATATTACTCTATTCCGACTAAGTTGGATACCATAGTACAAAAAAAAAAAGAAAACATACAGTTATATTGTAGTAGAACAATAATTATAAACGGGAAATATTGTAATACTCACATAAGGAACAAAATAACTAATGTCATTTTTATCTAGATAAATTACCCGGATGAAACTCATAAGATAATTAATGAATAGTTATATTATCAATAGCATATGTCATTTTCTTTGTTGTTGTTGTTGTTATTGTTACTATTTTGTTACCGTGATATTTACAGTTGTGGTTGTATGTATTTCAGTCGGATTTTTTTTTAATCATCCGGATTAGTATTTTATGAGTACGGATGTAGGTAATTATATTTATAGGTATATTATGATTAATCAATCATATTGTTAGTGTATGTATATAATTATTTTAAGCCAAAAAAGACAAGGTAAATAGATATTGTTTCTTCTATTGATGATGCTCATGTTTTATGTGTAAGATTCACTAGTCTGCTTACATTTTTTACTCTATATAATTTGAACTTTGAGCATCTACAACCTTGAATGGAACAAATAATGAATAATATCAGAAGGAGTATTGTGGATATTATGGTAATTTTAATAGTTGAGGTCATGAGTCAATCGAAGCTAGACCAGCAGCAGTGCGCATCCTCGCGAGACACGAACCCGGGAGTTATCAATCTAGCTCGCGAGCGCCTAACCACTAGACCACTAAGCCGGCCGGCATTCAGCGTTGTTATTGTCTAATTTCAACTAATCTACGAAACTGAACGACACATCCACCATTGTCATCAGTGAGTTACTATTTCACAACAGACCCGGTTGAACTTCACTGGTCACTGTAACGATTTACTACTGACTCATATTCAAAATTTGTAATAGTAATGTAAATCATACAGTTTAAAGAATACCGATTTCTTTTAACTTTCAACTTAATTGTTTTTAGATTTATTTCCTATTGGTGAAAACTAACAATGAATGGTTGACAAATACAAATTGACTAAAGACAAGTTACTTGGTATGTGAAAACTAAACTTATGCATTTGATATTTTTGAAGTTTATTGAGTTATTAAGTATGTACGACTGAGGAATTACACATAAGAAGTTTTTAGTATCTAGTAGTATTTCGAGTTCACATAGCCTATTCTAGCTTCCGAACAGGCCAATTCACTCTTTCTTCTTTAGTCATATTTTGACATTGTCAATTATTCCTTTATCAACTTTGACTATTTCTATGTAAACGTATGTATGTGCACTGCTTATCTTACTCATTACATATCTGTAACTTAATTTTCTTCGACCATAAATATCGATTAACGCTTGGTTGAATTGAGTTGACTCACACGCTTACTCCACTAAGCACCATTTCGTTTCCTTCCAATCTCTCCCCTTATCTTCCTTCACTTCATCTCTCTGGTTGTCTGTTCTGACCAACGAGTGCACCATCTATAGGTATTCAAAAATCAATTCTCAAATTTGACTTATTTTAATTCCGTTATTCACTAACGCGATTTAAATCAATGATGATATACGAGGGTTGACTGAATGTATATTTCGATGACAATCAACATATGATCTAAATGGGGTCAAATAAAAGTTGTAAACAACTTCCCCATGTTATTACCTTTTAGTGTTTGACTTCAAGTCAATAAATTCTTCATCGATAATTTTAATTAAAGTTTAACAAGTTTTATGAAAAAGCTTTCTAATTACTCTTTTGGGAGTTAAATTTACTCATTTGTGAAACTGTAAGGCATCGTTAAATCTAATCTGTCTCGCTTTTCAGTTAACGAAGATCCGGCGAACATTTCCAAATAAAAATTATCTTTTAAATCATAATGATGATTAATACAGATGTAAATTGAGAACCCAAAAAAAAACTAATTCTGATAGCAACCACATGATGAATGTTCTTTTTTTTTAAAGACTCTATGATTAAGTCATTAGAGAATTGGAAAGAAACATCGTAACTATTGATTGTTGAATAATAATACGACATACAACAGAATATCAGTCCGAATCAAAGCAATTGATCAAATGATAAATTCATTACATTAATTTATTGATATAATTGTGAATTACAATAATTAAGCCCCAAAATAAAGTTGATTTAATAATGAATCTAGCTGCATGTATGAATGTTATGCTGATTCAGTAGAATGGCTCAATATATTTAGACAAAACAAAATGGAAAGAGTTCAATTTAACTAAGAAATATATATTGTATAATGTTATTCAAAGAATTTCTGTCAGATGATTAAACTTTATCAGAAGGGGGTTTTGTGGAGATTTTACTAAATTCAGTTGTTGAGATCATGAGTGCCGGCTCACTGGCCTAGTGGTTAAGTGCTCACGTGCGAGACCACTAGGTCCTGGGTTCGAGTCCCGCGAGGCGGGATCGTGAATGCGCACTGATGAGGAGTCCTACAATAGAACGAAACAGTTGTCCAGTGCTTCCATGTTTTCCATGGTGGTCTAGCTTCAATTGACTCATGATCTCAACAACTGAAATCAAACTTTAGTTATATTCGAGAATATTATAGTTATATTTTTAAAAAAAATAATCATTAACAAAATCTCTTTTAAATCTGATCAGGATAGTTTACAATTGATTGATCACTGAATGTTGATCAATATCATGTATGTCAGGTCCTTCTTAGTGCCGATCGAATCCAAGTTACAGTTAAAGGTACATTTTGCTGACGAGTGCTATGTAGCACAAAACCTAGGACTAGGGTTTCCTGTTGACTACCTCCAACCACCATTTTGTCTGATCAGAGAATACTGTATATAATTCAGTTCTACCAGCATTCTTTTTAATGAAATTGATCTTTTAAAATCATTTCGCTATATATAAATGAAAACATTTTCAGATTGTTAAACATGTACTTTAGGTATTTTTCAACATAAAATCTTATTGCTATTTCTAGTAAATAGTTTACGTTGATCCTGTTAACTTTATTGTTTTCAGTCTTCAAAAAAATTATCAAATTTTCACATTTTAAATTTTAATTTCTATATTTTTTCTTCCAAATGATATATCGTTTTGTTTTTCTGAAAGTAACTCATTCACATTTAAATATTCCATTGAGAAAACGAAGCGAGTGCATCTTTCACACATTGATTAAGCCATTACAATCCATGTTCACAAACCTAATCATTGCATCCAAAAAAAAGTTTGTACAACCACTTTAGCTACCTTGGCCATCAGGTATAGGAGTGTTTGTAATAGAACTTTGATAAACTATTTTCATATTTCTTCCACTTTTCTGATTTTGCATTTTACTTATTCTCAACATTCTTCTCTTGATTCTTACATAACTACTATACTACAAACCATTCATCAAAATATTTTTTTAGTTCCTTCTTCTCTACTTATATATTATGCAACGTAGCAACTTCTTGATTTTAGAATAAATACTTTGATTACTATTAATCCTCTTTCTTCCAATTACTCAATGTTAATTTATAATTGTTATGTCATTATTACGTAACGTATCTACTCGATGAGTATTATTTCATTATTGTGGCTCATATATATATATATATATATATATATATATATATATATATATATATATATATATATATATATATATATATATATATATATATATATATATATATATATATATATATATATACTGTGGGACTCCTCAGGAGTGCGCCTCCATGATCCTGCCCCGCGGGATATATATATGTATATACATATTAGTGTAGAGCCATGATGAAAATTAATTGAAAAGAAATTTCTTCGCTCGATTTGTTCCTTCTTTATTTACAAAACGAAGTGAGTCAGTTCTATGTAAAAATACATTTCCAGCAAATTTCTCACAAAATTATACATACATTTACTTGTGAAAAATAAAGGTTAAATTAGACACATTAGGGGATAAGAAAAAAATCTTATTTACATACATTCATAGACAAATATAAATTGATAAACACAGCGGGATGTAACTTGATTATTTATGTGGTGTTTAGATTTTCGGTTAAATGTTGAACTCGGTTTTATTAATAGTAGTTACGATAACCGATTTAAGCCTACATTTTAACATAGGGTTATTTGACTCATCTCTAGATGGTAGGGTTGTGGTGATAGGGTTTTAAATGTTAGAGTTATATGCAGTTTAAATATATTGCTGCCATTCAATGGATACCAATTTTACAGGAATGTTTCTCATAGTAGTTGTACCTTATATTTAATAGTATCATTTGTGAAAATACGATTCATCCAGTTAAATGAGGTTCACTTTCAAACCTCGATTGTATTGCACTACATGATAACTATGAACATTATCATACTATCTTGTTCATGTAGGCTTATTACAAACAGATTATTTAGTTAAACCATCTAGATTTTGACAATTTGGTATATTTAAGAAAGACATCTGATTGCTTTCCTATGCATATGAAACATTAACTTTCATATTTGAATATATTAACATGTAAATATGTTATCAGACCTCGGAAAATATATTGGGCCAGTTTATCACATTGTCCTCATAAAGTTGAATTGAATTATCCAGATTTATCAAAGGGACTATATTCTCTGAATTTATGTCTTTAAAATCATGTTTTCAAAATAGAGAAGCTGTGAAATGTTGATTGATTCTTACGACTAACATCTTCATTCTATTCAGTTTGGGTTTCTGTGAATGTCATTAGTTTCGACTAATCAAGTTTATAATACTTGATGATTTGATAGTCTATATATGAAGTAAACGACGAGTCCCAAATAGGACGAAACATGAGTCTAAACAGGGTTCCACTGCCAACCACTATTCATCTTTGCTCATAATGCTTGTGAATTAAGGCAATATCGAGTTATTATTCACAATATGCATATATGCCAATAGAAGACTGATCAATTGTAGTCCTAAACATCAATGGGAAGATTCAAGTAAAAAATATCAAGCGAATTTAAACTTCACCCAAATTGTACAAGCAAGTGGTTATCAGGATACAGTAGCTAAGTGGATAATGCGACAGCGTTTGAAGTGATTGATACTGAGTTCGAGTTTTTGAGTGAACACCGAATTTAAGATGCAGGTACATCCAACTGAAGAGTCCCAAATGAGACGAAACGCGCGTCTAAACTGTATTCCACTGCTAATCACTATCTATCTTTAACAAATGTAATATCTAATGTAACATAATTCTAGAGAAATCTGACCTAAAAAAATTAATAAAATAATCTTTCATTTATATCATTTATTATTTTATTCACTGATTATAAAGTTGGAAATTAGATGACAAAATGAATTTAAATCAATACATAACAGTCATTTAAACAATTTATTGTATATAAATATATTCCTCTGTAATAAATAACTTGTATGGTGTGTGACATTGATGTTGATAGATATAAGTAGTATGTATCACCAATCAAAAATGGAATACCTGGCTTCAGATGATTAAAGATATCAAGGAGAAAAGAACGCCAATAGATAGTGATTGGTATGGAAACGTAAGAACAATAAAATTTGAAACAATCGATAAATCTTTTGTTAATGAATCTCATCAAGACATTTTGTAATCGCATATTGTATTACATTTGTTTATCCTTACTTATATTCTCGTTCATTACACTTATATTCTGAATCCTATCCATTTCTACTGTAAATTTCTCTTCTTCTCAATATTAAAATAAATTATTTTAGTTGATTATCAAATTTATAATTATACCATACTAATGACAATTATAATTTACATTTATAATAGTGAGTTTTTATTCTAATTTTCAGACGAATTTCAATCTAATCAAGATTAGAATAGATTGAAATGTATGTAGATATAGTGTAATAGAGATGGGTAATATATATGTATATACATATAATAATTGAATGTCCTATATACAAACTGACATACAATGTAGACATAGACAAAAGAGCATGAAAAGAAAACAAAAACCAGTGAAACCATGTAATTTTTTTTAGAAAAATACCAAAAAAAATTTAGAGGAAAAAAAACCATCTTTATGGGAAAATAGAAAATAAAATGCAAATTAGGTGACAGAATGATTTTTTTTTGTTTTTTTTCTTCTTTCCCTTCCATTTTCTATCTTCCATATAGAGAATCATTTATTTTTCTAATTTTTACATTGTTTCATTAAATCATATTAGTGCTTGTGTTCTTTTATTGTTTTTTTTTATCATTATTATTTATTTTCAATAAAAGGAACCAACAATTCAAACAAAGGAATAGATCGTCTATGGGAAGTCTCCTAGATTTCTATATATATATATGTATACATATAAATAAATTTAATGGAAAGAAATTGATGTATGCATAGATTGTTTTTTTTTTGTTTGGTTACTAGACTTATATGCATAAATGATTAACTAGATAGTATCATATTGAATTTAAAGCAATGTTAAACAAATAATCTACGAGAGATAAATTTCTTGATGAGATTAAGTCAGTCAGTCAGTCAGTCAGTAACAACGTGGAACTTCGTACGTACGTACATCAGTTCGAGTTGCCATACCACATTAGCACAGAGATTCAGTTATCGATTCAAATCCCATAGTGGTAGAGGTACTGAAAGTATAAGTAGAGATAGGGGACATTAAGGTTTGATGAGATCAAGTGGTATGATCAATAAAATATTTTGTAGATCCATTGAATAAAATGATCTCACATGGTCATGTCAATACAACCACTTCCAAGGAAGTCCTACTCACTGCATTCTCGTGGCGAGAGTGTTTTTTTTAATGGAATTGAGAGGATGAAAAACGAATGTCCGGAGCTTTAATTGCATTAGTAGACACGGAGAGTTCACCTAGAGGAGTTAGAAAACCCTGATTTTAAACCAATGGTGAACATGGGTTCCAGGATCCTGAAGGAAAATATGGCGTATGAATCAATCATTGGTTACCGGCTACCATGGGACTTCATCTCTTGACGTTGCTCCACTCTCTTGTGGATTAAGTCTTCAGGTCAAACGCCCTGGGTATGGCCCCCTAAAAAAACCACCTACTTCGGTTTGGGCACTCGAGCGGTATCCCAGCTTCCACACAAATGGAATGATTTATTATGGCGCATATCTGTTTCGTGCCTCCTTGTATCAATGTTTATGTGTTTTAATAAATAACAATGTCAGATTCAGCTTTATTCTCTATAAAGATTGCATGTTTTTTTCAAATGAGATTTCATGATTATTTTTGTTATTTCAAGGTAAACTTACACTTGAAAATATAATCATTTTAAAAGTTTTGTTGTATTTAGACAATAGTTTATATATAGTAGAGTAATGGGAGGTTTCCAGATTTTTCAATGATCGTAATATATCAACGATGACCTAAATCACGAACTTACTATAACTGAAAAACCTAAAGTGTATTCTTTTCACTCAAAGGTCAATTTACATTGTTTGTTGTAACAATAGCAAGAGGCCTTTAGTCAGGTAGTATATAACTTTTTATTTGAGATATGCTGATAAATTATGAACTAGAACATGGGCATGTTTAGTACATATTTTCGAACAGATGTTAATTTCTACTGAGGAAAACTATTATCGAACTAGAAATTTTATTGATTTTTGCATATTGTTGCAAATACCTGATTTGTTTAATCCATTATATCAAATCTTAACAAGAACATGACATAAAACATTTTCATCTAGTCTGTGCTAACATTCATAATATGACTAATCTATTGAGGACACAACCTTGAAAACTTGCTAAGCCATCATGTTATCCACTTAGCTAGTGAGTTCAGATAGCCACTGGCTTGTGCAGTGGGGTGAATTTTAATTCATATGTATTGGTTTTTGGATCATTCTATTGATATGTAGGACTGTAGACGATCAGTCACTTTTGGTACAAATCCGTGCTATGAAGATTGCCTCGATATTTCCAGTAAATCACAGGTATTATAAGCAGAGATAAATGATGCTTAGCAGTGGAAATCTATTCAATAAAATAAAGGTCAGGATTTTGTGGCCCTCTTGTATCTGACTGCAGTTCGATCGTATGATGATCGTATGATTGATTCTCATCGAAATATACATACCACCAACCCTCGTATATCATCATTGACTTAAATCGCGTTAGTGAATAACGGAATTAAAATAAGTCAAATTTGAGAATGGATTTTTGAATACCTATAGATCGTGAACTCGTTGGTCAGAACAGACAACCAGAGAGATGAAGCGAAGGAAGATAAGGGGAGAGATCGGAAGGAAACGAAATGGGGTTAGGTGGAATAGGCGTGTGAGTCAACTAGATTTAACCAAGCATTAATCGATATTTATGGTCGAACAAAAGTAAGTTACAGATATGTAATGAGTAAGATAAGCAGTGCACATACATACGTTTACATAGAAATAGTCAAAGTTGATAAGCGAATAATTGACAATGTCAAAATGTGGCTCAATGTGAATGAATAAAGTTGTTTGTCCAGAAGCTAGGATAAGATATATGGGATTGACATGGCAACTGACACTACAAGGATTCCCTATCCGCGTGTTCATTTTTCTTATTTTATATTCAATTGTCATACGCGTTTGAAAACTTTAAGTTCTGATGAATAAATTCATTTGAGTGATTTATTTTTAATAATACAAAGGCGCAATAAAGTTGTCGCTTAGCTATCACTATGTGTAAAAATGTGTGGCTGCACACAAATAAATCATTCATAAAATATACAGATATTCAATTTAATGAATGGTCACTCCAAATATTTTGTCCCTTATTCAATTTAGATTGGCGTTTTCTTCTCGTTAGCGTTTTTTTAGCGAGTTAGTTTTCTACAAGATGGGGCCGTTAACCCCACGCCCAACCCTCCTCTTTTATCCGGGCTTAGGAGCGGCAGTAGCCCAAGAGGGGCTCCAGGCGGAGTTAAATTAGACTGGCACTTACTTAAAAGAATTATTCATCCTTATAATTTCATACACTGATAACCATTTATTATGAACGTTAGTTTAAGGTGACCATTAGCTAGACATTAGAATTCTTCTATAAATCCAATGTATATACTTGTCACTTCAAATGTTATTTACCTTTTCAACATTAATGTTCACATAGATTGAGATAGCAGATAACTTTACTTTTTTTTCTATCTATTCTATGATTTCGATTAATAATATATTCCATATTTAATCAATCTTATTCTAATATTTGTTTTGTTTCATTATTTATGAGTTTGAATAAGGCTGAATCCATTTAATATAATGAATAATGAGTATAGTTTACTATGATAACGAATAAACTATACAATAATGATTATAAACTAACCTTTTTAACTATTTGACCTGAAAAATATAGAATAATTCATTTATGAGAAATAATAACAACAGAGATATGATATACATCCATGAGAACAACGAAAATCAAATCAAAACCATTCAATTACTAAATACTAACTGATGTACTTATAACATTCAGCTTATGATTGATTAGAGTCTAGCCTTAAAGTATAGTTATATGTTATAAGAATATGATACTCAATGAAGAACAAGAGAAAATAAAGACAAACTACTCAGTTAATACTTGCATTTAACAATCAAAGTAATTGATAACACACGAATGAGGTAGAAAAAAACACACAGAAAATATGATAATCGATTTCATTATACTCTGGGGTATTTAAACGATGAGCTGTATAACTTGCATAACACAAAAAACATTCTTTTATGTTTCTATGGATTTACATTGAATGCATAATATATTCCCCTCAGGAAACACAATCCAATCAGATTGAATACAAATCAAGAACAATGTAGATCATCAACGTAGATGATCTATGTCGAAATTATTGGAGGCCCACTAGAGTTAGACGGGAATGGTGTGACGAATCAGCTAGCGTCGAAGTCACACCTCGTGGTCAGCACCATACGTGGACTACCCCATTGACGTATCATGGTACTATAGATGCTTTGAAGACTGTACAACACAGAGGACGTTATTACAGAAATGTATTAGTTAATGTAGATACTAGCGAAAGTAAGACCACTGCCACATGGGCCAGTCCATGGCGTACGATTAACTGATGCGCGTTGGTTGTCCCTGACCTTAACGAGGATCGATGATTTGTTAGATATTCAATGACCCAACTGCCGGATTATTTGGCTAGGGCTCAGTGGAATTTCACTGGCCCTACAACAACTATTATTCACCAAACAGTAATATTACTTAAGTATAAGGATTACATGTCATCTTTTGATATTTGCTGAAAATAAAAGAAAATGTATTTTGACACTCAATGTACCTAATACACTCTCGTTAAATATACAAAATTCTACAAAGCGATCTCTTTTCAAAGAGTTCTTAATCATGCCATTCAGCTGTATACATATATATGGAGTTTTAGGCATTAATTTTTTGAGGAAATATGAACAAATAACAGACATGATGATGCAATAGGAAGATTGTAATACTATAATACATGGTGTAAGTAACGACAATAAACAGTTTTGTACCTTCTGTATGATACGTATAGTTAATATTTACTTGATAATTATCAATTTTATATGTGATCGTAAATTCTGTGTCTATAACATAAAAATTCACTTTACGACATTCATACCAATATTGATTTTTTAACAGAATTTGTTTATTAGACAATCATCAGTGTTGTACTGTTTTGATCATAAAGTTAAGCAACGGTTCTTGATCAACCGACTGTTCAATTAATTCATTTATGTGCAATCACTTGCACTCAGTGAATACAATTTTTATAAGTATATTCCCTACGTTTAAACAAATTGGACGGAGCAGCAATGAGATCAAATGTAGTTATTGGGCTAGAATCATCAAAAATAAACACTTCATAATGGCAATAAACCTTAGAGTGAATCAGCTTCACGCTTTCATAATACGGTTACCAGTGGTTAGACTAGAGTGTAACCATGCTTATGATAAGGCAGATATCTCTGTTAGCATCGGATAACGTTTTAATATATCTAGTTGACTGAAACTGGAAATGTTGATCATTGGTTCACTGATCTAAACATATCGTGATCACAAATATCCTTGAGGATCAAATCAAAAGAATCTCATGATCTATTCTCAATAAACGATTTTTATAATGTGTTGGGTGCGTTGAATTGTTTTCATTCCTGTAAAAAGTTATCCATCTCACAGCATTTGAAAGCGTTATATCTATTAAATTTACTTGGTGTTGTTTGTTTGTATCTTCCCATAATTGTTTAGAACTGTAATCGATCAATCACTTATTGGCTTATGTGCATACTGTGCGGATTGTCTCAATATTGCCGTAATTCACAAGCATCATATGCAAAGATGGATAGTGACTATCAGTGGAATACTGTTTAGACTCGCATTTCGTCCTACTTGAAGCTCGTCAGTTGGATGTACCTGCATCTCAGAGTTGATATTCACTCTGAGACTCGAACTCAGTATTGTTCACTTCAAACGCCATCGCGTTATCCACTTAGCTTACCTACTATTATACGTCACATATAGAAAGTTGTACTGCGTAAATATTTATTTCGTCACTTATTCTCGCCTAAAGGCTATTATTAATGTTACCACTACTATTATTATTAACACTAGATTAAAGATGAAATATTTTTTTCTTGAATTCACAGATTTTTCTCACGTTGTTGTCATAAAAGAAACACATACACACACAGTGTGAATGAGAACAACTTCTATGTCTGTACATCGATCTATATATTATTTATCTATCTAATTTAAAATCTGTCTACCTAGGCTCAACATCTATCCATCTTCCCAATTTTGCATACATCTATCCATTTAACCACCTAGTGTGTTGGTACAACTATCTGAGGAAATAAAAAAATTAAAAAAAAAAGAGAATAATTACAACAAATCAAATAAGTTAAACTCATCATCGGATTGGTTAATATAAAATTATTTTCTTTATAAATTTTATTTATTTAGCCAGTTTGTTTTACTGTTATTATTTAGTTCTTTTCATATTATAAAATTACATACATACAATCATATAATAGGTTATTTAACTTTATCCCTATTGTTACCTGTTTCAATCTAATTCCTTATTCATTTACTATAAATTTTATATTATTCAATACACATATATAGACACTAAAAGTTTATATGATATCCATAAGTTAGTTGTGAATTGCCAAACACGATTTAAATGTTTACTTATTCTAATAACTGATTATTATAACTAATTTAAACTAATGTAAAACAAATCTCTTCTTATTATTGTTATATGAGGAAGATATATAATACACTACAAATTAACATCAACTCTCTTCATCTACATATTTTGATCAATATAGACAATCTACAACAACATATATGTAAACAGAACATCTAATAATCACCATGTATTTCGTATTAAGTTTGAATTGACAACAATAAACCATTGTACCCATTGTTTTTTTTACAAAACAAAATCATGCTACTTATAAATTATTATCAGTATTATATTCAATTTAATTTAATTATTTATATTCAATTAATTTATAATATAAATTGTAATTTATCTAATATATCACATTTAAAAGAATTATATTATTCTATTAATGAAGAATCAGAAATTGGTTCATATATAGGTAATATTAAATTAGATTTTGAAAAGAAATTTTTTATAAATATTATCAATGAAAATCATTTAGCTATATTTGAATTATATGATGATACAAATAAAAATTTATTTCGTATTGATGAAATTAATGGAAAATTATTTGTTGCATCACGTATTGATCGTGAAACTCTTTGTCCACAACCGGATGAATTCAATGAGCTATTAACTAATGATAATAATCAATATTTGATTACATCATCATCATCATCATCATCATCGTCATCGTCAATATCATCAACATCATCATCATTATCATCATTGTCATCTAAAATTTTGGATAATCCATTCAATGACATGACAATAAATGAATGTCAAATTCATTTAACAGTATGTATATCCCGTATTCATTGGATTAATATTATTATTACAATACATGATATTAATGATCATACACCATATTTTCAATTAACATCTATAACTAATCCAAATATAACAGAAAATTTAATATATATTGTAAATGTATCTGAATCAGTTAATATTGGTTATGAAATACCATTAATTATTGCTAAAGATCCAGATAAAGGTATTAATTCTATTCAATCCTATACACTTCGTGGTAATGATTTTCAATCTTCATTATTTTCATTATCATATAAACCACCATATCATTTAAATCTTATTATATTAGGTGAATTAGATGCAGAAATTAAAAATAATTATATTGGTGAATTAATAGCATGTGATGGTGGACAAATTATACCGAAATGTATTAATCAACCATTTCAAGTACATATTACTGATGTGAATGATAATAAACCAATATTTAATCAATCGATTTATGATATTGAAATTTATGAAAATATTACAATCAATTCAACAATTATTCAATTAAATGCAACTGATGCCGATTCAAATCAAAATAGTAAATTATATTATAAATTTGGTCGACCATTAAGTCAATCATCATTAGAACATTTTATAATTAATAATAATACTGGTGAAATCTATTTAAAAACATTATTAAATGCTAAAGAAAATACTGGATTTATTTTACCAATTATAGTACAAGATAATGGTATATTACCATTAATTGGTCAAACAGTAGTTCGTATCACTGTTAAAGATATTAATGATCATGATCCATGGATTGAAATTCGATCAATACAAGAGAGTAATTTACATAAGACATCAATTGATAGTAATAATAATAATAATAGTAAAGTTAATTATAGTAATTATGAAGCTCAGTTATCAATAAGTGAAAATCAACCAGTTGGAACAGATATTGGTTTAATTATTTCTGGTGATGATGATATTGGTGAAAATAGTATAGTAACATGTAGTCTTAAATCTAAAATTCATGATTTTAAACTTGAACATGCGAATTCAGCTAAAGGACGAGAAATCTATCGTTTAAGTACAACTAAATCATTTGATCGTGAAACTGTAATAGATGGAATTATTAAGATTGTTATCATATGTCAAGATAATGGTAAACCAAGTCGTACAAGTGAACAAACGATTTTATTAAATATATTGGATTTAAATGAATACAGACCAATGTTTACTCAAGAAAATCGAGTTATCAATCACATTATGCCAGAGAACCAACCAATAGATACTATTTTATTACAAGTTCATGCCAGTGATGCAGATTCTACTCCAGAAATACAATATCATATATCAAGTGAAGCGCAATCATATTTTCATATAGATCCTGACACCGGTGTGATAACTACAAGAGCTATATTAGACAGAGAAACTATGCCTCAAATTAGATTTCATGTTTATGCCACTGATCAATATTCATCTGAAACAGTTCAAGGCAATCATGAAGCTGTTGCAAATTTTACTGTTCATCTAACTGATAAAAATGATAACAGTCCAGAACTTATTGGTAGTAAAACGTTTCAAATAGTCGAAAATCGTCCTGGTTTCTCTGACTTAGTTGGTCAACTCACTTCGATTGATCAAGATGATGGAAATAATGGAACAGTACATTATAAATTGATATCAGTCAGTGATAGTAAAAATAATCGAATCCCTAATGAATTGTTTATGATTAATAGTGATACTGGAAAAATATTCGCTACAAAGAAACTTGACAGAGAAGAAAATAGTCAATATGAATTGGTTATCTTATTGCATGATCTTGGAACACCTATTCAACGTAGTTCAACAGCATCTATCATTGTTAATGTATTAGATGAAAATGATAATATTCCACAGTGGGAAGAAATCTTACAAGATTCTGAATTCGCATCATTTCAACAAACTAACATTCTCAAACGACCACATATGATCGGTTTAAGTAAAGTAACAGAGTTGGGAATTATGAATATAACTACACCAATTTATCGAGGACAACAAATCCTTATTTTATCAGCTAAAGATCCTGATGATGCGCATAATGCAAATTTAACATTTCAACTAATTAAAGTTCATTTTCTTAAGAATGATTATATACAAAGTGAAGATAAAGTTTTATATAACAATAAAATTCACTCTACAAATTCTTACACTACATCATCAATGATTTCACCATATTTTGTGGTAGTTAGTAAAACCGGTGAATTAATTTCTGGTCCTGGTCAAAAAGGTATTGGATTAACTGATAGTGGAATATATGAATTATATCTACGTGTATGTGATAATGGAAATCCTCCTTTGGAATCAAATGCACGTTTATTTCTACAAGCGCATCAATCATTAAATTCAGCTTTTGCTGATACATTTGGTGAAAAAGGCCTATTAGGATATTTATTGACAAATGGTCATTTAGGTATTATGTTAGTTATAATTCTATTGTTAATTATGTGCCTTACATCAGTTTGCCTTATTATTGTATTCATTTCAATTCGACGAAGATCAAGTCGTCAACAACAACAACAACGTCAAGCTAATCGAAAATTGTTAAAATATGATAAAAACTCTTATCCGTTACATTTGAATGGTGAATTAATTGTTGAAGAAAATATCAATTTAGGTGGTACAATTAGTAATTATGGTAAATTGTATCATTCACCAATTATAAATACAATATGTCCGGGAGATGGTGAAAGTTTATATAAATGGAAACCAGAATGTGGTTATACGATGGGAAATTTCGGTCCACCACCAATTTATAATTTTTGTGCATTGAATGCAACACTAGATAGAATGCGATCTAGTCATACTGATAGTGATAAAAGCAGTTCAGCATTAATGTCAACTGAATTCCCATGTTCAATTAATCATTATTGTGAAGAAAGACCAATGATGAATGGGGAACAAACAATTAATTATGGATTTACATCTCCACTTAGAACAATACCAAAATCTGATGGATTAGGATTTAAAAATCCCAGTAGTTATACTGAAACATGTTTGATTCCTAAAACGATACAATCAGAAATGAATTGTGTAAGTTTATACGAAATAATTTCAAGAGAATTTATATAACCCGTTTTCATTATGTTATTTTGTTGATTGATGTCACTATAGCTTCACGTGAATTGTAGAAATGAGGGATAAACCCTTTAGGTGGAAATTAAAATTGCTTGTAGTAAACTATTCAACATTTCAATAAGCGTATTTTACAGTTTCCTATGGGGTGCAATTAGATAAAACCTTACTTACTTACGTAAGCCTGTTACCCACAAGTAGGTGAATAGACTGCCGACCAGGATTCTCTAACCAACTCTGTCCTGGCCTTTCTTTACCAGTTGTTCCTTTTATATCTGCCTCCAATTCCGACGCGATGTGTTCGCTTGTCATCCTCTTTTCATTTTGTCTACAGGATCTTATGCAAGGACCTCTATTGTAATGATTTTATAATTTTCACAATATGTGTCCTATCCACTTCCAGCATCTCTTCCTAATTTCCTCTTCAGCTGGAAGTTAATTTATTCACTGCTACAGTATATCGTTTATGATGATATCCAGACAACGGACGTTGAGTATCTTAAGTAGACAATTGGTTATAAATTCCGTTACTTGTTTGATGACATTTGTAGTAGTTCTCTAAGTTTCAGCTTCATACAATAAAATTGTCTTGACATTTATATCAAAGATTCCGAATTTGTTGTTGGTTGATATTAAGCATAATGATAAATCTTCTAATACTTACTTACTAACTTACTCATGTAAGCAGTAAGTAAGTATATGATGTTATCAGCATGCTTGGTGAGTTTTTTTTTCATGGTTCCTGTCAGTTATTAGCTGGTGAACATAACATTCCAAGAAAGCTATTTTCGAACAGTTGTGTCACTTAAGCGTGGTATTTGTAGTTCAATAAATTAAACCAATTTATGTTTCACAATACATCATATTCTTACTAAGGTAAAATAACATAACCTTCAACACAATAAGGTTATTTAAGATTTACTGATGATTAGTTACTATGTCGGTTTTTCAAAGAAAAAATAATAATAATTAGACAGATACATTTATAATTATAAACGAATGTAAAAACAAGACAATTATTACACGATGAATATATATTAAGACTTCATATCATTTTTTCAACCAGACATACGTTATATTTATTGATTTTCTTCTTTTTTAGTTACCATATAACCTGTATTCACTAAATATAGTAAATCATTATTAAAATAGGGATAAACTCAAGTCGATCGATAAAATTAACTGTTCTGCATATTAATTGATATGAAATTGAATTAATTTAGGCTTATTCAGTATGACAGTTTTCACTTTTGCATATATGGTAAATAGTTTTTTATATTTATTTGCTTAAACTATTTCTATTACTATGTAAAGATGGATAGTGGTTAGCAGTGGAATCCAGTTTAGACGTTCGTTTCGTCCTAATTGGAGGCTTGTCAGCTGGATGTAACTGCTAAGTGGACAACACGATGGTATTTGAAGTGAACAGTACTGTGAATATCAACATTGAGGTGCAGGTACATCTAGCTGACGATTCCCAAATAGGAAAAAAACACGCGTCTAAACTGGATTCTACTGTTAGCTACTACCCATCTTTGCGTTTAATGCTTGTCAATTAAGGCAATATCTAGGTATTATGCACAATATGCATATATTGCCAACAAGAGACTGATCAATTACAATTCTAAACATCAATGGGAAGATTCAAATAAACAATACCAAGTGAATTTATTTCTCTTACTATTAGAAATCTTATCATTAGAACTCCTTATTGTTCACCTACTTGAAAACTTAGCTTTCTGTTATTTCCTAATCTTAATAATAAAATATAATAATAAACTGACTAACTTGTAAACATTATCATAAATCATTAATAGAAATTTGGTTGTGTTGTGTTTTTTTGTTTTTTTTTTCTGACTAGACAGTAAAAGCATAAATATCTTAGATGTCTATTCGAATAAACCTAATTGTACCTAATCACTATAACAGTAACATAAATATAAAAAGTGAAGAAACATTCAAGTTAACAAGGTGAGAAAAAGTGTGAAGTAACAAAATAAATCAACTGGGCGAGACTATAACTTATGGACCAACCAATCACGTATGAGATAATGGATCTCGGGTTTCGACGCGAAATCATCCATTTGAATAAATAGAATTTTGGCGTTATAGCTGATGTCAGTTCGTGATGAAAACCCGAAATCTAATTCCTAAGCTTAATTATCAACTAAAAACTATAATTCTAATTCCTCACACAGGTTCATAATTCTCACTTAGTCCTGATTATTAGGTGGACAATCTCAAAACCAGTCTAGCTTCACTCAAACATCGTCTATAAATTATAGTCTCACCGTCAACTGTGAAGAGTATAATTTAAAATAATCAAAAAAAAATTTAAAAAAAACAAGAAATCAAATAGGTAACAAAAGTGAAAAGGAGAAATTTACTTCACTTGGTAAAGAATTTACTATTTAGACAGATCAGTAGTAATGATTATGAATCTGAATTCTCTTCTCTAATTTTCTCTCACCCTATTGTTAAGAATCAAATGAGCTGTGATAAGCCCATAAACTTATTTTGTCTTATTTTTTTCCTTTTTATTGAGTACTTCACTGAACTTCTTATTCAGTGTTTTTTTATATAAAAAATAGTCAGATTAGTTTTTAACTGGAAAAAATAATTTTGATAAAGTTTTGTTCTCTGAGCTGGTTGATTTGACCATGTAGCTTTCATCTGTCTTCTGAATGTCATTATCAGCACAAATTTCAGTTCATTTATGCTGATGATGTCATTCAGAAGAATGATGAAAGCTCTACGATCAAACCATCTAGTTCAAAGAATAAAACTCCATCAAAATCATCCACCTGAGTTAAGTTCTTTTTAAGTTGTTTGTTAAATGAATTTTCTTTAAAGAAGAAAAAAGTTAATTTATCAGTAGAGAACTCTTAAATATAATTGCTTAATTTGATTTATACTAGTAGAAAATGATTTGTCACATGAAAAGATGAATATAACTTTCAATAGTCATAAGAAACCTTATTAAATTGAAGAAAAAGAACATATCATTAAGATATAAGATTTGTGAAGATATTTTTTAAGCACAGAGTTGATATCCAAAGATTTACACTTCCAACTTGAACCAAATAGTAAAAATGATTGATCCTTATTCATTGGAACTAGTGATATCTGTTAAACTGTTTACTTGGTTGTGCTTTACCAATCATGTATTCCGGAATAAATTTCTATGATTCCTTATTAGGTTTATCTCTAGAGAGCATATGGTTATAATTAGGAAATTCAATGTTACTTGAATAAGGATTTTTCTTATTAGATTTGTTAATAAACTGGTTAACAGGTTCGTGAAAACGTTTTAAATGATTAATATTCATTTCCTGTATTATAAAGCTTAGTTTGTTCCTGTTTGAGTTGCTATGGTAACGTTTAAACACTGTAAAGATAAAATAAATGATGATTTAGTTTGACAAAAAATTGTTTACAAATTATGATACTTATTGTTTAGCACTACCTAAACTTTAATCCATATCATCTAGAATATATTTAGGATAGAAAAAACTAGTGAATATGTAATTCAAATAAAAATAGATTTTATATAAAGTTTTTGATAAAATAGAACTATCTTCTCATATAGAAAGGGGTTTTGTGGAGATTCTAGTAATTGAATTTACGAGTCAATGGAAGCTAGACCACCGTGGAAAACCTGGAAGCACTGGGTCTGTTATGAGATAGTAACAAACTGATGACAATGGTGGACGGTGTTTTGAGTTGGATATTAACGCTAATGGATACCGTCTCAGTGATCCAGAGGGTCCTGGGTTCGAATCTCACGAGATAAGATCGTGGATGGGTACTGTTGAGGTGTCCCATACTAGGATAAAATGGCTGTAGAGTGCTTCTAGGTTTTCCATGGTGGTATAGCTTTAATTGAATTAATTTTTTTGCTTAGTGTGTTACGCTAAATATCTATGTTATTTGTAGCCTTTAATGATTTTATCAAGATAACACTTACTAGGCATTCCACTTTGATTTCGTTTGTTAAATTTATTGAAAATAATAGTACCATACAATTCTAACAGAAAACAGTTTAGGTTTATATATGCGTTTCATATAATCAATGTAATTTCTCTACTTGAATAATACCTGTTTATTTAAAGAGCCAACAGTTATCGATCCTGTTTTACACTGTCTCATCAGTATTGACTATATTGACTATGTAAGTAAACATTTATTAATTTAACAATATATTAACAAAGATACTTTATATGATGATATCAGAAGACTTTAGGAATTAACTATGTTTCTGTTCGTTATTCACAGTAAATTCATTTGTTTCATAAAGCAAAGAAATAGGCATCTTCTTTTTTATAAAAAAATAGTGCTTTCAAGTGAAACATACTACTTTATTATTTACGAAGTGACACTTCTAGTTTAGGTAATTTAAATACTGATGTGCTAACTAATTGTTTGTAAACATGAATTGCTTTAGGAAAGTTAGTACATTTGTTTTAAAAAATGTAAACGTTTTACCTGTCACTAATCAATCGCACTATTTCAGTAAGATGTTCACTTAAAGTAAAACTTTCGAATGGATATAAATTCATCTATATCTACTTGACAACTTCATTTCTACTAAAGACACAATCACATCACTGTGCTTAGAACTAATTGTGTACTACAATAACCTCATTTTGTAGTTATTCAATGGATATTGATAAAATAATTCTCGCAACTTTATCAAGTTACATAATAATTGATTTGTACAAACATTTTAGTGAAAAAATGGAAATACAACGGACAAATGTATTAGACTAAATTATTTACTTACATAAAGTATTCAGACGAATAATTTGGTTAATTTCATGATAATTTTTAAGTATTTAAATTCATTAATTGGATTTGCAAAGACCGTAGAACTTTCACAGTGTAAGTCACCAATTAATTTCAGTTAGGCTAACATTAAAAACCTGGAAACACTGAATATTGTTACCTTTAAGTTCTCACTGGTGCTTTAACTAAGATCAGTTCGTAACTTAAACTATAAACATAACAGTTCTGTATAGAGTTAGCATTCACCACATTTCAATTTACATAAAAACCCATAAAAAACTTGGCAGGAAACTCAATCTTGATCTGAAAATCTATTAAATCTGTTGTGTAAATTACTTAAAAAATTGTAAAATACCCATAAAAATCCTTTTTATTTAGGAAGTTAGAAATGAATAGATCTATACAAATCTTACTCAATGCTTTTTGACAATTCAAATTAACAATAACTTACTGGTTGTTACAATGTATACATTTAATCACTTTTAAGTTTGCTATATATTCAATAGTAGCTAATAGAGAAGCTCATAGCACACTTTTTATCTTACTCTATACATTTCAATGAAATATAGTACCATTTAAGTTTTGATCCTTCTATAGAAACCTAAACACCAATGTCAGACATTTTTATACACCCTTGAGCTTACTGTTAAGTACTATCGAAAATTTAATTAATATGTAAATGTAAGTGAAATGTTTAACCATCCTTTAAATTCTAAATGGTAATTAATTAAAAATATAAATAAGTCATACGAATATTCGTCAATATTAGAACGAATAGTTTGACAAAATTTGAGCACCGCGTATAGGGAGGTCATTATATGTAAAAAAATTATATTTGAAACAATCTCAGAGATTGAAATTTAAATAATTTCAACATTTCGTCCAACAAACTTGTCAAGATCATCATGAGTTTGTAGGTATCATTACTAAGATTTGATTTGATAATTTCGAATAAATTGTGCATTGGGTAGATTGTTATAAATAAATTAATATATTTGTAATATCTCAATAAGTAGAAAAATTAGATTTCCTGACGTTTTGTGACTTAGTGTAAGTCACTTCTTCAAAGAATAAATAACCAAATTAAAACTAATCCGAGTTTAAATTGTACAAACACTACAACATTGTTCAATGTAGATTTTTGATTAATATCATGAATAGATCGATATTAGACTATCATTAAAAATCTAAAAGCCTTAGATGAACATTTCGTCCTAGTATAAGAGTGCTCAAAAGTGTTTATCCACGATACTGTATCTGAGACTCGAAGCCAAGACCTTCAGTCTCGCGCATGAACGTTTAATCTCTAGAACACTGAACCAGCATCCATCAACCAATTCGTGATATTGTACATCCGTTCACTATTGTCTTCATTGAGTAACTGTCTCACAACGGTCACGGTTAAACTTTGATGGTCCCAGCTTCATAAAATCTCTCTTGAAGCCAGTCACTAGTTAGCATATGATTATGTAGATCTATTAAAGTTTCATAATTATGACAAATGAACATACCTGAATGTTCATAATAATAATTAAATAAATATAAATCTTTTTTCTTGATTAAATTATTCTAACTATAATAATTAAGTTTAATTAAACTTTTCTGAAATTAAATACAATTTAATAGACAAATTATTATATAAGACATGGAGTTATTACACTCCATATAATAATCATTATTGACAATGAGAACAATTTAGTGGAGTACATTTCCGTTACTGACAATTTTTTTGATTTATTTCTTAATGTTTTATGGTGATTTTTGTCTATAAAACAAATGACATAATTTGACTAATCATTTTTAACTTTTCACCTTTAAATATGATAAAAATGAGTTGTTAGACTGATTTTAAGACATTTTTAAGCATATAGTGTAGTATGGTTTACTTATATCCACACAAGTAGTATATAACAGTGGTTAGACATAGAATGTATTTCAGTAAAAAGTCGATGAAAAAAGAACGGAAACGGAACACAATTGGTATGAAAACGCATGAACAATTAAATTTAAGACAATGGATTGATGTTTGCAATAGGAACAGTCAAGTTTGAGATGATAGATTGATATTTTGCAAATTAACGATTTACTATATGGTTCGCAGATTTTATTGAGATGCTTTGTAATTTTGTGTCAAATACATTCGATAGTTCCTACTGGTGTTCTGTTCACTACAATAGTATTCATTAACCTAACTTGAAATACATACATGTATAATTAATAAAGCATAAATGAATGGTAAGTAAAGTTGAATAGTGGCTAGGAATGAAATACATGTCACGTATTTCGTTTTGCTTGGAAATAATCCATCGAGTTCACCTGTATCTAAACGTTAATATTCAAACCAGGAATTTAACCCCATAATAAGCTTATTTTCGTTGCTCATTAATTTTATGATTATCTAATAGGTGATAAATTGTACGTTTCTTTGAATATGGCTATCATCACTTACGTCTAACTGTTACACTCCTCAGTGAAAATTACTTAGAACACTTATAAAGAAGATATTTCAAGTACAGTTTCCACGTTATGTATCTCAACAATATATAGAACAATATTGACCATCATTCAATCGTCATTTCACTAATTTTTAGTACTTATTTAATTGAAGACAAATTACTAACTGTTAAGCTTCATGATTTCATTTTACAACTCAAGTTTATCTGCAGTAAACTCATAATGCAAGTACAAATAACCTTATCATGCACATAATATGAAGAAAAGCCATGTCATTTGATTTCTGTATATTGATCTAATTTTCGGTACAAGATTCCTAACTTATATTTAGTGAAATGATTTCATCAATACATCTACAGCAAATACATTTTATCATTATGAGGTTTTATGGAGATTGTAGTATTTTAACAATTGAATTCAACGGTGTTAACATTGTTTGATACCTGCTCAGTAGTCCTGTGTTCGAGTCCCGCGTACGACTGTCCAATACTTCCAGGTTTTTATTGGTTATCTAACTTGGATTGACTTGTGAATTCAACTGTTAGAAAATTTCTAACTCGTATTCGAAATATTTATTAGTTTGTATCATGAAACAAACTAGAATAAACAAAGATACTTTGAAAATGTTATAAATTTTAGATTCATTTCTTGGTTAGTTATCTGACAATATTTACGTCAGCGATCGGTAGTACTTAATGTATATTGGAAAATGTAGTAAACGTGTATAAGATATTCATATTCATGAGTGAAGCGAAATGAACAATTAAAAAGTAATGGTATTACATCCTGTAAACTTTCAAAAACGAGCTATGAAATAACACTATAAGTACTGGTGCGTGGTGGCTAGCAGTAGAATCCAGTTTAGACGCGCGTTTTGTCCTATTTGGGACTCACCTGTATCGTAGAGTTGATACCAACTCTGGGACTCAAACTCAGTACCGTTCGCTTCAAACAACATCATGTTAAGCGCTTAGCTACTGAGTTCGGATAGCTATTAGCTTGTGCAATGAGGTGAAGTTTTAATTCATTTTTTTATTGGTTATTTGGATCTCTTCATTGAATTTTAGGAAAGAGACTGATCAATTGCAGTCCTAAACATCGATGAGAATATTCAAACAACCAATACAAATATGAAATAACAGTTTAAACAAACAATGATCATAGTATAAAGTGATTTGAATAAAGAAAATCCATTCAATTTATTTTATTTACACTAAATCTAATAGTCTCTGTTTATAGATCTAGATTCAAAAGTTACAAATTTAAAGAAAATGTCAGTTGCAAGTAAAGTAAACGTGATAAATTGAGGAGAGTGATGGAAGAAATATGAAATTAGAGCATAATAGTCACAATAAATTCAGAAAATGTAGGTAGGAAAGAAATTTCGATATTCAGCTCAATATTCCTAACATGTTCCCCGTAAATGGATAACAATTGTAAAAAAACGCCAAAGTAACTACTGCTGAATATCATAAGATATGTATTTTTCCAAAATGTGGATTATAAGATTGGAACACTTAATTGAATGAAGTATCAACATAGAACTTCTCAATAGACCCTCAAATACTCTGGAACGACCTAGAGTGAGGAAAGTTCGTTCTTTCTGTCGAAATGCTTTTATATGGCCTCGCGTATATACCCACTGTCAGGTAAGTCCTACTGACAGTTTTCTTATAACGAGGGTGTTGTTCACGAAATCCAAAGGATGATAAGCAAACATCCGGGCCTCAAACCAGGTCTATGGGTACTGAGGTTCCACCTGTCGCCCATGGACTCTGGGATCTTGGGGAACACAGTGTATGAGCCTATTCTTGACCACTGGCTACTATGTGATCGCATCTCTTAACGTTGGTCAACCGCCTTGTGTATTAGACCTCTAGATCAAAGGCTCGGAGGGTTAATCCCTAAAAATTTCACATTTTTCGTTCTAAACATTTAAACAGCATCCATGCCCTCACAAAAATTTTGTTTGATCCATATGTATTTGGGTGTCCCTTTTTATCAATGTTAATATGTTGAGATAGATAATGATAATAATAACCTCAGTAGAAACTTTAAAAAACCGCCTTTACAATATTAGAAAAGCTTCTTATTTACTATCACAAAAATGCGCAGATAATCCAAAATAATCAGAACAATGTTTTCATCGCATCTTATGTATAAGGGTATATTCCTTATTTTGTTTTATTCCGTACATAATCAGGTCATTTTTGATGCGTAATGAATTAGTATGTTGACTAGTTCTGTCTTCTAATATCCAGTGTTAAGAGTTTCT
Organism: Schistosoma spindalis; assembly: GCA_946903255.1. Taxonomy (NCBI): domain Eukaryota; kingdom Metazoa; phylum Platyhelminthes; class Trematoda; order Strigeidida; family Schistosomatidae; genus Schistosoma; species Schistosoma spindalis. The sequence continues at coordinate 10,327,691 of OX336424.1, forward strand.
TCGTTATACAAATCCCTTCAACTCATGCGATGAATAGCGCACCAGCTTCTATCATAATAGATCTCTTTGAACTACAATTTTGTTACAGTGTTAGTGCTCCATTAAGATTTCAATTTCCAATTTAACTTTTAGCTACATCAAAAATGCTTATCTACCATGGCATAGAAGTCAACAGAATAATTTTATACTTAATAAAATGGCTTCATAACAGGTAACATTGAATCAGGACTTTCGCCTGTTTCTCTCAATGGAGCATAGGTCGCTGACAGCATTCTCCAGCCCACTCCGTCCTAGGCCTTTTTTAGTTCCATCCAATTCTTGTACATTTTTCTCATGTCTATCTCCGTGTCCCGTTGTAATGTGCTATTTGGTCTTCCTCTCTTCCTTCGGCCTTAAGGACTCCGTGTGAGGGCCTGCCTTGTGATACAGTTGGATGCTTTCCTCAATGGGTGTCCTATCCATTTCCAGCGTTTCTTTCTGATTGCTTGCTCTGCTGGGACCTGGTTTGTTCTCTCCCACAGTAAGTTGTTGTTGATAGTGTCTGACCAACGGACCCGAAGTATTTTGCGTAGACAACTGTTAACAAACACTTGTACCTTCTGGATGATGACTTTCGAAGTTCTCCAAGTTTCCACATCATACAGTAAAACTGTCCTGACATTTGTATTGAAAATTGTGACTTTGGTGTTGGTTGACAGTTGTATTGAATTCCAAATGTTGTTCAGTTGTAAATATGCTTCTCTTGCTTTGCCGATCCGCACATTCACATCTGCATCAGATCCACCATGTTCATCAACGATGATTTTACACGCAAAATTTACCAACCAATTACAATGATCATGTCAACCTTACATTATTAATCATATTTATTTCACTAAAAAAACAAACAAACAACATTTTTTCTTAGACTTTAGTTGTTACTTAATTGTATACGACTGAGGTCATCTATTTGAAGTAATATCTATCTGACCCAAATGAGTTTTCTTTTTCATTAGAACAATTAACATCTTAGTCAGTGTTTTCATCTTACCTTAAGTATTTTCATCTATTCCTGCTTAAAAAAATATATGTTTAAAAAGAATAAAGTCAAATCGTATCTTATTATTATGTCCATTAGAATAGGCAATGCACTAATCTGTAATTACTTGTAAAAATTTCCTATTGTACAGTTCATATATCAACATAATGTAGTTTTGCTGAAAAAATATAATGGTTTGCTGGTATCATTACCAAGGTTTGACCTGACAATTTCGAAGAAACTGAAGGTTGGGTAGATTGTTATAAATAAATAATATATTTGTAATATCTCAATGAGTAGAAAAATTAGATTTTCTGACGTTTCGTGACTCAGTGTAAGTCCCTTCAACAGAGAATTAATTACCAAATCAAAATTAATCCAAGTTTAAATAGTACAACGGAACAACAGGAGTATTATGTGCGACATGTATGTAAATTAGTGTGTGGACTGTTAAGGATGAAAAATCACCTTGATTGAAATGACATGACATTGATTTATTCAGACCTGTTTTTTGATTGATTGCACATAATATTCTTGTTGTTTCGTTGTACTATTTAAACTTGGATTAATTTTCATTTGGTTATTTATTCTTTGAAGAAGTGACTTATACTGAGTCACGAAACGTAGGAAAATCTCATTTTTCTACTCATTGGGATATTACAGATATATTATTTTTATATAATAGTCTGCTGTTTTTTTCTTTCTGAAAACCTTCATAGAACTTGGATGGAATGATTATTAGAAATTGATGTCATGTTTAGGAAGCATCCATACAACTGACCTATACTCTCTGAATTGTCAAGATGTTCTAACGGATATTATCTTTTAATAAAAATAACTTGACTATCATAATGAAGATTTATTTTGTTATATTATAATATTACTATCCTTTTAAGTAAGATATACTCTTTGTTATTTATATAAATTAACTACTCGAGGTTTAAAAGCTGTACCACAATCGTTAATAATTTTTTCCAAACCAAGAAACAAAGAGAATGAAACTAATTAAACGAAATAAAAGCCTATCATAATCTTTATTGAAATCAAAATATTATTGAGCATTCCACATTGAAACTGTAAGCCAGTCGCTCTATTAACATTGATAGATGTATGGAATTGTTCTTTACTAAAAGAACTATACATAGATTTTGTAAATATACTATAAGTGCACGAAAAAAAATCAGTTACTTAATTATATACCTTTTTTGAAAATAATGATCCCTGGGTTTGAATCTCGCAAGGCGAGGTCGTGGATGCGCACTGCTGAAAAGTTCCACAATAGGATGAAACGGCCGTCTGGTGCTTCCAGGTTTTCCATGGTGGTTCAGCCTCAACTGACTCATGATTTCAACTAATGAAATTACTAAAATCTCCACAAAACCCCCTTCTGATATTAAACATTTGAATTTAACGTAAACATCAAATTTTGTTACTTGAACACTATCAATCACAATAAATTTCACATTAAAGTAGAAACTTAACTCAGTCATATCATAATTGTTGTTAGTAGCATTTCCTTTTAAAGTGATATAACCTTTTCATTTTAAAAGAAAGAATATCTGATTTTTATGCGGATATCAGGACTACTTACGATAATTGTTCAGTAATGTAGGTCTTATACAATATAAAACTTAGATATAAAACAAAGTACATATTTTGGTGAGTGCTATTGATTTCGACAGATATAAGAAGTATGTATCGTGAATCGAAAATGAAATGCTTGGAGGCAGAATGTTAACAAGCTCAAAGAGAAGAGAACGAGAACAAAGAATGATTGGTGTGAAAACGAAAGAACAATGAAGACGGACAATTGGTTGACATTTTGCACATGAAGTATGTACTGTATGGTTCACAGATTTTATTCTGTAACGTTGTGTTTTATTACATTCGATGGCCTTCACTTGTGTTCTTGTTCACTACAATATGACTGTCAACATTAAATGTACTTCGTCTTCAATATTATTATTTATACCATTGCTATTGGTATCATTTTCACACTTTTAACTTCTTGCTAAGTAATATACGAAAATATACAAATATTAAGGGCCCTTGTTTAATTAAAACTAACGGATAGTGTTCCAAATGTGAATGCAGACGATTTATGTAATATATTTAATTATATACACTACTTAATTGTTCATATTTTCACCGAATACAATCATGTAAAATAATTCTTAACAGCATTATTCAATGCTCTGTTGGACATTGACATTATGTCAATCAACTGTCTTTTAAAATTACTCTACGAATTTAAAACTTTGTTAGGGGTTGACATTTGTAAAATCTTTACGTCTGTTTTTGCTTTGAGAAAAAAGAATACAATGTAGTATTCATATAACGAAAATTTATTCATTTAAAACCTTAACAGACATAAAGTGTAGTAAATTGAAACTTATGTACTTACTTATTTACCTCCGTCTGTTACTCCCAGTGGAGCAAAGGCCTCCGACTTGCGCCTGTAGAATGAAACATAGAGGATATGAAACTTGATTACTAGGCTTACTAATGGCTGGCTTTAAGATGTATATCCTGAAATTCTAGTGAGTAGCAGTGACCAGTGGAGTTCAACCGGGTCTGTTGTCAGATAGTAACTCACTGACGACAATGGTGGATATATCGCTCAATTTCGTGGATTAGTTGAAGTTTGACATCAACATAGTTTGATACCGGCCGTCTCAGTGATCTAGTGGTTAGGCGCTTGCGTGCGAGACTGATAGGTTTTTCATGGTGGTCTAGATTCAATTGACTCATGATCTCAATTATTGAAATTAATAACTAATTCATGAGTGATTCTAAGCCTGTATTATTTCGTTATTTTAATGTTCCCGAAAAGATATGTATGTTGTACAATGAAGATTTTCTTCCAATTTTTCACTGACTTTATTTATTATAAATGAAACTTAATGTGTAGGTGAATGAGAGCTCACTAGAATGTAACCTAATCAGTCTGAAATGTCCTGTCGAGATTTATCATGTTACACCGTTTTCTAAATGTATACAAAAACACTGGATCCCAAAAATTTCTTTTCTTTGTATTACACTGCATATTTAAACAATGCTTGTGACTGTTTGTATATGCATTTTTATTAGTAACGATTTTTCCAGTCATTACACTGTGAATGGATCTTCGTCTCAGTGGTCAGGCATTAGATCTATTAAGTCAAAATTGTAATCCTGGTTGGGCAACATGAGAAAGTTAATCTTTTGAACAGCTTAATTGATAACAGAATTTTCTGTTATAGATTTCCAATATTTCAAACATAATTTGTAAATTTTGGACAAGTGTTCACTGATACATAATCTCGGGGTTGAAAGTTTTTGTTTATTACGATAGGGATAACGATCGGAGTGAATATTATATATCACAAGTACTATTAGGAAGATAAATATCTATGACTCAGTCACATATATATTTCCTATGAAATTTCAATGTAACGATATTTGCAAGCTGTTTTTATTTAACAATGTACTCATTTGCATTTATCATGATCTGACTATTAATCAGTGGGAATAAAATTTTCCAAAAGCATTATATTCAGACGTATCTTTTTTTATACACAAAGTTTCCTTTTGTAATTTTGAAAAGAGCAAGAACATAATTTTTAAGCTTCTGGCTATTTTGTACATTGTCAAGTTACTACAATACAGTTAAAATTAGCCTAAACTAGCATTCAAACTCTCATGTCTGACTTTTGAGTAACTTAGCAACATGTGGTTTAAACAATAACACATTTTGACCTAATCTTGGTATCTGATGAATCTTTATCTATTTTTTTTTGTCTTATTCTGTGCATGCATTTATTTACGTTTTCTTCAATTATAACAAATACTTAAGTGAAATCCATATTGTTAACCATTTAATCTTTCACCTGATTACTAAATAATAAGAAAGTATAGTAATTTATCAAAAGAGATGATTATTAACCTTAAATTGATTATCGGCTGTTGTGATTACCACAACTGTTATTCTTTCGACTTAATTATTACATAGTGAATGTCCACGATGACAGATACATTGGATATATAGTTAACTTTTTATACCAAACATAAGCATAAAAACATACACTTCATAAGAATTTACTTCATCATTACAAGGTAGATTATTTTCATTAAATCAATAAAATATTTTGAGGATTATCAATAAAAACGAATTTAGCCAACTTTTCAAAACATTCATTGATTCAGTTTTCGCTAAGCAACTAAATCGGATTAAAAAGATCCAGGAGATAAATATGAAATTAAATTTTACTAAAATTTAGATATGTAACTTTGATAACATTTTCTGTAGATCAATGCAAAACTACTCATATGAACAAACTATAAAAACGAAAAAAACACTAGAGATTATTAAATAGAAAATTATTTTTGTAAAAATTATATCGATTGGAATTAATGATAACTCCAAAATTGATTGAGATCATGAACTGATTGATGTTAGACCACCACTGAAAACCTGGAAGCACTGGACGACCGTTTCGTCCTATTATGGGGCTCCTCAACAGTGTGCATCCACGATCCCGCCTTGCGAGATTCGGAACCATGGCCTTCAGTCTTGCGCGCGAACGCTTAACCTCTAAACCACTGACTCAAAAACTTAATAATCCCCACAACCCTATACTGATAATTACCATGTGCTCACTAGTGACTAGCTTCATGAGGGAATTCTTGGAGTTCTAGTGAGAAGCCGTGACCAGTAAAGCTAATCCTTGTCGGGTAGAGACAGGTATGTACTTTTGTGCAACGGTAGATGGTCGCCCAACTTCGCGGAGTGGTTGAGATTATACATTAAAACCATTGGATGCTAATTCAGTGGTGTAGAGGTTAAGCGTTCGCGGACGAGACTGAAGGCCTCTGATTTGAGTCCTGCGAGTAGGATCGTGGATGAATACTAGTGAACAGCCCCACAATAGGACAAAACGACCGTCAAGTGCTGCCAGGTTTTCAATGGTTGTCCAAAAACTTAATAATCTCCACGATTTTATACTGATAACTCCACAATTACCAAAGCTGAGATATTTTACAACTTCATAATTATATTCTCAATGTCTTCCATAAATTCAAAGCCCAACTTTTGATAGCTATTCTTTTAAATTTTAACAAAACCTGTTCAATGATAAAGTAGAACATTAAGATAGTATTCATGTATTATCTAGTGAATGTTAGTTGATGTTATATATTTCTAAATCGTAGAGTAATATCATTTAACTATTATACTTTCTTCTCAGTTTTTTGATGATTTCTAGACAATAGTTCCCCCAGGTCTGAAACAAAAAATTAATTCCATTAATATGTTCACAATTACAAAATTACTTCTTTTTTTTTCATATTCCAACTTTGATAGGATTGTCAGTATTAATGAAAAACAATAGGAACAAAAGAAAAAAAGAGTTAAGAAATACATTTTCTCTGCACTGCATACAATATAAGTAGCTATCTAATATCTACACTTTGTATAAGCTAAGCTTTATCACCGACAAAAGAAATTAGTGACCATTCGGTAAATAATATAAACATGTTCTACACCCGAAAGTTAAAACGCAGAATTCTGTTAGACAAAAATTATATATATATATATATATATATAATATATATATATATATATATATATATATATATATATATATGGTGAATACTTTTAATGCCAGTAATGATTAAATAGTAGTAGATAAACAAACCTGAATATGTAATTTATTTAATATGAGTACACATTTATTATAGTCAAGATTAGTTCTATGCATATTCAATTGTATGCGGGTAGGCAAAGGTGTGAGTAGATTTATGTTTATAAATGAACAATTTACTAGACAATAGTTAAATTTATTTGTAAACTGTTGTCAAAATAAAATTCGCATTGAAGATTATTAATAGATTATAAATTATCAATTCATTTGTTTCGTTCGTTCGTTCGTCCATCCGTCCGTTCGTCCGTCCATTCGTTCGTTCGCTTTTTTTGTCTTTTTAAGTGATTCATTGCAAACTACTTCTTAAATGTTGAATTTATCAAGATTAATCTCTTGATATTGGGTGTACTATCAAATATTAATTATTTTAACAGAGAAATTAAATGTATCATATGAAAAATGAATATAGACAAGAATTGGTGACATGATTTTAATGATTAAATGAAAGGGGAGATGAAAAAATAATACGGTGAGACTATAATTTATAGACAAGCGCTGAGCGACGCTAGATTGACCTTGAGAGTGTCTACTTAATAACCAGGACCAAATCAGGGTTATAAAGCTGTATGAGGATTTAGAATTATAATTTACAGTTGATGATTATGGTTATGAATTAGATTTCGGGTTTTCATCATGAAATGACATCAGCTATAATGCCAAAAACCGAGATCTGTTATTTTATACGTGATTGGTTCGTCTATAAATTAAAGTCTCACCAAAAATACTTTATTAATATAAAGGAATATTAATACTTAATGATTGTATAACTAAAATCTTAAGTAAGACTGAATATTTATTTAATGTGATTATATTTGTTAACGTGGTACACTAAAATTGAATAATATAAGTCATTCATCAACAAAAAAAATAGAAGAGAGAATCTTCTCAATGTGATTCAGTAAATGACAATTTGAAGTTATGTGAAACTATTGATTATTAAAAATATCGTTCGATGTTCTTCATATGATTAAACCAAATCTTTAGAAAGATACTTATTCATAACTTTGAACTGTATGAGTGTTAGCTATGTGACATCTAAAGTCAGTATCCATGATGTGATCCATGATTCAATTTCTAAATTTATTTCTTCTTTTCAAGTGTTTGCTTTATATACATGTTAACCCCTGATTTTCATGAAATCTTAACCTTCTTAACAAATTACATTCGAACAACATTAAATTAACAGATTTTACTTATGTGATTAACGTCATTATCTTGTTTCCGGAAAATAATGGAATGAAATGAAGCTTGTCATAACTCAACAATATACTTGCCTACTTAATTATGCCTGTTATCCCTCGTGGAGGAGCATAAGCCGCCTACCAGCATTCTCTATCGATCTCGATCCTGGGCAATTTTTCCCAGTTGTAAATTCAATAATGTATTAATACAAAATATTTTGAATACTTCAATTTCTCATTAATTTACATCAGGTTGTGAGATGTTAAAGAAGATTTTTAGCTCAGGTAGATGATTTTGATGGAGTTTTGTTCTCTTAGTTGAATGGTTTGGTCATAACATAACAATGTTGTTCTAATTTGTTCTCATATTTGTATTAACAAAATAATATATGAATTTTTATTGTTCGTAACACTTTGTTTGACTTCTAACGTTCATCTTCTGACTAAATGACTTTATCATTATGAAGAAGATAATAAAAACGATATTAAAATAATATTGAAATATGTAAAATGGATCTTGTCAGTGAACATTCAGGGATGAATGCATTTCCTTTAATTCATGTAATTTTGTTTATAGGTTTGAGATTAATTTAATTTCATCGATAGTTCTTGTTACATATTGAATAGTAGATTTCACTTTTATTGGGAATGAGTCAGGCATCATTAATAATGTTGAATAATTACCACTTGATACAGATATTTAACTGAAAATGAAGATATAAACCAATGTATTTGAACTGGTTGGTCTATGAGTTAATAGTGCCTTACAATACCTCAAAGTTATGAGTATCCAATGCTGATTTGTTTTATACCCATTCATAATGTGATCCACTGTTCTTAATATTATTCTTAATGAATACCAGCTTGTTATAACTTGTGAACTTGTGTGCCCTGATATTGTATAACACAAAGATACCGCCAATCAGTGAGCAGTGACTTATCGATCGAACCAGTGACGTAATAAAATACGTGAGAGCAGCCTAGAGTCCTGATTGGTCCTGCTTCCCACCTAACCCAGCCAGTTGAGTCCAGAGCACCAATCTCAGCCTCTGAAATATGAATCATTTATTTCAAACATACTCGGTTTATATATAAACCAGACAGACCAGAACGTACCATAAAATATTAAACAACATTTGTACAAGAATTAGCTAAATGTGGCTGTGAATGAGGGAGATAGTAATGAATAGACAGGGAATAATTCAAGAATGGTAAATCGTATAATAAAAGGTCATAGGTCAAAATAAAACTCATAGTAAAAAGGACATAAATATCAACAGTTTAGTTACATAACAAATATACTATAAAAATATATGCATACTCTTGGTCCATAAATGGATCCCAAAAATTACCATTCATTATTCTTATTGGGATATAACACATTTAAAAGTGAATGTTACATATACATAAAAAGTTTGATGACATAGTTACGAATTCTGTCTACTTTACTCTCATTATAAACCATTGTAACCTAAAGATTAACTACCACTAAAATTATTTACAATTTTCCTTTTCAATGATTAAGATCATGAGTCAGTTGAAGCTAGACCACCATGGAAAACCTGGAAGCACTGGACGGCCGTTTCGTCCTATTATGGGACTCCTCTTTCCTTATCAACGAACCATACCTAATTGAATCTAAATGGTGATAAGAACAACTTAATCAAAAATAATTATTGAATAAAAACCTTTCAAAGGTCATAAATTCATAAATCTTTCATTAATTATATAATCATTTCTTAAAATACAAAAAGTTCATGTAATCATTAGCAATTTTAGCAATTGTTTAACTTTTCGATAATGTCATATATACATTATTTTTGACAAGGGACATTATTTATGTTTTAAAATTAATTATTTTAACCTTCTGTTGAAGTTTCTATGAAGTAAATATTAATATAACATTCAATAAGAGAAAATAGGGCAACAAAGATAAAGGAAATATCGTTAGTGACTTGATATGCTTAAACTAGTGGTCATTATTATACTTGATTGATAGAATTTATTAATTGTAAAAACTAGATAAGATTGATTTTGGTTACTAATAAGTGACTAATCAATTTGAATATCTTAGTCAAAGCCTCGATCGATTATATGATGATGTCTCTGGTTATAATACCAGGTAACCTTTGAATATACAAAACTGTACAGCTTCAGAATGAAGTCTTTTGATTGAATCTACATAATCTATGAATAACTTCATTAATTTGTATTCATTTAATACTATGAATAATACATATTAGTTTTATGCTGTTTTTGTTTTACTTAATAGTCTCCATTAGCATAAGTCTACAAATCACAGAAAAATAAACATGAACAACAATAAAAGAATGAATCGAATGTATCATTTAACGAAAATGTTTTGAACTGCTAAATACACTAGAAATACATTTTACTATTAATCTAAGTGCTATTATGTTACACGTGCCATGTAGCTCTAGGTTTTAAATGCATTTGTTTGTGTTGTTTTAGTATAATGTTGATGTATATACTTAGCTGTAGGTGATTTGACCTTTTGTTTGTATTAACTGATAGGTAAAAGCATGTTTGAATTATACTACTGAAATTCATTTATATCAGAACAATATACTTCACCAACTGAGTCACATTAATCCTTAAACATTATATATATATATATATATATATATATATATATATATATATATATATATATATCTTCATATCAGCTTTAGATCTAATAATTAACCTTTTATTAATGGGTACAAGTTGATTAAAATCAACATAAAACATTGTTTTAACATCCAGCTTAGCACAAACAATTTATTAATTCCAATAGTTGAGATCATGAGTTAATTGAAGCTAGACCACCATGGAAAACTTGGAAGCACTGGATGACCGTTTCATCCTATTGTGGGACTTTATTAATTGACTGAAATAATAGATCTCATACTATTCTCATCATAGTACATCTTCTTAACCTTCTACCTCCAGGCATTTCACTTTCGATTGATAACACATACTACTTATATGTAGTGAAATCAGTAGCATATACCACACTACTAATACTACAACTACTTGACTTAATCATAAAATCCTATTTAAGGATGTATTCATAACTAACATAACATTATTGAATTTTATATCACACTTAAACTAATCAATATCATAATTTTGTTAACCTGAAGAAAGTCATTTAAGTTTTCATCCTACTTCCAGTTGATATATTAATAATATATAAGTTGATTATCAAACACAAAAAAAAGTGAAGAGAACTTTTCTCATGGATTAAACAAACAACTCAGGTTTTTCGCTGTTTTTTCTCTCTAAATGATCAATATTGTTTTTGTTTCTTTTTTTGTTTCTAACAAACATAATTATAAGTTGCTTTTAATTCAATGCCTGTCATTTGAAAAAGTAATGAAAAATTTATTTTATTAAATTTATAGAAAATAATTAAATGTTATGGGAAAAATAGAAATAATAACTGTATATAATTGTTCCTGTATAGACTGATGATTTATTTCAATAAGCAATTGTATAGAAGATATTTAAAAGTTATTTGTTGACATTATGAGTTGATTGAAGCTAGACCACGATGGGAAACCAGGAAACACTGGACGACTGTTTCATCTTATTATGGGACTCCTCAGCAGTGTGTATCCATGATCCCGAACAATGGGATTCTATCTCAGAAACTAACGGTCTGGCGTGCGGATGCTGAACCTCCAAACCACTGAGCTGGTTGGCATCCAACGGTGTTATTTTCTGACTTCAACTAATCCACGAAATTGATTAACATATCCACCATTGTCTTCTGTGAGTTACTATCTGACAAAAGACCCGGTTGAAATCCACTGGTCAATGGATGGTGGTCTAGCTTCAATCGACTCATAATCTCAACTATTAAAATTACTACATTATCCACTAATTCCCCTTGTGATAATAATCAACGTATGCTCACTAGTGATGGTCTCCAAGATGTATATCCTGGAGTTTTAGTGGGAAACAGTGACCAGGGGATTTCAACTAGGTCTGTTGGGATACAATAACTCACTGAAGACAGTGGTGGATGTGTCACTCAATTTCATGGATTAGTTGACGTCGACCAATAACACCATCGAATGCCGACCGGCTCAGTGGTTTGTAGGTTAAGCTTTTGCTCGCGAGACCGATAGGTTCTGGGTGCGAGTCTAGCGAGACGGAATCGTGGATGCACACTTTTAAGGAATCCTACACTAAGATGAAACGGCCGTCTAGAGCTTCCAGGTTTTTCATGATAGTCTAGCCTCAATTGATTCATGATCTCAACTATTGAAATTATTAAATAATTATTGAGTAGTTTTATCTTTTCATGCTGAATTTTCGATTTCGTGACTTATTTTGTCAACTATGTGTAGATGAATTTGCCATGTTTACTCTCATACAAAGATGAGGAAAATATTTTTTTGACTACATATATTTTTATTTAGAATATTATTCACTAAATTATTCCATATATACAAGGAAAATGTATCGTAATTATTTAGTCAGCTGATTTGATGTTCATCAAATTATTTTTTCCCCTATTCATATTTTTTAAATTTGAATAATGGATAATCTTTTGAGGAAAATCTTTAAGCACCGTGAATCAGATATAAATAGTTTACAAGTAGATAGAAACAAAAATCTATTTGAAATTTCATATTTCAATCATTATAGTCTACTAATTTTTTATTTTTTTTTTTCATGTGACTAAATTACAAGATTTTGTAATTAACATTATGAACGGATTTTAGTTAGGCAATCTTGTATAACTATCCAAGGTTTTCTAGTTTCTATTGATTTTTTAAACTCAGGTAAGTATCAGAAGAGGTATGGCCCCTTCAGAAAACCACCTGCTTCGGTTTGGGCACCCGGGCAGTATCACAGCCCTCACACATATCAAATGAGATATGTGTGGCGCATATGTATTTGGTGCCTTCTTGTACCGATATCTATGTGTTAAAATAAATAAATAATAATTTGTGGAGATTGCAGTAATTTCAATAGTTGAAATCATGAGTCAATTGATGCTAGACCACTATAGAAAACCTGGAAGCACTAGACAGTCGTTAAGTCCTATTGTGGGACTGCTCAGCACTCCTAAACACTGTTGGATGTCGGCTGTTTCAGTAGTCTAGAGGTTAAGTGCTCGTGTGAAGGACTAATAGGTCCTGGGTTCGAATCTCGCGGGGGGGGGGTCATGAATGCGCACTGCTGAGGAGTACCACAATAGGATGAAATAACCATCCAATACTTCCAGGTTTTCCATGGTGGTCGTATTTCAATTAACTCATGATCACAACTATTGAAACTCAGATAAGTCTATAATGTTAAATATATAATTCAATAATCTTAACCATATCCCTATATAATGAAAATGTTACGATTTAAAAAAGTTGGGGAAACAACTTCTTATTCTATTATTTATGATAACAGTCTGTAATCATATTTTAATTAATACATAGTAGAAAAAATGTTTTTTTTCAGAGATGATCTAATACAACATTTTGTTAAATATTTCTTATTACCTATTTATATCCAATAACCACTGAAAATTATATAAATTAAAGTGGTTGATAGGGCAATCTGTGAGTCTCATATGTTGGAAAATTCATATAATTCACTTCATCTAAAGGTTGTGCTGATGATGTCATTCAAAAAAATAATGAAAGCTCCACCATCAAATCATCTATCTCAGAGAACAAAATTCCATCTAAAAGTTTTATTTTAACTTGACAATTGCTGAACTGTACATTATAAGTGTAAGTGGATTTACATGTATATTACTACATTTCCTGTTAGTATTCAATAGTCGATATAATAGATTTGTCAGTAAATACTCATAAGAACCCACATCAATATAACTGTAAAATTAACTATTCAAATGACTTCAAATCAATGATTTCGTGTTATTTTTTCTTATTCCTTCTTTATGAACATGTTTAGTATGAAAACACTCAGAAAATAATCTAACGTATAAACTAATACCACTCTTTGTGGTCTTGTACTAGTATTCCATCACGAGACAATGGGTTTTAAACGTTCTTCAAGTTCTAGCGCTTCAACTTAGACTATTTTATTTACTACCCTACATATATGTTGTATACAACATAAATTGTACAGGTTATATTGCGATGTTCAACTGAAGGTTCATATGAGATTGGAGGTTCACCACTGATATCGTGGATGGTTCGAGATTATTTTGGCAAATTTTGTTGACTGTTCATGCACAAAATTAATTTTCTAGTTAACCGATTTCATTCATACTGATGGTTGCTTTTCAGTGTTCTCAAAGACCCTTATCATTGAAACATTATAAGGCATGTTGTCATTGCAAACATCGTTGAGTTTAACTGTCGTGTAAGCGGAACAGTTCAACTTTTGCCTGTTTGTGCTGTACATAACTGATTCATCAGATCATTAATTGATGTGGTTGTGCCATAGGATTGAGCTGTACTATTCAGATTGTAACGTTAAAGCCTATATGGTGTCTTGTTCTCCTTGAAATGAGATTTAACCATAATATTTGAGCTACAAATTTTAAGCCTGGATCGTGTCTGGTTCTCCTGTTGAACAAGATTGAGCTGTACTGTTTGGGTTGTCACGTGAAAGTCAGAATGGTATCTGGTTCTCCTCAAAACCGATGTAAAATTATATATATATATATATATATATATATATATATATATATATATATATATATATATATATATATATATATATGAACTGATACTAGACCATAAATACATTAAATTTAGTTTGTGATTAACCTAATTCATAACTAAAACATATTTTATGTTTTATTTTATGCATCACTTTGTTGTTATGTTGTTTCTCTAATTTATTCCTTTAATAGTTGTATCTAACCAGATTTTTCTTTTCTGACAACTTTTCTTTAATTACAATCTGATGTTATATTATATCTATCTATCTATCTATCTATCTATCTATCTATCTATATATATATATATATATATATATATATATATATATATATATATATATATTTCAATATTTAAAAAAAGTCCATTTGAGACCACCTATAACGATTCGATACAATAATTAAGGGCAATTCATATGATCCTTTTTAATTGAAAAGTTAATTCTTTTAAAGAAAAGAGAAGTGATTTAAGGTGTATAATGGGTATATATGTATACATAAGAAATTAAATTCAATTATTTACATATTTTAAATGTATAGCCTACTAATTAGACAAAAAAATAAGTAGTTGATTCTGTAAATTAAAAAAAATACTAAAATTTAATTAAATCAAGTTTGATTAACAAGTTTTGGATGTTAATAAATAAATAAATAAATTTTATGTGTGAACTGACCTTTTTACAATGATTTATCAACTTTTCAATAAGAAACTACTAATAACTAAAAGAAATAATTTATATGAAATAGGAAATGATATACAATCATCAAGTAAATATAATTAGTTTTATCCATTTAGAAAGTGTATGCCGTCAAATGCCCTGGTAAGGTCGAGAGTGAGGAAAGTCCACTCTCTCCCTCTTTAAATGCTCTCACATGGCCACTTGCATACAACCACTGACTACTACCTACTCGCTGCTTTTTTACACCACGGGTAATGTTTACGAAATTGAGAGAACAAAAAGCAAAATTTTGGAGGTTTAACTGGATCGGTGGACACGGAAAGTGCACCTACGAGATTAGGTAAACCTTGATTTTAAACCAATGGTATACATGGGCTCCAGTATCCTAAAGGAAAAATTGGCGTATGAGCCAATCATTGGTCACCGGCTACCATGGGACTGCATTTCCTGACGTTGCTCCACTGCCTTGTGGATTAGACCTTTAGGTCGAAGAATCCGGGTGTGATCCCCTAGGAAAACCACCTGCTCCGATTTGTGCGTATGCGATGTGGTATCTAGTACTGTGTCAAGCTCAAAAGGGTTATTCTAGCTTCTGGACGGATCACATTTTGACCTTAATAACTATTAGGTTATTAAACTTGACTGTTTTTATATGAATATATGTATGTTTATTGCTTATCGTATTCACAACGTGTATGTAGCTTATTTTTGTCTGACTATAAATATTGAGTCATGAGTTTGTTCATTCACATTCTCTGCTTTGCTTTACCGCTTTTCATTCTGAATGTTTGTCTAGACAAATGAGTGCCTGAAGTATGTTCATTCAACCCAACCTAAATTTGGCTTCTTGTTACCGCTGTCACATAAACGAGATTAGTGTAGTTAATATATAAAGTTAAATATAAGATTTATTTTCATAGCACTTTCATACATCCATCCAGATCGGTGTCAGATACTGGGTCGCAAAAGATATTTATGTGGAGATCTAGGAATTATTTTTGTGATACTTGCGATGCATTAGCTATGCGTATTCATCTGTTTACATTATTAATGAGCGTATATAAACTCGAATTGTTGTCACTCGAATCTTAAGTCAGAGACATTACTACTAAATTATCCTGTTTTAACTGATTCCTTAGTTTAAACTACGTGAAATCTATATGGGTTTGGATTTGCTTTTAAACTGTATAATGTATTCTGACATGAAACAGAGTTAAAATTCTTAGCTTAGCATGTATATAACCAGTTTCGTCGAAAAACTTATACACACTTAAGGAGTACTAGAAAATCGATTTGTACTTTTCAAATGGTAATTCAGGATACATTTCATTTCACTGAACAATGCTAAATGACAAAACTGATGAAGTATGTTTTTTTAATACTTTCATAACATATTACTATAGATTCTAATCAAGTTAGTCGTTATGCTTATACTACTTTTATTCCATAATTCTTTCATCAACCTTCCTGAAATATTTGGATGGTACTCATCTTCGAGTTACAGATACTCTAAAAGAAAAATTGACTTCAATAAATGATCATTTCAAAAATTAAAGGAGTTCATAAATTTTAAAATGGATTGGAAACTATTTTTTAACTCTATTAATCTAAGTGGTACATTTTGTTTTTCATTAATATGAGGGAAGTAAAAAGTTATGAAAAAAATTTTAAACTAATTCGCCACAGTCACGTGACTACAGTATTTTTTGGATATAATTATCAATAAACCATGGGAAGTATTAGAAATAGATTTTGTTAGATCTATTATTTCATGGTATGATCATGATAATTCCCATCAGTGTAGAGAAATATTTATTTATCATGAAACAAATGTTAAAGTTTATTTCTCTAGGAATTAGTTGAGATTGTGGTAATACTTTGAACTGGGAAACAATTTATTGTTAATCGAATAACTATTGGATATTTCATAATTGATTATTTACTGAATGGTGACTAATTTCATATGTGTTTAGTTATATGTCCTGGTGTAATTCTATTGACGTTACAACGTGGACTCTAGTTTAACTGACTCTACACTGTTTGTAATATGTTGAGTTATTAGTGAATTGACAGTAATTGACAAGGAACCTATAAATCTAGGTTTTTTTACTGGATAACACTTGATAGAATTCGATTTTCAAACGTGACTTTAGTCACTACACAGAGACCAGTCAATTAAAAATTTCTCGGTACTCTAGAAAGCTAGTATTTAGTAACGTCTTAGGTTGTAAGTTCAACGATATGGTTTAAAAATGTACCAGGAAGAATTAGTTCTTTCAGAATTATAGGAACAGTGTAGAGATACTCACTAAGCCTAGGTTGAGCACAGTATCTAAGTAACTCCCTTTAACCACCTAACAGATATTAATTTTAATAAAGATTTAGATCAAATAGTATGAAAATTATTAAATTTTTGTGTAGCTGAACTGACGAATATTTACAATGATTGTAATTCGTTTTTCTAAAACTTTTTTTCCAGCAACTTCATATGAATGTAACAGTTTCAGAAGTTGACGGAGGAAGTGCTGATTCCGGACAAGGAGCTAGTGAAGAAGAACCTGTGAATCATGATTTATCAAAGTGTGAGTTAACATTATAATGTATTTGTTACATGAATATAGTCTCTTATTTGAAACCCAACACTTAATTATACTAACTAAGTCTTATAAAACTTCATATAAAGTATGGTTAGACTATAATTTACGGACAACCTTTCAGTGACGCTAAAGTGACCTTGAGAACGTCCACCTACTGTCTGGGACTAAATCAAGGTTTTAAAACAGTGTGAAGGATAAGGATTATGTTTTACAGTTGACAATTTAGAACATCAACTAGATTTAGGGTTTTCATCACGAACTGATATCAACCAAAAAGTCAAGACTCTATTTAGCCAAATGGATAAACAATTTCGCGCCAAAATCCAAAACCTACTATCACAAATCTGATTGGTTCGTTCATATATCATAGTCTCGCCTAGAATATTATTTTTGAATCACTCGTAACATTGATTTTTGGTTAATTATTACATAAACACATAATTGTTCTACTATTTTCAAGGCATCATTTAGTTAATGTCAAAAACTCACTTGATATTGTTTACTTGTATCTTCCCATTGTTATTTAGGACTGAAATGGATCAGTTCTAAATAACAATGGGAAGATACAAGTAAACAATACCAAGTGAATTTCAAACTTCACCCGATCGCACAAGCATGTGGCTATCAGGACATAGTAGATAAGTAGATAACTCGATGGTGTTTAAAGCGAACGGTACCAGGTTCTAGTCCCGTAGTGAATATCAACTATGAAATGCAGGTACATCTAACTGACGAGTCCTGAATAAGTCTAAACTCTTGTCCTGGATTCCACCATTCATCTTTGCTTTGAAAGTCAAAAAAATCTATTAACTTCTTGTATTGTAACATTTCATAAATGATCTATACAATGTACACCCATAGTGAAAATATACATAACACATAACAGAGTGATATGACTTTCAAGTTATTCTTTCAAGAAAATATCTTACACAAACTGTAAAATGCAAACAGACAAAAAACTATTATTATTATTGCTAAGATTATTTCGAATGTTTCTTTGAAAAATAAATGATTGTCTTCTTCCGACTAATTTTTAATTTCATTTATTATTGTCATATTCATCAATTCGAAAAAAAAATTTTTTTGGTGTGTAGAAAATTTGTCAGTATGAACTACTTATTTCTGCTTATAAGTAGATTTTAGAAGTTGACAGAAAATGATTTTTCTTTCTTTTTTTTTTATTAAAAAAAGAAGTTTTAACAGAAAAGTTTTACAATTGAAGTACAATTTTTTTTCTGTTTTATTCATATGTATAAATGAACTAGATTTATTGTTTATTATGGAAAAAAGGTAATTGATTGTTTAGTAGTAACAGTTATGAAGTTGTACCCTTTATAAATATGAACAAGTTTTTGTCATTCTTAATGAAAGAGAAAAGATTGACCGAAAGGGATATGTAATATAATTCTATACCATGTTTCTATGCAATATCATAGTTTAGGTTTATTAAAATACTTTTTTTTCAAATGTTGACTTCTATAAACTTGACTATGAACAGGCGAATTGACGAGTGGTGTCTGAATTATGAATTAATAGAAGACATAAATGAGTACGAATGAATGAAAAAAAACATATAAATCTTGTAGAAGTTTATCATCTGGTATTTTGTATGTATACATAGACCATATATTAATTTTTTTATGTTCATCCGTATTGTCGAAATCTTTGAATATAACCAATGTAGTTGGAGAATGGCTAACAATGAAGTTTAGAACTTTTATTTCATCTTATTTGGAACTCATCAGCTGGATTCATTTACATCTCAGTATTAATGTTCACAGACATTTATTTACAAGATGAATGGATTAAACGATTGTTATAATATGACTAGTGAAATATCCAATTATAACTGCAAATTTTACTTCGATGTAGTGACTGAGTCAGAAAATTCGTTCTTATAATTAATGTTCGTAAATATTGATTGAATAATGGTAATCAAGTATGCCGTCCTAAACTCAAACTCCTTAATTTTAAGTCAAACATCTAGATACCACAACAGGAAGTACCCCATTAAAAAAAGCTTGAAAGGAATCCAATAGCTTCTAGCTTATTTTGTTAGCAGAAACTTAAGAAACACAAGATAACTATCATAATGGAATGTGTTAAGTAAAATATTTACCACAATGAGTTTTGAGAAATTACTAAATATGATCTGAAAATTTTTTAGCAAACGTGCATGTCCTCACTTTTAATAGTACATCGTGAATTATGTTAGTAATAAGGAGTGATATAACACCATTTCCTACACATAACGTGAGCCTTCCAGGTCAGTACGTTGTAATGTTCAGTGATCATCAAGTATAACTCATTGATTTCACCTATAAATTTATTGATTGATTCTTTTTATTCATTTTTCAGTTCGTTTAAAATATACACGTCCTTATAATTCAAAAGAACTTTTACTAACCAAAACACAATGTAGTCCAATCTCATCATCAAATGGTTGTTTGATTGATAGTCCTACAAATAAAAATGAAAATTGTTGTTCTATGAATGAATCAAATCTTTGTACACAAACTACTTTACCCACTATGAATACATTTACAAATCATCGATCATCATTAAATAAACAATTTATTTATGCAATAAATAATGACAATTCAATGAATTCACAACGTCAATCATTAGTTTCAAATGATATATTACAACCTAGATGGCGTAAACCATTATTTAGTAATACTGATTTAGGGCATCATAATCATTTATTTGATGAATTTCCATTAACTAAAATATCAACTAAAAATCATTCATTAACACTTCCATTAAACAGTAAACCATCCAATGATTTTGAACAAAATCATTTAACAAATCCTCATATTGATCTAACTAAATGATAGTTTTATGTCAATAAACAACAAATACATATATAATCATTTATACTGGCTAACTCTATTATTATCACCATGCCAAATTCTGTATTTATATTGTATGACCTCTATATATTAGAGTATGATCTAATCAGTTTACATGTCAATACAACACGGAAATGTCCTAATACATTCCAGTATTTGCATTTATTTTCAAGTTGCTTTAAATTTTAATATAAATTATCTTTTAATTATCTTAATTATTAATTTTTATTAATATTACTTATAAAGTTTATTTATCTTATATTCTATATTCATTCCAATAATCAAATAGAACTGATGTAATACATTTTACTTTTGTTAATTCTTATTTAACTATAAACAAATTTATGTATTAAAGTGTATTTCTTTTTTTTTTGTTTTTTTTTTTTCATTTTTACTTTCCAATATTGAATTCCTTAAATCAATAAAAATCAATAAGTTGAATCAATTAGTTGCGATTATTCTTGTCAATATGATAGAGAACATACTGAATTAACGATTATCCGAGAGAATCAATGAATGAATGAATCAATGTAAAGTATTACAAACAGATCATTAGAACTTATCAATTTTAATGAAAAGTATTATAAGAATCAAAATTTCATTTAAATGTAAAATACTTACTAACTGTTGTATTACAATTCAGTGTAATTTGATCCAGTTAATGAATAAAGATCGTGTATAATGTCACTCAAAGTAATCATCTGAGACAGTTCCACTTTATTATCTGCGTTCATTTTTTTTTACAAAAACAAAACCAATTCTGACATGAGATACAATTTTACTCTTAACTTAAAACTGTATTCATTTTGCTCCTTTAATCATTTTGTATTCAAATTAGAATTGATAATTCCATGAGTAACAATATTGAAACACAAGAGATTTAAAGCTTTTGTGAATATAATTACTATTAATTATTATTTGTAATAATTTGTATGATTGTGTTATTGATATTCATAATTATATTGAATCATAATATAGGTTATTTGATCGAACACTTTGATATAATTATGAAACTTAAATGGTTTGATATTCATTGTTTAGATTCGTGGATGGACTCTATTGAATATTCTCGAAGTACAACGTGCTGTCGGTTCATTTCTTTCAATTTATCTAAGGTTTTTCAATTGATTCTGTTTTGCAATAGGATTTAATATCAAAAAACATAATTAGTTTAAGTACTGATACTATGTAAATACAAAGTGAATTATATAATAAATAGAACTTAATGTTAGAAAAAATTAATCAAACGAACTATGAATCATCTACGAAATGCAAATTTAATGAAAGTACATCCAGTTGACGAGTCCCAAATAGGATGAAACGTGCGTCTAAACTGGATTCCACTGCTAGCCACTATCCATCTTTGTTAATAGTGCTTGTAAATTAAGGCAATATCCAGGCAACACGAGCAGTATCCATATATGCCGATAAGAGACTGATCAATTTCTGTCCTAAATATCAATGGGAAGATTCAAGTAAAACAATACCAAGTGAATAATAAAAGTATATTATCAATGTAAAGAAGAACAGAATTCATACAAATAAAATGTTAATAGTAATTAAAAATATAGATTCATAATATTGAATAACCAATAATCACTATCTTTAGTTATGAGCAATGAATCTAATAGTTTTAATGATTTACAGTTGCTGTGGAAATTTATATCTGTTGTTACAGATATTCTTATTCGCATTGCCAGCTTCTTATATAATAAATAAGAACAGTTGTATTAATGTAATAGCTATTTCATTTCCATTTCGTTTATAGCCTCTAACAAAATAAAATTAATTGAATAGTGTGATTAATGAGTTATATTGACGTAACACTCATTAAAAAGATGCTGACAATGTAAAGCCTGAAATGTATGTGTTATCTCCCATCAAAGTTGATGGAATTCAAACAGTATTTATGATAAATCTTCTATGCACAAAATTGCCATTGATATGAAATGTGGTAGCGTATAATACCCTATAATATACTAAAAAGGTGTAATAACTGTAATACCATGTAGACTTTAAGATATGAAACATTTTCATTGTTAAATAGTTTATTTTGGCTTTCCATATCATTTTTGTGTATGATCATAAGTAGCTACTATTGATATTGCTTTAGTATGTGGAAAGATTGATTAAAGCGATAAGATTTCTAAAAAGAATCAATGTTTAATAAAGTATCAGTAATAATATCCATAAAGTCGATCAGATTATATTGAGAAATCTAATGAATTTTCTAAATGACTAGCCATGTTTAAATGAAACTAGAGATTATACAAGTCATGAAGACCCAGTATTGTCCTGATAGAAATTATGAATCATTAACAGCACGAAGTAATCGTACTAATGATCTCAACCATTTAAATTACTATAGTATCCACAAAAGCCTTTCTGGTATGAATCAACATATGCTCACTAGTGACTGGCTTCAGAGGTATTTCCTGAAGTTCGAGTGAAAAGCAACGACCAGTGGAGTTCAATCTGCTTTGTTGCGAGATAGTAACTGACTGAAGACAATGGTGCATGTATTGTACAGTTTTGCGGATTAGTTGAAGTCAGACATTAACACCGTTGGATGCCGGCCGACTCAGTGGTTCAGAATTTAGGTCCCGGGTCCGAATCTCACACTTCTATGCAGTCCCACAATAGGATGAAACGGCCGTCCAGTGCTTCCAGGTTTTCCATTGTGGTCTAGCTTCAACTCATTCAGGATCTCAACCATTGAAATTAATATAATGTTAAGCATCTGTAGTTTGGCTTCAACGCTCAGATGAATATCTATCAGTTATTTTGTTAGAAAGCTTATTTTGCATAAAAATGGGTTAGCAAAAGACAATAGAGAAATTAGTTTTTAGTAAACTCAAAGTAGCATAATCATACGACTTGAAATAATTACGTAAGTTATTATGATTTTTATCATTTTGTTAATAATTAACCAAATCATAATCAGCAAAAAAGTTTTGGTGAAAAAGTTTTTTCGACGACACACTAGGCAAGATCGACGCCGTCTATGTCTATTTATTAAAACATTACCTGATAAATATAAGTTATGTTTACATCTTTTGGAGACTTACATTTTAAATTATCAAGGCAACCTTGGAACTACATATTTTTTAGAAAAAAAAACAATTAATGAGAAACTCAAATTTTCATATAATAATCTTATTATTTATGTATAAAGCAAACGTTTGAGCTCTCAAGTGGCAGTAAATATGTTAATAAAAGTAAAGTTCAAGGGAATTAAAAACATTGTTATGTAATGTCAAAAAGTAACATATGATAAAACAGTAACAAAAATAACTTACTATGGAGAAATATAATGAACAGTGAATACAATTAGTCTTCCTTGTACCTATTGTCCCGCAACACTAAATACAAAACAAAAGGTGTCTAAATGACATGGATGAGTTAATAGCAAATATAAAATGATCAGAAGGGGTTTTATGGAGATTCTAGTAATTTCAATAGTTGAAATCCTGAGTCAATTGAAGATGGGCCACCATGGAAAACCTGGAGGCACTGGACGGCCGTTTCGTTCTAGTATGAGATTCCTTATCAGTGCGCATCCACAGTCCCGCCCCCAGCGAGATTCGAACCCAGGACTTATCAGTCTCACACGTGAGCGCTTAACCATTAGACCAATGAGCTATCCGGCATCCAACGGAGTTAATGTATAACTTCAATCGGTCTCATACAAGAACGAAACGGCAGTTCAGTGCTTCCAGGTTTTCCATGGTGATCTAGCTTCAATTGACTCAAGATTTTAATTATTGAAATAAATTCTTTGAAAAGAGGTCCCTTCATTGAACTTCCTGTGTTTTTTTAATGTTTAAATGGGAATTATTTGTCGTGTATATGTGTGATCAGATTGTTCGAAATGTATTGCACAAATATGTATTACATAATTTGAATAAACTTTGTCTTCTCATTGCATTATCGGAATTTATCAAAAGTACATCCAGCTGACGAGTCCCGAATAGGACGAAATGTGAGTACTGGATTCCATTGCTAGCCACTATCCATCTTTGCTTATAAAGAGATTAATTGTTCCAAATGTTTTTTTATAACAAGCAATAAAATTAAAAAAAAATGATCCGATGAAAAAGATTTCTTGTTTTATTTATTCTCATTGAAATATTATTGTTCTGAAGAAAGTATGATAGTTAAGTAAGGCCAGTTAACATGCAAATCTATTGATTAAGTTTATTGAAAAGAAAACGTATCGTTCACAAGTTATTGACATGAGGATATAATATTGATTGAATAGGATTAAATTATTTAATTGGTTTTATTAAATGACTAATGTACATTTTCTTTTGTCAAAAATTATTTTCAATGGTTGAGATCATGAATCAATTAAAGCTAGACCAACGTGGAAAACCTGGAAGCACTTGAAGGCCGTTTCGTTCTACTACAGATCTAGCTTCAATTAACTCATGATCCCAACCATTGAAATTACTACAATATCCACAAAACCGCTTCTGACAAAAATTATTTTATACGTATGAAAATAACCGTTTCCTGCCAGTTATTTATTTATAGCGAAATGGATGAATGAAATGTATCATTTTGAGATTATATAAGTTTTTACTGATACAGAGAAATTTAGTTTACTGAATTTATTATTAGAATTATACATTTTTTACCTCAACATTGATTCAATAGGCGTTGGTATATTTTTGGTTTCACTCGGTTTTAGGTATTCTATGTTACATTTAAACGTTGTTCTATGATGTAGGGATATATTAAGGATTTAGAGTTTACTGGACGTTCGGTGCACCATCAGCCAACTGAATTTACCAACAAATTTGTTAATTGTTCTAAGAAGCTTTTAAAAATACATTCATTCTTACTGATTGAATAGAAATTAGACAAACCATGTTACGTCACCGTAATTTAACCATTCAGTAATCCTATCTCGATTATAACCTTCATCAATAAATTAAATACAAGTTGATTGACCTAAATGATCAATAAGCTTAGGTTTATTTAGAGTTTTATTTCTAATGCGTTCAGAATTATGACTAGCATAGTGTTATATCCCAATGAGAATAATGAATGATAACTGTTGGACTCTATTTTCGGACTAATACTATAAGTATATGTTTATTGTATAATTGTTAAGTAACTAAACTATTCATATTCGTGTCTTTCTTACTATATGCTTGATTTTGACCTATGAACTATTATTATGCGGTTTACCATTCTTGAGTTATGCCCAGCCTATCAATTACTATCTCCTAAATTCACAGCCACTTTTGGCTAGACCTTGTACAAATGTTGTTTTCTATTTTATGATACGGTGTGGTCGGTTTGGTTGGTATATAAACTCAGTATGTTTGAAATGCAGGATTCCTATCGCAGAGGCTGAGATTGGTGTTCCGGACTTAACAGGCAGGGCTAGGCGGAGAGCAGGACCAATCAGGACTCTAGGTTGCTCGTACGTGTTTTATTACGTCTCTGGTTTGATCGATAATTCGCTGCTCTCTGATTAGTGGTGTCACAAACCCGACAAGTTATAACACGTAGTCAAATAAATGAATTTTAAGGGTTTGTTTATAAAACCACTGGTTTTATTTTTCGATTGCTCTATGGAATCTATATGCATTACACATGTGTTTTATGAGTAGCATCTCAACTGTTCCTGTCGGCAAACTTCTGAACTCAAGCGAAAACCCCAGGAAGCTAACAAGAAATTTCGAACTATACTGGACTCATACCATAATGTCATAAATATCCTCGTATATCATTCCAGTTAATGAACGGAGAAGATTCACTGAAAATAGAGATTTTCAGTCTGAGTGAATATTTCCTAAAGTAAACGCTATCGATATTATTATTGATGACAAAGAATGCTCCAAGAATAAAACATCTAGCTACAAAACTAAACAATACCAATGTGTTTTTAGCACAGAAGTTCATGGAATACTTAAATATTTAAATGACATGTAAACACTGAAGTGTGATGCTAATTATTTAACTTAAAAATTAACAGCTATGTATTTTCAAATACATTATCTGATTTTATCCAATTTTATATATAAAATATTATGTAATATACCCTTGTGGGTCAGGTAATTTTACATTGGTTTTCAGGAGAACCAGACATCATCCAGACTTTCACGTGACAACCCAAATAGTACAGCTCAATCCGTTTAACAGGAGAACCAGACACCGCTCAGGCTTAAGTTTTATAAACCGAGCAGTACACTCAATCCCGCTTCACAGGAGAACCAGACACCGTATAGGCTTTAACAACTACAATCTGAATAGTACAGCTTAATCCTGTCGCGCAACCACATAGATATCAAGCATCCTGGTGGACCATTTATGCAATCTTACATGCTTCTAAATTAAAGAGAAATCTTAAATAATACAATTCACTCTAATGTTTATCAAACACTACCATCACTGACTATTTAATACATTATTCAATTACAACGTCTTATGCACCCAGATTTCACTCTATTCAAGGTGTTTGTGAAGACAATCCATGGGTGAACTAGAGGAAGAGCTAAAAATATCCCATCCAATTATCTTTTGTAGGAATATTCTAGAATCCTTACGTGTAGCTTCCTTATTGAACGAGTGCTAATAACCTTCCTGCCTACGGATTGGAGGACTATAATAATGATTTCGTCTTTACTAAAAATCCATGAATAACTGACAGTTTTGTACCATAATTGATACTATTTGAAATAGCATTTCTTTCACTTATCTTCTATCTTCTCATTTACAACTTGGAAGGGTTCTAGCATTCTAGTACCCAAGTTATACGTGACATATTAAGCATCTAAGCTCTAGATATAACAGTGCTATTTGTAAAAACTTAAAGGAACTGTTTAAATTATCTACAATCTACACAACAACAACAAAATAAGGTTAACTTTTTTCATCTTTCACCTTACTGTTTTAATACACCCCTCAAATATAAACTATTCACGTTTAGTTTTAACTAAAACCATTAACTATTTTGTTATTCCCTATGAAATTAGATTTAAAATTTAGAATAAACTTAATTTATTATTATTAGGTCATTGTTAAACGGTTTCATTTCATTGATTATTCTTTCTATGAAAATTCGATTTCATTATTTATGAAGCTAATTAATTAAGTCATTTAAGTGATATCCATTAAATTAAAACTAAATTAATATAAAAATAAATCAGTAAATTATTAAAACTAATTTTAAATGGTCAAGCAAATGAAAATGGGTAATTTTTTTGTTTTTTTGTTTTTTTTTTAGTTTTTTTAATTTGCAATAATAAAACTTGAATGAATCGACCAACAACCATTGAATGGTTGTCAAAATGAATAAGGAATTAATTGTCTGGTATATATAAAGATATATATATATATATCTTTATATATATATATATATATATATATATATATATATATATATATATATATATATATATATATATATATATATATATATGGTGTGTTAATGAATGTCAGTCATTCAATTAGTCAGTTGGTTACTGAATGTACATACAGACAAAATTGTAAGTTAGATCATGTCGCCATACCACAGTAACATGTTGAGATTAAATTTTTAATATTAATTTCAAAAAAAAATTTAAATAATCTTAATTACTATATTAGTTAAGAAAATGAAAGTTTTAAAATCTAGTACAAGGAAACGGAATGAACAGACATTTATGGATGAATATTGAAACTTATGATTTAGATGATGCTAAGATTTTAGTGCATATATACTATTGTGAAGGTTATCTATGTAGAAATAAAATTAAAAGGAGGGAAGTGATGAACGACAATAAACATTAAATGGAGTTAAAAATTCTGATAACAGTTTTGTTATAAGATCTGATTTAACCGATAGGGATTATATGAGATATACTTCATAATGTATATGTACGTATTTATTACACCTTTTAATGTCATATAAGGCCAAATAAAATCTTGGTTAACGAAGGTGAATTCAGTCTAAAGGTCAAAAATTTTACTTATTTCAGTATATTTACATTCTAAAGTCTACCGATGTGGTATCTTATGTTAACTACATCAATCTCTGATGATTATAGAGACTAATATTTTAGTCACTATAATAGCAGAGAATGTGGTTCTTAGAGGTGGATTTGAATCCTTCCTCGAAAACCGGAATAATGAATCTGAAAGTAAACGGTTTTGTGTTAGCTTTTTTTTAGCATTTAAGTATCTGCAGCTATGTGAGTATTGATGATCATAGTGGGATTCAACATCACAAAATCAAGTATAGTGGTTGGATGGTTTACCGATTGTTGATTACTTTAAAGTATATAACGTCAATATACTGTGCAAATTATATTAGAAACACTTAGACTAGTAAACATTTCAGCACTAGACAAACACTCATCAGATACTATCTAACTATCGTTAAGTAAACTCTGACTTTATTTAAACATGAAATTATTTAGCATAAACCTTTGTAAATCCTAGTTTATAAAATACCAGAATATTGTGTGATGAAGATAACGACCGTAAATCTATATTAAGCGACATTGAGTTGTATATGTATCTAATTAGACAATGATCACTCTTTTTATAGTTTCTAAGCTTGTCTAACACATTCGTTGATATCTACACTATCGTTAGTTTTACATATCAGACATGATAATTTTTGTAATTTTTTTTATTGAAATTTTATAATCAATAAATCAACAATGTTTACATTAAGATATAATTGTCAATGATCTCTTTTTGTTAGCCATTAAAATTGGCAACTAATAATTTTCGGCATAATGTTTCGCGAAAAATTTGTCTTAAATAAAGGAGGATATACTTAAATAAACATTATTTTTTATTACTCTATGCAATAGGATTCACATGAAGTTTATTTTAAGTGTATGTGCGAAAAAATAAAGAAAATTATTTCGTTAGCAACTTGAAAAACTACCTTTTTTGTTTTTGACTCGTTTTTATTTATTTTATCGTTTTTTTTGTGTAGAGTATTGTAAAAGAACAACTCCCACCCCACCTCCACCGAAGAAAAACAACTAATTTTTTTTAGTTTCATGTTACTACTTCACTAGAACCATATTCCCTTGATAGTGTTGAATAACAACTTAAGAAAATATAAAATAATGTAAAAACATTTTGTTAAAAACAAGTAAATCCACTTGAATTCGTAGATTTTACATAAGATGTTTAAATGAGTTAAATTCATGTTCTTTTTTTGTGGGAGGGTAATATACGTTGAGAAATGGACATTGTTAAAATCGTTTGAATGCTTACTATAAACAGCATATACAGTTATGAAATAAAAGAATAAGCTTGTTGTTAAACTAAGTACATTGTTTATTTTATTATCAAAAAGTATTTGAGCTATACTAATGTTAAGAATTTGAACTGAATTTAGTTCAGTCTTTGTAGATATCTGTATATCCTATATGGATTTCCTTGATCTAGACATTTTTCACTAGTGCTTTATAAGATAAGATGGTCTTCCGAAGGAGAAGAGGAAGATGAAAGAACACATTACGCTGAGAAATGGAGATCGATATGAGAAGAATAAACAACAATTGAGTAGAACTAGAAAGGAAGGCCAAGGATAGAGTGGGTTAGAGAATGATGGTCGGCGGCCTATGCTCCATTGGAGGTAAGTAATTATGTATTCGACTAAATTTAGACGAAAGTTCTTGTTTATTTCATACTACAAGTAAAGGAAATTTTCATATTAATTCTGTTGTGAATACACTTATAAAAGTTTATTCATCCCATTTTTTTTTGGCGAATATTGTTTTTACCACATTACAATATATTTAGTTTACTATTCAATTTACATAAAAAGCCATTTGATTCAACTGAAATTTCCACCTTATACTCAAATCTTGATAGGTTATTCCAGTTAGGACAAAATTCTATTTCAAGTTTAATTTATTTTTGATTGAAATCATGAATCGACTGATGTTAGATTTTCATTGAAAACCTAGAAGTATTGGATGGTGGTTTCGTTCTATCATAGGTCTCTTCAGCAGTGCTCATCCATGATCCCCCTTGCACTTCTGAGGACCTTCCAGTGCTTCCAGTTTTTCAATGTTGGTCTAACATTAATCGATTCATGAATCCAATAAATAAAAAAACATAACAATCTCCATAACCCCATACTGATCTATGTCTAATGTTGGAAGGGTTAAAGTGAAAAACATTCATGTTATTTAAAAGATTTTAAAATAATAAGAAACATTTAACATTCGTTTTCTAGAGCTGAAAATTGAAATCTCTAACGACTATCATTAATAAAAGCTGTAATTCATTTCTATGTATAATCTATATTGATAAAAATACGTAAATGGTGATACGTATACTCTGATGATTAAAACAAAAAAGTAATCTTATACATTTATCGATACACAGATAAAAAACGGTAAATATTTGAACTTAAAGGGAATAAAATGAATTCATTTAATAATGTATATATTGTGTTTTAAAATTTTCTAACTGAAATATTAGGAAAAAAGAATAATCACCAAGGCTACATAAACTTTACAATATATACTTCTATTAACAATACTGCTTAGGAATATAATATATAATCTATCATCAATATATAGTAAGGTCTTGAAATTGTATATTGGGTAAAGACATATACTTCTAAGGTTTGCAATACATATATAATTCACTGTATAGTGTATACCTAAAAGACATTAATCGTTAACATTATTTAGATAGAGGTAGACTATAATTTGCTATTCTTCTATGTATCATTTCGGTAGACACTAGTTTGTACTTGAATAATTAGACTAACAATTCTCTTTGCTTATTTAAAAAAGTACTTAATGAGCATAAGGTAATTAGTGTAACATATGCGCTTTAGTGGGTGATTTTGACTGAACAAAAATAGTTACTTCTTAGATGTTTTGTATTCGCAATATTATGATTTTATTAGTGTATCAAATTGAAATTATTGATTTAATATAATAGTTGAGTCATCAATCAGTTGAAGCTAGACCATTATAGAAAACCTGGAAACACTGGAGGGACTCCTCAGCAGTGTGTGTATATGATCCCGCCTTGTGAGATACGAACCTAGAACATATCTGTCTCGTACGCAAACGCTTAAGATCTAGACCACTGAGCCGGCATCCATCGGTGTTATTGTATAACTTCCTGGAGTTCTAGCGAGAAGTAATGACCAGTGGAAATCAAACGGGTCTATTATGAGGTAGTAACTTACTAAAGACAACGGAAGACGGTGGCTCAATTTCGTGGATTAGTTGAAGTTAGACATTAACACCGGTGGATGTCGGTCATCTCAGTGGTCTAGAGATTAGGCGTTCGCGCGCGAGACTGATAGGTCCTGGATCCGAATCCCGCGGGTTCGGATAGTGGATGCGCGGTGTTGAATAGCCCTGCACTGGAACGTAACGATCGTCTAGTGCTTCCAAGTTTTCTATGGTCTTTCAACTTCAAATGGCTCGTGATCTCAACCATTAAATTACTATAATATTCATAAAAACCCCTATTTGATTTAGTATAATTCATTTAATATTAACATTTCACTAAACTCGATATGAAAATTTTGCCTAATTATGATTATGATGACAGAAAAGGATTTTATTCAGGTCATTGAAGACATCATGAAATTTTACTATGGAACAGATGTTATTCCATATGTTCAAAGTCACCTCTTTTATAATTTATATTTTACTAACTCCACTTCATATGTGGATAATTATAACAACTGTTTATGATATTTTGAAATTCATAATATGCGTATAGAAAAATAAACTAAAAAATAATGTGTTTGATAGTAATCAGTAGGTGGCCTTGAACCTAGTCTCCATTCTGATTAGCAATATTCAGTATAGTAAGTTTTTATGTAATAGAAAACATTATTTTTTTCTAAAACTGACTCATATAACCACCTAAGTAAAAAAACGAGGTCCATTACCTATTGTAAATGTAACCTAACGATGACAACAGGTAAACATCAAAATGACGTTCACTATTAAATGTCAAATGAAGATGTTCACCGAGTAAAATTAGTGCTGAAAAAGAATAATAGACAAAAATAGACTTCGGATAGGGATGGACCAATATAACAGTAGTCATGAATATGTGGTGAATATGTGTGTGAAATCATTTGATATAATTTTATTGTGTGAATTCTTTTCTCTGTATTGAAGTCATCCTTACAGTTTACAAAATAGGTATCATTTTCATATGCATTATACTTTAAGGGAATAGAATATTATTTACCAATGGAACTATAATAAAGTTAGTTGAACGATAAGGCAAAAGATAGTCATTTTAGCTCATATCTTCACTTGAGTAAGAATGGTAACACTCAAACAGTAAAATTTCAAGCAATGGATTGAATCCATGTAAGCTATTTTTACCAGTATATTCTTTAAATAAACTTCCAGTATACAACAACTGGATTCAAATCTTGGTTAAGAGATTTTGATTTTAAAAAATGATGAAACAAGTTTTACAATTGTAGTTATCAATAAACACCAATAAATGTAAAGGTTTTAATAGACAGAAGTTAACCATTTCTCTACAGCTCAGGAAAAATACACAGACATCTAATAAGTAATTTCATTTCGTGAAAATCGCTGTCGGATTATGACTTTAAAATCCCTCATTTCTTAGAAACTGAGTAACGTATTCATAACAAAATAGGTAGAAGCCATAAGTTAATAATACAACAAAATAGTACAGGAAACGAACTGGATTAACGTGTTTATGAATGCATCTTCACAAATATTGTCATTGCTAAGCGTAATCAAACTTAATAAATATGAATTGCATTATATATTCTTCTACAATTACTAAACCAAGTTGATTATAAAGAGATATAGCCTATGTTTAAACATATATGGTTTGAAAAATTCAGTTCATAGATTAAAAATTGTTTGTTAACGTTGGGGTTGTCTCCAACCATTGTATACTTAGACCAGTTTTGGATCAAGTAAATTAGACCAAAAATAAGAACAACTCTATATAATGCGTGTAGAAATAGTAATAATAAGGTTGGTGTACAAAAATGTTGAATTAAGCATTATACAATACATGAGAGTGTGGATTACGTAAGAGGCAAATATAGTATAAGTACAAACTAAATTTTCCCAATATGTAATATTAATTTAATAAATGATATCAGATAGATCTAAGTTGAAAAGATGCAGAAAAAAGAGAGTAAACACATAGAATACGTTAGGTAATTTTATAATTTAATAGCTATTGACGTAATGGGTGGATGGACCAATTTATTTAGGATCCGAAGCTCGTTTTTTTTTGAATTTTTACTAGACTCATTTCTACCATTTAAATGGTTCTAAGCCGGGCTGTAATTGGAAGATTATTACCACCATGATGGATTTTTGTAAATGGTTGATCCTTTTTTGTCATATGTCTGTCTGTTCAGTGATTTGTGATTTACAAGTGAGATTAACGTTGACACTTTTCCATTTCCAAATCGTAACTGTATACCTTGTGTAATCCACTTAAGAGTGGATTATTCGAAAACCGTTATAATCTCATGAGCTTATCTGAATTACTTGCACATTTCTTCTGCATACTTTAACTAATTCGAAGTATGACAAAATAAGAAAATATGATGCATTTGTATTGTATTTAGATTTTAACAAGTATTTAGTAAAATTCTTATTTCATTTTTATAGTTTAACAATCCATTATTTCTATATAATTCATTGATTAACAGTCAGCTGATAATTTGTGTGCTATAAAGTATTAGGCTGAAGAATTGGTTAGTCATATGTGTGAATAGGAATTTGTGGTTGAATAATTTTTTTTCTGGTTAGCGTTTTTTTTTAGCGAGTTAGTTTTCTACGGGATGGGGTCGCTAACCCCATGCCCAACCCTCCTCCTTTATCCGGGCTTGGGACCGGCAGTAGCCCCCGGAAAGGGACTCCAGGCGGAGTTAGGAATTTGTGGAGATTGTAGTAATTTTAATCCTTGAATTCATCAGTCGATCTATGCTAGACTACCATTGAAAACCTTGAGACCTGGACGACCGTGTCGTCTCAGTGTGGGACTCCTCAGCAGCGTGCATCCATGATGCTGCATACGGGACTCGAACTTAACACCTTTGGTCTCGCGCGTCGACGCTTAACCTCTAGACTATTGAGCCGAAATCCAACGGTGCCAATGTATAGTTTCAGTCAATCCATGATCTTGTGCAACCCTTCATCCATTGTCTGTAGTAAATAACTGCCTCACACGCGACACAGATTGGATTTCACTGGTCATGGCTTCTTACCGAAACTTCAGGAGTTACGTCTTGAAGCTAGTCACTAGTGAACACATAATTATTGTCGGAATAGGGATTTTTGGAGATTTCGGTAAGGTCATGAATCGATTGAAATTATATATCTGTTATCTTTTCTTTCTTAAAAAATCATGTGAGTTATAATTTTGAACATTATGTGTTAATTGTGAATTGTTTTAATCCAAGATGCAGAGAAGTTCAAAAAATTCCGGCGACAAAGTTGTTAATTTTGTAATCAACGGCGTATATGACCCGAAAAAATGCCAAACTGTTTTAATTTTTTATTCTTATTAAACTTCACTTTTTCTTATGAAATATTTTTTAATATCAGAAGGGATTTTGCTGATATTATCGTAAATTCTATGGTTGAGATCATGAGTCAATTGAAGCAAGACCACCATGGAAATCCTGGAAGCACTGGACGGCCGCCTTGAGCACTGGTAACCAGGTGTAAACTGTTATGAAAAATATCAGTGGATGATGTCTGTTTTTTTATCAAATCTATTGATGTAAATGGTCGGACATCAGCATTAATTTTGTAGGGAAATCTTTGTGATCATTATATCACATTGTGAAATGATGAAGTGTATAGGAGTAGTATTCAAAGGAAAAAGTACCACCTAGACAAAAAATATTATTGCTAAATATATTGAGAACAAAACATTTAACGAAGCCTCCTAGGGAATCGAACAGATCTCATTCTGTTACAGCTTGGAAGAATTTGCAGAATATTAACATAGAATGATGTGATTGGACAACTGTATAAATTCCCTACTTGAAAATCTATGCTACAGCCTATACCAATACTTTTCTGTACATTTTGACAATAACTTCAATAAACTCTTCTTCCTTTTTATTCCCTCTTTTGATTTTTAACTTCGGTTTCTACACTTCCAATTGCCGAAGTCGTGCTCCTTATTTACTGTTATCAAGTACCAGACATAACAATATTTGAGTTGTAATCTTATTTCAAAACGCTAATGAAGCCAAATGAATTTTTTTTATGAAAGGTTATTTATTTATTTATTTTATTTGAACACATAAATATTGGTACAGGGGGCACCAAATATATATGCGCCACACAAAACAATGATAATTTGAAGAGAAGGAGAAAAGAGAAAAAAAAGTAATGAACGTGGGGAATTATAAAAAAAAAAGGGGAGAGAGAGAGAACAATGGTGGGGGAAACGGAAAGGTACAATCAGAAGAGATCTTTTAGTTAACGAAGATACAACCACTTTTTATGAAGAAAGTAAAAGAAGGTTACAGCAGGATCGCCACTGGCTTCTATTCTGAGCCATATCTGATAACGTCTCTAGCCACTGCGTTACACCGTCTCTCGGACCCCAACCAGGGAGTCGTGAAGGACCAACAGAAGCTAGCCCTTTGCAGCTTTCTTTCATACCACGACACCATGTCATGTACTGACCACCTCTCCGCTTTTTCCAACCAGTCCTAGAGTCGGCAAATAATGCACGACGTGGAATTCTCTGGGACGACATTCGTAGAACATGTCCAAGCCATCGAAGTCGGTGTTTCAAGATGGTGACACCAATTTCATTATCGTCTCTGTGACCGAACACTCGATGCCGAACCTCTGCATTACTGACATGGTGTTGCCACTGGATGCCAGCAATCCTTCGGAGACAACGATGATCGAACACAGAGAGTCGTCTAACATCCTCAATTCGGAGAGGCCAGGTTTCACAAACATAGAGCAAAACTGCTCTCACCGTCGCGTTGTAGATCCGACCTTTTACAGCCAGACTAACATCACGAAGGCGCCAAAGGTGGCCCAGATTGGCATAAGCCGCTCTGGCTTTCACTATACGTGCATTGATCTCATCACTCACACCACCACCAGCACTTATGCAGCTACCTAGAAACACGAACTTCTCGACTACTTCAATCTGCTCACCATCCAGAGTGAGTACAGGATTAGAATCCTGCCAGTCTTGTAGAAGAACTTTGCACTTCGAAGGTGCAAAGCACATACCATACCTACGGACACTGATTGTCAACTGATTAAGTGCGGATTGCATGGCTTGGGCATTCTCGCACAGTAAGACAATATCATCCGCATACTCAAGGTCGAGAAGTCTTTCTCCAGGCAACAGATACACACTGCCATTACTTACATCCATCAGAGCTGTTTCCAGAATGTCATCGATGGCAAAGTTGAAGAGGAATGGTGAGATTGGGCAACCCTGCCTAACCCCACTGCTCGAATGGAATAGTGGAGAAAGGTGATTGTATGCCCTCACTCTGCCTGAGGTGTTTGTGTATAGGGCTTTTAGGATGTTAATAAACTTCTCAGGCACACCCTTCTTCAATAAACAATCCCAGAGAACAGTTCTGTCCAACGAATCGAAGGCAGCCCTGATATCAAGAAACACTACGATTGTTGGCCTTTGATAAGTATGACGGTGTTCTAACACTTGGCGGAGGGTGAAGATATGATCAATACATCCTCGACCAGAACGAAACCCAGCCTGCTCCTCGCGAGTCAATCCTTCTCGGGTTCTGAACAACCTACGAAGTATGACGGAAGCCAGTAGCTTGGATGCAATCGGAAGTAGACTTATCCCCCGATAGTTGTTACAGGAACAACGTGAACCCTTTTTAAAGATAGGGACAACTATCGACTCATTCCATGACGTTGGTACACTCTCTAGTTCCCAGATCTTTGTAAACAACGTCGTCAGTCCCTTAGTCAAAAAGTCACCACCATCTTTAAAAAGAGCCGGAGGTAAGTCGTCTGGGCCCGGTGATTTGTAACGTTTCAAGAGTTGGAGTTCCTTGCGGACTTCCGCCTCATTTGGTGGATCAGTCGTCACCGGCCATGGAGGACATGACAGTCTGACCGATGTTGCCGGAGCAGCAGGCCAGTTGAACTGCTTTTCAAAGAATTCTGCCCATCGTCCAAGACGTCGATGGATGTTAGTGATTGGCATCCCGTCATCCTCGCAGATTGTTTCGCTCACACCAAACTTCTTGCTGCCAGTGGCTCGGATGAGTTGGAAGAGCTTCCGGTAATTACCAGATGCAGCTGCTGCTTCCAACTCACTGGCACGCTCCGACCACCAGGCTTCTCGGTCCTTACGCAAGCTTTGCCCGATTTCATTACGTAACATCCTTCGTCTGTGGTCAAACTCACGGTCACCCGGAGTAGACCGACGGGCTTCAATCAGTTGTAAGGAACCAGAAGAAACCCAGTGCTTGTAAGCGGGACGGTTCGCAAACCCGCAACAGACTGTACCCGCCATTTTCATGGCGTCATGCAATTGCAACCAATGCTCATCTATACTTTTCGGTGGAATGGTAGCTAGCCTAGAAGCTAGCTCGGTTCGGTACATACTAGCAACAGAAGTTGCAGCCAGCTTGCTAACATCAATCCTTTGGTGGCGGTCACTTCGTTGTCCACTGAAAAGTAAAGTAAGATTGGCGCAGACCAGAGCATGGTCAGATTCCAGATAGGTACTCCAAGAGGAGCGGCAGTCTTTTACACAACCGCGCCAGCGGTAGCTGATCGCGATGTGATCAATCTGAGTCCAGGCTTGAAATGTAGAAGGGGGACGCCAGGTGGCACATCGGCGATGACTGTGCCGAAAGTTAGTGCTAGCCAGAAACAGGTCGTGATCTATGAATAGTTGCAGTAGACGTTCCCCGTTATCTGTCCTGCGAAGTAACTAGACATTATACTGAATTATTAGGTAATTAGATAATTTAGTAAGCACTAATAAAAAGAACAGGATCTAACTGGAATTGAATCATTTCAAGTTAAAATAAAATTTCAGTCTAAAGATCATCATCAAATAAGGTAATCCAAATGAAAAGTGGAACGTCCGATATTTGGTTATGAGAACCGCTAAAGTCTAACTGTTATAGATATTTTATTTGAGCATAAATATTAAAAAATGTTATATTGCTTTTAATTCATTCACAGACCAGCCAATATAAACTAAGATAGATGGTGGCTAGCACTAGAATCTAGGACGCGCGTTTCGTCCCATTTGAGACTTGACAGTTGGGCGTACTTGCATCACAGATTTGATGTTCACTCCGATACTCAAACGCAATATCGTTCGCTTCAAACACCATCACTTTATCCACATAACTACTGAGTCGTGATAGCCACTTGCTTGTGCAATGGAGTGAAGTTTAAATTCACTTGGTATTGTTTAGTTGCATCTTCCCATTGATGTTTAAGACTGCAATTAATCAGTCTCTTGTTGGCAAGTTTGAAGATTTACTATTATTATCTATCCATATATTTAACGGACTAATGAACCTTGAAAGCAAACAGACAAATAAAGTGAATAAATATAATTTAAGAAACTTCTACTTTGAATATTCTGATTTTCCTTGAGAATTTAACTGAGAATCAGATAAAAATGTTCAGTTCTCTTTGTCAAACCTACAGGATAACGTAAGGATATTCATTTTTATATAGTTACGTAATAACCGTTTTGCAGATAGTGAAGAAATAAAAAACATCCAAACACAAGCAAAACTATGTAATCGCTACATACAGATTTTGAATATTTTACCCTCAGATAACTCGTCTGTGCATTATTAATAATAAAATTCATCTAATATCTTTATATATAATACTTAGAATCCATATTCATCAATAAATTAGGTAGGGATAGATAAACAAGGCAAACAGTACGCAAAAAAGTACCATTTAACTGATCTTGGGGAAATTGAAATAGTTTACAGTATTGCTACTTTTATTAATTTACTTAAGATGAAGTACAAATATTTTAGCATAATGTTTAGTAAAGTCTTCGCTAAGCATAACCTCATCAGTGAACATTTTTGTCTACACACAATTGTTAAGATTTTGAGCATCTCGAGGGATACCTTTCATTATTATTTATATAGTTTCTTTAAAATAATTTAAAATTAATAGTCCCCAAATGCCCTGCTAAGGTCGAGAGTGGGGAGAGTCAGCTCTCTCTCCTCAAATGCTCTCACATGGCCACGCGTATATAACCACTGCCAGGGAAGTCCTAGTCACTGTCTTCTCGTGGAAGAGGTATTGTTTACAAAATTGAGCGTACGAAAAGCGAATATCAGGCGCACTAACTGGATTGGTGGACAAAGAGAGTCTACTTAAGAGAGTTGCGAAACCATGATTCCAAACCAATGGTGAACACGGATTCTCGTATTCCGAAGGAACAAATGGCGTATGAATATATTGTTTGTCACCGGATACCATGTCTCACTTCCTCGTGAACTTGACCTTTAGGTCAATGGCTCCGGTTGTGGCTCCCTAAGAGAACCATCTGCTTCGGTTTGGGCATCCAGGCAGTATCTCAACCCTCACACAAATCGAATGGTTTATGTGGCGCATATCTATTTGGTGCCTCCTTGTACCAATGTTTATGTGTTTAAATAAATAAATAAAATAATGCAATTATTTCATCGACGCACAATTTATTCTCCGTTATCTATATAACCTTGGCATAATAATATCAGTGTAAATACATTACATAATCAAACAGTATATCTAATAAAGTAACCAAAGAACGATTAATTTTGAAGGCTATCAATACATGTACATGTTGAGAATATTTATTAAATAGCAAGCATGATGCATATACATACGGTAAATTATTGACACTGTGAAAAATTATACATAGCCAAAATGTTAAGCATTCCCACTTGATAATATCAATTTATTATTTAGTTGCCAGATAACATTTTTTATCGATTAGTTGTGTTTTTGTAAAGTTCAGGACTGATAGGTCCTAGGTTCGAATCTCGCGGGGGGCGAGATAGTGGATACACACTGCTGAGGAGTCCCATAATAAAACGAAACGGCCGTTCAGTGCTTCCAGGTTTTCCATGGTGGCCCATCTTTAATTGACTCATGATTTCAACTATCGAAACTACTAAAATCTCCACAAAACCCCTTCTGATAACTTTAGTTTTTATCAGATATCGATCAAAT
Source organism: Schistosoma spindalis (assembly GCA_946903255.1). Lineage (NCBI taxonomy): Eukaryota > Metazoa > Platyhelminthes > Trematoda > Strigeidida > Schistosomatidae > Schistosoma > Schistosoma spindalis. The sequence goes on from OX336424.1 coordinate 10,368,535, forward strand.
CAAGAATTCACTGAGATGCTAGTAATAATAACCAGCAAAAATACTTTGTAATATTTTAATCAATGAAATAAATTAAGCTATACATTTTAGATCCATATAGAAATATGGTATGGTGTTAAAATATACAGAGACTGAATAGTTAGTTTATGATAGCTCATACAACGAATACTTCTGTAGAAATGCAGCTATTTTTTAGAGATATATACCGAAGAAGCTGTTATTTAGATAACAAATTCCTGGAGTAAAACAAAATATGAACAATACTAAATGCCAACCGTAGTAGATACGATCAAACCCCTCCTGGGGCCCCTCTGGGGCTACTGACGGTCCCCTGCTTGGACAAAAAAGGAGGGTTGAGCATGGGGTTAGCGACCCCATCCCGTAAAAAACCAACTCGCTAGAAAAATGCTAACCAGAAAAACATTACGCTGAGAAATGGTGACAGATATGAGAAGGATGAACAAGAATTGGATAGAACTAGAAAGGGAGGCTCAGGACAGAGTAGGTTGAAGTATGCTGGTTGACGGCCTATGCTCATTTGCGGGTAACAGGAGTAAGTAAGTAAGATATGATCACTCGGTGTATTCTCCGTTCAGAGATTTTGAAGAAAATTTGTCATATCGTACAAAAAAATTAAAATTTTCATTCGAAACTTCTGGTTTTCAAGTGAACCTTAACTAATTTCTGACATGCAATGATAAGCATTTTCTGTGGTATAATTCATAACTTTAATTATTTGAAGAATAATTTGGATTCTATGGTTTGAAGTGACACACAAGTAATTTTCTTCTGTATAAATAAAAGTTAACTTCATACTTGCATCGTTTGTAAACTGTTTTATTTTTAAATATTCCCACTGCATAGAAAATGAAAAGCATTTTGATTGACAGTCAAGAATAATCACTAAGCTTTTTTTTTCCTTATTAAATGTTAGGCTCATATTGAGATGGTGGAGAAGATTTGTAGCTCAGATGGATGATTTTGATAGGGTTTTGTTCTCTGACCAAACCATTCAGCTTAGAGAACAAAACTCCATCAAAAGTTAAGCTCATATAATTCTTTGAAATGTCCCGATTTTTTAGTTTGTGTTTCAGACAAATGAGTTTTTTTTTAATAATTTAGTGAATATGTAGGTGAAACTATTAAATACACTTGGGAATCTGATTGTCTAGAATTCACAGAAAACTTAATTTATGAAATTTTCTAGTGTGTGGACAAAAAAACAGCAACAACAATTGAATTTGTTTGGGTTGAAAATATCGTATGCAATTTTAAAAATCATAGTATAAATGTTGTATGTTACATGAATTGAATATTCAGATTAACTAAGAAGATGAATAAAACGTTGTAAATAAATATTCACTACAATCTGTATCTAATTAGAAAATTACTTTATTTGTAGTCTATAGTTTAAACTCTTTGGGGTGGGGGATCTAAAAGTCATGGATTCAATTTCTTGTTGGGCTGTGGATGTATATTGCTTATGTGTTCAATACTTGAAGGAAACAGATGCTCGGTACTTGCTTGTTTTTTAAATGAATGTATAACTTAGGGTGGTTCATGATTTAAATAATATCTAATAATCTTCATAAACACTCATAGTGATAAGTGCTTCATCAACCGAAAAAATATTTGTACTCACTTTACAGTTCGTTGTATGACTTCATAGTTTTATTGATTAGTTTTATGAACATATCCGATTGTGTTCAAGCATATTTTCCTTCAGAGCGTAGTCAATGAAATTTCATATTTTAAAATGGTATAATCCATTCAATTTGTATCAAATGAACTAAACAAAATGACTTTGAAAAAAAAAGAAATATTGTTTCTATAGTAAAATCACTTATCTAATTTATGCATACCTGATTTGGCTTATTATTAGAATTAGTTTATTAGAAAATACTGGCTAAATAAGCAAAAATGGGTAGTGGCTAGCAGTGGAATCCAGGACAAGCGTTTCGTCGTATTTAGGACACGTTAGCTGGGTGTATCTGAATCTCAAAGTTGTTGTTCACTCCGGTACTCGAACGCAATATCGTTCGCTTCAAACACCATCACGTTCTCCACTTAACTACTGAGTCCTGATAGCTACTCGCTTGTGCAATGAAGTGAAGTTTAAATTTACTTGGCGTTGTTTTACTTTATTCTTTCGATTGTTATTTAGGACTGTAATTGATCAGTCTCTTACTGGCATCTTGGATTTCACTGCTAGCCACTATCCATCATTGTTTATAATGTTTGTGAATTAAGGCTATATCGAGGTAATACACACAGTATGCACGTATACCAAATGAGAGACTGATCAATTGCAGTCCTAAACATCAATGAGAAGATTCAAGTAAACAATACCAAGTGAATCTACTGGCTAAATTATTTCTAAGTAATAATCTAATCCTATACTACATATTTCCTCATATTTACTTTTTAACCAGGTAAAAGTCAACCTTTTCTACTATGAGTTCTTTAATCTAACAAGTTAACTCAGAATAATGTCGATTTCATAAACATTTAAAATACATACATTGATTAGCTTCGGCAATAATTGTTCAAATATTTCTTGGGTTCTTATTTATCCTTAACAAGGTAAAATAAATATTTCAGATTTTTCAAATCAACACCTTGGGTATTTCACTTTTTCCTTCATAACAATTTCTCTTAACATATATTTGAAATTTAGTAGTTTAATACATGAGTCAATTAAAGCTAGACCATTATGGAAAACCTGGAAGCAGTGAACGTTCGTATTGTCCTAGCAAGGGAATATTCCACTTCCGATACCAGTCTGTTTTAACTGTTAAACTCAGGTGGTCATAGTTAGTTTGAGTGTTTATTAATAAAAGTGTAGTGAATGATCAAAAGGAATAAATTATTTTATTATGCACAAATATGGGTGGATGTAAAATTGTTTAGATGTATGAGATGGCTATTATACTTGAATGTTCTACTAAACTGTGAGCTTCAAAGTGGGTAAAACTTACAATATCAGAGCCAATTAAGAATAGTTATCAATCTAATAATTAAGAGGAATTATTCAGTGATAGTATTTGCTTAATTTCTACATAAGTCTCACAAATCTCTTAGTAGAGTACGGGTATGAATGTCTGTACAATGGTTTGATAAAATTGTAAATTTTCGTCAACTGAAATGGTTGAAACATGTGTTACGTATGTCCAAATACTACCTATCCCGATAGCCGGTGTAATCTTGTGTGGGAATAGGTTGGAAGAAAGCAAGGTGCATCCAAACAAAGAAATGGAACTAGTCTATAAAATTACTGATAATTCGACTGAGTTATGTTAACATATGTAAACTAGTTGGTTGGTTTAAGTGTAATTATTATGATCAATAATCCGAGATTTTTGGTGAACTTGCTGAGAATCATTCTCAGAGATGGAATTAAATTCACTCATTATCTTATTTTCAAACTTGAGTCCAAAATCTCACACCCATTTTACTTTCTCGATACCTAGTCTTGTTTTGTCACCACTGAAACTGCTACTACGTCTACTAATCTGTGATTAGTCTTTAAATAAATTTATCTCGCTGTTCTAATGTGGTATAACAAACTGAACAGATGCGTTCTTGTTAATTTTATTAGACAATCTGTCTTACTTACTTACTTACGCCTGTTACCCCTCATGGAGGAGCATAAGCCGCTCACTAGTACTCTCCATTCAACCCTGTTCTTGGTAATCCTTTCCAGTTGCTATACATCTTTTTCATGTCTGCTTCCGATTCTCGATGCAGTGTGTTTTTTGGTGTCCCTCTTCTTTGTTTCCCTTCACGATTCCAAGTTAGTGCTTGTCTCCTGATGCAGTTTGATAATTTTCACAACGTGTGTCCTATCCACTTCCAAAGTCTTTTTTCTAATTTCCTCCTTAGTTGGAAGTTGGTTTGTTCTCTCCCACAGTAGGCTATTGCTGATGGTATCCGATCAACGGGCATTTAGTATTTTGTGTAGACAACTGTTTATAATTACTTGTATCTCTTTTTTTTTATGGTTATGGTAGCTCTCCAAGTTTCAGCTTCGTACACAAACAAGCTGTCTAGTACATTAGTATTTAAGATACTGTTTATGGATCGTCGTACAGTATCGTGGATTAGCTGAAGTTAGACATTAGCTCAGTAGTCTAGAGGTTAAATGTTCGTCTCATAACCCGAGGTCCTGGGTCAGGGTTCAGCGTGCAGGTTCGTGGATTTTGAGGAGTCCCATAATAGTGCAGTGAACGAGAACACTTAAAGGGACAACCGAATATCTTGGTAAAATCTTTTAATTATGCAGAAAATTCTTCATTTGCAAAACGTCGATCAATTGTCTCACACTTCATTGTTCATTCGTTTCCAAACCAATCATTCTCCATTCTCGATCTTTTTTTCCTTTGATCTTCTTAACCTTCTACCTTCAAGTATTTCACTTTCAATTGATGACAAATACTACTTATATTTGTCGACATCAGTAGCACACATCATACTAGAACGAAATGGTTGTGCAGTGTTTCCAAGTTTTCAATAATGGTCTGAAATTGATCGATTCATGATCTCAATTAAAACTCAACAATCTCTAACATCCTATAAAGTAGTGAATACTTTTGCGACATCAGGTAAATAATAAATAGTAAGTATCATATGTATTTATTCATCAGAAGTGCAATAAATTATTCATATCTATACAAAAAATACAATGCTAGATTGTCATATATTATAAAAAGTACTCTCCAGAGCAACAAATCATATTTGCATATTCTACGAACTAATCAGTATTCCATCTATATTCTCCAAGATTCATCAGTTGACTATTTTATTAGCATACATTAGGAAAGAATAACATACATGTTTATCCCTATGTATACGTTCTATTACAAGAATTTATTCTCCTCCTCATACCCCCCCCAAAAAAAAGAAAAATAATTGTCCATATACCGGAAATTAACAAAATACGATGAGTCATTCAGATAAATATATGACGATAGCATACCGGTATAATTAAAAGGTCAACACAAAGAAAATATCCTACAAATTTCACGTGATTCGTAAAATGACATTGTTTATTTATTTCATTTTGATATTGTTCATTAGAATCTTCCAATTGATCAATCTCTTATTGGAATATGTTTATGTGTATTTCCCTCAAGTTTAAAGGTACACCTTGCTGACGAGTGTTAAGTAGCACGAAACCTAGATCTAGGGTTTCCTGCTGACTACCTCTAACCACCATCTTATCCCAACATAGTGCACGTAATGTGGCCACAATGCAACTTGGCCGAGAGGATTTGATCTGTACTAAGAAGGACGTGACATATATGACATTGATCACCGCCCAATGATCAATTATTTTGAAAGTGTATTTCATTTAAATATACTGGTCATTGTGTAGATAGCTTATAAATATTGTTCAGATATGTCGCTAGTGAGAAAAATGAGGTTGTCACATTTCTTGATTTAGTACTAGTCAATTCTTTAGCAGATAAAAATTTTTTCAGCTTAACACAAGTGAAAATAGTATAAGTACATATTGATAAGTTTGATTATGTTAATGTCATGTTACAGATGTGGAATCACCCAACATCTCCTTGATACAGGACATCAGGTCGATACCCTACAATCATTCATGGTGATTAGTAAGCAGCTAAACTTCAGTCTTCTGAAGTTTGCTGAAGCCGTTGCTATCAGACGCCATAAACCTGATTTATGTGTTCAAAAGGAGATGGTTACTAGTCTTTCCTTGCCTTTGTGACTAATATTCCTTCGCTGTATCTTAATACATATTTTATTTCACCTATCTTCCAAATTAATTATCTTATCTTATCAACTCAACTGTACTAATTTAATTCCTATCAATGTTTACGTGTTTCTAGCCGTCTGAACTGTTGTCACAATCAGTGTTGTAGAATGTTCTTTTATATAAGGTATATATTTACAATATTGAGTCTATTAAATTTATTTACACCCTTGCTACACTATACTGATACGTCTTCAATACAACTTCCAACTAAACCCTCTCATGTAAGTAATTTAAACCCATTATGTAATTATGATTTTTAAATATCACAGGTTGTAAGCAGCTGACGAGAACCAACGAAATAAAAATGAATTCATACTATTCTGGTAGAATGTTTGTTCTTGCTCTTTTCAAAATGATAAAGGCAAGTATGTGTATGAAAAAATGGATTTGTGTATTTGTGTATACATGAGTGAACACGACAACTGTAACTTAAACGGGTAAATTTATTCCAGTTGTTTTTATGCTATAGTATTTGAAAAAGTTGCAGTGTTAGTTTGGGTCGACAGTTCAGTTTCATAAGGAGGTGCGCTGTTCCAATCATGTTAAGATTGATCAACTATTATCCGGTGGAAATAGTTTCTGTTTCTCAACGCTCACAAATACAGTGCATGGATGTAAATTTGTGAAGAAATCGTTACCCCCAGCTTTTAAAGTGCGAGTGTTGCATCAGGAGCAAGTATTGTCAACATTTGTACCAGTAACATACAATTTTCACCTTAACATACATACAGGTATCATCACTTACGTTGGAAGGCAGATGATCAAGCTCCCTTTGAACGTATTCGCTACAGATGACTGTCACTCCCGTATTACATGCACATCACTGGAAAAAAGGCGTTCACCGCTTCACTTTATGATATACGGGTAAACATAATCACATTTTCAGTGGTGGTTGATGGTCACTTCTCCCTAGTATTTACTAATATATTTTCTATAACGTCTTCGATCTGACAAATTAAGTCACTGGTTTTATTAACTTTAGAGCAGACATATTTTTGAAATTACGTTCTTTGTGCTAACCTATGCGCATAACTTACGCTTATACCTTCATGCACAAACCGCACAAGCCGAAACTCATGCTCTTCATATGTATAAGCATACACATCGGGCAGCGTGCAAGGTTTTGCGAGAGCCTAAACTAGGTAAATCAGTTATTTCAGTTTACAGGAGAGTGGTGGATTAGTCCGATCTTATTTATATTGGTTGTATCTTCCCTCTGATATTCTCGACTGCATTTGATCAGTCTCTATTGAAATATGTTTGCTATGTGGCGAATTTTAGTCTAATACTATTTTATTGTCATTATAATTATGGTATTGAATGAAGTGGTCAGTAATATTAATATTAATAATAATATTTTTTTGACCTCCTACATTTACTAATATATCAGTAATGTTGAATTTAGCCGCAAGAGAACTAAATAATGATGAAAACTCTGTCTGTGAGGTAGTAAGCCCTTATCAACTGGGATAGTTAGGATATGTTTTAAGTATCTACAATCAACTCTAATCTCAACGGATAAGTTTTTTAATGTGAGAACATGCAGATGGAAAGCTCACTTACATACTTACGCCTGTTACCTCCAATGGACCATAGGCCGCCGACCAGCATTATCCGACCAACTATGTCTTGTGCCTTCAATGATGCTGCCCAGATATGTAAAGGATTTTACATCTTCCAAATCTTCTCCGTCAAGTGATTTGATCGGTACATGCTGTGTTATATCAGAGAAACTAGCTTTTCTCTTTGTGTATGTTGAGACCTATTGCTACTGAGGCTGCTGCTACACTGATCGTCTTCTCCTGTATATGTTATTGCGTGTGCGACAGAAGAGTCAGATCATCTGTGAAATCTAGATCATTCAGCTGCATCCTAGATGTCCACTGCATCCTATGGTCTCCCCCGGATGTTGACGTCTTCATGATCCAGTCGATCATCAGGAGAAAGACGACGGATGAGAGTAAGCAACCTTGCCTGACACCGGTCTTTACCTCGAACGACTTTGTCAACTGTCCTCCATGAACGATTTGGCAGTTTAATCCATCATAGGAATTCCGTATGATATTGACTATCTTCTCAGGCACGCCGTAGTGTCGAAGAGGCCTCCAAAGTGTTGTCCTGTCCATACTATCAAATGTTTTCTCGCAGTCAATGAAGTTTATATAGAGCTAGAGGTGGTCAAACCGTAATTTTAAATCATGTTATTAAGCTACTATCTGTTGGTTTGAGCTGTGTAGTTAAGTGAAACGTTTTCTTTTCTTATTATTGATTAAATCGTCATTTTACAAATAAGTTGAGGTTATTTATTCATTCATATTGAAAATTACATTCATTTAATCATCCGGTATTTTAACTAACGTTTATATTATACCGCACATTTATGTTTTCACGGTAACAATATTAATTATTAATAGAATCATAAAAATAAAGAACAAGGTAAACTTAAATTAAGTTTACTTGCAAATATTGAATGTTGAACAAGTTAAATCTATAGTTTGCTTCATTAATGAGTAACTTCTCTCTATGATACCGTAATGTTCAATCCTATTTTGCCCCCCAATGCCCCGGTACAACTGGGATTGGAGAGAGCAAGCCCTCTCACCTGAAATGCTTTCACATGTCCACAAGTATGCAATCACTGCCAGAGGAGTCGTACTTGTGAGTTGTGCAATTGGGCTCAATGATCCCAAGGAAACAAATGGCGTATGAACCAACCATTGATCACCGACTACCATGGAACTGCATCTCCTGACGTCGCTCCACTGCCTTGTGTATTAAACCTTTAGGTCAAAGGCTCAGGGTGTGGCCCCCTAGGAAAAACTTCAGCCCTCGCATATGTCGAATGATTTATGTGGCGCATATCTATTTGGTACCTCCTTGTACCAATATTTATGTGTTTAAATAAATAAATGAATAAATCTCGTAATTTAACTAAAGTGTATTATTAATTTATTCTTAAATCTGTTCATGTGTATTGAAAAGAATTCTCATCTTTATCTTACTGTTCTCCTTATTGTGGTTGTAGAAAATTAATCTCGGCAACTGTTAAGACAGAAGATATGAAAATTGATAAAAGGATTAAAAGTATGTTGTCGAAATGTCAGGTCAGTTCAGACAATTTGAACTAGTTAAGATCAATCACAGAATATTGTTATTCATGTTAATTTTCACTCAATAACAGATTGCAAATAGCTTTTCTTATTCTGATTTGATTTACATCATATTAGTAACGCTTCTTCCATACAATAAATCTCTTTGAAAGATTAGTTAACTTCAGACAAGATTTTGGATTACGGATATCTTAAACACAAACAGAATTGTACATATGAATGAGATTAGATGGTGGTTGGAGGTAGTCAACTGGAAAACCTGGACCCGGGTTTCGTGCTATTTAGCACTCGTCAGCAAGGTGTACCTGTAATCTTGAGGGAACCTGTCTTACCTGACGGATTCGATCCCGTGTCACCCAGCTTTACAGTCAGAGACGTTACCATTTAGCTATCCGGGCCGCTACAAACCTCCTGTAGGACCGAGATGTAATCACAACTGATTGATCATTGGGTGGTGATCAATGCCAAGTAGCACGAAACCCGGCTCTAGGGTTTCCTGTCGACTACCTCCAACCAACATTTAATCTCAACATAGTGCACACAGTGTCGAGTCACCTAGACTGGTGGCCACATTGGTGGATGGCATTCAATCTGCATGACATTGATCACCACCCAGTGATCAATCAATTGTGATTATATATGAATGAATAATTATGTTTTCAAACATAGCATTATATTTCATTCATATTCACGAGGATATATGGAAAATACTAAACTAATCAAGTTTATTTATGAGTTAATGATAATAATTAAGTAGAATACACAATCAATCATGTTAAATAAAATGCATAAATTAACACATTTTCACGAATTTTACTGTATATTGATCGCTGACATGAGTTGTTTTTTAAGTTAAATGATAGGATCTTCGAGTATATCAGAATAGATAGATAATCTTCTATATTTTCTATTGACGAAGAATATCGCAACTGAGCTAGAGCTTATATAGCTATTATCTTCATATACATAAATGCTATTTATGAATATTTGTTTCTCTGTCTCCATTGTTAATATTATGAAATAAAGTTGATTATTCTCGTTAATACTAGTGAATCTTTCGAGGATCATCTGTACATTTCAATTCACTCATACGTTTTGATTGAAGTTCGAAATTATACTCATTGGATAGACCAATAATAATCTAGATAACACAATCGACGTTTGAAGCAAAACCTATTGGGTTGGCATAACGGTTCGTAAACCAAGACCGAGACATAGGTATATAGAGTTGACGAGTCCTGGATAGAATGAAACGCTTGTCCTGGATTCTACTACTAGCCACTAATCAACTTTACGTAAACTCTATTTCGACTCATTTTTTTTCAATTACAAAGTATTAAGTTAGATGATCTCCTAGCTTCTTTCTATTTACTACCATCATCTAAAATCAAGTACAAATACATGCAGTGCCTTATCAAACCATGAGATATTGATATGCATAGTCGATTTTTTCATGGTACTAATGTGTTTACCAAAAACTTACATTACGTTCACCAACAAAACTTGACCCTCATCAGTGAGTTATAAATGAATATACATTTTGGAAGTAAGCATTTTATGTTTTGAAATATCTTATTTTAGGCTATTAAAATGGTAATACTGTGATGTGTGCTACTTATATCGAAATACGTGGTATATAACGCTAGTCAGAAAAAGAATGTTTGGCAGTAGAATGTCAAGAAAATCAAGGAGGAAAGAACGGGAATAAAAAGCAATTGGTATGGAAATGCAAGAACATTGAAGTCTGAGACGATTGATTGATATTTGCAAAAGAAACAGTCAAGTTTGAGACAATTGAGTAATATTTTACAAATAAAGAATTTACTGTATGGTTCTTAGATTTTACTAAGATATTCTGTAATTTTGTATTAAAATACATTCAGTTGTTCCAACTTGTGTTCTCGTTCACTACAATACGAATGAGTTAAATGAATAGATTACATTGTTTAAAATCCAAAAGCTAAGATGAAGATAATAAGCTGTAACGCTTTTTGCATACTTTTATTAAATTTGTCATTGAATTCTTCATTAAAGAAGTGTTCGTATTGATGAATAAATGGATAGTAGTAGATACATGACGTTACGTATAAATAACTGGTTCAACTTATTCTAAAACAATGATCAAAGTTAATATACATTCCCTTTTAAATATGATTAGATATACACAAATTCCCACAAAATTGTATAATCGTTAAACCTTTAATCTCCTTCATTATCCATTTGATTCACGTGTCTTAATTTACTTTCAAAACAAAACAAAAACAACTACACTGGATATAAAGCATCATTCATTTAAAGTTGTAAGCGAAATGAACCGATTGATGTTAGACCATAAATGAATCTAGACCACCATTGAAAACCTGGAATCACTGGACAATCATTTCGTCCTAGTGTGGGAATCCTTAGTAGTGCTCATCCATGATCCCGGTCGCGGGATTCAAAACCATGGCCTATCGGCCTCGCGCGCGTATCACTGACTTCTAAACCATTGAGCCGGCATCCAACAGTATTATTGTCTAACCTCAACCAACCCACAAAATTGCGCGACTATCTTCCATTGTAAGGTTAATCGTTCGTGCTCGAGACCGACGGCCCTGGGTTCGGATCCCGCGAGCGAGATCGTGGATACGCGCTGCTGAAAGGCACCACAACAGGAAGAAAGGGTCGTCCAGTGCTTCCAGATTTTCAATGGTGGTCTAACATCAAACGGTTCATGATCTCAATCAAAAGCATAACAATCTCCATAACCCCATACTGATATCATCGTTTGTTAGAACTTTTGTTTGAACACAATAATTGATTGTTCAGTTAAACAGTTTATTACTGAATTATTTGAATTAACTATAGTAATAAATTCCAAAATTTTGTTTCTGCAAACATTTATTATTATTAATGGTTTTATTCAATATTATATTTTGGTACAGCACAAGGTATTTGAACAAGTTTCTTTTACAAAAAAGACAACAACAAGAAAGAAAGGAAAAAGGTTAAAAAAATCCGAAAAACTGTACAACTTTCCAAATTAGAGACATGTTAAGAATGCAGATTATTGATTAGGTTAACTCTAACAACCTGTTCGCCACAGAGTATATTTGCTAGGTAAGATATTATAAAACTTTTATACTTTTGTTTGCGTGCATGAATTTTAATGTAAATACGTCTCGTTCTACCAGAAGATACACAAGGAGAAAAATATGAGTGAAGGGGATGGTTAGTATCTGATAAGATAACACATATTCATGACCATATACATAATTAAATAAATCCTTAATAATTGATGCTGAATGTCATAATCACTATGAATGTTTGCTTAAGATGGTCTATTCTACGTAGATAGATCGCTTACAGGAGCATCTGTAAATAAAAGCAAACACACTGATGGTTTTTTAAAATTGAAGACGGACTAGTATGTAGGTATTTCAACAAGATATTTGTTAGTTTTAACATCTTATGTCTTAATTCCATAACCTATTCAGGCGCGTTTATGAAAAGCTTACGACGTTTCGCTGTATAACTCACAAAAATAGTACAATCAGCGATAGACTAGTGGCTGACAATTCGCATTAAAAAGATTGTACATTATTCAGATGTCGATTCCTGAACTACTTACATTCAACTAATGATCGTCCAATATGTTATCGTCTGTATCGATCAAGAAATAATAAACTTACGTCCATATCTCTCTAGCTTAAATGTTATTAACTTAAATATCGTTCTATGAATCATTCTGTTTCCCATATATATATTTACTTGAACCCTATTATTAGCCTTTGCCTTGTCTAGCTGCACCTTATTCGATTTGACCATAACTTTCCCCCTGTATTTTCTCACATAAATACACATTCGTCTCTCTGCTTCAAACTTACTCGACATGCTTGTAGCCATATGATCTGTGTTATCCGCTAATAAACTACATTTACCGCTTCTTATTTCCTTCTGATTTCAAACACCTATGAGATTTATTTAATAACCGTTAAGAATGTGATTAATTAACGAAGTTAAGCCACTACAAATAATTGCAATCTAACTAAGATCTAGTAATTAAGTATTGGGAGGGAGGAAGGGGATAATTTCATCATGCAATATATGAAATACAAAAAAAAATGTTTCTTGACAATGTGACATTAGTATTCATTTAACAAACTAGAAATAATGAATTATTTCTGTTTCGTGCTCATTTCTTTTATGCGTACTCTTGTTTATTTCAGCAAAGAAAATATCAATATTAATCAGATAAATAGTAATAGTAATAACAATAATAATAATAATAATTTTAAAACAGATGGTAATGACTTTAAAAAGCTTCTTCATTTCCATTTCGTTCTTTTAAAATAAACATTTAACAAACCTGGTTTAAGTATACATTCAAATAGAATCTATAGAGATAAATACTAATCAAATGATCTCTATTGTTTTTCTATTGTAAATGATTGATTTCATGCTATAGACTAATGAGATATCCAAGTAATAAATAAGTAATACAAAGTTCGATTGAAGAAAACAAATGGTTTATATTTGAATATCATCCTGATTTATTGTTTTATTCTAAATGTGTAATAGACAATAAATGATTGTAGTTAGAAATATATCCTTCACCTTTTCTAATACTAAGTGATATATTGGAATGATTGTTCATTTTGATGTAAGCCGTCAAATAAAAATGTTTATTCATCACACATAACCTAAAAAACAAATTAATCTAAATTCATTTTAATTAAAGGAATTAGAGAAAATCTAAATGATTGTTTATGCACTAAAACATTTAGTGGATATTTACTTTACAGGTGAAGAGAGAATTCTATCTTCCAACTGTTAGTCAGTCAGTAACAACGTGGAACTTTGTACCTATGTACATCAGTTCGAGTTGCCATAGAGGTGGTAAGGGTATAAGCAGTAATCGGAAACATTAAGGTTTGAAGATTTCATTCAAGGAGTATAATACAGTGAAATAAATTTGGAAAGAGGAAAAAAGAAGGGACATGAAGAATTCAGAAGATTAGAATTTGGGAGAACACAAAAAGTGGATGCACCTGAGCCATTGCAAACGATTTCGAGCCATGTCATTCAAGATCTCTTACCATCGGTAGTCTACACCTACCAAAATGGCTCAGACCAGAAGTTAGGGACTTTGTGGATTTGTCTGGCCGCCCCTATCTTTCTTCCAACTTACTCCCACCCCATAAAACATCGCACGTCGGGGCAGTCGTTGGTCGGGCATACGTAACACGTGTCCCAGCCATCTCAAGTGATGAAGTCTCACTACTTCATCAATTGATTTGCCATCCTTACCTAGTACCCGTTTCCTAACAACTGCATTACTTACTCGATGGTCCCAGGATATACGAGCAATATTTCGGAGACAGTTATGACCAAATGCTAGTAACCTACGAATATCCTCTACTCTTACTGGCCATGTTTCACTGCCATAAAGTAGGACGGAACGAACTGCTGCTCTGTAAACACATCCTTTTGGTTGATAGATGGATATCTCGCCTACGCCACAAATGATGCAAGTCAGCAAAAGTTAGTCGAGCCTTCTGTATCCGTACTGAGATTTCGTCATACATCAGACCACAAGGGCTGATAATTGAAGCGGTCGACACTCTTGTACCACTACTCAATTAAAATGGTTGCCAATGAATGGTCTTCAAAAATGTAATATCATATTATAAATAAATAATATATTTGTAATATCTTAATGAGTAGAAAAATTAGATTTTCTGACATTTCGTGACTTAGTGTAAGCGACTTCTTCAGAAAATAACTAACCAAATTAAAATATCATATTGATTCTAATCACTTTATAAGTTATTTAGACTGAGCAAATTCACTAAAAATGTACTTCCTAAGACTGTAATTTCCTTGATGTGTTCAGGATTTCATAGTTTAACACAGATACTTGATATCACAATATCACAAAATAATTTAGGTTTAAAGCCAGGTTTGGTATTAGCAACAAAGAGTGATTCTTGTATCAGAATGCTTGTGGAAATCGTATAATAAGCTTTGTCGTTTATATCTTGCTTTGAGTTAACCTACCAAACTGATGTAAACTAAGGAGTATTAAACATATTTTCTATTATGGTATACAATTCTTTATAACTATCAACTAACGATTGGATTGTGGATTGTGCCAAGGACATCCTAACCTCGCAATGTGAACATGAAATTCAGTACACTGAGTTGACATTCAATGGTTTCCATTTCTAATTTCATTCAATGTAAGATAGTGGACAATAGTTATCCTCCGATTTACGTTTAAGTTACATTTCATGCCATGTTTCAAATCAGATAAACCTAGTTTCTCCTAAACAATTATTATGCTGAAGTTTCTAAATTCATATCAAAAGAAAAGTCATATAACTCGTTGACTACTAAATTAAAGCAATTAGATAGTTTGACATGACTAACTTTATATTCATTTCAAAATGACTTCGTGAACACTAATATATGTTAACATTTACTACTAATCACTAACAACAGATAACAGAAATCATGATTGTGTAGTGAAACAGTGATATTTCATCTTTTCAAGAGATCTCAATTTAGATAAAAAGTAGATTAGACAAATGCCACTTTATTCCTTGCATACATTTTTCAAATAAATCCACTTGGTATTATTTACTTGAATCTTCCCATTAATGTTTAGGACTGCAAGTGATCAGTCTCTTATTGGTATATGTGTGTACTGTGTGTATATTGCCTTAATTCACAAGCACTATAAGCAAAGATGGATGATGGCTAGCAGTGGAATCCAATTTAGAGGCGCGTTTCGTCTTATTTTGGACTCATCAGATGGATGTACCTGCGTCTCAGAGTTGATATTCACTCTGGGACTCTAACACAGTACAGGATAATGCGAATGTGTTAGAGTCCTAGAGTGAACATCGACTCTGAGACGCAGTTACATCTAGCTGATGAGTCCCAAATAGGACGAAACGACCGTCTAAACTGGATTCCACTGCTAGCCACTATCAGTCATTTTTCATATAGTCATCAACATTTTACTATATCAAACATACTTTAATACACTATTAATATTACCATGTTTTTTCTTTTCAATTTACATTATATATTGAAATTTAGTTCATCATAATTCATAGATAGAACAATAGTATTTAAAGTAAATGTCTAATATATGAGAATTGCCTGTAGTCGCTTTTATCAAACCTCTATAATAAGCTTTCTATTTATTTTGTTCAGAATATTATTTATTTCGAGTCAGAAAACAAAGTAATGTAAACAACACACATAGATGAAATAATTCAGGTTTTTTCTTATCATTTTCAAGACGATTGAATATGAAATAATATTTAAAAAAACTAAGCAGATTGATCAAGTGTAATTCTTAGGCGCTTTCAATGACTTATTGAAATGACAGTTAACAATGATAATAAACAATTCAAGTATAAATGTTTCTTAATTTTGCATCCTTCTTCTCATAATGACATAGGGAGTTTTAATTTATGATTGTTATTTATGAATATTTAAAATTAACACCGTTGGATGCCAGCTCAGTGGTCTAAAGGTTAAGCGTTCACATGCGCGATCGAAGGTGTTGGGTTCGAGTCCCATGCGTGGGATCGTGGATGCACATTACTGAGGAGTCCTATACTAGGGTGAAACAGTCCACAAAATCCTCTTTCTGATAAAAAAAATACTTAAGTAATAAAATACTGAAAAGGAAAAATTTTAATTGAATAAATTATTTCGATAGTGTAACAAGAAGATGAAGATTATCAGAACTATGTGATATATTAACGTAGTACATATTGAACAATCTGATAACATATATACTTATTAAGAACATTTATGTATATAAATTAAATGTTAGCCAGATATTTACCAATTTAAATGTGTGTGTGCTCACACATCGTGATCTCAAAATTAGGGTGTGTGAAACCTTTATGTTTACAGAAACAAGTAGAATCAGATGACCTAATAAGAGTAGAGGATAAACATCTATTATCCTATATTACCAAACATAGTTGAAACAGGTCATAAGATTGATCTTAACTCGACTTTTGTAGTGTTGTACAATATTGTAAATGGGCGTATATTCAGGTTTAATGAAACCTTAGCCATACGAAAATTCAAACCCAATTTTGTGCATTCAAAAACAGTTTGTTCTCACCTTAAATCTACCATGGTAATATAAGCTTATTATCCAGAGTATTGAGGTTTCTTTATTATCCTTGTCTTCTCTTACCCTCCATTTTTAGTCTAGTTTACCATTTATTTTTATACAAAAATGTTCTTAACAAGTATATGTGTGGCCCGATTATTCAAAATGTATTACGTTAATATATCACATAGTTCTGATAATCTTCGTCTTCTTATTACACTTTTGAAAATTATCAAAGGGACTGATTGCTTTAAATTGTATAAAATGTTGTTTCCAATTTCAAGTCATGTATATTCAAGTTCAACTTAATAATAAATTTCAATAGTTGAGATCATGAGTCAATTGAAGCTAGACCGTGATGGGAAACCTAAAAGCACTGAACGGCCGTTTCGTCCCATTGTGGGACCCCGCAGCAGCGCGTATGCACGACCTCGCCTCGCAGGATTCTAACTCAGGGCTTATCAGCACCGCGCGCGAGTGCCTAACCACTAGACCACTGAGCCGGCCGTCATCCAACGGTGTTAATGTCTAACTTCAACTAATCCACGAAATTTAACGACACACCCACCATTGTCATCAGTGATACTAATCAATATTTGCTAACTAGTCACTGGCATCAAGGTGTACATCCTGGAGTTGTGGTAAGGAGCAGTGACTAATGGAGTTCAACCGCGTCAATTATGAGATAGTAACTCACTGATGACAACGGTGGTTGTGTCGCTCAATTTCGTTGGTTGCTTGAAGTTTGACATTAACACAGTTGGATGCCGGCCGTCCAGTGCTCCCAGGTTTTCCATGATGGTCTAACTTTAATTGACTCATGATCTCAACTGTTGAATTTACTACAATCTCCAGACAACCCCCTCTGATATTGATAATAAATGTTTATATTTCTATAAGTAACTTATAAATTGAGAATTTCATTCTTACTAATTTTTTTTCATGTCAGTAGTATTAATAAACAAATCCTAATTTGCACTTGATCATTTACGTTTGACTAAGTAGTTTGAAGTAGTGGAAAAATCTAAGGGAAAAAATTTGATATTCACATTAGACTTAACTGTGAATAAATTGGTTGTAAACAAGTGATTGAATCTTACACTACACTTGATTTATGTTGTATATTTCTATTAAAATGTGAATCATTGAATGTCTCCATGTCATTATGCTCATTTATGGATAAACGGTTATTCTTATACTACAGTTATACATTTTTATTGTTGTGCTACTACAATATTAAAATGATGAAATCCCAGAAAGCAATTCAAGTTATTATGAAAAAGTGGTACTTAATCTCTTATGAATAAATGATATGATCAAGTATCATTTATCGACTACTATACATTAATCTTTTTCAAACGAATGAAGGGATTTCCTTTTGTTAACCGTATAATTCGTTTTCTATAAAATCACTTATCTGAAATATCATAATGACATAAATCAAAGCAAGTCACATCTTATCTTAAATGAAGTATGTAAGAAAAATAGATACTTGATAAGTATTGAAATCTTGACAAATCGAAGGTTCCATTCACAATCAACCAATATTTTTCCTAGCAAAAGTGAAACTAGACTTAATCAATCAGTTCTTAATTGAAAGATATGTGTAAACGTTTAATGTTACATCCAGCTATTGAAGTTACTATAGAATATGTGACCTAAAGGGTATGATGCTTATGTGATATGATATTACTTTTGATAGTGTAGTGAGCAAGAACACCAGTGGGGAACCAATTGAATGTATTTGACAACAAATTACAGAACTTGTTAATAAAATCTAACAATCATAAAGTAAATGCTCAATTTGTAAAATGTCGATCAATTGTCTCAGAATGACTAAGACTTCGTTGTTCTTGCATTTCCATACAAATCGCATCCTGTTTTCATTCTTTACTGTTTGATCTTCTTGTTTCTCTGCTGCCAGACATTCTGTTCACGATTAACATCATATACTACATATGTCTACATAAGTAGCACACACCACAATAGTTGTAAGCAAATGAATTTACAATAGAAGCATTTCTATTTGAAACACTGAAAAGTGAAATCAGTTTTGTGAAATCTAGATCACCTCATACAGAAGGATGTCATTAGATAAGAAATTATTATTCGGAACTTGATTTTACATGTTACTTCTATTCAAATATCATATAGCGGTTCTCGTTATTCGCTAAACCAGATTTATATTATCAGTTTGTTTTTAATAACTAGAGGCGTTCTCTAAAACACCCATTGTTGAAAGTTAGTTTCGAAAGGTATTAAATCAAAAATTGAACATTCCTAAAAAGTGATCAACAGCATGTTAAATAAATTTCGATCATATAAATATAGGAATGAAATCCGAAATCTCCCCTCGTGAAATGTTGAACATCTTAATTGAATACTAGACAGTGTAAATAAAAAAGAAAACAGATTTTGGTTATAGCTACATTATTCTTAAACTGATTGATATTTATCAGGAAATTAATAGATATTGTAATGAAATTCATACTGAAAGATGTTTACCTAGACGTGATAGTACTTGTTACAACCACTGTTTATTTATTTGAACATATATATATTGGTACAAAGGGGCACTGAATGCATATGTGCCACACTATTCACCTTATTTGTCCCCGGGTGGCCAAACCGAAGCAGTTAGTTTTCTCAGGGGCCACACCCAGAGCTATTGACTTAAAGGTCTGATCCACAAGGCAACGGAGTAGCGTAAAGAGATGCAGTTCCATGGTAGCCAGTGACCAACAATTGGTTCGTACTCCATTTGTTCCTTCAGGATACTGGAGCATATTTGCACCATTAGTTTGGTATAAGGGTTTCCCAACTCCTCTATGTGGATCCTCCGTATCCACCAACTCTCAATTTTGTAAACAACACCCCCAACGCGAAATGGCAGTGAGTAGGACTTCCCTGACAGTGGTTGTATGCACATGACCATATGAAAGCATTTGGAGAGGGAGAGTGGACTCTCCTCACCCTCCGCTTTACAGGGGCATTTAGGGCTTAATCAAACACAGTTTACAAGTTTGTAATATCACTTTATTGTTCTAGTGTTTACTAACTAATAATTAACTGCATAAAAAGAAAATTTCAAAACAATTCAGCTGATGAATAATTTCATACGAGACTTAATTTTATTGCAAAAAATGTACAGTTGCTATTTGAAGATTGAATTTATGTGATTGTAACCGCATGTGACTATACAGATTTTCTTTAAGTCATGAGTTCTTCAGTAGTATTGTAGTGAACAAGAACACGAGTGGGGACATCGAAAATATTTACGCACAAAATTAATGAACATCCCACTAAAATCTGAGAACCATACAGTAAATAATTAATTAACAAAATATCAATCATTTGTTTCAAACCTGACTGTTCCATTTGCAAATATCAATCTATCGTCTCAGAATTCATTATTCATGCATGTTCATACCAAATTGCTCTCCATTCCAGTTCTTTCCCTCTCAATTTTCCACTGAAATACATTTTATGTCTGACTATCGTTATATACTACTTATGTGAATATAAGTAGCTCACACTACATTATTAATGAAATTCCCAAAATTCAATCCTTTAGCCAAGTCATTTGTTTGAAGAAAATAAAGATTTAGATTAGTAAAATACCCCTTATAAAACAAAATTGTACTCAACTATTTACAGATTAATGATTGTGATTAACAGGGTTGATATTCTCTTTTTTTTAATTGTTGTTAGTAACATTATGAAATTGAAAAGTGCCTAAATACTACTATTAAACATTTTCTAGATGATTCACTATGATTCACCACAAATCATCTTTATTATCATCAGTTTTCTTGTTGGTAAACTAAAATTAAAAACAATCCTCGTGTTATATACCTATTTACTATCTTCACAATAGAATACACATTTCAAGTTATTACTCTAATAAAAATCTTTAAAGCTATTCAATGAATTTCATTAAAACATCCTGATATTATTCTTTATTGAATTTTCTTTTTGTTTTTTTTTTGCAAAGTGAATCTCTAGTTTATAAAACTCTTTTAAATAATCAATTTTCTTAATCATAAAAAGTAAATATAATGGAAAACTATTTGCGTGACTAATAAAAACCAATATAAGAATATAAAATAATTATGAACTATATCATATCATTCGTTAACCATCTGTCTGAAGTGACTAAAAAAATATCGTAAAAGTAATATAAGATTTAAATTTACCTAATTCATGTTATCCTATTTGCTAAAGTCAGTGTCTAAATATAATTGAAATAGCACAGTATCGATATAACTCCTCATGAAACACTTCTGGGGCTACTGCCGATCTCAAGTCTGAGTATTGGAGAAGAGTTGGGTATGAGATTAGCAACCTCATCCTGTAGAAAACTAACTTGCTGAAAAAAACGCTAATTCAAACCATTTAAACTCTACCCTGGAAGTTAGTAGGTCTTCGTTTAGAAGGGTTATTGACGCCTCATGGTGAAAGCCGAGTTTCTTCGGAAGTCACAAAGATGATGTTTCTTCTGACAACCAGAGTAACCATTAATTTAGGTACATGGAATGCTCGTAACATGTGTGAGACCAGAAGAGTCTTTCAAATTGATGCATTGCTACAGATATCATTTGATTTGATTGTTAAACGCTAGATAAATTCTTTGATCTTGATTTTGATTATTACTTTGAATAAGTTCAGACGAAACGTTGAAATTATTGCGATTTCAATCGCTGAGATTATGTCATATATCATTTTCACATATAAAAACTTCTCTATACTCGGTGACCAATTCTTGTCAAACTATTCATTCTAATATTGATGAATATTTGTATGGGATATTGATTATCTAAAATTGTTGTTATTTTCATGATTCGACTAGTATTATTTATAGAATTTATCAAAATGTTTCAAAATATTTATAGCTCTTCCAGTTAGCAGAATTCTTTGTTACTTATGAGAAGAATGTTGACTTATGTGTATCTGAATGGTTTGTTGTATCTTTTGCTAATAAATGAACCTGAACTTAATGTTTTTCAGTTGTAATACTTTTTCCTTCACATAATTTTGTCTCCTTATATAATGTAGCAGGCACAAGTAAATAAGTAAATGGTTGATTAATATTACTTTAACCATTTTACACTTAGTCCCGTTATTATTCTACATAATACCCTAACATTTTTGTTCATGATGATTAAACATTTTAAGCACGATCTCACGTTTGTTCAACTTTGAAAGCTCTAGGATCTCATCCTAATTCCATAGATATGCATTTAAATAAACAGTATGAGTATAAAACTATATTTGTTTAAATTTTAATTCCAAACTTTTCATATCAGTGTTTTAAATTATTTATTTATTGTAAATATCAAAATAATAAGAAATGGTGGAGAAGGTTTGTATCTCAAATGGTTGATTTTGATGGAGTTTTGTTCTTTGAGCAGGACGGTTTGGTTTGTGATGATGTCATTCAGAAAAATGATGAAAGCTCCAAAACAAAACCGTCCAGCTCAGAGAACAAAACTCCATCAGAATCAAAATAATAAGCTAAACGTAATCATAAAAAAATTCAATAAACCAAGTACTTGTAGAAAATATTTCTGAAGATCTGAATATATACGTTTGAAAAGTTGGAACACTGTTAACCATGAATTCATATAGAGAGAAAGACATGTATCATAGCTAAATTCGGTTAATTTAACATATAAACGGTTAATTCAGCAATTGGTCCGATAATACCAATTAACTATCATCGAGAGCTTAAATTTCGTGATATAAATAATATAAGCGAATTTCGATTCTTAACTTAAATATTTTAGCCTTGATATACAAACTAAAGTGATTTAGATCCATTCATGAATAATCAATTTTTGCATACTATGACACAGTCATTGCACTCATCATTCCAGAGAATTTCATAAAAGTACATTCTAAATCTTAACTGAATAATGATCGTTATTAAATTTAGGTTGATCTATACCACCTAAACTGGTGGATGGAAACTTTAAATTTATATACAAAGAATCGACATTTATAGTAGTTAAAGCCTATGAAACAAACGAAAGAGTACAAATGGATGTATGTATGTCTGTAGTTTCATGAACTTGCAGAAGATTGAAAATACATACATAGACATTGATATATATAAAGATGTCAGTTAATTTCCAATTTTTGACATTTCTTTAAAAGAGTGATATCAATATTAAATTCAAAATTCTCAGTCATTGTTTAATTTGAGATCTTATCAATTGTAGAGGAATCGTTTTTTTCCACTGGGATACATTCTAACATAAAACTAACATAAATTGAGTATATATGCAGCATACCTTGAAGTATGTGAGAAGTTTGATAGTATATATTAATAAATCTGAGTACATACTCAGGTATATGTGGTATATTTACATACATAAGAACACAAACACATGAGTTAAGATCTTTTTTTGAAAATACATTTCCCTATTCTACATAATATCTCAATCACTCTGGATTAACTATTACCAATGGTCCTACTTCAGATTTGATTTGCAATCAGATATACGTTTAAAACAAACGTCGTCCCTTGAGATGTAAAATAAGTTTTGTCAGTATTGTTTAGAAGAAATCAAATATTTATTAATGTCAGTCTAACTAAACTGATATAAAACTATATGCGCATTTTATTTAACTCTTATAATTCAGGGAAAATTATTTGTGACTGAATAGTCAGTCATTTAAATCTAAGCCAACAAGTTTGAAGTAAATCCAACGTTTTGCCTGGCAATCTGGTTCAAGCTTTTTCAAGGAAATATAATCAAATATCTAAATTATGGAATATCAATAGGTGCATGGTTCTCCAATTCACTGTCTACTGAATAGGTTATTCAATCAACGTTAACGATGTTTAAAGTATTGCCAGGCGAAACATTGGATTAAGTTCAAATTCATTCGCTGATATTTTACAAATACGTTCTTCCTCATTAATGTCTCATATCGACTCGGTGCCCAATTACTGTGAAACTATTCCATCAAATAATGACGAAAGATCTTATATGAATAACCATTTGCTTGTCATATATGGTTTTTACGGGAAAATATAGTTTTTGTCAAAGCTGGAAGGTGAATATCAGCGGAATTTAAGACACTTGTTTCATCCCATTCTGGAATCGTCAGTTGAATGTACTCCCATCTTGTGTTGATGTTCAAACAGAGATATCAACATTGAAACTGAGATATATTCAACTGGTGAGTTCAACGTAGGATAAGATAAGAGTTTTGGATCCCTCTAGTAGCAGCTATCCAACTTTAATTTTGTAATCTTATTGCAATATTCAAGAAATCCACTTAGGATGCGCATTTGTCAATAGTGGCTGATCAAAATTCACTTTATAAAGTCGATGTACTATCAACATTACAATGTTCTGTTGATAAATGGTTATGTGAATAGAATTTGTTTACTGTAAAATTTATTCTACTAAGTGGACATTTGGATTTCGAGTCGGCAATAAATTTTCACATATAAAATTACCACAGCTTTAGAATCGAGCACAATTTAGATTATTAATGAGTTAAGATATATTTCAAGTTCATTTACTCCGAATTGTTCGGTGTAATTTTATTGAAAAGCGAAATTGAAAGTGCAATCCATCAGAATATGTTGGTTTTCTCTGTTTGCTTATTTCATATTTACGGATGTGTTTTGTGTTGAGTCGGCTTAGAGATGCATGATGAAGCCTCTAGAGAGAGGAACAGGTTCAATTCAATCAAAGCGTGATAGACTTTTCTAAAATACCAACATGGCTTCCTATGATTGAATGGCAACATAACTCACCTATCTGAGGCTTGGCTGAATTAAAATGATGTTATAGCCAACACTAATAATTATAAATATCCATGTTTTTCTGTACACTTCTGATTCTTACCTAATAATCACCTTCATTGCTTCTGCCGTCCTCTGATTTGTGACTGCGTGGTCAACCTTATTCTGCCGTAATAAAGTAGAGGACGTAACAGTTTATTCCTAATTACGAATACCACATGCATAAGTAATTCAATAAAATTAACTGGTTATTATAATTAAATAAAACATAGTAGTATAAAGTTATTACATCTATGTGAAACATAATTACCTCTATCTGTAATAAAACAATCTTCATCCAAGTGGTTTAAAATTCATGTGACAAAGGATGGAAGTCTTATATCAACTTCTTACTCAAGCAGTTTTTGTGATAACTCATGGGTTATATGGGAATCTACTCATAAATAATTTATTTATTGTTAGTCTAATAACTATATAAGACAATTTTTCTCAGGTTTGTCTCGATAAAATTGTGGCATTTGACTTACTTGGAACTTCATGGAATTCATTTGTGTCTGTAAAATTATAACACAGTCTATTTCATTTGTTTCCAGACCATATTTAATTACTGCTTCAGCCACCACTTATGTTTTTGAATTCCAACTATGAATGACCTCTAACCCGTTCTTATAAATATATATATATATATATATATATATATATATTCATCTATGTTAATTGTTTCGCATGATATCTTACCTCAATGTTAACTTTCAATACGTATATGGTTGTAAGCAACCGATGAGAAACTATGAAATATTATGAATTTATATTATTCGGTATCAATGCCTATTCTGGCTTTATTCATTTGCTGTAATGATGAAACTTAATAACATACATCATTTGTATTGTAAACTGATCCTAAAAATTCAGAATCAAATATGGTACACAATGAATTTGAATATGTTGGTTAAGAAGTAAACATTATAATAGAAAATCTAACATGGGCATACTTAAACTTAACCATCTCTCATATTGATCTAATTGACTACAACCTTCTCATTTTAGAATCTAAATACCTATTTCTAATATTTTTAGTTAAATTGAGACAATAAAGGCTACTTTATCTAAATTCCCTACTTTTATGATCTATTAAGTTATTTATGTATGTTGACATGTTTTTATAGATTTATGTCTATTATTTATTCAGTTAGTACAAATTATTTTATTTCAGTACAAAACTTTATTATACAACACTAAAGCTAACAAATAACTCCATAGAATATTTAATATCTCAACACCATTTCAAAGTAAACGTCAACACTATAATGTAGTTTGTTTTTCGGACAAAATTTCTATTTTATTGGCACCACTGTATATTGTTTAGTAGTTGAATTCATGAGTCATTTGAAGTTAGACCACCATGGAAAACCTGGAAGCAGCAAACGGCCGTTTTGTCCTATTATGGGACTCCTCACCAGTGCTAATCCACCATCCCGCCTCACGAGATTCGAACCGAGGACTTATCAATCTCGTGCGCGAACGCTTAATCTCTAGACCATTGAGCTGGCATCCAACAGTGTTTATGCCTAACTCCAACCAATTTACGAAGTTGTGCCACGGTCCACCATTGTCATCCGTGAGCTACTATCTCACAGCAGACCTGGTTGAACTTTATATTAAGCCAAAAGATATATATGAATGTTTGTATCATATTGCAACATAACTGTTTATATAAACTCATATTTTTCTTATCGTATAAACTATACATGACGTATAATTTCAATAAACTTGTACATTATCACCTATGTAAGAGAACACAAACAACTGCGTGGTCAACCTGTTAAAACAACCATTAACATTATCTCTATGTCTACTATTCTTCATGGAACATCTCTAACTTTCCAATACAGTAAAGAAAATACATCAAGCAACCAAACATTTAGACAATCATTTTTTCATTTCGTGATTAAAATATAAATACAATATTAAATTGTAAAAACGAAATATCAATGACTGACAGATGCATAACTTCCTGATACAATCACAACATTTTAATTTTAGATTAAATTGTCAATGATTCTGTTTGTTTGATGAAGAAGACGAAGAAGACGAAGGAGAAGAAGTAACAATGCAGTTGTTACTAAATATAAAAAACAGGGTGTAAAGTGTGCTTTTCTTCTTTTTTTTTGAAAAAAAACCTATAGAGGATACGATTTATTTATTTTTAAATAGTCGATATTTGAGAAGTTTGTATAGATGTTAACTACTAATCAAATGTCCATTTTATTTCTTGATTTTATCAGTTAATTTATTGAAGTATCATTGTTTTGATTGTTGATAGAATCAGTGGTTATCACTAACATGGTGTTGACTGAATGATACCATAGAAAATGTAGACAGTTAAATATTTGATATATTTTTTTTTAAAAATGTCTATCTATAATTCTTAGATGACATATTCCTTCTTTCGTTTCTCATACGCTATTGAATTTGCTTATAAATGTCTACATAAGAAGCAGAAATTGGTTTTGAAAACTAGATGAATAGATAAACTCATTGAAGACAATGGTGAATGTGTCGCTCGATTTCGTGAATTAGTTGGAGTTAGATATTAACACTGTTGGATGCCTACTGGATCAATGGTTTAGACGTTAAGCGTTCGCGCGAGAGACCGAATGCCTTGCGTTCGAATCCCTCGGGTGGTATCATGAATGCTCACTGCTGAGGAGTCCCACAATAGGACGAAACGATCGTTCAATGCATCCAGGTTTTCCATGGTGGTCTAGCTTCGATTGACTTATGATCTCAACTGTTGAAAATAAGGAATAATAGATTGATTTTGTGGTATATGCTACTTATGTCTGTCTACATATGTAGTATGTAGCACCAAGCAGAAAATGTTTGAAAAGAATAAGTCGAAGTAAACGAGAATGGAAACAGAAAATAATGGTAACAGCAATTAAGGACGATAAAGTTCGAGACAATTGATGAAGGATTTGTGAATGAAACATTTAATATATGGTTCTTTCTGTTATTTTTTAAATAATGAATTGATTGTTCACACCAGAGTTCTCATTCACTGCGATTTAAGTATGTGAAACATACACAATACATTGTGAATATTAGTCAAAAAATATACATTTACCGGCAATATGAGTTTCAATAGGCCTTTACGCATTGCTTGAGACAGTTAAATGAAAACACGAGCATGTAAATGCTTTATAACAATCAGAGTATTTATTTCATATAGCTTCATTTTATAGCGGTTAAGTCAACATTAGTTTGAAGATGTGCCTAATTCGAAAATTAAAAATAGTTTCGACGCAAATATCACTTTAAAATGTATTTTCTGGATCTTCGAATTCCTTCTTCATTTAACCCACCTTGATGTACACACCAATAAATGCAACTCTCCACGTCTTATTTTTTTCAAGAAATATCGAATAATTTGCTTTCATCCGTATTTTTTCAAGCAAAAGATCATTTATTGATTCATCGTGCCTGAAAAGTCACTACAACTTGCGGAAAGGCGCAGACCTAATTTAATCATTTAAATTCCACACAATAAAGGGAGAATCGACAGACATTCACTACAATCCATTGCATAAAAAATTACGCAATATGAATGTGAATAAAAATAAGTAAGGTTCATATATTAATTAAATTATCGAGATAGGCAGGTATTTTGTATATGTAATTCATCAAATCAATTTCACTACTCATAACACTTAAAGTATCATAAAAACGATAAGACAGAGCCGGTTGATCTCCACTGGTCACGGCTTCTCACTAGAACTCCAAGAAATACCTCTCGAAGCCAGTCGCTGGTGAACACATGATGATCATTATCAGAAGTGGGTTTTGTGAAAATTTTAGCAATTTAATGGTTGAATTCATGAGTCAACAGTGTTATGGCTGCTCAGTAGTCGTGGATGCGCACTGCTAAGGAATCTAATACTAGAATGAAATAGATATTTAATGATGTCTTTGACTGATACAATTACTATTTTTGAGGGTTTATTTTTAGCGTTTATAACTGCGTTTAAATAATTCTTTGATAAAATTTGTGCATCCACAAATCATATTTATATACGGTTCGAATTAACAAATTTCATTAAATTTACACATATCTTGACAAATAATAAATGTCAATAGTTGATATTATGGGACAATTGAAGCTAGACCACCATGGAAAACATGGAAGCACTAGAAGCCGTTTCGTCCCATCATAGGATTCCTCGGCAGTGCGCACCCACGATCCTACCTCGCGGGATTAGAATCCAGAGCCTATCGGTTTCGCGCGCAAGCGCTTAACCATTAGACCGCTGTTGTGAGACGGTAATTTACTGATGACAATGGTGGATGTGTCATTCAATTTCGTGTATTAGTTGAAGTTAAACATTAACACCGTTGGATGTCAGCTCAGTGGTTTAGTGGTTTGGCGCTCACGCGCGAGATCAATAGGTCCTGGGTTTGAATCTAGCGAGTCGGGATCGTGAATGCATACTATTGAGGAGTCCTACAATAGGACGAAACGGCCATTCATTACTTCGAGGTTTTCCATGGTGGTCTAGCTTCAATTGACTCATGATCTCAACTATTGAAATTACTACCATCGCCACAAAACCATTTTTGATACGAATAATAAATGACCTAATGTTTAATTATGGTAATATCCATTTTATCACATCATCTTACTGAATTATATGTCAATATTTTGGATTCAAAAGCCATAGAATTTGAGTTTGAATATGGTAAATAAGTCCAAGATAAAGGTAAATCAAGCCATTGAGTTGCAAAGAAAATGGAAAGCTTCTCTCTAGGATTCTACTCAAAGCAACTGTTTAAAAGTAATATATACATATTTACATGTTT
Organism: Schistosoma spindalis; assembly: GCA_946903255.1. Taxonomy (NCBI): domain Eukaryota; kingdom Metazoa; phylum Platyhelminthes; class Trematoda; order Strigeidida; family Schistosomatidae; genus Schistosoma; species Schistosoma spindalis. Next base: position 10,398,171 of record OX336424.1, read on the forward strand.
ATGTGGTGAATTATTTTTATATAAAGACTGATAGATTGTTTTTAACATAAAAATATATTTACCAACTTTAGTTTGATAAACTTCCCCTACAATAATAAATTATGAGTCTGATTTTTTTAAAATTTAGTACGACACTGATGACCGAATTTAAATCAAATAATTTTTTTTGTTTTCCACTTTGTTTTGTCATTCGAAAACTGTTTTTCTCTTCATTAATACCAATAACTACATTAAGAAAATATCTAATAGAAGATTACTTACTTACTCACTTACTTGCTTACCTACTTACGTCTGTTACACCTCATGGAAGAGCATAGTCCGCCTACCAACACTCTTTATCTATACAAGATCTTATCGTAAATTTCATTTGACCAACTGTTCATTTTTTTTCATTCTCTCGAGATTCAAAATTCATGGTTGTTTTTTTTTCTGTTTTTTGTTTTTCATCTAAAGGTTTACTAAACGTTGATTACCATCTTAATGTTACAATCATGGTTATTGTTAAATATCAAATAGATACAGTTGAATATAATAAACGTCATATATATAGTAATATGTTGTTTAAAAGATATTCAATCTCATATGTAACCTGATATATATGTATAGAATGTATGTTTCTAAGAAAAGTATAGGCAAGTTAAGTATTTTTACATTACTTTATTTATCCAGCTTAAAGGTTAATTTATCTATTCACTTATACATAAATCGTATTTTCATTATGTTTTGCATATTGATGTGATAAATAAAACTATGATATTTTTTGGTATGCTAAACCAATATGTCCTTATTTATTTGTTTGGTTCATTTATTTCGATGTTCTATGAAGAGAATATAAAGGTAAATGACGAGTAACAGTTGTTTTAGATGAATTATTATTAATTATAAATCAGTCTTCTTATCTATTAGGTTTTTCAACTATACACAATAGATTCTATTTTATTCGATGAATCAATCATATTATAAAAATTGATAAATTTCAAAATTCATTGAAACCATAAAACCGATTGAAGTTAGACCAACACGAAAAACATAGAAGTACCGGACTGTTGATACGTTCTCGTATGAGGCTATATAGCAGTGTACATCCACGATTTCACAAATGGAACTCAAACTAAGGACTTTCATTCTCGCTCACGAACACCTTACTTTCAAGCTACTGAGACGGAATTTAACAGTGGTTTAGGGGTTAGGTTGTTGAGAGCGAGACTGATGACGAATGTTTTTCCATCTGTGAAACAAATGTTCATCATTATATGATTTTTAATGGTCCCTTAACTGAAATATATCTGTTGCGAATACTTCATATAGTTTTATCTATAGGCTTTGGATGGTTATATGCATATGAAAGAACCGAGTCACAACATCCTATAAAATATATCCATATTGTACACGTAAGAATTTTGTTTGTTTGGAAAACCGAAGACATTCCTTTAAAACAAAATATTTACTTGATGAATATAAATTTATGACAACAAAGTATATAAACAAAGAAACAGACAAAAGATATTTCGATAAACTTAAGATTTATACACTTAAATGTTACCATTCTAAAATGTTATATAATCATCAACTGGCTAATGCATTAATAAAATAGAGTATTCTGTTAAGATTAAAACTACTTATTTTGATATAACCCAAAGCAGTAAAATTACTGATGGCTCCAGACGTTATATATTTATATTATTTATTTGGCAGCTGATGTTAGAACACTCAGTGAAGTTTACTTTCAATAGTTAAATATCGAAACACTGGAAATGGTAAACATTTCCTGACATTGTTTTATTTATGCATGTCTAGATTAATGTTCACAATTAATCTCGGTTTGGTAACTACTCAAATCTTCCTTTAGAAAAGTTGTATGAATATTAGACAAAAAAAATACCGTTAATCATATCATAAATATGAGTAATTTTTTTAAGGTCATGAGGATTAACCTATACCTGAATGTACCTTGTTATGATTCATGATAGGATCTAGACTGTGATGTAAGAAGATTAATCAATTATTCATATGTATATTCATTTTGACACGATTTATTTCAGACTATTTAAACAAATTATATATTTAGATTTCACTTCTACCTGAAGTTTGTGCTCATGATGTCTTTCAGTAGAACAATGAAAACTTCATGATCAAACCATCCAACTCAGAGAACAAAACCCCATTAAAAATTGTACATTTAAGTATTCAGTTAAAAAAAAACATTTTTGACAAGATATTAATTGTAGATCACCATTAAGTTTATAGTTTAACTTATACCTTGAAAGTAGATACAGAAAACTTGCTAAAAATTAAATAAAGAAGCCAGATGGAATTTCCTTTTACTAACCGTGGCTCTATTAATAAATTATGTAGTGAACAAGAAAACAAGTGGGGACAATCGAATGTGAATATAAAATTACAGAGCATCCTAGTAAAATCTGAGAACTCTATAGTAAATTCTTTATTTGCTAAACGTTAAACAATTGTCTCAGACTTCATTGTTCTTTTGTTCTCACATCGATCATTTTCTGTTCTTATTCTCTTTTCTTTTATCTTCTTAACCTTTTTTGCCGCTGGACATTTAACTTTCGATTGATGATAGATACTACTTATATCTGTCGACATCAGTAGCACACACCACAATTATACTCATCGAGTGGTTGTATTTTTTATTATTTTATCATGTAACAGTGGCTATAAAATAATATGACACCTTTGTAGACCGATTGTATAATATTCACAACCTGTTTAATAGGAATGAATATCCAATGAAATTTATGAATGAGATGGAAGGAAGACTGAATGTACCTACCATTCCGAAAAGAGTACTGTTGCTAAAAATACGATTCCTAGTGATTCTACAGAAAAAATTGTAACTCGAAAGTTAAAAAATGCAATGGAGAAAACATTTATCAGATCCAAACCGGATAAGGTTTTCTTCAACTGCCCAATAATGGATACTTCAAATGAAGACAGACTATCTGAATTCTTCACAACCATGTGCGCCTACCAATTCACATGCTCCAGTGGAGCCAGTTATTTATGGAGTACGATTCGGTCATCGTATAGCAAAGAACCATCCGTCTTGACTGAGCCAAGGATATGTTGAAATAATTAGGAGTTCGATTCTATCTCATTTGGTGAACACAGGTCATCAACTTGATTTGAATAAACCTTTTAAGGTTATCCACCATATCCTATCAAACATTCCACATTATTTGCGAGTTCGTCTGTTACATATTGCTGAAACTATAGGAATCTATGTTTGAAAACCTAACCTCTGCATTCAAAAGAAGTCTGAGCAACAAGTCTCGTTACCTTAACCATCGGGATAGGAGTGAGTTTCAGGTTAAACGTTGATTAAATCTTTTCATTGAAAAATATTCAAACAATGTCTCAATTTCTTCCACTTTGTATTTAACACAATCTCGATATCTCTCTCTTGATTCTCATATAATTACCGTGATAGTGACCTTTTATTAAAATATTTTGTTAGTGCCTTTTACAAATTAAGCAATGTAGCAACGGTTTAATTTTTAGAATCATTGCTTTGCTGATTATTATAATCATTTTACTTTCGATTGTTTACTAAACTTTTACAATCACTGTGACATTATATAATCATTACGTAACACAGTTACTCGATGAGTGCTATTTCTTTATATATATAGCCCCTTCCTCTTACTTCTGATGGTCGACTGGATTATGAAGACCTCGACATCTGAGGGAAAACACGGCATACAATGAACGGCTCAGAACCAACTAAACGATTAGGACTTCGCAGGTGACCTGGCCCTCCTATACCACACACACGAACAAATGCAGATAAAGACAGCCAGTGTAGCAGCAGTCTCTGCATCAGTGGGCCTCAACATACACATGAGGAAAACCAAGGTCCTCAAATACATTATCGATGAACAAGGAGTATCAGATGCAGACGTGAAGATGAGGATTGGCAAAGCAAGGGCCGCATTCCTACAATTAAAGAACATATGGAACTCAAAACAATTGTCAACCAATATCAAAGTCAGAATCTTCAATACGAACATCAAGGCAGTTCTACTGTATTGAGCTGAAACTTGGAGAAATACTACAACCATCATCAAGAAGATGCAAGTGTTTATAAACAGTTGTCTACACGAAATACTCAACATCCATTGATCGGATACCATTAACAACAACCTACTGTGGAGAGAACAAATCAGTTTCGAGCTGAAGAGTAAATTAGGAAAAGACGATGGAAATGGATAGGACATACATTACTCAAATCATCAAACTGCATCACGAGGCAAGCCGTAACTTGGAATCATGAAGGGAAGCGGAAAAGAGGAAGGCTGAAGAACAAATTACGTGGAGAAATAGAATCCGATATGAAAAGGATGAATAAGAACTGGAAAGAGCTGGAAAGGATTACCCAGGTCAGAGTTGAGTGGCTAGTGCTTGCGGGAGGTCTATGCTCATTCACGAGGAGTAACAGGCGTAAGTAAGTATATATATAAGTTAGTGTAGAGCCATGGTGAAAAACTGATTGAAAAGAGATTCCTTATATCTACTCGTTCTTTTTTACTAAATAACGGGTTACTTTTTGAAAGTAGGTTTGATAATGAATATTTTTTTCCATAAAGTATGATTTCATTGTTTTGATAACTCAAACGAATATTTTAGTCTGTTGAAAAAAAGTGATCTTTACTCAGTTTACTAATACATATAGTTTTGTAAGTCGCTTCATCAACTTATTACAGGTTAACGTAATAACATCAGTTTAAATAACTTCACCTATCTGTACTCATCTGCGTATAATCCTCTTTATGTGATCAACTTACGTTATTAGGGTTACTTCTTATTCGTAATCAGACATGCCAGAAGTAAAATCATCCTCCTTTAACGATAACGTTTCATTTCTTCCTAATATTCAGGAGAGATGTGTAATATAAAGTGTCACGGAAATTAGTTTAAATAATGAAATTCATCATAGTTGCTTAATTACACAGATGTAAATATATTTTGTGGTAAGTATTGCGAGAGTTATTTGTTTGTTTCGAATAGAACAAAATATCCCCTTACTAACTAAAATGGCTTTACTAACGATTGTTATACATATGATTAACATTATTAACTAGTAAAACCATTCCTTTTCTAGGGGAATTCTTATTATTCTTTATAGTTACTTTCTTTTAATTGCCTTCTCCTTCTCATATGATGAACATAACGAAATATTTAACATTAATCTATTTATGTCCAATTTTTAATTCCAATTATAGTATATGTACTACTGAACTTTGCCTGGTGCCTCTCTAGGGCTACTGTCCGTTTGAAGCCCGGATAAAAGAGGAAGATTATGCATAGAGTTAGTGACCTCATCCTGTAAAAAACTAACTTGTTTTGGTTGTTTAATCAAGCATAATGACGTATTAAATTTAGCCTTATGTGAGTAATTTATTGTTAAATACAAAAAGAAGAACACTATGGAGACATTACTAGACATCGTCTTAAATATGTCAAATATTAATCATCATTTTAATTGACAATGAAGTTCATAATAAAATAAAAAACAAACTATGAAAACAAACGATAGAAACAAAATTATCTTACTCATCTCAAATAATTTTCATTATCTTTAAAACTTTCATATAAATTTTAAAATGTACACTTCATAATGGATTAAACTATAAGATATTTGAGCTGTAGAATACAACATTGTTACATTGTTTATCTTTGATTAGAATGACGCCAGAATATTTCGCTTTTTTTTGGAAGGATTTGAAAAGGAAACAACTCACTAACTATTATCATTTAATTAATAGAGAAGAAATATAATTGATGAGTTGGGGAAGAGTATTTTTTTAAATTTCAGTTAAGATAAATTCACTTGGTATTGTTTTTGCTTGAATCGTCTTATTGAAGTTTAAGACTACAATAGATCAGTTTGTTATTGGCATATATACATCCTGTGCGTATTAACTTGATATTGCCTTAATACATAAGCTTTATAAACAAAGATGGATAGTGGCAGTAGTGGAATCCAGAACGCGCTGAGTGGATAACGCAATGTCGAATAGTACTGCGTTGGAGTCCCAGAGTGAACATCAATGCTGAGATGTAGATACATCCAGCTGACGAGTCCCAAATAGAACGAAATGCGCGTTTAAACTGGCTTCCACTGCTAGCCACTATCCATCTTTGCTTATAAATATTATAAGGTTTTTTTCACAGTTTGCATTATTTTCTGTATACTTCTAGTCTGAATGACAATGAACCTATAGTGTATATACATTTTACGGTTTAAAAATGTACATGGAACAAACAACTTTACATTCGTTTTTTTCATATACAATTATACTCTAAGGAAAGATGAATAGTGGGTAGATGTAGAATCCAGTTTAGACGCGCGTTTCGTCTTATTTGGGACTCGTCAACTGGATGTACCTGCATCCCAGAGTTGATGTTCACTCCGTCCATCTTTACTTAAAAAGCTTGTGACTTAAGGCTATATGGAGACAATTAGCACAGGATGCACATATGCCAACAAGAAAATGATCTATTTCAGTCCTAAATAATAATGGGAAGATACAAGTGAAAAGACATCATGTAAATTTACAATTATACTCTATTGTGGTCAGTCGCTAGAAGTTGTATACAGGTCTGGTGTGTGACAAAATCTCAGCACGGATACAGAAGGCCCGACTAGCTTTTACCAACTTGCGTCATTTATGGCGCAGGTGAGATATCTATCTACCAAACAAAAGACGGGTTAACTGCTCAGTTTTGGTCTTATTCTATCAACTCATTGTCTCGTATCTAACTTACATCTCAACTTCCACAAAAATGTTTTTAAATCTTAAGTTAAGAATACTCACTGTTTCGGAATACAATAGAAATTCCTTTTATCTTGATAAATTTGTTCTTAAGTACCATGATAAATAGTGTATAACGATTAGTTAGATTAACTTCTACTTTTAAGGCAAAATGTCGGTCATCTGAAAGGGGAATTTTAATTTACTTCAGAATGTACTACATTTTACATTTCATTAATGTTACATTAGGGCAATAAGTTAATTAAGTGAACAAAGTGTCACCTGTAATCAGATTGAAGCCCAGTAAATGAGTTGGTTTGTTCTAGAAATACGTGTAAGTTCAACTATTGCTTCAATATCTACAGCTTAAATATGAGGTCCAGGAAATATTTCCTAATGAAATGAATTTCTCACATAGACTTCTAAACCATCACAAATGATTTACGAAACCCTTTTAAAATAAAGATATCGTCTATAGACTGGTAGCATATGACCAAAAGAAGTTAAAGAAACTTATTTAAAACTCGTAAGATAAAGTTATGAACTCAAAATTACTATGACTTGAATTCTCATTCACATTTCTCTGTTTTTTAAAAAAAAAGATTTGATCAGAGTTATGAGCTCATTATCACAGTATGAAGAAGTTGTACTCTTGATTTCTGAAGTCCACGGTAATTATCATTCTTTCATAGTAGTCTATGTATTATTTAAAATCTGATAAGTTAAACTTAAATGACTGTAAGTCTGAAAAGTTTTAAATAATATTTTGAGTTTTTAGCACAATATTAATTACATGCAAACTTTTTCATAGGATTCCTAAGATTGCAGTGTCAGTTACTATGTTAAGCCCACACAGCTTTCAGACAGACCAGTTTATTTATTCTTCTTGAGTCAAATTTTGACCTTGTTAATTATTCACTTATCAATCTTGACTGTTTTATGTACGTGTATATGTGTGCCCTTCTTATCCCATTCATCACATGTCTGTAACGTATTTTCGTGTGACTATAAATATTGAATAATGCTTGAATAAATGGAGTTGGCTCAATCGAGTTCTCCATTGCACTTAATTTTGTTTTGCTTCGCTTTCCAATCAACGAGTGTACATATGCAACTTTTATTCTTGTTACTGACTTATTTATCACTTTTCATGTGTGAATGCTTTTTTATACACTGAGTTCGAAATACATGATTTGATAGAACTTCCAATTAATTAAGAAACTTCCTACAGTTTATTTCATGTTCACCAAATCACATACAACCAATAAAGCAAACATTGAATCCAAAACTTAAAAGAAGGAAGAATAGACAGATCAAAATTCCACAACGTCTAACAATGAAAAACATCTTGTTAAAATAAAAAAACTGTTTTTGAAGTGGTATTTCGGTGTGTGCTACTGATATCGGCAAATTTAAGTAGTATGTATCATTAGTCGAAATTAAAATACCTGAAGGCAGAATGTAAAGGAGATCAAAGAAAAGAGAACGAGAACAAAGAATGATTGCTGTGGACACGAAAGAACAATGAAATCTGTGTTAGTCGATTGACACTTTGCACATGAAGTATGTACTGTACGGTTCATAGATTTTACCAAGATATTGTGTAATTATGTATTCAAATACATTCAACCTTCCCCACTTGTGTTCTCGTTCACTACGGTATGAATTTATTTAATTACCATTTAAACTATCTGTATGTTATTAAATAAGCTGATAGAATTGTCAGTTGAATACTTGGATACTAATGTATAAATTTACAGAATTCTGGAAAACTGCAGTATTTGTGAGTGAAATATTCGTTCACTAACCATGAAAAGTAAACAATTGGATTAAAAAGTATGACTGGTTACATGAGTTTAAATTTCTATGTACGTAGATGGTTGATTATGTATAATAATACTACTGGGCCTATACGAAGATGGCAAAACACAGATCTAACTGATTACCTTCGGAAGGTTTTTGAGATAGGAATTTATCACACGTCTACTAAAGTTTGTTTCCTGATTATCGTACTTAAAATATTTTTATAATACACTATTTGGACAAACGTAGACTTTCTTGGAGTGATTTACAAATATCGTTTTTTATTCCCTCTCGTCAGTTTGCCGCGATATGACACTATCCCTTCTGTTGTATCAACTCTAATAAAAAAAAACAATTACTTAGCATGAGATTTCATTGATATTGCTTTGCTTGTTTTTGAACTCAATAGAGACGAAAATTTTAATCATCAAAACTATTTACTTTAAAAAGAATAATGATTGAGATTTACCCTTTTGATCATTTGGTCCTTTACTGAGATGTTTTGACAAACTGTGAACTGATAATATATTCAATGTATAATAGTTTTGTCATATTAATGAGATACTATAAAAAAAGAGGTTTTCATCGTTCTAAAACAATGTTTTCAGTATTATCTAGCGGCATGTCATGAATGAATGCTCTGACAGTTGAAAAGGTATATGTCAAGCGAGAGTATAAAACACTTCTTTTAGAAACAGTTATTTTCTACTACAGGAATGAATAGCCTTCAGTAATTTTGAAACAAAAATTTAATTTCAATAGTTGAAATCATGAGTCAATCGAAACTAGACCACCATGGAAAACCTGGAAGCGCTGAACGGCCGTTGTGTTCTAATGTAAGACTCCTCAATAGATCGCATCTACGATCCCGCCCTGCGGGATTCGAACCCAGTAACTATCGGTCTCGCGTGCGGACGCTTAACTTCCAAAATCACTGAGCCGGCATCCAACAGTATTATTATCTAACTCTAATCAATCCACGAAATTGAGCCAGAGTTCACCATCGTCTTTAGTGAGTTATTATCTCACAACAGACCTGTTTGAACTCTACTGGTTACTGCTTCTCACTAGAACTCCAGGAAAATTTAATGTTTGACACTAAAGAGAAAAAATGTATTCGTAAAATCTCAGCGAATGAATTTTAAGTAAATCCAACGTTTCGCCTGGCAATCTGGTTCAAGCTTTTTCAAGGAAAATTGTTTGTTTGCTATTTTTCAAACGATGTAAAACCTCTATACAGTATATTGTTCTATGTTAACTACAACAGCGTGAAGTACACCTATATACATTGATGCAAAATCTACTCTTCTGCTAATATGTTATGGGAAGTTTGATGAATAGTAAACTTTTTAAGTATATTAAATGGTAATCGAATCACATAAAAGTGATTTTACACCTCATGTTAAACAAAAATAGCCAAGATATTTATATACAGTAATTGAAATACTATCATTCCCTGTTAACTTTAATGATTGCAATAGTCCAATTAAATAAAATAGCTAATCTAAAAATCATTTAAACAAGGTTAATCAGGCTTAATTGGATGCTGAATGTTAAATAATGTAGCTTCATACATAAAATGCAGTAGACAGTTCTAAACCACACAGAAACTCAGAATTCTAATATCCCGTTCAACTAAAACTCCTTAACTGGGTCTAAATTTTGTGTTTAGATTGTGGTTTGACACCAAATATCAATTTTAAACCACCAGCTAAAAATGATTACATTTTTTTATATTTTCCAAACTATTTAACGCTGGCGAGACTATAATTTATGGACGATCCAATCACGTATGAGGTAACAGATGTCAGATTTTTACACGAAATTTATTCATGCATTTGGATAAATAGAGTTTTAGCATTATAGTTGGTCAGTTTGTGATGAAAACCCTAAATCTAATTCCTAACCACAATCATCATCTGTAAATTATAATTCGAATTCCTCACACAGGTTTATAACCCTCATTTAGTTCTATTTATTAAGTGGACACTCTAAAGGTCAGTCTAGCGTCAGTCAAAGCTCGTCCATAAAACATAGTCTCACCTTAGCTTTTTCTAACAAATTTGTAATTCAGATGACTAACCGTAATGAATGTAGAAATATATAAAACGATGCTCTGTTGAAAAGGTTTTGGTTTACATTTAACAAAACATTTAGCTACGAATTGAAAATTATACCCGAAAATGAAACTTTCACATAAACTGTTAAGACTGTTCACTGTGAGTACTCAAATCTAAAAGACTTTCAATCTGATGATATTAACGTTGACAGTTTGATCAGCTTCATTAATATTCAAATATTCTCAGTCATACTTCTTTTCAATACATATTCACTTAAGGAAATCAATAATCGAATACAATACAAACAGGATAGATATCGATTAATAGTGCAATCGGTACGATTATCTACACAAAACCAGAAAACAAGCCCAGTTCATTATATTTTACAAAATTAGGTTTATGATAAGTTCACTTTGATTTAATAACTAAATTGAGAATGATGTTACTTGTCTGGACACTTGTTTGTATTAAATCAATGTATGTGAACTATCAATTGTTTTCTGTTTTCAGTAATGTAAATTAGACGAATATAAAAAATATATTGTAAGTAAAGATAGAATTGAACTGACATGAAACCATTCGTTAGTTTAGAATGGATTGAGTCTTGGGTCTGAGTCCCGGAGTGAACATCAACTTTAGGATGCAGGTACATTCAGCCGACGAATCCTAAATAGGACGAAACACGCGTCCTGGATTTCACTACTAGCCACCATCTATCTGTGCTTATAATTATTCATTAGATTGGTTAATAAATGATTCAAATGATTTCTATAACTCTGTACTAGTTGTATTATCCACTGTAGATGTTCAATTTGAAAAAAGAACCAACGTTAGACCAACTGTCTTCATTAAATCAAATTAAAAGAAATTAGAAATAAATAAACAATTGTAAATACATCAATTTGTATCAATCCTGTATAAACAATTATGACAATATTATATGCTTACATTATTTGAAAAGTTAGCACTTATTTATTGTGAAACGTTAGTTCTATAACAATGTGGTATGGGGTTGATGTTATATATATGGATAAGCTGATTATATTCAATAAATGTTGCTTAAAACATTCCACGTACTAGAAGATGAATGATACAAATTTATAGTCATATTTCAAATTATATTCTCTTATCACATCAGTAACTATTCGGACCATAAACATGTGTTTACGTTAATTCAGGACCCATCAATTGAATATATCCGAGTTTTAATACTACTGAACACTTCAACGAAACATTCACGGTTTACGTCTCTCAAGACTACTAAATTAAAGTAAAATTCTGGTTGTTTAGGTGGCTATAAACACCAGAAATTGAATCATAATATTAGTTGGATTCCCGTCTCTATATTGAAAGCGTATATAAATGTCTGGTTTCCAAATCTGTTTAGAATTACAAGCTTATCCGAATGTTTAAACGCAGAATACTTTTGCAAGTAATTGGATTAAAAATTTGATTACTTGGTGGAGATTTTGTGGTACTGTAACTTACAACCTGTTATCTGATCATAGATCACATTATAGATAATATGATCCATCTTTACGTTTCTCCTTTAGCTAATTAATCTGAAAACATCTAGGGGTTTTGAAGTTCCAGGTTAATTAGGTTACCGAACGCAAATGAATTAAATATCATATTATTTATATAAGCCAGAACAATGATCAAATAAATGATGGAAGAATCAGTAGAGATATTACACTAACTTATATGAAGATTTTGATTTACTTTCCTAGAAGGATAGTACATGTTTACCACCAGAAAGTTCTATTTACGAAAGAAATTGATATATCAGGTCATTCAATGATTTCCTAGTGAATAATAAAATATAGGTAATTCATAATTATTAACCATAGATATCTTCATTATGTCAATCAACACATTATAACAGTTTGAGTGAAATGTAACTGTCATTAAAATAATATAGATTCACTCATAACTACCATAAATACGCCGCCATTTCCGTTTCCTGCATAAATTTTTATGCCATTCAATAATAAATTTTTTTATGAAGTAGTATGTTCCCATTTAAGTGACACATTTATTTTTATTATTTAATTTAAAAAATGTTCTGTATATTTTTGCATTGTATACCATAAACATTCAATTTTATATAAGTTGTAAATCATTTCAGCGATAATTCAGGGATACGCCATCTTGAGATGATGGAGAACATTTGTAGCTCGGATGGATGATTTTGATATTTTCTTCTATGAGCTGGATAGTTTGGTTGTGGAGCTTTCATTGTTCTTCTGAACGACATCATCAACACAAACTTTCATGACCAAACCATCCAGCTCCATCAAAATACTCCATCTTATCCAACTATCTTTTACACCAAACAAAGATATTAGGAATCAAAATAGTTTTTCTTTCTTTCTTTCTTTCTTTCTTTCGGAAGTTTGAATATCTTTTGTGAATGATCGTTGATTTACTATATCATTCACAAGAATTCAGGTCATCGTTGAAACTCATTATTGGGGAAATATACACTTTTTTTGTAACAAGAGAGTAAAATTCACCACAAAATTATTTTTAACGTTGTAGTTAGGAATTTAAACATCACCATCTGAGAGGTAGAACAAAAGTGAATAAAATTGTTTTAGTATTATGTATTCAATGAATACAAGTATGCACAAGATTTTTAACCTTCAAAAAACTATATATGTTGTTTTTCGTTGTATCAAATATCAAGCAGGTATTATTCATTGAAAACAACGGATGATCACGCGCTATCGTGGATCGGTTGCAGTTAGATTTGTACACGACTGGATCCTGGCTTAGACAGAGCCCAGAGGTTAAGCGCTTGCTAACAAGATCGTGAGTCCTAGGATCTACTCCTAATAGTGGAGTCGTGAACGTGCACTGATGTAGAGATTCAGTGATTACAAGTTTTTCAAGGTTGCCTAGGATATGTTAGTGATTTCAATAAAATTCAACAAATTCTACAATCCTATACTGAATTTCAAAAACAGAGTACATCAAATATACCAAAAACGTGTCAGTCATAACCACGGTTTAAATAGTCTCATCGATTTCTCCTGAACTTCCATGAATACAGAATATAAACTTTGAAACTCATTTTTGCTGTTATTATGGTCATTAAATATTTGAACCCTGAGACCATTAGCAAGAAAATTGAGAAAAATAAAACATTTTGATTAACAAAATGTAATTTTTTATTGAGATCATGAACCAATTGATGTTAGACCACTAGTGAAAACCTGGAAGCACTGGAAGATCGTTTCGTCCTGTTGTAGGACTCCTCTGCAGTGCGCATCCATGAGATTGGAACCTAGGGGCAATCAGTTCATGATCTCAATCAAAAAGCCATATCCTACACAATCCGACACAGAAAAAGTAATTTCTCCAATGCTACAAAATAGGGAAATGTTCAGATGTTAGTTTTTTTGTGGAAAAAAGTCACCTTTTTGTTTCGATTTAAAACAAAATTGTTTAGAAATGCGAAGAACGAAAAAAGTTCACATTCATTTTATGAGAAAAATACTAACCTATTCTATTATCAAATGAACACTTTCACTAGACAATAAATTAAACACAGTCGTTCATACATATAGTTGGTGATCAAAGTCAGATTTTTCCTGTTGATGGATTTGTGCAACAAACATGAATTATATATCAGTAAATAATTAAACTGATATCATTGGTATGATGATTTGTGTAGGTTGTAGTATTTTCATAATTGAATTCGTGAGTTGACGCGCACTGCTGAGGCATCGGTGCTTCCGGGTTTCCGATGGTGGTCTGGCTTAAATAGACCAGTGAAAAACTGATATCATCTAATCTTTAGCTGAATAAAATTTTGTGACATATAAGAAGATCAGTTTATATTGGATAGGTCCTAGTTATCGAATTTAAAATGTACGTTTTCTCATTCGAACAGTAACAATTCACATTTTTCTTTGTATTATTATGATCACTATCATCATGTCTGTATAAACATGTGTTCCTGACTACATGTGATAACATACGGACAACTTTCTCTTTAAAGAAGTGGCTTACACTGAGCCACGAGACATCAAAAAAATCTAATTTTTATACTCATTGAGATGTTACAAATACATTACTTTTATTTAACTCTTCCTCATGTATATATGTGCTCGAATCCTATTAATAGTGTTTTCCTTGCCTCGCCTCTATATTTGCTCTCTCACAAACATTAACCTCTCTGCTTCAAATTTGCTCGATGTCCTCATAACTCTGTTGTCTATACTATCCTTCTGAATTCAAACATCGTTGGGATTTATATATAATAACAATTATCAAGGTGATTGATTAACGAAGCTAAGCCATTACAAATTAAACATATATACTTTGATGGGGAGGGCGGAAGCAACAGATTCACATAAAATAATAACTCGAATTTTTTGTAAGCATACAACAAATCACTGCCAAACAATTTCGATACATTCTATTCATAATAAAACGTATGATAAAACTAATAAATTCAAACATACAATTACAGGAAGTGTTAAAATTATTTTTAACAAGAAAGGAGATTAATTGATTGTAGCTTCAGGCAATATTTGTTTATGTCAGACAATCACTCTTCTTCTTTTTCTTTTCTAATCTTATCATTGAATTCACTATTATTATATTTGATTTTGTTAAGTGTAGTTTTCTTTCTCTGAATAATCCATACCGAATTGAGGGATTTCTAGGTGTCTAAAAAGATATCGATTTTCATTTTACAAATTCTCATTACCTAAAAGTTTACTTCGATTCAATTTATGAGTGTGATTGACTAGTCATATTCGAGCAGCCTATTTACGTGTGTTGATTACATGGTAAAGTTTGTGTTTTAGAATATTTTCATTGTTTTTGGAAACTTATTCATCATTTAATTCAATACGAAGTTTTAATGGTTGAATTCATGAGTCGATTGAAGCACTGGATGGCCGCTTCATTCTATTGTGGGACTCCTCAGCAGTATGCATCTACGATCCGCCCCCCCGCTAGATTCGAACCCAGGACTTAGCAGTCTCGCGCGCGAACAACTAACCTGTAGACCACTGAGCCGGCCGGCATTCAACGGTGTTAATGTCTAGCTTCAACTAATCCACGAAAATGAGAGACACATTAACCATTGTCTTCAGTGAGTTACTATGTCACAACGGACCTGGTTGAACTCGATTGATTACTACTTGTGACTAGAACTCCAGGAAATACCTCTTGAAGCCAGTCAATAATGAGCATATGATGATTATCATCAGAAGGCGTTTTTGTATATATTATGGTAATTTAAATAGTTGAGATCATGAGTCAATTGAAGCCAAACAATTACGGAAGACCTAAAAGCACTGTATGACCGTTTTGTTTCGGTGTGGGACTGCTCAACACTGCATATCCACTATCCCGCCTCGCGATATTCGAACCCAGGTTTAATCAGTCTCGCGCGCGAACACTTAACCTCTAAACCACTGCGCCGGCGTACAACGGTGTTGATGCCTAATGGTTGTCTAACTTTAATTGACTCATGAACTCAACTATTAAAGTTACTATAATATCCACGAAACCGCTCTCTGATAATATTTGATAAAGGAGCAAATGATATTATTTCTAGTCAAATCTTCATCACACTTCTATATATATAGTAAGATATACATCCATGAGTGAAATGTATGAAACCAGTTAAAGTAATTATATGTCAGTGATAGCAATAAAAACAGACTACATAACTGGTAATAAAAAATGACAGTATAAGTTGATAGTACGATGAATTATGTCTTAATAGGGACAAGAGTTGCAACAGTTTGAATAAACATTTTAACATAGGCAGTACGTCTTAACTTGTGAATAATGATGTCAATATAATAACATCTAAAAATTACATAAAATAGGTGCAATCATAATTGTTTTAAAATTTATAAGTAGTCAAGAAGAGATACAAGAAGTGAATTGTAAAATAACAGTTGAAAGTGGGTATGACGAGCTGTTAGAAACATTCATAATGTTTCACAGGTCTATGCAATAGAAAGGTACTACGAATTTCTTCCGAGACTATGGTGGTTAGGAAACATCTCCATAATTTGTCTTAAAATGTGCTCCAAGCAGTTTAGCGTTTTCTACACATATACTTAAATATCACCGGTTATTAGAATAAAGTCTGGTGAGGCTTTAACTGAAAACAAAACTGTTCAGATATACATTGTCTTCCCAACTTACATAAAGAGAATTTTTTATATTGTTTAAATGTCAAATGGTTTTGAAATTAGCAGAACCAACTCAATGAAACAAATGACATGTATTATAGTAATGACTTTAAAAATCAAAAGACATTTTTAATCCTCTTCTTAGTTACAGTATATTAGTAGCCTAAACTATTGTCAACAGATTTATTCATATGTTTAACTAGGTAAACATACACATAAACTTCATATATATGTGTTAAAAATACCACAAATTACATTAGCTACGAAAATTATCATTGAGCTGTTCTGATGTTGACACTATGCAACCATTTCTAATAAGATGAAAAGTTTGAGTTCTCTCTGAATTATAAAATAATATTCTTACGAATGCTGAAAAGACATGAATCTTGAGATTCCTACCGATTTTACTTAAACACTTAAACTAAAATCTTCAATGCTAAAGTTATATAATGAATAAGCTGTCTCACAGAATATTCAGATATATGCCAACACTGAAGTGAACTTTATACTTTTATGAACATCCCGATGGTAACTTTTTGGATCCATTTATGGAACAATACTATATGTATGTTTTTATCGTATAACTGTTAAGTAACTAAACTATTCATATTCGTGTCCCTCTTATTATAAGCTTTATTTTGAGCTATGGACTATTACTATACGATTTACCATTCTTGAGTTATACCCAGCCTATCAACTACTATCTCTCACATTCCTAGCCACTATTGGCTAAATCTTGTACAAATGTTGTTTCCTATTTTATGATACAATGTGTCCTGTTTAGTTTGCATATAAACTCAGTATGTTTGAAATGCAGGATTCATATCGCATAGGCTGAGATTGGTGTTCCGGACTGAACAGGCAGAGCTAGGCGAGGAGCAGAACTGATAAGTACTCTAAACTGCTCGTACGCGTTTTGTGCGTCATTGGTCCGGTCGATTACGTTATAGAATAATAGGACACAAGGTACAAGTTATAACACAAATAACATAACAACTTAATATACATCACAAGTTATCAAATGTTTTACGTTCTTTTAACGTTAAATATATCTTTTTTGAAAACATTTTAAATCAATTTTTTTAAGAAAAAGATGAAGGAAGTTAATTTTTTTTAATGCTTGACCTAGTTCCTTGCACGTGTGTTCTTTCGATTACTTCTCATGATAAACCAGGTTATGACAACTTAAAAAAGAAAACAATTTCTTATCACTTTCCGTTGTTATGTTATGTAAAAGTCAAACTCAAAAATAATTATCTACTCTCCACCCCCCCCCACTACAAAAAGAAGAAAAAAAGAGAAAATGGTGAATACTTACTTACACAAATACATTCACAATTGCATTTTTATAGATGGAATTGAAAACAGAATCTGATTCATAAAATTGTCAAAACGTGATTGAGTTGACATATATATATATATATAATTGTATCTGAACATGGTTATTTTGTCAACAAACGCTTCCATTTTGAATAATTTAATTCTTATTTCGTTTATTATTTAGGAAGAACGGAAATGTAACCTAAATGAATATAAATTAATAAGAATGACTCAATATTTTGTTTACTCAGTTTATAAGTAAACAAGAAATGTTGATAATTCACTGATTAAAGTCTTATAATATTGAATGAAATTATTAGATAAAGTCATTAGTAATTGAATATGATTAAATATTAGTTAGATTAATGATTTGAAACAACTGTTAACCAATATCAAAATTAGAATATTTAATACAATAGCTCTATTGTACGGAGATGAAACGTGGAGAACTACTACGAGCATCATCAAGAAGGTACAAGTATTTATAAATAATTGTCTATTAAAGATACTCAACATCCATTGGCTGGATACCACCGTCGTCATACCGTTCAGCTAAACCTAAATCACAAATCATTTACTAAATGCTTTACTAAAAGGAACAATTTAATTTTTAATAAACCATAATGTGAAACTACCATTATTTTACTGCAGTATAAAAATATATTGTAGTATTAAGTTGTGTACGTTTTAAAATTCCACTTTACTGGAATAGATTGAATTGTTTGTAGAACGTCTTTTAAAAACGAAATAAGTGTCTCACATATTTAAGTAAATTGATAGATTCACTGACTGACCATCGGCATCGAGTAATACTGCATTATATGTTCCTTATTACTGTATTGATCTCCAATGACAATTTGTGCATCAATGTAAAGATAGTTCAGTCTAGTAGCTTCTAATTCTGTGATTTGATTTATACATCTATTCAAAATTCAGGACAGTATTCTGATTTATTTGAGCAATAGTTTGTCGGTAAACATGAATATATTCTGAATGAATTATATTATTTATGAGTGATATAGTGGTGACATTCTTTTTATTTCATTTAGATACATTAGGTAACATTATCTCAATTGTTTATTTGAAATTATTTTAGATAATATCATCAACGTTATTTACAGTTAGTTGTTGTCTATAGTGACGAAAACTACAGTTCACCACGATACACAAAGAACACAACACCTTATTTTGCATATTCTACAGCGGTGAAGAATAAGATATTTTCGTTTATTATAGATTGCTGAAAAATCCCGATTGTATTAAAACACAATTATCATTTCTCATTAGGTTCTACAATTATAATTGCACCGAACGAAATGCGAAGACTGAAGTTAAACAAATCAATTCAAAGAACTTTTAATGCAGGTAATCTACAGTTAATGTTTTCCACACGTCCAATAATCACTTCAAAGTTGAAAGATAAATTGCATAGACTAGCTCCTTCTTTCTGTATTTATCCTGTGGAGTAAGTTATATTGGCAGATGTATATTCGAGCTCGTGAGCATCTCCCAGTGTGGTTACGCAAAGATGTAATCAAAACGGTTAACAGCTTCATTTTAACCCATTTAATTATAGTAGGACATAGAGCCAACATGGAGCAATCTTTTGCAATAATATAACGTTTTAACAACAGTCTACAACAGTCTACAGACTGAGAATCCTGCAAACAACTGAAGCAATTGCTATTCGGATCAAAAAGCCAGAGCTTTGCATCCAAAAGAATTACAGATCGCTTTGACTGTGTGCTTTTCTAAAAATGATACAAAATCAATACATAACATGATACAATTTGAAAACTAAAATAATATCCAGAAATGGAAATGAAATTGAGGTAGCAAAAACAATACTGCTAGGTTCATATCAATAAACCACTTAATATTCAGTTAAATAATAAATCTTATTCATCTCAAGTCATTCACACTTGATATATATTTCATATGAACCATTATACTCAAGAAATGATGATACGTCGCATAACTTAAACATACAAAATGAGTGCGAGGAACGTATGTCATTATTATTATTAGTGACTTTATTCAATATTATATTTTTAGTACAATATAGAATTCTCAGCACAAAGTATTTCAGCGAGTTTCCATTTCTTATTTCTTGATTGATCCTTGCGATAAAGATTGAGTGATAACCAATTAGATGTTAGCAGTTCAGGAATCGAAATCTGAATGATGTATGTTTTTTTTTCGATGCATATTGCCAGCGACTACGATGTATTTGATTGAACTCTTTTGTAACTTGTACAGTGAAATGTCGTAACCTTTTCACAAATGTACCTGACTAAGTTATGAGATTTATGGGCACAATGATCTGTTAAAACAAACAAGGAAACAAATAACTTATTGAAATATCCAGATGGAATGAACAGGTAACTCAGATATTTATGTAGATATTCAATAAAATTCAGAGCATGCTTAGATATCAATTATCACCTGCAGAAGTGTTTTGACTAATCTGTCTTCTTAGTACTTGAAGGCATCAAAAACACAGTTGATTTTTGTGATTGCAATTAATTTCATCAATTATCATAACATGATCATTAAGATTTGTATTACATACTTACTATGCTTTCTGGTAAAATATTTCTTCACTGATATTGTAGTGTCGGTGATTATGTTAAGCCCATATGCCTTATTCTAGCTTTTGAACAGGTCAATCTATTCATTCTAGTTGAGTCATATTTTGACTGTGTTAATTATTCGCTTACCGATCTTGACTGTTTTTATATGAGCTCATAGATTTGTGTACATTTTTTATCCTATTCATCGCAAGTCTGTAAAGTATTTTTGTGTGACTATAAATATTGATTAACTCTTAACTAAATGGAGTTGGCTTATCCACCGTCTCCATTGCGCGTCGTTCTATTTCGTTCTATTCCATTCGCTTCATATACAAAATATATCTATTCAAAAGTCCATTCTCGTTATTTGACTTATTTAATTCCGTTATTGACTAACGCGATTTAAGTCGATGATTATATACGAGTATAGGTGACAGACATATTTCGACAACGATCATTCATACGATCAAATTGGAATCAGGTTTCCGGCCACTAAAGTGGAAAGCCCGTTAACAAACATCGTCCAATCTAAATGACGACAAAATAAAGGGTCCTACAATATTATGTCATAGATGCAAATGTTACTAAGAATATGTTAAGGTAAAGAACACATAATAGTATCTAACTGAATAAAATATATTTCTATCAGGAATATTACTAATTTCACTCTTTATATAACTAATATATTACTGTGATCACATTAGATTTATGGTAGTATTATGTTGACAATAATATGTATATCACCAATGTATTTAATAAACAATTATGAAGATAGTTTACATCATAGATTGATTTTAATAGAATAAACCGGCTGAGAACAAAACGCTGTGAACAAGATATGCTTGTGATATTATTGAGTGAATTAATTACAAGCCTCTAAGTTGATTCCCAATAGTTCACATATTTAACTTCACCTAAATTTCAATATTGCCTAGCCATCATTGACAACTACTATTCATTGGTGAAACGATCTAATATTGGATTAGTAAAAAAATGTTTATCAAATAATTACGAACACATACAAATTAACCAAATTCATTCATTAGTTGTTCACTTGTTATTAGATCAAGTGTTTTACAGTTCATTTACATACGATTTATTTTTCATCAAAAAATATTTTCACAGTTCATAAGCGAATCTAAGTTAGACCACCACTGAAAACAAAGAAGCATTGGACAGTCGTTTCGTCCTAGTATGGGACTCCTCATAAGTAAGCGATTGCAAATATGAAAACGCTAAAATCTCTACAAATCTTAATACTGATAACAATCATGTGCTCACTAGTGACTAACTTCAAACGTTACTCTTGGAGTTCTATTGAGAAGCCACGACCAGTAGAATTCAATCCATCGCGGGTGTAAGACAGTTATTCACTTCAGAATATGGACGAATGATTGGGTAAGATTAAACATTAACGCTGTTGCATACCGGCTCAGTATTCTAGAGATTATACATTCGCACGTGAGACCGAAAGTGTTGGGTTCGAATCCTGCTTACGAGATTATGGGTGCGCACTGTAGGAAAGTCATACAACGGACTACAGTGCAAAGTCGTGCATGGAAGACAGCCGACAGATACATTCCAAGTAAGGACCGGAGTCAGACAAGGCTGTCTACTCTCTCCCTTCCTCTTTCTTCTGGTGGTCGACTGGATTATGAAAACCTCGACATCTGAGGGAAAACACGGCATACAACGAACAGCTCAGAACCAATTAGACGATTTGGATTTGGCAAATGACCTAGCCCTCCTATCACATACATACGAACAAATGCAGACAAAGACAGCCAGTATAGCAGCAGTCTCTGCATCAGTAGGCCTCAAAATACATTAAGGGAAAACCAAGGTCCTCAAACACAACACGGAGAACAGCAATCCAATCACTCTTGATGGCGAAACTCTGGAAGATGTGGAATCCTTCACATACCTGGGAAGCATCGTCGATGAACAAGGAGGATCAGATGCAGCCGTGAAGGCGAGGATTGGCAAAGCAAGAACAGCATTCCTACACTTAAAGAACATATGGAACTCCAAACAATTGTCAACCGATTCCAAATGCAGAATCTTCAATACGAACATCAAGGCAGTTCTACTGTATTGAGCTGAAACTTGGAGAAATACTACAACCATCATCAAGAAGATGCAAGTGTTTATAAACAGTTGTCTACACAAAATACTCAACATCCATTGATCGGATACCATTAACAACAGCCTACTGTGGAGAGAACAAACCAGTTTCGAGCTGAATAGTAAATTAGGAAAAGACGATGGAAATGGATAGGACTTACATTACCTGGATTCGAATCTCGCGAGGCGGGGTCGTGGATTTGCACTGCTGAGGAGTCACATAATGGGATAAAATGGCCGTCCAGTGCCTCCATCATGGTCTAGCTTCAATTATCTCATGATCTCTATTATTGAAATATGAATTAATCAAATTTCACTTAAATAATAAATATAAACACGAATCTAATTCATGAATAGATTTTATGTTTTATTATAATGTTTTTTAGTTTAGTCATTGTATAGGAAATAACTCTCAATAATTACAATGTTACAACATGGTTTAATTTTAATTCTATTTATGTGAAACGATTTATTTTTTGTGCATGTTTAATTATCATGTCATACATTATGAAATATACATTTTCAAAAAGAGGTTTTGTAAAGATTGTAGTCAATTAAAGTTGAATCACCATGGAAAACCTAGAAGCATTGAATAGCTGTTAAGTTCTAGTATGAAACTCCTCAATAGTATACATCTATAGTCGTTCTCGCAGGATTTGAACCTCGGACCTTCGGTTTCGCGTGCGAACACTTAACCTCTAGACAACTGAGTCGATCAGCATTTATCGGTGTAAATATGCACGTCTGATGAGTCCCATACTAGAATGAAAAGGCTATCCAGTGCTTTCAGGTTTTCCATGGTGATCCAGCATTAACTGGCACATTTGTTATTTATATAAATATACTAAGAATAGTAAGAACGTAATTGTACACTATCAATCGTACCACTTACAACAAAAATGTTTTCCGAATAATCGATTTTATGTTGTGTTTTTGTTTTACACCCTATTGATATTAATTCAGTTGTATCAAAATAATACATGACAGTTACAAATATTCTTGACATTTGTAATGTTAAGAAGTACAACTGATATAATATGAACACTTGTTTTAAGGTCATTTCAATCATTATTAAAGAGAAATTATTCATAATATATTACGTACCTACTATAAATTTAAACATTAATTTCTATGAACAAATTAACAGGCATAAGTAAGTAATATACATATGTTCTTTCTAATAGATTATAGAGAAATGTCACTTAGATTAGTCATGTTTTTGGAAGATAAACGACAAAATCTTCAGTGTTTGATTTGATGTTTCTATGTTACTGTTTATAATGTACCTTATGTTTTCAATGATGTTACTCTTTAATTCTATATACTAGTCAAATGAAGCCAAATAAGTAGAAAAAAATTGTGTATCTATTTGTATATAATACAATAACAGCATATTTAAGTGTCAACTCAACAGTTTACACTGTTTAGGCTAAATTTCTAGGTAGATAGTGTTTGTTCAACTAATTTTAACACTTTCCCTTATATTTAAGTGCCTGAAACTACATCATCAGTTGTGTATATTAAGTACTTAAAAAATGTATACTGACTAGGCATCGAAAAATCAGTTGACATTAATGCTGGCAAATTAGTTCTAGTTTTGTATGTACAATTATGAATAATTCTATACGAGTATTCTTTATAAATAATAATTCAATTGATTTTTGTCTTAATAACAAGGTAACTAATTTATTATTTAAAAAATAAGGGTATGAAGATGAAACGATATTAATCTCTTGTTAAGAAATTTTGTTTCCATAAATATTTGAAAAAATTACCATCCAATGTTTAACTTTGCAATATCAAGTACTCAGTATAGATGTATTTGTGTTTGTCATTATACTCTGTTGACAAGTCAACAGAAACTAAGGTAAATATGTATACTATAAAGTTAGAATGGTTATTTCTCTATAGAAATGGTTAGTCAAATGTATAATTCATATGAACTTTACATATGAAAATATATGAAATTATCTTATGACCATGCAATATACAGAATAAGGAAGCTAGTTTATAATGTAATTTCTTATTATAGTTCAAATCTTTATTTAAGTTTATTCGACTGTAATTAATCTCAACTCGATTTCGTAATCATGGCAGTCGACTTAGCAACCAATCACAATGAAATTAGAATTATTATATCTACCATCTTGGTAAGCAATGATGATCGGTTTTCTTCGTTCTGTGTTTTTTTCCTCTGTTTCTTTTGTATAGCTGCATAATTTAATGTTTTGTTGTGCTGAAATTCCGAAGTTAATGTAATACTTTAAGGATTCGCGTAAATTTTCATTGAATTAGATTTGTTTTTTCAGTTTTTGCTGCTGCTACTTAAGTCAATGTATTCCTTCAGGCAAGATTGCTTGTCTTGTGTTATAAAATGTTAATCCATTTTGTTTTGAATAGTATTATATAGATATCGAAAACCAAAGTTACTTTTTTTCAGCTAAAATAAGTGTTGCTGACGCATGGGACTCTAACTGCCAACATAATTATATTGATAACAAATAATACTAAATTAAGCAGAAGTCATAATTATCGTTTCATTTGCATAGATATGTTACTCAAAGTAGTTTAATGCAGATAATTAAGCCTATAAACCCAAAACACGAACTATAGGCCAGTAAGACTTACCTTACAGAGGATAAATGATATTGTTTTGAGATTGAAAACAACAATTTACAATAGTTTACAGTGCAACAAACCTTTACCCAGTAACATTATGCATCGAAGGTCTACATAAAGAAAGAACCAAGTGTCTAAACTTACAATAACTTAAGATATCATTCCAGCATGCAATGTATGTCCAGGATAACGTAGTTAGACGTGGCAAACAGAAAATTACAGCCAGAGAAAAATTCACAGCATAATCTAGTTTTTCTTAATTAAAAAATTCACCATAATATAACAGTATGACCGTAATTCCACTTGGCGATACATTAGGTTTACATGACAACATTGAGTTTAGAATCACCTAACTAAGAAACTTTAAATTTCCTACAGTTAACAAATGAATGTAGAAAAGGATCTAGCGCCAATACTGCCCAAATCCTAAAGAAATAGTTCAATAATTAATACCGTTCTAGATTCCCTTGGTACTGTTTTACTTGTATCGCCCCATTGTTATTTAGGACTGCGATTGATCAGTCTCATGTTGGCATATGCACATTCTGTATAGATTGCCTCGATATAGCCTATCCATCTTTGATTAATACCGTTCTGTTCAAAACGTTTGAGACATATTTGTATAATTTGACTTCCTTACGCCTGTTGCTTCTCCTTGAGGAGCATACGCCTCCCACCAACACTTTCTATTCAACCTTGTTCTGGGCACTCATAACAGAATCCGACATATATTGAGTGTGCTTGAACAAAAGCGTAATAGTTTTCCACATACAATTCATAATTAAAATATTTTCACTTCAATCACTTTTATTTCTAAGGATCAAAAATGATTAATCCATTACAGAGAAATGAAAACATTCAATAAGATGAAGGTATGATTTACCAAAAACACTCTTGTGTTATTATCATTCAAAATTAATTGTATCAAAATTATGGTAACAAAAGATTAACCTTTAAAATATCGATCAATAATGTTAAGTATTGATATAAAAATAATGCCTACACTATATGCATCGTTCCAAGTTGTCATACCTCATTAGCACAGAAAGATCAACACCGGATTCATAGAAGTAGTTAATTCAGTGGTAATATATAATGATTGCATATAAGGACAGTACAGGAAGAAAGATTCAGTACGTAGAACGAAATATATGAAGCAACTTTAATCTCATAGTTTAAGGAAAGACAGAGTGTGTATACACCGACGCCATTGTGATCGATTCTGAGCCATGTCACCAAGAGTCTCCAACCATTGGTTACGATAGTCACGCGGACCCCAACCAAGTAGTCTGCATCTACCAACATGGCTCAGACCAGAAGTTAGTGACTTCAAGTACAGATGCCACGTTTTGGTTTGGCCTCCTCTAACTTTCTTCCAATTATCCCTAACACCGGTTAGCATTGCACTTCGTGGTAATCGGTGTTCAGGCATACGCAACACGTGGCCCAACCATCTCAGTCGATGAAGATTCATAACTTCATCAACTGATTTACCATCATTCCCTAATACCCTGTGTCTAACCTCAATATTACTTACCTGGTGATCCCAGCAGATGGAAGCAATATTTCTACGGCATCTAAGGTCAAATACTAGTAGCTTACTTGTATCTTCAACTCTTAATGGCTATGTTTCTCAGCCGTAAAGTATAAGAGAATGAACTGACGCGCAGTATACTCGTCCTAATGTTATTTCGAATAATAATGAGATATTTGACAAGTAAAATAAAAATAGCTTAGAAAATACGACATCATTAGGAGTCTATTACCAATTGTCATTAGAAAATAGTTTTGAAATTTTCCATTAGAATAAAAAAGGTTTTATTTGATCTATTTTTGAATTCATCGTGTATTATTGTTATTTATTTGGTATAAATATTCTTGTGCTGTATCCATTTGTACTATTTAAACTTGGGTTAATTTTCATTTGGTTATTTATTCTCTGAAGAAGTGGCTTACACTAAGTCACGAAACGTCAGAAATTTTGATTTTTCTACTCAATGGGGTATTACAAATATATTATTATTATTTATAACAATCTACCTAGTGCTCAGTATATTCGAAATTATCAAATCAAACCTTGGTAATGATACCTATTTATTTGATAATCCATAAGTAGACCCAAACAACTAAACAATATATGAATGAACTCTTACTTTCATGAGAAAATATTTCTATTCTTTATTCATTTTATCCTATTTCTATAATTGCATGTCTTAAAAGACTATATTCTAAGAATATTATATAATCCATAAATAGAATGAAATAAAATAATCTGATAAATTCATTGTCAAACTTGAATAAAACTTAGAGTATTCTTATTTGAATGATACACAATTGTCTGTTGTTTTTTTTAAACAAAATAAAAACAAATATTTAAAAACTTAATAGTTGAATTCATGAATCCATTGAAGCTAGATCACTATGGAAAATCTGGAAGCAGTAGATGGCCGTTTCGTTCTAGTATGGGACTCTTCAGCAGTGTACTTCTACGAACCTGCTTCGTAAGACCAAAACCCAGGACCTATCAGTCACTCTCGTGAGCGCCTAATTCTTAAGGATCTTGGATGAATACTTCTGAGTAGCACTATACTAGGATGAAGAGGGCGTTCAGTACTTCCAGGTTTTCCATGTTAGTCTAGCTTTAATTTACTTATGAATACAACTATGAAATTACTATAATACACACAAAAATCCTCCACGAATAGTTACAAGCTTTCAATCATTTTTCATGATTGTTTTAGCCTTTGCAAACAAAAAACCCTCAACGATTTAGTAGATGATTATAAATCTTTAATAAATAGATCAGATATTTTTGAGTATATAAAATAGTATTCTGTTTATTTTTCAAAAAATACAATTTATCTATATCCCATAAACAATCAATAATTATGGTAATTGAATATTTTAGTGTCCCTCGAATATCTGACTCCAAGAAGATCGTACGAATGATAGTTATCGAAATAAACATGTCTCTAATCGTCGTATATAATTATCCACTTAAATCGCATTGATGAATAACGGAATTAAATAAGTCAAATACGATAATAAAATTTTCAGTACGTATATTTTGTACGCACATTGATCTGGACAGACAATTAAAGGGACGAAGCGAAGGAAGCAAAGACAAGAGAGCGAAGTAAAATGACGCGTAGTGGAGAATGTGTGTGAGCCAACTCGATTTAACCGAGAGTGAATCGATATTTATAGTCACACAAAAATAAGTTATACACATGTGATGAGTAAGATAAGAAATGCACATACATACTTCTACATAAAAACAGTCAAAGTTGACAAGTGAATAATTAAAAAGGTCAAAATGTGACTTAGTGATCTAGTGATTAAGCGCTCGCGTGCGATCCTGGGTTCGAATATTGCGAGGCGGGGTCGTGGATGCGCACTGCTGAGAAGTCCCATAACAAGACGAAACGGCAGTCAGGTGCTTCCAGGTTTTTTATGGTGGTCTAGCTTCAATTGACTTATGGTCTGAACTATTAAAAATACTAAAATCTCCACAAAATCTTTTCTGATACTCATAAAAAAGAATAAATAAACTGACCTGTCCGAAAGCTAGAATAAGTTATATGGATTCAACATAACAACCAACACTACAATTTACGTTACACCAAGTTAATCTTGTTATGTAAATTTGAAAGCACATGATAATTTTGTTGGAATGATTTTGTAATATATTAGGATGGTTCATCTTATTTTGAATACTCACAAGTATTACTAGTTGACAGTTATCATTTCTGAAGAATCGGAGAGTTATTCTATTAACAATCTATCATAAATTTTGTATTTTCTACCTAACCCATTTCCATTTCAATTAATTTATTTTGATTTTAGATACAGTTAACATGAAAATGTACAATATTGATGATACAGTAGAAAGACTTAGTTTATTATAACTGTGTTGTAATGCTGAAGTGGATTTCCAACAATATGATCACAAACGTCATTGACTTAAATAACATTTAAGGATACTAGATAAAAGCTTCTTACCGTATACTCCATGTTTTAAAATTAGTTTCATAAGAATATGAATTCAATTCCTATGTCTGATAATTTGTGCCAGTTAAGATATCTGGTATGTATTGAAACCAATTACGTAAGTGTAATAAAAGTAGCCTTCATGGAAAGCTGCATAATATTTCAAAACTGTAAATTAGTAATCATGTATTTTATGATACTTTAGGTATTATCACAATGGGAATTTTTGGAGACTGCAATAATTTTAATAATTGAATTCATGAGTCGATTCAAACTGGTCTACAGGTTAAGCACTTGCGCGCAAGACCAATAGTCCTGGGTTCGAGTTCGACATGAAGAATCGCGGATGTGCACTTTAGATATTCCCAGTTATTAGAAATTTGTGCTACTGGTTGTAAGATTCCCACTAGACAAATTAAGCTTCACTTTCACAATTTTGATCTACAAACTTAGTCAATATTAATAACCGATTCATGTCATTGATTAGTTTATATTCTCTTAAAATACTCTCTTATCATTTTATACGTGAAAGCACTTCTGTCTATCATTTCAAACTAATCCCTGTTTTTTTTCTAAAATATTCTCCGTTTGCCGCTACAAAACATTCAAAACGTTTGTATGAAATTATAAACAAAAAATTAATTGACTGTATAAACTTAAAAGATTAAATTACAGTTTTCCCAATTATCTTAAATTTCTTTCATTCTCATTAAAATTAAACTCATATCTACCCTTAAATAACTGACTAGCATCCATTAAAACCATAAAATTATTTATCGATTCATTCGTAAACAAAATTAAGCATTATGATGGTGTAAGAAATATAGGGGGGAAGGTAACAACTAGATAGAAAAGTAAAAAATAGATATCAATATAGATCGAGATTGTAGGTGTATTCACTAAGCATAATTTAAAGCAACTATATATATTCAGTGAGGGATTTTGATGATATTATAGTCATTTAAATTTTGAATTCATCAGTCGATTGAAGCTAGACCAGAAGCCGTGACCAGTAGAGTTCAACCGGGTCAGTTGTGAGATAGTAACTCACTGATGACAATGGTGGATGTGTCGCTCAATTTTATGGATTGATTTATTTTAAATATTAATATCGTTTGATGCCGGCTCAGTGGTCTAGAGGTTAAGCATTCGCACGCGATATTAATAAGTCCTGGGTTCAAATTTCATGAGGCGGGATCGTGGATGCGTATTGATGAGGAGTCCCACAATAGAACGAAACGACCGTCAAGTGCTTACAGGTTTTCCCTGGTGGTCTAGATTCAATTGACTCATGAATTTAATATATATATATATATTTAACGATGTGAACCATTAAAAAAGAAAACTTACGTATGTCACCCCTCATGGAGGAGAATAGGTCGTGCACCAGCATTCTCTATCCAACTTTGTCCTAGGCAATTCTTTCTAGTTATTTCTAGTTGCTATTTGTTCTTTTCATGTCTTCTTTCAATTCCCGACTCAATGTGTTCTTCAGCCTTCCACTTTTTCATTTGCCTTCACGATTTCAAGTTAGGGCTTGCCTCGTGATGCAGTTTGATGATTTCCGTAAAGTATGT
This sequence comes from Schistosoma spindalis, assembly GCA_946903255.1. Taxonomy (NCBI): domain Eukaryota; kingdom Metazoa; phylum Platyhelminthes; class Trematoda; order Strigeidida; family Schistosomatidae; genus Schistosoma; species Schistosoma spindalis. The sequence continues at coordinate 10,429,180 of OX336424.1, forward strand.
CTTATTCATTTCTAACAACTTTTCCTAATTTTCTCTTCAGCTAGAAGTTGGTTTATCCACACAAAATAGATTATATTTAATATTTATTCTGTAGATGACTTTTTTCGCGTTAGTAATAAGTAGAATTTAATCACTTAGCTAAATACAAATTACTTATATAAAATCGAGTATTAAGTATCCTTCATCCGAAATTTTAACTAAGAGCAGTTAGCTCATTGTATGATTTCTGGAATGTATGTTTGATTCTATCTTTCTATATAAATAATCTTGAAATAAATAATCACACTCATCGAGTTGATTCATAACAATAAAACCCAAATAAGTAATTTTTCATTATTCAATTCTAAACATTTTAATCAACATTCTGGTTAGTGTTGTTTTTAGCGAGTTAGTTTTCTACGGGATAAGGTCGTCAACCCTATGCCCAACCCTCCTCCTTTATCCAGGCTTGGGACCGGCAGTAGCTCAAGAGGAGCTCCAGGAGGAGTTATGACGTACACTCAGTATAACTGTAATCGCTATAAATATTAAACACTAATGATTAGTGAAATGAATACGTGTTGTTTGAGTTCAATTTATGTTTCTAATGTATTGATGGAATATTAATAGCATATTATCTCTAATAATAGCATAGTCTTATAAATATAAATAAATATGTAGAAGATATGTGTTAAGCAACATGTGTAAGAAAACAAACCAGTTTCGAGCTGAACAGAAAGTTAGGAAAAGTCGTTGAAAGTGGATATAATATACATTACGAAAATCATCAAAATGTATCACTAAGCAAGCCCTAACTTGTAGTCTTGAAGAAAAATAAAAAAAAGACAAAAATAACCCACTGCTCCGAGAATTAGAAGCAGACATGAAAACGATGAATAACAACTAGAAACAACTTAAAAGTATTGTTCAAGACAAATTTGAATAGAGAATGTCGGTGGACGGCGTAAATAAGTAAACAGCATGTTACTTATGATGCATAAACAAAAGTATAAAATGTTATGTTTTTTACTTATCAGATGATAGATTGGTTATAAAAATTAAAAAAAACTTGTGACAAGTTACAAAATGGCACCAAAACCTAGACGACTTTTCAACATACCGCTTTCTTTGTCTTAATCTTAAGATAAAATTTAATTATATATTTATGATATTTTGATTAGTTAAAGCCGATAATGTTACCTTACTTACTTACTAACTTACGCCTGTTACTCCTCGTAAAGAAGAATAGGCTGCTCACCAGCATTCTCCATCCAACCTTGACCTGGGCAATCCTTTCCAGCTCTTTCCAGCTGTTATTCAGATAATGTTGCCAGCATAAAGTTATATAATATTTATTTGACATTTATTCTTTTATTGAACCATTTGTACACAAATGATAATGTCACATATTTTAATTCCATTTGGTGTCATCTCATTGATAAAACTAAAAATGTATAAAAAAATAAAGTGAATGAATTTCAAAGATCTTTGAATAGGAGAATTTGATAAACAATAAATAAAGCAGAAATTTAAGATAAACAGTATTGATTTGCCTACCAAAGAATATTGTATCAAAATGTCTTATATCTGGTCTATAAGGAAAGATTAAACAATGATTGATACTGTTTATCCCAATAGTAAAGAAATAAAGAAAGAAATTCAAATCTCACATGGTAAATAAGAAATATTTTCATCAATTAAAAAGTACAAAGAATGGCGGTAACTTACAGTAAAATATGCTAGGATTCAATGGAGTCAGAATATTAGTAATATAAAGTAGCATTGGAGTGGTTGACTAGGTGGATAGAAAATATGTATGAAATTACTAGCAATTCATTGATTTTAATATGTTCTTTGATTATTGATGAGTTGACAGCTTTTATTTTGTATTAAAAATTGTGTACCTTGTTTATATATATTTATTCATTGAATAGTGAGTTAGACCCCTTTAGACTTCTAATGTTTTCTCAATTAAACCATTTGGTTGACAAAAGTGCTCTTGGTGAAATATGGAGTTTTTTATTCCCTTATTATAATCAAATTCGTAAAACATTTTAGCTTGACGTCGTGCAAACAAGTAAAGTTACTTCGAATACTCAATCACTTTGTTTAATGGTCGTAATTATTCGTGTCATTATATACAAAGATGCATGGTAACTAGCAGTGAAATGCAAAACACGCGTTTTGTTCTATTTTATGACTCGTCAGCTAGATGTAATTGCATCCCAGAGTTGATTGTCACTCCAGAACTCGAATCCAGAATCGTTCGCTTTAAATACCATCGCATTATTCATTTGTTGCAAGATGAAGTAATCAGTTAACAAAACGTTTTTTTAATAGATCACATTTGAATATTAATATTCACTTTACTCGACGATATGCTTTGTATAACTATATCTTTTATTTATACTAAAAAACACAATTTTTACAATTGCTTCTTAACAAACGAAACAAACACTTAAATTCACTTGGTATTATTTATTTGCATCTTACCATTGATGTTTAGGACTACAAATGATCAGCCTCTCATTTGGCATATGTACATAGTGTGTGTACTACCTAGATATTGCCTTAATTCACAAGCATTTTAAACAAAGATGGATAGTGGTTAGTAGTGGCCTCGTCAGCTGTACTTGCAAGGGGCTATCAGGATTCAGTAGCTGAGTGGATAACACGATAACGTTTGAAGTGAACGATACTAAGTTCGAATCTTAGATTGAATATCAACTCTGGGACACAGATACATCCAGTTGACGAGTCTTAAATAGAACAAACAGCATATTTAAACTGTAATTCACTGCTAACCACTATCCATCTTTACATATAATCAAATATTTATTTATTTTTTTAATTGTATTGATGTTAGAATTAAAATGAATTGAATTTTTGATTAGAGATTATGCTCTATATCATTACACAGTAAATACAACATACAATTGAGAATAAAATGAATTTAACAGTCAAATAATTTCACTTGGTGTGTTTTGTTTGTTTATTTTTTGTTTGTTTTTTTTGTTTTTTTTTTGTAATTTATTTTTTTCTACTGAACTAATCAGTTTTTGTATTGTAATGGGAAGTTGTTTTTTTTGTTGTTTTTTTTTGACAGTGAAATCAATTTTAATTCACTTCATTTAAATAAGTAGAAATTAATTTAGGTTCTTTAAATACATTCAGAAAAAAAAAATTATTGTCAAAAACACTGATTGTTTCATTTTTAACTTAAATAGATGCTTGAATAATAGTAAAATTTCATTTGAAGGAAGAAGAAAAAAAAACAGATTTTTTTCACTCAAATAAATGAATGAACTGACCAATATATTACTTAAATAAACCAAATAAATGTTTATCAATATAGAGATTGTGGAGATTATTAAGTTTTTGATTGAGAACATGTACTCACTAGTGACTAGCTACAAATGGGAATTCTTGGAGTTCTAGTGAGAGACTATGATCAATCAAGCTAATCCGTGTTGGGTAGAGACAGGTATCTACCTCAGTATAATGAAAGATGGTCGTGCAATTTTGTGGATTAGTTGATGTTAGACACTAACACCATTGGATGCTAACTCAGTGGTCCAGTAGGTTGAGCGTTCGCATGCGAGACTGAAGGCCCTGGGTTTGAATCCCACGAGCGGGATCATGGATGTGCACTGCTGAGGAGTCCCACATTAGGACGAAACGGCCGAACAGTTCCTCCGGGTTTCCAATGGTGGTCTAACATCATTCGGTTCATGATCTCAATGAAAAATGAATGTTTGTTTCTGTTATGTTATGATTCTTTATTTGAAAAAACACTGTGATTACTTTAATTCAATCTGATTTTGTACTGTTTATTTAAACTTTCACACTTATAGGCATTACTGACTAAGGTTTGGTTTGATCATTTCGAATAAATTGACGATTGGGTATATTTGTAGATATCCCATTGAGTAGAAAAATTAAATTTGCTGGCTTTTCGTGACTCAGTATAAACCATTTCTCTAGAGAATTAATAATCAAATTAAAATTATTCTTTTGTACTATTTAAACTTGGATTGATTTTGATTCGGTTATTTAATCTCTGAAGAAGTGGCTCACACTAATTCACGAAACGTCAGATAGTTTAATACTTCCTATTTATGTGTTTAGGGATGCAATTGATCAGTCTCTTATTGGCACATATACATCCTGTGTGGGTTGTCTCGATATTACCTTAAGTCACTGCTAGCTACCATACATCTTTACCTATGATTACTTTAATTAAAACAAAGTTTGTTAAAAAAAGAAGAAAACAGATAAAATAATTGTTATCAGTATGGGGTTGTGAAGAGCATTAAATTTTTGATTGCGATCATGAACCGATTGATGATAGACTACTACTGAGAACCTAGAAGTACTTGATGGCTGATTCATCCTAGTATGGGACTTCTCAGCGGTGCGAGCGCGGTCGTGAATGCCCACTGCTGAGGAGTCCCACGATAGGACGAAACGGCTGTCCAGTGCTCCCAGGTTCTCAGTGGCGGTTTAAAATCAATCGGTTCATGATCTCAATCAAAGTATAATTGCTGTTATTAAGCAAAATGGGCAAAATTTAATTATTCACATTTATAGGTTTGGAATTACGGTCAAGAATGAATTCACTTAGTATATATATATATATATATATATATATATATATATATACAATCATGTAACATAGTAGTCAATACTTTTGTAGTAGTACTGTAGTGAACGAGAACACAAGTGAGGACAATGGAATACAATTCAACATAAGATTACAGAATCTCTTAGTAAAATTTGAGAACGATACAGTAGATACTTCATTTGCAAAATGTCAATGAATTGTATGAGACTTGACTTTTCCTTCAGTAAGATGTCAATTAATTGTGTCCGACTTTAATGATTCTTCTTTTCCACAACAATCACTCACTGTCATCATTCTATGCTCTTTGATCATCTTAACCTTCTGCTTCTAGGTATTTCATATTCAGTTGATGATACATACTACTTATATCTGTCAACATCAACAGCACACACCACAATATTAAGTATATGAAATCAGGAAATTAATTTTGAGATAGATTAAGGAATGCATAACCTTATGTTAATGTTTCATCCAATGAATAATAAACTTATATCTCTGTGAAAATCAGTAAAGTTTAGATATTATAGTGTCAGAAAGGAAAATATTAATTTCATTCTATCATATCTATTTTAAATAAAGTAGGTTTATTGATGAAACAAAATATAGATCAATACAACAGTAGAATATACGGCAAAAGTTTGAGACTACCATAATTTCCCCACTATGATTTGGAGTCAGCAGATGCTTTTATTGGATACCTGATGCCCATAACAGATATTCTGATACCTTTTTTTATAATAAATATTTTACAAAAATTAGTACAATATTATACACCATTATCTAGATGTATAAATCTTTCATTACTTTTTCCGTTGTCTACAAGTTTGTTTCCTAGAAATTTCTTAAATAGTATTAAAACTAATGATAGATATCCATCACTAGTGAAATGAATCACAATAAATTTTATTACAATCATACATGTAAATATATATATGCTTACGCCTGTTACCCCTCGTGGAGGAGCATAAGCCGACCACCAACACCCTCCATCCAAATATATATATATATATATATATATATATATATATATACATTCTAAGAATAGATTCTTAAAACGTTCCATGGCGTTTGCATGACGGAAATCAAATTTAACTATATTGTTAATCAATCTCTCTTCCTTTCATTCATTCACAGATATTTAATTGATAATTTATATTACAATAAAGATTATATCTAAATTTGATTAATTAATACTGGTTTTCTCTTTTTTTTAATTTTGACATGACACGCATAACAAGTTATTATCATGTAAATAAATCTAAACCAGGTAAGACTCTCTTGTATAAGACGGTGTTCCATGGAAACAAATTAAAAACAAGTGATTTCTTTTCTATGAAAAAAATATTTTTGTTTATCTTCAATGAGACTATAATTTATGAACGATCTTTGACTGACGCTAAACTTTCCTCGAGAGTGTCCACTTAATAACTAGGACTAAATGAGTGTTACAAACCAGTATGTGGATTTAGAATGATGATTTACAATTGATGATCAAGGTCAAGAATTAGATTTCGGGTTTTCATCACGAACTGATATCACCTATAATGCTAAAACTTTATATATTCAAATGCATGAATGAATTTCATGTCAAAATCCGAGATCTGTTATCTTATATTTGATTGGAATGTCCATAAATTATAGTCTCAGCCTACCTTCATGTATATCTTCTCTAATATTTAATGTCACTCTTACCAATTAGAATAGATTATGATAATCAACATTTTTTGAGAGAAAAAAATCTATTAAAAATGATTCATCATAACTCTTTTCATTTATTAGTTCATGATGTAAAATAAGAACAGAGAATGATGTGGGATGAAATAAAATTTCTTTTCAGTTCATATGCTCCAGTTGTTCTACAGAGAGAGGATTAAACTACAAAGAGAGACTATGACGTAATTAGAATACAAAAAATACAAGTAAATTTTTATGATTACAGTAAAAAAAATGATAACAATAATGGAAGTTACCAGAAATGATATTTTTTATTTATTGTTGTTGTTACGTCTTCAATTGTATTGATTCATTAAGACTAACTGTGGGTAAAGTTAAAAATTTATCGAACTAAGACATAAGATGGTGATTGGAAGCAGTCATTAAGAAACCTGTAATCTTGAGGGAACTGATGCTTCCTGACAGATTTAATCCCCTGTCATCCAGCTTCACAGTTAAAGATGTTACCACTGGGCCATCCGGGCAGCTACTGACTTGTTGTAAGACTAAAAATTTTCAGTTATTATCGTTTGAACTTAACTGAAGGAAACTATTTGAGGATTAGGATTGTAATCCCAATAACTTTTAAATATTATTTCTAATTTATTTTTTAAGACAATTCTTGTTTTAAAAATGTGGTGATAATTAACATTTTCTAAATTGTAATTAATATATTAAGCCTTTATAATGATACCATCAGTAACGGCCAACAGTGGAAGGGGATAAACCAGCTTTCAACTGATGAGGGAATTTGGAAAGGACGTTGGAAGTGGATAGAACACACATTGAGGAAATCAGCAAACTGAATCATGAACCATCGTTAACTTGGAATCCTGAAGGGAAACGAAAAAGAGGAAGACCAAAGAACACATTGCGTCGAGAATTGGAAGCAGACACGAAAAGGATGAATAGCAACTGGAAAGAACTGGAAAGGCTTACCCTGGAAAGAGTTAGACGAAAAATGCTAGTGGTCGGTCTATGCTCCTCTACATGGAGGAACAGGTGTAAGTTAGTAATGGTTAGCGTTTTTTAATCAAAAATTTCATTACCAAAACCTGGAAATTAAATCGAGGGCTGGTATAAAGTTTTAAAAAGGGATTCTTATTTATTGGTTATATAGCAGTCTAATAAAAAACAGAAAGCTTACAGATGCAAAGCCAGTTCACAGATTTAAAATCAAAGTAAATTACGAACTATTGGACCAGATTGCCAGGTGTAACGTTGGATTTACTTCCAATTCATTCGCTGAGATTTTACAAATACATTCTTCCTCTTTAATGTATGAACTATTCTGTTTTAAAATGAGTTTATTTCTCCCGCACATTTGCAACTAGAATATCAAATGAACTAATGAATACCACAACCAAATTGTTACACTGGGAAACCTAACCGTATTTAAAAGACTAATATGTGAACGAAGAATATTCCTTTCGATAAATTCTCTTCAGATTCTACAATTATGTATCCAAATTAATAATCCCAAAAGTAGCCAGGTTTAGGGCAAAGTACATTATTTAAATTTATATAATGGGAATTTAGGATAGTTGAATAAAATAAGATTTCAGTAGTTGAAATCATGAGTCAATTGAAGCTAGATCACCATGGAAAACCTGGAAGTACTGAACGGCCGTTTCGTCCTAGTATGGGACTCCTCAGCAGTGCGCATCCACGATCCTGCCTCCCGCGAGATTCGAACCCAGGACCTATCGGTCTCGCGCACGAGCGCTAAACCTTTAGACCAGTGAACCGTCCGGCATCCAACGGTCTTAATGTCTAACTTCAATTGACTCATGATTTCAACAATTGAAATTACTAAAATCTCCACAAAACCCCATCTGATAAAATAAAATTGTTTATGTCGAGATGATTAGTATCTAATATTAACTTTAATTAGCTTAAATTTACTTGGTGTTGTTTACTTGCATCTTCTCATTATTACTTACGACTGCGACTGATCAATCTCTTGTTGGGATAAGTGCATCTATGCGTAATGCCTCGATATTGCCTTAGGTCACGAGCTTTATAGGCGAAGATGGGTAGTGTCTAGCTGTGGAATCCAGGATGCACGCTTTGTTCTATTGGGGACTCGTCGGCTGGATGTACCAGCATCTCCGAGTTGATATTCACTCTGGGACTCGAACCCACTACCGTTCGCTTCAAACACCATCACGTTCTCCACTTAGCTACTGAGTCATGATAGCCACCTGCTTCTGCAATGGGTGAAGTTTTAAATTTACTTCGTGTTGTTTACCTGTATCTTCCTATTGCTATTTAGGACTGCGATCGATCAGTTTATATGTTAAGTGAAATTACAAGATTCATGATCCGAATAAATATGGGTTAGATAGGGTGAGAGAAATAAAAGTGCAATTACAATTCAATGAATGTTAATTGGAAGACTATAATTTGTAAAAAATTAGTAAGACATAATAAAGTGAAATGAATGTAAAGTAAATGAATCATGTATTAGGGAGATCAATAATGATGTTAAACGAAAAATAATAGTAATACAAAAATATGTGAATAAAGATAACAGAGACAATTATATTTGACTAAGAAAGGTTAAAGTATCATAGTCGTACTAGGTCAATCAATAGCTAAGATCATTATTGATTAATTGGCCTTGAGATTGGTCAGGGGAAGAGAAGCGGTTTAAGATATTCCTTTTGAACACATAGATCCGGTTTCTTCATCCGTATGTCAACTGCTTCAGCCGTTTGGAACATTTTGAGTCTAACAGACTTTCGAGAAAAAATTACTGAGCCAATAAATAATTGAAATTGATTGGTTTGTACTGACACTATAACCAGCTTGCTCTAATATCAAGCTGTTCACTTTCTTCACTAGACCTATGCTTATCCATGTCAGGAGTTGTTCGCGAGCATGAAGATGTAAATTCTTAGAACTTCAACTAATACTACTTGTTCCTCAAGAGTAGTCAAACTGATGAATACAAAATGAAGTGATCATGTCAAATCACTAACCATATTTGTTGTAAACAATCCGAAGTCAGTGTAGATACAAGAATTTCTTGCAAAAACTTTACCTTTTAGACAGAAAGGCTTTTGTAGAGTCTGTTTTGTAAGTTGTGCATTATTTAAAATGATGAATCTCCTTATTTTATCCCATTATTTCCTATTATGATTTATCTATTTAGTGAAGGTAAATTATTTTGTAGTATAAGCTTATCTTTTGTACTTAACGGTTACGAATATATTCAATATTTTATATTTAATGTTACAGTAGGGGAATGTAAACTGAATATATCAATGATGATAATTATTTATTAGATACCATTTCGTTTATTTGTTTATTCAGTCTAAATGCAGCTGATTAAACATCATTAAAACAAAATGAATACGTCTTCTTTTGTGAATATTTTCCTATAAGTTTATACTTATAATTTGTAACTGACAGAGTGTTAGTGTATCAGTGACCATGTTATTTGTCAAACAAGTTGTAATTATGTGTGCTTCAGTATTTTATTGTTTCTTTTAAAAACGTTTAATTATTTTATTGTTTATCAGGGATCTACTAGAAGATAAATAAATGTGAAACCAAATTATTCATAGTTGATTTCACTGATAAACATCTCAGCAATGCGCATCCACCATCCCGTCTCTCGGGATTCCAACTCAAGACCTATCGGTTTCGCGCGCGAGTGCTTAAACTCTAGACCGATGAGCCGGCATCTAACGGGGTGAATGCCTAACTTCAATTAATCTATGAGAGTGAGCCACCGTCCACCATTGTCTTCAGCAAGTTACTAGCTCACAACAGACCTGGTTGAACCCCACTGGCCACTGCCTTTCACTAGAACTCCAAGAAATACCTGAGTTTGAGTCCCAAGGGGCAGGATCGTGGATGCACGCTGCTGAGGAGTCCCATACTTGGACGAAATGGTCGTCCAGGGCTTTCAGGTTTTCAATGGTGGTCTAGCTTCAATTCACCCATGAACTCAACTAATAAATTACTATAATATCTAGGACAACCCCTTCTGATAATAATGAGCATCTCATAATCATTTCAATTCTAATCGAAATCGCCCAATACCATGAAAATGATGTTACTTGTTTAATGTGATGCTTCACTGTAAAAGTATTATGTAGATTAAATTATATGATTAGATTCAGCATGGGAATGCTAGTTATTTGTTGCATTTATTTATAAGAAGGATTGGTTCAGCGAAGAGTTCTCATTTCGGCGAATTCATTTTTTCATACTCTTTTTCCTTTACAGCCATCTGTTTCCTCTTCCATGTTCTTCTTAAACCTTCTACCCCCAACTTGTTTATTGCTGTTTCTATGATCCTCCTGATTAAATCCAATCTCATTTTCAACATTTTATCTTATCATGCTGGGCCATCCTTTCCCAATGATCATTTCCCTATCTATTTTTATATTGAGTATCTAAGCCCTTAACAATCAAACGATTATTAATTTCCTTGTTTGAGAAAATTTTTTAATACCTTTATTTATTCTACCACATGGTTACCATGTCTAACAGAAGTTTAATATCATTATTATTGTAATTATTATCATCCTGAAAAATAAGTATATATATTTGCGATTATACAGCTTTGAAAATGAACTCGTTGAAAAGAGAACTCTTCGCTGAACCAATATTTCTTATTTAATGTCTTAATGAATGTATTCCGTTTACATTTATTTATAATTAATGAATCATTCTGCTTATGATCATTTCAAATGATATTGAGTTACTTATGTTTGGAGTGTTTCCGAGAACTACGACGGAGCTTCCAGAAGCCCTAGGAGAGCCAAAGAGTTCTATACAATCAGAACGTAATGGAGCTTTCTAGAATATCAACGTGGGATGCTGCTCTTGACCAGTAGCATAACATACCTCTTTGCGGATTGGTTGAATTATAATGTTGATTTAACAAACACTAATATCTATAAATACCCATGATTTTCTGTATATTTTGAATTCTCGCCCAACAAGCACTTCCTCCAGTTTTCTTCTATCTTCTTATTTGTGACTTGGAAGGTTTTAGAGTTCGAATACATAAGTAATACGCGATATATTAAACATCTAAGCTCTAGATATAAAAACTTACCCTAAAGAACATTATACAACGTGATCGATAGAATTTTATGAGGAATACACATCAAACAAACATGAAATTGCTTTCCATATGGTGATTTTAGTTAACCTAATTAAAATAAATTAGATGATGGTTTAATTAACTTTGAATACTGGGTAATGATTGTTTACATCTTAGAGTGGGAACATTTCCCTAATAGTCGTAGATACTCTTAATTGATGAGTGTCATCTAATACGGAATTATGGATTTCCCCTCCAATATCACCTAATCACAATCAAATTGCATATTATATTTGATCATTTGTAACTGTTTTTTTTATTTTTCTTAGGAATTATATGCAAACATTTTATTTGATACTTTGTTATAGTGAACTGAAAGGATAATGATAACAAAAAAATTATTTAACTAGTAGTGTTTTTTCATATCATATAATTAGCATGCGCTCACTAGTGACTAGCTTCGTGATGGAATTCACAGAGTTGTAGTGAGAAACCGTGATCAATGTGTAGTGAACAAATCACCAGTGGGGACAATCGGATGAATTTGAAAACATAATTACAGAGCATCTCAATAAAATCTGAGAACAATATAGTAAATTGTTAGTTTGCAAAATATCAATCCATCATATCAAACTTCACTGTTTCTTTGCAAATATCAGTCCATTGTCTCAGATTTCATTGTTCATGCATTTTCATACTAATGGCGTTCCGTTTCCGTCTTTTCCTGATCGACCTTCTACTGAAATACATTCTATGCCTGACCACCGTTATATTACTATTTATATAGATATAGTAACCCACACCGCAAAAGAAGCTAATCCATGTCGGTTAGAGACAATTGAAGGTGATCGCGCAATTTCGCGGATTAAATGAAGTTAGACATTAGCACCGTTGGGTGTCAGCTCAGTGGTCTAGATGTTAAGCGTTGGCACACAAGACTGAAGGTCCTGTGTTCGAATCCCGCGAATGGGATCGCCGATGTGCACTGCTAAGGAATCCCACAATAGAACGAAACGTCCTTCCAATATTTCCAGTTTCTTAATGGTGGTCTAACATTGATCGGTTCATGATCTCAATCAAAAACTTAATAATCCCCACAACCCTATCCTGATAAATATCAAATAGTTTTTATTCGTAAAAATCATACATAATTTGAATATTTTGACATTTTATTCTGGTTTATTAAAATCGTGTTTATCCATGCAAAGTAATGCATAACTATTGTTTGACCTAATATCATAATAAGATCTAACTATTTCTGAAATAAACGAACTAGACTAAAGAAATTTGAAAAGTTTAAACTTTTGATTTGAAAATCATTTCACCATTTACATTAATAGTAGGTCATCTTGATTACTTTTTTCTTTTCTTTTCTTAATATAAAATTATGTACCTTTAATCAATCGAAAAATCATAAACGAAGGAATCGTTATTAGTAACAGTAAGATACAAATATTATTTAACCTTGAATACCTAATAAAAAGGCCATGAAATCAATTTGAATGTATTTTTCGGTTTAAATCAACTGAAATCCGTTAATCACTAGCTATCCAAATATTTATATATCTCTTATGCACTTAAATTTAATATATTGAAATGTAATGGTGTTAAGAATTGGAGCTATTTAATTACATCCATTTCCAACACAATAAACTTATTGTAATACATCAGTTGATTATCAGTAGTATCCTGACGTGAATATGTTACGTAGTCATCAAGGGAAAAAAATCTTTATCGATTATTTACTCTGAAGAATTGGATCACATAAAGTCACGAAACGTCAGAAATGCAATTTTTCTACCCATTGGGATTTAATAAAAAATATAGTTATTGATTAAAATTACAAATCGATCAATGTTAGACTACTATTGAAAACCTGGAGGCACTGGACAGTCGTTTCGTTTTAGCAGTGCACATCCACGATCCCACCCATATACAGGATTCGCACGTGAGACTGATGGTCCTGGGTTCGAACCCTGCGTGCAGAATCATGGATAAGCACTGCTAATGAGTCCAATACTAAAACAAAACGGCTGTCCAGTGAGTCTAGGTTTTCAGTGATGGTCTAACATTGATCGATTCATGATCTCAAAACCTCAACAACCTCCACAACCTCATACTAATAATATAATTATTGTTCATTTATTAAAGTGATTAAGCAATTTAAATTCTCTCCAACTCTTCATATTGATTTATGATTACGTGTTAAATATTAGAAGTGAATTGTACATGTTTGTTTAATTTATATTGAAAGCTTTTCTTTTAATGATGATCTACATGCTTAAAACGAAGAGGCTTACTAATTAATATTATGACAGTTAATTGGTATATGAACTGCAAAATATCGGTAAATTTTTAGTGAGGAACGGATTTGACTCCAATTAGATTGGATAAGTGATCATTATCGAATGATTGCTATTAACATATACACGTCACCAATCCTCATATACAAATATCGACAAACGATCAGGGAAACGAAGCGAGACGAAATGATGCTCAGTGAAGAATGAGAGAGTAAACCAACTCAGTTTAATCAACTGTTAATCGTCATTTATAGTCAAACAATAATAAGTTACAGGCATGTGATGAGCAAAATAAGAAATGTACACATATAAAAACAGACAAAGTTGGTAAGCAAATAATCTACAAGGCCAAAATGTAACTCAAGAATAATGAAAAAATTGGTTTGTCCCGAAGCTAGAATAAGCTATGTGGGCTTAACATAGCAACCAACACTACAAATTCATGACCCTCTAATCAATAATTAATATTTTTAATAGATGATATACCTTCCATTCAATTCAATATAATTAGTTTTATTAGAATAAAAGAATTATATAACATTGAAATTAGTTACAATACACATCAAATTATTCAATGTATAGATTATTTAAATGACATTCATCTGTTTTGTGTTTCGGCTGTATAAAATAGTTCATTATTATTGAATTAAACAAATTCCACCTTTTTTTCGTTTAAAATAAAAAAACTGTACCCATTTCAAAATAATATCATGGTTATTAAATAACCCTCAAATGTTTAAAAGGATATATTCCAATTTTCGCTATACGTGACAGGGGTATAACAGAATATGCAATTGAGTTAATAACTAACTGAAATAGATTATATATATATATATGCTTATTCTGTTGACAGTACAACTGTAGTGAACGAGAACATAAGTGAGGATAATCGAATGTATTTAAATATAAAATTACAGAATTTCTTAGTAAAATCTGAGAATTATACAGTAAATACTTCATTTGAAAAGTGCTAATCGATTGTCTCAGATCTTGTTGTTCTTTCGTTTCCACGTTTTCTTTTCTTTGATCTTTCTAACCTTCTGCCTCTTGTTATATCTGGTCGTCGCTGATTGTTGTGTCGGAAAAGGCTGATCACTTATGCTCGGAACGAAGGGACTTCCGCAATTCCCATGACGCGAAAGTAAGAACACAAAACTAGTATAAGTGAAAATTTATTTGCTTCAAAACACTATGATGATGACGACAACCGTAGTCGAAAATACACTCATTTATATATATTGACTGTACACCCGTTATGATTAATAGTTATAATGAAATCACATATATGAAAAATACTCAGTTATCACAAATCACATACTGAGTATAGTTCACGTCAATGGAATACAAGAATATCGTATATTATACACAATAAAGTATCATACGAGAAAAGAAAAGAAATACTACATTGAGTAATCATTACATCGAATCAAAACAGAAGTAATCTTGAACAAAACTTATGATGAGTAAATCAATCGAAAATTGACTTTTCTTTCCATCATATCACCTCTAAAGATTTCATTTTCGAATGATGATACATACTACTTATATCTGTTGGTATCAATAGTACACACTACACAACTACCTTATTTAAATCAAATAATAATGAATTATAACAATTAGTCCTTTCTATAAATTTCGATAATGTAATAAGAAGACGGAGATTATCAGAACTATGTGATATATTAGCGCAAAACATTTCTAACAATCTGATCACACTGTGTTTAACAATTTAAATGTGTGTGTGGTCACACATACATAGGGAGGAGCAATCGTAATCTTAACATTACGGTGAGTGAACATGTACCCGAATGGCTGCAGAAACAAATACAATCAAGTGAGCAGAGGATAAACATCCATCATCCTCTATTGCTAAACATATAATCGAAACAGGGCACAAGATTGATCTAAACTCGGCTTTTGTGGTATTATATAAAAGTGTAAAAGGGCGTATACTAAGGTTTATTGAAGCCTTAGCCAAACGAAAATTCAAACCCCCTTTGTGCATTCAAAAACAGTTTGTTCTTACCTTAAACCTACCCTAGTAATATTAACTTATTATCCAGAGTGATTAGGTTTTGAATTGTGTTCAGATTATTATTATGATTACTCATTATTATTATTATTATTACTCTTATTATTATTGTTATTATTATTATTATTTATACGAATATTCGTCAAGATTAGAACGGATAGTTTGACAGATATTGGGCGCCGAGTATAGAGAAGTCATTATATATGTAAATTATATAATCGCTGAGATTATTTCAAATATAATTTACATTTATTATTATTATTATTATTATTATTATTATTATTATTATTATCCTTATCTCCTCTGACCCCATTTCCAGTCTAGTTGACCTTTTATTTTTATATATAAATGCTCTTAACAAGTATACGTGTGATCGGATTGTTCGAAATGTATTGCGCTAATATATCACATAGTTCTGATAATCTCCGTCTTCTTATTATATTATCGAAAAATAATGAATTAGATATTTTATGTTACAATACGTATGTATTAGGAATAACTAATGTGGTAGAAAGCTGATTAGTTTGATAGTGTGTTTTTATAATGATTGAAATTCGTGAAGTATAGTTAAAATTTGTGAATAGAATAATGTAATAAATAGAACAACATACTGATTCAAACACACAAGGTGTCTAGGAAGCTAGAAACATAATCAGGCTAGCCCTCAGATCCTATGTGGTTATGATCAGTCATATGTATCAGAATAGAACTTATAACCACATGATATAAGAAGAAATAGTTATTAAATTTAGGATGGCTTTTAGCAGCACATTTATGTGGAAAGTATTCTCAACATTTGGAACAATTAATCCCTTTAATAAGATTAAACTGAGGGATAAAAACAAAATTTATCAAAAATGAATGATTCATTAGCATATGAGTATTTAGATTGAAGTAGAAGAAAGCAAAATCATGATTTTTAGCCTATTGTGATATTTTTCGAGATACATACAAACTCAGATTTTAAATTCATAATGCATCCACATTTCACTGTCAAGTCTTGAGAGGTCAAGGTTAAATATTGTATCAGCGATTCTAGAATACGGGTAAAGATTTTAGAATTAGATAGTGAGTTTAGATTACAATGTTCTTACGTCCGATTCACCTCACTAGCGTAAGTGAAAAAAATCATCATTATGTCTCTAAAGTACTTTTGAACAGCTGTAACGAGTGCTGAATGAAGGTGATTGGTCAACATATGTTTCCCGAAGGATGTTAATAGTAGTATCAAGATTATTATTTGTATAATCGGTGTATTTTGACCACATGTGATAATTTATTATTATTCATCAATTGTCCGTAAAAATCCATATGAAAATGAGTTTATTTTGGTTAAAGTCGAAGCATTTGGAGAGTGAAATAAATCTCCTGCATTCAGTTTTCTGTATTCTTATATCTGCGTCGTGGAAATTACAACAGTTATAACAAAGAGATTATGAATAAACCGATAACACCAAAACTTATTAAAATAACTAGATAAGAATTATAAGGATTAGATGAAATAACCAATAATTGTTCAATACCATGCTTACCCTGCATCGATATTTAAAATAATTATTATATTATCAGAAGGGGTCAATCGACTTATGATCTCAACTAATAAAATCACTATAATATCCACAAAACCCCTTCTGGAACTAACCAACATATGCTCACTAGTGACTGGCTTCAAGAGGTATTTCCTGGAATTCTAGTGGGAAGCAGTGGTCAGTGGACTTCAACCAGGTCTGTTGTGAGATAATAATTCACTTAAGAAAATGGTGGACGTGTCGCTCAATTTCGTGGATTAGTTGAAGTTAGACATTCACACCGTTAGATGCCAGCTCAGTGGTTCGGAGGTTAGGCGTTCGCACACAAGACTAATAGTTTCTGGGTTCGAATCCCATAGGGTGGATGCGCACTGATGAGGAGTCCTGAACTAAGACGAAACGGCCGTCCAGTGCTTCCAGTTTTCCAATAATGGTTTAACACCAATCAGATTCATGATCTCAAACGAAAACATAATAATCTTCACAAGTCCATACTGAAAATTCGAAAAAAATTAAGCTAAATAAATATTATAAAAACGGAATGATATACTGAATACGTATTACACTGAATCAATAAATAATCTTGAGTTTCATTCCGTCTTTAAGATGAATAAAGTAAAATGTAAGTTCGAACATACGTTATTAAAGTTTAATTCTATCTAATGTAACAGTAAAGAATTTTCGAACAATTTAATTCAATCTTACTTACTTACTTACTTACTTACTTAAGTCTGTTAACCCTCATTGAGGAGCATAGGATGCCCACCAGCAGTTGAAATTTAAAAAATTTAATGACTATTCCCATTAACTTATACATCATGCAATATGAAAAAATAATGACATTTTGTAATGAAAGATAATCATTCAAAATAATTAATAAACAACTAATATCCATTTTCATTTCGTTTTGCAAAGACAATCACTATCAATTGTTTTCACTTCAGACAAGTATATATTAGAAGAATGAAGCTATTGATCATTCTCTACCATAGTGATTGAGTCTTAACCAAATAACTCTTCTGATTTTTAAAATATCATCGTCCTTTTTGTTGTTTTTTTTTGTTTTTTTTTTAAATTTTTCTTTGTCTCTTACATGATTTTATTTATGTTCATTTATAATGTAAATCTGAAGCCAACTAAATATAAATTAAGATAGAATAAGGTTAACCGGATATATTTTCTGAATATTTCTGAATTTTTTCATCTACTCAAATTGATAGATTCGTGTTTGCTTAAAATTTACATAAATATGAATAGTTTAATGTTTATTTCAAGTTTTCTGTTACTTAAAAAATAAGAAGGTTGAAGAGTTTAAAGTTATTAATTAACAGTGTAGAATAGAATTTTTACATAGATATAAATAGAAAGCTTCTTATTGAAAACACATAAGTATTGTGATGTGGGTTACTTATATCCACACAAGTAGTATATAACGGTGGTCAGGCATAAAATGTATTTCAGTAGAAAGTCGACGAGAAAAGAACGAGAACGTAACGCAATTAGTATGAAAAAGGGCATGAACGATGAAATCTGAGACAATGCATTGATTGATAAATAGGAACAGTGAAGTTTGATATGATGGATTGATATTTTGCAAATTAACGATTTATTATATTGTTCTCAGATTATATTGAGATGCTCTGTAATTATATTTCGAAATACATCCGATTGTCCCCACTGGTGTTCTGTTTACCACAGGATGATCTTTGTTCAGATTTTATTCTTCATTGAAATAAACTGAGAAAAGATATATTTTAAGTAGTAAATTTCTATGATCTTTCTTTCCCACTGTTTATGAATATCTATAACTTTCAGGCTTCATGAAGAGTGTGCTACTTTTAAGTCACTAAGTTAGAACCCAATGCCTCATATTTTTTTTAATCCCAATCAATTCGTAGTACTTGATAATAAGTATCCACGTTGACGATTGCACTAGTTACGAATTCTCAATGAAGAATGTTTTAGAGATAAACAGAACGCTGCTCAATGCATATATATATATATATATATATATATATATATATATATATATATATATACCAATTCTCGAAAACCTCCCGAAGTGTTCATTCAATTGACCTTGACCGTTCATCTAAATTATATGGTCATATTAAGGTTACTCGCGCTGTTCGTCCTAAATGAGAAATATTATCTTTCTAAGAGTTGAATATAAATGAATTATTTCTCAATATTATCACAAATTCAATGTATTTTCATTTTTGCATTTAAGTGTACTCCATTCATTACATTACTACGAATTGTTTTCACTATAACTTCATCCAATCTCTTCACTAAATACTTTGAATTTTGATGTACAAAAATAGAAAACATTTGTTTCAATTATTACGTAAGGTTATATTGTGCCCAGAAATCAGATGCAGGATGCAGATTTCGTACTATTTTGGAGTCGTCACCTAGATGCACATCAATCCGATTGTTGATGCTTAAACCGAGAATTGAATCTAAGGTCTTTCATTGAAACAGATCAAAATTTTATTCACTAAACCCCTAAGTGTAACTAGCCTATGATTTCTTCAATTTCAATGAATTGTTTCACTCATAAATATTTGAATTTACCCGTTATTGATGTTGAGAACTTCAATCTCTATCACACTTAACCGTACTCCTTTATTTACTTTATCATTGTGAATTCTTTTCAATAGTGTTTTACTTAATCCTCCTCCTTAAATACACTTTTTTAAAAATTTTGCTAAAATATAAAACAATCATTTCAATCTAGCTTATCTTATTCACACTATAATTCTATTTCAGTTTATTAGTTTTACATCCGTCCTTTAATTACACACATCCTGTAGACAATATGCAAATTTTCTTGTTATTATTTACATTCTATGAATCAGTATTATAATTACCATAGTTATTGATTATCAGCGTTTCCTCATATAGATAAATAAGTAAACTTTTGCTTTTTAACAAATAAAAAACCGAAACATTTATCTTTACATAAAAAGAAACAAGTTAATAACAGAATCTCATTGTAACTATACTCCCCGTCATCTTTTAATAGTGTTGTGTTCTCAGAGCTGAATGGTTTAATTGTGGAGCTTACACTACACGCCTATATCCTATGTTACTTTTTTTCATAAGTCAATGGTCTACCTTATTTATTTAAACACATAAACATTGGTACAAGGAAGTACCAAATAGATATACGCCACATAAATCATTCGATTTGTGTGAGGGTCGAGGTACTGCCTGGATGCCCAAACCGAAGCAGGTGGTTCCCTTAGGGGACCATACGCAGGGCGTTTGACCTGAAGACTTAATCCACAAGACAATGGAGCAACATCAGGAGATGAATACCCATGGTAGCCTGTAATCAACGATTGGTTCCTACGCCAATTTTTCATTCAGGATCCTGGAGCCCATGTTCACTATTGGTTTGGAATCAGGGTTTCGCAACTCTCTTAAGTGGACTCTCCATGTCCATGCGTTGGACATTCACTTTTCATACTCACAATTTCGTTAACAATACCTCTTCCATGCGAAGGCCGTGAGTAGGACTTACTGGCAGTGGTTGTATGCACGTGGCCATGTGAGAGCATTTGGAGAGAGAGCTGACTCTTCCCACTCTTGGTCGCACCAGAGGATTTGGGTGCTATTTTAAATTGTCTTGTTTAATCACTTTTAATAAGAGGTAAATATGTTCAGTAACTTTTCACTAAATATAGTAAGCCTACAGCTCAGTAACACTACTGAAGCCTTTACCATTTATCTACAAGATTCAGAATTATGTATACAAAGGAAAATTATTCAATTACTTCTTCTGTCATGATCTCAACCTCTCCCACTTTTCTAGTGACCCTTGACTTCTAACCAGTTTACCACGTTGCAAATCATTTCAATTTTTTCTTAATGTTTACGACATACTTGATAAATGATCAAGCCTTAACATTCATATATTTTGGGTTTTGAATACAAATTACATCTGATTTTGTTACTATATTCAGTATATTGTTATTTTTCTAACAGACGTATTATTGATTATCATTATGAAAAATGTACATATTCTTCAATTGTATAACTTTGAAAATGAATTCACTGAAAAACAGAACTCTTTATTGAACTATGCTTTCTTCTTTGTTTTATTTTCTCATTGAGCTGTATTCTGTTTAATTTATCATTTCATTGACATCATATGCTATGAATACCCATTCTTTCTCAAGTGTTTTATTTCTCATGAATGAAATATATAAAATTGTAGCCTAGTACATAGCCAGTCAATACTGAAGTTAAATAAAACGTTTGAAATTATTTGAATACAAAATGGAAGTACTCTTTCAGAATTGTCTTTAATCAATTTGTAAACATTTGTTTGTTTTCAATGTCACAAGAATATGGTACACATGAATACATGCATGTTCATATTATTGAACAACATCTCTGAACAAAAGTTGATAGACTCTTAAATGATTTCAATGCTTTAAAATGCTATTTCGTATCAAACAAAATATTAAGTACTTATTTATTAATATTGGCTGGGGTATATCATCAAATAATAATAATAAACAATAGGAATATTGCTTAAAATTACTACAGTACACGAACAGTAGTATTTTTAACATACATGTAAATTATTTGAATATTTGGTAATGTCGAATCACCTAAACTAGTGGCCACATTGCAACTCGGTCAATAGGATTCGATCTGCACTAAGAAGGACCTGACATACATGACCTAAAAGATGTCAGTCGTAGCTCAGTGGTAACTTCTTTGACTGTGAATCTGAGTGAAACAAGACCGCGTCTGTTGGGGAGCGTCGGTTTCCTGAAGATTACAGATATACCTTGTTGACGAGCTCGAGGCGTAAGTCCATGACTTCCTGTTTACTACCTCCAACTACCATCTTACTATTTAGCTTGATGATTTTGTATGTTAAGTAAGTAAGCAGTCATTCAGTTATTTTAAAAAACAAAAAACGTTTTTCAAATAAACTCTACAAAGCACTATAAATACCCTCAGTAAAAATTATACATCAATATTAAAACATTTTCATTCTAGTAGGATTCAAAGGCTTACGTTATTCTTTTGACAACCTCTGTACTTTCAATTATTCCACAATCAAACTGACAAATAAAATTTTATTGGTGGAGAAGATTTCTATCTCATGTGGATGGTTTTGATGCAGTTTTGTTCTCTGAACTGGATGGTTTGTTCATGGAGCTTTCATCGTTCTTCTGAACGACATCATAAGCACAAATTTCATGTAGAAGTGAAGTGTTCGAATTTCTCCACATATGACTCACTAATTGTCTTATACTCCTCGATGTTGATTGATTCTTGTTGGCCTTAAACCTGTCATTGTTTACTTCTTTGTTTTGGTTGTATCTTCCATTGGTTTAATTTTTATTGATGTGTTTGTGCACAAACATTTCAATTTTAATTTATATTTTCTACAATTTTATTTTATCAGAAATTAATTATTTAGATACCTTCACTGCATGATTCGTGAAAAATCTGAGTAAACAATATATCAATGTAAGGTTAACTGGAAATCAAATAACTATACATTGAAACGCTTCATTGATGAATTAGTACTGTTTATTGCGTTATCTCAGAATTCAAGGAATTAAACTGATTACATATATCTTTACTTATATTGAAGAGTAATAATATATTGTATAATACTAAAGGATAACAATACCAGAAAGATACAAACAATTAATTAAATCACTTCAAAACAATAGAAAAATAAAATGTCAAAGGAACTATTTAATCGTAAATTCATTTAATCACAAACTCAACAAAGATAATTTATGCTAGTCTCATTCACACTACTTCATTTAAATAAGTAGTATGAAGTGAAATAAAAATAAATAAAAAGAGACTTGTATATTCAGCATATAAATGAATCGAACATATAGAGATGATAATTGATTTTCAAAGTAACAAAAGTAAAAGAACGGAACCATTCAATAAAAATAACTAATTATGGAAGATCTTTACATCATAAAACATTACGAAATACAAGTCAGAATAAGCATGAAAATCAAAAAAGACATTGATAATAAAACAAAATAAAGATTGAAATATAACCGATGTGTATATACTAAGCAGATGAAGTATAAACCAAACGAAATAAGTGAGAAGCAAATTTATCAGTTATATATCAGAATAGTAGGAAGATTAAAAATAATAAAAATTCTAGAGTGAATAAGTTTAGAAACGGTAACAAAAAAAAACGGAAAAAGTGAAAGAAAAACGACACAACGAAAACAATATTACAGAGGAAACAATAGGAGTAAGACGATTTTATACAGGAAAACATCATTAGAACACAGTTAAATTGTAAAGACAAAACGAAACGAAATTCTTACCAACAAATGAACAAAACGTAACATAAAATAAAGCAAAAAACTAGCAAAATCACAAACTACCAGAAAACAAACAACAGACATAAACCACAGCTCAGAAACAGAAAAATATCGAAAGAATGAAGCAAAAAATAAAAAAAACCATAAGAACAGGCAGGAACGATAGAGAATAAGAAGAATAAGAATAAAAGAGAAAGAAAAATGAAGAAAAAAGATGCATAAGAATACATAAAACAAACAGAGAAAACCTCAAACAAACAAAAAAAAATTAAATAAAATAAAAATTTGAAAGATTGTCAAATTAAGCACGAAAAACATTTCAAAATGTCACAACATGTCAAACTTCAACGTCAATCACGGAAACAAACACAGTCTCCTTCGTCATTGTTCTTCTCATCCACACCTGTCTATCGAAATAAGGAACCCTCAAACACTCAGATATTACACATATCCATAGACAAATCCTCCTGCTTGTGTTCTCGTACCTAAAATATTCAACTAACCCGATTCTGTAATGATCACCATTATCACTCACTATCTTACAGAGTTTTCTTTCAGTTAACCTAAATTCGGTTTGGAGAGCACAGATCACCTGAATCTCTCATATGACTCTGAATCACAGCAACGACTGTCTATCCATCATCTTTAAAGCGTTTGGTTTGTTTTCGATTTTGTGACAACGTCCTCCTCTGGATGTTGCGTCCTACTCCACATCCACATCGAATCGGTGGTGGTTGGTCCTATTCTCATTGAGATAATATCTCACATAACTTCGTGACTACATCTCACACCTCAAGATCTCGAGATTGATCAGGGGCCAACTGAATGGTGCTGTGCCGGTCACATTCACAACTCCATCTACGGAGATCTCCATGTATTCAGAAGCGAATAAACAATTGGTCTGTATCACTTTCCTCTTCTCTCATTGCTACAATACGAATCGAGACACGCCGATTTCCAAAGCCCACTTCTTTGTATGTCATATCGTGCTGGTCACATTTGAAGGATCTGTGTATTCACTAAAACCAACTCTCATCAATGTGCTGATGAAGGATTTCACAAGGCGGACGACTATCGCCCTATTTCGTACAGCGATTGCGTGTGCATGTGTGCTTGTCTTTTTCAAAACCTAAAGCGTCAAATACACACGCACGTACATCCACTGTAGATTTGTCTCTCCATTCTCATCTGTCGACCTATTTCATACTGACACCAACACCATTACTCTCTCCCTCACTCTCACATATATAAACATTTTTTCATATCCCATTCATTGTTTGTCAGTTAATCAGCCACAACTGCACATGCTGACGTATTTGTTCAAATGCACACAAACACACGAACTCCGGATTGACCATTCACTCACTCACTCACTCACTCAGTCAGTCACATCAGTGCACATACTCAACATCGTTCAGTTGACCAGTCAGTGATTCAGTAGTTCAGGAAGTTGGTCAGAGAGATGGATGGACAGGTGGGCAATTGTTCGGTCAGTCGACCGGTCATTTTCAAATATACCACTCATCCACTCTGAAAACTATGGCATACTTCGGGTCCAGCTCTGTCTGTCGAATGTTTCTTGCGCCTAGATCCCACACATTTCCTGACTAGTTCATATTCACTTCACGTGTATCTCACAAGCGAATAAATCTCACCACTCGCGTTTAAACACATAGTCTCAGACACACTCACCAAACAACCATACGCAAACACACAGACACTTGCATGTATACACGAAAGCTTGTGCATTCATACATGAAACGCCTTACTACATTTCAGAATACAAATATTCGTGTGAGTCGTCATACACAACTTATTGCATGTCCAGATATTTACCATATTAACGAGACTGAGTTCACTACTGGACAACATTGAGATGTGGTTGTTTAGTGACAATTCGACCAACCACGAATTATAGTCGTCCCCGAACTCATTGTCAATGCTCTGATCTTAGTTACCGTCGATCACATGTCACTGTCCACGGACACGATGTGTGGTGATCCGTCTAGTCCGACCTCACTGTGCAGATTGTCCAATCTCCTCGATCGTCGGTCACAGAGTGGTATGTGGAGTTGGTGTGTCTAATTTGTACGAATGAGATGAAGACGAGTGATGTGAGTGCTAGTAGTGGTTTGGATAATAGGAATGCGCCGACCGGGAGTCGAACCCGGGTCGCAACCGTGGGAGGGATGCATGATACCGCTACACTACCGGCGCGCCGTGCGCTGGTGTTCACTCTTTCAACACGTCACAACTTGTCAAACTTCAACGTCAATCACGGAAACAAACACAGTCTCCTTCGTCATTGTTCTTCTCATCCACACCTGTCTATCGAAATAAGGAACCCTCAAACACTCAGATATTACACATATCCATAGACAAATCCTCCTGCTTGTGTTCTCGTACCTAAAATATTCAACTAACCCGATTCTGTAATGATCACCATTATCACTCACTATCTTACAGAGTTTTCTTTCAGTTAACCTAAATTCGGTTTGGAGAGCACAGATCACCTGAATCTCTCATATGACTCTGAATCACAGCAACGACTGTCTATCCATCATCTTTAAAGCGTTTGGTTTGTTTTCGATTTTGTGACAACGTCCTCCTCTGGATGTTGCGTCCTACTCCACATCCACATCGAATCGGTGGTGGTTGGTCCTATTCTCATTGAGATAATATCTCACATGACTTCGTGACTACATCTCACACCTCAAGATCTCGAGATTGATCAGGGGCCAACTGAATGGTGCTGTGCCGGTCACATTCACAACTCCATCTACGGAGATCTCCATGTATTCAGAAGCGAATAAACAATTGGTCTGTATCACTTTCCTCTTCTCTCATTGCTACAATACGAATCGAGACACGCCGATTTCCAAAGCCCACTTCTTTGTATGTCATATCGTGCTGGTCACATTTGAAGGATCTGTGTATTCACTAAAACCAACTCTCATCAATGTGCTGATGAAGGATTTCACAAGGCGGACGACTATCGCCCTATTTCGTACAGCGATTGCGTGTGCATGTGTGCTTGTCTTTTTCAAAACCTAAAGCGTCAAATACACACGCACGTACATCCACTGTAGATTTGTCTCTCCATTCTCATCTGTCGACCTATTTCATACTGACACCAACACCATTACTCTCTCCCTCACTCTCACATATATAAACATTTTTTCATATCCCATTCATTGTTTGTCAGTTAATCAGCCACAACTGCACATGCTGACGTATTTGTTCAAATGCACACAAACACACGAACTCCGGATTGACCATTCACTCACTCACTCACTCACTCACTCACATCAGTGCACATACTCAACATCGTTCAGTTGATCAGTCAGTGATTCAGTAGTTCAGGAAGTTGGTCAGAGAGATGGATGGACAGGTGGGCAATTGTTCGGTCAGTCGACCGGTCATTTTCAAATATACCACTCATCCACTCTGAAAACTATGGCATACTTCGGGTCCAGCTCTGTCTGTCGAATGTTTCTTGCGCCTAGATCCCACACATTTCCTGACTAGTTCATATTCACTTCACGTGTATCTCACAAGCGAATAAATCTCACCACTCGCGTTTAAACACATAGTCTCAGACACACTCACCAAACAACTATACGCAAACACACAGACACTTGCATGTATACACGAAAGCTTGTCCATTCATACATGAAACGCCTTACTACATTTCAGAATACAAATATTCGTGTGAGTCGTCATACACAACTTATTGCATGTCCAGATATTTACCATATTAACGAGACTGAGTTCACTACTGGACAACATTGAGATGTGGTTGTTTAGTGACAATTCGACCAACCACGAATTATAGTCGTCCCCGAACTCATTGTCAATGCTCTGATCTTAGTTACCGTCGATCACATGTCACTGTCCACGGACACGATGTGTGGTGATCCGTCTAGTCCGACCTCACTGTGCAGATTGTCCAATCTCCTCGATCGTCGGTCACAGAGTGGTATGTGGAGTTGGTGTGTCTAATTTGTACGAATGAGATGAAGACGAGTGATGTGAGTGCTAGTAGTGGTTTGGATAATAGGAATGCGCCGACCGGGAGTCGAACCCGGGTCGCAACCGTGGGAGGGATGCATGATACCGCTACACTACCGGCGCGCGTGCGCTGGTGTTCACTCTTTCAACACGTCACAACTTGTCAAACTTCAACGTCAATCACGGAAACAAACACAGTCTCCTTCGTCATTGTTCTTCTCATCCACACCTGTCTATCGAAATAAGGAACCCTCAAACACTCAGATATTACACATATCCATAGACAAATCCTCCTGCTTGTGTTCTCGTACCTAAAATATTCAACTAACCCGATTCTGTAATGATCACCATTATCACTCACTATCTTACAGAGCTTTCTTTCAGTTAACCTAAATTCGGTTTGGAGAGCACAGATCACCTGAATCTCTCATATGACTCTGAATCACAGCAACGACTGTCTATCCATCATCTTTAAAGCGTTTGGTTTGTTTTCGATTTTGTGACAACGTCCTCCTCTGGATGTTGCGTCCTACTCCACATCCACATCGAATCGGTGGTGGTTGGTCCTATTCTCATTGAGATAATATCTCACATGACTTCGTGACTACATCTCACACCTCAAGATCTCGAGATTGATCAGGGGCCAACTGAATGGTGCTGTGCCGGTCACATTCACAACTCCATCTACGGAGATCTCCATGTATTCAGAAGCGAATAAACAATTGGTCTGTATCACTTTCCTCTTCTCTCATTGCTACAATACGAATCGAGACACGCCGATTTCCAAAGCCCACTTCTTTGTATGTCATATCGTGCTGGTCACATTTGAAGGATCTGTGTATTCACTAAAACCAACTCTCATCAATGTGCTGATGAAGGATTTCACAAGGCGGACGACTATCGCCCTATTTCGTACAGCGATTGCGTGTGCATGTGTGCTTGTCTTTTTCAAAACCTAAAGCGTCAAATACACACGCACGTACATCCACTGTAGATTTGTCTCTCCATTCTCATCTGTCGACCTATTTCATACTGACACCAACACCATTACTCTCTCCCTCACTCTCACATATATAAACATTTTTTCATATCCCATTCATTGTTTGTCAGTTAATCAGCCACAACTGCACATGCTGACGTATTTGTTCAAATGCACACAAACACACGAACTCCGGATTGACCATTCACTCACTCACTCACTCACTCACTCACTCAGTCACTCACATCAGTGCACATACTCAACATCGTTCAGTTGATCAGTCAGTGATTCAGTAGTTCAGGAAGTTGGTCAGAGAGATGGATGGACAGGTGGGCAATTGTTCGGTCAGTCGACCGGTCATTTTCAAATATACCACTCATCCACTCTGAAAACTATGGCATACTTCGGGTCCAGCTCTGTCTGTCGAATGTTTCTTGCGCCTAGATCCCACACATTTCCTGACTAGTTCATATTCACTTCACGTGTATCTCACAAGCGAATAAATCTCACCACTCGCGTTTAAACACATAGTCTCAGACACACTCACCAAACAACCATACGCAAACACACAGACACTTGCATGTATACACGAAAGCTTGTGCATTCATACATGAAACGCCTTACTACATTTCAGAATACAAATATTCGTGTGAGTCGTCATACACAACTTATTGCATGTCCAGATATTTACCATATTAACGAGACTGAGTTCACTACTGGACAACATTGAGATGTGGTTGTTTAGTGACAATTCGACCAACCACGAATTATAGTCGTCCCCGAACTCATTGTCAATGCTCTGATCTTAGTTACCGTCGATCACATGTCACTGTCCACGGACACGATGTGTGGTGATCCGTCTAGTCCGACCTCACTGTGCAGATTGTCCAATCTCCTCGATCGTCGGTCACAGAGTGGTATGTGGAGTTGGTGTGTCTAATTTGTACGAATGAGATGAAGACGAGTGATGTGAGTGCTAGTAGTGGTTTGGATAATAGGAATGCGCCGACCGGGAGTCGAACCCGGGTCGCAACCGTGGGAGGGATGCATGATACCGCTACACTACCGGCGCGCGTGCGCTGGTGTTCACTCTTTCAACACGTCACAACTTGTCAAACTTCAACGTCAATCACGGAAACAAACACAGTCTCCTTCGTCATTGTTCTTCTCATCCACACCTGTCTATCGAAATAAGGAACCCTCAAACACTCAGATATTACACATATCCATAGACAAATCCTCCTGCTTGTGTTCTCGTACCTAAAATATTCAACTAACCCGATTCTGTAATGATCACCATTATCACTCACTATCTTACAGAGTTTTCTTTCAGTTAACCTAAATTCGGTTTGGAGAGCACAGATCACCTGAATCTCTCATATGACTCTGAATCACAGCAACGACTGTCTATCCATCATCTTTAAAGCGTTTGGTTTGTTTTCGATTTTGTGACAACGTCCTCCTCTGGATGTTGCGTCCTACTCCACATCCACATCGAATCGGTGGTGGTTGGTCCTATTCTCATTGAGATAATATCTCACATGACTTCGTGACTACATCTCACACCTCAAGATCTCGAGATTGATCAGGGGCCAACTGAATGGTGCTGTGCCGGTCACATTCACAACTCCATCTACGGAGATCTCCATGTATTCAGAAGCGAATAAACAATTGGTCTGTATCACTTTCCTCTTCTCTCATTGCTACAATACGAATCGAGACACGCCGATTTCCAAAGCCCACTTCTTTGTATGTCATATCGTGCTGGTCACATTTGAAGGATCTGTGTATTCACTAAAACCAACTCTCATCAATGTGCTGATGAAGGATTTCACAAGGCGGACGACTATCGCCCTATTTCGTACAGCGATTGCGTGTGCATGTGTGCTTGTCTTTTTCAAAACCTAAAGCGTCAAATACACACGCACGTACATCCACTGTAGATTTGTCTCTCCATTCTCATCTGTCGACCTATTTCATACTGACACCAACACCATTACTCTCTCCCTCACTCTCACATATATAAACATTTTTTCATATCCCATTCATTGTTTGTCAGTTAATCAGCCACAACTGCACATGCTGACGTATTTGTTCAAATGCACACAAACACACGAACTCCGGATTGACCATTCACTCACTCACTCACTCACTCACTCACTCAGTCACTCACATCAGTGCACATACTCAACATCGTTCAGTTGATCAGTCAGTGATTCAGTAGTTCAGGAAGTTGGTCAGAGAGATGGATGGACAGGTGGGCAATTGTTCGGTCAGTCGACCGGTCATTTTCAAATATACCACTCATCCACTCTGAAAACTATGGCATACTTCGGGTCCAGCTCTGTCTGTCGAATGTTTCTTGCGCCTAGATCCCACACATTTCCTGACTAGTTCATATTCACTTCACGTGTATCTCACAAGCGAATAAATCTCACCACTCGCGTTTAAACACATAGTCTCAGACACACTCACCAAACAACCATACGCAAACACACAGACACTTGCATGTATACACGAAAGCTTGTGCATTCATACATGAAACGCCTTACTACATTTCAGAATACAAATATTCGTGTGAGTCGTCATACACAACTTATTGCATGTCCAGATATTTACCATATTAACGAGACTGAGTTCACTACTGGACAACATTGAGATGTGGTTGTTTAGTGACAATTCGACCAACCACGAATTATAGTCGTCCCCGAACTCATTGTCAATGCTCTGATCTTAGTTACCGTCGATCACATGTCACTGTCCACGGACACGATGTGTGGTGATCCGTCTAGTCCGACCTCACTGTGCAGATTGTCCAATCTCCTCGATCGTCGGTCACAGAGTGGTATGTGGAGTTGGTGTGTCTAATTTGTACGAATGAGATGAAGACGAGTGATGTGAGTGCTAGTAGTGGTTTGGATAATAGGAATGCGCCGACCGGGAGTCGAACCCGGGTCGCAACCGTGGGAGGGATGCATGATACCGCTACACTACCGGCGCGCGTGCGCTGGTGTTCACTCTTTCAACACGTCACAACTTGTCAAACTTCAACGTCAATCACGGAAACAAACACAGTCTCCTTCGTCATTGTTCTTCTCATCCACACCTGTCTATCGAAATAAGGAACCCTCAAACACTCAGATATTACACATATCCATAGACAAATCCTCCTGCTTGTGTTCTCGTACCTAAAATATTCAACTAACCCGATTCTGTAATGATCACCATTATCACTCACTATCTTACAGAGTTTTCTTTCAGTTAACCTAAATTCGGTTTGGAGAGCACAGATCACCTGAATCTCTCATATGACTCTGAATCACAGCAACGACTGTCTATCCATCATCTTTAAAGCGTTTGGTTTGTTTTCGATTTTGTGACAACGTCCTCCTCTGGATGTTGCGTCCTACTCCACATCCACATCGAATCGGTGGTGGTTGGTCCTATTCTCATTGAGATAATATCTCACATGACTTCGTGACTACATCTCACACCTCAAGATCTCGAGATTGATCAGGGGCCAACTGAATGGTGCTGTGCCGGTCACATTCACAACTCCATCTACGGAGATCTCCATGTATTCAGAAGCGAATAAACAATTGGTCTGTATCACTTTCCTCTTCTCTCATTGCTACAATACGAATCGAGACACGCCGATTTCCAAAGCCCACTTCTTTGTATGTCATATCGTGCTGGTCACATTTGAAGGATCTGTGTATTCACTAAAACCAACTCTCATCAATGTGCTGATGAAGGATTTCACAAGGCGGACGACTATCGCCCTATTTCGTACAGCGATTGCGTGTGCATGTGTGCTTGTCTTTTTCAAAACCTAAAGCGTCAAATACACACGCACGTACATCCACTGTAGATTTGTCTCTCCATTCTCATCTGTCGACCTATTTCATACTGACACCAACACCATTACTCTCTCCCTCACTCTCACATATATAAACATTTTTTCATATCCCATTCATTGTTTGTCAGTTAATCAGCCACAACTGCACATGCTGACGTATTTGTTCAAATGCACACAAACACACGAACTCCGGATTGACCATTCACTCACTCACTCACTCACTCACTCACTCAGTCACTCACATCAGTGCACATACTCAACATCGTTCAGTTGATCAGTCAGTGATTCAGTAGTTCAGGAAGTTGGTCAGAGAGATGGATGGACAGGTGGGCAATTGTTCGGTCAGTCGACCGGTCATTTTCAAATATACCACTCATCCACTCTGAAAACTATGGCATACTTCGGGTCCAGCTCTGTCTGTCGAATGTTTCTTGCGCCTAGATCCCACACATTTCCTGACTAGTTCATATTCACTTCACGTGTATCTCACAAGCGAATAAATCTCACCACTCGCGTTTAAACACATAGTCTCAGACACACTCACCAAACAACCATACGCAAACACACAGACACTTGCATGTATACACGAAAGCTTGTGCATTCATACATGAAACGCCTTACTACATTTCAGAATACAAATATTCGTGTGAGTCGTCATACACAACTTATTGCATGTCCAGATATTTACCATATTAACGAGACTGAGTTCACTACTGGACAACATTGAGATGTGGTTGTTTAGTGACAATTCGACCAACCACGAATTATAGTCGTCCCCGAACTCATTGTCAATGCTCTGATCTTAGTTACCGTCGATCACATGTCACTGTCCACGGACACGATGTGTGGTGATCCGTCTAGTCCGACCTCACTGTGCAGATTGTCCAATCTCCTCGATCGTCGGTCACAGAGTGGTATGTGGAGTTGGTGTGTCTAATTTGTACGAATGAGATGAAGACGAGTGATGTGAGTGCTAGTAGTGGTTTGGATAATAGGAATGCGCCGACCGGGAGTCGAACCCGGGTCGCAACCGTGGGAGGGATGCATGATACCGCTACACTACCGGCGCGCGTGCGCTGGTGTTCACTCTTTCAACACGTCACAACTTGTCAAACTTCAACGTCAATCACGGAAACAAACACAGTCTCCTTCGTCATTGTTCTTCTCATCCACACCTGTCTATCGAAATAAGGAACCCTCAAACACTCAGATATTACACATATCCATAGACAAATCCTCCTGCTTGTGTTCTCGTACCTAAAATATTCAACTAACCCGATTCTGTAATGATCACCATTATCACTCACTATCTTACAGAGTTTTCTTTCAGTTAACCTAAATTCGGTTTGGAGAGCACAGATCACCTGAATCTCTCATATGACTCTGAATCACAGCAACGACTGTCTATCCATCATCTTTAAAGCGTTTGGTTTGTTTTCGATTTTGTGACAACGTCCTCCTCTGGATGTTGCGTCCTACTCCACATCCACATCGAATCGGTGGTGGTTGGTCCTATTCTCATTGAGATAATATCTCACATGACTTCGTGACTACATCTCACACCTCAAGATCTCGAGATTGATCAGGGGCCAACTGAATGGTGCTGTGCCGGTCACATTCACAACTTCATCTACGGAGATCTCCATGTATTCAGAAGCGAATAAACAATTGGTCTGTATCACTTTCCTCTTCTCTCATTGCTACAATACGAATCGAGACACGCCGATTTCCAAAGCCCACTTCTTTGTATGTCATATCGTGCTGGTCACATTTGAAGGATCTGTGTATTCACTAAAACCAACTCTCATCAATGTGCTGATGAAGGATTTCACAAGGCGGACGACTATCGCCCTATTTCGTACAGCGATTGCGTGTGCATGTGTGCTTGTCTTTTTCAAAACCTAAAGCGTCAAATACACACGCACGTACATCCACTGTAGATTTGTCTCTCCATTCTCATCTGTCGACCTATTTCATACTGACACCAACACCATTACTCTCTCCCTCACTCTCACATATATAAACATTTTTTCATATCCCATTCATTGTTTGTCAGTTAATCAGCCACAACTGCACATGCTGACGTATTTGTTCAAATGCACACAAACACACGAACTCCGGATTGACCATTCACTCACTCACTCACTCACTCACTCACTCACTCAGTCACTCACATCAGTGCACATACTCAACATCGTTCAGTTGATCAGTCAGTGATTCAGTAGTTCAGGAAGTTGGTCAGAGAGATGGATGGACAGGTGGGCAATTGTTCGGTCAGTCGACCGGTCATTTTCAAATATACCACTCATCCACTCTGAAAACTATGGCATACTTCGGGTCCAGCTCTGTCTGTCGAATGTTTCTTGCGCCTAGATCCCACACATTTCCTGACTAGTTCATATTCACTTCACGTGTATCTCACAAGCGAATAAATCTCACCACTCGCGTTTAAACACATAGTCTCAGACACACTCACCAAACAACCATACGCAAACACACAGACACTTGCATGTATACACGAAAGCTTGTGCATTCATACATGAAACGCCTTACTACATTTCAGAATACAAATATTCGTGTGAGTCGTCATACACAACTTATTGCATGTCCAGATATTTACCATATTAACGAGACTGAGTTCACTACTGGACAACATTGAGATGTGGTTGTTTAGTGACAATTCGACCAACCACGAATTATAGTCGTCCCCGAACTCATTGTCAATGCTCTGATCTTAGTTACCGTCGATCACATGTCACTGTCCACGGACACGATGTGTGGTGATCCGTCTAGTCCGACCTCACTGTGCAGATTGTCCAATCTCCTCGATCGTCGGTCACAAAGTTGTTTGTTTTTTGGTATTTTACAGTTTTTCTTTAGAGCTTTTTTTAATCGAGTTTTTTGTGATTTAGCATTTCTTCAGTTCATACTCTGAAGAGTTTTTTCAGTTTAATATTATGCGACGAATTTCATTGGTTTCTTGTTTCTTTGTTTGAAATCAGTAATATATTTTTTTGCTGTTCATGAATGTTTTCATGCAACACCTGGGTCAGCCTTATTTTCACAGCTACCTAAGTGTGACTTCAGTATTTCATGGAATCTATTTTTGGCTTTCTCATTACTGAGTTCAATTTAAATGTGTCTTCTTAGTGTTGTTTTTCTGCGTCCAGTGAGACCCAAGCAAATGCGTGCTCTTATTAGGGCATGGTTGGGTTTCAAGCAGATATTCTCTAGACGTTTTCTGACCTCACCCCTCCTTGTGGAAAGGCAGCTTCGCTGTTCTGCAGTCACACCTATATACAGTCAGCAGTACGACTTCGGATTTGTTGCTTTTAGTGTTACAGTTCTTCAACCGACCTGTCTGGCATGTTAGGACCATGGGGAACGATTGCTCCAGCCAGGTTAGCTCGTTTAGTTCATCACAATAGGGACGCCCGACCTCCATGTCAAGGTAACAGCAACAATCGGGACCAATAAGAACTTAACTGTCGGTGTTTTTTGGAAAACAAACTGTCGTCGTTCAATCCGACCAAATTGAAACTCTTCTCAACTAAAGTATTACTTGCACAACGGCGTGGTGATAGGCTCCCCCATGTGTGTATACCAACTAAACGTAGTCGGTATTCAGAGGACTTCATCCCATTGTGTTCGCAGACATACCGGGATGGTTGAGAGAGTGTAACGAAATCCACAGACAACACTATCTTTCTTGACTTGATGGATAGTGCACATCATATTAAAAGCTTTTTGTTATGCGTCAAGTACCAGGTAATCCCTTTAAACGAGTTAAATTACGACTGCTATACATAACTGATGACATCTGGATCAACTCCAAAAAAACCCAATTTATATATCCAAAAGGGATATGTCCGGCCGCTGTTTACAATAACTGAATGATCATACACCTGAACTGGATACTATAAACCACTTACCCACCCCCAAATCCCTTTTGTGTTTATATCTGAGATACCTCTTTTATTATCTAAACACTCATCTTTTCCAACTCACATGGATTTATTGTCATAATTACATTGATAACATATCTCTTATTACATATTATCCGAACACATTTCCACTATCCAAACAAAATTCTCCTACTACATATTCTATTCACACGATCTACTTTATTATCGACTATAACTTGACAATACAACAAATCATGATGACCTACCTAATTTACAAATGATATAATCTTGAAGTATTTATACTAAAAGCCCACCATTTTCAACATATGATATTTCTTAATTAATTAGCAAGCAACAATAATTACGGACTTATACCCCCAAGTGCCCTGGTATGGCTAGAGCGGGGTGGGCTCGCCCTCCCTCTCGAAATACTCTCACACAGTCACGCGTATACAGCCTTTGCCAGGGAAGTCCTACTCACTGCCTTCTCGTGGCATGACTGTTGTTTACGAAAATGAGAGGACGAAAAGCGAATGTCCGGCGCTTTAAACGGATCCCAAATCAATGGTGCACATGAGCTCCAGTATCCTGAGGGGACAAATGGCATATGAACCAACTTCTTAGTCACCGGCTACCATGGGAGTGCATCTCCTCAGGATGCTCCACTGCCTTGTGGATTAGACCTTCAGGTCAAAGGCTCGGGGTGTGGCCCCCTAAGAAAACCACCTGCTTCGGTTTGGGCACCCGGGAAGTATCACAGCCCACACACAAAAAAGGAAATGATGAACTGTCTATTTATGGAAAATATTCTTCTTGCTCCGAATAACAATCAAATGACTCACATTATTATTATTATTACTATTATTGTAACTATTACTATTATTATTATTATTTACTACGTCATTTATTCACCCTCTTTTATTCCCACTCTGTGTATCCTTGTTTTTCGACTTATACAGCAGCTCGCCTATGGTGGAAATTCGGCTCTATCTAAACATTTTCGAGTCACTGCTTGGTTGAAAATGGTATGCTACCACCGAATACGAATACTGAAGCAGTTTTTCTGAAAACACGTGCTCCATTCAAAATGGCTTCTTTTAACGTTCGCACACTTATGTAGGTTGGAAAACAGATAAGACTGGCTATGTCTTTGGAAAGTCTTAACACTGAAGTTTGTTGTCTATCCGAGACCCGTATTCAAGACTCTGGTAAAGTACTACCCCATCTGTCGCTTCAAAAAGCTTGTTTTACGTGTGTTTATCCGGACACACTGTGGCATCTTCGTCTGGTCTTGCTGGCGTTGGTGTCGCACTAAGCGCTAGAGTTGAGGCAGCACTAATCGATTGGATCCCCATTAACAGTCGGTTATGTGCTGTTAGATTAGAAAGTTCCATCAAAGTGAGAAGAAATCGGCGTGAAAAACGATGTCTTTTCGTCATCTCCGCCTATACCCCGACAAATTGCAGCCCGGATGCAATCAAGGATGAATTCTACCGCCAGTTATCTGTTCTTCTCCAGAAAGTGAGTTCGACAGATATTGTAGTACTAGCCGGACTTGAATGCTCAGGTTGGGCGTCTAGGCACAGAAGAGAGTCGTTTAGGTGGCCGACGGGGACTTGTTGGTTGCAGGACAGATAACGGGGACCGTCTACTGCAATTGTGCACAGACCACAACCTGTTTCAGGCTAGCACTAACTTTCGGCACAGTCATCGCCGATGTGCCATCTGGCAACCTCCTTCTGCATCTCAAGCCTGGACTCAGATTGATCACATCGCGATCAGCTACCGCTGGCGTGGTTGTGTACAAGACTGCTGTTCCTTTTGGAGTACCTATCTGGAATCTGATCATGCCCTGGTCTGCGCCAGTCCTGCCTGGTGGTCGGAGCATGCTAATGAGCTGAGAGCAGAAGCTGCATCTGGTAACTACCGGAAGCTTTTCCAACTCATCCGAGCCACTGGAAGCAAGAAGTCGTGTATCTAGGTAGCTGCATAAGTGCTTGTGGTGGTGTGAGTGATGAGATCAATGCACGTATAGTGAAAGCCAGAGCGGCCCATGCCAATCTGGGCCATCTTTGGCGCCTTCGTGATGTTAGTCTGGCTGTAAAAGGTCAGATTTACTACGCGTCGGTGAGAGCAGTCTTGCTCTATGCTTGTAAAACCTGGCCTCTCCGAGCTGAGGACGTTAGACGACTCTGTGTTCGATCATCGTTGTCTCCGAAGGATTGCCGACATCCAGTGGCAACACCATGTTAGTAATGTAGAGGTTCGGCATCGTGTATTCGGGCACAGAGACGATAATCCAATTGATGTCACCACCTTGAAACACCGACTTCGGTGGCTTGGACATGTTCTACAAATGTCGTCCCAGAGAATCCCACGTCGTGCATTATTTGCCGACGCTGGAACTGGTTGGAAAATGCGCCGAGGTGGTCAGTGTATGACATGGTGTCGTGGTATGAAAGAAAGCTGCACAGGACTGACATCTGTTGGTCCTTCACGACTCCCTGGTTGGGGTCCTAGAGATGGCGCAACACAGTGGCTAGAGACGTTATCAGATATGGCTCAGAATAGAAGCCAGTGGCGATCCTGCTGTAACCTTCTTTTACTTTCTTCATAAAAAGCGGTTGCTTCTTCCTTAACTGATTGTACCTTTCTGTTTTCCCCATTATTACTATTATTATTGCACCACCTTACACTGATCTGTTCGCTATTGTTCTTTTTCCCCTTCTCTTTAAATTCTCATTGTTTTGTGTGGCGCATACATATTTAGTGCCCTCTTGTACCAATATTTACCTGTACAAATAAATAAATAATAAAAACTATGGACTTATAACTGCAGGGCCTGATGATGAAGCTAATGAAAACACTTGTTCG
Organism: Schistosoma spindalis; assembly: GCA_946903255.1. NCBI lineage: Eukaryota > Metazoa > Platyhelminthes > Trematoda > Strigeidida > Schistosomatidae > Schistosoma > Schistosoma spindalis. The sequence goes on from OX336424.1 coordinate 10,468,388, forward strand.
CTTAAACATTCTTCCTTTTGGAATTATTTGATATGATGACAAGTGTGTTGTAGGGTTTTTAACAGTTCGCAATATTCAGAAGTTACACGTTTGATATACTGATATTTAAAATATGATTGGTTGTTGATCGTGGACAAACAACCACAGCCTACCGACTATTGAATATGTGATTTCCTTTCCTGTTACTGATTTCTACTCCGGACTCCCTGCTTGTAGTTCTGTTAAATAAAGTATTACTCTGGTTCTCTATTATGGATCATGGACTCTAATATAACGTGAATAGTCTTATAATCGTATTAACGTAGTAGACCTGAGAGAAAATATTTTTAAACCAATCTGTTATATTATATACATGTTCGCGTTCTTTTGTAGAATATCAGAACTACCGTAAGATGATACAATTTTGGTTGATTATGACGCAGACTATTTATGTAGTTACAACACCTCTCATATATATAAATATAAAGTGTGCTCGCTTACGCGCACTAGCTTTTCTGCTCTAATTTGCTTGGTGTGCTTATGGCTTAGTGATTTGTGCAATTCAATAATAAAACTGTAGTCAGCGCTTCGTGTTGCCTTCTGAATTCATACACCTTCAGGATTTATTTAATAATGGTCATCAGGGCGATTGATATACGAAGTCTAAGGAATTATCTCGGAGCTAATCCGCTACATAGTTCATCTACCTATGAAGGACACTAATGAAATCTTACCAAGCACGATCTATGGTTGTTTGTCGCTCGGAGTAATTGAATCTGATCAAATAACTCGTTTTACTAATTTTTGTATTTCTTATAATAACAATAAACAAGTTTAGTACTCTGTGGATAGTATTATTTAAAGAAACTTGGGATTCTGATGATAATGAAAATTGTTTGGCAAAGAAAAAAGGAATGTTCAGGAATACGAAGTATCAATAAATCTTCTCAAGTTAACAATTCATAAACAATCAATACTTTCTATTAGGTGAACAGATAACCGATTTTATCTGATGATGTGCAGCGATCGCCAGTGTTTTACAACGTGGACTAAGAGATGTTTGTGAAAGAGGTGAAAGTATTTCCATAGTATCGTTAATTTTCAAAGAACTCTTATTCACAATATTCGCATTGATACATATCAAGTTAAGAAGTAGAAGTAAGTGAGGTAGGTGCTGAAATGAATGAGAACAATTTTTTAGTATGAATTAAATACGATTAATTTTTTTTAAAAAAAGGACGAAAAACTAGTTGAAAAAAATATTTCTTTACTTTATTATATTCATACTTTTGTAAAAGACAATCGTTTTTGTGTTTCCTTGAACTTCCCAACAAAAAACACGTAAATCATGAAGAAAACCTACGTTCGCTCCGAAGTTTTAAACTCTTAGTACAATATGTTGAACATTATCTTGATTATAATTTAAGATAAAAATTTGGTGGTTAGTACTTGTTGATTAAACATGAGACGTATTTCGACAGTCTGACAAAAATTTTATACACACATCGATATTCGTTAATATATGAGTTACAGTGAGTGCAACGGCTAATTTATTTAGCTCTTTATAACCAGGAAACGGACGTGAACAAGACAGTAGGTAAAAAATTGCACTTGTTTTCTTCGAAAGACTAGAAGATATGATACTACGAGATGACATGTTTGACAGGTGATATCCCAGGAGGATTAATTAAAAAGGATAGGTGTGGCCGGTAAAATATACAAAGAAACAACATAAACATATATGTAAGGGACGTAGAACAGAAGCTATTATGAGCAGTTATAAAAGCAAGGTGAATATGAGTGGTTTTAAATATCCCTGCTAATTGCTTGTCCGCAGAAGTACTAGATGAGGTAGAAAAAGATGCATGACGTTTAACGGCACATGTACATGAAGCCTCTCCATGTCATAGCTCGCAATGATAGATTTGTAAACATAAAGCTACATTTCGATATAGTTGATCGTTTGATTAAGAAATATAAACACTAGCAATCGTAGCTACAAACTATCTTATAAAAGTTGATGGATTTTCGACTTTAACTTAGTAACTAACTAGCATCTCCGTAAAATAAAAGAATACAGATGCTTTTCACGGATAAATATATTTTACATAGATGGGAAAACAACCTCTCACCTGTAATAAAAAATACAAGTTATTGATCACCTACTAAAAAATGTCTGCAAGAAAACGTACCTCAGAATTCGGTTCTTCATCTCGTATCCTCCGGTTTATCACTTCAATGATTACATCTAAATCATTTTGATATATTAAAGCTGCAGTATCTAAGTGCGAAAATAGATCGCAGAGAAATTTTACTACACTGTCATTTGGTGTGTTTAGGCTAGCATTAACAGGCAAGACAGGTTTACTGTTCAACTCAGCTGTTTGGCCTACATTATGAGTCCAAAGACCTTGAATATATTCTAAATCATCGTGAGTATTTTTACGTAAGTACGAATTAGCTTCAAACTTTTTAATAAAATCTTCCAAGTTTTTTTCTGACGAAGTCGTCCAAGTAGCATCAAATCGAACAAAGCTAGTCCACTGTGTTAAATTATTTGCTGCATCGCAATTTTTATCGTTTGGTAAAAACGTAACCATAAAGATTGGATCCACTGGAATTATGAAGGAAAACAACACAGCCATGAATGATTAGGAAACAGATACATTGAATTTTTCTCTTAAATAAGCATGCTGACAATTGTAATATATAAAAATTTGGCAACTATTTATGTGAAGTTAGTCTGAAATTTATCATACCGGTCACTTTCTCTGAAACTCATATAACAACGTTATGAAAGTGTGTACATAGTTAAGAATGAAGCCAATTTCTAAAGATGACCCTAACAAAAACAAATGACTAAATTATAAGCCCTTTGATTTCAAACTATAATTATGAAAATAAGGTTGTAATTCATAACCCTATTTAATGCAATAAAATAAATATTGGACACTCTAAAATTTGATGTTCTCTAAAATCTATATAAAACGCTTTAGTTACCGGAAATATCAGTGCACTCATATTACAAATCAAAAAGCTTAATATGATAATACTCTTAGAATCTATAAGAAATGAAATAACTTGATATACTGTAATTTATATAAGGTTTGTGAAGTGGCTTGAAGGTAATTCATCTTTAAAGTTATGTAGCTCATTTTCCGACTTCCTCTACCCACGATGGTCAGTCCTCAGACTAAATTTGCCAGATATATCGCGAAAAGATATACATTCTGACAGGAAAACGCTACGCCTAGTATTGAACTCGAAGGTTGATAGGAATATTCTGATTACCACAGGAAAAACTGTACACGACAATCGCAGAATTCTAGTCAATTCAAACAACTCAAGCTTATATAAACTGTGATTTAATTCTATTTACCAGTCAAGTTCATATTACATATTACCACCATTATTATAATCATAATCTGACCATTGAAACTTCTCTACGCATGTTGATATATGATATGAAAAGATGCACATGAATAAAGGTTTTTAGCCTATGCTTCACGAAGGGTAACAGACTCAAATAAGGGTAAAACTCTTAATTGTGGAGTCAATAAGATTAATCTTAAATCACAGAAAATATGTGTGAAACTAAGTAATAAAGATATGATACTTGAAGCAATGTTTTCATATGCTTATCATTGGCTTAAACAGGTCATATTAAATTACCTGATACGACGTACAATATACAGGTAGGTTAAAATATAATGAATATATGCAATTAGTGTGCTAATGTTAATTTGCAGACAAAATCCATGAGAAAGCCATAATGAGTGCGACGTTTGATGGTGTAGAGATAATTTGGAAGTTACAGAAGGAGAGGTTGAAGACATGAAAATCAAACAATGGACTCAATGACTGTTGAACTGAGCTGTGTTAACAGATGCAGAAAACCGGATTGACGTTCTAGAGATTATTATAATCAATATTTACAAATGGATCAAAATTGGTTAAGATAGTTCAGACGTATTTACTTTTTGTCGTAAAGTAGAGCTGGAGTTTTAAAATTATCTTATACTTTTCTATTCCATAAATTCATTCTTTCTTCTCGAATCAAATCGTCTATGGACAATCTTTTCTACTATGAATATTACTACTTCTACCAGATTGTCTTGATAACTTCATTTCAATGTGATAATATAGTGTGGCGACTTGAACCGATGTAAATATTTGCCAGGTTCTACGTTGCTTATAACTCAGTGAGATCAGCAACATTGTACAAGTTAATGCATTATACTGACAAACACACAGAAAGTTGTTACTCCAGGACTGGTCTGCGTCAACACCCGAACTAAGGATAGGGAGTGAAGTAGTCGAACACGTTGATAACTTCACTTATCCTGGAAGTCTGATCAACCCTAATGGGTTGGTGTCTGACGAAATCTCAGCACGGATTCGAAAAGCTCGCTTGGCCTTTGTCAACTTACGTCATCTATGGCGAAGGCGAGATATCCGTCTATCAATTAAGGGACAAGTATACTGTGCGACAGTTCGTTTCATTCTACTATACGGCTGCGAAACATGGCCTTTAAGAGTAGAAGATACTCGTAAGCTACTAGTATTTGACCACAGATGCCTTAGAAATATTGCTGGTATCTACTGGGATCACCAGGTAAGTAATAGTGAGGTTAGACGCAGGGTATTAGGGAATGATGGTAAATCAGTCTATGAGGTTGTGAATCTTCATCGACTGAGATGGTTGGGCCACGTTTTGTGTATGCCTGAACACCGATTACCACGACGCGCAATGCTAACCGGTGTTAGAGATAATTGGAAGAAAGTTAGGGGCGGCCAAACCAAAACGTGGCATCTGTGCTTGAAGTCACTAACTTCTGGTCTGAGCCATGTTGGTAGATTCAGACTGCCTGGTTGGGGTCCGCGTGACTATCGTAACCAATGGTTGGAGACTCTTGGTGACATGGCTCAGAATCGATCACAATGGCGTCGGTGTATGCACTCTCTCTTCCTTTAAACTAAGAGATTAAAATCGCTTCAAATATTTCTTTCTAGGAACTAATTCTTTCATCCTGTACTATCTCCTTATATGCAATCTTTCTTCTATATATTACTACCACTGAATTAACTACTTCTATGAATCCGGTGTTTATCTTGTTGTGCTAATGAGGTATGGCAACTTGGACCGTTGATTGGATGACCTATGCAGTATACAGTGAACCGAAGAACCATGTACCTATTTATATTTAGAACAACATATATAAGCGAACAATATTGTTTTCGATTAGATCCTCATCAGGCTTTACTCTGATATACAGTGATATTTATATGAATATACGTAATTATTAAACCAATCAAGGTAGTTTATGAGTCGATGATAACCATGGAAAAGATTACATAATAAGTGAAAAGTAAAAATTAAGTGTGATGACAGATGTACTAGTTTTGATAATGTTACATAATCGGAAATAGGTCAATGATTAGAAAAATATACAGTGAGATAATATTTATATTTGATAATTTTGATGTTTGATTACATTTCCTTGAAAAAGTTTGGACCAGATTGCCAGGCGAAACGTTGGATTTACTTCAAATTCAGTCGCTGAGATTTTACAAATGCATCCCTTCTCTCTAGTGATAATAGTGTGAACTGTGAATAATATCAGATTAGGTGGCTAGGATAGATAGTCCAAGTAGGATGAACAGTGAGGCCTTCTCTTATATTGAGAGCAGTATGATTAAGCATTATATGGAAAGCTTCAACTACTCTGCTTTCTTTGTAATTGGAAAAACCTTTTAGTAGTATTTTGATATTTTTGAAATCGACTTGGCGGTTGTTGGAAATGGAGTGAACTGCTATTGTCGATTTAATTTGAAGTCTATCCAGTTCTACGGGATGATTAGGTGGTTTCTTTGTGTACCTAATATGTTCTTTGGCTCCAGTCAAGCTTCTGCGAGATGACTCTCCAATATAGAAGGCATCATAATCGGCACAACATAATTTGTAGACACAGTTCTGTGTTGACATAAAGGGGATTTTTCCTTTTAAGCGAACTAAAGTATTTCGAAGTGTGTTCCTTAACTGTGCAAACACGCACAAATTTACAAGTCGCTTATAAATCACCTTGACCGAAATGACATGACATTGATTTGTTCATACTTGTTTTTCTGACTGATCACAATATTCTTGTGTTGTTCAGTTTGTACTATTTAAACTTGGATTAATTTCCATTTGGTTATTTATAACAATCTACCCAATGCTCAATTTATTCGAAATTATCAAGTCAAACCTTGGTAATGATACCTATAGACCTTGTTTTGTTAGAAAAGTGTGGGAATATGAAAACATCTTTGTTTTCATTTTACAACATATTGTTTAAAGCGAACTAATTACAGAAAAGAATCATGTAATCTAAAAACAATACATTGATAACAATTACAACTTACAGTGACGATTAAATGTCTGAATAATTATTTCAAGGAAAAAACGTGATGAGACAGATTTAGCTAGTAATGCTTTTAATAAAGGAGTTTTGGTTTCTGTTGCATTTGACGAACTTGTTTCAGAAGAATTTAGCGCATAAACTGAACAAAAGTGCCAGTTGCATGCTAACAAAAATAATGCCACAGCATAAGAAAACATGTAACACTGACCGCCGTTCTGTTCAAACGGATCCAATCCATCCGTGATTAAGATTTGATTACTAGGAGAGTGATTTCCTAGATTAATTAAGTTTGACTCTTGTTTTGAAGTATCACATAAATTGATGAGGTGAGTGAATAGTTCTTGATCAAGTGATGCTAAAAAGAAAGCAACATCAATATACTCATTTACTACATCACGTATTGTAAATTTAGCAATAAATTGCAACAATAAAATGTCATTGTGGTTTGTGTAAGTAAACAATAATGAATACTTTATGAGTTCTGGTTTATTTTTATTTGTGCAACTTACCCAAAATGTCCTGGTACGGCCAAGTGAGGAAGACCTGCCCTCCCTCTCGAAATACTCTCGCACGGCCACAGGTATTTATCCTTTGCCAGGGAAGTCTTACACACTGCCTTCTGGTGGCGGGTGTGTTGTTTACGAAATTGAGAGCACGAAAAGCGAATGTCCGGCGCTTTAACCGGGCCGATGGACACGGTGAGTCCACTTACGAGAGGTGGAAAACCCTGATTCCAAACCACTGGTGCACATGGGCTTAAGGATCCTGAAGGAACAAATGGCGTATGAACCAATCATTGGTCACCGGCTACCAACTAGTGAAATTTCTAGAATCTTCACAAAACCCCTTCTGATAATAATCATCTGCTCACTAGTAACTGACTTCAAGAGGCATTTCCTGGAGTTTTAGTGAGAAGCCGTTACCAGTGGAGTTCAACCAGGTCTGTTGTGAGATATCAACTCACTGAAGACAATGGTGTACGGTGGCGCAATTTCGTGGATTGATTGAAGTTAGACATAAACACCATTGGATACCGGTCGGCTCAGTGGTCTAATGGTTAAGCGCTCGTGCGCGAGACTGATAGGTCCTGGGTTCGGATCTCGCGGGAGGCAGGATCGTGGATGTGCACTACTGAGGAGTCCCATACTAGGACGAAACGGCCGTCCAGCGCTTCCAGGTTTTCCATGGTGGTCTAGCTTCAATTGATTCGTGATCTGAACTATTAAAGTCACTAAAATCTCCACAAAATCCCTTCTGATAATAATCCAAAGAGTAAGTTGTGATACAGTGAGCCAATCAGAAGTAACCAGATGAGGTCACTTGATGACAATCGGAAATGACCCAAAGGACAGATACATACCATCAGTTAAGAAATAGATCAGTTTTCTAAAGAGTAGAAATGCATATATATGAGTATTTATGCATGTTATTGCGTAGCCCAATAAACATTCTCCCTTCTTGTTTTCTTACGTAAGTAGTCAGTTGGGAGGGGGGTAGCACGTTGCACTTTATGTACCAGTATCAGATTTAGGACGCCTCGCGTCATAACAAGTTTGATGTCATTATACCACATGGAGGACTTCGTAATAAAATCCGACGAGTGAGTTTAAGAAACATATGTTCGATTGTCTTAATACTACCTACTCACACTGATATGACGGGAGGAATGAGGTCTTATATTTGAGTTTCAATTAATTAGAAAGTGAAGGACTCACAAAATTGATGATTTCCAATAATCTAACACTTTCGAATATAAAGGTTAACTATACCTAAAAAGGAAACAGGATAAGATGTCAACAAATTCACATACGATATCTAGTAAAAGATAGGAGAAAGTGGTTTAAACTGTTTAAGAATAAATACTCAAGTACCAACATAAACAGATGAAAGTGAAATTCTTACTACACCATGATGGCTGGATTTTCATCCTAGAATGAAAGATAATTAAATATTCTAGTAATAAACAATGGATTAAAATATCTGGATAACATATAATAACCGATTCAAATAATGAATGTAACCAGCTTAATGATGTAAAACCTATGCATTTCAAAGTGCACTAAGCTGAGATATTTCAGATCATAAAGTGTTGAAATATAGTTTTCTGAAACAAAGTTTAACCATATGTTGTTAACAAGCGCTCTGGCTACAGAACTAAGAAAGCGTAAACATTTGTAAAAAAAAACATTGAGCAAATAATGCATTCTTTTGGTCTTATAATTATTACTTGTACCATAGACTAACTGAACACATTACAGTAAAAATTCAACTTACTGTACAAGTCAACAGGAAGCGCCTGAGATTGACTAATTAATATAGAAAGAAATCGTAACTGTAAAGCAAGATGTGGAATCTCTAAATTGAAAAATGCAAATATAAAAAATTGTGAGAATCCAAAATAATTGGCTAGAAACACATTTTAAAGAATGGTTACCATGCTTAATTTAAACATAAAAACTTGAGATAATTCAGCAGAAATTTTCTCCAAATGAAATGATTTATTAAAGCAGCCAAATCAAAGTTCATATAGATCAACCGATGATAAATTAGAGTATTGCATTCTCAAAAAAGTGACTAGACATTTTAAATCATCAAACAAAAGTTTTTTTAGTACCTTAAATAATAATGAGAGACAGTAGGATGAAAATAATTGGTAGTCACAAAGTGTGAAATTTAAATGTCTACTTGGCAAATATACAGACGATGAAGGAATGAAGCGAATGTCCGGCGCTTTAACCGAGCCGGTGGACACGAAAAGTCCACCTACAAGAGTTGCAAAACCTTGATTCCAAATCACTGGTGCACATGGGCTTCAGGATCCTGAAGGAACAAATGGCGTATGAACCAATCGTTGGTCACCGGCTACCATGGGACTGCATCGCCTTACGATGCTCCACTACCTTATGGATCAGACCTTTAGGTCGAAGGCTCAAGTTGTGGCCCCTTAAGAAAACCACCTGCTTCGGTTCGGGCACCTGGGTATCTATTTGGTACCTACTTGTCTATGTGTTTAAATAAATAAATAAGAAGGAACAAGATGATCATAAAGACCAAAAAATTAAGAGATAAAGATCATGGTAGGATGAAAGATGAAATTAATGGTGATGTTTACACGTTTTGATTCGTATTTTTTGGATTGGCCTGACTGGTTCGACAAAAAGTTTTTGAAAGAAACGTTGACCTGTAATTGGACGAGATTCAGTCTAATTATTTCGAGCAATCAGCATTCAATTTTGTCATCGGCGTCCTTGAAAGACATTGGTCGTTAATTAATCATACAACATTTCTCATCACCGTGCTGATTCAGGAAATGGCTATCTGTCCCGATCAATTACAATTGCTATTTGAGCGACAAACGCAGCGGTTCAAAAATAGCCAGCTGAATGTTTTAGACAATTTACGTACACGGCTCCTAAATCATCCATGTTTCGGAGATGTTACAGAAGTTGATAAATTAATTTCTAATTTGCATACGGAGCTGGAAACGGAATGCAGTACATATGAATGTGCTGATAAAAGCCTCTATGAATCCTTGATGAGCAGTAATGTAAGTGAAACAGTCATTCACGATGCGCCCAGTGATCCAGTAATGTCCATTTCAGAGACATGCCCTGTCGTGGGTTCAAATCCCACTGCCCTTGAAGCACCATGTACAAACAGCTCGCAGAAAGTCGACGTCTTATTAAACGCTCATGAAATTCCTGCAGTACCCGCTCACGAAGAGACAGAAATTGAGCCAAGCATCATAATGACGACAGTTGCATCAAATAGAGTTCATCATTCCAGAACAAAAGTTCCTGATGAATCTACTCATTGGAGTTCTCTAGTTTTATCAAATATGAATTATCTCAATGACTCCTATGCTTTTGATGAAATTTACAAAATTGAGAAAAATTTGTCCAGTGCTTCAAACGATGATCAAGAACCTAATAAAATTTTGATAGATGCTGATTATTCTAGTGATCGACTATCTACTGATGAGCTTCTCCAGAAATCCGATGACAATGTTCCAGAAGAATCAAACTTTGATGACTTCATATCAAGCGACGTTGATCCTCACCATTTAATCAACTTTAGAAAATTTTCTGCTCAATGTGACAAATACTATTTAAATAAAGTCAAATTAATGGTAGCTTGGGTATATGAGGATCCAACACTGTTTCGTGGGGGAGGATGAACTCGGAAAATTTAAAATCCGGATATCGACTCCGGATCTCTTTCAAAAAGGGGAGGTGTTGTATCCCGATAAGAATATTGAATGGTAATTCTTGGGATCCAATTATGGACCGATATTATGAGTATATTTTTACCGTATAATTGTCACGTAACTAGTCTGTTCATATCCATGTCCCTCTTATTATGAGTTTTATTTCGACCTATGAACTATCATTGTACGATTTACCATTCTTGAGTTATGCCCTATCTATTGATTCCTATCTCCCTCATTCACAGCCACATCTGGCTAATTATTGTACGAATGTTGTTTCATATTTTATTGGTACGTTGTGGTCTGGTTGATCGGTATATAAACCGAGTGTGTTTGGAATATAATGATTCATATCTCCGAGGCTGAGACTTGTGTTCTGGACTCAATTGGCTGGGCTAGACAGGGAAGCAGGACCAATCAGAGCTCTAGGCTGCTCGGTCGTATTTTGTGCGTCACTGTTTCGATCGATAATAGGCTGCTCTCTAATAGGCGGATCACACGTTATAACAAATTGCGATCTTTTTGTGACTGAAGCTGTTGACTGTTTTGTAATCAGTTGTTGATAGTCATAAGGGTATATAGAACTAAAAGATGCGAGCTTTATTAAATGATATTACTAAAAAGAACTTTTTTTCTCTGCATCATCTTAATTCTTTTTAATAGCTCCATGTCAGTAATCATTATTGGCACTTGGCTTACTTCTACAAAGCATGTGCATAAAGTTTCCAATTTCTACCCGACATATAACAAGACATTTTCCGCTACTGTTAATCACTCGAATACAAAACGACCAGTAATGAACTTCGCCTTACAATTATTTAAGGTATTCGCATGCGGTAAAACTACTACATTCTGAATGAGAAAACCTTCAACTGAATATCTATCAAAAAAGCGGCTGTTAAGGCATAGATAAGATTACCTCTAGAAAATAGGGATAACAACCGGAAGTACAAAATGAAATAAGTACAGCGAGCTATGGTTCAAGATGACTGTCAATATCGACTATGTAAAAATAAGTCTAACTAATTTACTAAATAGAAGTTTATGTGCTTGATTTCGAGCCATTCTGCTGACCGCCCAAACCGAATTAGGTAGAGCGAGGTGAAAACCTGTGATTGCCAACTAGTAATCTTGTTGAGTATATGAGGTGCTGTCAGTTTAGCGAAATTCTGTAGTTAATAATCATCGAGTTTAATTGATATCTGATTGAAGTAACTTAGATCTAGACAATTCTTTTTTGAACTCTATCAATAAAGCTTCTCAAAAAGAGGATAGAAGCAGCCCCATTCATAGGATCTGAGAACTATTACCTTAGTGCAAGTAGTATTAAGTACTTATATTGAAAACATTCACATTTAAAAATTAGTTCTGATCATTTCTGTGACGAAGCCCAAATCAGAAAGTAGCGACGAAACGGAACTACTTAACTTTGTTTTATGACTTAATTTTCAGCAAAAATGGAGTTTACATTTAACGAAGAAGATAAAATGGAAAAAAAGGTAAATTACCACAAGGTGAAGAACCTCGTAGCTCACGAATGAGCTCAGTTGGTAGAACTGACCCAAGGCAAATACGAATACAAGCGGAATCCAGGGAACACAAAATACCGACAGATCTAAGGAGCTTAGATCTTATTTCATTCCTGGTTTCGCGTTGATATAGACCAACAAGAGAGAGTAATGGTAGAAATTTAACCGAATGTAGATAGCAAACGACTAACTTTGGATCAGCTTTTTCCTAAAATATGATAATAAATGGAAATGAATATGATACCTTTTCAAAAAAAGCGCTTTCCAATAAAAGTGAACTAACTTAATATAAAATCTAACTGATTAGCGGGTCAAAAAACTGAAAACTTCTAATAAACATGCCTAAAATAAATGATCATTTTTCTAGAGCAAGATCTCAACAGAAAACAAAACCAGCAATGATGACCAAATAATGTTCGAATGATATACAGTAATTCTTACCAGATTAGGGCTTGGCCTTATTGATCTCGGTTTCGACAGCTAAATACTTCCATCAACCCTAGCCTTTTAAGTTTGGATCAAAGCTGCGTACGTGGACCTGGAACCGGTTAGTGAGTTGCGCTAAATGTGAATTAAATATCCTTTATAGTCTACTCAACACACTTGTTCATCTCTTTATAATAGAATTCCCAACTAAATGCTAAGCGGTTAGTCAACATATGGTTATTTACAATGAACCGACCCTTTAGTGCACCATGATTCACGTTATTCAGTCGGACTGCGTGAAGGAAATTAGGGTACTACACGTAACAGCTCATCAAATAAGGAGTACCTGACTATGTTAGGACTTTGACTAGAACAACTTCCTGGAATCTGATACATATCGACCAGATGAGAAAGGTTGCATTAGAACAGCAGTTACTATTAAAGTATTGCCTAAAAATCACTGGTAATGATTCTACGCACTAGAGTAACAATCGCAATTGTGTGGAAAACTAAAACACAGTTAAGGATAGTAGTCTTTATCAAAAATGGAACAGTGAGAGCTAGTTTAAATATAACAGAAACAACAAGAATTACCAGCACAGTATTTAGCTCATTTAGTCGTTCAACGATTTCATGACTGTCCTCATGCAGCCCCCAATTACATTCTTGATCATTACTTTGTCGGGATTCAAAATATCCAAGTTTAATTTTAAGAAGATACCAATCAGGACTTCGTGAGTAATCCAGTTCGGTTTCCACTGTATCTGAGGTCTAAAACAAAATGGTTAGTCATAAGCAATTCTGTGACTGATCACGATTTATTTGCACTCCTTATTTTGACAATAAGGAGACTAAAACCAAGCTAAGTTGTGCGACAGACTACACTTACGTCTCAACAGGTGGAGCCAAAAAGACACTTTAAAAGATCTAATTAGAGATATCACTTGAAGAATTTCACATGAAATTATTAAAGAGCTTAAAATCTGAGAATAGGAGCTAAGTTAGATGTATTTTATTAGTGACGGTAGTGAGTCAGACACTTTTGAAGAGATCAAAATGTAATTAAATAAGGGTATGGGGGGATATAAAGTCCAAACATAAGTTCTTGAACTGCGTGTTTTCTATTTGGAGTCTGTGACAACAAAAGTTGACAAGCAGAGACATAGGTAACACATGTAGACCCACTATTTATCTTTCACTTACTAGGCATCATTATTTGTTAACTTTATCTGCTTTAGTTTTCTACTACAACAGGTGTCATTATTGTTAATTCCTAGTTTTACACCTTATTAATTTGTCTACTATTTGCTGGTATAGTGTAGTGATGGATTAGTACGTCATACGATCCTATTGACTGGGAGGTCAAAACTCATCCAGTTCAATTTCTGGATTATCTTTTTAAACATCAGTAATAAGACAGTTATTACACTTCAATAACCGAACATAATAATGCCCTGGTATGGCCGAGAGCGGGGAGGGTTCGCCCTCCCTCTCGAAATACTCTCACACGGCCATGCGTATACAGCCTCTGCCAGGGAAGTCCTACTCACTGCCTTCTCGTGGCGGGGGTGTTGTTTACAAAAATGAGAGGACGAAAAGCGAACGTCCGGCGCTATAACCGGATCCCAATTATATGGTGCACATGGGCTCCAGTATCCTGAAGGAACAAATGGCGTATGAATCAACTTTTGGTCACCGGCTTCCATGGGACCGCATCTCCTCACGATGCTCCACTGCCTTGTGGACTAGACCCTTGGGTCAAAGGCTCGGGGTGTGGCCCCCTAAGAAAACCACCTGCTTCGGTTTGGGCACCCGGGCAGTATCTCAGCCCACGTACTAAAACCATGATGATGAACAATTTGCTTATGGAAAATATTCCTTGCTATCTGATTAACATTGAAATAACTCGTACTATTATTATTATTACTCTACCACGTCATTTATTCACCCTCTCTTATTCCTACTTTATGTATCCATTTCGACCTAGACAGCAGCTCACCTATGGTGAAAATTCAGCTTTATCTAAACGTACTCGAGTCACTGCCTGGTTGAGAATTGTATGTTACCACCGAATATGAGTACTGAAGCAGTTTCTATAATTCCCCACGTTCATTACTTTTTTTTCTCTTTTCTCCTTCTCTTCAAATTATCATTGTTTTGTGTGGCGCATATATATTTGGTGCCCCCCTGTACCAATATTTATGTGTTCAAATAAATAAAATAACGTAATAAAGAGCATTGGATGACCAGAAGGTTTGTGATGTTAGGACTTTTGTAGTACCAAAAATGAGTTGGCGAGGAGTTACCTGCAAACTATCTTACGAAAGGTCACCTTAGAGCAATTTGTCTATACCCCATTCCTTGTTTTAGGATAAACAAGCTCAAAACATTTAGTGCTTTTGTCAATCTGTGAAATCCACTTAAGTGAAAGGTAATCAGTGAAGCCAATTTTATACTTTGCTCTCTGATAGACATTCACATTTTTAAACATATATTCTACTAACGTCAAGATTATAAATCTATAACTAGTCGAAAATAAGATAATCCCGTTTTATCTTTGAAGTTTTTTAGCTAGCTAGTTGCAACATTTATTTGGTTCAGACTGAAATTTAGTAATAGGCGGAAAGAAAAACAATTGAACCAAAATATTTTTATTAAGCTAAGAGCAAAGAGAAACTAGTAGAATTTTAAACTGATAAATTAGATTTTTATTATCAAAATGAGGTTTGTGGATATTGTAATTTTAATAGTTGAATTCATGAGTCGATATAAGCTAGACCACCACCAGTGCTTCCAGGTTTTCCATGGTGGTCTAGCTTACGTCAACTTATGAATTCAACTATTAAAATTTGATTTTATCCATTTAACCATGATTAAGTCAGAGGCGCGGGAAATATTAGTTACTCGACTTGCCAATTATGCCTTTTCAATATATTTCGAGGTAAATATTTGGTGTGAAGTATTGGATATTTACACTTGTATTGGTGAACACATTCAACATGAGGTGGATATACATGACAAACACAAGATAGTCAGAAAGAAGGACACTACTTCGTTTGTTTTTGTGAAACCAAGGCTTTAGAAGTATAAGTATCCTGGCGAGAACTCTGTGGGACACAGTAAAAAGCACACCAAAATGCGTCCCGTTGCTAGCGATCGCCAGAGTACTGTAATCGCTTCACTAATAATGATATTTAGGTGATTATACATAGAATATGACTTACTTCGTCAATGACCAATTACCATACATAACCAAAGTCTACACAAACAGAAAACAAATACTTATTAACAGCGTTAACTTTAAACTGATATGATTTGCTTAAAACGTTCACTCATTACTGAATTATAGCCTTGGAAATTTTGTTTTAGCTCCGGAATAGTGGACAGTAAATCAACAATTGCATAATAGACAGATCGACAATCTGCATATGAGCAATTTGTACCAAGTCTGATTGTATCCACTAAGCAGGATTCAAAATTCTTTGGTAAACCAATGCTTTGTTTAGCAGGAGAAGGTTTTCCAGGTATTAATCCAACTAGGAAAAATGTCGTAAATGGAATATTAATCACTATTGGTACAAAAATTCATAAGTTAGTTAGACAGAGGAGACCTTACAAATGAAAACCAAACAAAATGAAGTGTTTCGGACACATCGAGTAACAATGCAAAAGTGCTTAAGATGTATTTCGATCCCCCAAATTCCAACTGTTGTTTGAAGACTGGCTCGTGTTGTTGCTCAAGTTTGTATATGGGAACGGACGTAGTAGTGTTGACCAACTTATTAAAGGATAAATATACTGAGTGACGGATATTTGTAAATTAATAGTATGATGATCGAGTTGTGGACGTCTGGTGACTGTTTCCGATCATCATTATCTCTAGAGCGTTACCATGCATTCACAACGTCAAGGTAGTGACGTCGAGATGCATGGGTGGTGACGATTATTCGACTGGTGACACCAGCTTTAAACATTGACTTTAGTGACATGGTCCTATTTCACAAAGCCATCCTAGAGATCTCTACACCTACTATCTGCCAAGATTGGAACTAGGTGAGAGTGGAGCAGCAACAAATTTATGGCATGGTATCGTGATATAAATGATAGACGCAAAGGATGTATGTTGGTCACTCACAACCCCTTAACTGGGGTAATGAAAAATTGTGACTTAAAAAGCTACCAAGTATAGCTCATAATGGAAGTTGGTAGCGATCCAGGAGTTTTCAATTACATTCCCCATGGAAGTAAGATAAAATCACTTAACTGAAAGTTTTCTCGGCTACATCTCCATCTAAACTGGGACTAATTAAGCACTGTACTTGATTATTTACTTACATGTCGTATGAACCTTCTTGTTATGATTTTGTAGTTCACTTTTTACCCCCTATTGTATTCGAGTAAGGACATGGTACTGTGTAAAGATTAGCAAGTGATTCCATCGGGCTGTGAATCTCTGTCAACTAATGCGGTTAAAAAATGTAACATGTTTGACTAACACCAACCATAAAGGATGATGCTGTCTGGCGGCACAGTCGTTAAGAAAACAGGGAAATCGTAAGGTTCCAAATCGCAGTGGCACATCAATTACTAATTATTTTCCCTTAGACCTTGAGTCCCGATAGTATTTCGCACACTTGTTCCCTTTATTGTCACTTTAAATCATACTTTCTGTGACTAGTTTTCTTCTTATGACAAATAGTACTACTGTTTCCACCTTTTTATTCATCTTACAAATTTTACGGCAATAACATGGTAGCAATTAGTTTAACGGATGTTTGTTTCCGGTCCCAGGTTTTGACTGAATTGAGTGCGAATTATAAACTAACCTGGTAAACACGTACATCCAGTATACGAATCTGTACTTTGCAAACGAACTATAACAATGAAACGAAACTAAAGCTACAAACTTTCTGTCTAACCAATGACTCTTTTCTGAAATTGGACACTAACGGTAAGAAGCTTATATTTTTAACTTGACAATATTAACTTACGGTTACCAATTGAACATTAAATGAGTGGAAAGAAACCTCACTTTACCATACAATAGTACTAATACTTCAAATATAAGTACACGACATATCCACAGTTAGAAGCTTAACTGCTTTACACGTAGTTATCTCCGAGGTCATAGCAAGAAGGTTCATAAACCACGATCTAATAAACTCAAGGTGGGGTTCCGTTTTTCTCATCGAGTAGTCAATGATCGGAACGCTTTGCCCGAACACGTGGTATCAGCCCCATCAGTGAATATTTTCAAGGAGAAACTGGACCTTCACTGGAAGGCAACCTGTTAGGATTAACACAGGTTCACTAATCTACTATCCTTATTACTGAAGACTGAACGGGTTATTTCACAGCTGCGAATATTAATTCAGTGATGAGAATATAAAGCAACAATCTGACATCAGTTGGGGTAAATGGTGAAATGCCCCAATCAAATGCACATGGTATAAGTCAACTTAGTGTGAGAGATGGTACACCACAATCGCTAAGACAGAAGTATATGAAGGTACAACCAACCTGTTTCATTCTTAGTTACAGGTTTTTCAGCACTTATTTTCAGCCCAGAAAGTTCTCCACAAAGCGCTGTACTTTCGTCTGGTTTCTTCTTGGATATTTGAAGCAAACGTCTAAAACGGTAATGTAGGAAAGCTGAATTACTTCACTAAGTCTTCTTTTCCTTGAAGTTCATCCGACGAACTGGCTGTTAAGTTCGCTAACGCTTTTTTGGCACACTGATGAACAAAATCCTCATCTTTAGCCTTTTAATTTAATTCGAATGTTGCATGAAAAATTACCTCGTATCGCTTAACAAAATTAGCAGGGACACATCCTAGAGTCCCGTCGATCTTGGAAACCAAACGCCAATACTCGTTTTCCTCCCGGATATCCAAAAATATTTCGTCTCGAGTAAACGTCAAGGTTCCGGGGAAAGGACCTTCATATGGATAAATCGCCTGCAACATTAGAGGTTGATACAAAGACTAGACTTAAGCAGCCAAGTACAACACTTCAGTGGTTTCGTTCAATAATAGAGGTTACTGAGCTCTTGAAGGTCAAGCTGTCATGGAACGATTGGTGCGTCATCTCGACCAGAAGCGGTCAAATCAAGAAGTTTTTAGATTTGATCTGAGTTCAGTCACCTTATGTCTAATAACGTCCATCCGTCGATTAGCAAAAGTGATTCCATCGTAATGATGCATGATATAGGTAGTAATATTTTATAGGGACGATTTCAGATTCGTGTATTTAGGACGGAAGGCCTTTGGTCTATGTTATTCCTTTTCTAGTATGCTTCTGTGAGTGTCCAGTCTTCTCTTGAATGAGTCAATCGAAGGTGCGGACACCATTGCTTCGGGTAACAGGTTCGAAGTATTGATAACTCGGTGTGAAAACCTGTATGCCACGGGTATTTCATTGGTTCTTGGCTCTTCTACTTGCCTGTTATATCCTTTGAGATGTCCCGATCCAGTGGGAAGAAAAAGAAAGTATATTTTAGGTCCAAAATCATTTCTTAGCATTCCATACATCAAAATTAGATCTACCGTTAGTCTGAGATAGGACAGAGTAAAGATCTTTACCCTGTCCTGGACCTCGAGGTCAGGCTTTTCTTTGTACGGTAAACCCCGGAGTTCTGGAATTTCATGGGTAGCTGCCCTCTGTACTTTTTCTAGGATATCCGAGTCACCCTCTAAACAGGGACTTGCAGCCTGAACTCAGTTCTCAAGCTTAGTTCTCCCTAAGGTTGTGTATGTTGTAGTGAACATGGTAGAATCTAGCTTACTGAATGTCAGTTTTAAAGCCCAGAAGGTTCTAAATCCATTAGCTACAACCTCCCGGCAATGGGCCGTCGTTTTAAGATCATGACTCACTGTCACCCCAAGATACTTATGAGATTAGACCACGGGTGCCGGCACTTTCCCTATGCTGTACTTATTAAACTTTGTATCCGCAGGGTGCATGTAGAAACACTTTGCCGCGTTGATAAGCATCAGTCACTCTCCAGACCATTTAATCATATCATTTAAGTCTGCCTGTAGTTTATCCGTTCCTATTGACTTTTTCATGTCTAAGGTGCTAAGAGCCTTAAGAACATCGTCTTGATCAAAGTCCACGGTGAGCAGGTGGTTTGTTGACTCTGTATTTTGGTCTGGTTCTTTGTGTAGAGGAGGTTCCTTGGTGAAAACTGCCCCCAAACAGTCAACCATAGCCTCTGCTTTTTCCTGATCTTCTGTAATTTCAGATTCACTTCCTTCTTTAATTAGGTTGGGGATCTAATGATGCATCCTTGTTCTGTAATTTATGAGAATATTCTCTTAGGCTGCTTGAGTGTGGATTGTGTCATTTCATGTTTTCTCTGAACTTCCTTAATTTTAATTATACACGTGTTTCTTACCGATCCGTACAAAATGGTTCTGGATGGAATCCCAATCCCCATATTTCGGGGTTTTTGTGCCGTTTACCAAAACTTTTTTATGGAGGCTCCCCCAAAACTAGCAAAATTTTCCCCAATACAAGGAAATTAGGGAGAGGTAAAAGTGGTAAATCACAGTAATTATCAATCTTAAGATACTGTCCTTAGTCCTTAATAATATGTCAAGTTTTCTCTTAAATGACTCCCGGGATGATGCATGGACTAACTCAGATGGCAGCGAATTCTAGCATTTCACTACTCTTAAGGAGTAAAAGCTGTGTCTACAGTCCGTTCTGTTGTGTTGAGTCTCCAGTTTCTGCGTGTTACCCCTAAGGTTTGTATTGGAACTAAGCTGAAGTAGGTGTTTAATAGGATGTCCAGAAGTATTTAAGAAGCTGTAAGTCATTAGAAGGTCACCTTTAAGACGTCTGTACTCTAATGATTGGAGGCTCTGCTCATAAGACTTGAATTTGAGTGCCCAAACGTTTCAGAGTGTCCTTATCCTTTTGGAGTGAGAGAGGAAATACTATGTTTTCGTACTCTAAATGTGGATGAATGAAATCGCTGAAGATTATGTGGAAAGTTCTTCCACTGAACTGGACGAAAATGCGCTTCAACGTTACCAATGCGAGATTTGTTAGGAAAGAATTTTTATCTCAGTTAGCGTAAGACTTCAAATCGTAGGGTACTAACACTCCTAACACACTAGGATTGAGTTGTCTAAGTTGTAACCGTGGTCTGCAACATGTAGCAGATCGATTACTTTACACTTTGAAGTGTTAAAGGTAAGTCTGTTGTTCTCTGCCCAAGTTTGAAGTCTAGCCAGATCCTTCTGAAGTGCCAGTTTATCCTCTTGATAACGTAACCCTTTCCGAATTTTCACACCATCAGCAAAGAGTAATGAAGTTGACAATACCCTCTGAAGAAGATTATAGCAACTCACGTACAATTGAGTTTGTTCACATTTAATTTCGTTAAGCCCGTTTGCTAACTTATTTACCGAATAAAGTCAGTACCATAACAACTGATCTATATCATTGTACCTTTATTATTGTCACATTTGTATGAATATGTATGCTTGTGCATTGCTTACCGCCTACGCATATATTCACTCTCCTAGCCTTACTATTAGTCGCTTAATTGATTCGATAATTCATTCCTTTCACTATGTATATATATGCACATTTTAATCATGTTCATTGTCTTGCTGACTCTCTCGCACACATACTTATTGGACTCGCACGCCCACTCTCTTGCCTGGAAGCTTTTCGGCACCACTATTTCATGTTTGCTTAACGTACTTGTAAATTTGGATATCTGTGTGTGTGGCCCTAGTACTGAACCCTGGGGGCCCCCACCAGAAAAACCAATGCCCAAGACAAAATGAAGTTAATCCTGACTTTAAGGTGTCCAATTTTTAGATATGAAGTGAGCCATTCAGTTGAAGATGATCTGATACCCAATCGTTTGAGCTTATTGATAAGACATATGTGATTGACTCCATCAAAAGCTTCTGAAAAGTCAAGTTCAATGACATCAACCTTCCCCCTTGCGATCAAGAATGCTTGTCCAACTGTCCACCACAGTTAGCAGGTTGTTTGGGTGAAAAGAATTTTATGTATAGTAAGTAGTCGCGTAGACTGTCGCATATCAGGGACTCCATAATTGTTGAGGGCATAGAGGGAAGTGCTACCGGTCGGTAGCTTGAAGGTTCGCTGCTTCGATCTCCTTTGAAAGCCTGTGTGATGTGTACCAGCTCCCAATTTTCTGGCAATGTGCCTCGGCTTAGCGGGTGCTAGAACATCATGCTAGGCGTTGTTACCAAGATTGGGGCCGCTTTCTTCAGTATGGCAGAACGGACCATATCCAGGCCAGGTGAATTGTCTTTTATAGGTGCTGCAGTTTCCGGTACACCAAGTCAGGTCTCAGGTTCACTTCTGAAAGTCCTGTGGAGTTACAAGTGAAACTTTAATCAACGCAGTTAGCGTGGGTCGATTGAAACGTTCGAGAGTACTGTCCAGCTAAAAGATCAGCGGCGCCACTGTCGTTGTTGGTTGAACCATCAAGACCTAGCAGTTGGGAAACTGCAGTTTTGGCCTGTCGAAGAGAGACTGCATAGCTGAATAGGCTTCTCGGGCTGGAGACAAACTTACCGATAAGCTTAGTCTAATACTAAAGCCTATTTTATCTCATTGCCTTTGTGTATATGTTCCCTACTTTCCTGTATGTGCCGTTGTTAGCATCTCGGTTGTGTTCCGCCCAGTGATGCCTTTTGTGGCTTGCCCAACGAAGAGTGCGATTTTCGATAACTGTAGGTTGCTTATAAATTATGGGGACTGTTAGCCTAACAGACGGTTTTGTAGCGCATAAGATCGTGTGCATCCACATCAAGTTCAAGATAAACTTCCCAGTCCACCTGCTGTAGGTTGTTCTGTAGAGCTGACACATCCAACCAATTGAAATTATAGTGCCTGTTTTCGGATGTGATGTCTTAGCTCAGTTTTGCTGTTAAAACCGAAGGCTATGACGGCGTGAGAGCTTTTCCTCAGGGCAGCAAGGATTGAGTTGTCAACTAGGAATCCTTCGTTTGTAAAGCGCGACGGCGTCTGATTTTCTCAAACAAGTTGGCAACCTGGTATTTTCGAGTAATTACAGATCTTCAATGAGGTTGAAGGACCGAGCTTTGGTAGAATTTTTACCTCTGATGCACATATGTTCCACGAACTTGACTTTAAGAAGGCTGGAGTCTCCTGGAATCAGGATATGAGTGAATCGGAGACGAGTAGAGCAGGATCATCTTTCCATCATACGATTGTCGTACTCAACATCAGCAGTGGGCTACCTGTGGGTGACTCCAAGTAGGCACCTCGAGATGGTAGATAACCTTACTGAGCACCGTTCAGATTCATCGAGGTTGATAAGCTCTTGGTTGTGCACTTATACTTCCAAGCAAGATCGCAGGTAAGCTACTTTGCTCCGGTTTCTGTCTTTCTGTCGTTGCGAAACAAAGACATCCAGAGTATTGCTAGCTTTTGAGAAGATATCCATGTTGCAGATATTACTATCAGGTAAGCATTATTAACATTACTGACTTCACGCAGCTCATCCGTTTTATTCGAAAAACCCGCGGCGTTGATATATGAGCACTTTAGACTTTCGATTTGAATCGCGTGAGCTTCTCAGTTCTGTATATCTGTATGAGCCTTATGTAAATGGATAAGTAACCTACCTACACAGGATTTTCAGAGTTGGAAGCCTCTGTCCCTCATGGACTTGACGGAGTAATTAGCTCCGACTTGCTTTTGTGCTTGACCTTAGCATCATGTGGCAAATCTGAATGCATACGGATTCCAGTTGGCAACCGGTGTGTTTGATCGTCTCTGTCCTCGAAGGATTGCTGACATCCAGTGGCAACACCATATTAGTAATGAAGAGGTTTGGCATCATGTGTTCGGACACAGAGACGACAATCAAATTGGTTTCACCATCTTGAAACACCGACTTCGGTAGCTTGGACATGTTCTACAAATGTCGTCCCAGAGAATCACACGTCGTGCATTATTTGCCGACGCTGGAACTGGTTGGAAAATGCGCCGAGGTGGTCAGTGTATGACATGGTGTTGTGGTATGAAAGAAAGCTGCACAGGACTGACATCTGTTGGTCCTTCACGACTCCCTGGTTGGGGTCCTAGAGATGGCGCAACACAGTGGCTAGAGACGTTATCAGATATGGCTCAGAATAGAAGCCAGTGGCGATCCTGCTGTAACCTTCTTTTACTTTCTTCATAAAAAGCGGTTGCTTCTTCCTTAACTGAAAGATTTCTGCCGATTGTATCTTTCTGTTTCCCTCATTATTATTATTACACTACCTTAAACTAATCTGTGATCGTTATTGTTCTTTTTAACGCTCCTTACCTTTTTTCCTTCTCTTCTCTTCGAATTCTCATTGTTTTGTGTGGCACATATATATTTGGTGCCCTCTTTTACCAATATTTGTGTGTTTAAATAAATAAATAAATCGAGAGTTGCAGCCGCCAAATGAGAGTGTTGGAAAGTTATCTTTATCAGCCGGGGTCTAGAGTCCCCATCCTTCTTACCTTATCTCACCACTTGTCGAGTCGATATACTTTTCAGCTTCAAGGATTGCTCGATGAATTTTCATTCCCGAATACCAGAGTTTTTGTGATCAGAGTCCGTGTTTTCTGACACACTCTGCACAGTAATATTTCCTTCGCTGAAAATCGTCTCGCGAGACTTTTTAGAAATGTTCTTGAAGTGATTACGCTCAGAATATGGTATACCAGGCAGCATTTTTACATTCCTATCTGACTTCAGCAAGTGACTAGCCATTAGGACATCCCCTACGTCAGGAGCGTTACACGAAGTAGTTTAGGGTGATTTTAATGGCTGGAGTCCTTTCCCTTATTGAGCGGTGTGACCGTCAAAGGCTCTATTTTGGGAAGTTCAAGCTTCGTGTTTAACTCTTCCCAGAGTAAATTATCAATTTGTCCTGAAGACTGAGGCGAAGGTCAGAGCTATCTTCAAGGTTCATGATTATGAGAGAATCATTGCGATCTGTTTGTTCAGGTTGAGGAACTTTCTGTTTGGTAGTTGAAGAGCGTTTCAGATTACTATGTTCCTCGTTGACTGATTGGACAGTTTTAGGGGTAAACCGTAAGGCCGAATCACCACTTGATTTAACTACAATGCCTGGGATGTTCTGCTTCTCAGACGGTGACACTCAGTTCTCTTTAACTTTGTTGACGAGGGTTTTCAGGGACCACCGGTACATTCTGAAAGAGTCTAGTACCGTCGATGTTATGATGGTGTTGAGCTGCAGTATGCCCTCACTAGTGTCGATGCATGTTATGTCGAGGTTCCTCTTCTCTTCTTTGTCTGTTTACCAGTTGTAACAATTTTGAGACATGCCTGAAAGAAGTAAATAAAGTAGTAGGACTTCTGTAGTTAATAATTATTTTCACATCATATACACACAAAGTATGTCATGTCATTATGTAAAATGAACAATGGTGACCCAACTCTAAAGTATATTTTCGCCAGATATGTCTGTACTCATGGATGTAAACGCAGTGCATCAGAATCAGACACCTGTTTTCAAGATGTAGATCATAACAGTGATCAACACTCTTCCGAAAAGCATGGTGACAATCGAGGTGGTTACTTCGTTACGGTAAATTAAGCCTGCTTCGGTGTGTGGCCTGCCTAACCAGTGGACCGGAAGGACCTCCTTTGCCTTTTTTAATTTTTTCCGTCAAATGCCCTCTTAAGGCCGAGAGTGTGGAGAGTCCAATCTCTCGAAACGCTCTCACATAGCCATGTGCATTCAACCACTGCCAGGGATGTCCTACACACTGCCTTCTGGTGGCGGGTGTGTTGTTTACGAAATTGAGAGCACGAAAAGCGAATGTCCGGCGCTTTAACCGGGCCGGTGAACCCGGTAAGTCCACTTACGGGAGTTGGAAAACTTTGATTCCAAACCAATGGTGCACATGGGCTCTAAGATCCTGAGGGAACAAATGGCGCACGAATTAATCACTGGTCACCGGCTGACATGGAACTACATCTCCTTACGTTGCCCCACTGCCTTATGGATCAGACCTTTGGGTCGGAGGCTTCGGGTGCGGCCTTCTAAGAAAACCACCCACTTCGGTCTGGGCACAGTACTGATTCTTGGAAGTGTGTGTTTCCTTGTCTCTATAAGCATAGTAGATTTATTTCGATATAGCAGCCGGTGGGCAAGGGACTACATAATGAACTTGGTTCTCCGT
The DNA here is from genome assembly GCA_946903255.1 of Schistosoma spindalis. Taxonomy (NCBI): domain Eukaryota; kingdom Metazoa; phylum Platyhelminthes; class Trematoda; order Strigeidida; family Schistosomatidae; genus Schistosoma; species Schistosoma spindalis. The sequence continues at coordinate 10,494,136 of OX336424.1, forward strand.
GCTTTGAACAACCACAATCTCCTTGTTTTGGGGAAACTTTGGGGAATTTCCGGTTTTCCTCAACGTTGTGAAAAGTTTGGAAGTTTTCTCCACAGTTTGGAGGATTACCCTTTTATGTCCAAGTTTTGCTCGTTCCAGCTATTGGAGTAATAATAATAATAGTTTATTCTCAAATAACAGTTTCTTACATGAGGCACGCCATTTTACAGGCAAGATCAAATTGTTACAAATGATAAAATTTCCAACTGTAGTACATTATTCAGCTGGGTCGGGAATTTATAAGATATGAATGTAGATGGTTTTAGTCAGTATCACAGTTAGCGCGCTTCATAAAAGTTGCGTTGCGATGTGCAAATGATGGTCGATAATAGACTCATGTGCGGTTGGGGACTTCTAGAAATCGCAATCTTATAACCCTTTGGAATATTTGAGGCTTCAAGGATGGTGCAAAACGAGGTAACTCGTTTCGTATCTCAAGGGGGCTGAAAAATGGTGCAAGAAAAAAGAAACAATAAAGGAAGTACGGTGTATTGATCTACTTGCAAATTACTAACTCAAATAAACAACAGAACCAAACCCCAATTTAGATACCAAGTTTATTCGCAATTCACAAATAATCGACTAAATGTTGTTCTAACGACAATAATTATAACAATTACAAAATAACCGTCAATTTTTTAGATTCCTGGAGCAAAACCCTCAAATACCAAACCAAAGACGAAAGAAACCAAAATGTCGGAAGGTAATGATATCAACAAACACGTTCAGAAGTTGAGTAAAACAAATTCATCCAAAGAACACAGTAAAATTGTGAATATACAATATAAAGGTTGTAATCAGCCGAATATCTTTAGTTTTCCAGTAACAGCCCCACATCTGAGAAAATTTTGGGGTTTTTGTACCATTTCCAAGGAATTTTCTCGGAATTTTCTATAGCGGAGTTCCCGAAATTGCCTCGAAACGGATAAAATTTTCCTCAAAATATGAGATTGTGTTTCTTCTCGCTTTGATCTTCTTAACCTTCTGCTGCCAGGCATTTCACTATGGATTGATGAGGCATATCACTTATATCTATTGACATCAGTAGCATGCAACACAGTAGAATCAAAGGAGTGGTGCACAAAAGTGTCGTGATACCACAGTGTCATTGCCTAAAAATGAGCCCCACTACTTATTGTTCGGTTAGCCTTGGAGGCAAAACTTTAAAGCTTCTAGTGAGTATCCGATCTCAGACTTCTTTGTTGAAGTAGTGAAGGTTTTGTTTATTATGACCCACATCTGGGTAGCAGAACAGTTCTTGGTTTGATAATGTAGTCTACGATATTCAAAAAATGGGTGTTCATAATGCTATGACTAAAGTTCAACAGTACATTTGCTCAGTAATTGATACCAGTGTCCAATATCTTTGTCAGAAACTTGTGTAAACTAAGCGATTTCTTTGAGTTCGCTTCTTGTTATTTCGGTACCGTTTCAGGTATTAGTTATGTCGTATGAGGGGTAGTCTGGCCACTCAGCAACACTAAACTCGGTCGCTAAGAGACACTTACTGCCACCCTAAAAAGTCAAGAGAACGGCACAATCGACTGCCTACTACCGATCGAACTGCATCTATGGAGCCTGTTACCCATCAACTGGTTAGGACAACACAAAATAACATCAGCACCAATTTAGTGTGAGTCTCTCCTTGTTTATTGCTTATTACCTTTTTACTCTTCTGCACACCATGTTGACTAGCGATCAATATTATTTCTCCGCTCGTTACCTTATCTACAACCCATATACTTCTATACTTTTCCGCCCGCTTTATTAAACTACTATCCTACATTACACCCCTCTTAATGCTTATACTTTAATAGGCAAACTATACTTTATACTTGTTGGGATGGCCACCGAGAAGCCACCCACGTACATAGTCGATTGACTAAGTTATCAATTAACTTATCGATCAGATGTTAAGTATTTGAATAGCAGTCAATTGATTAACTTATTGATGGATGTTTAGGAATTTTTAAATGACAATATTGATTATATATATAATTTTGTATAAATACTCATGTTTTGATTGTATATTTTGATTCTTGTCAATAAGTGCTCACAAACGTCTTTCGTCTTCTTACTTGAGAGCGATTGGAGGTTATAACGTTCGAGTGTCATCCGTTATAGAGTCTTTTCGTGCGTATTCGAGTAGAGAACTTAACAGTGGCGACGGGTTTTACAATCAACAATGCCAATTACCTTTAAACAAATAGAATCTTTGCTGGAACGTCAAGAAAAACGATATGAACAGTTCCAGGAGCGTATGTTGGAGATGTTAGCGAAACAAATGAATCTGAATAACAGAGATTTTACTGATTCATGTAATACGCATACAGACTCGATAATTAATTCCATTCAGGAATTTCATTTTGATGGCCTAGCTGGTGTGACTTTCGAGTCTTGGTTCAAGAAGTATGAAGATTTGTTCAAGGTAGACCTCAACAAACTGGATGACGCTGCCAAGGTCAGAATACTCTTGAGAAAGCTTGGCACGATTGAACATGAACGTTATAGTAAGTTCATCCTACCAAAGAATCCAAGAGATTTCTCTTTTGATGCAACAATCGAAACTCTAACGCAAATCTTCGCTGAACAATCATCTCTCTTTAATATTCGTTATCAATGCCTCAAAATAACGAAGTCAAGTGAGGATGATTGTGTAAAACATGCCGGCCTAATAAACCGTGAATGTGAACGATTCAAACTATCATCAATGACGGAAGACCAGTTTAAGTGCCTCGTATTTGTGAGTAGCCTACAATCTCCCGAAGATGCTGATATAAGAACCAGAATCTTAAGCGAAATTGATCAGTGCCCAAACATCTCACTACAAGAAATAACTGCAGAGTGTCAGAGATTAGTAAATTTGAAACATGATACCTACATGGTCGAGAACAATAGCCGGCCGTCATACGTGCATGCAGTTAGTGAAAAGAAAGACTCCGGCTCACAAAAACCATACAGCACAGACAATCAGCCCTCATCTCCTCGCTGGTCATGTGGAGGTTGGCATTACAAGAAGTTTTGTCCATACAAAGAATATTTCTGCACTAAATGTCACAAAAAGGGTCACAAAGAAACCAGATGTAGAAATAAAACTCGTAGACGTTACTTTTCACAAGTCTATTCCAAGAAATACAGATCTAGTAAGAAAACGAACAAAATATTAGTATCTCATAACCAGACAAGAATTCACCGCCGAAGAAAGTACGTGACCGTTGACATGAATGCACACCGTGTCCGTCTTCAACTTGACACAGCATCTGATATCACCCTAATCAGTCCAAAAACTTGGGAGAAAATTGGGAGACCTACAGTTCACCGAACGAAGCAACTAGCGCACAGCGCATCTGGAGGTAAGCTTAATATTTTTGGGGAAATAACGTGCAATGTTTCGAAAAATGAGACAACAACGAGTGCAACTGTTTATTTAACCAAGAACCCGGAATTCGATTTATTGGGGTTGGATCTAATAGATGCATTAAAATTGACAGATCATCCTCTCAACAATATCTGCAGCCAAGTCAGAATCAATAACCCTTTAGAGTCAAGTCAGAGAAATGCCATTATAAAAAGGCATCATCACGTGTTTTCAGAAGGGTTGGGTGAATGCACAAAAGCCAAAGCACTACTGACTCTCAAGTCAACTACCGCTTTTGGGCAAGCTGACGCGTTGTCAAGATTAATAGGCTCCCAATCAAAAACCCCAGAGGAAACCGTTGTAGCAAATATAAAATCCGAGAAAGAAGTTCATCGCGTATTGGTCGACGCAATCGATGGACTTCCAGTAACTTTTGAAATTATCAAGAAGATTACTGAAAGTGACAAGATATTGAGCACAGTTAAATGCTATCTTACGACCAAATGGCCAAACAATCGTCTTGATGGAGAACTCTTGTGATATTTTCGTCGACGGGACTCACTAATGATTGTCGACTCGTGTATTATGTTTGGTGATCGAATTGTTATTCCGAAGTTATTACGTCACAAGGTTCTCAAGCAGTTCCACAGTGGCCACCCTGGAATCAATAAAATGAAATCGTTGGCTCGTAGTTATGCTTATTGGCCGTCAATGGACAAAGATATCGAGAATAAATGCCTTAATTGTCCATCATGCATTCAAGCTGCTAAAAATCCTCTGAAATGCGAACCTCAGTATTGGCCAACGCCTGCAGGACCCTGGGTAAGACTTCATGCAGATTTTGCTGGTCCAATCCATGGAAAAATGTTTCCAATTATCGTAGACGCATTTACTAAGTGGCCAGAAGTATATACCATGCCAAATTGTACAACGTCAGAAACAATCCACAAGTTGTCTACCTTATTTAGCTGCTTCGGAGTTCCAGAGATCGTAGTAACTGATAATGGCTCGCAATTCATTGCAGAATCGTTTAAGTATTTCTGTAGCGCAAATGGAATAACTCATTTTCGTTCTCCGCCCTATCATCCGCAATCGAACGGACAAGCAGAACGCTTTGTGGACACCTTTAAACGAGCACTACTGAAAGGGGGAGGCAAAGGGACAACTGGACAGGTAATCACAAAATTTCTGACAACCTACAGAACCACTCCGAACCCAAATGTTCCAGACGGTAAGTCTCCTGCCGAAGCCATGTTTGGAAGGCGTATTCGAACGCCATGTTGCCATCGAAATTAGTGTGCGGGCACAATCAAAATCCAAATATGCGGAACTTTAATGTCGGCGACGAAGTTTTCATTAAATCCTACACCGGAAAGAACCGATGAGAGCCGGGAAAAATTGTACAAAAATTAGGAAAAGTTCTGTACAGAGTCCGAGGAACTTTTGGAACATGTATACGACATATGAATCAAATCCATAAGGACAAAAGAACGATGCAGACTCGAAATAACCGGCCAAATTTCCCGTTAGAGTCAACTTTGGACGTACCAAAGATACATATGCCCAAGGACACTGAAAGGAAGCCTTGGATAAGGAAGACGACAAGAATAATGAGACACCACCGCAACCCAGTTGTCAAGCTCCAAATAAATCCTAGAAAGAAACCTTAATCGTGGGAGGTGTTCGGATGGCCACCGAGAAGTCACCCACGTACATAGTCGATTGACTAAGTTATCAATTAACTTATCGATCAGATGTTAAGTATTTGAATAGCAGTCAATTGATTAACTTATTGATGGATGTTTAGGAATTTTTAAATGACAATATTGATTATATATATAATTTTGTATAAATACTCATGTTTTGATTGTATATTTTGATTCTTGTCAATAAGTGCTCACAAACGTCTTTCGTCTTCTTACTTGAGAGCGATTGGAGGTTATAACGTTCGAGTGTCATCCGTTATAGAGTCTTTTCGTGCGTATTCGAGTAGAGAACTTAACAATACTACAGTCAATTAAAGCACTGCATCGATGCCTTACCCACAGTTCATAATCTGTAACTGCCTGATAAGCTTGCAAAATGGTACTTATATAAATAGTGTTTTCCAACAGGTTGTGAAACAGAGGATTGTGTGAGGTATGACATATATCCAAAAGTAAGCTTAAATGAGCCTAACATCACAAAAGACGGGAGAGTGGAGTTACTAACCAGTAAGCATTGATGGTGAGGGCGATGACTTCAATCCACCTGTGTTTGTGGGGCGGGACATTTAGTATGTATCAGGCTCTCTATGATTGAGCATAAGTCAATCAATCTGTGATATAGATTGTCTTCGTACGGTCACCACTCAGACTCATGTTTCCAATTTTATACTGGATTGGCTATTCTACTAAGACAACCTATAACATGCTAACTCGGACTTTTATACATGGATTGTGTGGTTGGCATCGGATGGACGAAAAAGAAAAAAAAGAAAAAAAAATCAGACAATAAAAGATATAGTTATTAATATTTTCAACACTTCACCCTCCATATGCATACTCCCTTCTAATAAACAGCTTTCCCTGTACCAACCTTAACTTCCCTTCCTTCATATGAGCTTGTAGCGTGGTGTCGAGTTGAGCTTGACTATGAACACCACTACCAGACTACGTGCCAATAGACCAATAAGATTCCGGTAGGCCAAAAATCAGAAGGCAGATGATGGCTGTAGTCGAGATGTATTTGTTGGCGATCTCGTGGTATCGAAAGAATACCGAGATCGTGCCAAAGGAGTACAAGTTTGGGTACTGAGCGTGACCGGATTCGTACAAGTTCAAAGTCAACGGGAGAGTAAGTATATTGGCTGTCATTAGCACAGTTAAACAAACGAGCACAGTAAAACAGTCACTGGTACAATTGGTTATAATAATAATTGTTTTCATCGAACCAATCGCGTTCTGTTGACAAAAGTAGGTCACTACAGGAGCCCCCCGCTAGAAAGGGTTTACACTTTCGATAGTTAGCGGTTTGATTCGTAGGACTGATCGGCAGAAGTGCGGTTGTAGGACGAAGGAAATTGGCGGAACAGGAAGTGATCGTTGATCCTTGAGTTGCCAACGAAGGTCTTTTGCGCAGAACGGTACCAGAAGTGTGCTGTATTTGTTGGTCGAATTAGCATACCACACCAGAGTGGTTTGTATTCAGGATCTGAAGATTGCGTTCGTAGGGATGTGAACCAGAAAACGCTGCAGACGTAGGACGAAACCACGTTGAGCCAAGAAACGGGACGCGACCATAACGACCAAGCGTATGCCAGGCGAATTCGAGACCAGATAATCGACTGAGTGCGTTGACTAGAGCATGGGTGGCCAAACCAGCTTTTGCCAAAGTTGACTGAAGTCGACGTTATCAAACGGGCGATGGTCAGAGGCGTGAGCTCAGGATACAGAAAACAATAAAAAAAAAGAAAAGTGTAGCATGCGTGTACTATAGGAATAATCCTACACCGTATCCGTTATTGACTGTGCGGTTAGTCGCGAAAGCGTACGGGTAATCGTACTCGGCGACCGGAACGTGAGACGGTGGTCTCGTTCGTGCTTTGTGAGCCTGCGATCTCATCCGAGGTCAAGGGCGGCGTGGTCTGCCGATCTGGACGTGAGACGGAAGTCTCGTCCGTAGATGGTGCAGATGACGCGTGCTGTTGACCGGGACGTGAGAACGAGGTCTCTGATGTATCTAGCGTGGGATCCGAGGTAGATGTAGAGATCCCGCTAGAAGGTTTGATAGGTCTAGCATTGAGTCTCAAGTTATCGGGTAGGGCACTGTCATCGACGTGTGCTGGTTTGAGACGATCAATGCTGACGATCTCGACGCGGCCGTGTCGATCAACCTTGAAGGTCTTTTCGTGACGAGAGATCACGTGAAAATGGCCTTCGTAAGGCTGTTGTAGAGGTTTGCGTACCGAATCTACTCGTATGAAAACATGTGAACAGGTAGATAACTCTCGAGGGAGAGCGACCTGTCGATGTTGTATTCGAGTTGACACCGGAGACAGCGTTCGCATAAATGCAGACAGTCGATGGACGTAGTCTGATTTACCGAAATCATTACTGCTCCGTGGTGTGAAGAATTCCCCAGGCAGACGCAATGTCGTGCCGTATACAAGTTCAGCGGCGGAACATTGGATATCTGCCTTCAAACTCGTTCTGATGCTTAAGAGAATGAGCGGTAAGGTTTCGTACCAATTATCGTTTTCGTGTGCTCGAAGAGCACTTTTAAGTTGGCGATGAAACCGTTCGACTAAACCATTCGATGCTGGATGGTAGGCGGTCGTGCGTATGCGTTCCGTACCAAGCAGCCGGGTCAGTGAGGAGAATAATGCGGACTCAATATGTTGTCCTCGGTCAGTCGTGACAGTCGAGGGACAACCGTACAATGCTATCCATCGTTCTACGAAGCGGTGAGCAATTGTCTCCGCCGTGATAGACGTGATGGGAATAGCTTCGGGCCATCTTGTAAAACGGTCAATGCACGTGAGTATGTGATCATACCCATGCGATGGTGGCAATGGTCCTACAATGTCTATATGAACGTGATCAAAGCGAGCATCAGGCGTAGCGAACGTGCCAATGGGGGCAGCTACGTGCCTGTGCACTTTTGATCGTTGACATTGTTAGCATTGCTTTACCCACATACGAACATCTTTATTCACTGACGGCCAGACGTATCGTGCAGCGATGAGACGTAATGTGGCTGCGATACCTGGATGAGATAATCCATGAAGGGCATCGAAGACGAGACGGCGATAGGCAGAGGGTACGATGGGTCGAGGGAGACCGGTAGAAATATCACATAGGATAGTACCTGAGCTAGTAGCTAGGGGTACTTCCTGACACTGAAGGGACGAAGATTGTGGTGCTTCTGTACAGACAGGATCGTTTGCTTGTGCGGCGGCCATAGCAGGAAGATCGAGCACCGGTAAAGTAACTGCATTCGTCTGGATACGTGAAAGAGCATCGGCAACATAGTTCGACTCGTCTTTAATATGACGAAGGTCTGTCGTGAACTGTGAGATATAGTCCGAATGTCTGCACTCTCGTGGTGAGTAGCGGTCAGACTTGGTATGCAGGGCATACGTTAAGGGCTTATGGTCGGTGAATAAAATGAATTGGCGTCCTTCTACTGCGTGCCGGAAATGTTTGATGGCGCAGTAGGCTGCAAGCAGCTCGCGACCAAAAGCGCTATTTCTCGTCTCCGTGGGAGTAAGGCGTCGTAAGAAAAATTCAAGGGGTTGCCAACTACCGGAGATATTCTGTTGCATAACGGCTCCTATAGCGAAATCTGATGCATCAACCGCTATACTAAGCGTGGCTGATGGGTCAGGATGAGCGAGAAGTGTAACTTCAGCGAGAGCCGTTTTGATCTCTGAGAATGCAGTACGTGCGGTATCGTTCAATTCCAATTTGCGTCGATTACCAAGTAGTAAATCGGTTAATGGTCGTAACCGTTCTGCCGCGTGAGGGATAAAACGTCGGTAGAAGTTAACCAAACCGAGAAAAGCCTTCAGTTCCTTGATTGAGGACGGCACGTTGTACTCCTTGATTGCTCGAATTTTGTCCTCGCAAGGCAGAATACCCTCTTGTCTGATGATGTGACCCAGAAATATTATTTCTGATTTACCCAATTCGCATTTCTCTGGGTTGACTACTATTCCATTATCCGAAAGACGTTGGAATAATAGCGTAAGGTGTTGATAGTGTTCATCTACGTTTGATGATGCGATTAGCAGGTCATCAATATAGACGTGAACAAAATCCAAGTCTCGTACTATGCTATCGATAAACCTTTGGAAAGTTTGAGCAGCATTCCGTAATCCAAATGGCATACGTAGGAAATCAAACAGGCCGAAAGGAGTCGTGATAGCAGTTTTTTCGATGTCTTCAAGAGCGACTGGGATCTGGTGATATGCTCGTACCAGATCGATTTTAGAAAAGATAGTCGTGCCCTTGAGCGATGCCGTGATGTCGTGTATGTGGGGGATGAGGTAACTATCAAAGCGCGTAACTACGTTTAATGCTCGGTAGTCGCCGCATGGTCTCCAACTAACCCCATCCTTTTTGCGCACCATTTGTAACGGAGAGGCCCAAGGACTGTGAGAAGGACGAATAATACCAGCAGATAGTAAATTGTCAAACTCACGTTTAGCGAAGACTAATTTGTCCGGTGCCAGTCGGCGTAGTCTTGCCGTGACTGGTGGTCCGCGGGTGACTATGTGGTGTACAACACGATTGGTCACCGATGAAATCTCCTCGAGTGGTTTAGTTATTCTGGGGAATTTCTCGAATAAAGCGTGGAATTTATCGTCATGCGAATAAAAAGTGCGGAGGATTCGGTATGCGTACATCGGAGTCTATTATATTAATACTATTCTTATCGTTATCCGTCATGTCAAATATATTATATATTAAAAATTAATATGAAAATATATGACAGACGTGGATAGATAAAACAATAGACTCACCGAATCGCCTTCTTTGAAAGATTTGACCGAGGTTGAGGCGTGTTCCAATATTTGGCTCACCAAATGTAGCGTGGTGTCGAGTTGAGCTTGACTATGAACACCACTACCAGACTACGTGCCAATAGACCAATAAGATTCCGGTAGGCCAAAAATCAGAAGGCAGATGATGGCTGTAGTCGAGATGTATTTGTTGGCGATCTCGTGGTATCGAAAGAATACCGAGATCGTGCCAAAGGAGTACAAGTTTGGGTACTGAGCGTGACCGGATTCGTACAAGTTCAAAGTCAACGGGAGAGTAAGTATATTGGCTGTCATTAGCACAGTTAAACAAACGAGCACAGTAAAACAGTCACTGGTACAATTGGTTATAATAATAATTGTTTTCATCGAACCAATCGCGTTCTGTTGACAAAAGTAGGTCACTACAAGCTTACTCCAAATTGTTAAACATCACAATTCATTGTTCTTTATTACTACATTCTCTTAAATGGAGCCTCTGACTTCATTTCACTTTAACGAGAGATAATATGAATTTAATCTAATTTATTATACCTCTGTCTGTTCTACTACGTAATGTTAAGTAGTGTTTGGAGTCCATATCCAAGTGCCTTGCTGCACTGCTGTTTCTCTTTTTAATTTTCTTCTTCAGAATCTTGCTCCGAGGACACAGCTATGGAACTTCTGACTTCTGGAACAAACTTGACGTATGCGTCAACTCAGGGTCATGGTTTATAACAAGCGCTCTACGAGTCTACTTTATAACAACTATAAACTTAATAAGTTGGGAAGCATGCTCTGCTCCAACAAATATTGTAATTTGTAGATCATGCCTGTAAAAATGGCGTGTACCTGCTCATGCAGAAATATATTATTATTATTATTACTATTAATCCTAATCGGTTTTGTAGTTATTTGTGGATTCGGGTATCTTGTAATTCGAGTGAGTGCGCTCATTTCAAACACTGGGGTTTCTGGATATCAGTAGGTATCACACTACCAGGTGGGAGGTTGGTTGGTTTCATGTGATAATGATAAAGTGATAATTCGAGTGCTAATAGAAGACAACTGTTTTTAGAACAAATTAACAAGTTGATCATTTGGTAATGAAAGAATAAGAGAGGAGTCGAAGATGATAATAAAATAGACAGGAAGTGGTTACTGATATGCCGTAATAACAACCGTGACATTATAAGAAAATCATCAGACGCAAATGGTCTGGGAAGGAGGTGGCGATCCATGGAGAGACCTTAGATACATTTAGTATATTCCATTAGTTTTACCATGGCCTCCGTGTTCTCTACTGCGCCTTGTTGATCAAGATCAACCGATGCTAAGGTGTGTTTTGCTGCCTGATCATACGTTGTGGCTGATTGACTGACTATTTTGTTGGACTTTACTATTGTTGCCCTACCAACATAGGTCGGCTTTCACAACAAATGGTGTTACCAGAGTTGTTTTCAGAACTGTGCTACACCTGAAAGGCCTCAGTTAGGACCCAGTTTCCGAGGTTCACAGCCATCGGACACTGAGAGTTAATGTTCATGAGGTTTAACGGATGAGGTTGCCCGAGAACTCTGAGGTGATGGGAGGGCCTACGCCCCATGAAAGACGGCGCCACCGTTCGTGAGCCTCATTTAGACTGCGGTTTATTAGCTCAGGTGCTTCGTTGATCACCATGCTGGTTGGTCCTAGGGTGTTTGCTATTTCTCTAGCGGCACTCCTTACTGCCAACGGTTTGTCCAGTATAATTGAATTTCAGAGGATCACTTAACCAACAGTCTCTGGGATCTCAGTAGAGTTTCATCAATAACGTGAACTGAATCTGAAATCACCCTTAATAAAGGAATGTTACCTTTTTCTACGTTTTGGGCTGTATACAGGCGGCATAGCTTGGCTGAAGTGATACTTTTTCTCAAAATTGTACAGTATTTGTCCCATCATTTCTAATCAAAGGCTGTCTTATTTCTAATAAGCCACTCTCCAACACTGAAACATTAAATAAAAACAGGGAGTTTTGTCTGAAGACTTTGTGCCCAATTTTTAGCTTTTGGGGAGCCATGCTTTCTCTATTTTCCATCTCAATCCTCAGCTACCGCTTCCTACTGTTGACAGATACTAAGGAATTAGTATTGACTGATAATTTGATTGGTATGTGAGCTCAAGTTGTGCTTCCAATAGTCGTGCGCTTGGCTGAGCCTTTGTTTGACGATATGGATATGCTGGTGGGGATTGATTCAGTTTCTTTCAGTGGGGTATTGTGGTTCTATTCAGTCAGTGAGGAAACGTACCAGAACCACGGTCGCGAGTGACTTAACACAAACCACTAGTACTGCCTAGGTAAATTAGTGTCACAGAGACAGTGAACTTAGCCACTACAGAAGTTATTCGAATGCTGAGCCGCTGCTTTCAACGGGCAACGAGTAACGAGCATAGGATGCAATAATCCTTTTTGTGTGGTTTCTCCCTGGTTATCCGTGTCGCAGGCAGTCTGTAATGACCTCTTTTCCTGTTTCCTTTTTGCTTACTAATTGTACTAGGAGCAGTGACCTGGGTAGGAGTGTGACCCTCACTTGGCCAAAAAGAACGGAGATTCAAACCACGGCTGATGAAAATAATTTACCTTTCTTCCCAAATTGCTAACACCACTCCTGGAGAATTTCATGACGAAAGACTTCGCTTAACAACTGGAATCCACATACATTCGGATAGGTGTAAGGATTGGACCAAAATATGGAACTGACTATTACACTTGTGGACTCTTAATAACAAGAAAAATTGTGGAAAGACGAGCGGATAACCAGTCTGGAGACCCTGTGTAGGTAGGTTGCTCGTCCATTCACACGTGACTCACTCAGAAGCTAATGCGTTCCAAATTATGATTTCGTACGAGTGGAAATACATTCAACATTGTCACGTAAGTTGGGTTATCGTAGGCGGGAAAACGATCAGGTTCGCGATCATATCGTTAACTATTTTTCTTATGGTACAACTTTAATTACAAAAACTAAATTGCGCTGTCAATTTTGTTGAGGCTGTAATTTTTATTCACCATATCATATTGCATTACACAGAAAACGTATACTACATCCTGGAATGATATCACAAATTGTAGAAAGCTGGTTGTGTTGAAGTAGATAGTCACTAAACAATGCAGAAAGGTTTGAGTTTAAACATGTCACAAGTATTCGGAGAATGATGACACTATATCAGTAAAACGTTTTATAAACGAAGAATGCCAGCCCAGTGAAATCAAAAGTCAGAGGTGAAGGGGCTGGAAGATATATTTGATAGAATATCGTTACATGGAGAAATGACTAATCTAAGCTGGTTAGCGGTTGTAGAAGAAGTAAAACATGGCGTACTCACTCGTGATCTGGTGAGGATTCATGACCGAGCTCTTTCAGCTATGTGAGTTCATTAAAATTAATGAGGTCAGTATGAAATGCGGAAAACTTATAGAGCTATTGATTTTGAGGATTTATTTAACGCTGCAACGGCATCAATTAACCAAACACTCCTACCTTGGTTTGTCAGTTCGATATCGACAAGGTTCATATCAAAACCGATGTTCCACGAAGTACGCGTTTCTTTAGATGCAGATGACTTACTGACCTTGACTAGTCTAGCGCTTCGACAAACCTCTTAGACCATGGACACTGCACTAACGTTGTTTACCTTATTATGGTATGTATTAGATACATCGCGTAGTAATAAGTAAACCGATTAAATAATTTCTGAATCTTTAGTTCCTCTCAGAAGACAATCTCGATTAAATGCAGAACTCGAACCAACTATCAGCAAACATCAGAGTCAGAATTTTCAGTACAAACGTCAAAACTGTTCTATCATGTAAAGGTGGAAAGTGAGTCACCGCGACAACCATAGTCGTAAAGATACAATTATTTATAAACAGTTTTCTACTCAAGATTCTCCAAATCAATTGACCAGACACTATCAACAATGACATACTCTGGCAGATAGCAAATCAACTTTCAGTTGAGAAAGAAATTCGGAATGGACACTAGAGGTGGATAGGACACAGATTGTGAAAATTCTTCAACTTCATGATAAAATGATCTCTAACTTAGAACCTTCAAGGTAAAACCAAACGAGGCAGCGCAAAGAACATATTTAGCCGGGAATCGGAGGCGGGCATAAAAAGGACGAACAGAGCCTAGAACAACTGGCACAGAGATCCTATGAAAAAGTGGGGTACAGATTACTGGTCAGCGGCCCATATGTAGAAAGAAAGAAAGTGTAACTATGGGACATGTTGCTCTCCTTAGTTCATAGTCTTATTCTCGTTTATAATCTAGAACCGTCTTCGAGAAAAACACTCATTTGTAATTGAAATGAACTAGTGTGTTGATCCTGCAAATTGACTCAACAACTGGTTCATACTACAGCTCACAAGGTCCATAGCATCCACGACCATCCACTGAGCACCTCATTCTTACACAGAACCAATCGGCTAAACCAACCTACTTTCTTAACTATGAAGGTTAGTATCTAACCACGACCGGTTGATAGAAGTGAAATAGAAGTTATTCTCTGTATTCATAGACATCCAAATGTTCCTGTTTGCATGATCTATCTTGAGTATTCATTTAATTTAAAGATCACTGCTGTTCACTAATTTTACCGCTCGTTGTTGAATACATACAAGAACATCGATAATAATAATAATGTTGCTGAAACACATGCTTATTTCAGATAGTATGCATTCTGTCGATAGATCATGTCAATAACAACGTAGATCTAAAATTCGAGTGTGAGCATATTTAAGGAAATTATGATTCAGATATACAACAGTGCAGGAGAACAGAAACAAATGAGCGAAAATGCATGTTAACTAGTGTGGAAGAAATAGCGAATTCAATTTCGCTAAACTAAATTTAACATCCATCGTCGGACAGAAGAGCAATATAAGACATTTAGTTGTGACATTTGGTACTATTCACGCATAAGTGAGTTATTCTAGCTTGTGAACGGACTGATTTATTTGTTCTTTTTAATTCTATATCAACACATCCGTTTGACCCTGTCTATTATTTGCTTGTAATTATTGTTTATATATGAACATACGCAGTGGTGTGTTTATCTCTAACTTTATTCGTCCCATACCATTGCATTATCATTCCTTATGAATGTAAATATTGAGTTGTGCTTTGTATAACTCGGTTGGCATATTTGCCCTCGTAGCTGTTCATAATCTCCTATTGGCTACTTTTCACTTATTGTCTGTCTGAGTTGATGGTTGTATAAATTATGTGCATCTATTGCTTTAATTAAAAGTATTTGAGAAGGAGGAACAATTATAAGGTTAGCTTAGATACTAGTCCTTTTGCCCAGTCGAAATTGAAAATAAAGTGCCTGGGTAAAGGGCCTTTATAATGTTTATAAATTCCAATGTACATTATTACCTAAACAACAATTACCACCCAATTACTCAATCAACTATCAAGTTTAAATCGAATTAAGGAGAAAAACTGATACAGAATATGAGTTATTAATTACACCAAACAAAAGTCCCTATTAAAATTAGAGTGTCATTCTATCATTTCTGAATAGATCAGGTACCGTTTGTTCAAAAAGCGATATTCAACTCCATAAAAATATCACTAAGATAGGTAGCAATAATTACTTGTTGTGACACTGGGTGTTTGCAGTACCGCAAGGATGCTTCAGTTCACAACAAAAGATAGATAAATACAGTCAGTTCAGGCGGCATAATCGAAAGGGGGAATGAATCAATATGTTTGCCGCCATAACCAAATATTAAGTAAAATAACGTAGATGTAGTTCGGGAGAAGCGAAAATCCAGTTAGCAATAAATATACTTTCTGTTATATTCCAATGAATAAAAAAACTATATTACTGACGTTTTGTGAGAACGTAAGAAAAACGAAAACTGCGATAAACTGTATGTAGAACCATTTCAGCTGGAATCTAACGATCAAAGAAATGTATAAATGAAAGGATCAAGAGCAATAAATTACAAAGTGTGTACATCGAGGGACGTTCGTTTACAAACACATAAAACTTCCTAAAAGGGTCCTACAGTATTTGTTATTCATTTATTTTATTCCGCTACTCACTAACGCAGATCGCGAGCCTATATGTTTAGCAGAGTACTTGACAAACAAAGGCACTCACTCACTTGGTCATATAAAAACACCCGAGGTTACTAGTGAATAATTGACGTGCACAATTGTAGGTGTACGTAATGACTTAAAAAAATTAAATTACTTTATATGTGCAAAAATAAAGATGAATAACATGAACGTATACTGTTCAAGAAGTTGCTGCATGCTTCACATGATCATTTAACAAGTTTAAATTGACCAGTGAACTTTTGTTTTGCTTCGTTATAGTTTTCAAAAAAGTTGAAGGTTCATAACACTTGGTTGCACTCAAAGCTGGATCGGTGGACTATCTTGTTACATGCTTCAAACTATGTGACGTTAAGTGGCCAAATGAAAGAATATCTTTACAAGGAAGAGAGCAATTTTCTACAAAAAAAAAGAGTATTACTCAATTCAATCTTCTCCAAAGGTAAGAAATCTACAAGATCAAAAACATCAAACAGTTATACAGGATACAACCTCGTTGTTAACAGTCACGAGCTACAACCACTCGCACAGGATAACAGTTATCTTCAGTAGTTAAGTCCACTGAAAGTTCGAATAATAATGACGATAATTGAAATGAATCTAAATTTCTTTTTTTCCCTAATGAGATGATGAATCACAGATAACGAACAGTGAACGGTTATTTTTACCTTTTACGATTGATTTCCCTATACTAGACAGCTAACCAAAAACAATTTCACTTCTAGTAAACTATGATATATGTTTTGGCTGATGACTCCATTTTAATCTACCCCTCAGCTCATTCGAATTTCAAATATAGTGCTGTCAGTTGTGCTCATATAGTTCTACATGTTTGAATTGGAATATTCTGGGAATACCTAGTTAAGATATTGATTTTATTTCTCCTAATCTCCATATAAACACAACTAAATTTAAAAATTCATAGCTTGCCTACCTAGTACGTGTATTATTCTGTGATCATTTCAGTAAAAGGGATAGGGAAATAAAAATGACACATCAAAAGTCTGAGACAACAACTAATTAACAACTGTCTTGTTTCAGACGTTAGATCCCCAAAACTCATATTTTGTAATTTTATCTTTGTGAAGCTTGTATGCCGATGTATGCTTGGGCATTTCTTACCACCCACGTACATAGTCGATTGACGAACTTGTCGATTAAACGTTTAAAAACTTCCATGGCATGCCATGAACTTGACTGGAAGTTAAGAACCCCATCGCATGCTATTTGAGATTGATAAATAAAGTATATTTAAACTTTCTTCTGTCTCCTAAATATTTCAGTCTGATGTCACCAAGTCAACAAGTCAGAAACTCCATTACCAAGTTAACAGAGTACAATAAAATCACTGAATAAGACAAATTCTTATATATATATATATATGAGTCTATAACAGCTTGACTATTTACATTATTGAAGGTGTCTTTAAGTTTTAACAGCTAAAGATTCTCATTTTTCTTTGCAATAATACCGTCTGGGGCCTTTCTAGGATTACTATCGATCCCAGGCCCAAATAAAGGGGGATGATTGGTAATGGTATTAGTCATCCCATCCAGTAAAAATCAACCTTGGTAAAATGGTAAAACCATTAAGGTTCTCTTGTGTCAAAGTTACCGTGTAGGTTTAGTCTGGAGTTATTAGAAGCGGCTTGGAAATCGTACCGTGGCCATTCAGCAAGCCTCATCAATAAATTGCAGTGGATCGTAGAAAAAGTGCCCAGAAAAGAATCTGATCATTTTGATGAGAGATCTGAACGACGAAGTCCGAATGGACAACTCCGGGTGTGAAGATATCACCAGACGACATGGACTGGGAGAAACGAACGCGAAGATTGAGAGGTTTGAAACTTATGTGCCTTCAGCAAAATGGTTATGAGTGGCACAATATTCCCCACAAACGCATACACGAAGCTACATGAGTCTCAACGGATCACGCTAACGAGAACCAGGAGAGGAGCTGACACAGCTTCAGATCGCCACCTGGTAGTTTCCAAGATGAAACTTAAGCTGAAGAAGCACTAGGCAAATGGACAAACAACATTGGAATGGTTGGATACTGACTTCCTTCGGTATACTGACAAACTCAACAAATTCAAGATAACTGCCAACACCAGATTCCAGGTCTTACAGGATCTACTCAAAGAAAAGGAAACTACTATGGAGAACAACTGAAAAGGGATCACAGAAGCACTTACTTCAACGCGTCAGGGGGTTCTGGACTTCAAGGAGTATCGCTAGAAATCGATCTCTTTCGAAACCCTAGCCACAATTCAAGAGAAAAATAAGAAGACATTAATTAACAGCAAGATCAGGGAAAGTCAAGGCACAAGCAAACAAACAAGTGGAGAGGAGTATTAGGGTCAACGAGAAGAAATATGTGGAAGAACGACGACAGCGGGAAAAGCTGCAAGATAAGGGTATATGAGACAGCTATATGACAACGAAGAAACTGGAACGGAAATATAGTGAACCAGAGAGACCGATCAAGGGCAAAAAGACAAGACAATCACTGAGATCTAGGAACAGAGGAACAGGAGGGTAGAACACTTTGAGGAACTCTTGAATAGACCGATTCCACTAAATCCACTGGACATCGAAGTAGCACACACAGACCTTCCTATAGCTGTCACTCCATCAACGATCAAAGAAATCAGGACGGCTATCAGATAAATCAAAAGTGGGAAAGCAGCATGAAGATTTTGAAGGGGAAACAAGTGCTTACACACCGAAAGAAGGATACCTTAACAAAATGCCAATCAAAGGCAATCTCAGCAAGTGTGAAAAATCAGGATCATCCCACCATTATCAGTACCACGAGTGTTCTCAAAAGTGTTGTCGAACCGGACAAAAGATTCAGTAGACGCAAAGATATGTGATCAACTGGCTGAAATCGTGACACTATGTATCATCGTTGAGCAATCAACTGAATGGAATTCGGCACTATGCATAATCTTCCTTGACTATGACAAAGCATTCGATAGCGTGAATAGGAGAACTTTATGGAACGTTCTTCGACACTGTGGTGTACCTCTGATGATTTTCACCATCATACGGATTTCTTTTGACGGACTACACCGTAAAGTCACGAATAGATGGCTAACAAATGAATTTCAAGTGAAAACCAGTGTCAGTCAAGGCTCACACTTCAACCAACCAATACATATGAATTTGAATTCTCCTTGTTGCACGATCGAGTAGATATCTGAACTCAGTGACCAAGTAGATTAAGCAGTGATATTTGAAGTGATTGGTATTGGGTTTGAGTCCTAGAGTAAATATCAACTCCGAGATGCAGGTAAATCCAGCTGACTTGTGTTAAATAGAACGAAACGCGAATCCTCTGTTCGATTGCTAGGCACATCCCATCTCTTCTACCAAGAATAGTTAGCTTTGGCTTAATCTCACTTTCAAAGTGATAAATTCGACATCAACACTCTCTTGTCTATGCAGAGAAACGACTGATTAAATATGGTTAAACTCATATCATAGACAGGAACCAAAAACAGAACAGCAGTTAGTTTCTCACAAGTATTTTAATCAGAACACACGAAATTCACATGTGTATTGATTAGGAATATTCTATGTACACTTTAGCTAACTGCTGAATTCTTTAGCGCGTAGAACGAGTTTGACTGCTCTTTGTATAGGTTTGAAGTATAATCTTCAAAACTTTCACGTGTTTATTCCTATTAGTATGTCTTAAACGGTTGTTGGTTTTGTGATGATTCAAACCTAACAAATATTCTTGGATTAATGGGCTGTATACTATACTCTGAGAAGTTAGACAGAACGTTGTAACTTTTCACGAGTATCGTCAAAGTTGAACTAAAATGGACTGATCAATGCATATTATGAAACTGGAACAATTAGAAGTGGGTTTCCTCTTGTACACACTCGCTACGCATGTGAAACAATCACTTAATAAACTTTTGTTTGCTCTTTTAAACATCATGGAAGCAAAGTAACATGGCAATCCTGTTAGAGTAGACAGGAATAGACGGTTATAAGTTGGAGTTTCCTTGACGTAAGATTACGTTGTTAGGGGATTCATATCATTCTCATTCGATTCCAATAGTATAACATTTACAAGAGTATTTTTCGAAAACTGTGGACAATTAATTAGGCTAATCGGTTTCACCTGAGTGATGTAGCTAGAACAGCCCAAACGGAAATGTAGTTATAGTTGATCTAACTTTGTGGATGAAAATAAAAAATTTCAAAGTGGACCATAGACTAAAGGTAAGATCAAAATGAAAATAGTTAACTGGAAGTTGACATCGGATATGTTCGGACAAATGAGTCGAATTGATTAACTTTACCTAAATTAATGTAAATATGTCTTTCATTAAATATAAAAGTAGAGGTTTCTGCTTCCCAATACATCGCTAATTTTAAATTATGTCTTTACAACGTTACGTAGATAGTTCCGAAGAATATATACTTTTTCTCACTGATTTAATCAACAACAGAGATATTGGTCATCTAAGACGGAATCTTACCAAATACTACGACGCTTTTGTTTGATAGTCAATGAAGCCAGTGCTTTTTTTGTTGTTGAATAAATGACATATATTGGTATTCATATGCATTTTAAACTCATTTCCATGGAGTGGCGTATAATGAACCTCTATAGCCTTACCAATCAGTGTCATTTAAAGTATCGCTGTTGAGTAAGTTCGGTCCTTATTCAATAGATGTTTGGAGACATCAAAAATGAAACCAGTGTATACTACTTATGTATTAAACAATTAAAGCATAGATACACCTTATTATTTACTATCTTTCGATTCCTAAACTAACGACAGAAGAATATTTATGAGTTTTAGATACTACTACTACTCATAATAATAATGATAATAATAATAGTAATAATAATAATAATGTAGTGAACGAAGACTTGATAGGGAAAATCAATTACCTTTTTCATGCAAAGTTACACGGTGCCTTCACAAAATATGAAAATTATACATTAAATACATTATTTGCGCATTTTCCTATAGTTGCCTTTATATACTTCATGATTTTTTTAAATTCTGTTGTTTATACAATTGCTCTTCCTTTTCCTTCCTCTTCACTTCATTTCACTCTTTTACTTGTAAGGACTCTACTTTAAATTCATGCTCTATACTACTTATGTCTTTCCGCATAATTAACATACATTACACTCCCACCATTACCATTACATTCATTATTGATAACAATGATGTACATTATAATTCTTTGTGAGTATAATACTGCAATAGCTCTGAGAATAACAATTGAATCATTAAATGAACGATGTTAAAATGAACCTGACACAAAAAATCGGTGAATACCAACTGGCTTCGTTCATGAAGTTATAATTTTGATAAATACTTGAACATAAAACAGATTGAAAGCTGTTTACTTCATTTATCATCGCCCTATGATTTATTATTCTTGATTTCCAATTTTTTTTTGTTTGACTAAGCAATTTTAGTGTCACAGAAGGTCTTTTTAATTATGATTTTTACACATAAAGTGACAGGTCTTAAATATTTTAACTATATACCTGAACATATAGATTAGTTTACGGATAATAATTTAAGAGATGTTCGTCATCATAAAAAGTTCAGCTACAATATGTTTCCATTTCATTTTAAAATATCACGTTACAATTCACTATTCGTATTTATTAAGCAACCTTTTCTGATAATCTCATTAATCAATTAGATAGTTAAACCATTACAAATAAACTGTAGTTTATATGGTATAATGTGACAAGATATTAAAAGCTAACCATGGGATTACCTTCATATTATTATTTTTTTTAAAAAAATAGAACGATATCGAAGAAATACGTATTGAAATGTAGTCAAAAATGTACTTCTTTTTGAGGATATCTATGTAGAATATAATAACATCATATTCAATGTTGAATCAAGTTTACTTTATTTGACAATTCTAGAGTTTGTTTTTTTCTAATACACCTTATCATTTTAATCATGATTACTTCTTTCGTATATTTGTACTACACAAATTGTCAACATTTCTAATTTGATCACAATTGATATGATCCTTAATAGTTTTGAACTACGAAAAATATAAGAAGGAATAGAGGAATATTTTTTTTAAAAAAAATAAAAAAACTGTTTTTCATTACAATTTTTTTCTTTCACGTTTGTAAAATTTAACTAAGTAAAGGTTAATTAGTTTAGTTAAAAGAACAAAAAAAAAAAAGAAATCTATTGCCTAAGGGTCTTTTTCCATTGATTATTGGTAAATTTCTATATGAGAAAAAAAAAGCTAAAAGAAAGGAACAAATGGGGAAACTTTAGGAAAAAGGGATTTGAAAAAGAAAAAAAAAATACATAGAGAATAATTGTGTATAATATGAATTGTTGAAATTATTTAAAATATTAATTTATTGATAGTTGACTATTCTATAGTAAATTAAATAAATAGATTTATTTTTACAAGGGAAAATTATTTTCATAATTATTTATAACTATAGAATTATAAAGATTGTTGAATGTATGGGTTGAGATGATGAATTGATTAATGTTAGACTATCATTGAATACTTGGAAGTATTAAATATCTGTTTTGTAGATAGTATGGAACTCGTTAGTAGTGGACAATACAACAGTGGAATTTATTTAAGATTTATAGGATGTTGTTAGTATGTATCTGTTATTTGTTAATCATTAAATGATTTATATAAAATTGTTTGATTATACTATCAAAAAGTGTATATTTGAAACTTAAATCAGAAATTCTTATTTTATAAAATTTTTATCTTTGTGAACAATATCATGAGTGAAAACGTGATGAACATGAAATTTTAATAATTGAGTAATGAGTAGAACAAAAACGCATAGAATATTAAAAACCTACATATTGTAATATATACTATTTATGTTGATCGATATAAGCAGTATGTAACATCAGTCTAAAGTAGAATGCCTGGTAAAAGAAAATTGAGAAGATCGAATTAAGGTGAACAAGAATGTAAACGAAGTGTAAGTGTAATAAAAACAAGGATAAAGTAACAATAAAGTTTATAAGAGACAACTATTAAAAGATGTACAAATGAAGTATTTTATGTATAGTTATCATATTTTAAGAAAACACTGTAATTTTACATTCAAAAAAAGAAACATACTACTATTAAAGACAAGAGATCATTGAACATTCAGTAATTATACATCAATCTAAAGAAAATTGACAGTGAAAATTTTATTTTGTGATAGATTAAAACTATTTTTTGGACATTATACAGAAAAGGTATTTCAGTCATATGAGGGCTCTTTATTTTGTCGTCATTTAGATCAGACGATGTTTGTTGACGGGCTCTCCACTTTAGTGGCCCGACATCTGACTACAAGTAGATCGTATGAATTTTGGTTATCACCTATCCTCGTGTATAATCATCGACTTAAATTGCGTTGGTCAATAACAGAATTAAATAAGACAAGTAACGAGAATAGACTTTTGAATACATATATTTTGTATATGAAGTAAGTGGAAGAGAGTGAAGCGAATGGAATAGAAAGAAGAAAAACTACCTGCAGTGGAGATGGCGGGTAAGCCGACTCCCATTTAACTAAGCATTAATCAATATATATAGTTACACAAAAATAAGTTACAGACATGTGATGAGTAACGCGATAAGAAGTGTACACACACCTACGTGCTCATATAAAAACAATCAAGATTGATAAACGAATAATTAACAAGGTGAAAATGTGACTCAAGCAGAATGAATGGAATGGGCTGTCCGAAAGGTAGAATAAGGTATATGGGCTTAATATAATAACAGACACTACAGTATACGTATTATAATTTCGTTTTTTTTGCTTTTGCATTAAATATGACTTGTGATATGAAACTACTTTTAAAATAAGTAGAAAGTTTTTAATATCCATTTTTATACTGAATAAAAATTAAATATAATACTGGCAAATGTAGTTGTTAACATTAAACTATGCATAAATAAGTCATTATATGTGAAAATTATATTTGAAATAATCTCAGCAACGGAAATTTAAATAATTCCAACGTTTCATCCAGCTAACTTGTCTTGACTTGGATTATTACCCTGAATAAGTTCAGACAAGTTAGCTGGACGAAACGTTGGAATTATTTAAATTTCCGTCGTTGAGATTATTTCAAATATAATATTCACATATAATGACTCCTCTATACTCGGCGCCCGATTTCGGTCAAACTATTCGTTCTAATCTTGACAAGTATTCGTATAAACTATGTATAAATAATTTATCTTAGATATTCTTACATTCTTATTATCCCCTAAATCATTAATAAAAGCTTCAAAACTTCCAAGAGTTTACCAAGAAATAATTCTACCATATGAAATAATGATGCTTATCATATTTAGGTTTCTACTTTTTCAACAGTATTTCTTTATCTATATATAATACTCCATAACTTTGATTTGAAACAAGACTCATTTGGTCACACTGAAAATTAAATTCGATTTAAATTATTTCTTACTTTTGGATTAAAAGTATTAAAAAAACATTTTCTAATCGTAAATGGAAGAATGCAGATTAAAAGTGTGGTATCCAGATGAAATTAACGATCGGGAAAAGAAAAAAACTCAGTTTTTGTTTTGGTATTCATTTTTAAGAATATGATAGGAATGATATGAACAAATCACGTTATTATCAATTATTTATATGTAAATATATTCTGATTTATCCCTTTTAACTAATATACATACGATTTTCTTATCTTACTTAACAATGCAGTTACTGATTTCAATTATTAAGAACAATTTAGTCCCTATTTCAGTTTGTAACTATGTTATGCTAAAAACATTGATGTTCAATATTATAAACTAAATCAAATTTTTTTGTCATTAAGATTTATGTTCAAAACTTGAATGATTTCGTATAGAGACAATCAACTATACACCCAAAAACTACAATGTGACTGATGTTTTATTTAAGTCATAATTGAGTTTTAGGTTATGTGATGACAATGACAGATATTGTGCAAAGCCTTATTGGTGAAAAAGCTTTCTCCTGTAATACGTTTTCGCTTACAATTTGAAAATCTTTTTTACTTTCTATTAGGTCTATTGAAGTTCTTAAAATAGCCATGTTTAACAAAGTTTATAATTTATTCAGTTACACATGTGAATATCAATCTGAAGTAGTTGAAACTACTGCTATTACATATATAACCAAATTTTCAATATTACAAAACATCCCTGATATCTAATATCATAATTCTAAATGTTTCTTTCCTACCGTTTTAACTTCATCATCCATGTCTACCTTAATAGCTGTTCTTTCATTTATGATTGGTCGATTTTAACTAGCCAATAATCATGCTTACTAGAGTAATATTCATTGGATGAAATCCAGGCCCCATAATAATCACAGTTAGCTGCATTACAACTAGATAATCTACACGGATGATTTGTTAAGTTTTAAAATTCTTTATTATTTTAGCATTGATAGTATTCAATTTCCCATTTTCTCTTATGTAAAAATATAATCATATTTATAGTATCAAAGAACAGAAATCTCACTTAAAAGCCCCTTTAATGATTTTGTGCTCTTTAGGTAGGACAAATTGAGTTCCTGGAAAATCAATGAAAATTCATTTAAAATAAGTAACATTCAAATCAATATTTATTGATTATCTAAAGATAAATGGAGAGAAAGTTATTTCACACTTTCACAATTATAAAACAGTATTTAAAGAACTACAAAATATATTTACCTTTTAAAATACACCTATAAAATACAATGTAATAACAAGTCAAAATTTCAAACAATACGAATAAACGTGTTATACAAAATCCCTTAGAAATTAACAGTATAATGGATATTTCACAAGTCAATTTAATACATTATGAGAATTATAGAAACTGGATATTATGGCGTAATTCTACGCTATTTTTGTTGATTCTTTGTACTGGTATTTTTATATCCATTGATATTTATACAATATCTGATAGAAAGTATAATATAGATTGGAATAATTATGGAAATGATGAATCGTCAGTAATAATTAAAAGAACAATTAAAAATATTATTGAAAAAGACAAATATAAAGATAGTAGTACAGTTGATTTCATGAATGATCAATCTATACATTGGAATATTAATGATAATAATAATAATAATAATAATAATAATAATAATAAAATAAATGAAACTTTATTAAGATCTCACTACTCAAATCCTTATAGATTAAAAAACTACATGAATAGTATTACAAAAACATGTTTAAATATGGAATCTATTGATTGGAATATGATGTTATGGAAAGATAAAGGAAACTTTTATAATGAACGTAAGTTTTTCTTGAATTAATTAAGAAAGAAAGATATATTGTAATTTGTGATTTCATTGATGTGAACGATGTTTAACCCTAGTGATCATTTTTGATAGTTTTGTGTTGGTTTTTTGTGTTAAATCGTTTAATTATAGATGTTTATATACAAAATTATCAACGTCTACTTTAAGGATAAAATGGGATCTTTAAAACTTTTCAAAATCCAGTATGTTTACAAAGTTGGTGTAAGGTAAAATGTTCAGAACGAACGGTAGCACTTGAATTAAATTATTGTGCACAGAAAACATATAGTGGCTGGCCCTATGTCGAGCCTATATAGGTTATTCTAGTTTCTAACAGATCAATCTATTCATTCTTTTTGAGACACATTTTGACTTTGTTAATAATTTGCTTCACCTTTCTTAGCCTTTGACTTACCTCGCCTCTATTCAATTCGACTATAAATATTGGGTAATGCTTAATTCGAGTCGATTCACAAGCCTTCTCCACCGCACGTCATTCCGTTTCACTTTCTTTGCTTTGCTCTCTTCGTTTCATTTTTTGACCATGTGTTTGGATTAACGATTGAATGCAATACATGTATTTGAAATTGATTATCGTATTTGGCTTATTTAATTTCGTTATTCACCAACGCGATTTAAGTCGATGATTATATAAGAGGATAGCCGACATGTATATTTCGACGACAATCAACACGTGATCAAATTAGAGTAAAATATTCCAGGGCTACTAAGAACACGAAATCATTCAAAATCACTTGTAAAATATTTATAGCAAAAATCAGTGATGTAAGTTCCTCGTAAATTACACATCAACAAACATTCATAAATACATGGCACAAAAGTTCTAATAATATAACAAATCTACATAAGTTATAAATAATATACTTGTAATATCCGAATGATTAGAAAAAATTAACTTTTCTGACGTTTCGTGACTCAGTATAAGCCAATTCTCCAGAGAATAAATAACCAAATAAAAATTAATCTAAGTTTTATTATTATTAAATTATCAAGTCAAACCTTAGTAATAATACCTACATAAATTATACAATCTTAATTAAGTACATTCATTGTGTGTTATATCTTACATCACACATGTAAGATCAGTTTTGATACATACTGATTGACTGATCTGTATGCATATATATATCAAATACTCAACCACATTTATACAAATTAATATTTCACTGTTTCTATCTAACCTGATAAGTATAGAAAACCATGAGTCAATTGAACCTAGACCACCATGGAAAACCTGAAAGCACTGGACGGTCATTTCTTCCTAGTATGGAACTCAACAGCAGCGCGCATCCACGATTCCACCCCCCGCGAGATTCGAACTCAGGACATATCAGTCCCGCGCGTGAGCGCTTAACCATCAGACCACTGAGCCGGCCAGCATCTAATGGTGTTAATATCTAAATTCAACCAATCCACGGACGAAACGGCCGTCCAGTGCTTCCAGGTTTTCCACGGTGGTCTAGCTTGAATTGAATCATGAGCTCAACTACTGAAATTACTAAAATCTCCACAAAATCCCTCCTGATAAGTATAGAAAACATTTATTTGTTATTTAATATAGAAATAAGTAGGAAAAAATAAATATATTTCATTAAACCCTGTTCTGTTCATTTACTTTTTTAGAAAAAAAACTATTTTTTTTCAAACAGAATGTGATAAGATCAACTACAATTTGTTGTTGTTGTTGTGGATACAAAAAAAATAGATACATAGATAGAAGTATCAAAATAGTGATAATAATGATTATCTTAAAAATTCACCTATTTATGGGGAGGGTGTTATAATTTAACAAGAAAAATAAATTAATTTCAATCAATGAATATAATAAAAAAATAATAACAAAGAATAATCAAAGAGATCACATAAAATAATTACATGAAATACATCAATATTGATTATTATTTTCAGGAAATAGTTTCTAGTTTTTTGTTATTGATTTATGATTAAGATTAATAAATATCAAAATAAGATATTTAATTGATTAAATTAAAAAGTTAATTTTAGTATTAAATTGATAATAGTAACATATTTTTTTTTCTTTTTTCTAAAAATATAAATCATTTTTAAAGTTTATTAATTCTTTATAATTTTGTATTTGTTTTCATGTAGTTTATTTATAATTATTTATAAATGTCTACTTTTCATTTTGATGAATTATTTCACTTATTTTAAAATTTATAATTTAAAAAAAATTGTAACCTTTTCAAAATCAAAGTTATTTATGTTACTAAGGGGATATGTTGTTGCTAATAAAATTATCATTTAAATTAATTTTCTTTTATTACTCTTAACACAGTACATATTTAATAATTGTTTAAGGTTTCAGTATGAATTTTGAAATGATTATGAACTAGCTTGGAGATTTTAGATAAAATCTATCAATAGTATTTTATTTGATATAAATCATCTATTTACTGATAAATTTGACATTTCATTACTATTCAGTAAAAGTACAAGATAAATACGAAATTAAGTCATTAAGGCTAAGCGACAAATCTCTAAAACTACTTATTTATCATATCACTTAGAGAATACATGTTGATAGGAATAGTTAAACAGTCAGTCAGAGACTACGTGAAAAATGTTCATAAACCATTAACCATATAAAGCAGACAGTACATTATTAATCCTTACGAACACAGACTAGTAACTCATTAACATAATCGTAAAAATGTATTCTAGTATTGCTAATGTTAAATGAAATCTAATTATAAAATGTAATCCAAGTATAAAAGGAATTTTACGTATTTTTACACACTGGAAATTCTCCACTATTTCAAAACGAAACAAAAAAAAATACAATCAAATAAATATCATAATAAGATGTGATTGGAGATTGTGTTTATTGTATTCAAATACATGGTATTGTAGTGAACAAATTCACAAGTGCGGACAATCAAATATATTTGAACACAAAATTACAGAGCATCTCAATATAATCTGAAAACCATATAGTAAATCGTTCATTTGTAAAATATCAATCCATCATATCAAACTTGACTGTTCCTGTTGCAAACATGAATCCATTATCTCAGATTTCATTGTTCATGCGTATTCATTACCAATTACGTTTCATTCCTTTTCTTTCCTCATCGGCCTTCTGCTGAAATATATTCTATGCCTGATCACCGTTATATACTACTTGTGTGGATATAATTAACCCACACCACAGTATCACATAAAAGCTATAATAATAGTTAGTTAGTTAGCTTAATAGTGACATTACAAACTGATTAACTGAATTCGATAAATAAAACCCAATGATCAATCAACATTAAATGAATTATCCTAAAATACATTTAGCAATAATAATAATAATTATTATTTGATGAAAACTAAATGAACGGTCAAAAATGATTAAATTAAACATGCAAATCTTATTAAACAGTGTATTTGTTTTGTTTTTCATTCTCTTTATCAAAATCAAATTTATTAAGAATAGCATACATGATACAGTGATGGAAATAACAAGTACATATAAACAGTAACATGACAGAACCATGTATTCAAATCGTGAAAATAAATAATAAAAAAAAAACAAAACTGATTTTCTTTTTTATATTTTTTTTCGTAACATTGTATATATATTTACTCTTGAGTTAACTTAGGATTTTAATAAAATCTACTAATCTTTTTCAAAGAACTAGTTCATTATAGTCTAATTAAAATCTAATGTCAACGTTCTTAGTAATAGACAATGTAAAAAGAAAAGAGGGACAACGTAGTTTTTCTTTATTGTATTTTGATGAAGACGAAACGTCAAATAAGAGGAAATTATTCATTATTTTTGTTGTTGTTGTTGATTTCATTATGAGGTAATAAAACAAAAAATATCAGTAGTAGATAGATAAGTGGAGATTTGTAGCTCAGGTAGAAGTCTATCTGAAGTTTTTACTGATGGTGTTGTTCAGAAGAACGATGAAAGCTCCACGACTAAACCATCCAACTCAGTGAACGAAATTCCCTCAAAAAAGATAGATAAGTTTCAAATTATATTTTATACAATAGCATTTAAGAATGAAATCAAACATATCATAATTGATTTATGAGTCTTTAAGGTTTTCACGACTTACAGTATCATTGTAATGAGCGAACACTCAAGTAAGGACAAACAATTTACTATTTAACACGAAATTACAGAATTTATTAGTAAAACGTAAAAAAACTATACATTGAATACTTCATTTGCAAAATTCTATTCGTATTTTGTTCAAGTTGGCCTTTATAGCCTTCTGCTGCTATTCATTTCTCTTCTAATTGGTGCTACCTACTACTTACAACTGTCGACATAAGTAGAATAGACCACACACCATCTCTGACAATAACTATAGATGGTAATGGTTAAAGTTGTTACAGTAACTTAAAAAATGTTCACTTAACACAAAATATTAATAATGCTTTTGAGTTTGGAACTCTGAATATATTTATTTAGGTTCAGTAAGTTACTGATTTGACTGTTGAATCACAACAAAAGCTTTTTTATTATAGGACGCTGATTGATTCTAGTTAATCATAACTCCGTAATTAGTGATACTGTGGTGAGAAATATTAGTCTCCTGTTTGTTTACCGTTTTATTTTGGATCTATATATATATATATATATATATATATATAACCCAAGAGGATTGATAGTGCAGTTCATATTTGACACTATTGGCCAGTTTATTGTTTACATCATTATTGTCCAGTATTATTATTCACTAATTTTTCCAATGTAAATGTTAATCCATTTTCAATAAAATATAATAAGAAGTAAACAATAAGTGAACAATCTACCCTTATATATTATCTAATGTAAATCTGTTAAAGTTTAACTCTAAACCTACATCTCTGTACTAATTTATCATGTAGATAATAAACATTTAGTAATTACATTTTATTTTCAATTATCAATTATTTGTAATTTCAATATGAACATAATAATTATAATAAATCAAATGTAGATTACTTTGTCCAATAAAAGAAGCATCATTATTTAAATGTCTTTTGTTTACTGATTCATAAATGAGATTATATATATATATATATATATATATATATATATATATATATATATAATTTCACTGTATAAAATAATTTTATTAAAAATGTAATTTATTCATGATGAATTACTGAATGACTTTTGTTTCTAGGATAAAATTTTACTGTAACCTAATTGATTTCTATGCAATAATTCAAACTTTGCATTTATTTAAGTAATATATACATTATAACTAAAATAATAATAATAATAATAATAGTGATCATTCGAATAAAAACACTAATAGGTTAGATTCATTATAATCTTTATAATAAATAGAAAATTTTTTTTGTTATTATTCATATAAATTAGAAAATTATTGACATTGAATTATGGACAATTCATTGATGAATAAATTGTTAGTAATTACCTTTGAACAATGGAAACATAATTCATAAATTTTAAAATATATATCTTTGAATTTGTTTTCAAACTAGAAACTAAAGAATATAAATAAATAAATATATAAATAGATATGAATAAAACATTTTACGTAGCTAAGCTCCGAATTATTTTCTCTTCCATTTTGAGATGTGTTAAGAACAAACTTCCGCTTTGGGCCACATCAATGTGTATATATAAATTTATTTGCTTAAGTATGGTACGTAACAAAGGCCACGCAGAGCGATCATTGTCTAAACGTATCTCGGTACATTATCCGACCTGGCTCTTAAAATAAGAACGTAAAACAATTACTAGGTCGATACAGGAGCACCTAATTAACTGTGTACACATCGCTCCAAGGGACTCTTAATTTAAAGTAGTCTACAGAGTCTAAGGAGCTGGGTCAAAGAGGATTCGAATCAATATTTTAAGCACTGCTGAGGCATTGGCAATCCACAAACTCAAGCCTGAACTTTGCGTGCAGAGACGACTTGTCCAACCTCTCATCCTTCCTTGGCCTTAATTCCTCTAATGGGTATGTTTCTGTTTGTATTTTTTTAAATGTTTTTCTGCACTTTTATTTAATTATTATCGATATTTTTTAAAATTACTGTTTTACATTTTAAACTCTAACCATTTATTATAATTACCTTATTCAAGTTTTCTTGATTATTATTCAGTTTATTATTATGACCTTTTTGTTTGTCGCTTTTCCTCATATCTGTCAATTAGACTATTATCTGACCCTTAAATTCTGTTCTTCCTTACCCCTTGTTTAGTACGTTAACCTCATTTGTTATTTATTCTCGAATCCATTTTTGTGATATAATCCTTTGTATCCTTCTATAGACATACATTTTCCATATACGTATACATACGAATGTACAGCTTAAGTAAATGATTTCGTCGAAAAGAAAATTTTCTTTGCTAAAGAATATATGTTGTTTATTCATTTTCGTTATAACACTCTTGGAGTTTGTTTCGTCTTTACAAAATGGAAAGTTAAGTTACCTTGAACGAATATTTGAACTAGATTCCCTCCCAGTGTTTATTCTATAGGACTTGAACATAATTCAGATCAAGAACATGTGATTGACCTAACTAGAACGTAAATATATTTCGATATTAAAAAAATCGACATAAGTCCAACAACAATTACAGTAATAATAAGGGTACGGTAATATATAAATTATTTAGTACCTGTCAGACTATCTGCTAGTCTGATTAAGCAAACAACCAATGATTGTCATTCTCGCCTGAATGTATAACTCATAGAATTGTGCTTTTCATATTATGACATCATTAATTTCATTAAAAAAACAATTTAAAATATGTTTCTTTTCATTGTAATTGTTTAGTACAATCTAGTCAGGGATAAATAAACCTGGAAATATGTAAAATAATTCAAAGACAGTTTAGTCGACAACATATTCATTTGGTTTATAAGCCAATCGGTTATAAGAAACTCAGAGTCTGGCACATATATACATTCGTTCAAGTTAACACACCACTATATCAACACAGATGAAATTATCAAGTGATGTACAAGAGTAGTAGAAATCACAGTAATATCACTGGTAATAGAAAAGATCACTCATTAACAATATAATGCAAAAGGAAAGAATGAATTCAGGATATAAGAAAATATAAAGAGTGACTAGAACTGTTTCATTAAGACCAAATCTTAAAACATATCATTCAAAGCCTTCAACTATTATTTACAATACATTTCTTCCAGTTGGTCAGTTATATATTTGATTTTTCATGTTGGATACCATAGGTGATTATTCTTGGCTAAATTTCGTCTCTGAGAGATTCACAAACTTTTATCATCTTTATATTTCTCTTAATACTTTGAAGTTACAAACCGACAATAATCCAATTGTTTACCCATTAAAGTATTGCAAATACATTATTATTTTATAATAATTAACAATCTAGTTAATTCCTAAGTTGTTTGAAATAATCACGTCAAAAATTGATGGTGATACTGATCTTTTCGCATGAATTTTTATCAACTAAATATAGTTAACATCAGAATTGTCCTTTTTGTTGTGTCCATTTATCCATTTAACAAAAGTGAAGTCTGTGTATTACATCTCGTGAAGTATGGTTTCTTTCGATATCTACTGTTTATCTATTCTATTATAAACATTATCAGGAAAAATATTCACTAGTCATATTCATCATCTCAATATTTATTTTATCTTGTCAGTAAATTGCATGGGATTAGATACTGTACCAAAATAGTAATTTGACGAAAACTTACCACATTTACTAATTTTAGTACGGGATGAAAAAAATAGCTATGAATGAGTGAACGAAGTTTAGCCTTTAGCTTAATTAAAGATATTTATTAGAAACTATTCATTGAATAAATTCACTTGGTATTGTTTGTTCGAATCTTTCCATTGATGTTTAAGATCAGTCTCTTGTTGCATTGTGCATACTGTGCGTATTGCCTCGATATAGCCTTAATTCACAAGTTTTATATGCAAAGATGGATAGTGGCTAACAGTGGAATTCAAAGAGTGAGTTTCGTCTTATTTGGGACTCGTCAGTTGGATGTGCCTGCACCTCAGTTTTGATGTTCACTCTGGGGCTCGAACTCAATACTATTCACTTCAAACGACATCGCGCTATCCACTTGGCTACTGAGTCCTGTATATATTAATAAATTTTTTATCCGATGATAGTTTTCTTTGAGTTTGTATGTGATTTTAATGCAAGATAAATAAAACTATCTAAAAGTAACAATGAGACGATCGAATGAAATAATTATTACTGTAGTCTTCCATGAAAATCACAACAGTGTTAATCTACTATTTTTAGTTATGTAGCAAATAGAATTAAAACAAGTTGGTAGTTATTTTCAAAATATAAATTTCTGATTTTTAATAGTCGCATTCATGAGTCGATTAAAACGGCCATCTAGTTCTTCCAAGTTTTTCACGATGGTCTAAGTTTAATCAACTCATCGATTGAATTATTAAAAATTATTACAATCACCACAAAAAACCTTCAATCTGAGAAATTTCTGATTGTTTCATTACACTTAAACTATTAGAATGACTCATCAGTGTCTAACATCCTTGAATTACTTATTGATTATTCCATCGATTAGTACCATAAGTTTTCTCATCAAGAGTTATTTCTTTTAAGGTAAGATCATTTACTTAGAACCATATCTTGTAAGTTTGTTCATTATACAACAAAAATACAAGATCTTAAAGCTACGTGTAGTGATATCATGATGGGTTTCGGTCATAAAATATGGATGAAGGTAAACTTAATTCATTTAAATTCACAACAATTCATGTATCATGTTTTGAACAAATAAAAGCGGAATGAACGAAAGTTATTAACAGTTGACAGTGATTTTTAAGTCCTTGGGACATTATTAGAAATATGTTATTATATCACATATTTTATCATTAAATGTAAACATAGAAAAGATTGTGACAGAAAACTTAAAGCACAGTTATTAACATGAAGAAAATCGGATTCCCTTTCGATGGATTACTTTCGATAGACTGAGATAAGTGCATTTTAGGTTCTTTTTATATTTAAATTAATTACATGTTTACTAACTTGTTAAGTCTATTGTCATTATTTATATTACGTAATCTAGTATGATAATCTTTCAATTACATCATTATGGTTATTCCTTGTTCATATGTCCATGCAGAACTGGTACTTTAACATAAAAAGGATTTTCTATTCTATTGTACAGCTTGATAATAAAATTGTTGAAAAATAATATCTTCGTTGAATTGTGTGTTTTTAATGTTTGAACGAGAAATATCTGTCAAATTGAATGGGATTTAATAAAAAGAATAAAAAGAATTCCATTCCTATATGTATGTTAGTCTCTTTCAACTAATTGTACATGGGATTACTCAATTATCATCATTGTTTAATCAATGATTCTAAATATTTAACAGTGTCAACTTATTCACAATTTCATTGTTTAAGATCATGAGTCAGTTGAAGCTATACCACCATGGAAAACCTGGAAGCACTGGGCAGTCGTTTCGTCCTATTGTGGGACTTCTCAGCAATGCGCATCCACAACCTCACTCCTCGCGAGATTCGAACTCACTAGTGACTGGCTTCAAAAAGTATTTCCTGCAGTCCTAGTAAGAAGCAGTGACCAGTGGAGTTCAACCAGGTCTGTAGTGAGATAGTAACCCACTGAAGACAATGGTAGACGGTGGTGCAACTTCATAGATTAGATGAAGTTAGACATTAACACCATTGCATGCCGGCTCAGTGGTCTAGTTGGTTGAGCGCTCGTGCGCGAGACTGATAGGTCCTGGGTTCGAATCTCGCGGTGGGCGGTGTTGTGGGTGAGCACTGCTGAAGAGTCCCAAACTATGACGAAATCATAGTACAGTGCTTCCATACTTTCCATGGTGGTTTAACTTTAAGTGACTTATAAATTCAACTATTAAATTATTCACAATTATTTAGATTGTACTAATTTTTTGTTATCATCTGTATAACAAATGTTAATAAAAAGTCTATGATGAAAAAAAACTAAATTTAATTGGAAAGAAATTCTACGATTAATTTATTCTTTTCTACATTTTTAGATAAGAACGTTATCTTACCGATGAGCTTCTTTTTAGAAACAATTGATAATAGCACATCAGATTTGTTTTAAACCTTAATTGATCTATTCATAGTTCATTGACTGGAAGATAAGGGTTTTGAAATTTAGATCTAATGTCTATATGCTCATGGTAGAATCCTTTTTTATATATTTGTCAGAATATAAATAGTGGTAATGATTTATCAGAAGAAATTTGTACATCCTATAATTCTATAACGTAAATTTGAAGATGTTACATTTGTTATTTACCTCATCTTTAAATATTATCAATAATGTACAGGATTTGAGTTAATCAAGGCGAAAATATATCTTGTCTTGAATATTATTTTGATTTGACAAATGTATAGAAAGTTAGTATTTTTAACCAATTTAAAGTATTGGTCATTGTTGTTCGATTAGTTTAGGCTTATTCTGTCATAAAGTTAATTGAGTAATCCTTCATAAACTATATTCCCTTATATAATGTCATGATGAAAATATATAAAATATTTACTTCTCATAGTAAGTTACACTTTATAACTCATAAAACGTTGTTTAGAATACAAAGAAAACGTTTTATGGAAGATATATTTTTACCAAATCAACATTTTAATCATGATCCTGTTTGAAACTCATTAAGTTATACCGATGTAATATGGCTCTGACTTCAAATTACTTGAAAATTATTTTCATATTTTCCAACTATTTTATATTCAACATTGGTGTTTTGAATAAAGTAAAATAATGAAATAAGTCAATAATTGTAGTTGAACTCTGTTAGATACATTGCAGATAAAATGATGATATGCCGACTTTCTTTCTTTCTTTCTTTCTTTCTTTCTTGTGACATTATCTAATCATTTGAAAATGGAGACAAACTATTAAATAGAATTATTTATCAATAAAACATTGAATAACCACTTTTAACTATCCATCATTCATTATTATATTTGTCCTATCAATCAATTCGCAAATATTTCTAACATAAACATTATGGTTGAATTAGATAAATGAATAGTGGATAATCAACTGGTAGGTTTAATGGACTAATCTTGGTGTATGAATAAGAGTAATATTAAAACAAAGTGATTTTAAGAAAAAATGACATTTAAATGTAAATTAAAACATATCAGAATGGTTTTACTTATTAGATAGGCTTAGAGTTGTCTTGTGTTGATTTTTAAAGTAGATTTGAGTAGTTTATGCTAATATATCATTTTTGACATTCATGTCACAGCGGAATGATCGATTTAAATTTAGCACTGTACAATAGGCAGTGAAAAATTCTTACTATATCTGATACCAGTTACAGATAGAAAAGTTTAGTGTATAACATTCCAGTTTGTCGAGTAAACCGTGTTTTTTTTTCATAGTTTAGATCGAGAAATGACCTTAGTTTGACCACCTAAGAGAGATTGTTGATCAGTTCGCGGCTTGAACTATGAAAATTTTAGTCTCCACACTCCATCTTATAATAAAATGTCTTATTTTCGCATCAGTAATAATTCCGACAATCATGAGGATGCATATTTATTAATTTACCGAGTCCATAAATAGCACGAAACATGGGTATTACTAACTTCTGACATTTTCTGTCAGTAAGGTGTGTCGATTGATCACGATTATTTTAATCGTACCATACATAGAATCTCGTCATTCAAGTTTCAAGATTTCATATTTTTTTACATTTTCTTTAGATGTTTGGGAATGTGATAGGATTATTTGAGGAAGTCTTTCTTCTACAGTCATCCTTAAAAGTATGCTAATGCAGTCATATAATCTAGGGATGTGATTAGTGTTAATCCACTATTCAATATTACATCTGTTATTAAGTAATACACAACTTATTTATTTCAAAAGTCTAAAACCACTTACTAGATAATGGTGTTTCATGTATATCATGGATATGCATGTTATAAGTTTATCTCATATGTATTAGAACGATAACTGACGAATACAAGCAGTTGTAGACTTTTGATTTAATAACGTTGCATAACAATAAAGGTTTAAACTATGTACGACTTTAGTTATCAACAGCTCTGTAGTATAGTAAGTCTTACAAGACCCCAAGTTTATGTTATGTATTTAGTTAATCGGATTTTTATTCAGTTTTATTTTGATAAATGCTAAAACCGTTGGAAACCCTGGGAGCATGCTTCACTTAGTCAAATGATTTACTGCTGGTTATTAGGCTAGTTTTGATGTTAGGTGATGTAATGGTAGTCATGTAGCTATTAAGCCTGTGACTGAGCTCCAGTAGAACTGAGATATTTATAAGCGACTAAGCGCTAAGTAGAGATCAACATCATTTTTGTCTAATGTTTTATCGGTGATTGAATTCTATCGGTCGATTCGTAGTTAGTCTGAATGACTCAACACCATATGTACCACATTAAGATATCAAATGGTTGGAGATCGTTGGAAGGAAAACGTTGTTGTGTTAAGCTAAGTGACATTAGTTCGGATACTACATCGGACATCAGTCCCCTAACGGTTACAGGTGCACCATGTCAACAAGCACCAACTAATATCAAATAATACTAACTATTCAGCGACTATTCAGCTACTTAAATTAGGTTAAACATCAATAAAATATGACGTTTATAAACTTTTAATGGAACCAGATGTAAATATATGATTGGATTTTTTAAATATTTCAAAACATATTTTGTTTGAATTTTCGTTCACCATTACAAAATCTCGCAAATGCATTTACTTACTTACTTACGCCTGTTACTCCTCGTGAAGGAACATAAGCCGCTCACCAGCATTCTCCATCCGACCCTGTCCTGGGCAATCCTTTCAAGCTCTTTCCAGTTCTTAATCATCTTTTTCATATCTGCTTCTATTTCCCGACGTAATGTGTTCTTTGGCCTTCCTCTTTTCCCCTTCCCTTCAGGATTCCAAGTTAGCGCTTGTCTCGTAATGCAGTTTGATGATTTCCTCAATGTATGCCCTATCCATTTCCATCGTCTTTTCCTAATTCCCTCTTCAGCTGGAAGCTGGTTGGTTCTCTCCCACAAAGGGCTGTTGCTGATGGTATCCGGCCAATGGATGTTGAGTATCATGCGTAGACAGCTATTAATAAATACCTGTACCTTCTTGATGGTGGTTGTTGTAGTTCTCCAAGTTTCAGCTCAGTACAGTAGAACTGCCTTGACGTTCGTATTGAAGATTCTGACTTTGATATTGGTTGAAAGTTGTTTTGAGTTCCATATGTTCTTCAGTTGAAGGAATGCCGCTCTAGCTTTGCCAATCCTCGCCTTGACGTCTGCATCTGAACCTCCTTGTTTATCGACGATGCTTCCCAGGTATGTGAAGGATTCCACATCTTCCAGAGTTTCGCCATCAAGAGTGATTGGATTGCTGTTCTCCGTGTTGTGTTTGAGGACCTTGGTTTTCCCTTTGTGTATGTTGAGGCCTACTGATGCAGAGACTGCTGCTATGCTGGCTGTCTTTATCTGCATTTGTTCGTGTGTATGTGATAGGAGGGCTAGGTCATCTGCGAAGTCCAAGTCGTCTAATTGGTTCTGAGCTGTCCATCGTATGCCGTAGTTTCTCTCAGATGTCGAGGTCTTCATAATCCAGTCGACCACCAGAAGAAACAGGAAGGGAGAGAGTAGACAGCCTTGTCTTACTCCGGTCTTTACTTGGAATGCGTCTGTCAGCTGTCCTCCATGCACTACTTTGCACTGTAGTCCATCGTATGAGTTCCGGATAATGTTGACAATCTTCTCAGGAACTCCATAGTGTCGAAGAAGTTTCCATAACGTCCCCCTATCTACACTGTCAAATGCCTTCTCATAATCAATGAAGTTGATGTAGAGTGACGAGTTCCACTCAATTGATTGTTCGACGATGATCCGTAGTGTCGCAATCTGGTCTGTGCACGACCGGTCCTTACGGAATCCAGCTTGTTGATCTCGAAGTTGAGCGTCAACTGCGTCTTTCATCCTGTTCAGTAACACTCTGTTGAAGACTTTACCCGGTATTGACAGTAGTGTAATGCCTCTGTAGTTTTCACACTTGCTCAGATCTCCTTTCTTTGAAATCTTGATGAGGTGGCAAATGCATTTGGTTTTTCAATATAAAATAATATGTTCATAAGTTGAGCAAATACAGTATAATCTTAAGGCATTCTATATGATAGATCTATAAAACACATTTGCTCTATTTGTTGAGTTCGTTGTTTCATACTTTATTCGAAACCATATATGCAAGTCACAACATATAATCACCAACCTTAAGATCGACTACTTTAGTGTACGGTTAAGTAAGTAGTGGAACTAGTAAACCCTTTTTTCAAGTTCATTAACTATGATACATGTACACTACTAACAGTTTAAAGTAGTCATTACATAGTCGTTTTACCTTAGGCAAAATTATAATCAGTAAAATATTAATTATTCTTCATATTATTTTATAATAATTCTTTAGGAAAAACCAAACCAATTTAAATGATACGTTGTTTGTTATAATAATTATTGTCATTAGTAGACGTGAATTTCATTTGTAAGTCAGTCTATTGTTCATTGTTTAATACAATTTGAACAACTTAGAAAAAAAAATATGAAAAAAAGGAAGTTCATTATTCAAACAAGTGCTTAAAAATAAAGTAAAGGAACAATGTATTACGTAACAGCCACTGACGGTAAAAAAAATGTAATCATATATTCTTTTCGAAATAAAACGCAATAATTCTTTAGTAAACACAGTTATAAAAATTTTCTAAAAAAAATGAGTTGCTGAGTTGGTAGACCGAACATATAGAGGGGGCGATTAAGAAGATAGAAGAATTGAAACGGTAGAAATATAGTAGAATCTAAGTTTAAAAAAAAATCTTCATCCTGTATTATGAAAAACCCTTTTATTTCATGACATTGTGTACTTTCAAATACACTATACATCCGTGTGCGTTTTATATTGTCATGGAAAAATCAGGTATATATATGTATGTAAATATATTTAAAAATGATTCTTATTAATAATTAAAAATATTGTTAGTTTTTCTTTTTTTTTAATAATAAGAACGGTTTTAAGGATTATATATTACTACTGAAGTCATTAAACAATATGTGTATTTCATATCTAAAACACTACAATATATATAAAGATGAATTTGAAGTTTACCATAATACACTATTGTATACTTATATTTATGGTGTCAGAGAAAAGATGAGCCCAAGGGGAATTAGTAAGGTTATTGAACTCTGATATTATCGAGATAAACAGACATGGTAGAACTTAGTTTTAATACTGATATTAAATCTTACCAGTAGTCACTATTATCACAAATATACAACTGATAACTGCATTATACTTTAACATTCATCCAACTGAATTATTTATTCAAGTAAATTATCTCAATATGAAATAAGTTAATGAGTATCATGTGATTTTATAGCTGTTCACTATCGATTCATAGTTAGAGAAAACTAGGTTCTATATCAATTAAGTACATTTAACGAAATACTGATAGATGAAATTCCAATCAAAAGTTAATATCAGTCAGAATTTCCAAAATTATGTAGGATATTCTGGGTTATTTGAAGAAAAAATACCCAACCAAACCATTTTTGTCAATTTTCTCTTTTTCACTGATAAAATATGCTTGACCAATGATTTGTGGTAGTGTTAATTTATAAAATTAATATCGTAGGTTTATTGTACAAAGCTAAGATGATACATCGTTATCTAAAATTCCTTTTCTTTTCCAACAATAAGATTTTGACTAAACTATGAACAATCTACTTATTTATTTATTTAAACACATAAACATTGGTAAAAGTAGGCACCAGACAGATATGAGTCACATAAATCATTCGATGTATGTGAGAGCCGAGATACTATCTGGACGTTCAACCTGAAGCAGGTGGTTTTCTTAGGGGGCCACTTCTTGAGCTATATATTTAGAGGTCTAATCTACAAGGCAGTGGAGCAACGTCAAGAGATGCAGTCGCATGGTGGTCGATGACCAACAATCAGTTCATACACCATTTGTTCATTCAGGATCCTGCAGCTCATCTGCACCATTGGTTAGGAATCAGAGTTTTTCATCTCTCCTTAATTGCATCTTCCGTATCCATCAACCTGGTCAGAGCACCGGACCTTTGTATTTCGTCCTCTCAATTTTATAAACAACAGTAATGCAGCTAGAAGGCAGTGAGTAGGACTTCCCTGACAGGGGTTGTATGCACGTGGCCATGTGAGAGCGTTTCGAGAATGAGTGCTGACTTTCCTCAATCTCGTCCGTACCAGGACATTTGAGGGCTATGAACAATCTAAATGAACGCTATTAGTAATATTAATGGCATTTAGCTTGGTTTCATTTTTGACCAAATTAGAAATGAACATATACCCATTTAAATTATTCATTTTTCCATACGACCTTAAGTCTATCGCGTAGATGCAAACATCAGGTTCCTATGGTTATATGAATTTCCATAAAACTTAGTGTACTTCTATTTACTTTTTACATGTGTCAGTTATATGGGATATGACCAATAAGAGATCATTTACATTGATCTATAAGCAGCCATTTTAAAATAACTCTATAAACAGACTTAGTATTATATTGAAACGCAATTGTAGAATATCATTATTTTAGTAAATAAAATATAGTATTGACGAATCATCTAGTAACTATTTCATAAGAATTGAGGAAAACTAATAAATGTACATTTTCAGTATTTGGCTTGTGGAGATTATTAAGTTTTTGATTTAGATCATGGACCGATTAATGTTAACCACTGTTGGAAACCTGGAAGCACTGGACGGCCGTTTCGTTTTATTTTGGTACTCCTAATAAAGGCCCTGGGTTGGAATCCCGCGAGCGGGATCGTGGATGTGCACTTCTGAGGAGTCCCATAATAAGGCAAAACGACTATCCAGTGCTTCCAGGTTTCCATTGGTGATCTAACATCAATCAGTTCATGATCTCAATCAAAAAATCTAAATTTATATTCATCCTTTTTCTCTTAACCATAAAAAGTTATTGAATTTCAATACGACTGATCACTTATTGTAAGCAATGATGGATAGTGGCTAGCCGTGGAATCTACTTTAGACGCGCGTTTCGTCCTATTTGGGACTCGTTAGCTGGATCTACTCGCATCACAGAGTTGATGTTTACTCTTCAAACGCCATCGCGTTATCCACTCAGCTACTGAGTCCTGATAGCCACTTGCTTGTGCAATGGGGTGAATTTAAATTCACTTGGTATTGTTTGGCTTGTATCTTCCCATTGAGGTTTAAGACTGCAATTGATCAGTCTGTTATTGGCATATGTGCATACTGTGTGTATGCCTCTATATTGCCTTAATTTACAAGCTTTTTGTATGCAACGATGGACAGTGGTTAGCAGTGAAATCCAGGACGAGCGTTTCGTCCTATTTGGGACTCGTCAGCTAGATGTACCTGCTTCTCAGAGTTGATGTTCACTCTTTAACTCGAAACGCGCGTCCTAGATTCCACTGCTAGCCACTATCCATCATTGCATACAAAAAGCTTGTGAATTAAGGCAATATCGAGACATATGCATAGTATGCACATATGCTAATAACAAACTGATCAATTGCAGTTTTAAACCTCAATGGGAAGATACAAGCCGAACAATACCAAGTGAACTTATCACCTAATTT
Source organism: Schistosoma spindalis (assembly GCA_946903255.1). Taxonomy (NCBI): domain Eukaryota; kingdom Metazoa; phylum Platyhelminthes; class Trematoda; order Strigeidida; family Schistosomatidae; genus Schistosoma; species Schistosoma spindalis. The sequence continues at coordinate 10,538,103 of OX336424.1, forward strand.
AATCATTAAATAATAAAAGTCATCCTCCTTCTGTTTTCCTAATTATTATATAACTTAAATATATCTAAAGTTTATCAATAACATTGAAATAAGAAATTACTCATTACAATTACTATCACCCTATTCATATTTATCTTGATAGATAGTTAATATTATTTATCTAAATGAATAAACAATAGATCACTTTAGTAAAAACTCAATTGTTTGATTTCATTTTATTGACCGACTGAAAAATTATTGACATACAATTACTGATGATGTCGTATAGAAACTAAAAACTGAATAAAAGATATTTTTGTTTTGTTTCAATGTATCTCAATTAACCTTAATATAATGCAAATTATTGTAAATAATTCAATCTACTGTAATATAATAGGTAATTGATTGTAAATTAGATTGTAATGGAAATGTATCTATGATAATAATTGTTTTGATAAAAAAAAATACTCTTATCGATAACTGGTCTTTGGTCATAATCATGAGTATAGTGTTATTATTGAATTTGAAATATTAAAGGGAGTTAAAATGAATAAAAAAGTAATTTGCACAAGAGAGAAAAATTATTGAATGTATTTTATAGTGGATATCTCAAAATTGAAGATTCGATTATATTTACTGTCAAAATTATTATGATCATACACTAGGATGAAATGATCATTCAAAAATTTCAGGTTCTGGATGGTTGTTTAACATGATGATTTCAATAATAGTTAACAATATCTACTACCCTATAATGAGAATTGAAATATAGTTAGCACACAATTTAAAGTAACATTTGTCTGGTGTTTTAATGGAATAGTAAAGGTATACTGTATTTATTCAGATGATTGATAGTGAGAGGTGTTGTAAAGCAACTCAGTATCCTAAATATGATAAAATGAGTATGTCGCATAAAGACACCAGGTCTAATGTTTTTAGGTATTCATTGGTTTTCTATTTTATGTTGTCTTGTAACTCGAACTGATAAGAACTTGAAATGATATATGTTACTATAGATTTGTAAATACTTTTGCGATAAGTTTGTTATTGAAGTTTGGTTTTATCTCACTGATTAGATTTTACATTGACAATATGAAGTTTACTAATCTCATTCTAGTTATGATTATGAATTTTATTTATATTATATATAATTGACTTTATGAATAACCTATTTGTATATTTGTTTGCTATCTATAGAATCAACCTAAAAGTGATTCAAATGACAGGAGGTTGGTATTCTAGTGAATAAAAATTCAGGTGGATTATACCAATTTATTAGTTAGTGCAAAATTACTAATTGTCTTCGTAAAATACGAAAACCATACATTAAATACTACATTTACACATCTCCCATCAATTGTCTCTGACAAACTTCACCATTTCTTTATTTTTGTTGTTAGATTGATTGCTTTCAGTTTCCTTCTGTCTTCTCTTCATTTCAATCCTCTCAATATTCTACTCGCAGACATTCCACTTTTGATTGACGCTGCATACTACTTATAATCTGTCGATATAAGTAGTATACACCATAATATTTGTTTTATCGATTTTGTCACATCATTGATATTTGTTGAAAATGTTCTCTAATTTATGATAAGTATTTTGAAATGTAACGGATTGGACTTAATATGCATCACAATATGCTCTTTAGGATAATTTTTAATTTCTATAGTTCTATGAATTGTTTAATTCTTTTTAGCTTTTCGTCAAATATCATTCATCATCATACATTGACATAAATTTATTGTATTCATTATTAAGACCTGTTTTGATTGTTTTCAGTGGTACCACTAAATATGATCTGTTCTAGCTTTTTCTGATTTATTAATCTGATAGCTTTAGTTTAGGCTGATAATGAAGACACAATTTACAGCGAATAAGTGTACATTTAAGTGCAGACGGAAGTAAATGCATATTTATGGCTAGGATCTTTAATCAATATATACGCTATATAATGTAAAATATATTTAAAATGTGATTAGGCATGTTATTATATTAATTAATTAGGCTGGTTAGAAGTAATACAAAATCAAGAAGAGATATGATACCAAACGTTTTCTTATAAAATCCTCAATCATTAAATGAAGATTTTGCCATTTTGTGTAGAGTTTATCTATGATGAAATCCATTTTTTTCTCATACCTTAAATAAAGACATTATTTCTGAACTATATTTAGGTATTCTTTTCATCGCTTCCATATAAAAGAAAATGCAAATCGTCTATATTCACTTGTCTTAATGACTACAACTGAAAGACAGATAGAAGTAGTATTTTAAAATCGGAGTTTACTTAAAAAACTAGAAAGGATTAGTGAAAACATAAGTGACAATTACATAACTTATTTCAAATTCTGATCATTCATGAACCACTGTTTGTTCAATCATGATTATTGAGTGACAACTGAAATAATTTTTCACTTTTGATAAAGTATTTATCATCATTGAACAACAAAGAATCATTGTGAATATAACATTGTGTACAATTCTACTGAACAAATTGGAACCAAAGTCCTGTTAAACTGGCTATTATAGTCTATTTTAAGCTTGGAAACCTAGAATAAGAATAAAACATTGACTAAAATAATAAGATAATGAATGATGGCAATAGTTCATGCTGATAAACAATATTGTTCACATTTCTTTTAACAATAAAAGAATTCAGTTTCATTTTTTTTTTTTTTTTGTATACTTTTTTTCTTTTTAAATGTTATGTGTTATTTTATATTGACATATTTGAAAGTTTAACATTCAGCTTATTTTAACTGATAAATGTTTTAAACGACATATATTCTGTATCATTTGGTATCATACAACAATCAATTATACATATATTGAAGGGGATTATTCACTTACTGATTGATGTGGAAATGTTTTTTTTTCTTTTTTAAAAGATATCTTATCTGACGTTTATTGTATTAATAACTAGAAAGTAAAAATAAACTATAAGAATTGACGAGAAATTCTTATTTAACTGTTATATAACAATTAATATAAACATTTTACTTTTATTCTAAACTAAACTTGATTACATGTTCAATGTATTGCTAATATGTGATGAACAATGAAAATTTATTAGATTTGATTACTTAGTTATTAGTTATTTACTTCAACTTTACTTACATCTGTTACTCCTAGTGGAGCATAAGCTCAACTTAGAGCTTTTCTAGGCCTAGTGTCAATTTTAAGCCCCGATAAAGAAGGAGACTTAGGCATGGGGTAAGTGAACCCATCCCGTAGGAAACTAATTCGCTAACCGGAAAAAAATAATTCAAACCATTTAAACTCTACTTTGAGAGTTAGATCTTTATTTAGAAGAGTTATGATGTCTCATGATGAAAGAAAAGCCTTTCTGACAACCAGAGCAATCATTAATTTAATTACATTAGTTATAGTGGAATTGATTTAAAAAGTATCGTTATAAGCTATTCAATTATATGAATATCCTGTTATTAATGTTACCTGTTTTTGATTAATTAATTGATCTTTGTAACTAAAACAAATTGAATAATCTAGATATGAATTGTTTTAAATAGATCAAGCAAGATCTTATCAGACATATTTATGTATATAACTGCTGTAATACTGTTATTATGTATGACTGTCTTAAACAGGGACTGAAATATTTCTTTACCATGAACATGTAGTAATTTTTATCTAATTATTATTCTCAAAATGTTAGCTTTAAAGCTTAATATTTTGCCGAAAATTGGTTAGACCCTTTTTTTCTTCTTCATGTTTGATGTTTTTATGTATCAGAAGTGGTTTTGTGGAGATTATAGTAATTTCAATAGATGAAATCATGAGTCAATTGAAGCTAGACCACCATGGAAAACCTGGAAACACTGGACAGCCGCTATGTTAAAGAAACAACATAAAAATAGAAAAAAATTTAAATCTACTAAAATAATACATCCATTTATCACATGAAAACTATTTATTTCATTTATCTATCCCAATTGAACGAAACAATTAGATTATAATTAGAAGGGGATTGGTTGAATTTAGACATTAACACCATTGGATGCCGACTCACTGGTATAATGGTTACGCGCTCGCGCGTGAGACCAAAAGGTCCTAGGTTCGACTCCGGAGGGCGGAGTCGTGGATGCACACTTCTGAAGAGTCCCATACTCGGACGAACCAGCCATCCAGTGCCTTCAAATTTTCCATAATGGTTTAGCTTCAATCGACTCGTGGTTTTTATGTATGTGTTTTAAGAATGAATTTTGAAGAAGTTATCTCTTGCTAATATTTGCATATATTATAATTAACTGTGAATGCTTTTTTGATAAAAAATTATATATGTATGTTCATGTTGGATAGGAAATAAGCAATGAAATACTTGATTATATCATAATTTTAATAGTTGAATTCACCAGTCAATCTAAGCTAGGTCACCATTGAAAATCTGGAAACATTAGATGATCATTTCATCCTAGTATGAGATTCTTCAGCAGTGTTCATTATGAATTCAACTGTTAAAGTACTAAAATCTCCACAAATCTCCCTACTGACATATTATAATTATTATTTAACATTTGTTAAAATGTTTGTACACAATCACTGTGACATATTAAATCAAAAAAATTAATTAGTTTTTCAAATTAACAAATGTACCCGGTATAATGAAGCAATTTTTCAAACTAGTTATCTGACAAACATACTTGACTTAGTCATTTGCTTTTTTCCCCTAAATTTTAAGCAGTGGGTTTTCTGCTTCATAAAATAAGGTTTCTATAATCAAATAGGAAAATATAACAAAAAATAGAGATTTACAAGTTTTCCCAGTTATGAATATTGATTTTTCTAGTTAATGTGTTAAAAGTTGAAGATTATAAATATCTTAACATGCATCTCTAGTCTTAGTGAGGAAACTATTTAAACTAGGTAAGAGTAGATAACTGTTTGGTCGCAGCATGAGACCCCTTAGCAGTATGCATCCACAACCTCGCTTGTGATTGAATTCTAAAGTGTTAAGTCTCATGATAAATACTTAATCATTTGGCCACTATTACAAGATCTAGTGATTTATATGTCTAACTTCAATCAATTAGCTATCCTACACTGTTCTATTCTAGTGTCATCACTGAATAACTGTTTAACACCAGACGCTTTTAAACAGTACTGGTCATGAATTCTCACCAGAACTCCGAGTATTATCTCTCGAGAGTTAGGACATAATAATTATCAGTATAAGGTGTTCGTTTTCTACTGAAACCGAAGGTTATATATTCTATCCCTTATGTAATCATGAATCCGTACCTACGAAAATTCCCATATTCTATAGAAAACAGTTATCTAATATTTCCTGTTTTTTGTAAGTCATCTAACTAACTTCAATCTTTTATGTAAACTATAAAAATGCAATAGTTTTCACAAACTTTCTATATGAATAATTACGAATTTTATTACTGATAAATGTTTTTTTATCTCTGGATTTTCATTAACTACATCATTCGTTTTGTGATAAGTAATCAATTGTACTAAAAGTGACAATCTTATGGTGGATCTGTTTAGAAGTAAAAAGTGACTACTTTGATATTTGTATCGACAAAAAGGGTTTCTAGATTTTCTATACCATTATCTATTTAAATATATTTGTGATACAATAATGAATAATGAATAATTTAAAATTGCATGCATATTCAGACATTAAACACATAAAAACAAAAGTTAGTAGTATATTTAAATGCAATACAACATGTAGATAAAACTACTTGTTACTATTATTATTGGCTTTATTCAATATTATGTTTTGGGTATAATATAGAATTCTCAACATAATGTATTTCAACAAGTTTCCTCTTCTTATTTCTTGATCGATTCTGACGATAAATATTGAGTGGTTGTCAATTAGATGTTAGCAGTTCGAGAATCGACATTTGAATAATGTACATTGTTTTCGATGGATATTGCCAGTAACCACGATGTCTTTGATTGGGCCCTTCTGTAACTTGTACAGTGAAATGTTGTGAACTTTTCACAAACTCTCATGAATAGTTATGCGATTAATGAGCATAATGATGTGTTAAAACGCGCAAGAAAACAGATAACTTGTTGAAATATTTGGATGGTAGGAACAAACAGCCTAGATATTCAAACAGGCGGCCGTCGGTATTATGTCTGCTTAATTAAAATTCAAGTGAAATAAAAGTAATTTAGAGCATTTTACTTGTTAACTGTAAATAAAGAATATGTTTCACCATTTCTCCAAACACTTTAGTAAATTTCAATCATCATGAAAAATCTAACAGTTAACAGATATTTGCATACATGTGGTTAAAAGGGAATCCTCAACATCTTTGTATTATTATATGCAGTGAGCAACATAACATAAAGACTGAGGTGAGTAAAACCTTTTATTTTATAAAGTTGCGTTACTGAATTGTTCTTTAAAAACTGAAAACTCATATGATTGAGGTGCAAGTAAGTCCAAACTATTGAAATGGGTACTATAACTGATTATATGTGACTAATGACGTCGAAGACAATGCCTCATAAGGTATTTAATTGATCGAAATTCATTAGAATAAATTAAGGACAAATATCGGATAATAAAATCATCTATAATCTATTTGTTAGTTTACTGATGGTTATGTTAATCTTAAACTTGAATTCTTCAATCTTAGTAGTAAATCCATGATCCGTAAATATATACTTCACACTAAAATGCTCACATGGAATATTCTTAGTTTGTTAATACAGTATAATGTTGTGGTTAGTTAACAATAATGTTGGCTTTATACCTCCCACATATTACACAGTTAAAAACACGTATCCATGACATGTGAAAAGTTTTGATTAGAGCAATTAAATTAACAAATAATATCTGAGCCGTTTGAAGTTGATTGACCTATAAGTAGTGACCATTGTTTTGTTTGTTTAATCATTGATGCTGATTAAATTCTATCGATCGAGTTTCACAATGGCCACAAGCTTAAAATATTCGATATACTATACTCAGAGGTCATTTTCAAGAAACCTTGGATGAAAGCTTCCTACTAGTTGGCGCTTTTCTGTATGACAGACCTATAGCGTTGAGGAAAAATCTGCTGTTTGCATGATCTGAACTGGCATCATGATTTAAATAAATGATTAAACCTTAATGAAATGGATGTTGTACTAGTTCATTTTTTGTACAATACAACACGTTGAAATCATTCATCTAACCTGGTACTATGTGTCATTTCGAAAAAACTACCCGAAACCATTATTACTAAGCTATATAGGTACAGACATCAGTATCCCTGAGAAACATGAATAACTCACAATGTAGTGTCTAGCGGTATGTCGAGCCCATATAGGTTATTCTAGCTTCTGGATAGACCAATTTATTCATTCTTTTTGGGTCACATTTCGACCTTGTTAATTATTCGTTCACCAACCATGACTTTTTATAATGATAGTATGTGTATTAATTGTTTGCCTCATTCATTGGATTTCTGTAATTTATTTTACTCAGAATATAAATATTGAGTAACGCTTGATCAAATTGAGTCGGCTCACATGACTTATCCGATGCGCTTCGCTTCACTCTCCCTTCTTTACTTTCTTTGCTTCGTTTCTTTGATCATCTGTTTGGATCAACCATTGAATGAAATATACGCATTCAAAATTTATTCTTGTATTTAACTCATTTAATGTTGTTATTCACTAACGCGATTTAAGTCGATGATCATATATGAGGTTAGACGGAATGTATATTTCGATAGCAATCAGCAAACGATTTAATTGGAATCAGATACAGGGTCACATAACACAGAAATACATACAGGCATTCTTTTGCAACAAAAAAATGAATCATTGACTGAATGAATTCTTGTGCTACTTTTTTTCTACATTAAATAATACAAAGTAAGAAACAAATGAATAAAGTAACTTTAAAAGTATAAAAGCGAAAAATACAATCCATCATCTTTCATTATTTTATCTTTTACCTATTTTAAACATTTTCTGAGGCATAGAGATTTTGCAAAATAACAAAATGTCATCAGCCAAAAGAAAATCTATGACACTATATATAGGTGTTAAGTTATAATGACACTATTATACTATGTTAGTTATTTTGAAAAGTTACACCAATCCAGAACATAAAGGAAACTACAGCCTTTAAACATCAACTAGATAACAATAAAATAAAATTACAAATAATGAAAGACTAAAGAAGAAAAAAAAGAGAAAAACTAGTCATAATATATTTAAAATAACAATAATTATCATCATAACAATGAAACGGATATAACCGTTGATGCTTCGACAACTTGAATACATATAAATGTGGTAAAAAAAAGAGAGATTTTCCTTTGGATACAGGTGTAAATGAACACACATACACACACCCTAAAACACAACTTGGATTAAAATGGAAAAAATTCTCTTAGTAGTATGTTAACATACATCTATTTACAAGTCAAATTTACTGTGGTTACTTTACAGTTCTTTGACTGACTTAACAAAGTGTCAACGAGATTTTTTGTTATTTTTAAAAAAAAACATGTGCAAATTCAAGTCGATAATGACAATAAAAATGTGAGTAGAATAATAAAAGAAGAAAATAATTTTCTTTCTTCTTTTTTCAATTTATCTACATTCTTTTCCTAATTCCATAAATAACTAGATGACAAACAAGACAACAGATAAGTTGTATGTGTCTTTGAGTGGTACAATTTTCAAGCGATCCCTTTTTTGTTATTGCTATTTTAAGGTAGTTTAGTGACATATTTCATTGATTCTATATCAAAAAGCATTTAATTGTACTAACAATTTCAAATTACCTGACAGGACAGCCTGCTTGAATGTCTGGGCAACCTGTACCAGTCATCCAAATATTTCAACAAGTTATCGGTTTTTTTAATTTATTTTAACACATCATTATGTCTATTAATCGCATAACCTATTCAGATGCTTTTATGAAAAGCTTATGACTTTCGCTATACAAGTTACAAAAATGTAAAATCAGAAACATCGTGGAGGTTGGAAGTGGTCAGTGAAGGGAATAAACATTAATCATATGTTGATTCCTGAACTGCTCAATTCTAACTGCCGATCACTAATTAACAAGGTAGACTATTTTTAATTTCTAAGTCAAAACATGTATCATAATTTTGGTGTAATCACAATTCAAGAAACTTGGTTAAATGAATTACAGAACGATTGTTTAGTATCACTAAAAGATTTCAAAATCTATCGTCAGAACCGATCAAGCATCCAAAAAAAGGTGTGGTGGGAATATAGCTACATTTGTAAATATAAACTTGTATCAATCTACTTTTGCATGTTTCGAGGTTCCAAACGACTTTATGGACTTTTTAGATTTAAGGTGCCAACCAAAACACTTGAATGTATACATTGTGTTTGGAGAAAAGTGTTCAACGTCTCTACTTAATCATGAAAGTATACACATCCTTACCCTTCTTCCTTTCCTTTTTACCTGCATGATTTGCCGTATTCCACAGAAAACATTTTTGTGAAATATGCAGACGATCTCACTGTATGTATGCTGATTTCAACCTCTTTACATCCCATAGAAATGAATGAGTTTTCGTTTTGTACTGTATGGTGATCTCTTGTTAATAGTCTCACAGTTAAGCCATCTAAATGTTGGGCTGTTAAATTTAGCCTGAGACATGAACAGCACCTAAACACTATATTGGGATCCCATAATACTTGTTCTATTAGAGATTCTTTGATGAACACACTGTCGAGGGTCAATTATTGTGGTCTTACCTTTTCCTCTTGATCTCATGTTTTACTGTTACTCTTTACTGTTCTCCATTATTCTTTCCTGGGATTTTGATAAAAGACTTTTCTGTATTGTGGAGAGTGCTGAAGGCAGTTAGCAGGGTGTGTGGTGAATCCTTTGAGGTCATTATTAATATGGTTGTGGATAGACATTTAAAGTCTTGCAAACTCCTGGCAGATGTTATCAGATATTAACCATACACTTCATTTATATTATTATCTTTGCATATCTTCTGGTAGATTGAGACGTCAGTACGTTAGAATCGATGCATCCAAGCAAAAGTATAAAAGCTTTACAATACCTTATCTAACAAATATACTATGTGATGAACAGTTTGTTAGAGTTGATCTAATCAATAAATTATATTCCTAAACATGTTTTTAACTGAAAAAGTTGTACAAATTTAAATCCTCTTAAGAAAAACATTTCATTTAATTACAGGTAGTTTATCTACTTAACTTTTGCAAATGCGTACGCAGTTATCAATTTTTTTCCATTTTTTTGTAGGAGAAAGTTGTTTAAATACCATGTTCTGAGAATTGTATATTGTACCATACATATCACATTAAATAAAGCCATTAATAATAATAATAAATAAATAATTTTATATTAGTCTTTCATACACTCAACGAAATAATCCACACACATTTATCGAAAATCTATAATGCTTTGAATAGTGACTACTTTTTCTTTACCCTGAAAGACAGTGATGTGTAGAGTCAGTGAAATGTCATTGGGCCATAGGCAAATCATTCGGCCATCGGGTCATTGAATATCGGACAGTTCACCGATCATCGTCAAGTTCAGGGACAACAAACACACATCAATTAATTGCACACTATGGACTGGTCCGTATAGTGGAAGTCACAAATTCTCCGTTATACCTACTTTTACCGATACACCACTGTAATAAAGTCATTTGTGTTATAAGGTTTTCAAAGTAGCCATAGTACTTTGATACTACGAAGGAATAATCCATGTTAGGTGCTGACCGCGGGATGTGACTTCGAAGTTAGCTGTTGGTCGCAACATTCCTGTCTAACTAAAGTAGGCCCCCAAACACTCGACGTAAATAATCTAAGTTGGTATTCTACAGATGAGTTAGTAAAAAAAACACCTTGGTACTAAATATCTACAGGTTCACTCATTATTTCCCCCATTTACTTCCATTAATATTCATGCTTCCTGCATAAGACAAAAATCCAGCGTATATCTTAGTAATAAGCTAAAATACTCAATGTCCGTTGACCGGATATCATCAACAACAACCTGCTGCAGGATAGAACGAACTAGCTTACATATGAAGAGGAAATTAGGGAAAGACGATGGAAGTGGATAAGACATAAATTTCGGACATCACCGAACTTCATTACAATGCAAGTCCTAACTTAAAATCCTGAAGGAAATGGAAAAAGCGGAAGACCAAAGAACACATTGCGTGGGGAATCAAAAGCGGACATCAAAAAGTTGCGAAACAATTGGGAACAACTGGAAAGTATTGTCTAGGACAGAGTTGGATGGAGAAAACTGATGTGTGACTTATGCTCTTCTATGAGGGGAAACAGACGTAAGTAAATAAGTTATAAATATATATATATATATATATATATATATATATAATGATGTTCGTCTTTCAGAGCATACATTCAATTATAAATATATAATTACACACTACGATGAGTTTGAAAAAATATGATATTTACTAGATTACAAATAAATCTTTATTTAGATTCACTTAGTATTGTTTACTTGTATCTTTCCATTGTTACTTAGAATTCTTGTTAGCATATGCGCCTACTGTGCGGATTACCTCGATATTGCCTTATATCACAAGCTTTATAAGCAAAGATGAATAATGACTAGCAGTGGAATCGAGTTTAGACGCGCGTTTCGCCCCATTTGGGATTCATCATTTGAATGTACCTGCATCTCAAAGTTGAAGTTCACTCTGGCACTCGAAACCAGTACCATTCGCTTCAAAAACCACCGCATTATTCATTTAGCTATTGAGTCCTGATAACCACTTGCTTGTAAATATCAATTCTGAGATGCAGGTACATTCGGCTGACAAGTCTCAAATAGGACGAAACGTATATCCTAGATCCTACTACTAGTCACTATCCATCTTTGATTATAAATCGTTATTATTCGATTTTAATTACCGAGAATGTATCTTTTTGAAACTAAAGAATAAACAAATAATATTTTATGATACAATATGAAATTTGTTTACAATTATAACAAAATTATCAAACTGAATATAAAAACACTCATCAAATTAAATAATATAATATCATTAATTTTAATACATAGAATTACTTATTGTATGAATAAGAAATTCATTGTTATCATTAAATTAAAAATAAAGTTGATAAGAGAGAATATATATATGGAATAAATTATATTTAGAGTATAGGGGTGTCAATAGTTGTTTACCAGTCAGAGTCATAGTCATTAATAGTAAACAGTCTATTAAACTTATTATATTATTATTATTAATAATAATAAATTTAATTGATTAATTGTAAATCAATATTGAAAACAAAATAATCATAAACCAAAATGTTTTTTTTAAAAAAAAATTAAGCAAATTAAAAATGAAAATAATGAAAACATAATAATCTGATTTTATTTTATGGTTTCCCTTTTCAATTATATACAATTTGAATATAATAATACAAATCACTATTAAAAATCAATGTAAATATTGTATATCATCATATCGGTAATGTTTTTATCAATAAGGTTTAAATAAAACGGTAATAAATATGAATGAATTCAAACAACAACAACAACAACAATAAACAATTGGTGTTCAAATGTCCATGGTAAATAATATGGAAATTCTAAATGAAATGATTGATATTCAAAAATCACTTAATAACAACAACAATAACAACAAAACAGATTGATTAATTAGATAAAAGAGAAAATAAGTGAAACCCCGATAACAAAAATAAAAAAAAATGATTTACGCGTTTGATTTTATTAAAATTATCAATAAACTCTTATAAGTATTCATAATTAATTAATCAGTGGGTGGTGAGTGAGCAGTGTTATGTTCTATCGAATGCATTCGATCTGTACTAAGTGGGACTTGACACACATGATATTGCTCACCCACCACCCAGTGATCAATTAATTGTGATTATATCTCAGTCCTACTGGAGGTCAGTTGCGGCCCGGATAGCTCAATAGTAACGTTAATAACTGTGATGCTGGGTGATATGGGATGGTTTCCGTCAGGAAGAATTAGTTCCCTCAAGATAACAGGTACAACATGCTGACAAGTGCCAAATAGCATGAAACCCGGGTCCAGGGTTTCTTGTTGACTGCCTCCAACTATCATCTTATCCTACAGGTATAAATAAAATAAAATAGATAATTTCGTCTAATCATTTAACATATTGTTCAGATGATAACTTGGTTTGTAAGATTTGATTAATATTAAAAAGGACAACAAAAATGAATTTGATGGTTGCTTGACCATTACATACTAAAATAATTATAGTCAGTATAATATGTAAATTATATGTATAAATAGGTAACGTTACCAAGGTTTGACTTGATAATTTCGAATAAATTGAGCATTGAGTAGATTGTTATAAATAAATTAATATATTTGTACTATCCCAATGAGTAGTAAATGAGATTTTCTGATGTTTCGTGACTTGGTGTAAGTCACTTCTTCAAAGAATAAATAACAAAATAAAAATTAATTCAAGTTAAAATAGTACAACGGTACAATAAGAGTATTATGTGATCAATCTTAGAAATCACCAAACGTCAGAAAATCTTATTTTTCTACTCATTGGGATATTACAAATTAATTATTTATTCATAAGCATAAATATTTAATATAGAGAGAATGTTAACATTAGACAAGGGTTAATTGATTTACAGTAGATAAATCTACATGTTCTAATTCATAGATCCACAATATTCACTTATATGATTACTGTCTAGCGTAAGTTCTATTTATTTAATGATTTCAAAGTGTGTAAGAAAACTTCAAAGACAATTCTAATCAAATAATACGAATTATGATGTGTCTACAAACCTCATAAAGCATATTTTCGTGATTAATATAGGATATACTTGCATTAGTATATGATATTGCTTCATTTGAATACAATCTTTGGATTTTGCTGCAGTCTAAGACTTGAAAACAACTTTGAATGATAACTAATCGTTATATTCATTCATTGTTATGAAAATCTTAATTATGATTAAAGTAAAGCAAATCCGTTTGTTTCCGATTGATGATTAATTATCATTAGGGTAAATAGACAATTTTACGCTATTAGCGTATATTCGAATCTGACAACGGCTTATGTATCATGTTTTTTAAGCTATGGACGACCTTTGTGTAGCGCTAAAAAGACCTTGAGAATATCCGCCTACATACTACGGCTAAATGAGGGTTATAAACCAGTTTGAGGAATTGAAATTAACATTCACAGTTGATAGTTAGATTTAGGAACTAGATTTAGGGTTTGCATCACGAATTGACATCAGCTAAAATGCTAAGACGCTATGATTGAATGAATCCCGCGCCAAAATTTAAGACCTCTTATCTCAAATCTGATTGGTTCATCCATAAATTTTAGTCTAGCCATTATTTTTATTTTTTTAACTTACAATAATTCGTATAATTTATGTTAAACTTCGTTACCACGTTAATTTATATTACTTATTGAACTATCATATTGCCATTTCCAGCTGGATAACAAATATTTGAGAAACAAGTTGTCATATGATTTGTTACTAATACCAGAATCGTTAGAATAGTACTCAATTCACGAAAGATATTAACTAGTAGGGAAGCCTAGGATCTATTTATGATCCCATTTGGAACTAGCCAGCTGGATGTGCATGTACCCTAGAACTGATGTTAAGATTGGGACGCAAATTCAATATCCTATGCCTCAAGACCTTTAAAATGAATTATTTAATTGAGTTCGATTGGTCAACTAAGATTTTTATGAAAATTTTCAAGCTAAGTACAACAATTGTGTTTTCTTCAAAACAAATTCGCTTATACCAATAATAGCTTGACACAGTGAATTACTGTTCACATGGTGTAGAACAAAATAATGGTAACAGTATATATTGCCCAGTTACTGGGAATTATTTCAGAGTGCTATTCAGAAGCTAGTTGACTTGACTTCCCTTGTCACTTTATTCTTTAGGTTGAATATTATTAACAGATACCTTATAAATATCTTAAAGAAAGTGTGTTTTGTTTTAGAGTAATTCATTTTAATTCAGTTCAATTTATAGATCAATATGTTACTGTTTACATAAAAGACATGAATCATGAATATATTTCAAATATATTTTTTCAAAAGATAACTAGAAAAAGGAAAAATAAAGAGTACACATAAATCATTAAATAAACAGATACATATTTTATAATTTTTAAGGATGTACTAACTAGATTCACACTTAGTTTCTTTGATGATTTGTGAAAGGGAGGTGATTGATCTTTAAAATGAAATGTTTATTGAAATAAAATTTTAAAAAAATTAAGTTGGATTACATCAAGTGAATTCTAGATCTGGCAAAACGTTATATTGATACGTAAGTTTAATCCATATGAACAATATAAGACTAAAAAGTTTATAAAATATAAAAGTTATGGTAATTTGTAAACAAAAGATTCTAGTTTTATTCGTCATGATATTTTATTCAAATTTGTTGATTCGTAATCAACTCAGTCAAAATAAACATTTGCTATTGTAGTGAACAGAACACGAGTAAGGGAGAATCGAATGTACTTGGACACAAAATTACAGAACATCTCAATAATATCTAACAATCATATTGTAAATGCTTAATTTGCAAAATGTTTATCAATTGTCTTAATATGACTCAGACTTCATTGTTATTGCATTTTCATACAAATTGCACTCTGTTTCTATTCTTTACTGTTCGATCCTATTGTCTCTCTGCTGCCAGACATTCTGTTCCTGACTAACGTCATATACTACTTATGTCGATTTAAGTAGCATACACCACAGTATCATATTGTTTATCATTTATTCGATTATAGATTTTTCAAACTTTGCTGGTCGTTCTAATATTCAGTGATAATATACCTAATGCACAGTTAGGAAACTAATATAATAATAAATAAGAAAAACTTCATAGTGTGCTACAAACTAATTTCAAATCCATTGAACTAACATCTAAAAATAGCCTTGAATAAAGTAATAAAAACAAAAAGTATGACGATTTGGTCTCCCTGCTCAGATCGGTTCGTTGTCTTAATAGCATTTTATATTTTCCATAACTGTATGCTGATAACTACCAACTTGCAGCTAGCAACCAGAAATGAATGTTTTTGAAAATCTTACAAAACTCCATTTGTTTCGGGTGCACAGGTATCCACCGAAGACGATGGAAGATAGTTACTGAATATGACGGATTGGTTAAAGTTAGAAATGTATACCATTATGTGGCAGCTCAAAGGCCTAGAGGTTAGGCCTTTGTGTCTGAGACCAGATACCCTGAACTTGATTTCCGATAAAATGGTTGTGAATGCACAATGCTGAGAAGTCCTATGCTAAGATGAAGCAGCCGTGCAGTATATTCTGGCTTTCAGTGGTCGTTTCAGAGCAGTTTCATCTAATTTTTTATTGCATATTAGTGTTATCCATTCATTTACACTTGTTATAATGATATGGTTCGTTTCTAACACCAATTTTTAATTAAACTACAATGTTAGTATATCTTCTAACAATCACACATGAATATTACATTCAACATAACGTAGGGAACACATGTTAATATTTTCTTATAACTGGAATCCGATAACCTTGCTATCAAGTAAGTATAACGTTTATGAAGAATTGTACACTTTGAGAATGTTTATTTATAGTCAAAACTGATGATCAGTTTTATAAGATTGAATTTATAAATTCACTTTTTTTAAACTAGATTAGTTTACACCATTCTTCAGGATTCTATTATATTTGTGCACTACGTAATTGGATTAACAGTGAACCATCTGTATATGTGTTATTAACACCAACCTAAAGTTTCTGCTTATCTTAACAGATCTTGAATCAGTTCTTATTAATCATTCAGAAACATTAAGTTGGATAATGGATAAACTGAATGTGTTTATCCTAGCTGTATATTTCATGAAAAACTAATTTTTCTGTAACTTTGAATTTGAGTTAATGATCTCTTTCAGAATGTTTCAAGTAATTACTTTATTCATCGATAATTTATGTCATATCAATAAACAATGTAGACTTATTCAGTAGTGCAAGCTTAAAAGGAATAATGTTTCAACTACATTTAAATCCTAGTAACTCAAAACATGAGATTTTAAATTATTTATTACCAAACTTAGACAAAACTATATCACGCATTTATTGTTCTTATACTATTTATATATCCAAATTCTGATTAGTCTCAGTGATTATATTAAATTCGTTGATCAAAATCTAATTCATTTATGATCAATGTATACAACATCGTAATAAAACCCTATAAGATACCAATGGTAACTTTAGTACAAGAAGTATATTTTGTAAAAAACATTTTAAAAAAGTGATAAAAATAATCCTCATGACATGAACACTTTAATGAAATCTGAAATCTACTACTCTATTTTCATTTTCAAATGATTACACTTTACAGTATAGTATGATGCTAGGCGGCCTGCTTGAATATCTGGGATACCTGTTCCTGTCGTCTAAATATTTCATCAAGTGATATTTTTTATTAGTTGAGTTCATGATTCAATTAGAGGTAGACCACCATGGAAATCCTGAAAGCACTGGACGGCCGTCTCGTCCTATTATGCGGAACTCCTCAGTAGTGTTCATTCACGATCTGGCTCATGGGATTCAAACCTAGAACCTATCGGTATCGCGTATGAACGATTAAACTCTACAAATCTCAGTTGGTATTCAACGGTATGAATATCTAGCTTCAACCAATCCACGAAATTGCACCACCATCCACCATTGTCTTCAGTGAGTTACTATCACACATACATGATTATGTCTATTATTCGCACAAAGTCTTCAAGTGCGTTTATGAAAAATCCACAACCTTTCGCTGTACAGGTTACAAAATAGTACAATCAGAGACATTGTGGTTACTGGCTGTGTGCATTGAAAAGAATGAACGTTATTTATTTGCTGATTCCGAAACGGCTAAATTCTAGCTAGCAATCGCTCAATGTTTATCGCCAGGATCGATCAACAAATAAGAAACAGAAACCTGTTGAAATACTTTGTACTAGGAACTCTATATTGTACTAAAAATATTGAATATAGCTAATAATTATAATAACAATGTCCTCACTCCACTACTAATTCAAATGTTAATTATTCGTTAAGTGAATCAATTTTATTTACTTCGATTTTGTTGACTGATTGATGATTGTTCTATATTCAATATAAAATCAGTAGCAATTAAACCTATACAATAAATTTTTGAAATTATCAACAATTTGAAACTCCTCTCCAAATATTGCTATCATAATTTTCAAATGTGTCAACTCATATTATGGTGTATACTACTTATGCTAACAGACATAAGTAGCATGTAACATCAGTCAGAAATGAAATGCCTGGCAGCAGAATGTTAACATGACCGTTTTGAAGAAAACTGGGATATAAACAGAGAGTAATTGTAATAACACCAGAATTGGATGAACTATGAAGTTTGTAAGAAACGAGTGATAGAAGGTGTGCAAACAAAGTAGTTCATGTATGGTTTTCATATTTTAAGATAATATTCTATCATTTTTGCATTAAATAATAACCCACCTGAGTTCTCGTTCACTACAATATGAATAACTAATAATTAGCGCTATTTTATATTTATAAATACTAGTTCATATTGTTAGATGATCGGTAATAAAACTGATTAATATTACACTATACATTAGATTATTTGTTTTATTCAACTATAACTATAGTTAAATTCATTTGTTATAGTTTTACTTGTTTCTTCACATTATTATTTACGACTGCAACTGATTAGTCTCATGTTGGCATACGTGCATCCTGTGTGGATTGCCTCGATATAGCCTTAAGTTACAAGCTTTCTAAGCAAAAATGGATAGTAGTTAGCAGTGGAATCCAGGATGCGTGTTTCGTCATATTTGTGACTCGTCTGATGGATGTACCTGCATTTCAGAGTTAATGTTCACTCCAGGACTCGAACTCAGCACTGTTTGCTTTAGATACCATCACATTCTCTGCTTAGCTACTCATGCAAGTACATCCAATGATGAGTCCTAAATGGGACGAAACACACGTCTAAACTGGATTCCATTGCTATCCACTATCCATCTTTGCTTATAACTATGGTCATTAAAGAAATTTTGATTTATTATTTAATGTCATCTTCAACAAAAGAATTGAATGTAAAAATTAATGTCAAATGGAAACCTTTTGATAAAATTACAACTTAAGAAGAAAAAAAACTATTGATCATATAACTAATTGATTGTTTGATTGATTGATTATGATTATGATTATTATTAATGCTTGTTCTAACTGATTTCAGAAAAAAATCTAATTCTCACTAAACATTTAAATAAATTTATTAGTTAAATTAGAAATTTTTACTTGGGTGGTAACAACGACAACAACAGCAACAGCAACAACGATAAAAAATTTGTCAATTTATGAATTAGGCAACAAAAAAGAAATGTGTGTCTATCAACAATATGCACAACCACACAATAGATGTGTTAGAATCAATTTATAGATTTATATTAAATAATTATAATGAAAGGATTTCATGAATTTAACTCATTGAAAATATGTCAATATAAAGACATAAGGATAAAATAATCTTAATACAAAATAATAAATATTATAATTGTGATCATGAACCGATAATTGTTCGACATGATTTATATTGATGCATGGTATTTCATTTAATAACTAAATAAAAATGATTTATATTATTTAAGTAACAATTTGTCAATGTTTAATATAGTAAAGTGTATTGATATAATTTAGAATATGAATTTAGAATTTTTGAAATTGATTTTAGTCACATTAGGTTGGTAATAATGAACTACTGATATGAACCGAAAAAAGGAAAAATAAAACCCACTGAAAACTATGTAGTATTGAATAGTTTAGTTTGTTGTAGTTAATTTTTTTTAGTATGTGGTTTACTTCATGGTGCCTACAGTAAATAGGAATAATGATATGAGGTTGAGTTTATATCATGACTCAAATGTTTTTCATCAAGGTATCTATATATCAAAAGGGGTTTTTAAGGATATTATAGTAATTTAAGTGGTTGAGATCATGAGTGAATTGACCATGGAAGCTCCACCACTTGGAAGAAGTGGACAGCCGTTTCGTTTTGTTTTGGAAGTTCTCAGTAGTGCGCATCCACGACCTCGCCTCACGAGATTCAAACACAGGATTTATCAGTCTCGCGCGTGAGCACTTAACCTCCAGACCACTGAGCCGTTTGGTATCCAGCGGTGTTAATATCTAACTCCAACCTATCCACGACATTGAGCTACACAACTACTATTGTTATCAGTGAGTTACTAACTCACAACAGACCCGGTTGAACTCTACTGGTCACTGCTTCTCATTAGAACTCCAGGAAATACCTCTTGAAGTCATTCACTAGTGAGCATATGTTAATTAATATCAGAAAGGGTTTTTGTGGATATTGGATTAATTTCAAAAGTTGAGATCATGAGGATGATATGTCCTGGGTTCGAATTTCGTGAGATGGGGTCGTTGGTGCGCACTGCTGAGGAGTCCTACAATAGGACAAAACGGCTGTCCAGTGCTTCCAGGTCTTTCATGGTGGTCTAACTTTAATACTGTTTTTAGTATTTAGAACAGTTGTAGGTGCTCACTTCTTAATCGCCTCATATTAAAAAGAAACAGGTATATTGTGTTTAATTCTCTTACAATGGATTTTTTTGGCTGAAATTAATTTGTGATAAACGATGTTTAAAAGATATTTCGTGATATCTGAATAAACCATAACCATTTAATTGTAGTTACACTAGAACAGACGAATATCAATTAGCGTTGAAACTATGTTTAAAACAATAATTTAGATAATTATATTGATTGAAACTATATATTATTCACCAAGATGCTGATGAATTAAAATATTGATTTACAATACGTTATTGTCCTAGAATTTTGTAAATGTTATATATTGTTATTGAAGTCTGAGATTCGTAGTTGTTAGTGCGCTGTTACAATAATGAAACATCATGCTACTGTTCACTGATTATATCTCTATCTTAATAGTGAACTAGGAGATATAACAAGTTTCACTATTAAGAAATTTTGTTCGTTAAGACCAAAATTGAACTGAAATAATTCATGTTGTCCCACAGATCCAAATAGGATAAATACCACTTAATTATTAAACTATTACACAGGGAATATCTCCATATACCTGAAATCAACTATGAATATATAAGCGACATCAAATGCTCTTACTTACCTACTTACTCCTGTTACTCCTAATGAAGCATAGGCCGCCAACCAGCATTCTCCAACCCACTCTGTTCTGGACCTTATTTTCTAGTTCCATCCATTTCTTGTTCATTTTTCTCATGTCTATCTCCATTTCCCGGCGTAATATGTTCTTTGGTCTTCCTCTCCTCCTTCGGCTCTGAGGATTTCATGTGAGCGCTTGTCTTGTGACGCAGTTCGGTGCCTTCCTCAATATGTGTCCTATCCATTTCCAGCGTTTCCTTCTGATTTCTTCCTCTGCTGGGATCTGGTTTGCTCTATACCACAGTAGGTCATTGCTAATAGTGTCCGGCCAACGGATCCACCTGGAGTCACTCCGGGAGCTACTGCCAGTCCGAAGCCTGGATAAAGGAGGAGGGTTGGACATGGGGTTAGTGACCCCATCCCGTAGAAAACTAACTCGCTAAAAAAACGCTAACATCAAATGCTCTAGACTGTAGAAATCAGCAAAGATCGTTAGTATAGAAAGATCATAAAACATTTGTATACAAAATACTTTTATAACTTAAAACAGTGAGGAACATAAATAGATTAACATTTATACATACTATATATAAGTACTATCACTATTGAAGTTTCAGTATATTATTAACAAATGATGCATAAATTACTTTCATCTATAACTTATATTTAAATAAATCAATACATTATATTTTCTACAAATGGTATTGGTTTTATTGAGATATCTTTTTCAGAACAGATGGAAAAAGAAATTTCTTTTCCAGAATGTACTACTTTTTTTAACTTTGACTGAATGGTAAAAAATACAGGGTTTATTATAACTTCAGTTTTATATGAAATGGGTAAAATCTTTTTTAAAAAAAGGAGCTAAAAAAAATAGTTTATTCGTTTCCTTTTTAAACAAGTCAGGTTTCAAATATTTTGGTAGTTACATTTGATAAATACATTGAGCTAGACTGAATTAATTAAACTTCATTTAAGTAAGTAGACATTATTATTCATCACCTCTATAGATACAACATTATTAAAGAGTATTCATTTAAGAAACATAAATATCTATGTAAAATTCTGGTTTCCATAGTTTGTCTGTCATAAAACCCATTTTGGATGTATCTGTATGTATGTGTTTGTAATAGAGCTCATGTGTTTATTAATACATTTTAATAATATTTATTTCAAAGATAGAAATATCAGGTAAATGTATTACTAGACTTTCTAAATGAAACCATTATGATAACAACAAAAGGGCGACATTTTTTTTTAAATGTATGTCTCGAAGTAAAATTTTAGGTATTGTGTATATTCATCTAAAAATACTTTGATTTGTTTAGGCATTACATTAAGTATTCATGGATATCTCATGCAGTATGAACACTTGAAGCTACTAACATGAAATATAAAACGTTACCTACACTTAAAAACATTAGACTAAAATGTTCTACCTTTTAGAATAAATAAAAATAGTCAAAAGAAATGAATAATTTAGTGTGTATTTTATTGTCTTTTCTTCATAACTTAAATATCTGTAGTGAACTTATGTTTTGACTATAATTCATTGTAATCTTGAAACTCATTCAAAAAGTCTATGATCGATTCATAAATAAAATTAATTAACGTTGAATGAAATTCCACTGAAACCATGAAACAATCGAAGTTAAACCAGCACTGAAAACTTGGAGGAATTAGATAACCATTTTGTATTATTACGGAACTTCTTAGCAGTACGCATTTACGACCCAGCAGGCGGTAATCGAACTTAAAACCTTCGATCTCTCTCACGAACACTTAACATTTAAATAAATCCTTCGGCATCCAAAGACGTTAATATCTAACTTCAATCAATCTACGACACTGAGCATCTATTTTCCAAATTATTTTTAATCGTTATTATTGCTCAGGAATAAAACAAACTGCATGCAGCTCATTACGAGTCCATTTATAGTTATTTATCATGTCATTCGGAATTCTAATAATTTTTTCTCATGTTTATCCGGGACTTCACTATTTCTATTTTGTCAATTATTTTTCTAGATAGGCATTACCTGGATTAATATATTAAAACTAAGAACTACGAAGTTATTTCCTGGTATTTCTTAGCATACAAATGCCCATCTGCACTACTACTCATGATCAAGTTCATAAATACAATAATGGTGAGCTATGATGTAAAAAAATAATCGATACATTTTATTTAGTCAATTGATTGTAAATCTCACACTTCATAAATACAATTGACAAAGGAAACCATAAAATAGTTGTACTTGACTGTGGATAAACAAATACAAAGCTGAAGATACATCGAGTGTTACCTGAATGATAATAAATAAACTTCATTTACAGTATTATGATATGAAGTTACCAATTAAATTGTATCAAGTGTTACATAAACATAGTGGCCTAAAAAAGGAAATAGTTTGGAATCATCTGTAATAAATAATTTTCTAACTTCAGTATTGTACGATTTCTGTACACTCAACAATTTTTTAAAATTGTAGAATATTTAATAGTTGAATTCCTGAGTTACATAAAGCTAGACCACCATGGAAATCCTGAAAGCACTGGACGGCCGTCTCATCCTATTATGCGGAACACCTCAGTAGTGTTCATCCACGATTCGAACCTAGGACCTATCGGTATCGAGTACGAACGCTTAAACTCTACAAATCTCAGTTAGTATTCAACGGTGTGAATGTCTAACTTCAATCAATTCACGAAAATGCACCACCATCCACCATTGTCTTCAGTGAGTTACTATCTCACAACAGACCTAGTTGAACTCCACTGGTCAAGGGATCTCACTAGAAATCCATGAAATACCTCTTGAAATCAGTCATTAGTGAGCACATGATGAATATTATCAGAAGAGGGTTTTGTGAAGATCTTAGTTCGAAACATGTGAGCGGTGTCGTGGATACGCTCTGCTGAGGGATCCCATACTAGAACAAAACAGCTGTCCAGTGCTTCCAGGTTTTTCACGGTGGTCTAGATTTAATTGACTCATAAATTAAAACAATTAAATTACTAAAATATCCACAATACCACCTTATTGTATTGAATATTTGTTAAAAATTAAGTTATTTTGCGAATATATTTCAAAATAATGAATTGCTTACTTACTTACTTACGCCTGTTACTCCTCGTGAAGGAGCATAAGTTGCTCACCAGCATTCTCCATCCAACCCTGTCCTGGGCAAATTATTCCAGCACTTTCCAGTTGTTCTTTATCCTTTTCATATCCGATTCTATTTCCCGACGTAATTTGCTCTTCGGCCTTCCTCTTTTCCTCTTCTCTTCAGGATACCATGTTAGGGCTTGTCTCATGATTCAGTTTGATGATTTGCGTAATGTATGTCCTATCCATTTCCATCGTCTTTTCCTAATTTCCTCTTCCGCTGGAAGCTGGTTGATTCTCTCCCACAGTAGGCTGCTACTGATGGTATTCAGCCAATGGATGTTGAGTATCTTGCGTAGAAAACTATCGATAAATACTTGCACCTTCTTGATGATTGTTGTAGTAGTTGTTCAAGTTTCAGTAGTAAAAATTTCTATCCAACTCCTTATGCTAAATGACTTTTCAATTTAAACAGCCATTATATATATATATATATATATATATATATATGGTAATAAATTCTTTAAATAAATGGATTTTAAGAGGGTATTACTTATTGTATAAGTAAAAAGGAACAATATTTTTCTCTATAAACTTAATTAATTGTGTTATAATAGCAAATCTATTTGAATTTGTCATTAATTATGAAATCTACTTAAAATCCTTTAAAGTTTGGATCATTTCCTATAATGTAATTTAAAGAGTATCATACAAGATGTCTTTAGACAATGAAAAAAAGCTACTCAACACTATAATTCTTCATACAGAAAAAAACACTTATACTCAAATAATTTTGGCAACATCACATAAGAGAGATAAAATAACCTTGACTACAACAAGTAAGATAAGTACAATTTTTACTTGGAGTTAAATAATTAAATGGCCTTTTTATTTAGGAGGAAGGATGTATTTGTAAAATCTCATCAACGTTTTGCCTGGTAATCTGGTTCAAGCTTTTTTTAAGGAAAATATAATCATATATCAAAATTATTGAATATAAATAGGTATATAGTTCTCCGGTTCACTGTATACTAAATAGGTCATCCAATCGAATATGTTTTTGAAATAGGTATTTACATTAGTATGTAAGAGACATGTGGTGTGAAACGTAAACAGATTTTACAAATACATTGTTCCTCTTTAATGTCATACATTAACTCGGAGCCCAAATACTGTGAAAGTATTCGATCAAATTTAGACAAAAGTTTTTATATATGGCCTTTTTATTAAATTGATTTATGATCCGTTAACCAGAACGTATGCAGTTTTGTTTTAATATCCTATTACATACTGTTGATTACAAATTATTTCATCAAACAATCATAAAATTCTATTTGTATCATAGAATATGAAATATATATGTATTATTGAAATATGATGATGTCATTTGTGTTTAATATTATGAGAAACTAATGAATTGATTAGTTTCCTGTTTAATATATTTCATAGTTATTAAATGTTACCCCAATTGATGACGAACTAATATGTAATTGGTTAGTTTAACTAGAAGTATAGTTACAGTGAATTCAAAAACCATTTTTGTTTTACTAAAAAGAAAAACTACATGTTTTCTTTATAATTTAAAAATTTCAAATAACATTTTGATATTTTATTATTAGAATGAGGATATGTGGATAATGTAATAGTTTTAATAGTTGAATTCATGAGGTTTTGTAATTATTATTAGTGGCTTTATTCAATATTATATTTTGGTACAATATAGAATTCTCAGCACAAAGTATTTCAACAACTTTCTCTTTCTTATTTCTTGATCAGTTCCTTGCGATAAATATTGAGTGGTCACCAGTTAGATGTTAGCGGTTCAGGGATCGACATCTGATAAATGTATATCCTTTTCGATGCATATTGCCAGTAACCATGATGTCTCTGATTGAGCTCTTTTGTAACTTGTACAGCGAAATGTTGTAAACTTTTCACAAACACACCTGAATGGGTTATGAGACTAATAGGCATAATGATGTGTTAAAACAAACAAGAAAACAGATAACTTGTTGAAATATCCAGATGACAGGAACAGGTAGCCCAGATATTTAAGCAGGTCGCCTGATATAAGCTAGATTACTATTGAAAACCTGGAAGCATTGGGTGGTCGTTTCATCCTAGTATGAGTTGTACACTGTTGAAGAGTTTCATTGTAGAACGTAACGGCTGTCCAGTGCTTACAGAATTTGAAATTTATTCAATTTAATTTGCTTCTTTGTACGTTGTTAATTTTATAAGTAGCACTAGTAGCAATTAAATACTAGGAAAAACTGATGAAACAATGTCTTTTATTCGACCAGAAAAATCAACACTCTATGGACCATTACGTAACTTTTAAAAGAAAATGTCTGATCGATTTTCAATTTGATTTATGAAATTGAAACATGATTGAGTAAAAGACTGAATATTGTTTTTTGAAACAAACATTTATGAAAATAGTAATAATGTGGCGATCAAGATCAACAGTGGGGACACTTGAATGCATTTGAATACAAAATTACAGAATCTCTTAGTAAAATCTGAGAATCATACAATAAATACTTCATGTGTAAAGTGTCAATCACTTGTCACAAACTTGACTGTTCCTTCTGCAAATGTCAATCAATCGTCTGGGACTTCAGTATTCTTTCGTGTCCATACCAATTATCCTTTGTTCTCATTCTTTTTTCTTTGATCTTCTTAGCCTTCTGTTGTCAGATATTTAACTTTCGATTTATGATACATACTACTTATAACTATCGAAATCTCCAGCACACACCACAATAATAATATAAATAATAATGATTTCATTCCTTTTAAAAATGAACAGTTTAAACTCAACAAAACAAAAATCTGACTGGAAATATGAGTACGTACATGAATTTTAAAACTAAACAGTTCCGAAACAAACCAAGTGTAGGTTATTCAAAAACCGAAATGACCGTGAAAGTTGGCAAATAAAGTTTGATGAGATAGAAATAAATAAATCTCAGTTAAATGATTAGAAAGCTAAACCTAATGACATCTCTGATACAACAAATGAAAAGTAAGATTAATAGCTATTCTGTTATTGTTTTGTTTCGAAAAACATTGAATATAGGGTAGAATAGATATGAAAATGATTAAGTTTATATATGATATATATAAACAATAAACTGAATGAAAGGTTCAGTAACACTTCATAATTCTGATCGAAGAGATCTTAGAATGGTTCAAGTTTATTAAAGAGGAAGAATGTATTTGCAAAATCTCAGCGAAAGAATTTGAAATAAATCGATAATTTTGTTGTTTGATTATATTTTTCTTGAAAAAGCTTGGACCAGATTGTCAGGCGGAACGTTGGATTTATTTCAAATTTTTTCGCTGAGATTTTACAAATACATTCTTCTTCTTTAATTTCTCACATTAACTCGGCGCCCAAATATTGTGAAATTATTCATTCAAATTTAGACAAAAGTTTTTATTTAAAGTTCAATTTTATATTTGCCTTTGATATATTTAGAGCGTTCTAATCTCTTCAGATTCATTCATTGTTTAACCGTTTCATTAGATTCTTGTATTAGATCGTATAGGTGAATAATTTAAAGTTAACTGGTTAAATTCTATATATTTCTTCGATTTAGATCCATAATCCTGAAGAGTTTCAGGAGCGTTTGCTGGACAAAACGTTGAAATTATTTCAAATATGGTTTTTATATACAAATTTACTTGTTTGTCTCTTGTTACTGTGACTATTTTAGTATTGTTTAGTCTTCTGAGATACATTCATTTTCTTTCTTTATTCCATCATCATCATCATCATCATCATCATCATCATCATCATCATCATCATCATCATCATCATCATCATCATCATCATCATCATCATCATCATCATCATCATCATCATCATCATCATCATCATCATCATCATCATCATCATCATCATCATCATCATCATCATCATCATCATCATCATCATCATCATCATCATCATCATCATCATCATAACCATCATTATCATTGCCTACTTTATACAAAACTAAACTTCTTCATTATTCCATAACGATTAAACCAATTCATTTTGTCTACTTCGCATGTTACTAGTTGTCATCATCAATTTCATTAAATTCATTTATTCTTATATTCAAGTTGATTGTTTTATTTGATTAATAATAAATAGAGACAACAAATTCTATACTGACAGAAAATGATAAACAATACGATTTTCCCGTTCATTCCTAACTACCATCCAACTTAATCAACTGGAAACATTAAAATTGAATTGTAACTAATGTATACTCGTTAAACTAACAGAACTAATAAAGATAGATTTTCATCATAAGAATAAAATGCTTTGCTATGAATATTAATAATAATAATAATAATGTTGAAAGCCAGTCAAGTTTAACATTCACTATAATAATATAAAGCATTGTATCTTATCTATATCACATGATAAGGATAAAATATACAATATAGGAGACATATTCGGTAGTACATAAATATATGTAGTCAAAAGTTTTTTTTTTGAAAAAAGGACGAAAACTTACTCCTTTGTCAAGATGATTTGTTTTCAAGTATGATATAGTGTTTTTGAAACCTCAACCACTTATTATAATATATAAATATGCTTATAAATATTCATATTATATACATATATATAAATAAATAATATTTACAACAATCTCTTACCATAGATAATCATATTTGTCAAATTTGATTAATTATCCATCCGAAAAGCTTTTCTTTTCTTTATCTTATTACTTTTTATTAGTCACTAACTGTACTTTTCTCTTCTTTTTTTTTCTTTTTCTTTTTTTACTTTCATCTCATCTATACTACTTTTTTTGGATTTGCATTAGAAAATTTACATAATTCTGTATGATTATAAAAGAAAAAAAAAGGCGTATTGACTAATTTATGTATTGATAAACCAATATTAAATAAATATTCATTATCATTATGTTTATATATGCTGATGAAAACTGAATAGATGAATTTAAATTTAGTAAATCACTTGAATACATCTAAGATATTAAATGATCTCATTGTAAATCACAAGTTTAAAACTGATCAACAATAAATGATATGAACTATGGTGATATAATCTTCAGATGTGTAGTGCTATGCAAGCTTACATAGGTTCTCCTAGCTTCCGGACAGATCAGTTAATTCATTCATCGTGAATCATATTTTCATCTTGTTAACTATTCATTTATCAACTGTGAATGTTTTTATATGAAAGTATATGTGTACACTTCTTATCCTATTCATCAGATGTTTGTAACTTATCTACATGTGACTATACATATCGATTAACGCTTGACTAAACTGAGTTGGCTCATATGATTTCTCCACTGCGCGACGTTTCGTTTATGATGAAAACCTTAAATCTAATTCCTAACTTTAACCACCAATTGTAGATTCATTCGTCACACTGGTTTACAGGCCTCATTTATCCCTGGTAAATAGGGTGAACATCCTCAAGGTCACTTTGGTGTCTTTCAAAGCTCATCCATAAATTATGGTCTCACCAACATTAGTAAACATCAACATATCATTCTTAAGCAATTTTCATAGTATGATTTTCAACATTGAATTACATTCGCTAGAAATCTATCCAGAACAAACAAACAAACAAAAACACCTAACAGTTGTTACATCATAGCAGTGAAGTCTTTCGGTAGAGCATATTCCTAATATAAGTAAAAATTTCATCGTTTACTGGTATAACAATGCTAATCAATTCAATCCTATTAAATTTTCTTCATTACCATCTCTCACAGATACCAAAAGAGAAACTATCCAATAATAATTAGGGTAATTAAATTATATTATCAATTTCTTTTTTTTTTAAAGGTTTTATTTACTGACTTTTCTTTTACAGTAGAGTATTCAATCAAGTTGTGACCTCAAGGTGATACTGTCAAAAAGAAAAGAAATAAAATAAAATAGATGAGATAAGACAACTATTTTATTCTACTATCATTATTCATTCAATAATGACCTGATTATTTGTTATTTCATTGTATGATTGAATTCTTATTTTAACGAAAAAAAACAAAGAAAAAACAAACAAAAAAGAAAACAAACAAAACAAAACTGGTTGGATACCAGATATTTATAAAATAACTAATTTGAAAATTATTTTCAATTATTTTTATCGTTATCAAATTACAATATGGATACTTTTTTCTTTTTCTTTTTTTTCTTATTTTTCTTTTTCTTTTTTTTAAGTTTCCACTTTTAATTGCTAGATGAATATTTTATTTTGACATTAGTTAATAGTAATGAAAATATAAGTTTACATACATTTGATAATTGATCAATGATGCTTGTTTTATATTTGAAATAATTCTAATGACGTAAATCATTATTCTATCACTTTAGATACTTGATATGTATATATCACGAGTTTATCCGACAACTGTCTTATTTATACAATACTGCATATTTATATATATTTTCTGTGTAATATGCTTATTTTCTGATATGTCAATAGTAACATCAGAGATTAGAGAAAAAATAAATTAAATTCATTTATATGACAAATATATCAACGTATTCCAATGTTGCTTATGTCTATGTAATCAAATAAGTATGATTTAGGTTTCATGATAAAACTTAACAAAATAATTTAAATAGATATAAATATTCACAGATCACTTGAATAACAGGACATGAATACATCAGAAATTTTACTATATATTGTTTTCTATTTACTTATATGCTACTGTAAGCACGATTCCAAGACCTTACCCATAATTTAATCTTCCTTAGGGTATAACAATCTTGGTATATTTAATTTAACATATTTACTTCGCCTGTGTACATCATATTAAAAACACTAATTAGCAAAACGACCACACTATTCAACTCATTCTTCTTGAGTTTCATGTTTCAAAGTTACGTTTTAATTATCAAGTAAATAAATGAAGATTAAGAAAGAAATATTAACTGTGAGGACGGTCCATGGGTGAACACGAGGAAGCTTTAAGAAACTCAGAAAGAGAAAAAGATATTCCATCCAATCATCTTTTGGAAGAATATTCTAGAATCTCTACGTGTAGATTCCCGACTGGACAATGCTGATAACCTCCTGTGTGTGGATTGGATAGCTATAAAACTAAAAATACTTGACAGTTTTGTACTATAATTGACACTGTCTGCAATAACATCTCTTTCACTTGTTTTCTGACTTTTTATTTGTGACTTGGAAGGGTTTTAGCATTCAAGTGCTCACGTTATACACGGCATATCAAGAATATAACAGCTATAAAATAAATGAACGCAATCTATTAACTTTTAATTATTATTTACTTTTTTGGTATGCCTCAGAGCATTAGATGGACTGTAAAAATACTATCCGAAATAAATACTCATTATAATTAGCTTCATATTATATATGTAGATCAACATTCAATATGACAATTATTGTGAAAACAATTCTTTTCTAGAATTACTTCAAAGTAGATTGACATATCCTATTGGAAGTCACCTGAACAAACATTCGAAAGATAAACAATGATTATGTCAGGGATGGAATTAATAAATAGTCCAGTTCTAATGAAAACAAATGAAATTTATTTTAATCATTTTAGTATTGTTTTCTAAAGTTTGCAAGAGTCAATTTATTAACAAAATTAATTATGTATTTCATACAATAGGCATCTAACTGTTATGATGAAATTACCCAGAATCTAAATAGAATCAATTAATCAATCAGGAAATTTGTAGGTATCATTACCAAGGTTTGATTTGATAATTTCGAATAAATTGAGCATTGAATTGATTGTTATAAATATATTATTTATTTATAATCAGGAAATTGCACAAAGATACTAAAAATCTAAAATATATATCTGAATCATGAGTCAATTGAAGCTAAAACACCATGGAAAACCTGAAAGCATTGGACGGCTGTTTCGTCCTATCGTGGAGGATATGTCGCTCAATTTCGTGAATTACTTGAAGTTAGACATTAACACCAAAGGATGCCGGCTGTCTCAGTGGTCTAATGCTTAAGCGCTCGCGCGCGAGACTGATAGTTCCTGAATTCGAATCTCTCAAGGGACGAGGTCCGGTGCGCACTTCTAAAGAGTCCCACAAAATGACGAAACGGCCGTCCAGTGCCTCCAGGTTTTCAATGGTGGTCTAGCTTCAACTGACTCATTATCTCAACTATTGAAATTACTTTATTATTCACAAAAACTCTTCCGCTATAAAAAGATAATTTGCTGTTCATATAATTATTATTTTCTGTTTAAATAGTTTCAGGAAACTAAAAATAAAAATTTTATCTCTGTAATCATTACCTTTCTAAGAACTTATTATCTAGGTAAGTAAATGGACAGAACATTTATAACTAAACGTATTTCACATTAAATCTTTTTAAACGAAAGTGATTTGTTATGATATATCAGTAAAACAACAAAAAAGTTTATTTATTAAATATATAAGTTATGATTTTCAATTTGTAACTTACTCTGTACCTCTTTAATTATATAATCATTTAGCTAGACCATTTAGCCGTCATCTAACGGTGTTAATGTTTAACTTCAACCAGTCCATGAAATTGCGTGACCATCTTCCATTGAACTCGTACAACAACCGATTATGAAATCATAATTATTCATGTTGAGTTACACATGCTTTAAATCGTTTGTCGATATATACTTACATTAAAACTATTCCAACAAATTCATGTTTTAATTCTTTACTCTTTACATTTTAGGCATTTATTTAGAAAAAAATTAATACAGATTCCTCGACTTAATCAGACAATAACCATGTTTTTGGTATAAAACCTTAAAAAAAGTAATTATATAAGATTAAGTCGACAATGTATCACGCTCCCATTTTCCTGTCACGATTATGTAATCTTAGACATGTTTCCTTAAGCGACTGAAAAAACTGTATGTATTAAATTTTTGTTTTAGAACATAACACCACAGTTAACCAAGTATTGCAAAATATGTATGTTTAAAGAGACTGATAATAGATTTCCTGAATTATTAAACACGTTAAAAATCTTACTTAATCATATTAAATAATGATGGAAAAGATAAATAGTTTTTAATTATTTCATATCGTCCTTTTATAGGGGTATTATGTAAACAAACAACATCATGATGAATGTTAGTGTTATGTCTAGAGCTTATATTCTTGATATGCCGTGTATAACGTGAGCACTTGAATGCTAAAACCCTTCCAAGTCACAAATAAAAAGTCAGAAAACAAGTGAAAGAGATGTTATTGCAGACAGTGTCAATTATAGTACAAAACTGTCAAGTATTTTTAGTTTTATAGCTATCCAATCCACACACAGGAGGTTATCAGCATTGTCCAGTCGGGAATCTACACGTAGAGATTCTAGAATATTCTTCCAAAAGATGATTGGATGGAATATCTTTTTCTCTTTCTGAGTTTCTTAAAGCTTCCTCGTGTTCACCCATGGACCGTCCTCACAGTTAATATTTCTTTCTTAATCTTCATTTATTTACTTGATAATTAAAACGTAACTTTGAAACATGAAACTCAAGAAGAATGAGTTGAATAGTGTGGTCGTTTTGCTAATTAGTGTTTTTAATATGATGTACACAGGCGAAGTAAATATGTTAAATTAAATATACCAAGATTGTTATACCCTAAGGAAGATTAAATTATGGGTAACGTCTGGGAACTATTTTTGGATTATAATAATTATATATATTCTTATTGTATAACTCTTAAGTACCTAGAATTTATGTAGTTGTATTCTTTTTATCATAAGGTTTATTTGACGTATTGACCAATTCGATAATGCAATGAGAAGACGACGTTTATCAGAATTAGGCCATATATTTGCGAAATACATTTCGAACTATTTGATCACACATTTACTTGTTAAGGCATTTTTATATGAAAATTAAAAGGTCAACTGAACAAGTTAAAGGTAAACCGTAACAATTCGGTGTCTTATTAATTTAGATTGCATCTTCATAATACAATCAGAAAATTTTAAAAAAAAATGCACACAACAGGAATAATTAAACCTTAAATCTTACACTAACAAAACTTGGTCGATAGGATTCGATCCGTACTGAGCAGGACTTGACGTACATAACATTGATCACTACCCAATGATCAACCAACTGTAAATACATCTCAGTCCTACAGGAGTTCAGTCGCGGCCCGGATAGCTCAGTAGTAACGTCTCTTACTGTGAAGCTGGGTGATACGGGATCGAATCCATCAGAGAGTATCAGCTCCCTAACGATTATAGTTACACCATGTTGGCGAGTGTCAAGTAGCACGAAAACTAATTCCAGGATTTCCTGTTGACTAACTCTAACCACCATCTTGCTAACAAATTTCAGTAGTCACTAGTTTATTAAAACTAATTTTTAAAGAATATATTTTAACTAGATATTGAACATTTTAAATTGGGAATATGTGTTACAATAAATGATTATCTAAATTTATTTTTCTTTCTCATTACTTGTATGATACATTGTCTTAGAAACTAGTTTTCGTTAATCGACTTCTATTTGTTTGTTTTTTCTAGCACGGCAAGAATAGAAACAATTCTAACATTCGAATTTGTCGTCATAGTATAATTTATAATTTATTTACATGTTATTTGCTAGTGAGAAAATGAACATTAAACAGTAACATTCTATTATAACTATTACTATTATTACCATTACTATTATTATTATTATTCTATAATGGTATCAATGATTTCGCTAATATACATATTTATTAATTATTCTTCATTTTAAAATCAATAAATGAACTATATTTACACTGTTCCCGTTCCGTATATTAAGTTGTCAGTAGTGAAAAACAACAAAACCAAATATAATACTATTTTCTCTTCAATTTTAGGCATTTTATTATAAAACTT
The DNA here is from genome assembly GCA_946903255.1 of Schistosoma spindalis. Lineage (NCBI taxonomy): Eukaryota > Metazoa > Platyhelminthes > Trematoda > Strigeidida > Schistosomatidae > Schistosoma > Schistosoma spindalis. Next base: position 10,573,253 of record OX336424.1, read on the forward strand.
TTATATTCTAATAAGTAAATGTTATCAGTATGAGGTTATGGAGATTAAGTTTTTTGATTGAGATCATTAATCGTTTGATGTGAGACTACTATTAAAAATTTGAAAGTAATAAACGGTCGTTTCGTCCTAGTATGGGACTATGTATTAGTGCTCATTAACGATCGCACTTACGAGATTCTAACCCAGGACATTAGTTTTTGCGCGTGAACGCTTAACTTCTGAACCATTGAGCCTGCTGTCATCCAAGGGTGTTAATGTCTAAGAAAAGTAAATCTTACTTTCGTATTCATGAAGCACACCCTTTATCTTTTTCAACTTTATTAAACTTAAGTTTATTTCTGAATGGAAATAATCTAATATAATAGTAGGTATCGTGTCATATTTTATTCTAGTTTTTATTACTTTAAAATATCGATCAATATGAGTCTATTAAAGACTTAGTGGATTGAAATTATTTAATGAATAGTTGAACTGGTCAGTTGATTTGTACTATTTCATGATCTTTAAGCAAAAATGACTCATAGTTCAATATCGATATTGAAACCAGTGATAGAAGAGATCGCTTCATAAAATTTAGACTGAAACGAGATCTACTTTATCCTACAAACAAAATTTTACTGTTTTAAAACATATTACCTGAAAATTAAAATAAAATCACGGTGATTTGGTAGCATGACTGAAGATCGGAAAATAAAGTCATATTATGATGAAATAAACGTCTTCATGAATTTGAAAACAAAATTATTTATTTCAGTCATAAAATCCAGGATAACTTCTTATATTACATCTTGAAAAATTATTTGACTATTAAGTACGAATGTACTGAACAAGAAGATGAGTGGGGACAATCGAATGTATTTGAACACCAAATTACAGAGTATCTCATTGAAATCTGAGAACCATACAGTTAATCTTTAATTTGCAAAATATCAATCCATTGCCTCAGATTTCACCGTTCCTACAGTTTCATAACAATGTCTTTCCGTTCTCGTTCTTTCCTTATCAATATTCTACTGAAATACATTCTATTTCTGACTATCGTTATATACTACTTATGTGTATAGAAGTAGCGCACAACACATTAGTATGTAATAAATACTTTTTCCGCCATCTGCCAGTTAACGATGATTAAAATCAGTAAAGAAGGTCTTTAATGTTAATAATATTCTATTAGATGCAAATACACACTCAACATCCTCGAATTTCGATTATTTAAACGTCGCTGGCTTTCTCAAACATGTGAAGTTCTATTGATTGTAATGTATACCAAAATGTGATTTATTAGATATATGGTAAATGCTACTTATGTCAAAATAAATAAGTAGTATGTAACACCAATCAAAAGTGGAATGCATAACAGCAAAATGCGAAGAAGATCGAGTTGGCGAAGTTAGAAAGGGAAATAGAATGAATCTGTGAATTGGAAGATTCTTATAGCATTTAAAGGACAATTGACGCAACATTTGCAAATGAATTATTTAATATATAGTTCTCATATTTTGGCAAGATATCCTGTATATACGTATCTATGTATCAAACAATAAATTAGTTTTCCCCACTTCAGTGTTTGTTCATTACAGAGAAAAACAACTGATTGCACAAAGTAAGTTCACCAAATGTTTATTTAGTATGAAGGGTCATATGTTCGAAAGGAAATAGTGACTATACAAACGCTTATAAAGTCTTAAATACAACAATAAATTCTCCGTCAAACACTTCAGTTCTGTGATCTATTTATGGTTATTTTTACTAGAACTGTTTTTCTAAATATCTATTAGCTAGAATAAAGGACACTTAATTTTCAGTTAGATATTTCTCTGAAATATTTTGCTGTGAGTTGGCTAATTTAATCACGATGATTTTCGGTCACACAAATCGCCCAATTGAGACGGGTCATAAGGTTGATATTAGATCGGCGTTTGTAGTGTTATACAAACGCCTTCAAGAACGTACACCATGGTTTATTGAAGCCTTGGCTATACGGAAATTGAAACCCCCTTTAGGTGTTCAATACAATTCGTCCTTACACTTAACCTACCCTGGTAATACTGGTTTATTATCCAAAGTGGTTATGACATGTTTTTGTGTACTTTAATATTTTTCCTTTGTTATGACTTACCCTTAACCCGTCTAGTTGATCTTTTAATTTTCATATATAAATGTTCTTAACAAGTATGTGTTATCAGAAGGCTTTTGTGGAGATTGTAGTAATGACAATGGTTAAAATCATCAGTCAGTTGAAGCTAGACCACCATGGAAAACCTGGAAGCACTGGACGGCCGTTTCGTCCTATTACGGGACTCGCTCAATTTCGTGGATTAGTTGAAGTTAGACATTAACACCGTTGGATACCGGCCGGCTCAATGGTACAGTGGTTAAGTGATCGCGCGCGAAACCAGTAGGTCCTGGGTTCGAGTCTCGCAGGGAGCGAGGTCGTGGATGCGCACTGCTGAGGAGCCCCATAGTAGGACGAAACGGCCGTCTAGTGCTTTCAGGTCTTCCATGGTGGTCTAGCTTCAACTGACTTATGATCTTAACCATTGAAAGTATATGTGTGATCAGATTGTTCGAAATGTATTACGCTAATGTATGTCATAATGCTGATAAACTTCGTCTTCTTATTGCATTATCGAAATTTATCAAAGCGACTAATTTTTTTAAGATTCCTAAAGAATTAACTGAATATTTTTATTCTCTATTTTATCAATGGTATTTAAGCGGACTCCTTTCATTTATCATATATAGTAATGGTTTCTAGACATAGTATACACTTTGTTCATGTTTACTTGATGATGTATAGAATAAATACCTAAAATGTACTACAATATAATATTAACTAGGTACAATTTAATTCGGAAATAAGAGAAAATTTCATAAACTTAGCTTTATATTTACAATGGCGTCATTGATGATGTCTAGAATGATAATGAAAGTATTTTATTTCAGTCAAATGTCATGAAAAATCCAACTCACTTTAAAACATTCTTTTTAAAAAAAAACCTCCAGTATTATTCATTACTGTCTACTTTATTCCGAAATAACTATGTAGTCATCATATAAAATTTCCGAAATGAATGTTTGGCGCATGCATGTAATCACAGCTAATAATTATGTTACAATGGTTAGGTTTAATAAATGAATTTCTTAACTTAATTTCCAATTGAATAATATACAAAAGAAAAGAAACATGATCTAACAAATGTTTCATTGAATGAATTATTATCTCATTAAAATCACTTTTTAAGGATCATCATTTTTGTATTAGTTAACTATGTGAACAATGTAATATAAATAAAAAAGGTACAATTTTTTTATTGTCAACCAACATATTGTTTGTTTGAATCTTCCCATTGATGTTTAGGACTATAATCGATTAAACATTAATTCGCATATGTGTATACTGTGCGTATTGCCTCGATATAACCTTAATTCACAAGTAGTATATACAAAGATGTATATTTTTTTAAAATTTTGTAATCCTTTTTATTTGGCATATAAAATGAATAAAAATAAACTCTGGGAACTTTCATAAAGAATATATAGCCAATATATATAATAAATTCTATTCATATTACAGATGACACTTTGATTAGAATACTGACTAAGAGGTAAATTTATTATTATTTCTTTCAAAACTTTCTTTATACCATCAGAATTATGCTAATTGAAAAAAGGATAATAATAATAATAATCATAAAGAAACTTACATTGTGTTATAATCTATTGTCTATGACAAGTTCAATGACATAATAAACATACAGTAACCGTATTGTCAGTTTAAAACTGTAATATTAACAACAACAACAACAACAAAACATATTTAAGACTGTGAGAAAATGACAATTCTGAATTAGTTTATTATGAATTGTTTCAGTTTACTAATAGATTGAATAGCTAGAAATGTATTATTTTCCAGGTTCTAATTAAATCATATTATACTATAAGAAATGAGCGGTGTTTTGCCCATTGATTAGACAAGTAGCCAGTTAAAAAATCTTTTTTCACAGTTATTCTGTTGTGGTTGTTATTGGTTAAGGATAAAAGAAAATAGTTAAAAATGTTTCGATCATTCGATTAGTGTTGTGGTGTGTGCTACTTATGTAGACATAAGTAGTATATGACGTGAGTCATGAACAGAATGTCTGGCAGCAAAGACACTAGATGATCGAACAATAAAGAATGAAGGAAAAATGCAATTTGTATGAAAATACAAGAACAAAGGAATTCTGAGTCATTTGCGACAATTGATGAACATTTTGCAAATTGAGCATTTAAATTTTACTAACTAGTTCTGTAATTTGTTGTTAAATACATTCGATTGTCCCCGTTGATGTTCTGTTCACTACAGTGTTAGCGAAGTGGTGTGGGTTATATCCATACCGTATATAACAGTGGTCAGGAATAGAATGTATTTCAGTAGAATATCGAGAAGGAAAGGACGAGAACGGAAAGAAATTGGTATGAATATGAAGGAACGGTGAAATGTGAGACAATGGATTGATATTTTGCAAATTAAAGATTAATTGTATGGTTCTCAGTAACGTAGCTAATTATGTCACATTATTGTCGGAATTTTATGGTCTTTGTTGAATTATGTGTAAGGAAATGGTAAAATGTCAAACAGGTTAAAATTGTAGCATAGCAACTGTTGGATTGTATGTGGTCATTTCTTGCTTTCTAAATGATTTCATAACAAAAGTAAAATAAATTTCAAGGTTTTTCTGACGCTATTTGACAAAATTCGCAGATGTAAGATGCGGCATTAGTGATGTTTTCAACATGACATTATTTTAAATAAATTCATGTGTCGATCCAAGCTAGACTACCGTACTAGAAAGAAACGGCCATCCAGTACTTTCTGGCTTTCAATGACGGTCTAGTTTAAATCGATTCATGGATTCAACTATTAAGATTACAACATTTTCCACAAACCTCTATTCTAATAATTAAATTAATTTCCTTTAAATGTTCTGTATGTAAGTGTTTAAAAACCTTTACACCACGCTTAATCCAGAAAGCCATGATTTCGTATTTTATATATAAACTTCCATCAATGAAATATAATTACTAGTTTGAATATGAAAACATATTATTTCCTCTGGGCTAGATAGTAAGATAACTCACTAATTATAAAATACTTTGTACAGTGTATAATCTCTATTCCAAAATGGGTTGGTAAGACAATGTAGAAATGGACATAATTTTGAAGCAGACGTTTTCATTAAACATAGTTCTAACTTCATTTAAGAAATAATTTCGAGATGAAGAGTAATTTATCCATTCGGAACTGTTGTCAGCACAAACAGAATAAAATGAACAAATCAGAACTCCTGGTTCTGACTACACACCTCAGGCTCATATTTTCAAAAGTAAATTGGTCTTAGCTAAACCGCCATTGAAAACCTGGATGCATTGTACAGATGTCTCGTACTAGTGTAGTGTTCCCCAGCCGTACGCACCTACAAATTTCGGTCTCTCATTAAAATGTCTACACTCCAATGAACAAGGATTCAGCGGGCTTAATGTATAACGTAAATCAGTCCACAATATTGCGCAACCTTCATCGATTGCCAATAGTAAATAGCAGCCTCACATCCAACATGATTGAACTCCATCAATCAGGGTTTGTCACTCAAACTCAAGAAGTTCCATCTTAAAGCTAGTCACTATTAAGAATATGATTGTTATTAGTATGGGGGACTTTGTGAAGACTATAGAATTTTAATAGTTTAAATCACGAACTGTTCTTATCTAGATTATCGGTTTTTCTTTATGACGTATTATTAAATTTCACACATACATGACTATCATCAATCATTTTTAGGTGTTCTACAATCTAGGTATTTTTATACCAATTTTTAGCTATTAGAATAAAATTGTTTGTATATATTTTGTATTAATTATATCTAGTCCAAGGGTTCTTATATGATTATAAACAATTAGCAAAAAATCATGCATTTTAATAAAGTTAGTTATTATTCTTAAAATTTTCTTCAGCTTTATAACCAATATCAAATATTATATAATCTTGATATATTATGAACGAAAAAATGTTAGACTACCATTGAAAACCTGCAAACACTGAAAGGCTATTTTGTTCTAGTGTGGGACTCCTCGATAGTGCGCATCCATGATTTCACATTAAGGACTTGAATCCAAGACTTTCGGTCTCGCAAGCTAACGCTTAATCTCTAGACCATTGAGCCGATCGACATCCAAAAATGTTAATATCTAACTTCAAATAACCCACAATATTGCGCGACCACTCGCCATAGTTTTCAATGAGTAACTGCCTCACAACGGATACGGTTGAACTCCATAAAGTTCATCTTGAAGCAAGTCACTAGTGAGCACATGATAAATATTAGTATAGGGTCGTGGAGATTGTTAAGTTTATTTTGTTATATATAATGGATGTACATTGATGAGGACTCCCATATTAGAAAGAAACGGCCTTCCAGTTCATTTAGGTTTTCAATAGCGGTCTAATAATATTCCATTCATGATATATCAATTTAAACTTAACAATCTTCATAATCCTAGTTATTATTTAATCTATTACCATTTATTTCAATATAACCAATTAAATTGGTTTATTGCACAAAATCGATTGGAAACTCTTTATTAACTAGTTATAACCATAAAGTATAAATATGTAATTATATTTCAAAATGCATCAATTCATCGTTAAAACCTTTTAAAAAACGATTACATTTCATGATTATCTAAATGATCTATGTGTCTTTTTCTTTTTCTTCTTCTTCTCCTTGCAATTTTCTAATAATCCTGGAATTAGTTTCAGTATTATATTGGTTGATTAAATTTTCATAAATACTTTAGTTGGGTTAATTTAAACAAGATATAATTATATTCAAATGATAGGATTTTCTTTCAGGAAAGATATGAAAATTAACCATATGTATATATGTATAGTATATGTATATTGAATATACAGAATAACATTATTTTAAAGATAATATTAGATTTAAGTACTAATGTGTATAGATTTCAAAACTTGGCTTTCAGTTTACTACAGTGTATTAATAGGTTTTAAACCTAATGAAGTTATAGTAAAGATATAGGAATTACATTTTGTTTTGAATTAATTTAAGATATATTATAATAAATAGATATGAATGAAGAATTAGGTGTGTTTAGAAACTTCTTTTCAGTAGTTATATTCAATATCAAACCAATATGACTGATCTTAGTTTAGATATTATTGTGTATGAGTGTTGCTTGTTATGGTAAGATGAAAATGATAATTTACCTGAATTATTCAACTTAGGAAGACAAACCTTGGATCACATCATTCATATTAAATAAATGGCTTGAGTTTATTCATAATACTAATCTTTTAATAACTATTATATAACATAAGCTATGTTCATTAGCTAAAAAAAAAGATACTGACAGGGCATATAGATCTCGGTTTTGTGCACCAGTGTATGCCTAGAATCATGTTTATGCCAATAAACTGTTGTGTAATTTGAACATGGGTAACCCATTACAGACAATAAAAATTCGCTTACTAGAGCATTAAGATGAAATTAGACTTTTATTGCAGAACAAAATATAAATGTTCTCTAACAAAGACGGAATTATGATAATTTATTTGACTAGCTTTATTAATTTGGTATCAAATCAACTTTCAATGTCTTGAACTTAAATGGTTACACAATGATTTTAAAGTCTCATCGGATAAACTTGTATCAGTATATTAAACTAAGTTGCTTTAAAATAGCTTAACATGTGTTGTAGATTTTGCATAGTAACTTAGAAATTGATCTGATATTAATATTTCATCATTTCAATTGGTTCGCAACAGCTTATATTTTAAAGTAAAAGAATAACCGATTGATCTTATCAGCTATACAAACTAGATTCAAATTTTTACTTAAGTTCTTTTTAACCGTCTAAATATGGAATTTTTTGTTAACTGTATTGTGAGTGTTAGATAATATAAACTTTAACCATTTTTCTACTAAATTCTTCGAAAATGATGTGTTATAGTTATTCATTTGAATGTAACGATGATGATTTACGATTCTATAATGTTGCTTCATTATAACTTAGTTGTACAATTTAAATAAACACAACAGTTACTTTTCAGTTTAGTCTAGCCAATTTAATAAATCATGATATATAAAACCATATATTTCTGTATACATTCCTTTCTGTAACAACCTAATCACCCTTGGAAACTGGAAAAAATCTTGTAATATTTTTCAGAATATAGTGTATTTATTAAATAATGTAACGTTAAATCATTTTTGTCTCTCATTTTACGCATTCTGGTCATTTTTAGGTTTTTTGTAAGATGATGTAATCGTAAAGAATACGAACTATTTTATTAAATGTATTATCTTCTACCAATTAGTCAAATAGTTTTAAAGTGTCCAAATGATTGTTTCGTTAATATGCAAAATACTTTCTAAGTTGATGGAAGACCATAGAACTTATATTTACGTGCTTAGTAACATTTATTCCATTGTTTGTCAATTGGGGTTCGTAATGTTTATTCTTTATTCAAGTCCTACCCTAGATGTCATCAACTAGTCAATATGTAACCGATAGAGAAAATTGATTGACAGACTAATATAACAAAGTATAATCTAGAAACTAAAATGTCCTGTTTGTATTGGGTTTATAAAGTTAACGATTAAGTTACATTAGTTGCATTTGTAGCCCTCAATTATCTGTGACTACAATCTTTTTCTAACTAGCATACCTTACTGAGATTGGCAAAAGTTCTGAGTGTTACCGTAGTTCCCATGTCCTAAAACAATGGACGAGGATACAATCAGGAAGTGTTTTAGTTCAAGAGCATGATGAACCTCGCTAAAAAATTTCGCTATTGAAACTTCCAATAGGAAAGACCTATGCTTTAAAATGTTTATGGATATGTAAGTTTCATTTCCTTAATGTTATTTATCGAAATTGAATGCAAAATGAATATAACACAATATGGCAAATGATTTTTATATATTTATTTGCAAATGATCTTTTTGAATAATAGTTTTTTGTCATAATTACGCATATGCCAATCAACATGATTCTGATAAGAGAAAATCTAAGTTAATAATGAATTCCTGTATCAATGATATAATATTTTATCGCTATATTGAACTTTATGGTCGATTAACTAGTTTCATTTTGATATTTTCAGACAACTTGCTTGGATATTGAAAGTTGAAGATTGGAGTACTTTTATAACTATGAACACTTTCATTGCGATATCTTATGCAGTTATCTCTAGTGAAGCATACAAGATACTTAACCAAAAACATTGCCTCATTAAACAACTTGATGAAATCATGTTCAGTTAAACGGTTTCAAAATATATTTAATGTATAAAAGAGTAATTAAATTATTTAGCTACAAAACACAAATGTGGAAAATGTAATTAATACATAAACATGCTATTAGTTTATATAGAACACAGTATGTTACGAAAATAACATTGAATATGATACATAGAGAGTAGTCTCCCTTTATACATAATAACTTCAATGCTAAGGTCAGGCTAAATATTCGAGTTAATTTTTAAACTTAAAGAAACTAGTGAATACAAATTGTTTCTTTCTAGTTTTATTTTGTTCAATAACTCACTACATTTTTTTGTTGTTTACAGATTAATTAATAAAATCACAGTTTTTCGTCTGCACATTATTATTAAAAAAATGAAAATGGAAGTCAGCGATATGAATTAGTTAACTTTATTGAGGCAATGATCAGTGAAGATGGATAGTAGCTAGCAGTGAAGCTTAGGACACGCATTTTGTTCTATTTGGGACTCGTTAGCTGGATATACCTGCATCTTAGAGTTGATGACGAAACGCGTGTCCTCAATTGCACTGCTAGTCACTATCTATGCTTATAATGCTTGTAAATTAAGGCGATATCGAGGCGATATGCACGGTATGCATATATTCCAATAAGAAACTGATCAATTGTTATCTGAAACATCAATGAGAAGATTCAGGTACTCTGAGCTGAATAATTTGATCGTAGAGCTTTCATTGTTTCTCTGAACGACATCATCAGCACAAAATTCAGCTAAAAGTTAGCAGAGTTAAAATTCGACTTTCACTTGAAAATAATTTTATATATTTGACAAACGGTTTATTATTAAATGTAACAGTTTGTTGATTAGTTGATTTCTACAAAATCATATATAAAACAAAAATAAGTCTTCTCAAGGAAAAATTCATTTCACTTCTCAGTTACTAATGATCATGTAAGGTACACGAAATAACCTTGTTAATTTAATTGAGAAAATTTAACTCAATTTTAAAAAGATTTTAGTACATAGTGATTTTACTAAATATATCTTCTACAAAAATAGTTTTTATTCAGTCCACTTTTCAAGTTCTCTACATTTCCTTTGTCTAGACATTTACATCATGAGAATACTACTAATAATATATCTTTGTATTGACAATGCTTCAATGAAGCATCATTTACCAAAAAAATTTTTATTAATTCACATCTCATAGTTTTAAAATCTTGGTAAATAAAAAAAACATTTTCGGAAGTTGTGACAGCACAACCTCTTTAGTCCGTGTCTGTATGATTGAAGTTCTTTCATTGCTTATATTAGAATCTAAAATTTGGACAGTTTGTTTTTTTAAATACATAAACCCTGTGTAGATTATCTCGATATTGATGAAGTTCTGTTCTCCAAGCTGGATAGTTTGGTTGTGAAGCTTCAGCTCAGAGAATAAAAATCCATCCACTTGAGTTACAAATCTTCTCCAGCATCTCATTATCTCGATATAGTCACAGTGATATATAGAATAAGATGATCATGTCTAGAGATAGATTTTTTTTAATAATCATATGAACATCAGATCTAATGAAATAAGTTAGCTGTTAGATGTATTTTGTATTTCAGTGAATAACGCGTTGAACGTCTAAAGTGAAAAGTACTGAGTTTGAGTCCAGGTGAGTGTATTAATACTAAAGTGAGGATACATCCAGTTATTGAGGTGCAAGTGGAGTGAGACTAGTATTCTGGATCCGACTGCCAGCTGTATGCTTTCTATTTTATATATTTTAGTCATGGCTATGACAGAGATTTTCTTTCTTACCGATTTTGAACATCAAGTTAAGATAGCGCATCTTCTTTAAGATGCATCAGAAAGTAATAACGTTACTTCTATTGTTTTTCACTCTAATTTTAATAGTAAGAATAAAACCAATTATAAAATACGATTAATGCATTATCTTCAGCTGCGTACAAGCTAATAAGTTTGACTGTTTTCAGTTCATAACATAAATTGAAGTGAAATAATAAATTATCCAACAACAAATACTAAAGCGTATGGAATGCAAATGTACTTGAGAATTAAGTTTTTGACAGGCTTTTTTAAACGCTAGATAATATAGTTCTACAGTATTTTAAGATCATTTTTGTCACTCTATATAGTTACAATTAGAGAGGCTTGGAAAACAAAGACAAGCGAATTAAACTCATAAGATTATCATCGTATATTATTAAACAAAAAAATATTAGAGGAGGGAGGTCAGCATTTACTGAATGTTGATAAAGGTTGATAAAAAAGTGAATATTTTTCAATATGAAGATAAGTTTTAAGTCTTCTAATGGCTACGGCTCTTGTAAGCTTTAATATTAGTGAATTGGATTATTTGCTTTTTAGCTTAAATGTTTCCATTTGATTCATTTTAAGTTGAAAGAACATTTTATCCTTGGAGGCTTAAATTCTCTGGAATGTTTGACGAATGATATCAAACCCCGTCTTTTTGTTCTTTCAATGTACATACCTTTGTAAATTAATGTAAATTGATATAAGTAGTAGTAGGTGGAATGTGGTATTTATCCTTCTTCGCTTGTAATATAGCATTGTATATAATAGAAGCAATTTTGCAGGAGGAAATGGATGATATAAAGCTATCTTTAGTCTTCGTTTGGTTTTATGATAACTTTCATAATATGAAGTAAATATTATTACGTCTCCTTTTTGTATTACAAGTATTCATCATATCATAGTCTTCAGTACTGTAATTCTCTATATATGTTTGAATGTATTAATTTCTTCAGAGGCAGATATTTATTTGTGTTTATCCCTCCCATAGTATTTTTGATTAGCATAACTTCCTGGTTCTGTGGTAGAACGTGATCACGAATCCGTATTTACAACTTATAAGGTGAAATCTCTGAACTTTGAAATGCTACCCAATATGAATCTTTGTTATAAATTGTGCCTTGTATCGTTATCAAAGTATAATGTAACGATACTGCCAATCAGAGAACAGTGTACTATCGACCGGACCAATGACGCATCAAGTCTGTACGAGCAGTCTAGAGTCATTATTGCTCCTGCTTTCCGCCTAGCTTAGCCGGTTAAGTCCAAAACACCAATCTCAGCCTCTGCAATATGAATCATTTATTTCAAACATACTCGGTTTATATACTAACCAGACAGACCACATCGTACCAATAAAATAGGAAACGACATTTATACAAGATTTAGCCAAATGTGGCTGTGAATGTGGGATATATTGATTAATAGAGCAGGCATAATTCAAGAATGGTAAATCGTATAATAATAGTTTAAATAAAGCTTATAATAAGAGGGACACGAATATGAATGTTTTAATTATTTATCAATAATACGATAATGATATATGTAATGATATATATATTAATCCAAAAATAGATTCCAAAAGTTACCATTCATTATTCTCATCGGGATATAACAAACTTTTTGACAAATTTCATCATTTTCTCTTGAGTTACCCTTGTCAAAGTAATAAAACGTATCCGTATTTTGATATTAAACTATAAATATAATGTTGTGGTGAGCTTTACGGATACTTACAAATATCTGGTTTTAATAATTTATGCTGTTACACAACAGGAAAGTATCATCAATTCACTTTATATAAAGTTAAATCTTAATGATAACTGATATTAATTTCATATCTAATAAAGATTCAAGTTAAATATCTTAAGATTACTTGAAAAAGCCGTTATCCTACTAACATTAGTCTTAGTAACCATTTTTAAATGTAAAGATAAATCTTATAACTAAATTTTTTTCCCTTTTTGAGATCTTAGTCATAGATACAAAGTTATTCAAAACTTTTGATAAAACTGAAAACCAAAAAAAAAAACAGAAAAAAAAAACAAAAAAAGAAGAAAAACAAGAATAAACATATTTTTTTCTACAATCAAATAAATATAACTATGGTAATATTAATTATAATCAGAACTTTTGAAGCCGACAAAATGTAGATTATTTATTCTAAAGATAAGTTAAAATTAGAATAATTCATAAGCTAAAACTACTTTTGATAAATTGTATTTTACTTAATTCTCTTGAGATTTTATTACAATATATAATCTATTGTAAATTATTTTAAGTTTGGTGGCATCTACTTATAGTATTGTTTTGTCAAATAATCAATTAATGTAATATTAACTATGGTACAGATAAACAATAGCTGATTAGTAAAAGAAAAAAAAAGTCTCTTGTTAATAAAAAAATTAATCTCATTTCATATAGAATGCTTAATTAAAAATCGTTTCAATCATTGAGATTATGAATCAATTGAAGTTAGACCACCATAGAAAATCTGAAAGCACTGGATGGATATTTCGTCCTATTGTGGGTCTCCTCAACAGTGAGCATTCACAAACCTGCCTTGTGAGATTCGAACTCAAGAGTTCAACCGGGTCTGTTGTGAGAGATAGGAACTTACTGATGACAATGGTGGATGTGTCAGTCAACTTCGTGGATTAGTTGAAGTTAGACATTAACACCGTTGGATGCTGACCGGCTCAGTGGTCTAGTGGTTAAGCGTTCATGCGCGAGACTGATAGGCCTCGGTTCGAATCTTGCGAGATGGGGTCATGGAATCACACTGCTGTGGAACCCCACAATAGGATGAAATTGCCGTTTAGTGCTTTCAGGCTTTTCATGGTGGTTTAGCTTCAATTGACTCATGATCTCAACCAATGAGATTACTATAATATCTACAAAACCCCCTTCTAATATAGATCAATGCTCTCGGCTCTATATACTGAATTTTATTCAATCAAAATATGTAAGACAACTTAAATAATTCAAAATAATTTCTTTCAATTACTCCAATTTGATTTGTGGTAATTCTTAAAAATTAGAACAGTTGTTTATTGTATAGTAACTATCTTACAATCAATTTCGATTAATTTTGGTTAAACTCTTTTATTAATTTACTTAACATACAATGTTATTTGTACAGTAACAATTCGCATATTTGTTTGTACTGTTACGATCACTAGATCACATGACAGACTCTAGCTAAAATGTTTGTCGTTTAAATACCACTCAATGATTCATATATATATATATATATATATATATATATATATATATATATATATATATATATATATATATATATACAAATCCTATTATTAGCCTATGCTTTGCTGCGCCTTTATGCAATTGAACTATAAATTTGCCTATGTAATTGCTCGTAGATACTTATTCGCCTTTCTGCTTCAAATTTGCTCGATGTGCTTATAGCTTTGTGATCTGCGCTATCCGCTAATAAACTATAATTGCTACTTCTCATTGCCTTCTGATTTTAAACACCGTTGAAATTTATATTATAACGGTTATCGAGGTGATCGATTAACGAAGCAAAGCCACTATGTTGGCATTTACATAACTTTTGCTTAAAACACAATATTTGTTAGTGACTGTTTATAAGTACTGAACAATTTTGCTGGTTACAGTAATCAGTTAAATATACCTTTATGTAAAAATCCTATAGTTTTTGGGAAATAATGCTTATTTTAACTAAATAATCACATATCTATCGATTGTTTGTTGATTACTGTCCAGGACAAGTTTCTGATTCTGAAACTAGATTTGATAAATGATGAAACTGACGGATAAAGTTTTGGCAGCAGCTAGTGATTGTTAAAACTTAAATTAAATTAGTATTCATTTTGTTACATGTGTTATGCAACTTATCAGTTGGAATGAAATTCGTGTTCAATATGTATTTGTTTATTTATCATGAATAATACTGATATAAATCTTTATCACAACCAATAGTAATAGTTTTGTAGACATATGTATAGCTGTAACAAGTATATAGATAAGCATTTTGTTGCATTCTTATATAGAAGTGTAACCCTGATTGTTATTCATCAATGACTTTGAACATATAACCAGTCTAACATTTGAAGCATATTTTTACTGATTCATACGTTGATACGCATATCACACTGTATGGACATTTTACATGCAGTGCGTTCATTTATAAATACATTCGTCTAAAAATTAAATGTTCCGTAAAACGTCCACCATTTTCTTCAGTGAGTAATTGCATTCGCACGCGATACCGCATGTCGTGGGTTCGAGTTCCTCATGCAGGGATTGCGAATGCGAATTGTTGAGAAGTCGCATATTAGAACGAAACGGCTGTTCAGTACTTCCAGGTTTTCAACGGTCGCCCAACATTGATCCATTTATGATACAAATTTAAACTCAACAATCTTTACATCCCCATACTGATAATACGATAAATGTTTTAATGACTAAATAAATTTCCAACAGAAAGGAAAAAGCATAAAATCAATCCAATTCAGTCTAAAATTGTTTACAAACGATTGTTTGCAGTTTTTCAAAGATATATATTCATTATCGACGTGGTTCACTAATTTTCTCTGTACGGAAGGATGTTCAAATAAATTACCTGTCTGTTAATATACAGATAAATGCACAGAACAATTTTCAAAGTTTTCAGCAGTAACTTAATGATTATTTAATAGAAATTCTGATGTTTTTGGAATATTTGTTGAGTAATGGTGATATCTTGACACTAAGCTGTATTTGTGAAGTAAATAATACTTTTTCAATGCTCAATATCTGAATCTCATATTTGAATACAACCAAGTAGTAATAAGCGTGGTTAAATGAAATTGTTTTAGAAAAACAATCAAAGGAGCACGTGAATTGCATGATGGATGTAAACGACGTATTACTAAACCAGAGCCTTAGACTACTTCGTTCTTCCAACAACCTGTTGAAATTGTAAATGCTTTGTTTAAATCCAAAAGTAGTGTGATCTGTATTGAACTAAGGTCACATCACCTTATAACGAAATCATCAATTGTAATAAATATATGCCCAGTTTTACTAAATATCCTCACCACAAAGTACTGGTTGTTAAAGTCTTATGAGGTAGATATAACTCCTGTGATAAGTCAGATAATCATATCTCAGTTCCTAGACCTCATCTTGCTAGTAATTCGTCTTCAGAAACTATTAATAAATACATTGGTTACTAGTGCTAACTTGTAAGTAAGTGACTTGTTTCATTCTTAAATTCATACTTTTTCAATGTTCAGTGGTGTGAACTCACGTCTAACACTCACGGAATGCATCTACAACAAATTCGTAGTTTGACGGATGGGGTAGTGTTACTCATCTAATCCTAAATGTATTCGTGTATCAATAAATGAATACTTGAATAATTGAGATCATGGGTTAATTGAAGCTAGACCATCATGGAAAACCTGGAAGCACCGAACAATCGTTTCGCCCTATTGTGGGACTCCTCAGCAGTGCGCATCCACTATCCCGCCTTGCGAAATTTGAACTCAGTACCTATAAGTCTCACGCGCGAACGCTTGACCTCTAGACCACTAAGACGGACGGCATCAAATGGTTTTAATGTCTAACTTCAACTAATCCACGAAATTGAGTGATACATCCATCATTTTCTTCATTGAGTTACTATATACGATGCTCACTTCTGAGGAGTCCCGCAATAGGACTGAACGTCCGTTCAGTGCTTCCGGATTTTTCTTGATGGTCTAGATTCAGTTGACTCATGATCTCAACGATTGAAATGACCATAATAGCCACAAAATCCGTTCTGATACGAATACTTATTTGTTTACACATAACGTGATTCATACATAATGAGTCAACATATGCTACTCAGAAACACTATACTAAACAAGTAACTACTAACATGTCAGATTCGTTTATTGTATTATTTAGAAAACACTTGAAAATGATTGAAAATTACGTTTCATTAGTCATTTACGAAAGATGGATTATAAATATGTATCAAGATTTGAATCTTTTATTATTTTTTCATTATTTTCATAAAATAGTTAATATCCATGAAAATGATCAAATAATAATAATAATAATAATAATAATAATAATAATAATAATAATAATGTATAATGAAACCTAAGTCTCGG
Source organism: Schistosoma spindalis (assembly GCA_946903255.1). Classification (NCBI taxonomy): domain Eukaryota; kingdom Metazoa; phylum Platyhelminthes; class Trematoda; order Strigeidida; family Schistosomatidae; genus Schistosoma; species Schistosoma spindalis. The sequence continues at coordinate 10,590,492 of OX336424.1, forward strand.
GGCTCCTTTTATTCTTTAAGGACATTTCTGAAGGGATTGTTAATATGAATAATAAACAAGTAGCTTGTTTTTCTTAAAAAAACAAGACAGAAAAACACTGACGGGGAGAGAGAGAGAGAAGGGGGATGTTAAAAAAAGAAGGATGAAAGAAAGAAAAAACAACAAACTAATCATAGAAAAAAAAACTAAACATTAATATACAGGAACAACGATAACAACTGCATAAAATCATATTACAAATGTAAATAAAGAAGAAAACAAAAAAAAGACGATTGATCGTTTCCCATTCATATTAGGTTTCACATGGTTGATTTTTATTGATATGGTTGATTTACTTGAGTAGAGAATAGGAAGTTTAAAGAAAAGAACAAAAAAAACAATAACAAACAAAAAAAGGAACAATATTTATTCTACTCGAACGGAAATATAAACTCATAGAATAAGGAACGTAATCAGCGGTAATTTAATAGAATTCATTCTGTTTCTTTGTTTTATTTCTCTCTTCTTTTTTTTCTTGCTCTTTGAATTAAATAAACAAAAATAGTATTATTTATTTATACTTAGGATTATAATAAAGAAACTTATTCTCCTTATTATTGTTTAGTATTGTTTTATAAGGTGTAATTGAGAATAGAAGTAAATAATCATGTTGTTCAGAATAACAATAAAAGCATTGATGTGAATTCAATGTGCTTAATGAACTTAACACTGTCAATATATTGAACCTGTTCTATTGTCTTTCTGTCTTTTATATATATTCTTTTGCTGAATGAATTTGACTATTAACCAATAAATATTATTAATTTGGTTATGGATTATATTACAAAAGATAATCATTCAATTATATGTATGTATATTGTATAATTTAACAATTCAATATTTCTTAACTAAATCATTGTATAACATGAAAGTAGCTAGTCAAAAATAACTTCGTCGATTGCTAATGTTATTCTTTTTGAATGACGTTGTGATTCACTGTCAATCATGATATTGTTTCACTAATCAATCCTTGATTGAAATAGAATTAAGAGGACAGTTTAAATTTACTTACTAACTTACTTAACCCAGTTACTTATAGTGAAGAAGCATAATCCGCCCACTAGCATTCTCCATCTAACTCTGTCCTGGACATTACTTTGCAGATTTTTTCAGTTGCTATTCATCCTCTTATTGTCTGCTTCTGATCCCCGGAGAGTGTGTTCTTTGGCCTTCCTCTTTTCCCTTTGTCTTCAGGATTCCAAGTCAAAACATGCCTCATAATGCTGTTTGGTGATTTCCAAAAAGTACATTTTATCCACTTCCATCATCTTGCACTATTTTTCTCTTGAGTTGGAAGCTAGTTTGTTCGACCCTGCAGCAGATTGTTGTTGATGGTATCCGATCAACGGAAAATGAGTATCTTACATAAACAACCGTTTGTAAATACTTGTACCTTCTTGATAACGGTTATAATAGTTCTGGAAGTTTCAGCTCCATACACTAGAACTATCATGATGTTCGTATTGAAGATTGTGACTTTGATATTGGTTGACAGATTTTTCAGTTCCATGTGTCCTTCATGTGATGGAACGGGCCTTAACTTTGCTAACTCTCCCTCATGTCTGCATCTAATCCTCCTTGTTCATGGATGATGCTGGCCATTTACGTGAAAGTTTCCATCTCTTCTAGAGTTTCCCTATGTTAAATTAGGGAATTTTCAGCTTTACCTTGTGTGTGTTTTTATGCTTGAGTTTACTTTGATTCAACTGATGTTTAATCCGTTTCTCGCTAGCTTAACTAGCTTATACTTTCTGGAATTTCCTATAGGTAGTGTCCAAATAATTTATATTAACGAAATATAAGATGATTAATCAGTAATACTACAAAACATTTTAGAATGTTACCGACAAACTCGAACAGTAACGTGGAATACATACTGTGATACTGCTCACTATTATGGGAGAAATAAGTATAATACTAATAAATGTAATGTAGTCGTCCCTTATTTTTCAAAGAATATGTATATCAAACAATTTAGCTCATGCTTATGAATAATTATCAATTCTGTAATTTGTAGAAAATCGAAAATCACACTCAATTTTACAAAATCTTTAAAATAAAAAAATCCCCGACTGTAATAATTAAGAGTATTTGAATTATTGTACTAACAAGGAATCCAAGAAATAACTCAATCTAACTAAGCAGTACTAGATGAGCATGAACGAATGACTTGTATTTGACATTTGAAATCAGGTCATCATCAAATACAAAGGAATCATTCGTTTATACAAACATCACAACGACCATTTTTGGTATATCACACACCAACGATATGTAAAATTAATGGAAAATATCTTAATAGAAAATTTCAACAATCTATTTTTTTTTCTTTTTTGTATTTCCAGACTTAAACTTTAAACACATCTGTTTATACAATAAATCCCATGGAAAATAGAATAGACGGAAATGTTATTGTCATATACAAGACAATGCTTATTGATAATAATCAAACACTGAATCACAAGTATTATAATAAGTACGACAGAAATAGAAGTACTTCTTACATAGAAATATATATATATATATATATATATATTCTATTATTTTATTTATAGTCTTAAGTTTACTTGAGATTTTAATGTTTAATTCAACACAAACTGAGAGTGATGAACTATACATATGTCATTAAAAAAGATTTTCAGCTAAAGTTAGAAAACAAGTTTCTAAAGCTACAGAATATATGAAAATGTTGTTTAGAACATTAAATTGAAGAAATTACTTAATTAATTTGTTCATGAAGTAATATTGTTATGCCTCGATAAGCATTATGAATGATAACTTTTGAGATCCATTTATGGAACAATACTATGCGTATATTTTGATCGTATAATTGTTAAGTAACTAAGCTATTCATAATCGTGTCCTTCTTATTATAAGCTTTATTTTGACCTATGGACTATTGTTATACGATTTACCATTCTTGAATCATGCCTGGTCTATTGAATACTATCTCCCACATTCACAGCTACACTTGGTTAAATGTTATATAAATGTTGTTTCCTATTTTATTGGTACGATGTAGTCTGTCTGGTTAGTATATAAACCGAGTATGTTTCAAATAAATGATTCATATTGCAGAGGATGAGATTGGTGTTTTGAACTTAACTGGCTAAGCTAGGCGGAAAGCAGGAGCAATCATGACTCTAGACTGCTCGCATGGGTTTTATGCGTCATTGGTCCAATTGATAATTCACTGTTCTTTAATTGACGGTATCGTTACGTTATACATTAACAGGGCGCATAGGTAATAAGTTATAACAATTATATGGAAATGAAATATCTGTGGAATCAAATGAAAGCTATTTAGTGTTACCTGATATGTTGTGACTTGAAATGACTTTATTTTGTATGAATATGACCGCTACGTATAGAAGCGGTAAGGCTACCAGTTTAAGTACTATGCCATTTTATTTGGCTTGATATGCTCTTGGCATTGGTCTCTAAAAAAGACCTAACTAAATAATACAAAACTAATAATTTTTTTAATTAACATTAAAAAGTCCTCTTTTGCTGAAATGTAGCTATTGTAAGTTTTGTACTCGAGTGATATAATGGGACAACTCAAGACATAACATTGAATTCAAGCTATCATTTCATCAAAATAAATATTATAGATTTAATAATGAAGCTTTTTTTTCCTATAATAACAGTAAATAATAGGTTTAGCGTATCGTAAATTCACGAGTTGATCTAAGCTAGACCACCATTGAAAACTTAAGAACACTGGACTGTTCAGTCGTTCCAGTATGGAACTCCCAAACAGTGCACATCCGCGATCCCACACTAAGGACTCGAATATGGGATATTCTGTCGCACGTGTGACTACCTAAACTCAAGAATACTGAGATGGCATCCAACGGTGTTAATGTCTAACTCCAATCGATCAATGATCTTAAGCAAGACATCCATTGATAACTGTCACACGCTTGATGCAGATCGAAATCAATTGGTCAAGGTCTCTCAATAAAACTTCAAGAAAATACATCTTGAAGCTCATCATTAGTGAGAACATGATTATTATCAGAATGAGGATTTATAGAGATTGTAATATTTTAAAAGTTGATTGCACAGGCCAATGTTCAGTGCTTCCAGGTTTTCAATGATGATTTAGATATGATTGACTCATGAATTCATCTGTTAAAATACTACAATCTCCGCAAATCCCCATAGTCAAAAGTATTTGTTAGTAAAACAAACGAATCATAACATTGACATATGAATTATTCGTTTATTTACAAAACAGTTGATTATCAAATAGAGAACAAATTTTAAATGACACAATTGAATACTAACGAAATACAATACAAGTATGTTGAAAATTGCAACTTTATATAATGAAAATTTTGGTTCGTTAATGAACTTTGTAGAAGAAACTTTATCAATAAGTGTGAGCAAATAGGAAAGAAAGTAATGGAATTTACCACAGTCGCGAAAAAGACAATTATTTTGTGTCTTAGCTTCAAAGGTGATCAGATAGCTAACATGATTAATCGTAGATTAAATGCTGCACTGTAGGGGGCAAATCCGGAGCTAAATTGATTTCGGGTTATCAATAAAATTGCTAATTGTGTCAGACAAACGTGAAAGAATTCTCACATCATACTGCCTCCAGTTGTACTTGCCAATAAAGAGGGTTCTTGTTCACATCTCAGAGGGCATTCCTTAAAAAGTCAACTCATTTTCAACATTGCTAGTGCTCGTCATCTCCTTGATAGTGGTCAAGATACTGATAACTTAAAATCATTCGAAATGATCAATATACAAAGAATTTCGAGTCTATTACATTACGCCAGATCTTTTGCAACTGAAAGTTTAAACCTAACATATATATTCAAAAAGAAACAGTTTTAAGTCTTTCACTACCCTGGTAGTTTTTACTTCTTTTCATCTAATTACGTAATATCTCATTTCATATTCCCAATAATAAATTGCTTTTTCATTCTTAAATCTTTTTGAGTTGCATTCATCTTACTTTGTTATTCTACCAAGTTTTACGGTTGTTACTACGTCACTTTGGCATCAATGTTCATCACCTAGAAACGTGTCTTCATATGATTTAATTTTTCATATTTTAATATTCACACCAGGTAACATAAAAATCTTTATCTATCTTGCCATGTTCGTTGTCGTTATCCTCTTAATCACTAATCTGATATAAATTCTGTACCTTGATTACGAATAATAATTACTGTCATCATTGACAAGAATTCACAAAGTAAATGAATTGATCTTATTTTACTACGCTCGTTGTTCTTGCTTTGTTCAAATATATCGATCGGAAAAAATTGTATACAGAATAGATGTTATAAGACTTTTAGTGAATCACTGGATACAAGTATCAGTTTTATTAACTGTTTTATTAAACTATCTACGCATAAACGTATAGTGAACAAATACAACATATTTATAAAGTAATTATGCAACAATATATAAGACAATTTCATTAGTGAAATTCACGAATCAAATGTAGTATAATATTGGCCTAATTTAAATAAGCAAAAATTGATTGAGAGATTTGTCAGTCGTACGGAACGAAATTTAGTTTATAATAATGAAACATGAATTATGATGAAATCTATTAAATTCTTCTCAGATCTAATTAAATATTTTGCCGTCTCTTTAAAATTCATTCTATTTAAGATTACATCATAAATAAAACTTATTTACTTACTTACGCCTGTTACTTCCAATGCAGCACAGGCCGATGACCAACATTCTGCCACCTACCATGTCCTGTGCCTCTTTCTTTCCAGTTCTACCCAACTTTTGTTCATTTTCCTCATGTCTGTCTCCATTTCTCGACGTACTGTGTTCATTGGTCTTCTTCGTTTCCTTTGGTCCTAAAAATTTCATGTGAGGGCTTACCTTATGACACAGTTGGGTGCTTTCCTCCGCTTAGAGCCCCTCTGAGGCTACTGTCGGTCCAAAGCCCTGATAACGGAGGAGGGTTATGCATGGAGTTAGCGACCATATCCCATAGAAAACTAACTCGCTAAAAAAACCGCTAACCAGAAAAAATTATTCAAACCACATAAATAAAGCGATATGTATAAAATAAAACTCTATTATGTACATCGTTTTGTTGGAAATGTTAGATACTCAGAAATCATTTGGTAAACATCTTATTTTTGTAATTTTATTATAGATAGTTGAATTTTTTGTTTTTGCTTCATTCATACTTATAGTTGCTTATGCAATATACCTTTCCTTTATCTAAACTTTATCTTATCCCTTTAGTTACCAAAGCTAAAATGAATAGGAATAATTTAAATTATTTTATCATTATGCTGTTGATCCTTTGTTCCGCTTACCGTAATACATTTTTATTTTAATACAATCAAATATAATTAAATAGTGATTAAATAAACTTACGTAATACATATTTTCTATTAAAGTTTTAAAAATAAAACAATTTACACAATGAAATATATTTAGTTAACAGTTCACCATTGAAATACCTTTACACTCTATATTCATTTAAATAAATATTCTTTTCTTTTTTTTCTTTTCTTTTTTTTTGTTTGTTCGTTTGTTTGTTGTTAACTATAAATTTTCGTAAGTTGAAAAAAATTGATTATGCATGAGTAAATCTTAAATGTTGTTTATTCAACCATAACACTATTAGTATATTTGTATTATTATCAATACTATTACTAATGTATAAAATACAAATTTATTTATCTGTTATACAGTTATGACCATTTTCAAAGTTTCATCTCTTTTTTTTAGAGAAGAACAAAAAAAATAATAACAGAGAAAGAAAAAAAGTACAATAAGAGTAGACTTAAAGTTCATTGTAATACATAGTGAATACTTTATTCTACAAATGTAACATACTACTTATATAATACATCATTATTAGTAAATTCTTATAATTTTCATAGTAATATAATTGATACATACAAAAATAAAAATTTAAAGCAATTAGTCCTTTTGATAAATTTCGATAGTGTAATAAGAAGACGAAGATTATCAGAACTATATGATATATTCGTCTGAAGAAACAAATACAATCAAGTGACCCAATAAGAGCAGAAGATAAACATCCATCATCCTCTATTGCTAAACATATAATTGAAACAGGCCATAAGATTGATCTTAACTCGGATTTTGTGGTATTGTATGAAAGTGTAAAAGGGCGTATACTAAGGTTTATTGAAGACTTAGCCATACGTAAATTGAAACCCTCTTTGTCTATTCAAAAACAGTTTGTTCTCACTTATTATCCAGAGTGATTAGGTTTTGAATTGTGTTCAGATTATTATTAATACTACTATTAGTATTACTATTACTATTATTATTATTATTATATCTCCTCTGACCCCATTTCCAGTCTAGTTGACCTTTTATTTTTATCTATAAATGCTCTTAACAAGTGTATGTGTGATCAGATTGTTCGAAATGTATTGCGCTAATATATCACATAGTTCTGATAATCTTCGTCTTCTTATTACATTATCGAAAAATAAAAATTAAAAAAAACATTGTTGTCATCAGATTTAAAAATGGAGCTTTCATAAGTGACAGTTAAACAAAACAAAAAAAACGAAGTTATTTCTAAAACGTGTTTAGAAAAAGTGAACTGTCAATATTATTCTTAATAGAACTGTTAAATTGAAGGTTATTATAATCATATATGAATGTGATAGGAATCAGTTATTTTGAAATGAATTGAAATTATCATTGTTCAATTTGATAAGTTCTTGGATTAAGATAATCTTACTGGAATATTTCATCTTCTTTTTTTATGAACTGGTAAACATGACTGAAATAAAATGTAATATATTATACCTATGTTTCTAGCTGCATTGTATATACAAGCTAGCTACTATATTGTTTCCAAAGAGTGAAATCAGCTTATTCTGATGATATTTACATTTAAGCTCATAATTATGCTGATTGTTTTGTATGGTTAACCTCTACCTACGAGATTTATTAACTTTTTCCATAGATGTTAATAAATAACGTCTATATTTACATGCTTATTAACTATGCATTGAAATGAACGTAAGATTTCTAGAAATTTCCTGGGATTCTTTTAATTTCTTTTTTTTGATTGACTTACGCCTGTTACTCCTAGTGGAGGAGAATAGGCCGCTCATCAGCACTCTTCATCCAATCCTTTCCAGATCTTTTCAGTTGTTATTCATCCTTTTCATGTCTGCTTTCAATTCCCAACTCAGTATGTTATTTGGCATTCCACTTTTCCGCTTCTCTTCAAGATTCCATGTCAAGGCTTGTTTCCTGATGCGCTTTGGTGATTTCCGTAATGTATGTACTATTCATTTCCATCTTTTTTTCCTAATTTCCTCTTTAGCTGGAAGTTGGTTTGTTTTCTCCCACAGAAAGCTGTTGCTTATGGTATCCAACCAATGGATGTTGAGTATCATGCGTAGACAACTATTAATAAATATTTGTACCTTCTTGATGATGGTTGTAGTAGTTCTCCTTTTTTGATGCCAAAAGAGTTTCTTTTCTTTGTGTACAAATGCAATTTTTCGTATTTATTACCTTTAAAACAATCAATCCCTACTATAAATTTCGATAAAACAACGAAATTCAGTGACTTCATTACATTTCTATAAATAAATGGAAGAATATTCAGTTATAACAAATGTTTCATTGTCATTTTATCATTACGTGTGAAAGAAATAGTCAATTGAATTAATACAAACTCGCTTATAGATGTATCATGAAAAACCAACACTTATCTGTTTCTCATAGAATGATATTATCTGTGTAATAACATTGTGAAGTGTTTTCAAATAAGTATATTGTTTTTTAATTGTGGGAACATTTAATCAAGGTCACATCCAGATCATCATTTTACAAATCTTTGAATCCTTTATAATAGCTATCCATTTTTAAATTAACTAGATAATTAATATTTCTGTAGTTGAGTTTCTGAATCCATTAAAATATGGATCATGTTTTATAATCATATTCTATTCTTTCGACTTAACATATTTAAACCTAAATATTATTTAAAGTTAGCATATGAGCATTTTAGATATACATATATTTGAGTCATTCGTAAAAGCAAACCAATCAAGGAAAACAAGCAACAATAATATGGTAGTTCAATTGATTATAAAATCAACCAATCTATATGAATTATTGCATCAGCTTATATCAAGTCACAAAATGGTTAATAAGTGGAAAATAGACACAAACATCCTAACAGACTAACCCATACATAAATCTAAAAATGATACAGTCTATTAGTATGGTATAACTAGAAAGTGATTGATAAAACTAACAATGATACACTTAATAGTTTGTATTTTTTCTCCTTTTTTTAAATCAATATTTAAAAAGGGGACTAATTAAATAGGGCTCGGTACAATGTTTGTATAAATCTACTTCATGGTTTAGATGTGTGGATTGCTTTAGTGATGAAATAGTTAATGCATGTGACGGTAGATTTCACTAAAGTTGTACATTAAAATGTTTCGACTGTATCTTGAATATTTTCATCAGTTTGTTTTAAACGGACCATATTCAATGTTACTTGATTATTAAATAGATAGTCGTAATATAGTAACAAACTACTGTTCATTTCACTAAAGGTAATTATTATGTCGATAATTATTATTACTGAATTATTAAATCAACAACAGTTTGTTACATGAAACATTCGTTTTCATTTTAAACTATAAATTGAATCTAAAATATATTAAAATCAGAAGGGGTTTTGTGGATATTATAGTTACTTTAGAAGTTGAGATCGTGAGTCAATTAAAGCTAGATCACCATGGAAAACCTGGAAGTACTAGACGGCCGTTTCGTCCTACTTTGGAACTCCTCGGCAGTGCGCATCCATGATCCCGCATCGCAAGTTTCGAACCCACAACCTACAGATGAAAGTTACTCTATCAAAGCTGATATTACATTAGCTACACCTGGACGTTTAGTAGACCATTCGTACAATACTCCTGGTTTCAGTATGAAACGTTTAAGAATCCTGGCAATCGATGAAGCTGAACAAGTGAGACTGATAGGTCCTGGGTTTGAATCTTGAGGGGCGGAACCGTGGATGCGCAATTCTGAGGAGTCCCGCAGTAGCACAAAACGGCCGTCCAGCGCTTCCAGGTTTTCCATGATGAGCTAGCTTCAATTGACTCATGATCTCAAATATTAAAACCATTCGAAATTAATTTGAAGTTATAGTCATAATCCGAAGTATTTGGTTACATTGAACACTGATAATCTTTATGCTTAAAACAAAACAATCATTAAGAAAATGAATCCGAAATATCCATCATTTTAAATGAATGGTAATAACATCTGCTCTGTGTTAAATTTAATTACTTATAGAATATTTGTTAAAACATTGTTTAAAAGTAAAGAAATACTTTAAAGCAGTTAGTAAAGTCGTTCTTTTTTTAAAGAATAGTAACCATAGTAATTCATTTCTATACACTAACATCACATGACAGTTTAAATGGCACTTTGACTGCAAAGGAATTAATTATACTATCGAAAGTCTCCAAGAAAACAGAAAAAAAATCTAAAAATAAAAGAAAACTAATGTTGTGTTCTATGGCATTGAATAGTATAAGTAGAATAATATATTATTTTAGTGCGTTTAGAAATTCAAACAATTAAGTTAACCGTTTCATTAAACTTTTAAATTACATAAAAATCTTTTATGTGCATATTTGCTAATCAATACAAACTTGATTGGAGTTTTGTTTTCAGAAGTTACCTGAAGTTTGTGTCGATGATGTTGCTCAGAAAACCGATGAAAACTCAAAGGCCAAATCATCCAGTCAAGAGAATTATTATTATTATTGTTATTGCTAGTAGTGGCTTTATTCAATATTATATTTTTTGGTACAATATAGAATTCTCAGCACAAAGTATTTCAACAACTTTCCCTTTCTTATTTCTTGATCAGTTCTTGCGATAAATATTGAGTGGTCGCCAGTTAGATGTTAGCGGTTCAGGGATCGACATCTAATAAATGTATATCCTTTTCGATGCATATTGCCAGTAACCATGATGTCTCTGATTGAGCTCTTTTGTAACTTGTACAGCGAAATGTTGTAAACTTTTCACAAACACAACTGAATAGGTTATGAGACTAATAGGCATAATGATGTGTTAAAACAAACAAGAAAAAAATAGATAACTTGTTGAAATATCCAGATGGCAGGAACAGGTTGCTAAAATATTCAAGCAGGCCGCTTATGCTTATGCATAAGTTACGGAGAATCGCCTGCTTTCAAATAGTATAGGTATATGAGAAAGATCTCGGGTAACCTTAACTGTAAACCAAACCACTCTACCTAACATTGTATCAAACGTGATCCCATTGCATCTACCAATTTAAATGTTTGTGTTGACATACTTATATAGAGAGGAATAATCGAGTAATGCAATCAAGAGTTATGGAACATGTGTCAAGATGGATTCAAAATCAGTTAATTTCACATGACCTAACAAAAATGCGATAGTAGAAAACGATGTTCATCGATAGCAAAGCACATAATTGTAACAAGGCGCATAAGTGACATCGGTACGTTGTATAAAAATTGTCATGGATAAATTTTTAGGTTGATAGAAGCCTTGGCTATCCGTAAATTTAATCCCACCTTATGTATACGGGAACAATATGTCGTAACGTAGAATTGTCCAGGTAACCCTTAAGTTATTTTATGACCTGGGATAATTCGACAATTACCTATTCCTTTCATATGATGCCAACTTTCTTTTTTCTTTATTTACAATCGTCAGTTTATTAAACCTACATTTAATTAATCTTTATTAAATTTTACATCAAAACCCTTGGCAAGTATATATAGTTACTGATATTATATGCTTTTTCTATTTGTAGTCCTGAAATAGTTGTCAACAGGATCAACAAAGTAGGGTTTCTTAATTTAACCATTTAAGTTATTTCCATTATTTTAAAATTAAAAACGAAATGAAGGTTATTATCAACCAGTTAATTTATTTGAAAATGTTACCAGTTACCAGGTAAGAGAAGATTTATAGCTCAGGCGACCTGCTTAAATATCTGGGCTACCTGTTCCTGTCATCTGGATATTTCAACAAGTTATCTATTTTTTTCTTGTTTGTTTTAACACATCATTATGCCTATTAGTCTCATAACCTATTCAGGTGCGTTTGTGAAAAGTTTACAACATTTCGCTGTACATGTTTCAAAAGAACTCAATCAGAGACATCATGGTTACTGGCAATACGCATCATATAGGATATACATTTATCAGATGTCGATCCCTGAACCGCTAACATCTAACTGGCGATCACTCAATATTTATCGCAAGAACTGATCAAGAAATAAGAAAGGGAAAGTTGTTGAAATACTTTGTGCTGAGAATTCTATATTGTACCAAAAAATATAATATTGAATAAAGCCACTACTAACAATAACAATAATAATAATTGTGAATGATGTGACAGAACTGACAACCACGTTTTACATAATTTGCATCATTAAAATCATGAACTAATGTGAATTAGACAATCAATGAAACCCGAAAGCACTGCATAACTGTTTGGTCGTAGTATGGAAATCTTATGCAGTGTTCAGCCATTATTTTATAGGGGATCGATCAGTATTGAACATGCATACAATTGTCTTCATGTTTATGATTGTTTTAAAAAAGAAATCTTTAATGGTAAAACGTTCCTTACAAAATTTGGTTTTACAAATGACTTATTGTAAAAAAAACTTACATTGTTAAATTAAATTTATTTTTGTCTTGATTGCTTGTTCTGTTTAATTTATCTTCGAATAGAATGTTTTTTGTCATTACTGTAATGTTAAAAACAATCATCACTAATGACAAAGAAACGTGGATGACTGTAATCTTCATGAAAAGTTTATTGCACGTCCATAAAGTATTAAGACTATGAATAATATAAGCTTTAGATCCGCTAGTTTCTTTGAAGTTATTCTGTAAATTATTTATTAACTGTGTTTCATTGTATTATCTTCAGATAAATGAAATACCTTACATTATATTTGTGTCAGACATTGGAAAACATTGTGAAAATTTATCACATTGTTATTCTAGTCAGTTGAGTTGCTAATTTGTTTCCTTATGCAACCAATTCTTAGTTATAAAGCAATTAAGAACAGCGAACATGAAAGATATATGTTCCATTTATGGTCTGTTTGTGTATGAAAATTTCATAATCTAAATATGTTCACCAACTAATTCATTTGAACATTAATTAATTACAATGGTGATGGTCTATAAGTAAAACATTTATATTGAATCAGTCCGAAATTTTTTATTTTATGCAACTTGACAATGTTAGAAATGAGGTGAAACTGATTATACAATGTCCGATTGGATTTGTTAGTAAGGGGAGTTATGGAGATTGTAGTATTTTTAACAGCTGAATTCACAAGTCGATCTAAGTTTGACCATTAAATACCAAGAAACACTGAATGTTCGTTTAATCCTAGCATGGGACTCCTCAGTAGTTTGCATCCATGATTCCACACGTAGATTTCGAATCCAGGACCTTTGGTCTATCGCACAAAGTCTTAACCTCTAGACCACTAAATCAGCATCCAACAAAATTAATGTTCAATTTCAATCGATCCATGATCTTGTGTAACCCTTCATTTATAGTCTTCAGTGAGTAACTGCCTCACTCTTCTGGTCACAGTTTCTCACTAGAAATGGATTTACTCAACACCCACTTTATTTTTTATAACAGAGTAAAATTTTAATTTAATAAAAAATTTTCTTTACTTTAAAATATCCATGTCATATATTGAACAATACGAAGGGATAATCAATAACCCAATCATAAAAAAATCAATACAATTATGTTCACATTAATAGTGCTAACTTTCAACTGAATTAATATTTTGATTATATTAACAATTATTTTTGTAACGGATAAGCTAATCACATTACTAGTTTACTATGAATCCTAAAACCAAATATAGTCCGCAATAGTATATTTCTCATTTTTTTTAAAACTAATTCAGATGAAACACAAAAGTTAATCTCAGTATATGTGTGTTTATGTTTCATTAGTCATTTATTACTTTTTATAAACTTAGTTAACTAATTTCCCATAGTTTGACAATGAGTAATCTACAATGTATGATCTCTTATGTACTACTAATCAACCTAAGTACACAATATTAAAACGTTTGTTCATATAGCATAGTAATCTATATCGATAGTTCGGTTTAAATTTACTGTCTTAAAAAATCAAATGTCTTTCTTTTATAATTACATTATTTCATTCATTTTACCGTCATTTTTGATATTTCATACTAAATATTCCATGGATCAAACCATTATTATTAAGATTAGCTCATCTATTCACTGTTCTATTCATTTTTTTTTCTAAACATGTTTCAAATATTTTATATTTCAAAGTCTAAGCACCTTATTAACTTTTATACCAACTAAATCTGAAAAATAAAATAGATTAGTGTTTTCTTATATTAATTCTTTTTTCTACTATTTAATTGTATTTATATATTACTGCCAATTTGCATTACGTCTATAAAATCTTATCTTCCTATTATCATTATTATTATTATTATTATCCCCATCATCATTATCACTACCATCATGTGTTTAAAATACTTTTTCATAATCTATTTCTTCCCTACTTTTTACGTGTTTTTTTATCTGACTACTTTCATAATAACTGACAACGTAAAGAAAGAAAAGAAAACCCCCAGAAAGAATAAGAGAGAGAGAGAGAGGGAGAGGGAGAGTAAGAAAGCATAATAAATTTTCTTAAACAAAGCATTGAAAAAAAAAGAAAAAAGAATATTTTCCAGTAATATTTTATCTCATATATCATCAGTATAAACCAATTGAAAAATTTCTATTTAGTTGGAAAAGATTTAATAAAATATATAACTCAATCGATATCAAGGTTAAGTTGATAACAGTCGATTGATTTTTCACTTTAAAGTTATTATCATTACGTAATATCTTACCCCAAAACATCCACAAGAAAACTAGTAGTAATAATAATAATAATCAGAAATGTAATATGCATTTATATATAAACGTAATTTATTGCTTCTACCTACTGTAATTCTTTATTTTTCATAAAATATAACCCCCTCTCCCCCCAAAAGGAACAAATTTATAAAAATGATTTATTTTGAATGATGTAATGTATGTACAAAAATGCTTTCAGCGTTGAGACCATAATGTTCGTTGTAATAGTACGTTTTTTTTTAAAACTTATTGGTGATCATTAATGATAAATATGGTTAACTTGAAGTGTATAACTAGAAATTAATAAGTCAAATATGATTATATCAAATGTAATTTACAAGTTGAGAACAAAAAAAACAAGTACATTTTCTTCATTCAAATTACTGATGATGTTCATAAATTTTTATCTAAAATGTTTTTCTATTCTTAGATTAAAGTAAACAGGTGTAAAATTCTCACGGAAACATTATTTTAGTGTGTGCTGTTTTTTTTTGTTTAAATCATGAGTTCTTTAGGGGAAAAAATATATGAATAAAATAAAACAAAATAGTAATCACCAGTAAACTTAATAATTGTGAAATCATTTTTTTAAGCTATTACATGATCTTCATTTTTGAATATAAAGTTTTAACATTGAGGATAATTAGAGATAAACTTGACCCTAAGTGATCTAGAAGAAATACTCAATAGAATTTTCACA
Organism: Schistosoma spindalis; assembly: GCA_946903255.1. Taxonomy (NCBI): domain Eukaryota; kingdom Metazoa; phylum Platyhelminthes; class Trematoda; order Strigeidida; family Schistosomatidae; genus Schistosoma; species Schistosoma spindalis. The sequence goes on from OX336424.1 coordinate 10,606,191, forward strand.
TAGCTTTACATAGTTACTTTACGATTGTTACTGCCAATGGAGCATAAGCCGCCGACCAGCATTCTCAAACCCACTTTTTTTCTGAGCCTTCCTTTCTAGTTCTATTCAATTATTGTTTATTTTTGACATATCCGTCTACATTTCACAGAGTAATGTGTTATTTGGTCTTCCACTTCTCCATTTCGTCTAAAGGATTTCAAGGGATGGGGTTGCTTTGTGAAGTAGTTGGGTGCTTTCTTCAATGTATGACTAATCCATTTCCAGAGCTTCTTTCTGATTTCTTCCTTCTCTGAGATCTGTTTTGACCTCCCCCACAGTAGATTGTTGCTGATAGATTTAGCTTTAATCATTACTTACTTACTTACGCCTGCTACTCCTCGTGAAGGAGAATCGGCCGCTCATCAGCGCTCTCCATCCAACCTTTCACCAAGCAATCCTTTCCACCTCTTTCCAGTTCTTATTCATTATTTTCATATCTGATTCCATGTAATGTGTTCTATAGCTTTCCTTCCGTTCAGGATCACAAGTTAGGGCTTGCCTCGTGATGCAGTTTGATGATCTGCGTAATGTATGTCATATCCATTTCCATAGTCTTTTTCTAATTTCCTCTTCAGCTCGAAACTGGTTTATTCTATCCAGAGTAAACTGTTACAAATGGTATTCGGCCAATGGATGTTGAGTATCATGCGTAGACAACTATTAATATACATCTGTACCTTCTTGATGATGGTTGTTGTAGTTCTCAAAGTTTCAGCTCCGTACAGTAGAACTAACTGCTTTGACTTTCGTATTGATATTGGCTGAAAGTTGTTTTGAGTTCCATATGTTCTTCAATTGACGGAAGGCTGTCCTTGCTTTGCCGATCCTCACCTTTACGTCTGCATCTGATCCTCCTTGTTCATCAATGATGCTTCCCAGGTATGTGAAGGATTCCACATCTTCCAGAGTTTCGCCATCAAGAGTAATTGGATTGGTGTTCTCCGTGTTGTATTTGAGGACCTCGGTTTTCCCTTGTGTATGTTGAGGTCTACTGATGCAGAGACTGCTGATATACTGGTTGTCTTTATCTGCATTTGTTCGTATGTATGCGATAGGAGGGCTAGGTCATCTGTAAAGTGCGAATCGTCTAACTGTTTCTGAGCTGTCCATTGTATTTTGTGTTTTCCCTCAGATATTGGGGTCTTCATAATTCAGTCGACCATCAGAAGAAAGAGGAAGTGAGAGAGTAGACAGCCCTGTCTGACTCCGGTTCTTTACTTACTTTACTCAATAACAAATTTATAAATGAATGAAAGTTTTTAGCTAAATGACGTGTAGATCTTATCATGAAATGATTTATTTTGATCTGATTAAAAGCAAACTTACTATTATTTTCCTTCATAAAAAAGTTACATAGATACATATATACTTCTGTACAACAGATCATTAAATGATATAATATATTTTATGTATAATTGTCTAATCTACTCATTTGCTCCCTTGAAAGCGAACACAGTAATTAGAGATAACACAATAGTGTTAGTTTTTGACTGAAGTAGAATACGTTATTACTTCGGTAAGAAATTATCTGTTCAAGTTCGATAACGTTGCTTAACACTTTAAGTGAAACAGCAGAATTCCAAAACAGGATAATGTTAACATAATGTTAGTTTGAAAATCCTTGTTAGAAGACCAAAAAATGATTTGTTTGTATATTTTATACTATACAAATAAAAAAGACGTAAAGTATGTGCTTTAGTAGCCACGAATAGATGACATAAATAAATAAAGTAAAAAATGATTCCAGTTTATCACCAGCTAGATATCTATTTTAGATTAGTCAGTATATGTGAACTTTATTTGTTGACATTTCGGTTTGGTGTATTCTTTGATTAGTCAACAAGTGTCTTTGAAGTGGTATTGCTTTATCTGTGTATTAGTAGTTCGTGTAGCCCTCTCAAATGATGAAAAGATATTTCAATTAATAAATTTTATTTTCAAGAGATTTCTATTTGACAATTAGGCATCCACCCATATTATGCTGGACATCTTTGTCATGAACTCTTAGGTCACTGCTGATTAGATTAGTTCAAGTTTATACCAAACTGTGAAATCGATTTATTCATAAATGTTGTCTCTGTTAATTCAAAAAATCATTAGGTTCTTTTAATGTCAATCTTATGATTATCCGCATAACTGATTTTAAGAAGTTCATAACTTTTTGTCTTAATGGCTGTATTGTGTTACACTTTCACCAAGTAATAAATCAATGGAAATCATCTGATCTATTAAACCAATATCTCAAAATTAATCAATATCACTAAAATTTCAAATCTGATTAAAAAGACTGCATCGTTTTTGAATTGAATAGAAACATTTCTTCTCAATGTTATATAATCAGCATTCTATTTTTTCAAAAAGCTAGTCTAAAATATAGTGCATTAAATACTATTTTTCATCGGGATTAAAATATCTTTTTATGATAATCTATTTAAACGAACTTGAAACAAATTGAATTCCATTATCTATTTCTATTTTTCTTTTGTTTAAGGAATCCTCAATGGGGAAATGACAAAAAAAAATCTATAGTTTGCAGTGAAGTTAAAATACACATATTCTTATCTAGGGTATTTTTATTTCCTATGAAGGTATATTCTGAATGAAGAAAAATAAAAACGAAAGAAACTTATTTTTGAACATAAAAACAAAGAAATACTGAAGCCCAATAAACCTACATTATCTGAAAAACAAATACTCAAACTTTGTAGGGAATCATGTTTCTAAGATCAAAATGTACTCTGTCAAAAATATTGCACACATATATCATGTTCAAGTGCATTAATTTTTGGGTTATTTATATAAAATTATTATTGAATTAGTTACTTCAATTGGTTTACTTATACCTGTTACCTCTCGTAGTGAAACATAGGCCGCCCACCAGCATTCTTCATCCAATTCTGTCCTGGGTAAATTCGATTAGCTTATTACTATAATTATCAACATCTCATAAATATTCATAGGTTGGCACTTAAAAAACGAATAGTATTTAATGAAGAGCCAATATATATTCAGTCAGCATTAGAACAAATATGATTTATAGTCAAGAATAATTTATTAATGAGTTGAAACGAGAAACATACAACAACTTCATCAATCAAATAGGTCATACTTATTTTTTTGACTTGTTGACATTGTACACAATGATACCCAGAAGTCTAAATACTAGTCATGGAGTTACCTTAACAATAATCAAAGAATGAGGGTTCCGATTGTTTGATTTTTAATCTATTACAATAGTGAAATATAATGAGTTAAGAGTTGAATTATTCGTTATAAGTAATTGATATTTCAAATACAGCAGTATGTATCTTTAATTTACCACCATGTCTTTAACAATCTATTCGGTGTACATTTCTGACCATTGACTAATTGAAATGTATAAGCTTTAATTCTTATAAACTCTTAGTGTCTAACAAGTTTTCCATACCAGTGGCTTATAATTTGCAAACTGGTAAACAAAGAATATTTACATATTAGCGCTTTTGATATACATTAATATGTAGATGATTTTTGTAAAATGTTTATCGATCATAAATATTTACTTTAAAAATGAATGACCCTATAAAGCTATTGTTAGATAGCGTCATTATCCATCTCACGGTAACTACTTTCAGCTTACAATTTGCATGACAGATTTACTTTGGTTAAACGAACTCTGAATAGAGGTAACCATTATGCAGTGCTTTGTTGTAGAATGGGACGTCTTGTTAATGCAAATCCAAGAACCCTTCTCCTTACGGTACCACGCACTTAAGTTTTGATCCGTCAGCCTGGCAAAAGATTTCGAGAGGGGACCCACGAGATTCTAGTAAAAAGCCCTGATAACTGTTGTATAATAATGTTGAATATGAAATAGCCAACTCCTTATATCATTAGAAGACAGTCGCTCAATATCAGAAACTGAGTGAAGTAAGATGTGCGACCGGTTGGATGACTGTTAATTGGTCTACAGTTTATGTTTCCATTGTCAAATTTGTACGTTGTGAGTTTGACTCCCAATGGTTCGTAGATAAACACTGTTGAGGTGTCTGATATTAGGATGGAACACTTGTGCGGTGTTTCCTGATTCTTAATAATTCTCCAACTATCGTCAATCTGCGATGTCAACTAAAAAATGGAATTATCTTCACCAACCATTATACTAACATCCAATAATATTGCTAAATAATAAAGTCAGATACAAAGAACTTGTCAAGTGAAATTTCAAAATGTTACTAAACCTAACTTGAATCATTCTCATTATTTTTAATAAATGAACTAATAATAATAGACAACAATTTCATTCAATATTTTTTTACTTGGTCTCACTCGCATTTCCAATTCACCATAAGAAAAAAAAAGTAATATTCCCGCTCATCTATCAATGTTACGACATAAACTTTGTTGACTAATCATTTCACTTGAATTATTTTACATACTTTTCGTTAAAATTTATTCATTTGCTAATCAATAATTAAAAGAATTTTCTACATTTGGTTCCTTCAATGAAATAGAAGAAAACAAATACTTCCTGCTATATATAAATGTCGTTTAATCAACAAAAAAAGAGAAAAAGCTGTTGAATTCAACAATCTTGTTAAATTGAAAATAATATAAGAAGTATTGACGATTATTGAAAAGTATTTGCTAGAAATCTCAAAGTCAAATAAATATTTTTTTTCAATAGTTGAGATCATGATTCAATCAAAACTAAACCACCATGGAAAACCTGGAAGCACTGAATAGCCGTTTCGTCTTAGTATGGGACTCCTTAGTAGTGAGCATCTATGATCCCACCTAGCGAGATTTTAACCTAGGACCTATCAGTATAGAGCATGAACGCTTTACCCTCTAGATCACAGAGATGGCCGGTATCCAACGGTGTTGATGTCTAACTTCGACTAATTTACAAAACTGAGTCACCGTTCATCACTGTCTTCAGTGAGTTACTATCTCACAGCAGACCCAGTTGAAATCCATTGGTAGCTTTTTGATGAACTGTTAATAAATTATCTTTTCTTTTAAAAATGTTGAAAAAGAGAGCTAATATGATACATAAAACGTTTTCTTAGAACTCAATTGATTTTAATTTTTTAAAAAGACTAATTAAAGCATCTTTAATCTGATAAAATGTAGATCATTTTATTTCTCGAAATCATTACCAGTTATATGGATCATTTACAAAGTTGTTTTATACTTATAGAAGATAATAGTTGAGAAAGATTGAAATAAAAATTTTGACAGTTTTAACTTCCCATTATTTTTGATTACCTTATTAATGTCTATAATTGTGTTTAACCCTATTTTTGGCTTCAATTTTATTATTAAATGGTGCATATATTTTTATTATACTGTTTATTTAAATATTTTACATCTTCGTTTTTGATATGGTTAGATAAAAAGACTAAATAACATTTTTAACACATTTTCCATTTAAACATGTAACGATATAACATGCTGGAAAATAAACTATCTCTAACAGTGGATACGTTCGAACTTGAATCTAAATTAGAGATGACGTGATCACTAGCGCTGACTATCGTTGAAGAGGTGATCATATTAGCTTTCAAATACATCCTGAAACAAGAAAAACCAAATAATATGAATATTCGTCAATATTTAAACGAATAGTTTAACATAAATGAAGCTCCGAGTATCTAGAAGATGTCATTAATAATGATATCAGCGAATGAAATTCAAACAATCATAACATTTTGTTTCATAATTTTTTTAACCTCTTCATGGTAAAAACTAACAGCACAACTATTATATTTAATATTAGAAAGGGGTTTTTGTGGATATTATAGTTGTAGTGAACAAGAAATCCATTAGGGATAATTAAAGAGCATCTGAATGAAATCTGAGAACCATATAGTAAATCATTCATTTGCAAAATATCAATCCATCATATCAAACTGGACTGTTCCCGTTGCAAACATCAATCGATTGTCTGACATTTCATTGTTCATGCGTTTTCATACTAATTCCATTGTGTTCCCGCTCTTCCTTTCTTGATCTTCGCCCATCTTCTGCTGCCAGACATTACGTCTTTAACTTGCGTCATATACTACTTATATCAATATAAGTAGCGCGCACCACAGTATCACTAGTGGCTGGCTTTAAGTTGTATATCCTGGAGTCCTAGTGAGAATCAGTGACCAGTGGAGTTCAAACAGGTCTGTAGTGAGATAGTTACTCAATAAAGACAATGATGGATGTACCACTCAATTTCGTGGATTAATTGAAGTTAGAAATTAACACCATTGGATGCCGACCGGCTCGGTGGTTCAGTGTTTAGGCGCTCGCGAGAGTGACTGGTAGGTTCTGAGTCCGAATTCCGCAAGGCGGGGTCGTTGATGCGCACTGCTGAGGAGTCCCACAATAGAACAAAATGGCCGTCCAAATATTTCAGGCTTTCCATTATGGTCTAGCTTCAAATGACTTATGATCTCAACAATTGAAATTCTTGTATTAAATTAACCTGAACTATGGTCAGGATGACATGTAAAGTGTAATTCTGCAATAATTTCGTGTACCTTTTTTATCGATTAATAATCAAGCGTGCACAAATCATTATATAAATTAATGTATTTGTGTATAGGATCATTGTCATGGAAATTGCATTAGTTCCTTATTTCAAGTCTAAGTAACAAGACATATGGATATAACAACTGGAGACAGGAAGTTTAGAAAACAGAAAACTGTAGTCATTTCTAGTAAAATAACTATCTAATTTTCATAAGTACAATTTTATTAACTTTCTGGTATTAAAACAAGATGATGAAATAATTTTATTTTACAAGAGTATTGTTTTTAGTTTTTAACAAAACAGTTGATCCTACATTTGACTATTAAACAGTTTAACTACAGTATAACTTTCAAGTAAGATTTGAGTATAACAGAATTTTTTCCATTGATAATATATAAACCCGACTCACACATCCTCGTCTTGCCTCCTGAATAGTGGGACTCAGTCACATGAATTGATGTCAGTAGTAACCCGGGTGTTAGAGAATGGGATAATCATCCACTCGACTGATACCCACAAACTAATTATGAAACGCACAAAGAATCACAACACAATTACTCTTGAATCGAAAAACGACAAAATAAATAACCTATTTTGATGAAAAGTATTTCAAGATTAACCCATATTCAAATGAATTACTTTTGATTATTGTAGTAATCTAGATTTTATACTTAATAATTCAAAATCTTGTAGCTCTATTCAGAAGTAAAATATTAGCTTAATTTTTTGTCAGTAAATATTAATAGTACTTTTGTCGTGTGGGTTACTTATATCCGCACAAGTAGTATATAATGGTGGTCAGGCATAGAATGTATTTCAGTAGGAGATCGATGAGAAAAGAACGGGAAAGGAACGCGATTGCTTTGAAAATGCATGAACAATGAAATCTGAGACGATGGATTCATGTTTGCAACAGGAACAGTCAATTTTGAGATGATGGACTGATATTTTGCAAATGAATAATTTACTATATGATTCTTAGATTATATTGAGATGCTCTGTAAGTCTGTGCTCAAGTTCATTCGATTGTTCCCACTCGTATCCTTGTTCACTTTACTTCCATATAGTTATTCAACATGATAATAATTCTCTTCTCAGATATTATATTAATGGAAAATATAACCTGATAGCGTATATCAGTCTATAATCAATTTTATTTCTAATAAATAAAAAAAAATTTATTTCATTTAATTATCATGATTGATAAAAATTTAATTACAATTATTGATTCATCTTAATTAATAAATCAATACTTACTAATTGAATCTAATTCAATAAAAGTCAATCAATTAACTGCATGTATATTGGTTGATAGTCGTCATGTCTATTTATGTGTTATTATGTGTATTTGTTAAGAATAGAATATACTATTTGGTTAGTTAAATGTTATAATCTTTCCACCCTACCTCCTTATCTTGTATCTATGCATTTATAAATATTAAAAATAACATTTTTTTAATTGTAGATCATAATTGTTGTTATTATGATTTATTTCGTTTTTAATTACTAATTAAATAAATAATTAATTACCCCTTGTTATTTATTGTTCTTTCCAATCATTTATTTTTTTTACAAAAAAAGAAAAATCTAAAAAATAAAATAAAAAAGGAAAATATAAAATGATTATTAGAAAAATCAATATCTCACTATTAGCTTATGCAGCTTTCTATTTTGTTATCAAATATTAATCATCAAGGAATCTAATCTTTAAAATGATTAAAAATTTACCTAAAACAAAGTTCATATTGAGTATTTGTGGATTAGTTTACAATTAGAGTATTGAACTTCAACGTAAATATTTAAGTGATTATCGATTTTGAGAAGGTATTCAATGCCAACTTTTAGTAACTGGTAGATGATCAGTTTGATATTCTTTAAAATCATAGCTGTTTAATGCTTAGGAGTTGTATAATATGATGACACCAATGTTTAAAACGTCCCAATTTTCAGTGATTATGTAATTCAGTTCAACAATTGATGTAAACTATGAAATTAGAAAATTTCTATAAATTTCCCCTAGTAACTATTTTTCTAATTGATCTAATGTTTTTTTTCAGTTTTACTCATACAAAGTGAACATGGTTCTGTGCAATTTAAAAACTATGTTACAAAATTTAAACTGATACGCTGAGGAATGCAAAAATGGAAATTGTTGGTATTCATGTTCCAAAACTTTATTTTAACTCCCACAATTCATGATTACAAAACATTATGGCAACCAAATTTCATTCCATTCAAGTGGTATACTATTAATTAAAGCAGTCTGATTATTCATTTTATTTTAACTAAGGAATAGTTCATTCTCATATTACACTTGAAAAACGACAACATTGTTTTAGATGTGCTAAAGGCTAATGGATGTGTAAAAATATTTATATAATTCACTTTTATCTAGAGCAATTTTTATCTTGCCAACGGTTCTGTTTTTTAACTTTACAGTTTTAGATAAATAAAGTGATAGGTCAGACTCCTCGACACAGTTGAAAGTCATAGGTTTGATCCCTATTGGGGTCATGGATCAACACTGATAGGGAGTTCTGTATTTAAATAAAATCCTTGTTCAATGCTTCATCCTTTTCAATAACTTTCAAACTAAGATCGGCCTGTGATGTAAATTTTAAATTTTAATAATGCTTACCGACTGCTATAGTTATCATAATAAGTCGTCTTGTCTTCCATGAACCTTATTTCTGTATTTTATTATTAAACACATCGACGTCTCAGTGTTTATATGCTGCTACACAAGTATATAAAAAAATCGAGAGTTCATAGTCCCTATTAGATTACGAGAGAAGAGTTCATGTCCTTCGGTATCAATACGTATTGACATGTTTGTTCACTTTAAGGAAAAAGATTCGAAAAGTGAACCTCAGAAAAATATTTAAAAATAACTTTACATGTAGTCACCATAACAATTCCACTTTATTTGAAGATTTTACTTCCACTGATTTATAGATGATAGATATAGCCTGGTGTTTTGAATTTTTTCACTTTGTATCATTATCGTGGATGTGTTAGTCACTGGTAAATTTGATCTAATTCAGTGTTATTTAGTAATAAACCTATTTTGTATTCGATTTTTTTAAGTTCAATGGTATTCGTACATGTTTGTAACAGATAATAATATAAACGATTAAACTATTTCATTTTCACATTGGAACAAGTCGTTTTAACTGTGAAAAGAACAAATGAACTCAAGAGTTGATCTAAGCTAGACCACCACTGAAAACCTGGAAGTATTGGACGATCTTTTCATCATAGTATGGAACTCCTCAGCAATGCGGATCCACGATCCCGAACACAGGTCGAGCTTAAATGGACTCGTGAACTGTTAAAGTACTACAATCTTTGCAAACCCTCATACTAAAAAAACAATTGTTTTGTAGATATGTATATCCTTTTTTTCAATTAACTGAATTAATACCTTAACATAAACCTTTTACCTTACCATTGCGTAATTATTTCTCTCCTATAATTTTTTTATTTTAGAACATATACGATTGGTGAATATAAATGCTAAAGGTGCTCATCTTTTCAGTGAAGATCTAAATCATTTGAAGAATCAAATGTCTTATAAAAAAGAAGTTACTCAACGATTTGACAATCTAAGTTTTCTATTAGTAAGTTATTCATCTTGTATTATGACTTCATTGATTTTTCTTTAAATATATTATCAGCCGGGGACAAATCCTATACGCAAATAATAACATAATGTAATAGTGTTCTTTTTTTAAACAATAAACTTTCAATGAATTCTTTTGTCGATATTGTCTTTGATGTTAGTTGTCATTTATAAGAAGATCGCCTTTTCCACTAATCAGAATATCCAAAGTATTTTTTTTGTTTCTTTTTTATCACACACAATTGATCCAACGTTTAATTTCTTTAAAATGATCACAATAATTCATACAGTTCTCATTTAATATAGTATCCTATAGATTTGTTAATTTACTCCTCAATATATATATATATATATATATATATATATATATCGCTTACTTGTGGAACAAACAATAGGGATGACAATAATTGAAGGAAATAAATCTCTTTTGAGAAAAAAAATTCAACTGATGTCATTTCTTCTAGAAAATGAAAATTTCTAACTATGACAATACAACATATCTTTAAGTTAAAATTTTAGTGTTTCAGTTACTGATTCTAATTTATCATTTAGCTTATTCATAAACGAAATGAAATGAAAGTATAGTATAGACAGTATCATTCAACTATTTGATTTATTTCTTAATTCTTCTAATAAATCGTATTTTATTGTATACGAATATAAAATAATCTTACTAACTCAAAGTTAAATAATTTCAACACTCTGTACAGGAAAACTGTCTGAAATTTGACAAGTTTGCTGAACGAACCATAGGAATTAATTTCAATTTCAAACACTTGGATTATTTCAAATATAATTTTATTTTTTACAAATAATGTCTTCTCTATACTCGGCGTCGAATCTCCGTTGAATTATTCCTTGAATTATTGATTAATATTCGTATTCAAATGAAATAATCATTTATATTAATTTTTATTAATATTTTTTTATAAATAAAATAAACATCAGTCTTCCAAAGTTAAATATTCAAAGTAATCGTTATGAGTCGCTTTGACTGAATATCTGTAGCAGACATTTTATGAATTCACATTTAAGAATCCGAAATAGTTTACCCTGACTACTGATAATTAGAGTAAATATTAACAAAACTAGAGATTGTTCGTAAAATTGATGTAATTATAGTAAAGGGACTTAAAATGATGTTCATATTAAAAAACTTCACTGATTAGTTATAACGTGATAAATGTAATTTTACAGGAAAAGCTTCTGTGATTTAGCTTATACACTAAACTAATTACTATCAATAATGTTATTAAAGCTGGACAATAGCTTCAATTGAAATATTTTCATATATATTTTGATAAAATTGAAAGAAGAATGAATGTTATCCACGTATGTTATTACCTAATTTATTAAAGTAATTAAAACAAATTAGAATAGATTGAATCATTTTTCATTCAAAAATAAACACTTTATGAAAATGATTTGAATGCAACATGGTAAGAAAGATAATGATCTCATAGATTATTAAAGAATAGATTTGATAGGTTCTGGGTTTGAATCCCGCGGGGGGTGAAGGTCGTGGATGCTCACTGCTGGACAGTCCCATACTAAAACGAAATGGCTGTCTAGTACTCCCAAGTTTTCCATGGTGGTCTTACTTCAATTGACTCATGATCTCACCTGTTGATATGATAGATTAGCTAATATTTATTATTTTAAAACATTTACCATTTTATTATTATGAATGTTAAAACAGGAAAGTTTAATTTCATCTTATGATATGATTATGATGCAGTCATAGTTTCAGATACGGTAAACATGAAAAGAACTTTTTGACGTAAACTTCAGCAAAAATGCTCTTCTAATGTGAAATGACAAATAGGAACATACAACTTGTTATTCGTTTAATACTGATATGTATAATAAGAAATATTAATTCAAAGTTATTCTTTCTTTCTAAGAAAAAATCATTTGACTATGATAAAAGAAATGAATAAAAGATCAGTAGTATACATAAAGAATAACAGCGATTTCCTTTTCGAATATATATATATATATATATATATATATATATATATATATAGTTTTATTTATAATCAGTTATTTCAATTGGAGTCACATGAAAAAGGGAATAAATTAGTTTCGTGTTTAAAATTAAATAAAAATCCTTATTTTTCCCCCAGAAAAAGAACAAAAAAAACTTATGTATATGTATATCTATACTATGAAGTGTCGTTTTCTGACTAACAATTATATAAACCATTACAATACAAATCTAGTCGGTAATGTGGGCAAAGATATATCTGTTTAAACAAAACAACAACAAAAAAATATGTCTATAATCAATTCTATTTAAATAAAATGTTTTCTTATATTTTATCATGTTACTTGGTAACGATTTCCTTTAAAATTATTTTTGTATGATAGTTAAAAAGAGCGTGGTTTAAGTGTTAATGTATAACATACATACATACATACACACACACGTACACGAACATATACATCGTCTAATAAAGAAACATGCATCTATACTGATTAAATGATAAATTATTTCTTGTAAATCAATAAATCACTGATACTACTTAATTATTATAGGCGTGTCATTTCGTTCATTACCGGAGTATATACATATACATATATATATATATATAGGTGTAACGCTTTCATAGAAAGATGTATGCACCGAAATATGTAGTTGAAAATTAAACAATTATGTAATTTAAAGCATTCTATTAATGTTAAGATAATCTTCAGACAGTATTTTTCATCATCTGATTAAGTATTAAAATATTAGAATAAACAAAATCTAAACTTCTCTTGTGCTTAAAATACATTGAGGTGCTGTTTGTTGAAATAAGAGCTGTTTTAGAGGATTATTCGAAGAGTTATTGTAAATAAAGATAATAATACCTTCTGAACCTTTATTTAATTGAAAAAGTTCCAAATTTCGAATAGTTTTAGAGCATAATCAACAGTTAATGAAGAAATATTCCTATATAAAACATTTTTTTGAAAATACTATACAGTTACGTTTCTTATTAGTTCATTATAAGCGTAGATGGATTGTAGCTAGCAGTGGTACACGGGACGCTCGTTTCATCCTACTTTGGACTCTTCAACTTGATGTGCTTGTATCACACAATTGATGTTCACTCCATGAATCGAACCCTGTACCATCCACTTCAAACTCCATCGCATTATGCATTTACATCTTGGATATTTGGACTTAGTAATCAGGTGGATAACGTGATGGCATTTGAAGCGGACTTTACAGGATTAGAGTTTTGGAGTGAACATTAACTGTGTAATGCAAGTACATCAAGCTGATGAGTCTCAGGTAGGTCGAAACGCACTCCTTGAATTTCACTGTTAGCCACTGTCTATCTTTGCCTATGATGCTTATGATTTCAGGCAATGTCAATGCAACCCATTTATGATGAACATATGTCAATATGAGATTGATCAATCGTAGTCCTAAAAATCTCTGGGAAGATTCAAACAACCAATACAAAAATGAATTACTTGTATATTATTTGAAAATCTAAAAAATAACACGAACTTACACTACCTACAGTATTCATCTGACATTATACAGTTCATTGTACTCTGTAAGAAACAGTCTAAATCTTTATACTTCATCTTAATGGTAGGATCCATTCACTGACTTTATTGTAATTACTTAAGTGTTTAATTACATTATATGCATATGTTATATGAATATTTAAAATTGGTCACAGTTAAGTATGTTACATTTATTGAACACGCTAAATTAAATTGTTATGATACAAAACATAAATTTTAACCAGAAAGTTTTTTTCAAGAATCTTGAATAATAAATAAATTTATCTAGTCTTTTGACTAATTCACTTGGTGTTGTTTACTTGAATCTTACCATTGATGTTTAGCATTGTAATTGATCAGTTTCTTATTGACATGTGAATACTGTATGTATTACCTCGATATTGACTATTTTATTCATACATGTTACCTGAAGTAGAACACTTTCGAAAATGTGCAAAATATATTTCTAATTTCTTATTCATTTTTGTTTATACTGAAGAACCTAATTACTAGGACAAAGATAAATGAATAAATTGAATACTTCGGCTTATTATTCTAAAAAGCATCACATAAAGAAACTGAATAGAAATATGAATACAATCATTTAGTTTAGCTAATTAGGTTGCAAATCTATATGTTTTAAAACAAAACGAAACTACCGAAAGGATGGTAACTGAAGTATTTGAAATATATTTTTTGTTAGGGGTAAAAAATAGACTTTGGTATTTTCATCATTCTTAGCAATTAATACATTGCTTTTCAGCTAACGTCAAATGAACATTAAAAAAAATGATATTAACTAATATGGTTCTCTTTGATATCATAAACCTATCAGTGTTAGACCACCATTCAATACTTCGTAATACTGGATGGTTCTTTCGTCCTGGAATGAAGTTCGTTAGCAGTGCGTATCTACTATCCCACACGCAGGAGTCAAACCCGAGACCTTCTGTCCCGTATGAACACTTAACCTATAGATCGAGGAGTTCCATAATAGAACGAAATAATGGTCCAGTGCCCCTTGGTTTTCCAAAATGATCTAACATTAATCGATTCATTGTTTCAAAAATATTTAACCATCTCCACAAACCCATACTAAAAATATGGGTTTAATCAAATTAGCTAACAGAATTTCGTTATCACGATAGCATTCTCTTTATGTTCTTATTCATTTTAAGTTTATAAAAAGGAACATTGAGATATAACTATTCACAGTGTCATGTCTAAATTTCAACTGCTTATAGTTCTGCTCTAATTATATGACATCAAACGTTCACAACTTACAATATGACATCAGATCTAAAATTCTTTGAAATCTTTTATTGTTCATTGTGGGTAGTTAAATTACAATAGAGTGACTGATCAGCTGAATTTTTTTATTAAAATATATTTGACAAGATCACTAATAATTATTAGGAAACATCAAAATAGAATCATTTTAGTTACCAATGATTTCAATAAGTTTCTAATAAGAACAAACTATCAATTTGACTCCTTATTTCCAAATCTATATAAATGTTCTCCAGTTTCCAAGTATATGTCATCAAGCCAATATTTAGTTTCCGATTTCATTATTATAAAACCTTTAAATCTTCAAAAAGAAATTCTTAAAATATAAAAATGTCAATTTTAAACGAGTCATTTTATCACTTTAACATAATTTATTAATAATCAATTATAATACTGAATATTTTGAAAAAAAAATAAATCAGTCAATCAATCAATGAATAAACCCTTAAGTAGCTCCATGTTTTACTAAACTGTTTATATACTTGGTTTGAATAATTTTTACTGGTAAGCGTTTTTTTAGCGAGCTAGTTTTCTACGGGATGGGGTCGCTAAAACCATGCCCAACCCTCCTCCTTTATCCGGGCAGCAGCCCCCAGAGGGACTCCAGGTGGTGTAGCAGCAACTACAGCAGCAGTAGGTCTCAATATACACAAATGGAAAAGCATGCACCAATCCATTCACAATTGACGAAGAAGATTTGGAAGATGTACAAACCTTTACATATCTGGGCACCATCATCGATGAACAGGGTGGATCTGATGCAGATGTGAAGGCACGGATCGGCAAAGCAAGAGCAGCATATTTACAACTGATGAACATCTGGAACTAGAAACAACTATCTGTCAACCAACACCAAAGTCAGAATTTTCAATACAAATATCAAGACACTTTTACTGTATGGAGCCGAAACCTGGAGAACTACGAAAGCTATCATCCAGAAGATACAAGTGTTTATTAACAATTGTCTACGCATAATACTTCGGATCCGTTGGTCGGAAACTATTAGCAATAACCTACTATGGGAGAGAACAAACCAGATTCCAGCGGAGGAAGAAATCAGAAAGAAGCGCTGAAAGTGGATAGGACACGCATTGAGAAAAGCACCCAACTGCATCACAAGGCATCCTCATCACTTGAAATCCTCAAGGCTAAAGAAGAAGAGGAAGACCAAGGAACACATTACACCGGGAAACGGGGATAAGCATGAGAAAAACAAACAAGAAATGGATGGAACTAGAAAAGAAGGCTCAGGACAGAGTGGGTTAGAGAATGCTGGTTGGCGGCTTATGGTCCATTAGTAGTAACAGGCGTAAGTAAATAAGTAAGTTTATGTAATTATTGTACTTGGTAACAACAACGAAATTGAATATATAAATAATTATAAAGCTAACTTTATGTTTAATTGAAAAAAACTCTTAGCGACAGAATATGAATTTATTATTGGTATTCATAAGTATTAAATATTTGAAATAATATTTGATTTTAAGTATCCGTTTTTTGTGTGTAAATAGATGAATTAAATTATGTTGTAGTTTATCTTATCACATTATCAAAGTTATTGGATGAACATTATCACTGAATATAATAATGATTATATTTATATATTCAAGTTTTACTGATTACACACTGGCTGCAATCATTTCCCTATTTCTTTTTTTTAAGTAAATCATGTAACTGTTTTATTGTAAACTATTTGATTTATA
Organism: Schistosoma spindalis; assembly: GCA_946903255.1. Taxonomy (NCBI): domain Eukaryota; kingdom Metazoa; phylum Platyhelminthes; class Trematoda; order Strigeidida; family Schistosomatidae; genus Schistosoma; species Schistosoma spindalis. The sequence goes on from OX336424.1 coordinate 10,622,857, forward strand.
AAAATGACAAGTTTCTCATCTGATATTGAGAAGTAAATAATAATAATAATAATAAGTACATTGTAACGAATACGTATCAACGTATTTTTACGTTTGTCTGAATGTCATTGACAAATTGATAACTAAGAAACTAATGGTTTATTATACTGTAGGATGTGATTTTTGATCAAAAAAAATTCCAGCATATTATAAAAATTAGTTATTGTAAAAACAGTTCTGTAAGTCGTTTCCTACTATAAAAATTCTTGATTGATATATAGTCATTTTATGGTGTGCTATGAATGTCTACAGATATAAGTAGTATGTATCTTCGATCGGAAGAGAAATGATTGGAATCAGAAGGTTAAGAAAATGAAAGGGAAGAAAATGAGTATAAAGAATAATTAGTGTGTGAATGAAAGAATAATGAAATCTGAGACGATTGATTGGTATTTTACAAATGAAGTATTTACTGTATTCTTCTCAGATGTTACTAAGATGTTTTATAATTTTGAATTCAAATAAAATCGATGGTCCTCACTTGTGTTCTCGTTCAGTACAATCTGATAAACATAATCGCATTTGAAAATTTATTGTATCTTTAAATTAAATACACTTGACAGAATTTATTATGTTTTATCCTCATATTTGTTACTATAAGTAGGGGATGCCTAATTTTACCAACCACTAGCAAAATGTTTGATTTATTTTAATACTACTTTTATATCATCATTTCATTATATAATAATTTTGAAGCCAGTGAACACTTAGGTAAGCTAAAACGTCAATATTCCTTTAATCCTGTCTTTATTACAATTGCTCACTGTTTACATTCTTGTTCTGTTCAATTCAGTCTTCTTCATTTCTGATTGATGTTACATACTACTTATATTTATTGACATAAGTATGATATACCACAAATTGATTTAGTTCTAAAAAAAAATAATTTATCCGCTTTTATTTAAACTTCAAAAAAATGTTTTCTTTCATTCAAATATAAGTTTTATTTGTTTTACTTAAATAGTTGATCAAATTGAAATCGAATAGTGATTTTTATGAAAATATGAATTTAAATACCTCATTCACTTGTCTTTATATATATATATATATATATATATATATATATATATATATGCTTTCTTTTGACAGCTCCGATATTTTTTTTAAACATTTGCCGATCAATACGAGATACACTTGATAGGGTTAAGTATATATATATATATATATATATATATATATATGGTTATCGTTTATTTTTCTTCGTTTACTTGTAAGTTAACTGTCAAAGTTTTCTATTTAGCTGGAATTAAATCAGAAAAAAACGAAAACAAGTCAGTCAAAGTTTTTTTTTGTTGAGATTATGAACCGATTGATGTTAGGCCACCATTGAAAACCTGGAAGCACTGAATGGGACTCCTCAACAGTGTGCATCCATGATCCCGCCTGCCGGAATCGAACCCAGGGCCTTTAGTTTTGCGCGCGAACGCCTAACAAACTGGACCACTGAGCCGGTCGGCATAGAATGGTGTTGATGTCTAACCTGAAACAATCCATGAAGTTTCGTGACCATCTTCTATTTTACTGAGGTAGATACCTGTCTCCACTCGACACGGATTAGCTCCGCTGGTCACGGCTTCTCACTAGAACTCCGAGAATTTTCTCACGAAGCTAGTCACTAGTGAGCACATGGTAATTATCAGTTTAGGGGTTGTGGATATTGTTAAATTTTGATTGAGATCATGAAACAATTGATGCTAGACCACCACTGAAAACCTGGAATCATGCAAGATTGAAGGCACTGGGTTCGAATCCCGCGAGCAGGATCATGGATGCACACTGTTGAGGAGTCCCACAATAGGACGTAAAGGCCATCCAGTGCTTCTAGGTTTCCAACGGTGGTCTAACATCAATCGGTTCATGATCTCAATCAAAACTGAACAATCTCCACAACCCCTAATTTGATAAAGTTTGTTTTCTTAAATTTTTTAAGCTTTTAATCTAATAAAAAAATCAGTTATATGTTTCTTTTATTGACTATCGAAAACAGTATAATAATTATCAGACATCAAAATCAACTTAATTTAGTTGTTTTTTTCGATATCTTGTAAACTATTACTTAAATGGGTTTTTTATAAAAAAAACTGTAACTGTATAATTTAATTTGGTACGAAATAATATCCTTCATGAAGTGGTTTATACTAAATAAACATTGAAACAAGTAATGGATAAACTTTTTTCTTCACGTTTTTGTGATTGAAATCACGAATCGATTAATGTTAGATCATTAGTAAAAACCTGAAAACATTAGATACCTGTTTCGTTCTATTGTTGAACTCTTCAGCAGTGCACATCTACAATCCTGCTTGTTAATCCATGTCGAGTAGAATGAGTTATCTAACTCAATACAGTGGAAGATGGTCGCGCGGTTTTGTGAATTGCTTGAAGATAGACATCGACACCATCGCATGTCGTTTCAGTGGTTTAGGGGCTAAGCGCTCGTGTACGAGACCGTTAGATCCTGGGTTCGTAACTCGCGGAGTAAGATCGTGGATGCGCACTGCTGACGAGTTACACAATAGAACGAAAAGGCCGTCCAGTACTTCCACGTTTTCCTTGGTAGTCTAAAATAGATCCATCTATAATATCAGTTCATAGTATTGTCTTATTCGTAATGGTGTACGATCCTATAAATTAAGCTCAATTAAAGTCTACCTAAATATGATAAATATCTAGGCACATTATCGCATGCAATGTAAGTGAACGTGATTTTCCATATCTAAGCAAACAGATCAGGTTGTAGTATTATTTTTCTACTTCGCATCTTATGTTTTTTTCACAAAATACAGCTATGATTTTCTTCATAAAACACAGACACTGCAAAAAAACTGACACATATTGTAAAAAATACAAATCCTAAACACTTTTTCGTTAATACTGATGAAAAACGTAACAATATAAGAATATTTGGCGCTTTCACGAAATGAATAAAGACTTAAGCGTTAAGATGAAATCTGGTTGAATAAAGGTAACGGATATTTCAATTAGAATAATGAGATGTTATTCAGTTAAAAACTTAATTTGGTAAACTTTATAAAGTGGAAAGATTTTCAGAGTGGTTCTGATTATTCCAAAGATAAAATGATTGAAACAAGACTCCTTTCTAACGTTGGTGGTCTAGCTTCAATTGAATTACTATGCTAACTATTTTGAAAGTGAGTTTATTCAAATTTCATTCACCGATAGAACAAACAGAGACAACAAATATAAAATTGTATTATGTTTAACCTTAAAAGATACTATTATTTTTTAATACTCTCATTGTTTGATATCGAAAGTATGAGCCACTATTTAGGTCTGAAGATAACTCAAAATATAAAATGACATCTATGTTTATTTCCAATCATTGTTGTGGTCATAAGTGATCACTTCTATATAGTAACATACTAAAATAACATCTATTTTCAGTATTCGTTCGAAAACATTGGTTCCACAGTTAATCCTATTTAGAGAAGATAACTAGCTTCAAACAGTTTCTACAACCCCCCCCCCGATTTATACCATGTGATTTCGATGACCGATTTACAGATTTCTGCATTAGATACGTTAAACAATCGTATATTTTGACCAATTAATTAGCTAATGAAATGACTAAACAGACACTATTAGCACATACTATGAGCATTTTATCATATACAATTGGAATGATAAAAACTCATTTAAAATATGACATCCAAAAATCGAATAACTATTTAATAAAAACTGAATAATAGTAGATATGTATAAAATAGCTGACTTGGAGTAAATGAATAGGGTTGAGATTATCAATTAGAAATTTGTAATCTGTCCGACAAATGTAACTCTACAACATTCTTATGTTAACGAAAAACATTTATGAAACATCAGACGACTGTATCCTATTTTATCAATTCATATAAAATCTTGATAATAACTAAATTTCATTGTTATTCAGAATTCAATAAGTTTAATTAAAAATAACTTAAAGTAAAACTGACAAGAATCTTTGAATCAAAGATAGAAATCAAAAAAGAAGCAATAACCTCTTTAATTCATTTTGTATTGGTTGTTTGAATCTTCACATTTATGTTTAGAACTCCGATTGATCAGTCTCTTATCGGTATATGTGCATCGAGGATGAATTACCTCAATCACAAGCATTAAAAGAATAGATAGATGATGGCTAGTAGTGGAATCCAGGATGCACATTTTATCCCACTTTGCACTCGTCAACTTGATGCACTTGCATCACATAGTTGATATTCATTTCATGACTCAAACCCTGTATCATTTACTTCAAATTCCATCATGTTATCCACTTAGTTACTGAGTTCAAATAGCTATGATGGAGTTCGTATAAAATGATACTAAGTCCAAATTATGAAGTGAACATCAACTATGTACTGCAGATTCATTCAACTGACAAGCCCCAAATAAGATGAAACCTGCTTCCTGTATTCCATTATTAGCCATGATCCATTTTTATCAGGCTCTTTAATCTTTTAAATGTTATTCTCCTTTCTTTTTTTTTTCTCCTTTGAAAAAATATTATTTTTATGATAACTTTTTTTGAATTTATTTCATTAATTTATCAGTCTTAGAATATTTATTATACTTCTCTTTTTTTCTTTATAATATCATTTAATCCCCTATCTATTGTTGCATAGAAATTATATTTGTAACCATTTAATAATCGTATAATCACATAATCGCATGATTAATACTTACATAATATTCATTTTAAATGTATAGTTAATTTCATTTAGTTTCTATAGATTAACTAACAATTTTACTTTCGTTTCACTTCAGTAAATTAATTTAATACAGATTAGTTGATTATTAATGAAATAAACAAATTAATATTATGCTTTGTTTTAACTAAAGGGTAATATAATGTTACCATACTACTTATAGTTTGTTTAGTCAAATCTTTCAATAAGTGATGCTGATTATTATTTTGAAAATGATAACTCTATAAAGAATTCTAAGCAAAAATCGATAGTCTAGCAGTGGAACCTAAGACGTTTGTTCCATCCTATTTGGGACTCATCAGTTGAATGTATCTACATTATATAGTTGATATTCGCTCTAGGACTCAAGCCTAGTATCAATCACTTTAAACGCTATCGCGTTATTCATTTAGCTTTTGAGTCCTAATTGTCAACAGTTTGTGCAATTGGGTGAAGTTACAATTCATTTTGTATGATTTGTTTGAATCTTCTGATTGATGTTTACGACAGCTATCAGGACGTTTGAAGAGAATGGCACTGGGTTTGAGTCCCGAAATGAACATCAACTCAGATGGAGGTACATCCAGCTGACAAATCTTAAATGGGTCGGAAAGCGCGTCTTGAATTCCACTGCTAACCACTATCCATCTTTGCTTATAATACTTGTGACTTCAGGGAATGTTATAACGCTCGGTTTAACTTCGTCTAATGTTATAACAGTTGGGTTTCCACGTTTACACATGTATGCACAAATGGGACGTTAATTTATCCTAGACGAATATCTACACTAGATCCCCTTCCAGTGTCTATTCTACAGAACTTCAACACAACTCAGATCGAGAACACGTGATTAGCCTGACCACAGCTTAAATACATTTCCACAGCAAAAACCCGACACAATCCAACAACAATCAACAATCAGTAATAATAATTATAAGAAAAGGGGAATATATAACTCATCTGACACCTGTCAGACTATTTACATGTCTAACTAAGCAGACAACCAATCATTATCATTTTTGCCCACACATCAGGAAATATCGTGTAATCCCACAAGATTTACATATGCCGACATAAGACTGACCAATTGCAGTCCTAAATATCAATGGGAAGATTTAAGTAAATAATACCAAGTAAATCTATGAAGAATATTTATAATTACAATTACTTACTCAAAGTAATGCCAATAATTTGTTCTTATTCAATTAAGTATTTCTGTTTCATTTAGATATTTTTCATAATAAGTAATTTATAACAAATGGATACATAATGTAGCTGTTCTAGACAATTAAGAATCAGCTACTCTTCATAAGTTAGTGTATTGAAGACCAATTCAGCATACTCTAGAAAAATTAGCTTTTGCATTTATTTTTGACCTTGTAAAGAAGTATATAAGTGTTTGTAAATGACAGTTAGAAGTATAGACATCAAACATACTTTGGTTGGTAGGTCTCTATAGATAGATAAACTGGCGATAATTGAAAAGCTTAAATCTAATGTCTTAATGATCCTATATGAAGCCTATCTTTGATTCATTGGTATAACATAAAAACAATCTCACATAAATCTAAATATTTCCTGATTTAACTCTGGTATTGTTCTAATGAATTAGAACACAAGTGGAGACAATCAAATGTATTTGGACACAAAATTACAGTAAAATCTGAGAACCATACAGTAAATACTTCATTTGCAAAATATCAATCAATCGTCTTAGACTTTATTGTTCCTTCGTTTCCACACCGATCATTTTCTATTCTCGTTTTCTTTTTTTCGATATTCTTTACCTTCTGCCTCCAGACATTTCTTTTTTGGTTGATGACACATACTACTTATATCTGTCGACATCAGTAGCACACATCACATTATATTTTCTTAGCTATGAATCCATCGTTAATCCTTTGTATTACACCATTTAGCTACAAAATATAATATCTGAAAATATAACTATTTAACTTTACTCGGCGAATTTAACCAAACTGAATATGAACAGGTAGAAAACGTTAGATAACATCTTCGATATCGGATACATCTATTGTATACATTGAGTAATGCTTACTTATTTTTCCTGGAATACATAATTTAAAATGCGAAAGATAACCGTTGTGAAAATTAAAGCAACATATATCAGGCTCCACTGTAATAAACAGTTAGATTTATATGGGTAAATGAAAATATTAAACCTATCAAGGTATTTTGTGGGTGCATGATAACTATTAAATAGATTGTATAATCATTAAAAATTACAAAGTGAAAGTAAGAAGACAGATGTAATAGTGGAAGTGATAAGAATCATAAAATAATAGAATTTCTACCCAGTAGTTTGAGATAGGAAGTAAGCCGAACTTTAATAAATAAACTTAACAATATTAATCATAGTATATTATTAGAATTGAGTAATAAGAGGCGTGTAAGTAATGTAATGAATAACATGAGTGGAAGGAGGTAAAAAAAATTCAAATAACCGTTGATTAAATGATATCCGGCCGAGGTAGGTATAGAGGTGTTACGAATTTCTTCTGAATTGAAAAATTAGGGTTATATACTTTGATCGCAATAACTTCTGCAATATGTAGAAAACAGGATCGAGCCTTATTGATTAATGACAAATTTATACCTCAAATCACTCAAAATTATTTGATTTCATCTACCATATGACCACTGACAATTAAGCGTGTCATGATTGAACTATGTATGGTGTTCATTTGCTCCTTTTAAAGCCAAACTTGAAAATTTTTGCTCACTCCTTGGTTGAGTTGCTTTGTAATACACCCAGTGCAGCTATTTCTGCAAATCGAAATGATGGATTCAGGTACTTTTCCTTTTTTTAAGAAATTGTCACTAGTCTACTAGAAAATTTTTAAGTAAGACTAGCCGAATAGAATAATGTTTGGTTTACTTCCCTCAGTAATCTATCACGTAGGACATTGCTAGCCACATGCCCATTGAATTGTAGTTTTAGGAATTGGAGTTTCTGTCGAGTGGCAATATGTCTAACTTATATTTTTCTACATACGTTTACTTCTCTAAAGAACTTCATGGGTAGCTTATTTCTGTCAGTATCTTATTAATAAACTTCAACTCCTCCTTTATGGTATTCTCTGAACAAAATGATTTGCTATCCTTTTACGAGGTTTAACAAAATTTATTTTTTAATGGATGGGTTTAAAACTATAGAATTGTATGTAGTGACAAGCAGAGAAGCTTTTTCATACTCAAATCTTCTTTATAAACTGTCATTCTATCTATTAAATGAAATGTCAAAGCAATGTTACATAAAGCTTCATATACATGTTTAAATATTCAGGTATATTTCAATGAAGCCTGATGGCAATCTAATCAAAAATAATATTTTTCGCTCATGTTCATTATATTATTTTTGGCTGAATGTTTACTAATGTTCAGAAATGAATGAGAACAGTTGATATTTGTTTTTTAGAATTCATTTTAAGTATTAAGCATATATACGTTTAGTAAGTCAGTATCAATAGCCTAATTGAAGAGATCGACCCAGTAATAATTATGATTTATGTTGCCAAGTAAACAGTAATTTATTCAGTTATATAATCTAGTCATTTCACGAAATAAAAAACGTGATGTTCTTCATATTTTACTTTCCATTTTTCCCTCTATAAAATATGGTTTAGCGGCCCTACATATATATATATATATATATATATATATATATATAGGATACCTTATATGTTGGAAACGTCAGAAAGATTGTTGAAATACATGAGGATAATTCAGTGAAGCCCACAGATGAATGTTATTCATTGTCCATAATTTTCAGAAAGTTCTTTATTAGATCGTGTATATGACTTCAGGGGTTGTTATTGATCACTCATATACAAATGAATTCATTAATCATCGTTTTACCCAATTCACTAGTTACTGAATGAAAATAGACCTTTTATAAAAAATATCTTCTATGTAAAGGATAATCGGTTATACGTTATCAATAATATCTAGTTTTAATTTCAAAAAAGAAAACCAAAGAGTCAACATGAAAAATTCTTCTCTGATTAAGCGGCGAAAGATTCTCGATTTCCACAATATGCATATTTTAAAGTACTGTAATGCTTTCTGCTTTTAACAGTTGAGCCAGCTTCATTTGACTTTTATGAAATAAGATTAAGTCTAACAAAAGAATGAATAATATAATTATCAACTTATGAATTTAATGGAATTCAGTATTTTAATGATTATTCTATTTATATAATGTTCATTTTGGTAATGTGCTATGTGCTACTGATGTGAACAGATATAAGTAGTATATATCATCAATCAAAAGTGAAATATTTAACAATAGAAGGTTAAGCAAATCAAAGAGAAAACAAAAACAGCATAAAGTATTAAGTGTAGTAAAGAAGAATCATTCAAATCTAAAACAATTGATTGACATTTTACAGAAGGAACAATCAAGTACTAAGACTATTGATTGACATGATACAAATGAAGAATTTACTAATATAATTCTTAGATTTTACTGAAAGTTTCTGTAATTTTGTATTCAACTATATTTAGTTGTCACCACTGAAATGTTTTTGTTCATTACAGTAATTTTTCTATATCTTAACATTTTGTATTTATAATTATTTTTACAATATTTCGTTAATTAGCATATTTGAATAAAATTGACAAAAAGACAATTTATGACGTGAACATGGTATATTATTCAAATACTGACTATAGAATAATAATAATCATAGTAATAATAGTAATGATAATAATAATAGTAGTAATTTAAAATCAACCTAGTCTAATCGAAATGAATGGTATATACATATGAATAATGTATTTCACATTATAGACAGACAGGAAATAAAATGAAAATCTTTCAAATTATATATTAAATAAAAAAAGAAACTGATTGTAATGGAGTATTATATTGTAAAGAAAGTAAATTAATCTTAACAAAGATATTAGCATATGAATGGTGTAAATGTCAGGAAATCTAATTAGAGTTTTATGCATTGAAGTACTTACAATAAACAAATAGCTATTTATAGTATATATATGCAACTGGATCTTTTCCAGATTCTATTATTTTAATATAAGCTAGCTTATGAGATGAAGTAGAAACGTCTTTCACTATTATTCATGCATAATAAGTTTATATGGTTCATCTAATATTTTGATCAAATTCATCACAATTGATTTGCATTTGTATAGGGGTTGTGGAGATTGTTAAGTTTTTGATTGAGATCATGAACCGATTGGTGTTAGACCACCGTTCGAAACCTGGAAGCACTGGATGGCCGTTTCTACATATTGTGGGACTCCTCAGAAGTGCGCATCTATGATCCCGCTCGCGGGATTTGAACTCATAGCCTTCAGTCTTGAGCGCGAACACTTAACCTACTGGACCACTGAGCCGGTCGGCATCCCATGGTATTAGTGTCTAATCTCAACCAGTCCACAAAATTGCGCGATTATCTTCCATCGTACTGAAGTAGATACCTGTCTCTACCCGACACGAATTAGCTTCGCTGATTTGCATCTCAATATGGATTAAACCTTTTGACTATATTGTAATTAAATTCCTGCGTCTTTTTTGAATAAACCTGTTTACTAGTCATATCGGTCAAACATTTGGATCACTGATCATTTTTCGTTTAATTTAATAATTTGCACTTATTTAGTTGAGCATTTTTACTCGGTTATAAAACGATTTTCAAAAATAAATAAATATGAAATTAGAGTAAAATAAATGTAACCATGACGATACTCAACTTATATATGAACTAATAATATCTACAAAAGTCTAATTTGGATACTAATTAAGTATACCTTAGGGAATTGCTATGTGAATTGTTCCTAACATTCTAATTGGTAGTTATCAATGATCAAGGTCAACTATATTGGGTATGAAATATTTAATTATTACCAATATTGGACGGTATTGCTCCGCATTATAAACAAATCCACATCGCAACTTGATCGATAGCATTCGATCTGCAGTAATAAGGAATTGACACACATGACATTGATGACTACCCGATGATCAATCAATTGTGAATGTATCTCAGTCCTATAGGAGGTCGGTCGCGGCCCGGATAGCCCAGTGATAACGTCTCTGACTGTGGAGCCGAGTGACACAGGATCTAATCCGTCAGGGTGCACCAGTTCCCTCAAGGTTACAGGTACACCTTGCTGACAAGTACCAAATAGCATCCGTATCCAGGGTTTTCTGTTGACTACCTACAACCACCATCTTATCTCAACATAGTGCACGTAATGTCGAGTCACCTAATATTGTGGCCACATTGCAGCTTGGTTGATACCATTCGATCTGCATTAATAAGGACTTGACACACATGACATTAATCACCACTCAGTGATTAATAAATTGTAACTCATTCAAGTTTATTATACAAACCAATGTAGTTTAATCAAATGATCAAAACGTAATGAACCCGTATTAAAACAAGTAACATTTAACTGGATATCTGATAAGGTCGTGGGTGGGCGAGTGATTTCTAGTATAAAATGTTTTCCTTTAGGGAAACAATAAAAAAATGTAAGTTAAAACAAGACTAGCAACTAATTAAAAACTGTTTAATGCTATAAAAATATTATTTTTACAGAATTGTGCGATTTGACTGATTTAATAATAGTCGATTATCTTTATTTATGGATGCTTAGACAATTTTTTTCCAAAAATATAATCTGTTTCAATTGACTTGTAATTTATACTGAAACTGATTATAAAGACGAGTTATTAAAAAAAACAAAGAATCATTTGAAGGAGAATAACAGAGTAAAAGAAATTAATCGTTTATTGTTTGTATACATCTATGGATTTAATCTGGAACAGGTACCAGATGTTTCAAATGGATATTCATTAGTTTTCAATTCTGATAAATATCGACTTATTTAATTATTATTTAATATAAAATCTTTGTAGACAAATTAAACAAGTATATTGTACATAATGTTGAATGAATGTATGTTATAATAACAGTATTTACTAAGTTCTAGATTCTATTAAGATATTGCTAAACAGTTAATATAGCTCTAAGACATTGAGTGTTTTTATTTATAGCAATTTTACTACAAAAACATAATATTAGTTAATTGATAACCACATTTTTTTCCATTCTAATACATTAGTTCAATTTGTAAGTTTTCTTTCATTGAATCATTTCACAATTTTAATAGTTAAGATTATGATTTAATTGAAGCTAGACCATCATGAAAGATCTGGAAGCACTAAAAAGCCGTTTCATCATATTGTGGGACTCCTCAGCAGTACGCATCTACGATCCCGTCTCACGAAATTCGAACACAGGACCTATCAGTCTCGCACTAGAGCGCTTAATCAGTAGACCACTGAGCCGTTTTGCATCTAACGATGTTGATGTCTAACTTCAACTAATCCATGAAATTGAGTGACACATCCACAATTGTCTTCAGTGAGTTACTATCTCACAACAGACCTGATTGAACTTCACTAGTCAAGGCTCATAATTAGAACTCCAGGAAATATCTCATGGAGTCAGTCGTTAGTGAGCATATGATGATTATTATTAGAAAGAGGTTTTGTGGATATTATAGAAATCTAGTAATTGAATTCATGAGTCCAGTGCTTTTAGGTTTTCCATGGTGGTTAAGCTTTAATTGACTCATGATCTTAACTATTAAATTACTATAATATCCACAAAAACACTGTAAGTTGTTTGATCTTACATACTAAGCACCAAATAACGCTCAATGATGAAACATTGCATAGCAACTAAAATTTTCACACCAGACGTATCTTTACAAAATTTCCCTTGACTTCATTTGACTTTTCTAGTCTCAATGATAGACATATTTTCTCCTAGTTAGATATGACAATTTATAGTATTATTATTTATGTGCATTTTAATTTCTATCTTATTATTATTGTTAATATCAGCCTTATATGATACATTATCTATATAGTTCATTAACTATTCGTTCCTCTTCATTTAGCTAATTCTAGACGCTTCCCAAGCCCAACACTTTAAAAAATTATGCAAATCTTGTATGACTGTTATAATAATAATCATTATTGCTATTATCTGCTAATTCTTACGTATGTACTATTATCTTATCTCGGATAACGCTTTATATATTTGAAATAACTATATCTATTTATAATTAAAGTCTGATGAGAAGTTAATAAGATTACGTAAAAGGTTCGTTTTTGCCAATTTGTTAAAATTAAGGTTATCTGATAGATTGTGAGCTGAGATGATGGTGGCTAGTTGAATTCCACTGCTAGCCATCATCATCTCAGCTTATAATGCACTTAACTGAAGGTAATATCAAGACAATCCGCAGTCAGTCAGCAACAATGTTGAACTTCGTACGTACGTACATCAGTTCAAGTTGCCATACCACATTAGCACAGAGATACAATTGTCGATTCAAATCTACTAGTGGTAGAGAAGTTGTAGTATAAGCAGTAATCGAAAAGATTAGGGTTTGAAGATGTTATTCAAGGAGTATAATCCAGTGGAATGAATTTTCACAGAGAAAAAAAGGGACATGAAGAATTCAGAAGATTCGAATCTGGAAGAACACAAAGAGTGGATTTATCTGCTCCACTGCAAGCGATTTTGAGCCATGTCATTCAACGTCTCTTACCACCGCTTGCTATCGTCTCTGGGATGCTAACCAGGGAGTTTACACCTACCGACGTGGCTCAATCCACTTGTCAGTGACTTCATGGATTTGTACCATGCTTTGGTTTGGCCGCCCCTAGATTTATTTCAACCTTCTAGTACATTATAAAACATTTGCAGTTCTAAACATCAATTGGAAGATTGAAGTAACCAATACAAAAATGAATTGTCTGTTAGATAGTCATTAAAACAAAGACTTTTCACCTTGTCTAAGTTTTTAATTCATTTAGCAATATTCGACGTAATTCGTCAGCCAAATGTTTCCTATTAATAACCTTCAACCACTTGATACTTTATTATTCTTTATCACTGACAAATTGCATTGAAATCATCATCACAGTGTATCACTCAATCAACATTAGGGACTTCATTATAGACCTTAAATCCTTTAACTTTGAATTCATCCATCAAACAGTTTCTCCATTCAACGTAATATGACTTCAAGATGTCACGTGTCATTTTATGAGATAATGATTGGAAGTCATTTACTACTAATGATAAATAAAAGTTTTATCATATAATAAAAAAGAAACTTTAGGAAAGATTTCATTGATTCATGTTAAAGAAAAATAAACCTTCCATTTTCAACAAATAAATATAAAATTAAAGCTCATAATCTTCATACATGGAAACCATAAAAACTGTTCTGATTTCTTTTAACAATACACAATTTTCATTATCATAATAACTGGAAAGCATGTTTAAGCATTATTTACTGTAATAGGTTAAATAAACATATACAGATACTTAAAAACGTGTATTTCATAACACATAAGCTCATTCATGCATATATGCATACATAATCATACATACATACATTACATTACATTTAAAAGCCAACAAATATGTGCACATTCAAAAGTCAGACATACAGATCACATTCAAATGTTCATGTTACCAACTTATCATAAACTGAAACTGGCATTTACATAACCATTATTATTTCTGTATCAATAGTTATTCATTTTCTTCTTTAAAACAGAGAATGTTCATTTGAGACGTTTAATACACAAACAGAAACATACAACCGTTATATATATATATATATATATATATATATATATATATATATATATATATATATATATATACTCTTTTCATTGCCCTCTTGAGACTGTCTACTATAGAAGTAATGCACAGATAATTTTAATTGTCAACAAATAAAAAGAAATGAAATGAGAATTTAGTGACTTGGAGTTCTATCTTCTTTATTTTTATTTTTGTTTTTTATCTTTTTCATTTCTTTTAATGCATTAAATAAAATTATGAAAATGTTCTTAAAATCATCGTTCTTTTTTTCCAGAATAAAACATATACTGTCAGTAGTAGTAATTAAACAGTTATAAATGTTGAATACAATGATTTAATCATGTAGTTTATTCCTATACTTATATAAAGGAAGAAAAAAGAATACAATCGAAATGAATGATATTCATGATATTGAGGATAAGATGACAAGTTTGTTTTTGTTTTTTAAGTTGAGTAATATTTTGATCATAGTATCGAAGAAATAGTAATAATTATGACCTATTAAACAAACAACTACTTACTTACTTTTGCCTGTTACTCCCAATGGAGTATAGGCCACCAACCAGCATTCTTCAACCTACTATGTCTTGGACCTTTCTTTCTCGTTCTATCCAATTGTTATTCATTCTTTTCATGTCTGTCTCCAATTCATGACGTAATGTGTTCTTTGGTCTTCCTCTTTTCCTTTGGCCTTGAGGATCCTATGTGGGGGCTTGCCTTATGACGTAGTTGGGTGCTTTCCTCAAGGTGTGTCCCATTCACTTCCAGAGCTTCCTCACCATTTTTCCATTCTCCGGGATCTGATATATTCACTCCCATGGTCTAGCTTCAATATCAATAAATATTTGGTCAGTCTATTGTTTTCGTTAGACTTTACAATTAGAAATCTATAATTATTGTACAGAACAAAATACACAAATTTATGTTTTTATGTTTCTAAATGCAGCCGGAATCGATAATGAATTGATTAAAAAAATATTGGATTAAATAATGATATCTTATTCCGTCAAATTAAGTACTTATTAATAAACTGTACAGATATTCTAAATAAGCTATCTGTTTAGTACGTTGTTTAAATTCGATAATCATAAACACCAACTGTATGTACTCATGCACTATTGTAAAAATTTACAAGAAATTGTGATATTGTAATGTGGAAAATAGTTAAGGAAAAGATCACGTGACGTGGATAAGGGAACTAAGTGTATATAATATATACAGCAAAGTCATAGGATTATCCAGTGTTGGCTCAGCGTATACAAGGAGTTTGAATGCACCTCTTTTGGATACCTAGGTTTGATTTAATCTAGATAATTCCGATAACTTCATAAACGAGAAAGGGGTTTAAATTTAATCAACTTACTAAAATGTTCTCTACCTGATATAAAACTAAGGAGATATCTATTTTTATGCAGGGTTTATTGCATACAAACAAAAATTCGATAATCTCTTTTCCCAAACCTTACTAAAAACACGATACGAAGTGCAGATGAGTTGCCAGTATGATGAATTTATTGAAAAAAATTACTAGTACAAATATTCTTTATTTCTAAATACACAAATGACATTGGCTAGCAGTGGAATCCGGAACACACGTATCGTCATATTTGGGACTCATCTTCTGGATGTACCTACATGTCAGAGTTGATGTTCACTCTGAGACTCGAACCTGTTCACTTCCAACGGGATTACAATATGTACTTAGCTACTGAGTTCTAATAGATACTTACTTGTCCAATGACGTGAAGTTCAAATTCGCTTGGTATTGTTTACTTGTATCTTCCCATTGTTATTTAGGACTATAATTGATCAGTCTCTTGTTAGCATAGGTTCATTCTCTGCGAACTGCTACGATGTTGCCTTAGATCACAAGTAAACAACACCAAGTGAACTCAAATGATAGTTTTATAGTATATTATATTCCCTTTGGAATTTCAAATTCACTTTCTACTAACTACTTTGTTTGAAAATGAGAAATGTAAACTATTCCACTATAATATAAGCAACAAATTTGTTACTAAGTAATTTATATTTAAAAATATTATTTTCATCTTATAAATTTCTTTATAAAATATCATCAGTAAAGATTCATTCAAAACTCTGTCATATCCATGTATTAAATGAATAATAAATATTCATTTAAAGAAAAAAAAACAGAAATTGTTTCTTTGTTATTTATTTATTTCAACAGTTCAGATCATGAGTCAATTGAAGTTAGATCATGATGGAAAACCTGGAAGCACAAAATGGCCATTCCGTCCTGTTGTGCGACCCTTCAACAGTGCGCATACGCAATCCCGCCTGCTGAGCAGTCCTAAATTAAGACGGAAAGGCCGTTCAATGATTCCAGATTTTCCATGATGGTCTAGCTTCAATAGACTCATGAACTCATGTATTGAAATTACTATAATGTCCACGAAAATCCTTCTGATAATAATCATCATATGCTCACTAGTGACTGGCTTCAAGAGATATTTCCTGGAGTTCTAGTGAGAAGCCTTGACCAGTGGTATTCAATCAGGTCTGTTGAGAGATAGTAGTTCACTAAAGACAATGGTGGATGTATTGCTCAATTTCGTGGATTAGTTGAAGTTAGATATGGACACCGTTGGATTCCGACCGTCTCAGTGGTCTAGTTGTTAAGCTCTAGCGTGCGACACTTATAGGTCCTGGGTTTGAATTTCGTGAAGCGAGATCGTGGGTGTGCACTGCTGAGGAGTCCCATGTTAGGACGAAACGACCGTTCAGTGCTTCCAGGTTTCCCATGGTGGTCTAGATTCAATTGACTCATGATCTCAACTGTTGAAGTTAGTATAATATCTACAAAAATTCCTTCTGATATATTTACTGATTAATATTTTTATAACGTAAATTTATAATATTAACTGTTTGTCACATATATTGAAAATTTTAATTAAAGTTTTTTCTTTGCTTTTTTTTATTTCATGTACTTTGAACTAAGAATCTTAAGGTATATTTAGGGATTTAATTGACTTCTGTCATAATGATATAATCATGATAAATGAAATTAAAATTCTCATTCATATTAGAACTCGAATGTTTGTTATTATTATCTTTTCTTTCCCTTCTTTTTTGAAGAGTTTCCGTGTCATAAATCAATATTTCATGAATATTTGTCTCCATTTTTTAAATCATAAATTCAGTTTAGAAATCAAATAAAATTAATATTATGAACGAAACAATGTAAAATTGATCAGTTTTTTATTGGCATATATGAATACTGTGTGTATTGCCTCGATATTACGTTCAAGTAAACAATACCAAACAAATTTAAACTTCACGTCATTGGACAAGTAAGTATCTATTAGAACTCAGTAGCTAAGTACATATTGTAATCCCGTTGGAAGTGAACAGGTTCGAGTCTCAGAGTGAACATCAACTCTGACATGTAGGTACATCCAGAAGATGAGTCCCAAATATGACGATACGTGTGTTCCGGATTCCACTGCTAGCCAATGTCATTTGTGTATTTAGAAATAAAGAATATTTGTACTAGTAATTTTTTTCAATAAATTCATCAAACTGGCAACTCATTTATTTGCGCTACATACTGTGTTTTATTAAGTTTTAGGAAAAAGGATTGCCGAATTTTTAATAACTGTTTTGTTTTCTCACCCGTTACTCTGTATAAAAATAAATGTCTCTTTATTTTTATATCAAGTTGTGAACATTTTAGTAAATTGATACAGTTACATCCAGATGACGAGTTCCAAACGGGACGAAACGTACATCCTGAATTCTACTGCTAGATATTATCCATTTTTGCTAGTAATTCGAATTTATTTGCTAATTTAAGTGAATATAGTTCAAGTCAATAAAGACAAGGTTACAATGTTGAATAAAACGTTTATTATTCAATAATTTGAAATGAACATTTACAGATTACCTGTTAGGTAATCATATATATACTTTTGTTACATCCTAATAAGTATGAAACTTGTGTTTCTAATGTTTCGTGACTTAATATAAGTCATATCTTCAGGGTAAATAAATAACCGAAATTCAGTTATTCTTTATTAACTCTCTACCCGATGTTTAATTTATTTGAAACTATCAAGTTCAACCTTGGTATGGATACCCATATGGTAATCCAATTATTAATTATAACATAATACTAGTACATATGAAATCTATGCTTCAAATTTAAGATGAAACAAATCATCACTTACATTAAATAACTAATTTTACGCCATGCTCACTGTAATTAAAATTAAAATAACCTACCTTTAAATCTGTATCCTATAACGCAAGCACTTATTTTAGAAACCAATAAACTGTCAACTGTTTAATATAGCTTGTATATATTACACTTCCCCTTAGTTATTTAATTGGAGTGAACAAGTCTCGTTTAACTTAATGACAATCTTTTTTAATATTCCATTTGATTATTTCAGTAAATTAAACTGTTATGAATAAAGACGAAGAATGTATTTGTAAAATCTCAACGAATGAATTTAAAGTAAATTCAACGTTTCGCCCGGCAATCTGATCCAAGCTTTTTCAAGAAAATATTTTATAAATAGATTCTTCCTCTTTAATGTTTCACATCGACTAGGGGCCTAAAATACTGTGAAACTATTCGATCAAATTTAGACGGAAGTTCCTATTTATTTGTTATGAATAAAACCTTGTTATGTGTTAATTCCACATGATGTTCACATAAATATAAATACAATAGAATAGTGTACAGTCAAACAAATTTCATGTTATATTTTAGCAGGCTAAAATTCTCGGAAGTTAATTGATTCAAACTACTAAGACTGTTACTTTTCGAGGCAGGATTTTACAATTTCCAGCATGAAATTTTAAAGTATTATTCATAATATTTTGTGTTTTCTCCTTGTGACTTGGAAAAATCGACCATGACTTACTGCAATCGTTTGAGCAAAAAACTGCCGTGAATACTAACAGCCGGATAACGCAAACACTGACATCTAGACAATATTAAAATTGTTGAGTCAGTAAATAATATAGTAGATTCATTAGCTTGATAGATAACAGGTTGAAATTTTAGTCGAAAGGTTCACACAGAGCACCAAATATGTTTAGCTGACAAATCCTTAACAGAATGAAGCCTATTTTCTGGATTTTGCTTGATATCAAGATTAGTCAACAAGATAGACGGAGTTCACTTTAAATGAGAACACGATTTGATCACAGGTTGCAATAATATGTAGATAAAGTAAAACATTTAGTTTCATAGGAGGATTTCATAATGTAATGAATAAGGGAAAATAATTTAACATACACACTAAAGATCAAAAACGAAATAGATATGGTATAACCTGAAAAACGTTATTGCAATCCAAAGTGAAACTAAAAATTAAATTGCCTGATAATGCATATAATTATTAACTTTACCTGTGGTTTTGAAATACATAGTCTTACATGTACAGTATCACTAGTCAATATAAAACACTTGTAAAATAATAATCAACAAATACAGTTGCTTTGTAAGATTGCTGACAAAGGTATTAAGTGGTGCTTGCTTTCTCCTGATACTAGTAAAACCTATTGATAACATAAACATAACTATTAGTATGAGGTATGAGTTTATCCACTGTTAGTATCTGGACTAAGCATCTATGTCGATAACACATTGAGTCTTTGAGGAGAGCGGTACTAGTTTCAAGTCGCAATATGAGTCTATACACTGAAATACAGGTTCACCTCGTAGAAAAATCTTAAATAAGATGAAACACTAGTCCTGGATACCACAGTTGACAATATCCTATTTATTATCTGAAGTGTTTATTTCCTTAATTTTTACAGTAGTCAGTTAAATTTATTTTTGATTTGTCCTCCTTATAAATTCGAATGTTCACTGAATAGTTTTCCTAGTGGTTACTAGAAGAAGCTAGACCACCATGGAAAACCTGGAAGCTCTTAAAGACCGTTTCGTTCTAGTACGGGACTCCTTAGCAATGCACACCCACGATCTCGCTTCACGAAGTTCAAACCCAGGACCTATAAGTGTCGCACGCTAGAGCTTAACAACTAGACCACTGAGACGGCCGGAATCCAACGGTGTCCATATCTAACTTCAACTAATCCACGAAATTGAGCAACACATCCACCTTTGTCTTCAGTGAGTTACTATCTCTCAACAGACCTGATTGAACTCCACAGATCACTGCTTTTTACTAGAACTCCGGAACATTAACACCGTTGGACGCCGGTTCAGTGGTCTAATGATTAAGCGCTCGCGTGCGAGACCGATAGGTCTTGGGTTCGAATCTCACTGAGAGGCGAGATCGTGTATGCACACTGCTGAGGAGTCCCATATTAAGACGAAAAGGCCGTCCAGTGCTTCGAGGTTCTCCATGGTGATCTAGCTTCAATTGACTCATGATTTCAACTATTGTAAGTTGACTGTTATAAAACAAGCAAAATTATCATAAAGCATTAGGTTATATTAGGTTAAAATACACAAATGCCAACTAAAACAAATACCTTTGAAAACTTTTATCTATTAGTTAAATCTGTCGTTCTAATAAAATATGAATTGGTAATGATTAATTTGAATATATACATTACTTAATATGGGATCTATTAAGGTTTCATTTATTCAGTTTAGTCAGATAGTTTTATTCCCCGAAATTATCGTCTATGACATTTTGAAAATATAACCCAATGAAATAGACAAAAAAAAAGATTCTACGCCAATAATTGTGACTTTGATTAAGATTGTTCATAGTGAAATGTATCGGAATACTATTCATCGAGGTTAAATGTTTGATAGTTCATCAATCTTAAAACTGTTTGACATGGAACTTTTACAATTGTAGTCTTTGATAACAATTGTGTTAGGCTACTGTTTTTAAAATACCTCTGTATAAATTCATTTTATTTTGAGTAAATATAAAATCAGATAGAGTATATGATGAATGGATTCTTCTAACTTTATAATCCATATATATGGCCTTGTTAATACTACTAGACGTATTTCAGTTACTCTAATGCACGATTTCAATATCCTGTGTTTGCTTGTATATTTCTGTATATTTATATGCTGTACTAAATGCCAAGATACATAAAATGAGTAACAGACTCATTTAGGGATTTAATCGATAGCCATTAACTACGCTATGTTCATGAGATCAAAATTGTTTACCATTGTTGATATATTGCTATGCAAATCTGAAGTACAGACATGGGAAGAATGAACAACAATTGGATAGAACCAGAAAGGAAGTCCCAGGACAGAGTGGGTTTGAAAATGCTGGTCCGCGGCATAAACTCCATTGGGGATAACAGGCGTAAGTAGGTAAATAAGTAGGTAAGTAAGTAAACCTGAAGTACATGTATCCTGAGTAGATTTCGTATTCGACTTTATGCTGCCATGTTAACCAAAATGATTAGCTTACCTACATTGCACAAACTTTAAATCGGTTTTTTTTTAATTATTTAGAGCCAGATGCGCAACCATATGTATATATCTGAAACTGGATAAATCAATTTTTACACAACCAACATCATAAATTTAATGTATATAATCATATATCGACTGTAATGTTAAATAAAATTGTATAGTGGCTAAGAGTGGGATCCAGGACGTGCGTTTCATCCTATTTGAGACTCAGCTGGATGTCCCTGCATCCCAGAGTTGATGTTCACTCAGTAGCTAAGTGGAGAACGCGATGGCGTTTGAAGCGGAAGGTACTGGTTTCGAGTCCTCGAGTGAACATCACCTGTGCGATGCAGGTACATTGAGCTAACCAGTCTCAAATAGGACGAAACGCTCATCGAGATTCCACTCCTAGCCACTATCCATCTTTGTTTATAATGCTCGTGGCTTAAAGAGTTATCAAGACAATCCGCACAGGATACACATATGCCAACATGAAACTGACCAACTGCAGTCCTTGATAACAATAGGAAGATACAAGTAAAACAACAAAAAGTGTAATATTAACTGTTTTCAAAGCAAAAAATAAGTGAATAAATAAGAATCCTGTTGCTTACAAACTTCTAGTAACTTAATTTTACTAAAAAAGATGCCATAATTAATAATTAAATATACCACCGGGTCTGTTGTGAGATAGTAACTCACTAAAGACAATCGTGGATGTGTCGCTTAATTTAGTGGAGTGAAGTTTAACATAAACATCGTTGGATGCCGACTGGCACAGTGGTCTAGTTGTTAAGCGCTGGCGTGCTAAACTGATAGGTTTTGGGTTCGAATCTCGCTAGGTGAGGTCATGGATACGCACTTCTGAGGAGTCCCATAATATGACAAAACGGGCATCCAGTGCTTTCAGGTTTTTCACGCTGGTCTAGCTTCAACTAACTCATGATCTTAGCTATTGAAGTCATAATGCATTAAATTTTGTTTAGATTTTATTTATCATAAAATTAACTTAACTATTTATTAATGAATTAGATGACTCGATATAAATTGTTCAACAGACGGTTAAACACTTAACAATATTGATTATCACTTTTAAAAGTCTTATAATTTTAATCAAAAGTTTCACTATTATATAATATGCTCTTTATTAATAGAATTTCAATAATTCACTATGTATAACCCATTAGACATATTCATAAATAGGTTAAGATACTTACATACATACATACATACAGACAGACATACATGCAGAGGAGGTAATTCTTTGATGTCAGCTTGAATAATAAATGCCATTACTGAATAATTGGAATTTTAATGAATCAAAAAGAGAGTAAAATCACCATTATTATTATTATTATTATTATTATTATTATAAGGACAATAAATCAGCACGAGAAATAAACTGAAAGCAATTGATCATCTATTTCTCACTATTCAAAATAGAAAAGCACCTTAACTAACAATAAGACACAAGCAAATCAAACCACAAAATCACCTTCTATTTTATTTTCTTTTTTTTGTAACAATTCAATATTTTAAATTTTAGAGTAATAAAACGAGAAAAAAAGAAAGAAACGAAAAAAAAAGTTAAATGGAAAGTTAAGAATTAGATATAAGTATAAAACGTAATATAGAGAAGCATAATAACAATAGCAATAATAATAGTAATAGTAATGGTTGGTAATGAATGCTTTTTTAACGTGTGCCAATCAACCAAAATATTGAAATTATCATTTCTGGTTTTATTTTTTTTGTCGTTGTTGTTGATACTTTCTGTAGGAAAAAACAAACAAATAAATGTTAATTAAATCAAATATCAACAACAAATAACCATAACACTAATCATAATAAGAGTTAGATGTAGAGGGACAAAAAAAAGAGGCAAAATTTATTCAACCAGAAAGATAAACTTATGAAATATTAAATATTGCCTTCGATGTTCACTGAATATATAATATATATATATATATATATCAAAATATGCTCAATAGGGACTGGCCTCAAGAGATATTTCCTGAAGTTCTAGTGAGAAACAGTAACCAATGGAGTTTAACCGGGTCTCTCACTTACTTACATACGCCTGTTACTCCTCGCGAAGGAGCATAGGCCACTCAAAAGCATTCTCCATCCAACCCTGCACCAAGCAATCCTTTCCACCTCTTTCCAGTTCTTATTCATCCTTTTCATATCCGTTACTAATTCCCAACGTAATGTGTTCTTTGGCCTTCTTCTTTTCCGCTTCCCCTCAAGATTCCAAGTTAGCGCTTGTCTCGTGGTGCAGTTTGATGATCTGCGTAATGTATGTCTTATCCATTTCCATAGTCTTTTCCTAATTTCCTTTTCACCTAGAAGTTGGTTCGTTCTCTCCACAGTAAACAGTTACAGATGGTATTCGGCCAATGGATCTTGAGTATCATGCGTAGACAACTATTAATATACATCTGTACCTTCTTGATGATGGTTGTTGTAGTTCTCAAAGTTTCAGCTCCGTACAGTAGAACTAACTGCTTTGACGTTCGTATTGATTTTGGCTGAAAGTTGTTTTGAGTTCCATATGTTTTTTAATTGAAGGAAGGCTGTCCTTGCTTTGCCGATCCTCACCTTTACGTCTGCATCTGATCCTCCTTGTTCATCAATGATGCTTCCCAGGTATGTGAAGGATTCCACATCTTCCAGAGTTTCGCCATCAAGAGTAATTGGATTGGTGTTCTCCGTGTTGTATTTGAGGACCTCGGTTTTCCCCTTGTGTATGTTGAGGTCTACTGATGCAGAGACTGCTGATACACTGGTTGTTTTTATCTGCATTTGTTCGTATGTATGCGATAGGAGGGCTTTGTCATCTGTAAAGTGCGAATCGTCTAACTGTTTCTGAGCTGTCCATTGTATTTTGTGTTTTCCCTCAGATATTGGGGTCTTCATAATTCAGTCGACCATCAGAAGAAAGAGGAAGAGAGAGAGTAGTAGATAGTAACTCACTGATGACAATTGTGGATGTGTTGCTCAATTTAGCGGATTAGTTGAAGTTAAACATTAGATGCCGGCCGTCTCCGTGGTCTAGAGGTTAAGCATTTGCGCGAGACTGATAGGTCCTAAGTTTGAATTTCGCTAGGCGGGATCATGGGTGTGTACTTCTGAGGAGGCCCACAGTTAAAAGAAATGGTCATCTGTTTCTTCCAGTTTTTCCATGGTAGTCTAGCTTCAATTGACTCATGATCTCAACTATTAAAATTACTATAATATCCACAAATACCCCTTCTGATATATAACATTGTTGAAATAAACATCTAAGAAAAGTATTACACAATATGTAATCATTGACTGAAATTGGTGTGATTGTAAATTAGTGATCTATAAAAACCACTGTTTCCAATTTTTCAAAAGTTTCGTCAATAATATGAATATTTATTTTTCGTGTTTTTTTTGTTGACTGGTGAACCAACATAATGCTTTTTTTTAAAAAAATGAATAGTTTTACTTTTGCTTCCGGTTAAGTTACAATTTTCATCATGGAAAAAAACCATGTTAATCATGTTGTAGGGGCTGGTCTTATGTCGAGCCCACATAGCTTATTCTAGCTTCTGGACAGGTCAATATTTCTATTCTTATTGAGTCACATTTTTTACACTCGTTGATCGGACCAGACAATCAAAGAATGGCAGCGAATGAAGCGAAGAATAAAGAGCGAAGCGAAACAAAATGACTCGCGGTGTAAAAGGCGTGTGAGCCAACTTCAGTTAATCAAGCGTTGACGGATATTTATTATTAATAATAAACAGATATGTCATCAATAGAATAATAAGTGTGCACACAAACACTCATATAAAAGAAGTCAAGGTTTCTAAGTGAATAATTAACAAAGTCAAAATATGACTGAAGAAGAATTGGACTGTCTAGAAGATAGAATAAGCTACGTGGGCTCGACATAGAACCAGGCACTACAATGCGTACTGTTGTTAATACAGATGTCATTTTTCCTCTTTAATAATGTATAAATCACTAGATGGTTTTTACGTCTAGATCGCTATTCATCCAATGTGTTATATCTCGACGAGAATAATGAATGGTAACTGTTGGGATTTCTTTATGGACAAATACTATATATATATTCTTATCGTATAATTGTTAAGTAAAGAAACTACATATGTTTATATTCCTTTTATTATTAACTCTTGATTAACTTATTGGTTACTGTTATATGATTTTCTATTCTTAAATTATCCTCAATCTATTGGTCACAGTTTTGCATACTCACAACCACTTTTCGTTTGATCTTATACAAATGTTACATCCTATTTTATGGTGTGATATGGTCTGATTTTGCTTGTAGATAAATCAAGTATGTTTAAAATTTATTATTTGCATCGCAGCGGTTGAGGTTGGCGTTCTGGACTTAACAGACAGAGCTAGAAGGAAAAAAGATCGATCGAAACTTTGGGCTACTCGTACTGGTGTATGCGTCATTAGTTTGATCGTATAAGTCAGAGTATAGTTAAAGACATAATGAATCGAATATAACTTCATGTAACGGTTTTCTTTTAAATCTAAATCTAAGTAATGAAATTGTTTTGAGATAATACATCAAATGTATATATAATTAGTAAAATATATTTATTCAGAGATTGTTTTGAAAGTACTTTCTTCTAAAATTAAGTTAAATACTTTAATAGTAGTTATGACAAAAAACTGTTTCAATGGTTGAGATCATAAGTCAGTTGAGGGTAGACCACCAAGGAAAACCTAGAGGCACTGGACGGCCGTTTCGTCCTATTGTACGACTCCCCATGATCTCAACCATTGAAATTACTACAATATTCACAAAAGCTTTCTCATATGAAAAAACTTTCTTAGGAAGTCTAGAAAATAGATGAGATTTAGTGTCAAATTTACCGATTTACATGTATTTGAATTTAGGAAATAGTTAAGACAACCTGTTTTAATGATCAAATAAAAGGTATACACATTATAATCATAAACGACTTTAACAACCAATTCTTTGATATTATTTCACAGGCAATTGTGATAATTGTAGAGCCGAAGGAATGACAGAGCTGATCGACAATCTAAATGATTTTACTGATTTCATTAAGTATTTCTAACCCTATTAACTCTGCTATGGCAGAGTAAGGATTGTTTCATTTATAGTCGAAGAAAGGTTTTACATACTGGTTTCGGAAACTACTAAAAGAGGATCTACTAATAGTTCCACGTTGTTTACATGTGTTACTAAGACTCTCGAAATTATTTAATTTTATTTGCATTCATACTGATTTGCATTTTGCGTGTCTGTAAATGTGAGAAAATAAAGCACATAGAAATAAAATCAACCATTTATTCAATTCATTTTCTATTTTAATAGGCATATCCTTCTGGGATTAGTGTCCACATTAATGTAAAAAATATCAGATTACTGCCAGAATATGAAGATGTTGAACATTTAGCCAGTGATAATGGAATTGTTATGGATCCTTCAAGAAAATCGAATATGCAACATTGGCGTAAACCACTTGAGAAAATAATTAAAACAGCATGTCGGTAGGTAATTTCTTTTATTATTATTCGTTTCTTTAATTTAGTACAAATAAAACAATTATGACACAATGACTTAATTATCTTCCTCTGTATATATACAAATATGTATACATACATTTATGGTATCTCGCTATCGATTAATCAGCGTAGTTTGATTTAAAACGCTTATAAATTTGGAAGTGATGTATTTCCTAATTAATAAGGTTGTTGCTAACCTATAGCATTTACAGACAGCTTAGTCAAATTTATCATAGTGATCTTATTATCATAGGTAATCTTTGGTTATGTTTGTCTATCTAACACCATGAATTCACCATAAATATTGAAAAGATTCAATGTAGAAATCCATTGTATGATTTTATAATAAATGTACGTTACCAGAATTCGATAACTATTAAGTTACTAGTGTCACATGAGTACATAATCCATAGTTCTACGTAGAATATGTCAAATTAGTTTATTACTGAATGTAAAAATTAGTTATTTAAGTGGTCAGTATCAGAAGTTACTGAAACGAATGTTCCTTTTTTTTTCATTTTCTGTTATAAGTGACCATTGTGATCATTTTAAGTAACAAATCTTAAAAGAATTCAGGTAAACATGACAGTCTTAAAATCTTTGATTCTTTGATAACTTATAACAATGTCTAATAATCTTAATATTATTCAAGAAATTAATCAACATGAATTGAACATTTATTTTACTTACATAAATAATCTCAATTCTTCT
Organism: Schistosoma spindalis; assembly: GCA_946903255.1. Taxonomy (NCBI): domain Eukaryota; kingdom Metazoa; phylum Platyhelminthes; class Trematoda; order Strigeidida; family Schistosomatidae; genus Schistosoma; species Schistosoma spindalis. The sequence continues at coordinate 10,650,894 of OX336424.1, forward strand.
TTGATAATTCACCTAATAGAATAAGTAGATTTACTGTTCAGGATTCTTTTAAATGTATATTTATGATCGGGAATCATTAGATATTAACAACATTTGAGATCGTCTGAAAATGAGATTAAGAATTTATTTAAAGCAATTAATCCCTTTTATAAATTTCGATAGAACAATGAGAAGATGCAGTTGAACTGAAAAATGTGATGTTTTTTAGCTATACATTTTAAACAATCTGATCACATATATATGAAAATTAATAAGGGTTAATTAAATGAAAGTTCAAGTAAAAAACCTAACAAAGTTGAGTGAAACAATTTTACATCGTATAAAAAGAATAAGAAATTGTCGCGTTATCCTAGGCCATAGAATAACTTAAAGCTTTTCAGGGTAAATTCAAGGTTACGATAAACTGCTTTTGTACTCATAACGGGCTTCCAAACCAATTAGTATCAAATGATCCGATCAACGTAGGAGGCAGAAAACCATGTTTACTGACAGCGAAACATATAATTGAAACCGGGCAAAAAATTGACATTAATACAGCTTTTAGAATGTTGTACAGAAATTGTCAAGGATAAATCCTCAAGTTTATTGAAGCCTTGCCCATTTGTAAATTTAAACCCCCCTTATAGGTACAAAAAAAATTTGTTGTAACCTTTAATTTATCCTGGTAATTGTTAAGTTATTCTATGGCCTAGGATAACACGACAACTTATTCTTTTAATACGGTGTAAAATTGTTTCTCTCAACTTTTATTTAATTAAAATGCCCTGACAAGTATACGTGTGATCAGTTTGCTCGAAATGTATAACGCCAATACATTACATTTTTCAGATCAACTCCATCTCATTATTCTATCGAAATATACATTCTTCTATAAGATGATACTTAAGTTGAACAAACAATAATATTACATTGTCATAATTCAAACTCAGTAATGAAAATAAAACTATATAATTTCATTATAAACAAGCTATTGAATTATGCATTCACATAATTAATTTCAGTTACAATTAACTATAGCTTCATATAATGATTACAAGCAATAACTAAACAAGTAATTACTAAATAACTAGAGATATTGGTGCATCTCAACAATGTGTAGTTTTAATTTTTATAGCTCATAGTAACCAAAGTAAAACTAAATTATATATATATATATATATATATATATATATATATATATATATATAGAGAGAGAGAGAGAGAGAGAGAGAGAGAGAGAGGGAGGAAACGAGATTGCCAAGTCTTCATAACTGTTAATTTTATTTCATCCATTTATAAGATTCTTTTATTACATTTCTTGATCGAACTACTTTTATATTTTGATTCATAAATAAATGAATTACAATCAACTATGATAAAATAATTACAAAACAATTTACATCTGTAAAGAAAGATGGATAGTGGCTAGCAGTGAAATTCAGGATTCGTGTTTCGTCCTATTTGGGGCTCATCGGCTAAATGTACACGAATCCAGTACTGTTCGCTTCAAACGCCATCGCGTTCTCCACTTAGCTACTGAGTTCTGATAGACAATTACTTGTTCAATGGGGTAAAGTTTTATTCACTTGATATTGTTTTACATGAATCTTCCGATTGATGTCTAGAATTGAAATTGATCAGTCTCTTATTGACATATGGGAAGATTCAAATAAAACAATACCAAGTAAATTAATTTACATCTGTGTTTAATCAGCTTTCATTAAAATTAAATCCATCATAATTTAATATATCATTATTCATTGTGTTTTATAAAGATTATAGGTTATTTAATTAAATGACCTTAAGTTAAATAATTAAAAATTTAATGAAATGTTCAATTTCTAAATGATTAGAAATAATGAATGAGAACACGAATTGTTAACTGTTTATTATTGTCTTCCCTGACAATTCATAATAAATTATATAATCATTGATGACATAATCAAACAATAGATTTGATTAAATTCATTCAATGTTAATTTCCGGTTATCATATTTAGTTTTCTTTTCATTTGAATTATAAAATTAGAACATTAAAAAATCCGAAATAAATTTTAATAAATAATTAGTATCAGAAGGGGTTTTTGTGGAGATTATAGTAATTTCAATAGTTGAAATCATGAGTTCATTGAAACCTAGCCACCATGGCAGTTGGTCCAGATGTATTGGCTTCAGAGGTCTTTATGGATGGTAGTCTAATTTTAGCGATTAGGTTGACTAAGATTTTAGCTAAAATCTGGGAGTTGAATGTTATCCCATCTAACTGGTCACAATCAGTTATTATCCCAATAAATAAGAGAGGATCAAAATCATCCTGTGACAACCATAGAGGGATTAGTTTAATTAATATAGCATCTAAAATACTAGCCTCGATAATCATTGGACGCCAAACTAAGACTCATGATCTGAAAACAAGAAAAAACCAAGATGGCTTCAGACCTGGTCATGAGTGTATCGACCACATATTCACCATTCGTCAGGTTCTAGAACACAGGTATACTTATCAGCGTCCAACAATGATGGTCTTTCTTGACTTGAGAGCAGCATTTGACTCTGTGGACCGCGAGATTCTGTGGCAGTGTCTGTCATTGAAAGATGTATCTCAGAAGTACCCAAACTTTGTGAAGGCTCTTTACTCGAACACTACCAGTTGATGCAGAGCTCATGGCGAACTGTCATTTGATTTTGCAACTGCAAGTGGTATCCGACAAGGCTGTCCACTTTCTTTATTTTTGTTTAATTTTACCGTAGACGTATAACTGGAAATAACGATCTCGTCGATTGAATTTTCGGGCATTGATCTCTTACCAAGAGGTCCACTTAAGGACTTCGAATACACAGATGACAAAGTTCTGTTTGATGAATCTGATAACATGCATAGTATTCTGGTAGCACTGAGCAACAATGCCGGAATGTTTGGAATGCTCTTCTCTTCGTCTAAATGCAAGTTGTTGCTACAGGACTGACCTGCATCAATGCCTTTGCTAAGAATAGAGAGTGAAGTAGTCAAACGAGTCGATAACTTCACCTATCTTGAAAGTCTGATCAGCCCTAATGGGTTGGTGTCTGACGAAATCTTCGCGCGGACTCAAAAAGCTCGTTTGAGTTTTCCAACTTACGTCACCTATGGCGAAGACGAGATATCTGTCTATCATTTAAGGGATAAGTATACTGTGTGGCGGTCCGTTCTGTTGTACTTTACAGCTGCAAAATGTGGGCATTAAGGGTTGAAGATACTCGTAAGTTATTAGTACTTGATCATAGATGTCTTAGAAATATTTCTGGCATCTGCTGGGATTACCGGGTAAGTAGTAGTGAGGTTAGACGCACGGTATTAGGGAATGATGGCAGATCAGTTGATGAGGTTGTGAATATTCATCTACTGAGATGGTTGGGCCACGTACCACGCATGCTCAACCATCGATTACCACGACGTGCAATGCTAACCGGTGTAGGAGATGGTTGGAAGAAAGTTAGGGGCGGCCAAAACAAAACGTGGCATCAATGCTTCACTTCACTAACTTCTGGTCTTAGCCATGTTAGTAGATGCAGATCTACTTGGTTGGGGTTCGCGTAACTATCATAACCAATGGTTGAAGACTCTTCGTGACATGCCTCAGAATCGATCACAGTTGCGTTGGTGTATACACTCTCTGTCTTCCCTTAAACCGTGAGATTAAAATCGCTTCATATCTTTCTTTCTACGTACTGAATCTTTCTTCCTGTACTATATCCTTATATGTAATCTTTCTTTTATGTATTACCACCATTGACGTAACAACTCCTATGAATCTGGTGTTTATCTTGCTGTGCCAATGCGGTATGGCGACTTGGACTGATGCGTATATGTGCCTGGTCCTAGGTTGTAGCTGACTGACTGAGACCACCATAGAAAACTTAAAAGCACTGGATGTCTGTTCCGTCCTATTGTGGTACGCCTCAAAATTTCGCATCCTTGACCTAGACTTCAAATCACCATTCATGTAATTGAAATATTTACAAATAATTAATAAAACAGTCTTTTAAAAGGAATCGAGGGTGCGCACTGCTGAGGAGTCCTGCAGTAGGACGAAGCGGCCACTACAGTTCAAAATTCCTTGACATTCAGTATCTGATAAAATCACCTACATTAATTTGAAAAAAATACTTACTGAAAAGTAATGGAAAATGTTAATCCAATGATTATTATTATTATTATCACTGACTAACCTGAAGAAGATTGTCTGTGCTGATAATCAAAAACCAAAACCATCTAAACTAGTAGATAAAATTATCACAAACACTATAATCTTATTTTACCAACAAAAGTTACTTTGGGTCAAAAATAATGATCAATAATTTAGAAATCAATTAAAATAATCTATTTCTAGTCTCATTGATTTTGATAGTACAAATCAAATAATTGATTTGTAGTATAAGGCATATAGCTAAAGGTTTCAATCTTATTATTTATCTAAAATGGTAGTTCATTATTTCTAATATAAAAAGAAAAAGAACAACTCATTTAAATCATTTAAATGATCTTATCTTGAGTATATTTCATTTCTTTTATATGAAGTACATTTATCTTGACAACTATTTATATAATCAATCCTATAATCATTTGAATCAAATAACCCATTTTTAAATGTTTTAATTCATGAATCTTTTTTTGTTTTTTTTTCTTTTCTAAGTTTCATTCAATATTTCTTATGTGTATTTTAGTTTATCTCAATTTTTCATTCCAATGTAATTTAATCTAATTGATGTTATCCCAGTTCTTTCTTTTTTGTTTCTCTCTTTTAAGTAGTATATTAACACATAGAGAATTTAAAAGAAAAAATTAGCATTTAATCAAAAGTATTTTTCACTTTATCATTGACATTAAATTTTGATAGACATTATTCAATGATGACTGATATAACACCATGGATTGTATGTTATTTTCACAATTATTATAGGAAACAAATATTGACATTATTATTGTTAGGTTTGAAGCTTAACGAGTTCACTTAGATTTGCGAACGAGAACGAAATTCGATGACCAATGACCAGTGAGCTGCGCCCCAGCCCCGTTATAGAGGGAGAAGTCCAAGCTTGAAATAAGAAGTGTATTCTGCAGCAACCAGAGAAAAGAGCGAAGTCTCTTTAGTAGAAAATATACTCGTTTATATATTGATTGTACACCCGTTTTGATTAATAATTAGAATAAAATCACATACATGAAAAATACTCACAGTTATAACAAATGCTGAGTATAGTTCATAGTCAATCGAATACAAGAATATTGTATATTATACAGAATAAATATCATACGAGAAAAGAAAATAAATACTACATTGAGTAATCATCGTTACATTGAATCAAAAGAATGTAATGATGAATAAAACTCATATTAAGTAAATCAATCGAATATTGATTTTCCTTCCCATCATATCAATTATATTAGTATTTTCTTTAAAAATATGTGAATTAATTATAAGCAAAGATGGATAGTGGCTAGCAGTGGAATCCAGGACCCGCGTTTCGTCCTATTTGGGACTCGTCAGCTGGATGTGCCTGCATCTCAGGCAATATCGAGGCAATACGCACAGTATGCACATATGCCAATATGAGAGACTGATCAATTTCAGTCCTAAACATCAATGGGAAGATTCAAGTAAAACAATATCAAGTGAATATGAATTAATTAATTGTGACTTAGTAAAAATAAAACTTTATATCTAAGACTAAACTTTAAAGGAGGTATTATAGCACGTCAACTCAAAAAAGATTTGTTGAAACGACATTTCATACCGCCAAGCTACATATAACTTTCTCAAGTAAATCAGTACTCATACAACGAATCAACGATAGGTTATCCATGATGAGCTCGTCCATATGTATATACCAATTCAACTGCTCCTGTGGAGCTATTTACATAGGCCGTACATAGAAGGCTTTATTGTTCCGTGTTTGCGAACATGTACCAGCATGGTTAGGAAAAAATGTTATTAAATCGATCAACAGCACTATTCTTTCTCACTTGGTAGATAGTGAACATGATATCAAAATAGATCAAGCTTTCTCTGTCTTAAATCGAATTCCCAAAAAAATTTACCTCAAGGAGCTAGATTACGGTTACACTACTTAGCAGAAGCCATCTGGATCAACTCTCGAAAACCAAACTTATGTATCCTGAAAAAGTATATCCAGCCTCTATATTTACCTTGGCCTACGACTTGATCACCGGATACCTAAACTGAATATTATGAACGTCTTATTCCTTTTCTTTTTTTGATTACATCTGTCTTAATCTTCACATCCATCTTTTCCAATTCATATGAATCCTTTGTTTGTTTATCGTAACTACCATGATAACACCCCTCTTATTACATAATATATTCACACATCAATATTATTATTATTATCAGGAGGGTTTTGTGGATATAATAGTAATTTTAATAGTTGAGATCATGAGTTCATTGAAGCTAGACAAACATGGAAAACCTGGGTCTGTTGTGAGATAGCAACTCACTAAAGACAATGGTGGATGTGTTGCTCAATTTCGTGGATTAGTTGAAGTTAGACATTAACACCATTGGATACCGACCGACTCAGTGGTCTAGAGGCCAAGCGCTTGCGCGCGAGACCAATAGGTCCTGGTTTCGAATCTCGTGAGGCGAAGTCGTGGATGCGCTCTGTTAAAGAGTCCCACAATATGGCGAAACGGCTGTTCGGTGCTTCCAGGTTTTCCATGGTGGTCTAGCTTCAATTGACTCATGATCTCAACTATTAAATTTACTAGAATATGAACAAAAGTCCTTCTGATATTAATTATTTCGTACATTTATAGTATAAAACAAACCTGGAAAAAAATTTTTTAATATAATATACCTTAGACTAAAGGCTAAATAGGTTACGGCTATTGTTTTATGTTACCTAAGCTATCGGATAATATGAAATGAAGAGTATGATAATTGATATTTTCAGCATGAGTGATTCCCTATTTAGAAAAATGAAAGAATAATTTGTTTTGAATACATTCAAATGGAGGTTGTATATATATTTATATATGGTATACTAATAATTTCCGTAGTTTCCAATAACTAGTTAACATCGAAGTGCACCGTTTGACAGAAAATTCTAAACGACAGGTAGAGTAAAATAATAGTCCAAATTATAGAAATTAGATTTTGGATACTAGTTACTTAAATACCATTAACAAGGTCTGGCTTATTACTACCAAGTAAACTGAGTATTGAGTTAATTGTTTATAATAATGATACAATCATTATAATAATTAATCTATCCTCTGAAGAAGCTATCCACACCAAGCAACGAAACAGCTAGATTTTAATTTTATACATAGATATATATTGTGAATATATTATTATTTTATGATTATAAGTGTTTATTAATTAGCATACAATAACACCAGATGAAGAATTAGTAAATTCCCTGTTATAGTAAGCCTACTTAGCTTTCTATTCAAACACAAAATAAATATGCTTCTAAATATTTGTAAATGAGAGTATTTGTATCTTTTGTGAGTAGCACTAGCCTATGAAATCTTTTCCCATTTTGTTTATCAGTATATTTATCCTGACTTATTCTTCAGTTTATTTGAGTGTTAAATTATTTCTCTATTGATTAAGATCTTGAACCGATTGATGTTAGACCACCATTAAAAACCTGGAAACACTGGACTGCCGTCCTAAAGAGTGGGTGCGCATTGCTGAAGGGTCCCACATTAGGACTAAATGGCCGTCCAGTGCTTCTAGGTTTTCACTGGTGGTCTAACATCAATCGGTACAAGATCTCAATCAATAGCTTAATAATCTCCACAACCCTATACTGATAATTCCTCTATTGGTTTGAACTGGAAAAATAGTGAACCAAATCATTTTTCTCGCATTAATCAACAATAGCGTATACCGATATTTATAGAACACTTTTTAGAATGAGTAGAAAAGTGTCCTATGACTTCAAATTATATCGTATCTTTTCTTTATGAGAACATACTTATTGTGCCTTAAAATCTTTATTTCTTCGAATGCTGACTAGTGACAACTTATTATTTAGTGACAGATAATCAGTCATCTGAAAAGAATGAAATTCATCACACATTTTATCAAAACACTTTATACTACTAACTTGCTAAATAAATGCTCACATTGGATTTAGATTATGTTGTAGATTGATCAAACTACAGTTCTAAATATCAATTTTCAGTTAAATAAAATCCTAAACAAAACGATAAACGTCTACTGGATTCCACTGCTAGCTATAATCTAAATAAATCAAAACTTATCTGTATGTCATTTCATTAAGTGTTTAATGTCCAAATGATTCTGAGATAGCTTAATCACAAAATGATGATTCAAGCCCATAAGACGCTAAAAATTGAGATTAATAAATAAGGGTCAAACCTAGGACATTTATATATCATAGTTTGCTGTTGATCATACAGATCACAATCTGTTAATCCAGTTGTCTGGATAAACGGTTGGTTTCTTCTTTAAACGATGGTAAATTACTTACTATAAATCAAGTTTTTTTGTGATGTCCTGGTTCATTAACATACAGATGACTCTGGTGATTTCTGAGTAAATACTTATAGTTGCTTCTTATAAACTTAAAGCTTTCAGCTTGCACCATTAACTCATTGTCTGTCAGATTTTTGTTACTTTATTTTTATTTTATCTGTACAATCATTTTTTAAAAATTTTCTGAGATGTCAAATAATTAGAGAAACAGAATAGCTTTGCTTTGTTCTAGATCTAAAGAATTATTGTACGTCAGCCACTCTCTATTATTAAATGATTTCTTGTCTACCTGATCGATTGTGTTCCAGGTCTGTGGAAATATACATAATTGTACAACAGGTTGGTTACAAAAAATTAATTAGTATCAGAAGAGGTTTTGTGGAGATTTTAGTAACTTCAATAGTTGAGATCATGAGTCAATTGAAGCTAGAACACGATGGAAAACCTGGAAGCACCGAACAGCCGTTTCGCCATATTGTGGGACTCCTTAACAGAGCGCATCCACGACTTCGCCTCACGAGATTCGAAACCAGGACCTATTGGTCTCGCGCGCAAGCGCTAGGCCTCTAGACCACTGAGTCGGTCGGTATCCAACGGTGTTAATATCCAACTTCAACTAATCCACGAAATTGAGCAACACATCCACCATTGTCTTTAGTGAGTTGCTATCTCACAACAGACCTGGTTGAAATCCACTGTTCGCTGATTCTCACTAGAACTCCAGGAATTACCTCTTGAAGCAGGTCACTAGTGAGCATATGTTGATTAGTATGTTTTGTTTATTCTTATGTTTATTATTTAAACGCTAATTAAACTGACTTTTAACAATTCAAAAAGAAACACTTTTTCTTCAAAATTAAGGGTATACAATGTTGACAAACGTGTTTAGACACTAAACCTAACCTTATCCCTTTAATTCTAATTAACTGCAATATATCTAATTTTATTTTATTAGGAATCTTACCTTCTCATCATTTAGAAAATTAAATAATTTACATGATTTATTTTATAGGTATCCATTACCTAAACAATACTATTTGGCTATGCATCCTTATTTAGATCGACATACAACTGCTAGAAGACATATATGCCAACCAAATAATGTTAATTCTCGTTTATGTCCTGATAATTATCCAAGTGGATATATATTTTATGATCGTTCTATAAATGGACAATGTACACAAAATGTGAGTTTATTTTCTATTTCTAAATACATGTATATTTATTCTTTTTGTAATCATCAATTATGTGTCATAAACACATTTACTTTTATTTGTACAATGAATTTACAATTTCAGTTTAAAGTGTAATAAATGAAATACACACACACACACAAATATAATATATATATATATAGATATATACATTTATTTTAGTTAATAAAAAAATTCACTGAAATTTAGAAAATCTATTTGAAATTGTCTAAAAATTCTGATTAAAATGATCATGATGAGTACACTGATCATCAGTAAACTATAACATATTTTAATAGTTGAGATAATGAGTTAATTGAAGCTAGACCACCATGAAAAAATTGAATGTACTGGATGGCTGTTTCGTTCTATAGTGGGACTCCTCAGCAGTACGCATCCATGATTCCTTTTAAAAAAACTGTTTTGTAAATTATTTGTAACTATTTACATGAATGATGATTTAAAGTTAAACTACATCAAGATTGAAATAAATATCACTGATGGTGTTAGATGTATAATCAATTAACCCGGAAGTTAAATCTTTTATGAAGTTAAAACTATCATGTAAAATTGGACAAAACAATTGTTAGTTACCGTTTGACTTTTAGTGATTGAATGATTTAATAAGAATAGTGAAGTCGAGCAACGATTACTACTGTTTGTCTATGGAAAGGACCATATGAATATAAATCAAAAGATATAAGAATCGCCTTGAAAAATTAGTTGTGCAATACGGTACAAAGACACACTTATATATAAAATATTTCAAGTAAAAACAGATATGAGTGAAGGCATAAGTGATTGTAGGATATGGGTTCCGTAGGTCATTCACCCAGTTAATGAAAAATAGACTATAGTTAAAGTTAATCCTTACTATCAAATCAGTCACAGGGATTTGTCTTAGTTCACAGGTTAATTTAATTAACATTAGTTAAATATGCGAAAATCCTACAATACGAATGCAAAGCTATCAGCATGAACAGTTTGTCAAAGAATGTATAATATAGTTTAGTTTAAATATGAAGTATATCCAGCTGACGAGTCCCGAATGGGACGAAACATGCGTCATAGATTCCACTGCTCGCCATTATCTATATTTTTCACTGATATTTTGATACCTTAACGACACAACCATTATTCATTGTAATTTTTTAATTAAACAAAATGAAACAGTCAAGTATTAAGAATTACTTATCACACATATGTTGTAGTAATTTAGATAAAAGTACATTTTATATTCTACTTGTAAACCTAGGACAACTGCAATGGAAAATGTATTATCTATTGACTTAAATACAGAAATCATAGGTATAATTATATTTCAGGTCATGAAATTCATGTGTATATTTCTAAAAGTTATCATATGAAATACATTTATTGTATTACTGGGTCCATTAGAGGACTTTGTGGTTATCTTAATGCAGTATAATATGTGGGGCAATATTGAACACAACATGTAGTTACAGTTCAGTGATTCCTAGTCTTCAATGATTGTCTAAATGTGTTCGTTTCGTGATATAAACTATAAAAATTCAATAATCCTGATTGGGGTTTTATGTAGACTTGCGAAAAAGTTCGAGAAGTAATTTCAAGAGTTTCGGTGAAAAGCTGTTACTAGTGAAGATCAACCATGAGGGGTGTGAGACAGTCATCTGATGTAGTCAATGGAAAATGATCAAGTGATGTCGTGAATTGATCAAAAATAACCATTTACTCTGTTGGACATTAACTCAATAATCTAAAGTTTCAGTGCTTGCTAAATGACCCGACAGTCTTGGGGTCTATCCTCTGTAGTGAAGTAATGGATGTTCACTGCCAAAGGGTCTCTCACCACGACAAAACAGGTGTTCAGTGCCTTTGGTTTTCAATCCTTGACTAACTAAGAATTATCCAGAGTATAAACTTTGGAAATATTCCAGTCTTATGACTTAACTATACTGATTATAACTTAATTAGTTGAGATCATGAGTCAATTAAAGCTGGACCACCACGGAAAACCTGGAAGCACTGGACGGCCATTTCATCCTATTGTGGGACTCCTTAGCAATACACATCCACGATCCCGTTTCGCAAGATTTAAACCCAGGACCTATTAGTTTCGCGCGCACTACTGAGGGATTCCACAATAGAATAAAACGGTCTACCTTCCATTGGCTTATAATCTCAACTATGAAAAATAGTATTAACTTAAATGTATCCAATAATATTACTATGTACCGTAACAATATTTCCAAGCAATTGATTGTGCTCTAATCTTCAGTATAATTAAACTTGGAAATATCTATTATAGGCTACAAGTAACCTGTTAGATCCATCTAACTTACTGTAAATCTTTTCTTATTATCATAACTATTAAACTTTTAACAACGATACAGTCAAACACTTCATGATGAATCTATCATTTCTTAATCATCAATCTTAAAATTAATTTCCTTAAATAATTAATTTTCATATAAACCCATAAAAAATAAAAAAAATTAATAAACGTTTCACACTGTAAACTTCTTTTCATACAAAAATTTACGACACCTCTTTTCTTTTTTTTTATTTCTTCTTTTAATTAAACTTCTTTTTTATGTTCTCTTTGGGAATATTCAAAGTTTATCCGAAATAAATCCACTAGACATGTCAACAGGAGATTAATAATCACCATCAATACCTTGTCTATTCTAGTTTTGTTTGCGATAAAAAAAATTCAACTTGACAAACGTTACGCTAGAAAAAATCATGAAAGAGATGGGTCTTTTTGTTTTGTTTCTTCTTCTAATTTCTCACTACTCTGGAATAGACAATAAAAATTAAACGAAATTAAAACTAAAATTCTTGTTTCTATAAATAAATAAAAGAATTGAAGAATTAAGAGAAAATACAGCACTCCGACAGTTAATTTTATAATATTTTTTTCTTTTTCAAATTCAGCATCCTTATCATTGAATCTACCTGTGAATAGTTAGACGTTTCTCTGTGGGAGGGGGGGTAAATTTGTCATCCTGTTATCATTTGCCACTTAAGGTCTTTATTTATTTTTGCTTTTATTTTTGTTTTCTTGCGTTCATTTTGATTTTAATGAGAAAGAAGGAAGGTTAAGATAAGAAATCAAAAACTACAAAAAAAACAAGAAAGAAGAACTTTTGTCTTATCAATTCTCACCTTGCTTTTCTTTTTCTGTCTTAGTATATCCACGTATAAATGTCAACATTATTTTGTGCATAGATATGTGACACAATTAGTTTTACTAATCATAACATGTAAGTATTTAATTTATGCATATATGAGAATAAAGTCATCAACTATCTGAATTGTCTTATTCTTTAACTTACTGAATTCTTAATTACAGGTAGAGTTTATTATTTTTATTGGTATAATCGGGAATTTAAAATTTGTACTGTCTACATTTTTCAATACTTCGTCCAAGCTATAAATCATTGATTCCACTATTTCTGACATTAAGTAAAGATTAATGAATAATCAATGACATGATCATTGACATTAGTCAATTACGCATATATATATCAACAGGTTTCCCTCTTTTATTTCTTGATCGATATTGACGAGAAATATTGAATGATGACCAGTTACATTCTACCAGTTCAAAATTACACATCTGAATAACATTCGTTTTTTTTATGCATATTGTCAGCAACCACGAAGTTTCTTATTGAACACTTTCGTAACTTGTATAGTGAAAGGTCGTAAACTTCTGAAAAACTCATTTGAATAGATTATGCATTTAATTGATCTATTGAAAGAAACAAAGAGCAGATAGTTTGTTGAAATATTTGGATGGTAAGAGCAGGTAGCCCAGATATTTAAGTAAATCGCCTCAAACTTAATTTTTAACGAAAGATAATAAATTATTATTCTTCAGTCTTAATTAAGATTCTTGTATTGTGATTCCTATTACCTATACAACAATTTTTTGAACGAAGTGATAATTACTGTGCAGTAGCTAACCCATATACTCAGTAACATCACTGAAGAGAGTAAGCCACAACATAAATGACTGATTTAAATAACAGAAGGATTCACATTACAGATTGTGCGAATAACTAGAAGTTTGTAAATACATATCATATATAATTATCAAAATAATAAAATCTACGTTCGTGGGATCTTGTCCATTGAAGTATGTTTTCGCATCATGTAATCTTAAAACCAAGATATATGTGTTTAATTTTGTTTTTAACATTGAATTTTATAAAATAGTTAATTATTAAACGTTTGTAGATGAGTGATGATAATTTGGTAGATAAGTTTTCATAAAGAAGAAAGAAATAGTATAGACTATTCGAACTATATCTGGATACGTGATAATGTTTACATGACTCGAGAAACGTGTCCAAATGAAACTTTTTTCAGTATTTCTACATTACAACTCAGAAGACCATTATATTCAAACTGATCATATCTAGGATCCTACAATGTTCACTTAATGCTAACTTTAAAAGTATAGCTTGCATATTTCAATGTTTAATTAGATCACGTTACGTCACGTTATTCTGTTATATTCTGGTTGGCGGACTATGCTCCATGAAGGGTAACAGGTGTAAGTAAGTAAGTAAGTAAGTAAGTAAGTAAGTAAGTAAGTAAGTAAGTAAGTAAGTAAGTAAGTAAGTATTCTATTGATGAAAGCACCCTGAGACATTAAATAGTAAACTTTAAATTGTGAAACTATCAAATTTACGAATAACCAAGTATAAAAAGTATCAAATCCTTCAGCACACACTAGAACAGTGTATTTCTTAATCATCCTCGTAGAGAAATTTCATGAAGTAAATTGAAATAAAAGCCTACAGTACCGATACCTAATAGCTTCGTTCAGCGTATTAGATCGTGAAGGTCAATTTATCAGAGTCTAACTTCATCTGGAAAACCATTAGAATAACAGTTGCCCATTTCATCTTAATTTAATGTTCTTTAATAATAAGCACATTACATTTACTTTCCCAGTCACTAACTACTATCCATCTAAGCGAGCGAGCGCTTAACCATTAGACCACTGAGCCGGCATCCAACTGATAGTGTAGTGAACAGAACACGGGTGGGGACAATCGAATGTATTTCACAACAAACTACAGAACTTGTTAATAAATCTAAAAGTCATATAGTAAATGCTCAATTTGCTAAATGTCCATCAATTGTTTCAAAATGACTCAGGTTTCATTGTTTCCTGCATTTTCATACAAATTGAATTCTGTTTTCATTAGTTACTGTTCGATCTTGTTGTCTCTCTGTTGCCAGACATTCTGTTCACGACTAACACAATATACTACTTATGTCTACATAAGTAGCACACACCACAATAGGACTGATAGATCCTGGGTTCGAATGTCGCGGGGGTGTCGGGATCGTGGATGCGCACTGCCGAGGAGTCCCATACTAGGACGAAACGCCGTTCAGTGCACCGAGGTTTTCCACAGTGATCTATCTTCACTTGACCCATGATTTCAACTATTGAAATTACTAAAATCTTCATAAAACCTTTTCTGAAAATCTCCTTATGTTATAAAAATACAATGTATATTCCACATTATATTCACTTTAAACATAATGAATTTCTACATACAGACATATAATCATTTGAATATAAATCGTAATTTCATTTAAAATGTTTCCAAAATGCAAATGACGTAACATACCTAAGTTTTCGATGATATATACTAGGTTAATTTAAATACAATTAAGTACATAATAAATATATTTTTTGTTATATCCCAATAAGTAGAAAAATTTTATTTTATTTCTGACGTTTCGTAACTTAATGTAAACCACCTCTTCAGAGTAAATCAAAAACCGACATTAAATTAACGTAAGTTTAAATAATACAAAAGAAACAAATACATTAATTCTCTACCCAATGCTCAATTTATTTGAAACTATCAAGTACGATTTTGGTATAAATATCTAAAATTAAATACAATTTGTTTAAGTGAAAATATTAATCTGTTGTATTCAATTGATGACATTTTTTGATGAATAATTTACCAATGTAATTTATTTCAATTAACCAACTGAAATCAACTCTAAACGAATGAACATAACTGACAACAACTTTAAGCAAAGATAGATAGTGGCTAACAGTGGAATCCAGGGCACATGTTTCGTCTTAATTAAGATTCGTCAGCTGGATGTACCTACATCTCAGAATTGAGATTCGAACCCAATATCGTTCGCTTCAAACGCCATCGTTTTGTCTACTTAGCTATCTACTATGCATCTTTGCTTATAATGCATGTGAATTAAGACAATTTTGAGGTGATACTCATAGTATACACTGACCAATTGCAGTCCTAATCATCAATCGAAAAATTCAAGTAAACAATATTAAATGACAATAAGTATTATTGAAAACTAGAATTTAATACAAAAATACATTTTGATATCATTTAATAAACAAAAAAACAAAAATAACGTTTTCAATACTTTAGCTTCATAATGCTATACTGATTTCAGATGTGAGTTATCTTGGATATTAAATAATTCTACTATGATGTTTTAAAAATGGTTTGCCCGTTTCTTTTGATTTTTTTACTGGGTTATTTTTTTACATGCTTCATTTGTTATCTAACTAAAATAGTTTGTCAATGCTCAAAAATTAAAAATACTTCATTAGAATGGTGAAAATCTGAATTGTGTTTGCATGAACGCGGTTTTCTTTCTTTTTTTTTCGTTATTGAATGGAATGCATGTTACCTGACTTATATTGTAAAAAATCAAAACCAAAGCCAAAAAAATACTCTCACGCACACACACACACACATTCATGTTTCTTTCAGTTACATTAATTTAAAATTAGTTGTGTTCAGTTTGTTCCGTTTTTTTTTTCATTTTCTAAACAAAACAAAAAAATAAAGTAACTATGATACTTGCACTTTATTGTATCTACCTGAAATATTGTTCTCTTAACTTAGTTGAAATTAGTACATGATAGATAAATGAATTAAAAACTACATTTACACAGTTGGAAATTTAAAATATTCTAATAAATATAAACCATTATAAAAGAATGCTAAATGTTCATTCATATAAATAATCAATTAAGTATGAAAGTAATTTCAATTCATCAAGTATTAAATTGAATGTTGAATTCTTGTGATTTTGGCGGTCCGACTTTAAACAATGTGAGGTTTTGTTTGTGTGCATGCGTATATGTGTGTGTGTGAGAGAGAGAGAGGAATTAAGCACATATCAAAGAATTTAAGTAAACAACAATTGTTAATTAATGGTCTTCATTTGACATTTACATGGTTACAATACTATAAAATATGCAGTTAATCAAATACATTTTGTCTGAATATCATTTATTAAATAAAACTATAATTGTGTTGAAATCAAAGAATTTTGTATATATGATGTATTCCTATTTAAATGAAGGGAAAAAAAGAAGTAATTCAATCATTTAATTGTTTAATATTTTGTGTTGTTAAATTAATCATTTAAACAGACTTAGTGATACACGTAAACCCTCTTAAATCTTCGTCATATTCAATAGGATGATATGTGAAAATGTTTGCTAACTCTTATTATTTTAAAAATATAAATTTCACAATAAATATACATAATTTAAAGATTGGATAATA
Source organism: Schistosoma spindalis (assembly GCA_946903255.1). NCBI lineage: Eukaryota > Metazoa > Platyhelminthes > Trematoda > Strigeidida > Schistosomatidae > Schistosoma > Schistosoma spindalis. The sequence goes on from OX336424.1 coordinate 10,668,152, forward strand.
TGTTTATAGATGACTTTGTGGTGTATGTGTACTACTGATGTTGACAGATATAAGTAGTATCATCAATGAAATATGGAATACTTGGAGGCAGAAGGTTAAAAGGATCGAAGAAAAGAAAATGATTGATTTGGAAACGAGAGTACAATAAAGTCTGAAACGATTGACTGATATTTTTCAAATGGTGTATTTACTGTAAAGGTTCTCAGATTTTACTAAGAGATTCTGAAATTTTATTTTGAAATATATTCGATTGTTCACATTTGAGTTCATGTTTACTACAATTTGACTAAAATACGAATTAATGATATAGTGATTAGACATTCAAATTTTATCAAAATGATACATGAAGTGGTATATTCTTGAACAAGAATAACTTCTACCGAATAACCTACAGAAGACATTTGAACAAATGGCTTTTCAGCCGCGTATGTAAAGTAAATTTAGACAACCGGATAACTAAAATAAAGACAATGAAGCATGTTATGGTCAAGAACTTTCCTATCTTCTTTATAATTAACACTTCAACTAATGAGATCGTTAAAAAATTCGATTTCAGATGAAAGGACATACATAGTAGAACAACACATATAAGCGAACAATTGTTTTCAATTAGATCATCATCAGGCTTTACTCTAATATACAGTAATATTTATACGAAAATGTTAAACCAATCAAGGCAATTTTGGGTCAGTAATTATAATGAAATGGGATAAGTCATCACACATAATAGATAAAAGTACAAGTTGATAGTAGGAAGACAGGTGTACTGATAGTAGGTAAGAATAATAAAATACGATAACAAAAGTCTTATCAATAGTTAAACATTGGAAATAGTAGGTCAAACATGGGTAAATGGAGTAGTTATCACAAAACATTAAAATCATTACGTAATAAGAAGTGTGTAAATAATTAGATAGTGAAGAATGCAAATGTAAAGAGGCGAATAATTCCAAACAAATAATGGATAAGTAAATAAGGTTAATGATAGAATATTAATAATAATAGTAATCATAAAGAAATAAAAAAAAAAAAATTAATCGTTAGTTAAGTTATCACTGGCCATGGAAGGGATAGGGGGGTTACAAATTTCTTTTGTACACATAGATTGGGGTTATATGTACGGATTCCTATGGCTTCAGCTATATGTAGGAGACGGGAACGAACTCCATTGGGAAATGATGGGGGTATACGATAGATCACTCGAAATGATTTCGATTTATCTACCGCATGACCACTATCAATAAGATGCGCCAGGATTGAACTGCGTACTGTTTTTATCTGGCCGTTTATGAACCAAGTTGGTAGATGTTCATTCATTCGTTGGTTAAGTTGCCTGGTAGTACGCCCGATATAGCTATCTCCACAGGAGCAGCTGAATTTGTAAATGCACATTGAGGAGGCCAACTCAGGTAACTTATCCTTCGTTTGAGTAGACATCGCTGGTCGACAAGAGAAAGTCAACGCAAGATTGGCTGCGTAAAATGTTCTGTTGATTACTTTCGTTAACCTATATTTCAGAGTATCACTAGCCACATCCCCGTTGAATTGTAGTTTCATGTATAAAGGTTTCTTACGAACAGTCGAAATCTCCGACTTCTTTATTATATCATACATGTACTTCTTAATGAAAGCACCGGGGTAGCCGATCTCGGTCAGTGAGTTGTTAATAAATTCAAGCTCCTGACTTAAAGTATCACCTGTACAAATCTTTTTTGCTCTGCTTGTGAGACATCTAACCAAATTTCTCTTGTAGCGGATAGGTGTGAAACTGCAGAAGTGGGTATATTGGCAGGTAGAGGGGCTTTTTCTATACACGCTTCTACTTAATGTGCCATCACATCGTCTGCTTAGTGTGACGTCAAGGAAGTTCAGCTTTTTGTCATGCTCGTATTTTATTATTCTTACCTACTATCAGTACACCTGTCTTCCTACTTAATATGTAAATTCGGAGAAACTTTCATCTAATTGATTTTATATAAGGTAATCCTCAAATTCATTTCAAACAATATTCAATCAAAATTTAAGTTTCAAGTTAAGGCAACACTAATTATTAACCACTTAGTAACGTAGAATGACATAAAACTTGACTTTCAGTTACAAATTTTGATATCAGTAGTTTTAAGAGTCGATATTCATCTAAAGAAATGTTCACACCTTTTAAAAGCATTCATTTTTCAATTATCAAATCATAAGATTGTAATTCTTTATATGCTCATTAGTTTCCCTTTTCGAATCAAATCTATCTTCTCTCTGTCTGCAAGATAGTAAAAATGAATCATGTATATTATTAGCTTTATTCAGTATTATATTTTTGGTACAATATAGAATTCTTAATACAATGTATTTGAACAGGTTTCCCTCTCTTATTGAGAAATATTGATTGATTGCTAGTAACACGTTATCTGTTCAGAATTCCGTATCTGAATAACGTTCATTTTTTGTCAGCAACCACGACGTTTCTTATTGAACACTTTCGTAGCTTGTATAGTGAAAGGTCGTAAACTTTTCACAAACGCATCTGAATAGATTATACATATATTTGATTTATTAAAAGAAACAAAGAACAGATAGCTTGTTGAAATATTTGGATGGCAGGAACAGATATCCTTGATATCCAGCTAACTAAGTTGGATTCATATTAGTTGAGTGTAAACATACTACCAAGACATATGAAATGTGACTTAAAACTGATTTTTTTAATCATGTCTAGTCAAGCCATAAAAATCTGTTAATCAACAACTGATAATGTTGATTATTATTTCTCTAATGTTTATTGTCCGTTGTTTACTTCATTATGATAGAACAATAATGATATTAATAAAATATGAATCCTAATTTACTTCATAAACTTGCTGTCCATTAATCACTTTAATATAACGTACATAGAGAAAATCAAATGACTTTATTTAAGACATGTATAATTTAGATATTCATGTGGACAGACAGATTGAGTGAATAAATATGAAAATTGACAAGATATGAATAGGAGTAGTTGTAAAACCTTACGTGGTGAATAAAGGGTGATTTAATCTTTATAATAAGGTAAATAATGTCTGAATTTCAAATAACAATTTCCAGTACAAATGATAGATGCATACAGAGTTTACAGTAAATAATTAGCAAGACCATAACTATGGGGATAAACAAAGACTAATGCAGGCAAATGGGGACATAAGTGTATGCATACAATTTATTCAATGACGTTAGAATCAAACATGTTATGAGCAGAAAGGAAGTTACACAGCGGTTTTTATCAGTCTGTTGTTTTAATTCACCATATGATTGTAGATTTGACTATTTTTATTAAAATGTATATGGTTCACTACTGATGTATCAAAAATCACTCGGACAATTAAGAAAATATTCATAACACTAATATATGAATGAAGGATTTTCGTTTCAGAAAATTCTCTTCTGATTCTACAATAATATATACAAATTATTAATCCCAAAAGTGGCCAGATTTAAGACAATCTACATCGCTTAAAGTTATATCATGTGAAGTTGGGATTTAACTAAAACATACATACTAGTGACTGGCTTCAAGAGATATTTCCTGGAGTTCTAGTGAGAAACAGTGACCAGTGGAGTTCAACCAGGTCTGTTGTGAGATAGTAACTCACCGAAGACAATGGTGGACTCTGGCTCAATTTCGCGGATTAGTTGAAGTTAGACATTAACACTATTGGATGCCGTCTCAGTGGTATAGAGGTTAATATCGAAATGACTAATATGTAATGTTAACTGGAATCAGCTTATACGTTAAATGAAATTATGAGATTTATGATCAGAATAAATATGGGTCAGATAGGGTGAGAGAACTAGTAATGCAATTACAAACTAGATTCCATGTTCAGTGGGAGACTACAATGTGGAAAAAGTTAAATGAACTCAGTAAGAAATAATAATGCAGGGTGAGTAATAAGTAGATTAATCATATATTCAGGATACTAGCAGTGACGTTAAATTAATAATAATAATAATAATAGCACAGACATATATGAATAATGATAATCGAGACAATTACGTTTGACTACAAAAGCTTGTAAGTACATTAGTCAAATCAGGCAATTCAATAGTTAAAATTACTATTGATTATTTGACTCTAATGTTGGCCGAAGTATGAGAAGCGGTTGAAGATATTTCTTTTATACATATAGCTCCGGGTTTTTTTAATACGAGTGACTTTGAATCTAATAGACTTTGACAAGAAATTACTGAATCAATAAATAAATGAGAAACATTGGCTTATACTGACAATATGAATATTATGCAGTAAATGGACCAATATTCATAACAATTATTTACAGAATAGTTGGTAAAGAAATTGTAATAAATCCTTGTTTTAATTAGTTCATTAGGTGATTACAATTAAATGACATTGATGAGAAATTTCGGTAAGACTAAAATTAATGGACGACCTTTAAGCGACGCCAGACTGAACTTGAGAGTGTCCACATAATAACCAGGACCAAATTAGGGTTATAAACCTGTGTGAGGAATTACAAATATAGTTTACCGTTGACGATTATGGTTAGGAATTAAATTTTGGGTTTTCATCACGAACTGATATCAACTTTAATTCCTAAAACTCTATTTATCAAAATGAATGAGTGAATTTCACGCCAAATTACGAGGCCTGTTATTTTATACGTGATTGGTTCGTTCATAAATTATAGACTCACTGAAATGTTTTTCATTTACAATAGATTGATTATAGTTTTTGAAGTTAAATAATGTCAATTTTTCAAATGATTGACTTTCACTTATTACCTAAACCATCTATACATGTTGGCATTCTGAATAAAAGAAATCATAATCATTCAAAGATTTCAACAACAATCAAGTAACATCATATTCATATCTATCACCTAATGAATAACAAGTTTAGATGTTTTACAAACTATTGATCTATTTAATCTTTTCTAATGATTGATTATTATGTAACAAAAGATAATAATTTGAAAATTCATAGTTGTCACTAGTTCATATTGTTTCATAATACTATGGATATATTCATACATCATACAATCTAGAATGTAACATTTTGCATGATTTCCTAAATACTTTGTTTGATGCTTGGAAATATAATTGCATTCATGCCTTATTTTTTTTTATTATAAAACGATTAACCAATTTCATTAATTGAAATCATGAATCATTTGAAGTTAAACCACCATGGAACTTCACAGTAAGGACTCCTTCTCTTTTAATTGACTTCATTTCGTGTATATAACAGTGAGACTGAAAAAATTCCAAAAAAAAAAAAATATCATTGAACAATGTCCCACAATAGAACAAAATAGCCGTCTAGTGCTTCCAGATTTTCCATGTTGATCTAGCTTCAATTGATTCATGATCTCAATTATTAAAATTACTAATAATATCCACAAAATTCCCTTCTGATTAATCAATTGTCAATAATTAATTTTCTTCTTTATACTATAACTTTATTGATTTATATTTTAGAAAGCTTCATATCTACCTCCTCAATTAAATAGTTTTTATTGTACAATCAATTCACCATTGGTCAATAAATTATTTCAAGAAAACATAATAGAAAGTCAATCTTACTTAAAAGATATGCACTGTGATACACAACGACGTATTTGTCAAACATGTTTAAAACAATCATGTTTAAATAGTAAAATTGAAATGTTTTCAGAGATAAATTTAAAGAAAACTCAAAACAATTTACTTAGTAATCATGGTGAAATTGAAACTAATCATGATTTTAATGAAGAAATATTCTATGGAAATTTATTACGCGTTAATACTATTGAACAAAATATTTGGCAAGCTAATGGTATGTATAATTTCTACATTATTATGTTTTTATAAAATTACATAGTTCTTTTTCATAATATGATTATAGGTAACGATGTATTAAATACTTGAGATCTATCTTGATTTAGTATTGCACAATCATGATCTTACAAGATATAGGATCTAAGAGGATTTTCATAAAATACATAACCTTAGGCTTATTAAGTCAGTATCCAGTGATTCATAATTTCAACCCCGATCAACACATTGTACAATAAGATAATCATCCAGTATGATTAGCGGTTCTTTCTTATATCTCGACATACTTGAACTTCATCAGCCAAGAGTCACTAAAATTCGTTGAACAGCATGATATTTTGTTTAATTGGTTAGTTATTGAGGTTAATTTATTGTTTCCTTTCCTTTTTAAACTGACATATATGTTATAGAGAAACCATTTCTACTCACTTAAGCGACTTGATTGCAATGCTGTGAATATTTAATGGTTAAAAACACATCTATTAATATGTCTTTTTATTTGGCATTCTCATATATAGTGTTCTATATATGCTTAAAATTTTCCTATTGTGTCATTTTACAAAAAAGTTCACTAAATGACCATTTCATTCACACAGATATTACTCGAAAATTATACAAACTCATATAAATGATACACAGGTTAAAAACCAACCAGTTTACTTGAAATATATATTTACGTTGTAGTGTTTGGTTCTATGTCGAACCCATGTAGCTTATTCTAGCTTCTGGACAAACAAATTTATCCATTCTTCTTAAGCTACATTTTGATCTTGTTAATTATTCGCTTATCAATCTTGTCTGTTTTTATATGGGCATATGTGTATGCACTCCTTATTCTATTCATCACATGTCTGTAGCTTATATCTATCCGACTATAAATATTGACTAACGTTTGATTAAATTGAGTTGGGTCATACCCGTTCTTCAATCTGCTTCACTCCTCCCTCTTCACTTCCTCTCCCTGACTGCCTGTTCATATCACTGAGTGCATGAAATATAGATATTCAAAGTCCTTTTTGTATTTGGCTTCTTTAATTTTGTTATTCATTAACGCGAGTTAAGTTGATAATTATGTGCGAGGATAGACGACATATGCATTTCAATAACAATCGTTCATCCGATCTAATTGGAGTCATATAGATCATGCTACTAAAACACTATTTATCTGTAAAAAAAAACAGACACAATTGCTTTATAAGACACATTCGATACGCAAACTTTGATTACTTGTTATTTATTTTAAACCAAAAACTCTATTGTGAACTGACAGATGCATATTGATACAAAAGTTTGTAGAAAGGAGTTTTGTAATAAAAGAAAATGTGGCTAATAAAAAAAAGCTTTTTCGACATTTTTCTCATAGAAACTAAAAATCGCTTCCCAATATAGTCATCAATATAAGTGACATAAGAAAATTGGAAGCGGTAAAAATGATCAAAATTGTCACATTGTTTATAAAAATCTTTTTAGCGCCAATTGTTATGTGACAAAAAACTACTGACTAAGAAACAGTCTAATCAGTATTAGTTAAGTCTATGTAATGTAACTTATATTTCTCCAACCCTTATGTCAATGGGACAGTTGTGAAAGATATATATACGAAATAATAAATTAACTTTAGAATGATTTATTTGAATGATGGAGAAGAAATCAACCTTTTTGAGATTTATACTGAAATATATCAAAGATGATTTTTCTCATTACCTAATAATTTATTGTTTTTTTACAGATCCTGACTGCTGTGGTATTAAATGTTATTCCAATCCAAGCTGCCTTGATTATTTTGGTTTCCGTTGTGAGATGTATACTAGTAGACATTCGAATGCAACTGAGATATGTTTACAAGGTAAAATTACAAATATATTTCTTACGAAAAATATATTCTAACTACTTTTAATAAGTAGTTAAATTAAATTAAAGCAAATAATTCAACGAAAATAACTTCATTTTTGATGATTTCGTTTTTAAAGCTGTGGTCCTACATACGTGAAATAATAAGCATTGTTTTAATAAATAAATGGATCATCAGTGTTATTATTAATAATATGATCTATGTTAAGGTAAAGATCGAAGAGAAAACTATAAGATGAGAGATTCTGATGTGATTTCCTCCACCTAGAGGCATAACTATCGTTGTAAATGTGAATAGAAATCGATTAAATGTGATCAGTTAATAGAAACAACAAAAATAAGATCAATGACATTTGAGAATTTTTAGTTGGATATATCATTAATTAAGGATAAAATGGGTAATAAATAGTAAACGAAAAATAAACAAATACAAATGAACTACATGGTGGTGAATAAATCGACTACATAAACCACTTATGTGTACATAAATTCACCTGTGCACTGTATATCATATGCCTTTCCAGAATAAAAAGATGTATGTATGATTTGATGTGATCTTATAGATTAACTGAAATTCAGAGTCCAATACTGCATGACAATGATAAACTGTCTATTATAGATTTAAAAATTGACAAACTTCTTATTTCAACAGTTTAAAGAAGTTGTGAAATATCAGCTCACTAGCTACAATGGTATACGAAGGCACAATTCCGTGGATTGGCTGAAGCTCGATATTAACACCGTTGGATGCCGAATGGCTCAGTGGTCTAATGGTTAAGCGCTCGCGCGCGAGACTGATAGATCCTGGGTTCGAGTCTCGCGAGGGGCTGGATCGTGGATGCGCACTGTTGAGGAGCCCCATACTAGAACGAGACGGCTGTCTAGTACTTCCAGGTTTTCCATGGTGATCTAGCTTCAATTGACTCACGATTTCAACTATTGAAATTACTAAAATCTCCACAAAACCCCTTCTGATAAAACTTCTTATTGCTTATTCTATTCTAGGTAAAACATTAAAATTTACTTTAAATCCTGAATTTGACTTTACCAATGGAACTTATATATGCCATGTTCGACATCGTCCTCCAAAAATAATATACACTATTGAAACTTGGTTAACTCTTGAAATTCAAGGTTTATCAAAGTTAGTATGGAGTAGTCCTCGTTTAAAATATAACATTCAATTAATGAGTAACGGAAAAGTTTCAAGACGTAAATCAGATAAAGTGAATTATTATATTAAAACTCTGGAGCAACGATTTCTAAAACATGGTATTTTGTTGTTATGGAATGAGAATATTTATTTAGAACATAAAACAAGTTTACCTATATGGGATGAGGCAATTGTTCATAGGTCTGTTGACAAAGAAATATCACTGTTTCACCTGAAGTTTTTGAAAGATTTTGGAACTGAACCTCCCCCACTTCAAAGACATAAGGAGGAGAAATACATAGTTGTGCAGGTAAGCAACTATTTTTATTTCTTTTAAATAATCAGGTGAAATATATAGAAGCCAACCAATTAATGTAAGATATTGGGCAATACTGCATAACTGCAGATTGAAGCACTTCTCAGCATCAGACATAAATTAATATAATTTCCATCGCTGCTGCAGCGAATATTATCAATAATTTAGGAATAGCCGCCCATGAAATAGTCGGCAATGAAGACTTAAAACCTAGATGATTCAAGGCAAACTCCAATAAATGTCCAAAGTGTTTTAAATATTTTGTCCTTAATGAGTTTAAACATAATCTAAGCTAATTCGTGGAAGCCATCGTCCCTGCACTTTAATCACATTACCATGCTTGTTATGTCAACCTCTAAGCTTAGACACGAAAAAAACAATCACATTTACATATTTCATTTAAATGTTAGTGTAGGCTTTTGATAATTGTGTGCTTTCCAAATATAATTTGACTTTTACATTTCACCATATAGTTTGATTTTGTTAAAAAGGATATATGTAATGAACTTCTGTTTAGTTGGAATTCCATTACATTATAGTTGCTTGGCTCAGTCTATCGGGGTGAAAATTGATGTATCCAGTAGTTTTTTATAAGTATATAAGTACATAATGAAAGAAAACAAAGTAGACATATAAATCTCATATAACACTTTTGTCGATTACTATACATAAGCCACCATTTAATCTGGAAATAACATATAATGAAAAGTTGAAAAATAGATTTTCAGTGCTTTTCATGTACTCACTAATGACTAACTTCGAGAGGGAATTTTTAGGGTTCTGGTAAGAGACTGTGACCAGTGAAGTTCAACCGTATTGAGTGTAAGCCAGCTACCCACGGAAGACAATGAAAGATGGTCACGTGACATTGTGCACATTAACACCGTTGGATGCCTGCCCGGTGATCTAGAGGTTAAGCGTTCTCGCGCGACATCAAAGGTCCTGGGTTTGAATCCCACGTGCAGGATCCTAGGTGCGAACTGCTGGGACGTCCCGTTCAGTGCCTCAGATTTTCAACGGTGATCAAACTTTGATCGGTTCATGACTTCATTAGATAATAAGTTGTTTGAAACTTACTGTTTGTACCAAATTAAAACTTTCGGTGCATACTTCACAACTAAACTTAAAGAATCCATACGAGCATTCCTACTTAACAATCAAATTCTAAACCAAAATCCCAAAAATGTCAAAAGCTTTCCAAGCTTGTAATACTAGCGTGGAAATTAAAACAAACATTACAACTTAGGAAACCTAAAACCGTAAGTATTTATGACTTCACTTAATCCATCAAAAATTCAATCACAAAACAGGACGAGTCTCCAAAATTAGCAGTTTTACGATAATTTGTAGAGCATAACTCCACTATATTAACACCGTTCCTGACGATGTAACAGAGTGTAATGCATGTAAACTAAATGAATGGAGAACAGATTTAAGAATATAAAAAACCAAAGGTGGTCCAAAATTCAAGTATAAATAGATGATTCATTTTCTCAAAATAATCTCAATCGTTGCGATGCAAAACTTCAGAAATAAGTAAATGTTTTTGACTACTTATTATGAATAAATAGTAAAATCGCATGTTCAAAAAAGATTCACAATCACTGATCTTTTATTCTAAATCAAAGGTAATTTACATCATATTAAAAATGGCAAGTTAGTTAGGTACTGATACGCTCCCTTACTAAAACAGAATTACTACAGTAGGATAGGTGTTTAGGTTTCTGAGTAAGACTTTCTTAGTTTTTGAGTAGCAAGGTGGGACTACAAGACAGTAGAAGGTGATCAACTCCTATGGATTTCAATGGAAATATAGATAATGATATCCCTAAAAGTTATTCTGGGGACAAAAGAATGAAATAAGTAATTATAATCAATCAAGGTCCTTTCATATCACTCTACTGTATTGTGTGGGAAGCTTTTGGTTGTCAAGCTTAGACCAATGTGTTGAAAATAATCATGTCGAAACAATAAGATTGTCAATAGACAGATAATTATACTACAAATTCAATAAACACATATTTTATAAGCTTCTTAACCTGATTTATATCGTCAGAATACATGTTTGCTGCATATAATCCAACACTTTTACAAGATATTCTAGGATATGTGTATATCTGCCAACTAATAGCTTTTTCGGACTCCGGAGAAATGTTAGCTAGAAAATCTAACCACTCCCTGAATATGTTATAGCTGTTTCCTATTTTAAATCAGTGAAATGCACCACTAAATTAAGAATTTTCTCCAGTTCTCTAAACCATTTCAGTACAGTACTTCTAATTGGGGCAATCAAACATGTCAAATCAATATAAGTCATATTCATCGTGCACAACCAATCTATTCAGAAAACACTAAAGTTTCAATAGAAACCACATCCATTCCACAGAAAACTACATCAAATGCATTCCTGTATACACTGAAAAATTCACAAAAAAGAACAACCATTGAAATCAAATCTCGTAAGTTAATGTGTGTTTTTAATGTAGTGTGATTGTTTTGAAATGTGAGAAAAGATATTGTTCCCATATTTAGATGCCAGACGGTTGAAATAATATTTAACTCTATAAAAACATTGTAGCTTCTGAATGATGAAGTTTCATCTATTCTAACGATTAGATTAAATGATTAGCGTGTATTTATCTTAGTTTTCCAATAACCCAACTAGTGTGATGATCTCTCATTTTGATATTGGATGATATGATTTCTAAACTCATGGTAATCATCTATTCCAATAATAAGTCAAATATATCTTAATGACAAATGTCAATCAGTATTATTTTTGAAATCTAGGTTTATAGCATCCTACGGTTTACCTTCAACCGTATAAAGGTGACTTATCAAATTTATTTACTCAATATAATCATCTTATTTAACTGTCACTAAGATTATCATAATAACATATCGAAACATTGAATTCTCAAGAAAGACAATATTATGATCCTGAAGTCAGAATTATGTTTACCGCACACTTTATGAAAAAAAAATTTAAGGCATTTTCAGCAAGAGCGTTAATTATAAACATATTTCAAATAAAATATTATTATCAGAAGGGGTTTTGTGAAGATTTTGGTAATTTTATAGTTGCATTCATGAACCAATTGAAGTTAGACCAGCATGGAAAACACGGAAGCACGTACCGGCCGTTTCGTACTCTCGTGGAACTCCTCAGCAGTGTGCATCCGCGAACCCAGCTCGCAAGATTCGAACCGAGGAAATATCAGTCTCGCGCAATGAGACAGCCGGCATTCAACGGTGTTAATGTCTAATTTCAACTAAACCACGAAATTGAGCGACACATCCACTATTGTGATCAGTAAGTTATTATCTCACAACAGACCTGGTTGAACTCCACTCGTCACGGCTTCTTACTATAACTCCAGGATGCCTGCTCTGTGATCTAGAGATTAAGCTCTCCGGCACAAGACTAATAGGTCCTACGTTCGATTCTCGTGGGGCATGATCGTGGATTGCCACTGCCACAATAGGACGAAACAACTGTCCAATGCTTCCAGGTTTTCAGTAGTAGTGGTCTAGTTTCAATTCACTCATGAATTCAACTATAGAATGAAATATTAACAATAAAAAGTGAAAAATTATTTATAACAGCGAATAATTACAATTATCCAAAGTCCATATTTTTATGATTTAGTCTATAAAATATGTAACAGCTATTTGACATTTTATTACTAAATGTTAGGCATAATTATATATATATATATATATATATATATATATATATATATATATATATATATCCTTTGTCACATAAACCTTTTAATAATAGGTTTATCTGTATACACCTTGGTTATGGCAACTTCAATAAAAGCTTGATTAAATATGAAAACTATACTGTGGTAGTCGGTGTTCGATATATTCCTTAAACTCCGTATACAGTTCGTCTCGGTAACCGTCACTAAATAATGCTCCAACGGTATATTAATCAGAAGGCGAAAACGAAGTGTTAACTACGTTTATTATAGGATCACACACAGATATCCAAAATTACAGATGCGTTAAGCAAGCATGAAATAGTTGTGCCGAAAGACAAACAGGCAAGCGAGCGGGTGAGAGAGAGCAAGGGCAAGAGCGAGCGATCGAGCAAGTGAATGAACGAGCGAGCGATCGAGCAAGTGAATGAACGAGCGAGCGAGCGAGTAATGAATATGAATAACATGGACATATATATATACATAGTGAAATGAATGAATCATCGAGTCAATTAAGCGGTTAATAGTAAAGCTAGTAGAGTGAATAAATGCGTAGGCAGTAAGGCTTGCCGAACATATATGTTCGTACAAGCATAACAATCATAAAGGTACAATAAGTTATTATAGTGCAGCTGACTTTGTCCGTTTAATAAGTTAATAAAAGGGCTTAACCGAATTAGGTGAGAGCAAACTCAATTGAACGTGAGTTGCTATACTACTTTACGTTACTCTGTGACAAAGGCAACACTTATTACAATCAATATCAAGATTATGCTTGTGATTAATCTTTACCATGATCTCTGTGTTTTAAACATTTCCATAAGTCATTGAACAAACTTCTTAGATAAGAATAGGCTATCTAAAAATTTAGTTCAATTAAATCAGTTGTAATTGTCTGAGATTTAGGTAACAAATATATGATAAATCTATGGTAGGAAATATCCCTTTATACGTTTAATAAACATATCGAAATCGATGTTTTATTTTGTATTGAACTGAGAGATAAATTGGGATCCAGACAAGAACATACCGACTAAATAAGAAAGCGTTTTGCTTTGAAATATGATGTTACTGCAATTTTTTCATGAAGAAATATGTAAAGAAAAATATTTACTAATGTTTGTATTGTTTTGACAGTAAGTTTGTAACACCGTTCATCATCAAAGACAAAACACTGTCCTAATGCTCGAATTACTTTGATTCCTAATAATTATTGATTCCGTTATTGCAAATCAGCACGTTAACAGCTAATCTGAATGTAGTATTGATCCTTGGGGAGCCTGAAGAGCAACATACTCAGAAACAGATAAGCTTGTAAAAGAGCAAAAGAACAGTGAATCGACGAATCAGTAAGCAGATAGAATGCATTCGCATATTACAGGAAGCATAGTTAACAACGATTAATAGCAATATACGCCTTGAGATTAAGATTAGTCTGATAAGCTTAAAAAATAACTTCATGGTCACAGCCATCTTATCTGTCCTTTCACACCTCAAACGAAATAAGCAGCTACCGTTGTTGTGAAAATAAATCTGAAGTGAAAAAGAAAATTAAAAATAGTTAACTATCTCTGAGTGAAAACATTACATATTAATTGTATGTTATAAAATAAATGCATATACATGGTTGATTCAAGTTATAGTATAATTATTAGTTTTAGCTCGAGAATTATTGAAACAAATTTCACTCTAGTTGTGATTAAGGTACATTCAGTAGATGTTACATCTCATGACATTTCAAGATGTGGGATTGGTGAGTCATTTGGAAATTTTAGGGCATTATTCAGTCGTCAGTCATATTCTTCAAACTTGTTAGTATAGGTAATCTCTTTTCATTCAACTTATATATAGATATCAATCATTCCTTATTATACACTGCTGCTTGTTTAAACGGACTAACGTTTACACAATCCATACCCAATGAATTTAACGATAAAATCAATATACCAAGTGATGAAAAATATTCCACTGAACAGATCGGTAGACTGTATCCAGAACTACAAGTATCTACTCAAAGATTGGAAACAAACTGTGAATTGAACTCAAGTTGGAGAGTAACTATCACAGGTAATTGACTTTCACGAAGTTTCTTTACACTACTTAAAAATAGTAAGTAAACTCAAGTGTCTAAACGTTTTTTTAATGGAACCAGTTTTATTCTCAGTAAAGAGATTTGCAGAGGCTCAAATACTTTTTAACAGTTGAGTTTACTAGTAGATTTAAGCTAGTTTTATTTTATTGACTAATGTTTCCGATTTCAGTAAACCTATCTTTCTATAAGTTTCATTCATCAACGTACAAGATACAGCGTATAATATGAAGTGATGTGTCCGTCTAAATTGTTCTATTTATTTCATTACTTTTAGGTAGAAAAACAGACTATTATCTAGTGACATTCTGTAGTAAATGGATTGTGCTAAAACAAATTCACAATACGACAGGCAATTCATGCTTTCTCACATGAATATAACGTTTTGTAATGAGTATCAGGCGTGTTTTATTCATGAGTGCTGAAGAGTTGAAAGATTAATTCACTCAAAGAAGTTAGTGGATTTCCATTATTTTCTCATCAGCCAATTCATCCTCAAAGATGCATAATCACGTAATATATAGGTCGTTTGATACATACATTATCTAAGGGGTTTCAATAGCCACATCCTTAATGCTTCAGATAACGGCAAGTTAGATCCATGAGGGGGTTAGTATTATAAAAGTTTGTGAATACAGACTCCTCGATCGACACAAATTCATTATACTGAGTCACCTACCAGGTTAATAAAAATGTATCAAATGTAGTGAGTTGTATTCTTTATCGTATTTCATATGCATAAACGATTTACTTTATTATCTTGCCCAATGGACTTCACAACTAACTAGGGTTATAGAATATTAAAGGATTCTTGAGTGATTTCTAATACATTAACAACTGAATTTTTATTGTAATATTAAGCGTAGGGTATTTTAATGCTTTTTTTACTGTACCCCTTTGTTTATATGTTTTGGATAAAGTGATAATAATAATACCTTTTGTATAATATGGAGTTCTCAGTATTCAATACTTCGGCAAGTTCCTCTTCATCTATGCGTCAAAGAAGTGAATAAATTATGTAGAACTAAATAAAATATTTTTAAGAGAAAATTCTACACAACTTTTAATTAACATCATCTTCAAGAATATTATTCTCTGATCAGGTCAACGCTTACAACCTGTTCATTCCATAGTATATTTACTTGATATGGTGTTATAAAGCTTTTTTACTTTTGCCCAGATGCATGGATTTCAATGTATCTGTGTCTCGATCTACTAGAAGAAAGGTGTCAATTGAATGAACGGTTAGTATCAGATAGAATAATGTCTACCAGAGCTTTGCAAGATTTCAGATATTTATCCATAACTGTGTTCATAATGATATGAAAGATTAACCACACGACTTAGTAAGTACCTTCAGCGCTCTTCGCAACATAACAAAACATTTTTCCCAAACTCCTACGAAAGAATGATAGGGAATAGCAAAAAATACAAGGTATTATAGAAGAATTTACAAGTCGTTTAAGTGTCGAGTAATAACAAATGAGAATAAATACTTTATTGATTACCATATCATGTATTTGTGCAGCTTTGAGAATGGATTCATTGTAAAAATGTTTGCTCATTGATCCATTTTTTCTTGTTTTATGTCACTATAGATACCCTCCACTAAACGTCGCTATGAATACATAATAATATAACCGCTGAATAATTTTCTTTCAAAATCTTCACTTACCCTTCATCGTTAACCAAACTAATGACTCAAAATGATGTGAATAATCCGTAAATCTTGTTATGCTCATAGAATAGGTTAGCTAAGTAAAAAGCTATTTTTTGATTAAGGACATGGACCGATTGATGTTAAACCACCATTGAAAACCTGGAAGCACTGGACGGCCGTTTCGTTCTATTGTGGGCCTCCTCAGAAGTGCGCATCCACGATCCAGTTTCGCGAGCGAACGCTTAACCTACTGAACCCCTTAGACACCCGGCTTGCAATGGTGTTAATGTCTAACTTCAACCAATCCACGAAATTGCGCGACCATCTTCCATTATACTGAGGTAGATACCTGTCTCTGCCCGACAGGGATTAACTCCAGTGGTCACAGAAATAAGACATTAAAGTACAAAAGACATTATTCATTTTCCATATTCATATCAATTCATTTATGATTAAGCTGATAGGACCACCTGAGTTAAGTATTTCCTATGTTAATAGTAAATTATTTATGTACTTTATATCATAAAAGAATGTTTTTATATTCATTTCCGTTTGTTTTATTCTGTATATGCACATAGTCATTATAGATATTGATAGAATAAAAAAACTTGCTTTATGTCAGTTATTATTTCTGTACCCCTGATATCCATAGGTTGTCAATTTAAGATATATGTATATGGTAAGCATTTCTGTTTCATTGAAATGTGTGTGACTAAAACTGACTCCAAGATGATTGCATGAATGATTGTTATTGAATTGTATATGTCGCCTATCCTCGTATGTCTTTATCGACTTAATCCGCGTTAGTCAATAACGGAATTAAATAAGTCAAATAACGAAAATGGACTTTTGAATACATATATTTTGTATATGAAGCGAATGGAATAGAGAGGAGAGAAACGACGCGCAGTGAAGATGACGGATAAGCCAACTCCCATTTAACCCAGCAATAATCAATATTTATAGTCACACAAAAATAAGTTACAGACATGTGGTGAATAGAATAAGAAATGTACACGCATATATACGCTCATATAAAAACAGTCAACATTGGTAAGCGAATAATTAACACGGTCAAAATGACTCAACTAAAATGAATAGATTGATTTGTCCAATAGCTAATTACAGTAAGGCATATGGGCTTAACATAGTAACTGACACTACATATCAAAAAACAACATGTAGATCTCATTATTAAATAGTACTATCTGATAGATACTACAGACTCCAGAACATAAAATATTTTCTAATCTCCAACACGTAATAATTGTTTAATTACTTGAAACAGAATAATTACAAGATTATTATGTCTATTACAAAACACTAGCAACCAATAACAAAAATAAATTCTAATTACTAAGTGAAAATTCACAGATCTCTTGCTGATCAGTGTTCACGGAATTTTTCTTCTTAATAGTGTCAATCTATATTCAAAACTATCCATGATCTGTATAAATGTCCACATCGTTTCTAACTGATATATATATAGGGGTAGATAGAAAAAAATCTGTCACTGAGTCCAACATAGAATTTAATTAAATTCATGAAAGATTATGTTAGAATGGAACGTTAAACGACTTAATAATAATAATATGGAGACTATAATCTACATTCTTATTACTTGTTAATTTCATAGAATTAATTAACAGTTTTAAAAAAAATAAGTGTTTAACAACTACAAATACAATAAAATTCATTTGGTGTGGTTTTACTTGTATCTTCCTATTGTTATTTAACATTGCAATTGATCATTCTCTGGTTGGCATATGTATATGCTGTGCAAATTGCCTTAATATAGCTTTAAGTCACAAAGGTTTTAAGCAAAGATGTATAGTGAATCAAGTCCCGGAATGAACATCAATTCTGGGATGCAGGTACATCTAGCTGACGAGTCCCAAATAGGATGAAATGCGCGTTCTTGATCCCACTGCTAGTCATTATCCATCTTTATCTATACAATAATAACTATAAATAATAAATAAACTAGCCTTTAAAGAACTACCATTATTTATATTTCAACATATATGTTATTAAATTTGTAAATGTACATGTAATCTGATAATAAGTACATTTTATCAGACATATTGTAATTTAATGGAAATCCTTCAAATTATAAAAATAGTAACAATTTAATTAATATCCAATTGATATATCAAATTTAAAGGAATTACTTCTATTCAGTATATTGTCGATGGGTTAAGTTTCAAATTTCTATCATACTAAACTTTAAATATTTCTGGAACTTACAAATGACATTCTCATGAATCTCCAAAAAACATAATTTACACAATACACCATGTTCATCATGTTTAGAAACTTTTGCTTGATATAAGGTATAGAGGTAGCGAAACTAATAGATAGGTTATAAATAGATGATATAAATAGAAATAAGTACGAGTGTGAATAAATACCATGTAATTTACTTTAAATTAATCTCATTAGTTGAGATTATGAGTCAACTGAAGCAAGACCATCATGAAAAACCTGGAAGCACTGGACGGGCGTTTCGTTCTATTGTGGGACTCCTCAACAGTGCGCATCCACGACCCCGTCTAGCGAGATTCAAACCCAGGACATATAAATCTCTCCCGCGAACGCTTAACCATTACACCACTGAGTCGGTCGGTATCCAACGGTGTTAATGTCTAGCTTCAACTAATCCACGAAATTGAGAGACATATCCACCATTGTTTTCAGTGAGTTACTATCTCACAACAGACTCGGTTGAAACCCACTGGTCACTGCTTCTTACTAGAACTCGAGGATATACCTCTTGAAGCAAGTCACTAGTGAGCATATGATGATTAGTATCAGAAGCGGTTTTGTGGATATTATAGTAATTTCAATAGTTGAGATCATGAGTCGATTGAATTAATCGTTACGTAACAAAATAACAACCAACAACATTCATTCAGAACTAAGTACTAGACATGACACATACCAGTTTCGACTAATTGATCAAACCATTGTATTAATTAGCTATTGAAGAAGTTATGTTCTCTGAGCTGAATTATTGAATTATCAGGTTTTTATTATCTTTAAGTGTATTAATTTTAAAGTGAAGTGAACTATTAGGATCTCCACAACTGATTAACAGTTCGTTCTGTTAACTTGAAATTTGGTTGATTTTTATTCATAACCATTGTGATTGTTTTCTGTAATTTTGCTTTGATTATTTATTGCACTTGTCAGTACTTTTATGTATTGGCTAATAAATGTGGTTACTTTCGAAATGTCCAAATATTGAAACTTGACCGCAATAACAGGAAATTATGTTGTCTAGATGAACTAAACTATCCAGCTCAGAGAACATAAATATGACGTCATCAACTTGAGCCACAAATATTCTCTATCACCTGTTTCGTAGTTATTTATTACCACTGTAAAAGTGATAACTCTAGTTTATCGGGAGATTTTCTATGACCTGATATCTTACTCTCGCTTTTCCCAAGTAACCAGATTTTGCATAGCATTCCATACAAACGTTAAGGTCAGTCTATCCAATTGTTTTTGCTCAACCCATCATCAAATGTTTGAAGTGCATAACTGTCTCATAATCTATACGGACTGGACTGCACTGGTTATGGTTTTTCATACTAAGATGAAAGGACCGCCCAGTTCTTCCAGGTTTTCAGTGGTAGTCTAGCTTAGATCGGCTGGTGAATTCAACTGTGAAAATACTGCAATCTACACAAATCCCCATACTCATAGCAAACGATGAGTATTAGAATTACAACCTAGAATTTGAACAATTTATTCTAATTGACAGATTTAAAATATGTTATTATCCATGATTAAGTTAAAAGTACGTTTAAGTAAAATGTACTTTTATTTGGTTGATAAACATTATAAATTTTAATAAGAATTATTATTTGGTATCTTTGGTTGAAACTAATTAACTGCTATGTTTGAAGCGATTACGAGTTCACTTTGTCTGCGAACGGAACAAAACTCTGTGACCAATGATCAATAAGCTAGATATTCTGAGGCGTCCCGGCCCCACTAACTAGAGAGAGAAGTCGAAGTTTTGGGACGGGAAAGTATACTCCCTAAGTATCCAGAAGCACGAGCGATAACAGCAGATACAAATCAAACGTATATATACAGCATAAAAATGTCTTTGGGAAGCGTTACAAAACAACATACTAAAATATACAACGGACCAATAGCGCCAAAGATTCTCCCAAATGAAAAATACGACATGAAGGTGAAAAGAGCGCTTTTGACGCGAAAACAAATAAATTCGAATTTCCAAAATAAAATTACAAAATTAGGGTGTTTATCAGGTGAGTTTTGAGGATCTAACATCCCCAATATTAACTAAGAAATAAATTGACTCTACAAGTTCTCAAGTACTTTAATAAATTAGTAAAAGGTTACTTTATAATAAGTATTTAGTTTGAAATTGTGAAGATTGTTGAATTCCATTAAAATTATGAACTGATCAATGTGGTTATGTAATGCTGAGGAATCTCGGTACTAGGACAAAACGATCGTGTACTACTTCTAGGTTTCCAATTGTGATCCAAAATTGATTTGTTCATGATTTCAGTAAGTACTCAATCAAATAAAATATTACCAATAACAAACGTTTCATTCTCAAACACCTGTCTTTTAAAACTTTCTCCAATTTTTTTCTTAAATATTTTAATCAGTCGTCTGTTCATCTATATTCTGTTTCTCATACATATATATTCATTGCGTGATAATCTCATCAAATTCATCATTAAAGCACTCTTAATATAGAGTAAAAATGAAGTATTCCATTAAAGAATCTATGCATTCAAATAGAATTCCAACTACATTACGGAGATAGTTTCCTGCATGAATAATTTCTTAAAAACGAGGTACTATTATATTCATTATGATATTGAAATACTTATCAGTTTGTAATGCTGGAAAATTTGTAAAATGATTGGGAAATAAAAAAAGGGGGAAAGTTTTATTCTGATTAAAAATAGAATTAAAGAAACATATATGGGAGAACATTATTGTTTTCAATTAGATTTCCATCTGGCTTTACTGTAATATTCAGTAATATTTATATGTATGTACGAAATTATTAAATTAATCGAGGCAGTTTATGAATCAGTGATAACGGTGGAATAGGATTGTATAATAAGTAAAAAGTACAAATTGGTAGTGTGATGACAGGTGTACTAGTTGTGATACGAATAACATCGGCTTAAATCCATGTATCATAATGGGAATTAGGTCAATGACATGAATAAGAAAACACTAAAATAACATTCACTTACATTATAAAATTACATAATGAAGTATTCACACAGTTGAATAATGAAGCGCATATTTGAAAAAAAACGGGGGATGCAGAAAAAATACGGATAATAGTCTTAAAAAATCTTTTTGTATGAAGGGTACAAATTTTTAATGAATAAAGACTTGGATTGTTAGGTTGAATCCTTATAGGTTATACCGTGTGTTAGGAATGATATCGAGCAACATAAGGAAAACTAGTAGTTAAACTATAAGTTAATTTGAATGGCTTGAAAAAGGTAAATAGATATTCTTTGCATTAAACGTCCCCTTCATTACTTTATTCAGTCTATCTCGTCGTACACCACTAGCTATATCTCCGATGAAATGTACCCTCGGGAAGACAGGTTTCTTGCTAACCGCTGATATCGCTATTTTTCTGTTCATTACTTGAAAATGTTTCTTTAAACAAGCTTGTGGATAATCCGTCTAAATAAACATATTATGAATGAGCTCTAGTTCCTTGTTTTTGGTGTCATGTGAGTTTATCTTCCAAGCTCTATTCGCAAGATACCTAACTACGTTCCTCTAGTAATAAATAGGTGTGTACTGGCTTACTGAAGAACCTTTTTTACTGACGGAACTATTGTAATGAATGGGAATAAAAGTGTATTTGTATTTGTATTTCAATACAAAATTAAAGAATGAGAACTATACGATGAATACTTCATTTGCGAGTTTCTGTCATGTGTCCTTAATATTCTGTATGATTCTTCCCATTTGCAATGCATTTTATTTTCCTTTTTGTTCTCTTCAACTTGATCTCCTTAACCTTCTGCTGAAGGGGTTTCCATTTCCGATTGGTGTTAGATACTACTTATGTTAACAGACATAAGTAGCTAACACCGAACCATTTTCATGTCTGTTTGACAAAATGTCAAGGAAATGTGATTTGTTATCAAGTTCCTCTTTACACGTAAATCTAACTGCTAAGTGTATATTGTTGAGTTGCTCTAAGAGGTCCTCTTTTAGAGTATTCTGATCAACGATAAAGAAAGTATCATTAATGCCATGCAATAAAAGTCAAGCTTATCAATAACCTTCCTGAAAGATTTGTTTTTCTAGTTTTGCCAAGAAAATCAGCAGGGATAGGACCTAGAGATTAACCTTTAGCTATTTCATCAATTTATTTATAGTATATATCATTAAGGATAAAATGAAGGTTCATTGTAAATTTAGAAAGTAATTCTATCAAATTAACCTTGAAAAATTTAATGCTCATTTGTTTTTCAAGTTAATAGTACATTGGTAAACAAGGAAGCAATATCCATAGATATCATACATTTCATAATTAAGTTCACGTAATGCGCCTTGGAAATGAAATGAAAAGCATTTTTAACGCTTCTGATGACTAATTTGTGTAAGAGATCCAGAATTCAAATTAACCACTTTCCAATTTTATGGTGTGATGAATTATACACATTTAAAACTGAACTAATATACATATTTGACAGGTGAACTTTGGGTAAACCATAGAATTGTTATGTATTCAATTCCATGGATTTAATGAAATGATGAATGGTTGGATTAATTATTCTCTTATTTTTCAATTCTTTAAGCGTATTAATCAGTCGATTCACCACTCTCATATTTATGTACTTAATGTCGCTCAGTTTTGGAATTTAGTCAGGTTATTCAAAAATGAGTTCATCTTATCAATGTAATCTGTTTTGTTCATTAGAACTAGCCCATATCCCTTGTCTGACTTGCTTATCGTCATAGTGTTATCTTTTCTAAGCTTATGTATAGCGTCTTGATTCTGTTCGCTGAGTGTGGATTTGATGACATATTTAATATTTTCGTATTGTTATAAGATGTTAACCAATGTGCTCTTAAATCTAGTAAGTTCGGGACCAACTCTGTTGTTTGTGAACTCCACTTCGATACCTAGTTGATTTGTTGTATGTCCATTGCATTATATCTAAATTAACAGTAGAAAATTTATGAACAGGATCACTTTTATTTTGATTAGTTTCATTCAATGATTGATAGGATATTGTCACGTAATGTCAAAATGCATTTTTTACTGGTATATGACTTTGTTGTGATCCATGATTTATCATTTCAACAGTAATATATTTAAATGATTTTGACATTATAAATTGAATGATCCCATGGCTTCCTTAGTCAAATAACAACTAATATGAAAGTTATGATAAATATTGTCTCCATAAGCATTTACATTTTCTATATAAAAATGCTTGATATTTGAAACAATGGGTACAAATTTCAAAATGTTCGAAAAGTCAAACCCAAATCTTGTTAATTTGTCCCTAATGGAACATATTAAAAAATGAGTTTCAAGAGATCTGATTTGAATAACAGTGCACGTAATGTATTCAATACAAAACTCAATAAATGATCCTAAGTGATCATTTCCTGGATAACGTTCTACATAAGGTATGAACCGTTAATCTACAGAATGTAAAAAAAGATTCAGGAATATGAAACTCATGTGTTTAAGCTTCTTAGAACAATTATATTTGCTCAATATATCACCATGCAAGCTATTGGTAGTCAATTGGATACTACTAAATTTAATTTTCACTGTATTTTAAATTACTTTTCAACAGGAGTACCCGTTGTTCGTGATGTAATTTCACTTTGACCAGTAAAATACAATTTATACCAGTGATTTTCAATTCCTAACCACCACAAATAGTTTTACATTTTGACTACATTCTGAGTTGAAATATTAATCCTCAGAATGAAATAAGTGGTTCGAAAACTAGCATGATTTTTGAACTTATTTTGTATGGTTTGTTTGAAAATTCCCGTCGATGTTCAGGAGTGTAATTAATCAGTCTCATATTGGCATTTATGCATCCTGTACTGATTGCGTTAATATTGCCTTAAATCACCAGCATTATAAGCAAAGTTGGATGATGGCTAGCGGTGGAATACAAGACACGTGTTTCGTCCCATTTGCTACTCGTCAGGTGGATGTACTTGCATGTGTTGATGTTCACTCTGGGACTCGAACCCAGTACCATCTGCTTCAAACGCCATCACGTTATCCACTTGGCTTCTGAGTCCTGATAGTCAGTAGCTTGTGCAATGGGGTAAAGTTAAAATTCATTTTGTATAGTTTTTTTTAATCGTCTTATTGACGTTTAGAATGTCATGGTGTCGTTTGAAGCGAACGGTATTGGATCCGAGTCCCAGAGCGAACATCAACACTGAGATGCAAGTACAGCCAGCTTGCGAGTATCAAATAGAACGAAACGCATGTCCGATATTCCACCGCTAGCCACCATCCATCTTTGCTTTTAGTAGGATGATTGGTATGCCACTAAGTATCTTAGGTTTCATTTTTTTTAAGTTTTAGTTTCGTATTACTAGCGTTAGCTATGGAAGGTTTTCTACTGTTTATATTCAATAAAGTTTCTAATTAAAAACTAACTAAATGTTGCTATTTCAAACATCTAGACGTTTCTCATGACAGCTATAAGAATTCCAGTACTGATTAAAGTCATGTAAAAAATAAGTGGTCTAATTAACACGTTGACATGGATTAAAAAATTCCACATAAAACCACTTAAAATGAATGATAAAGAAATAGTCTATTAATGATATTAACATTAATATCAGAAGGGCATTTTTTATGGAAATTATAGTAATTTTAGTGGTTGAGATCATGAGTCAATTGAAACTAGACCATCATGGGAAAACTGGAAGCACTGGACGGCTGGTTCTTCCCATTGTGGGACTCCTCAACATTGAGCATCCATGATACCGCCTCGCGAGATTCGAACTCAGGACATATCAGTCTCATGCGCGAACGCTTAACCTTCAGACCGCTGAGACGGCCGACATCCAATGGTGTTAATGTCTAACTTAAACTAATACACAAAATTGAGTGACACATCCATCATTGTCTTAAGTGAGTTATTATCTCACAACAGACCCGGTTAAAATCACATATACTCAATTATTAATTACATAAAATTGTTGATAATTCAAATAGACAATCATTTTTTCATCATACATCAATTGAATATCATAATGTCAAATAATTAAATAGAAATTAAAATCTCTCTTACAAACTTAGAATTCTTCGGTTTTGTTTCCATAACATCGATTAGACCTATTATTGTGTAGCAATTCCAGAATCAAGATTATAATTTAACTCTATTTTTAAATAATAATTAACTATTATCTGATTTGTCTATAATGATGAAATCATTGATTGTAATAGTTGAAAATTAAATCAGTTTCTTCCTGGGTTGACTATTTTAGTTATTATTATTATTATTTTATTATTATTATTATTGATTTTCGATAATAGTCATTTTGATATTTGTTAACTCTCAAAGGAATTTTACGACAATGATGTGTTTACAACAACAACAACAACAACAACAACAACAACAACAACAACA
This sequence comes from Schistosoma spindalis, assembly GCA_946903255.1. NCBI lineage: Eukaryota > Metazoa > Platyhelminthes > Trematoda > Strigeidida > Schistosomatidae > Schistosoma > Schistosoma spindalis. Next base: position 10,694,392 of record OX336424.1, read on the forward strand.
ACAACAACAACAACAACAGCAACAACTAGATTACAACAGAATATCTGTATTAATAATAATAACATATTTTCATTATTAAGTATAGGAAAACTTGAGTTATTCACTCATCTATTAAAAAAAGGAAGAGAACGATGAAGATTGGATTTGAGTAAAGTATAGGAAATATATCTAGGGAAGTGATAGAAATAAATTAGAAAACTAATTTACTTTTTTTCAATCAGCCTCTTCAAGATAAATATGTATCTAAACATTTTTTTGAGGTCATTTATTGTTTTCCTCTCTCTTCAAAATTTGTTTGTATTATTCCATTCAACGTAACGTAATGTTTAGTCACTCCACTTAGTGAAGTATTTGAGAAAAGTGTCATTAAAGATGTTAAAAAAGAAAAATAAACGAAGCTATCTGACTAATCATGAAAAAACAATTTGGTAATACATATTTATAGTAAAAGTGTTCTACAATGAGAAATCATTAACGATTGGAATAGATAGTTTAAACAATGCAGTTTGTGCTGATGATGTCTTTCAGAAAGACAATGAAAGCTCCAAACCATCCAGCTCAGAGAACAAAACTCCATAACAATCCAAATCTGTTAGAACCAATGAATATTTAATATGAGGTGAATTATTTTCAAGAAATAAACTTATTAGATTAATCTCACCTAACATACTTTAATTATGTAATATGTGTTTGTTGAATATGAAATTAAGAATTCCAATAATTGCTGAAATGAAACTTTGCAAACATTTTTATCAAAAGAATTCATTTCTTGAAGATGTTCTGTGTGGTTTCACTGTTAACAAAGATAATCACTAGTGAATTTTGAAATTATTTACTTACGTATGCCTATTATTCCTCGTGAAGGAGCATAGGCCACTCACCAGCATTCTCCATCCAACCCTTTCCTGGGTAATCCTTTCCAGCTCTCTCCAGTTCTTATTCATCATTTTCATATCTGATTCCATTTCCCGTTGCAATGTGTGCTTTGACCTTCCTCTTTTCCACTTCCCTTCAGGATTCCATGTTAGAGCTTGCCTTGTGAAACAGTTTGATGATCTGCGTAATGTATGTCCTATCCATTTCCATCGTCTTTTCCTAACTTCCTCTCCAGCTCGAAAATGGTTTTTCCTCTCACACACAAAGCTGTTACTGATGGTATTCGGCCGATTGGTGTTGAGTATCTTGCATAGAAAACTATTAATAAATATCTGTACCTTCTTGATGATGGTTTTAGTAGTAGTTCTCAAAGTTTCAGCTCAATACAGTAGAACTGCCTTGACGTTCGTATTGAAGGTTTTGACTTTGACATTGTTTGATGGACAGTTGTTCTGAGTTCCATATGTTCTTTAAGTGTAGGAATGCTGTTCTTGCTTTTTCAATCTTTGACTTTACGTCTGCATCTGATCCTCCTCGTTCATCGATGATGCTTCCCATGTCTGTGAAGGATTCTACATCTCCCAGAGTTTCGGCATCAAATGTGCTTGGATTGGAGTTCTCCGTGTTGTATTTGAGGACCTTAGTTTTCCTCTTGTGTTTGTTGAACCCTACTGATGCAGAGACTGCTGCTACACTGTCTGTCTTTATCTGAATTTGATCGTATGTATGCGATAGGAGGGCTAGGTCATCTGCGAAGTCCGAATCGTCTAATTGGTTCTGAGCTGTCCATTGTATGCCGTGTTTTCCCTCACATGTCGAGGTCTTCATAATCCAGTTGACCATCAGAAGAAAGAGGAAGGGAGAGAGTGGACAACCTTGTCTAACTCTGGCCATTACTTGGAATGCATCTGTCAGCTGTCCTCCATGCACAGCTTTGAACTGTAGTCCGTCGTATGAGTTCCGGATGATGTTGACAATCTTCTCAAGACCTCCATAGTGTCGAAGAACTTTCCATAACGTTCTCCTATCTACACTGTCAAATGCCTTCTCATAATCAATGAAGTTGATGTATAGTGAAGAGTTCAACTCATCGATGATGATCCGTAGTGTCGCAATTTGGTCTGTTCACAACCGAGAATTTTGAAATAGTAACATATTTTCTTTTCATCCTGTCAAAAGAAAATTTCATTATTATTTTCTCACTCCATTGTATATCACTTATCACTTAATATACGTAATAATACTAAATTATACGAAAAAAATTAATTGATTGACAATTCATCATCCAGTTGAATACTGGATGTTCTAATTCAGAAAGTCTGTAAAAACATCAATTTCATCAATGTACCGCAATCATAAATGAAATATAATCTGTTATATCTTCAGGAGATATAAGTGAAAGTTTCCAATTATTATTCAATTTCTATAGAATTATATTATTTGTTTCCAATGACTAAACATTTATACAAGATTATTCAACTATTAACAGTTTCTTTGATTGTATCACTTCTTTCCAGTTGCCTCCTAAACTAATATTATTTTCCCTTTGTCACTAGTGAAGGGAAATAGTTTTTTTTTTTTAATATTAATTTACTTTAATGTATATACGTCACCAAATGCTGTTAGTCAATAATCATACTGCTGGGTTATTTAAATAAAACCAAAGTTAATTCTTTAAATGAATCAATATATCCGTTCAATGAATTATAATTTCTCAAGAAAATCTAGTGACAAAATTTTAATCTAACAAAGTTATATTTGATTTATAGATATTCGATTCAAACAAGGCATCTAATGAAAAACTCTGCCTGTTGATTTACAAAAGTTACTACCCGTTCCAAGCTCTTATAAAGGAGCAGGGTTGAACATGGGGTTAGCAGTCCTATCCCGTAGAAAACAACCTTTCTAAAAATGCGCTAACCAGAAAAGAAATCAATCTAAAATATTTCAACTCTGCCCTCCGACTTGAAGGATTTCATTCAGGAGAATTATGACGCCTCATTGTGAAAATCAAGATTCCTTGAAAATCAAGAAGTTGATGCCTCTTCTAGCAACCAGAGCAACAAATAATATAGGTACATGGTATATCCAGAAAATGTGCAAAACTGGTAAGGTGAACGAAATAGTTACGGATTGAGGAGATACAGCTTTACGGTTCTCGGAATAACTGAAATACATTGGACCTAATCTGGAAATTAAAGTTAGATTCCGGAGTGATGCTGTTGAACCATAGTCATGACGAAGGAATTGTTTCGTACACACAAGGATTTCTTCTAATGCTGTCCAGAAAGACACAAAAATCACTTATCGGATGAGAATCTGATGAATTCAGAATCGTCAAAACATCCGTCATAACAAAGAAGGAGGGAATCACAATGAATGTTGTCCAGTTCTATGCACTCACCAATGATGGCAGCGACGACGATAATGATCAGTTTTACGAAAGGCTGAGGTCGACCGTAGAAAAATGACCAGGAAAGGACCTAACCATCCTGATGGGAAACCAAAAAGCCAAGTCGGAATGGGCGACACCAGGTACGAAGATATCATGGGACGACTGGGAAGAAAGAGCAAGAGTGTCGAAAATTTTACAAATTTATATGCATTCAACGAAATGATTACAGGTAGCACAACTATCCCACACAAACGCATGTACAAACCCACATGGGCCTCACCGGATCACACTACACAGAACCAGATAGATCATATTTGTATGAACCCAAATAAGAGGAAACTACTGTCGAGAACAACTGAAAAGTGATCACAGAAGCAATAACTTCAATGTCTCAGGCGGTGCTTGGCCACAAGAAGCATCATCATAAAAAATGGATCTCTGTCGAAACCCTAGACAATATTCAAGAAACGACGATAAAAAGACAGCAATTAACAACAGCCAAACAAAAACAGAGGAAGTCGAGGTGCAAGCGGAATACACAGATGCAAACAGATAAGTGATGAGGAGGATTAGAGCCGACAAGCAGAAATATATGGAAGGATTACGACGATGGCGGAAAAAGCTTCAAGTGAAGGAAATATGAGACAGCTAGCAGGAAAATATAGTAAAACACAGACCAGTCAAGAACAAAGTAGGCAAACCAATCACTGAGATTCAAGAACAAAGGAACAGATGGGTAGAGCAGTTTGAGTAACTCTTGAATAGACCAGCTCCACTGAACCTACCGAACATCGAAGCAACACACACAGACCTTCCAATAAATGTCACTCCACCAACGACGGAAGAAATCAGCATGGACAACAGATAAAACAACAGTGAGAAACGGTAGGACCTAACAATATACCAGCCGAAGCACTGAAGTCAGACATAGAAATAACTGCAAGTATGCTTAACGTTCTATTCAGGAACATTTGAGGGGAAGAACAAGTGACAACAGACTGGAATGAAAGATACTTCATCATGATATCAAAGGAGATCTCAGCAATTGTGAGAACTACAGAGACATCACAATACTGCCAGTATCAGGTAGCTTTTTCAACTGAGTATTGATGAACCAAATAAACGATTCAGTAGATCAACAGGTCGGATTCCGTAAAAATTGGTCGTGCACAGAACAAACCGCAAAACTGCGGATTATCGTTGAACAATTAATCGAATGGAACTCATCACCATACATCAACTTCCTTGACTATGGGAAAGTATGTGACAGTGTGAATATACGTACCAAAGAAAGCATGGAATACAATGGACGTCTTGGGCGCAGATAGACTATTTGGAGTTTGTAGATGACCAGGCCCTTCTATCCCATGCATACCAACAAATGAAGGTAAAGGTAAACAGCGTAGGACTAATCTTGTAATTGTACGATTCAACATACTCAAAGAAAAAAGCAAGAACCTAAAACACAACATAGTGTGCACCAACACAATCACACTTGATGGAGATGCTCAATAAGCAAGGAGGACCTGATTCAGATGTGAAGACAAGGATTGGCAAATCAAGGACCGTATTCCGTCACTTGAAAAACACATGAGACTCAAAAAACTGTCATCCAGTTCCAAATTCAGAATCTTCAATACGAACATCAAGATAATCCATGTCGGTTGGCTAGATACCATAATCAATAACCTACCGTGGCAGAAAACAAATCAGATTCCATCTAACGAGGAGATTATGAATAAAGCTGTTGAAGGTGGATAGGATATTCAGTGTGTAAATGGTCAAATTGCATCACGAGGCAATCCGTAAAGGGAAATGCTGAAAGGAAAAAAACGTGCTAGGCCAGCAGACACACTAAATCGGGAATTGGAAGCAGATATCAAAAAAAAAAAAATAACAATTGAAAACAACTGGAAAGGTAGGAGAATCCTGATAAGAGGCCTATGCTCTTCCACGAAATTCAACAGACGTAAATGAACTACCACTAAAATGAGATCTAATAAATACATTCGAATCCTTATCTCATCCGTTAGTTTTTCCTGAAAGTAAAGTTTTATAATTTAAAACAATTAGTCCCTTTGATAAATTTCAATAATGTAATAAGAAGACGGAGATTATCAAAACTATGTGATATATCACATAGTTTTGATAATCTCCGTCTTCTTATTACATTATCGACATTTCGAACAATTTGATCACACATATACTCGTTAAGAGCATTTATATATAAAAATAAAAGGTCAACTAGACTGGAAATGGGGTAAGAGGAGATAATAATAATAATAATAATAATAATAATAATAATAATAATAATAATAATAATAATAATAATAATAAGAGTAATAATAATAATCTGAACACAATTCAAAACCTACTCACATTAGATAATAAGTCGATATTACCAGGGTAGGTTTAAGGTGAGAACAAACTGTTTTTGAATACACAAAGCGGGTTTGAATTTACGTATGGCTAAATCTTTAATAAACCTTATTATACGTCCTTTTACACCTTTATACAATACCACAAAAGCCGAGTTAAGATTAATCTTATGGCCTGTTTCGATTATATGTTTAGCAGTAGAGGATGATGGATGTTTATCCTTTACTCTTATTGGGTCACTTGATTGTTTTTGTTTCTGCAGCTATTTTTGTGCATATTCACACACCTTAATTTTGTGATCAGATCGTTCGAAATGTATTGCGCTAATACATCACATAGTTCTGATAATCTTTCTCTTATTACATTATCGAAAGTTTTGTAAATTTATATTTTTAGAACAACATATATAAGTGAACAATATTGTTTTCGATTAGATCCTCATCAGGCTCTACTCTAATATACAGAGTAATATACATATACGAAATTATCAAACCAATCAAGGTAGTTTATGAGTCAATGATAACAATGAAAACGATTACATAATACGTGAAAAGTACAAATTAGTAGTGTAATGACAGGTGTACTAGTTTTGATAAGAATAATAAAGGTTTAAATTAATGTTGCATAATCGGAAATAGGTCAGTGATTAAAAAAATATAGATAGTGAGATAACATTTATAAAAATTATAGGATCACGTAATAAGAAGTGTTCAGATTATTGAACCGTGAAACATATATTTGAGAGAAAATAATATAAGATGGTAGGAGGGGGTAAAGAAAAATAATAAACGAAGAGAAAGTTTGAAAAATTAATAAATAAATTCATTTCTTAAGGCCAAGGGAGAGATAAGGGTGTTACAAATTTCTTCTGAACACAAAGACTTGGCTTGTTGACTCGAATTCATATAGCTTCTGCTATGTGTAAGAGACAAGATCGAATACCATAAGGAAAACTAGTGGGAATACGATAAATAACTTTAAATGATTTATTTCTGTTCACTACATGACCGTTATCGATCAAGTATGATAAAATCGAGCTGCGCATTGTCTTGGCGTTACCTTTTCCTAACCATGAAGCGAGGTGTTCACAAACTCTTTGCTTCAGTTACCTGGTAGTGCGCCCAATATAGCTTTCTCCGCAGCTGAATTCATAGATACACATAGAAGTGGCATAACCAAGTAACTTATCCTTCAGTTGGAGAACCACCATAGATCGAGTCGAATACGATAGACAGAGGTGGGCAGCATTAAACGTTCTCTTTACTGCTCTAGTCAGTCTATCACAATATACTTCGTATACGACTATGTCAGTTAAATTGTATCTAAACAACATATAGGTACCATTTAACTTTCACTAGATATTTTCTATACTTAATTCAAGTTTCATCAATAAATTATTTTCAGATGAATTAATTTTCATAGACCACCTCCATAAAACAACATTTATTCATGCTGAGTGATAATAATAATAATAATAATAATAACCAAATTTTCTACCACCTGGTATAAATTTATCCCTTTCTTCTTTCATCACACAATCATTACTTACTATGAAGTACACAATCCTAAAGTAGATCTATAAAGAACGAATTTGTAGACAAAGTTTCTTAGAACATTTATTACATTTTATGTTTGTATATATATATGCATGATAAAAAAAAGCACACAACCTAATTGATTATTGTCGGAATAAATAAGATAAGAATTAAATAAATGGAAAATAACACTTTAAGAATTAAGCCAAACATATGAAAAAAAAGAGTATATAATTGATTATTTTGAAAAAAAAAACTTTAAAGTATTCTATCCTTGTTAACTATCAGATGCCTCTTAATAATTATTAGTTTTTCTCATTTTTAAGAAAGGGAGGGAGGGAGGAAGGAAGATAGGGAGGATGTAAGAAAACAATGACAATAATAATAACAGTAATAATAATGATAATAATAATGAATTGCCAAAATATAAATATGAATGAACATAAATTAATCAGTGGAATAAAACACATAGATTGATCATTTTCAAAATTAATTAAATTGTTCTGTATCATTTTAAATGGTAAAAAAAAATTATTTCCTTGGCGATCGGTATTTATATAGAAACATATATCTATATATTATGAATGTATGTGAGAACGTATAAATGAATGAAATGAATGATGTTAACAAAGTAAAATATAAAAATTTTTTTAATAAAAAAAATGCATTAAATCAATTGAAAAAGAAAAACTCCAGAAAAATATTGAAGAAAAACAAAAAGAATTTATGAATAAAATATGGATGAATGATTAAGATTGTTTCTTTAAAGAAAAAAAACAACCGTGAACTAACTATTAGTTAGTATTTATGAAAGTAGAAAAAAACAAAGGAAAAGAAAAGAGAAGAAAAGAGAAGAGAAAAGAAAAACGAAGTGAATTGAGAAAATCGATATTTATTTTGACAGTACTAGTCTTTAAATGTCAATATATATATATATATATATATATATATATATATATATATATATATATATATATATATATGTATGTTGATTATGAGACTAGTTTAAATGAAGCAGAAGCTGTTAATTGTGATTTATTCATGGTCATAATTTATTTAGTACATATTAAAAATCAATATGTCTAGGACGTTAAACAGGTTTGATTGAAATTATTACTTTTGAATGTAGTTTTTATTTATGGAGTGATATCAATCAGAGAATAATTTATGAATCAAAATCAATGAATAAATGGAATGTTTCATTTTGAAACATTATTATTATGTGCCTTTGAATATATATATATATATATATATATATATATATATATATATATATATATTAAAATTACTATAATCTCCACAAAACCTCTCCTGATATAAATCAACATATACTCACTAGTGACTTGATTCGAGAGGTATATTCTGGAGTTCTAGTGAGAAGTAGTGACCAGTGAAGATCAACCGGGTCAGTTATGAGATAGTAACTCACTGAAGACAATAGTGTATGTGTCATTCAATTTCGTGGATTAGTTGAAGTTGGACGTTAACACCATTGGATGCAGGCCGTCTCAATGGTCTAGAGGTTAAGCGCTCGCGCGCCTAACTGATATGTCCTGGGTTCAAAATTCATGAAGCGAAATCGCGGATGCGCATTGCTGAGGAGTTCCACAATAAGACGAAACGGATGTCCAGTGTTTCCAGGTTTCTCGTGGTGGTCTAGCTTCATTTGACTCATGATCTCTACTATTAAAATTATTATAATATCCACAAAACCCCTTCTGATATATTAGAAAACCTTAGATGAATAATCTGGAAATACTTTCTACATTACGATTAGATTTCAAAAATGAACTTTCTAATTTCTGAAGTACGCTAATAGATTAAACCTTGAGTACATTTTAGTTGCTTGTAAAAAAACACAGTTACCTAATCAGAAATCTTTTAAACTGTTTGATAATCAGAAGAGTTATCATTTAACAACTGTAGAATTATTAGCTATACAACTTATAAACTAGTATTATTATTCCTTCCTATGAACAAAAACATATGAATGTGCTCGAAAGAAGTAAATAATCACTGACGGATCATTAATATGACATCAAACATTGAATATTAATATCAATCAATTATATTCAAATATATATGAGCACTTAATTTTATTAAGGACATTTTTATAACTATTAACGATTAAGGTATGAGAAAATTAAATAATCTGATCTTATCAAATATAATGGTTAGGCGCTCGCGCGTGAGACTGACAGGTCCTGGGTTCGAATGTCGCGGGGGGCGCGATCGTGGATGCTCAATGCTGAGGAGTCCCATACTAGGACGAAATGGCCGTCGCTCAAAGGTCGTTCATAAATTATAGTCTCACTGTAATAATAATGCCCTACTTTATGCTTATCTATTCAAGTTGATGTACGACTTATGTAAACTAGATGAATTAAATTGAATGGGTTCAGTTTAGAAAAATAATAATTTGCGAATCAGAAAGCTGTGGATAACTATGTCTATGAAATATAGGATTACTCAAAAGCATCTAGATAATAGTTCATCAGAAATCAGATTAAAAATATTTAGGTTACCTAAAGAGCATTTCAAAATTTAAACAATAAAGTTAATATCTAATGATTTATATTTCTAATTTAATGTTTTACTGTAATGCATTCGCTGAAAGGATTGTTGATTCTGAGTTTGTCAGCCAATAGAATCGAAGGTGCAGAGTGGTACACATAAATATGAACATATATTGTAGTGTAGGTTACTATGCTAAACCCATATAACTTATTATAACTTCTTAACAGTCCAATTTATTCATTTTTCTTGAGTCCCGTTTTAAACTCGTCACTTAATCGATTATCAACCTTGACTGTTTTTAATGAGCGTATGTGTGTACATTTCTTATGCTACTCATCACATGCTTGTAGCTTATTTTTGTGTGACTATAAATATTGACTAACGCTTGATTAAAAGGAAAGTTGACTCATCCGCCTTCTTCAATGAGCCTTATTTCGCTTCACTCTCTTCTCTTCGCTTCTCCAATCTGTCTTGCAATTCCCTCTTTGTTTCATCTTCTTCATTACATGTTCAAATCAATAAGTGCATGAAATATGCATTATCAAAAATCCATTCTTATATTTGACTTATTTAATTCCGTTATACTGTAATGCGATTCAACGCGATGATATTATACGAGGATAGATGATATGTATATTTCAATAACGATAATTTGTCCGATCTAACTGGAGTCAGATTACGGGCCACTAAAATGTACATACATCCATATATACAGACAGACATACTTAGAAAAGTATGGAGAACTCCAATCCAGTCACACTCAATGGTGAAACTCTGGAAGATGTAGAATCCTTCACATACATGGGAAGCATCATCGATGAACGAGGAGGATCAGATGCAGACGTAAAGTCAAAGATTGAAAAAGCAAGAACAGCATTCCTACACTTAAAGAACATATGGAACTCAGAACAACTGTCCATCAAACAATATCAAAGTCAGAATCCTCAATACGAACGTCAAGGCAGTTCTACTGTATTGAGCTGAAACTTCGAGAACTACTACTAAAACCATCATCAAGAAGGAACAGATATTTATTAATAGTTGTCTACGCAAGACACTCAACATACATTGGACGAATACCGTCAGTAACAGCTTTGTGTGTGAGAGGAAAAACCATTTTCGAGCTGGAGAGGAAGTTAGGAAAAGACGATAGAGGTGGATAGGACATACATTACGGAAATCATCAAACTGTATCACAAGGCAAGCTCTAACATGGAATCCTGAAGGGAAGTGGAAAAGAGGAAGGTCAAAGCACACATTGCAACGGGAAATGGAATCAGATATGAAAATGATGAATAAGAACTGGAGAGAGCTGGAAAGGATTACCCAGGAAAGGGTTGGATGGAGAATGCTGGTGAGTGGCCTATGTTCCTTCACGAAGAGTAACAGGAATAAGTAAGTAACGAAGTAATACAGATAAAAAGTGGTTGTTTACTCTTGATAATTGTCTGTAAAATGTTTATTAATGATTTAAACTATCATCAAACTAAATGATACATGAAAATGATATTTTAATTGATGATACAGTTAGTTTTACATACCATGATAGAGATCATAATCATTATTCTCATTATTATTGTCAGAATAGAAGAAACGTAATCGATATATCAAAAAAAATTTTTTTAATATCTACTTTTTATGAAATATAATATCATTTTTATCGCAAGTGTTTTGGCTGAGATAAAACGATGCACAACACATTCATGGAAAGATGTTATGAAATAGTATGTTCCAAATTAATAAATATTATATATATATATATATATATATATATATATATATATATATATATATATATATATATATATATATATATATATATATATATATATATATATATATATATATATGCATCCCGAAGCGTAAATTGTTTCAATCACAGATGTCAGTAAAAAGAAGACTGTTATTCAGTGAGATAGAAGAATGAAGTCTCGATTTTTTCTTACTTTTTGAAGTAATGATTGATGATATCAGTGAATAATAAAAATAAAATTGAGACATTAGAAATTCTCCAATAAATTTATTTGTTAGTTACATGAACATTGAGAATTCAGTATCCAAATGCTGACTATCACATAGTATTAGTCAAATATATTGGCGCGATGGATTATAAATATATTTTTGTTCATCAGTTTAGTATTTTAAAAATTAAATAATTACTTACTTACTTACGCCTGTTACTCCTCATAGTGGAGCATTGACTGCTCACCATCATTCTTCATTCAACTCTGTCCTGGACAATCTTTTCCAGTTTTTTCCAGTTGCTATTCATTCTTTTCATGTCTACTTCGAACTCTCGACGTAGTGTGTTTTTTTGGCCTCTCTGTTCTCCGTTTCCCTTCAGGATTCCAAGTTAGAGCTTGCTTCATAATGCTATTTGGTGATTTCCTCAATGTATGTCCTATCCACTTCCAACGTCTTTTATTAATTTCCTCCTCAGATGGAAGTTGGTTTGTTGTTGATGATATTTGGTCATCGGACATTGAGTAACCTGTATAGACAACTGTTTATGAATACTTGTACCCTCTTGATGATGATTGTAGTAGTAGTTCTCGAAGTTTCAGCTCAATACAGTAAAACTGCCTTGATGTTCATATTGAAGATTCTGACTTTGATATTGGTTGAAAGTTGTTTTGAATTCCATATGTTCTTTAATTGTTGGAATGCTGCCCTGTGAAGGATTCTACATCTTCCAGAACTTCTCCACCAAGCGTAATTTTATTATTGCACTCTGTTTTATATTTTGGGATCTCTCATTTTCCCTTGTGTATGTGTTAAAAACTGAATAATTACTGATATGTAATGTTATCTATCTATGTAATAGAAAAACTAATTCTCATTTCATAATTTTTCTAGTTTTCTCTCGTTATAGATAATTTACCTTCTACAGTACAAAAATGTGTTTAAATGAATTATAAAATCAATTTCACTGAAAACTTTTCATGAAAAGTGATATGAATTTTTCTTAAACAAGTTAAAAATAAAAAAGAAATCAGTTGATCTATGAAATAAAGCATCGATGTTCTCCACTGATTTATATCATTGTGAGGACTAAGATAATGTATATTGTCAGTTTTATTATCATACTAATATGCGCGTACTATAATTATCGACAAAACTAAAATACAACATAACTATGTCATCATTATAAAAACTGAATACAGATTAATTATTGTCATTTTAAGATAAATAAATTTAGAGATAATACAAATTCATTAGTAAACACAGATATTTCCTCAATTTTTCTTTTTACACAAATCTCCTAGTATCGAATGTCGATGAAAACACTAATAACTAACGAGAAGAGAAGTTGAGAATCAATTATAGACTCATAAATCTGAACAAAAGATACATTTAACCGCTCGTATTTTGAAAATATACATAAAATTTTAATTCATTTGGACAGTTCTACCAATGTCGTTGATTTTCATTTCCTTAGTAATATTTTGAGAGAACTTAACAGTTTGTGCATAGATTTCAGTTAACTATTTTATTATAATTAAGTTTAGAATTAGATTCTCCTGTTTTTTCTGACTTTATCAGTATAGGGTTGTAGAGATTATTAAGTTTTTGATTAAGATCATGAACCGATTGATGTTAGACCACCATTGAAAACCTGGAAGCACTGAACGGTCGTTTCATCCTATTGTGAGACTACTCAGCAGTGCGCGACCCCCAGTTTCGTGATGGAATTCCGGGAGTTCTGGTGAGAAGCCATAACCACTGGAGCTAATCTGTGTTGGGTAGAGACAGGTATTTACCTCAGTGTGATGGAAGTTGGTCGCTAAATTTCGTGGATTGGTTGAGGTTAGACACTTACACCATTGGATGCCGACTCAGCGATCTAGTAGGTTAAGCGTTCACGCTCAAGACTGAAGGCTTTGGGTTCGAATCCTTCGAGCGGGATTATGGATGCACACAGCTGAGGAATCCCACAATAGGACGAAATGGCCGTCCAGTGCTTCCAGGTTTTCTGATTTTGTCACATTTTCACTCACATTTATTGACAGTAACATTTTTATTGATTCTGAAAATAATTTTTTAATTAAAAAATTATAATTGAATTTATTGTTTTGTCAATAAATCTTTATAGTTGCCTGTATCTTATGACATTGGAAAATATAAATAAGTAACAATAATCTAGGGTAATGTAAATCAATTGTGAAATAATTCGAAAATATTGACAAATTATTCAACTTAGTTTTGTTTGTTTATTTCTTTTTTCTTCACCATCTGACAGAGAATTTTACCGTTAACATAATAATGTTATAAAGAACATTTATATTAATGGATATATTTCAGCTTTTCAGTACAGTTTAAGAAAGAAGTTCATTAATAGAAAAGCCTACATATTCTAAAACACTTACAATTTCTTTGTTTCATAATATATGTTATTATTAGAGTGAGGTTTTGTGGATTGGTTTAAGGTAGACATTAACACTGTTAGATGCCTGCTGTCTCAGTGGTCTAAAGGTTAAGCGTTCACGTGCAAGATTGATTGGTCCTGGGTTCGAATCTTGCGGGGCAGAATCGTGGATGTACATTGCTGAAGAATCCCATACTAGTACGAAACGGCCGTCCGGTACTTCCAGGTTTTCCATAGTGGTCTAGCCTCAATCGACTTATGAATTTAATTATTACATATGCTATCATTGATTAGTAAATGATTTAGTTTAATTCAATGAGTGGGTTCGAGTTCAGTATGAGACTTTTGGTTAAAGTACTAACTAATCTTATTTTATATTAAATTTGAATATATTTTTCATAGCCAAATAACATCAGCTTAATATTTATTTGATATGTATTTGAGACTCTTTTCAAGGATACGCATCCACGACAACACACATACGGTCTGACAACAGAAAAATCCATAAAATGAGACTGAGGACAACCTAACGACTTAATATAATGTGAAGCATATAATCATCTTACCAGTCAACACTCCAAATATGTAAATATCTTATCGAGCAACTCCGTTTAACAAATAATCCACATACGTTTTCAAGAACAAACCACTCAAAGTTGAAGTTCTATGCTATGTAGATATCGTTACCTGTTTATTAAATGTCTTCTGACTTATGAAATTGTTATGTTAAATTACTCATTTTCTCCCCATAAATTGCATATCATTCTTTCGTATATACACTAGAAATTATTTCTTAAACCAAACGCTTCTGTGTTCCTTTTTTAATGAAATAAAATTTATATCACAAATAGGATTTAGCTAGACAACCACTGGAAAACAAGGAGAACTGGGCAATAGTTTCATCCCGTTCTTATCTACTGAAAATCTTACACGAATAACAAAATGAAATTTTTTACATCATGTGGAGATCATACTTTCTGAGCAATGATTATACTGTCGGAGTTTAGTCATTTCTAAATATTGGTCTTTTATTTTTAATGATTGCTTAGATAAAATTAGTTCATACCCACATTAAACTAATCAATAATCTGTAAAATTATCAAATTCACTTTGTAGCATTATGAAACATAAAGATAGAGTTTTCTTTGCATAACTTATTAGCCTTAATGGATAAATGTAATATTTGGATATTAACATATGATTTGTTAAAATTTACTTCTATATTAAATAGTCAACAATTCCATGATGTACTGTGAAGTAATGGTGATGGATATTGACGTAATATCTTTTATTAGAAATTAGTGACAAAATGAATTTATTCGAGATGTTTAGAGCTATGTTGTGACAATTTAATATTTTATATCTAAAATATATATTAAGTGAATAATATCTATTATAGAAGGTTTTATCTTTGTGGTTCACTTGAGTATCTGTTACTAAACTCGGCTTTGAATCACACTGTCTTTATGTTAGTGACAATTAACTTATCTGGCTACCCAGGTAAAAGTAAGTGTGTTTTAACCCAAATTACAAACGTTCAGTTGGAAGCTACCTACCCTAACTACTAATAAAAAGAACTAATAATAACCAGAACATCAACTAGTCCATCGTATAGCTTAAATTCTAGACTTGATTACAGTATTTCTTCATTAATTCATCTTAGTGTAAGCTTAATCCCAATAGTTTGATTTAACTATTCAATAGATGGTGATTTTAATCTCATCACGCAATTCATATATTTCATTTATTTATTCATTTCCCTTCATTTTATTCCAACATTAATGCTACTTATTTTGTATACATTTTCCGGAGCGCTGTTTAACTGAAACAATGTTCTTTTTTTTCAACATTTCTAATTCTTTAATACTTTGTCTTTTTATCTGACTACTTAAAGCTATACTTTCTAATAAATAACACATAAAAGTACTATTCAGGTATGATATTAAGAAAAAAAAGAAATAAAGAAAAATTGTTCTGTAATCGATAATCAATTTGTAGAAACCGTTATCTTAGTTTGTTTCTTTCTTTTTTGACAGTCATTCCATCTGACAAGAAAAAAATTCATAAGAAAGACATGTTAATGAAAATTTCTATTCTGCAATTTTCTTGTTTTCCTGTTTCCTAATCATATGCATAGATTAAATAATTTTACTACTAAGGTGGGATGGACAGAAGTGGTTATATTAGAACTTTTAATAATAATTAAAAGATTTCTTTTTTAAAAAATAAAATACCACAGTCTATAGGTGTGCATATATATGTGTATATTGATGTGTCGTGCTCCCACATAGAGATTTAATTTAAAGAAAAAGATCAAGATCATAAAAATATTACAACTATAATAGTAAATATGATAACTATTAAAAAGATGAGACATAACACTATAATATTATAATCCATAATAAGTAACCATTCAGAATACAGACAAAATTTCCAATTTCTTATTGAATATATATTTATATATATGTACTGACCAATCAAATTGTAATAATTGAAGAGCATAATTATCTAACCAATAGGAATAAAGTATGAGGATAACTGTAATCTGTAAAATTATGTGAATAATCATTAGGGTATTATTTCACAATTATTATCTCTATGATTATATAACTAAATAATTTTAATTATTTTTTTATTATTATTATTGTTGTTGTTGTTGTCAAGGTTCAACTACTACACATAAATCAACATATATTCATTTAAAATTATATATTGAATCATTTAACTCATTATCAAATTTAAATAAAAATAGTTTAACTACAATTGATCAACAACAAATTTTATTTGAAAAAGATTTAATTCTATTAAATCATCAATTGGATTTCAATACAAACTATTCTAATAAAAAGAAAGTTACATTTCAAATTCAATTTAATATTGAATCTATTCAATTACCAATTGTATATACACATATATTTCAATCAATATTATTAATTATTCATATTAAAGATTGTTTTACTGATTATTTATTAAGTACAACATTATTGAAAGAACAAAATAATATTCCATTATTAAAATCAATAAATGCTTCTCAAAATCATACTATAATGTTAAAAGAATATTTACCAAATTATATAGAATCATTACATGTTTATAAAATGCATTTACCATTTATTATTACATGTTTAATTATTGGTCTTACTTATATTATACTTTTAACTATATATACTATTTTAAAAATATGTCATGGATCTAATAAGTTTCATACAGATAATAGAATTCATAATTCAATAAGTTATATGTTAAATAATGAAATACAAAAGAAACATTTTTCATTATTTTCAGTTTATTCTACATCATTATTAAATAATGATTATAATACAAATTCACAATCACAATTAATTCGTTTAACATGTCCTCAAAAATGTTGTATTATGATTTATTTATGTTTTCGTGTATTTTATACTTTTTTATTTACTATTAGTGTTGGTTTATCATTTATTTTAAGTATTGAAACTGATGCTACTGTGGAGTTTACTTCAGCAGTACATAATAATCATTTTATTACAATGAATACATTTAATAATTATAATGGAAATATTGGTAGTAGATTAAGTCTACCATCAGTAATGAATACAATGACATTGACAACGGATATAGGTAATAGATGGCGTGGAGCTAAAGTATGGGTATTAGAAGCTGCTAGAATGGAGGATTTTTCTCAAACTGAATTATTAAGACAGGTAAGTATAATACTGTAAAATATTTTATTTTATATAATGCGGTCATTAATTAACTTATGTTTATATTTGCCCAATAGTGAATATGATTTTTGATTTAATTGACTTCGTGGTAATAAATTAACAAATAGTAATACCGACTAATTCTTAATATTCAGATTATTTTACTTTATACCTTTATTTCTTCGAACTAATTCTTTCCTCCTGTATTAGATCTTTATACACAATCTTTCTTTTATATAATACTACCATTGAATTAATTACTTCTATGAATTTCGTGTTCATCTTGTTGTGTTAATGAGGTGTGGCAACTTGGACCGATGCGTATATGCGCCTAGTCCTAAGTTGTAGCTGACTGACTGACAGACTGAGATTATTTTGCTTAAAGTATAAATTTGTCCTTGTATATTTTCATCACGATTAATTACGATAGATTTTGATTAGTTTACCTTTAATAAAATGACGAGATTATAATTTATAGACGAACTAATCACGTATAAGATAACAGGTCTCTGATTTTGGCGCCAAAATTCACTCATCCATTTGGATAAATAGATCTTTGGCATTATAGTTGATGTCAGTTCGTGATAAAAACTGTAAATTATAATTATAATTCCTCACACAGGCTCATGACCCTCATTTGGTCATGGTTATTAAGTGGACACTCTCATGGTTAGTCTAGAGTCGCTCAAAGGTCATTCAACTATTCTAGTCTCACCAATAAAATTTGTATTATACTAAAGTTTATTTTACTGTTTATAACACATTTAAAATCATGTTATATTTGATAGTGATATGATTCAGTATAGTGACATTTTTCTAATTAAAACTAGGCTTTTGAAATTCAGTTTCATTTCTCGAGGGAACACAAGATGATATACCCTCATTAAATGTTTATCAACTCTTATTATTCTGAACTATTCACTTGGTTGAAAAGTGAACTACTAGCTCAATTTAAAATCTGCTATAAATTATATAGTGATTACAAGATGTTTTTAACTGGTTAGTATTATTCAGAACGTTAATTGGTTTTAAATGGTCATCGGTGTAAGAGAATCAGTTTTTGATTAACGTGCTTTCATATTTAGAGTCATTGGACTATCGAAATCTCGACGTAGGATATCTTCTGTATGATGAAAACAAACGAACACTTATCTGATCGTAGCAAATCAGTATGAATTTCTGTTTTGAGTTTGTAAGAAATATAAAGATTTGCTCAAATGTTTTCATAAGGTACCGGGTTTTAAAACATAATATTATGGAGGAGGTAAGTATGATTATACTTTATTATATCCTAATGTATTTCCAATGTGTGGGTATTTCTTTCGAAGGTTGGTGCAAATTCCTTGTTGTTATTTGTAATGTTTTAGGTTATTTAAAGTCCAACTATAAATGTTGTATACTCTGATGAAATGTAATTTAAGTGTTTTCACACAATCTAAACTTGAGGCTATAAACTGATTTTGTGGATAGTGTATGGCTATAAATAGTTACATAAAGTGTAGCTAAGTAGATTTTCTGACTGATTAGTTGTATCAAGTATAAGCTAGATCTCTGTTAATAACCACATCGCCTTATCAGTATTAGTAAAAAGAATCAGACTAATATTTTTGTAAATCTAACTGACATAAATTTTAGTACAAGAGGTTTTATAAACATGTTATAAATATTTCAATATTTCACATTGATTCAGCGAACAGTTCTCTTTACGGCGAATTTATTTTCAAAGCTGTACAATCGCAAATATATATATATATACTTATTATTCAGGATAACAATAATTACAATAATAATGATAATAAACCTCTGTTAAACATGGTAACGATAGGGTAGAATAAACAAAGATATTAAAAAATCTTTTCAAACAGGAAAACCAATAATCGTTTGATTGTTAAGGGTTTAAATATTCATCATAAAGACTGATAAGGAAATTATCATTGGGAAAGGATGGCTCAGCAATGACAAGATAAAATGTTGAAATTCAGATGAAATGTAATCAGAATGATCAGAGAAACAGAAATAAACAAGTTAGGGGTAGAGGGTATAAAGAGGATATAGAAGAGGAAGCTGATGGCTGTAATGGAAGAAGAGTATGAAGAAAAAAAGTTATAGACATTAAAACCATGGTAGAAGAAGAGATTGTACCAATCTCGTTTGGATACATAATTCAGGTTCTCCCAGATGTATAGCTTTTGCTTCGGCAATAATAAGAAGCTTTAATATAAATGCTTTTGGAAGACTTCTACCTATCTTGTAGATGACTTTAAACTCAGAGTCCTTCTTCATTGAATGACCTATGTTCACAAGGTGTTCGATTATTGAACTTCTTATTGAATCGTTTCTTAGGCATACCAGGTAATGTTCTTGAATTCTTTTAGGTAAAGTACTCATCGAATGACCTATATAAAACGAATATATAAAACTGATTAAGTAATTTTACATTCCAAAAACAGATTAACTGTTTGAAGTTCAATGGATTGGATGTTTAAATGTATCTAATTCTCTATTTTGAAAGTTCTTATCTATTTTAAATACTTCAAAACACTTAAGATTTATATAAACAAATATTTGAATTTCTCAAAATAAGCATTTCATTTTAAATAATAATTAAAACAAAAACTTTTGTAAAATGACCTACCACCTTTAAGGTTACACTTATATTCATCATTGTTAATATGTTCATTCAAGCATCTATTTGTACTTATACAAATTATTGATGATTATTCAAATAACCAATATGTGATACATTCTAAGCATAAAAAATTAAACTTAACAGTAAATTAATTTTTTTGTTAGCCTCAAATTAGTTTTGTTTTGTTTGTTTTCAATGACCACAACAGCAGGATAAACTAATGTTGTTTTTTTTTCATTTGGTTATTCATTATGTCAAGTATTTAGAAGAAAAAAAATTACTCATCATTTTAAAAAGTT
Source organism: Schistosoma spindalis (assembly GCA_946903255.1). Lineage (NCBI taxonomy): Eukaryota > Metazoa > Platyhelminthes > Trematoda > Strigeidida > Schistosomatidae > Schistosoma > Schistosoma spindalis. Next base: position 10,715,071 of record OX336424.1, read on the forward strand.
ATTAATTGATATATATATATTGTCATAATTATTGGTGTTACCATAGTTATGAGTAAATATGCATACAAACTTATATTTTCTTAAGACGTCAACTACGTATGTATGTATGTATATATGTATGTATGTTATTGAATGCTAGTAGCCATATAATTGAAATTACTTCAACATGCAACGAATTCGTTGAATTATTAATGCATATAAATGTTCGTTTGTTTTTTGCTGTTGTTGTTGTCGTCGTCATATTTTCTATCATATACTTATTTGTATTACCTCATAGTTTGCTGGTAGGCTTATTGAGTTATCATAATAAAACCAAATAATAATAATACCAGGATTATTATTCTAGATATGTTTACGGATAAAAACAATAATTAATGTTTGTAATAGTTGAATTGATAAGCCTATGTAAGCTCGACAACCATCGAAAACCTGGAAGCACTTGAAGCCGTGGCCACTAGAGTCTGATCCATGCCAGTTGGAGCCAGGTGTCTACCTCAGACAATGGATGAATGGTTGTTCGATATCATGGATTGATCAAAGATAGACATTCACAAATTTGGATGCTGGCTCAGTGGTCTAGAAGTTAAGAATTCACGCGCGAGATCGAAGGTCCTGGCTTCGAATCCTACGGGGCGGGATCGTGGGTGCGTACTGTTGAAGAGTCCCACACTAGGACGAAATGGCGTCTAGTGCTCCCGGGTTTTCACTGATGATCAAGCTTACATAGACTCATGAATTCAAATAATGAAATTACTACAATCCCCACAAACTCCCATTCTTAAAATAATTAACGTGTCATTTATTATATTTGTAACTTGATAAATGCTTGTTAAGTTCATGTTTATCCTGGGTCATACATATCATTTGTTGCTGATTATTTCTTATTCAGAGAATTATAAACCCCGAATATCAGACTTTGCTTGTTCTTCCGTCTATAATGAGTGAATGACTTTGTATTGAACTTGACAAAGTAAAACATGACACTTCAGGTACGATGTGTAACTGTATAAAGAAACACAATTAATATCATATTCCTTACATTCTGATTTATATAACCTATTGAATGATTTCAGTGTTAACCTTATCATTCATTTCGAACGATGTTTGATGACAATGAAATTAACAGTAAATTATATTACGTTATGAATCCGCTGGAAGAAAAGCTGTTATCAAATACACTATTTTAATAGATGACAGTACCTGAATAGAAGTTTATAAACTCAACCTTCAGCTATTCGTTTGATATAAATAAGTTTCCTATGAATCTAATATTTGGATGCTATAGACTTTAACCAATATATTAATGATTCTTGTTAGGATCTACGTTTAATTTGCGAAACACTTTATGTAACTTGTGTTTAGTTGGATAAAAGTGTAGTAAATGAAAACACAAGTGGAAACAATCGAATGTATTTGTATTCAAAACTACAGAATCTCTTAGTGAAATCTGAGAACCAAATAGTAAATAGTTCATTTGCAAAATGTCAATCGAGTTCCTCAGACTTCATTGTTAATTCATTTCCTTACCAATCACTCTTTGTTCCTGTTCTCTTCTCTTCGATCTTCTACAACCTTCTGCCTTAAGGCACTTCATTTTCGATTGATGATACATGCTACTTGTATCTGTCTACATCAGTAGCACACAACACAAAAGTTTTGAACGTTAATTTGAAATTAGTTTCTCAAACATTTATTAACAGACAAGGAGAATTTTACAGTGAGATTAGTGAACAGTTGTCATTTTCACATTTTGTTTTCATAACTGTTTAACTCAAAAGAATTTCAAGTTCTTCGTTAAAAACATTTATGTAAATTACGGATAGTATCAGAATGAGGTTTTGTGGAGATTGTAGTAATTTTAATAGTTGAGATCATTTTCATCAGTAAGTTACTATCTCACAACTGACCCAGTTGAACTCCACTGGTCACAGTGGTGGATGTGTCGCTCAATTTCATGGATTAGTTGAAGTTAAAAATTAATACCATTGAATGCCGTCCGGCTCAGTGTCCTAGTGGTTAAGCGCTCATGTGCGGGACTGATAGATCCTGGGTTCGAATCTCGTGAAGCGGGTTCGTGGATGCGCACTGCTGAGGAGTCTCATAATGGGACGAAACGGCCTTCTATTGCTTCTAAATTTTCCGTGATGGTCTAACTTTAATGGACTCATGATCCCAACTATTGAAATTAAACTTATGGATGTCTAATTCTAAAACTACTGTATGAAATCATACGATTATTTTGATGATCATTCTTCTTTAAAATATTCAATCTTCAATTATAAGAATAAACTTACTAATTAACAGAATTTGATATAAAATTATAAACCAATTATGTCAACAACAAAACAAAAACATGTTTTCTCGTATATCCTTATTTCCCAATATGATTTAATGATTTTTAATTTTTAATTACATTCACAATTACATATGGATGTAATAATTTGTCTGAAATTTATTGAATATCGAATCATGTTACTTAAATAGATTCGAATTATTCTACCTTTTTTTTTAATAAAATGTATTTTTCCTATTATTGTTCATCTAAACACTTTATGTTAAATTTTTATTTTACTCGTTCTAATTTGTTTGTACATGTGTACATTGTATGTTTGTGTGTAGTGCATGTAGTTTTTTGGAAACTTCAAGATAAGTTATGATTAAAAAGTGTTAGAAAAAATAGCTTGGTAACTAAGTTTTTAAAAAATATTATGTGAAAAATCTTTTTTACAGTTAAAATATGATGTAACAAACTTGTTTTCTGTATAATTTACACTCAAAAATCTGTATTTATATGTAGATACGCACAATAGCACAAGTGTATAGATTAAAATACATAAGATTTGCTAATAAAACAATTGACTTACACCTGTTACTGCCAATAAAGCATAGACCACCGACCAGCACTCTCCAACCCACTCTCTCTTGAACCTTCTATCCAATTGCTGTTCATTCCATTTCTCGGCGTAATGTGTTCTTTGACCTTGAGTATTTCATGGGAGGACTTGCCTTGTGTAGCAGTTGGATGCTTTCCTCAATGCATGGCCTATCCAATTCCAGCGCTTCTTCCTGATTTCTTTCTCCTCTGGGATTTGGTTTGTTTAATAAAACAATCTACCCTTCGTTTACAATTATGTAATGAAGAAACATATTGAATCATACATGATTTCCCTAATTGAATTAAATAAACAGTTAAATTATTAATTAAAACATAATGTAAAATTCAAAATATTGATTGATGGATGATATTATTGATCATACTCGAGAATATTTTTCTCTCTTTCGGTTTTAATTATGTTCACCTCATTCTTTCATTTTATATTAACTAAGTTTACGTCAAAAGAAAAATAAATTTACCAGTATTTATCATATTTAAATATAATAAATCAATAATTTCGAAAGTGATAACAAGCTTTCAGTAGCAGAAGATATACTAAGTAGACCGAAGGTAGATAGAGAGATAGATAGATAGATAGATAAATGGATAGGTAGCTAGACGTTTGAATAGATAGATGGACAAGGAGAAATAGAACCATTATATATATATATATATATATATATATATATATATATATATAATTTGTCACAGTTAATATGTTGTAGCTTCGTCTATTGTTACACTGATATTATCACGATTCTTTTAACATACACACAATGTATTTCTATTAAATGTGTTAGCCACAGTAAATCATCACGAGATAAACTCTATATCTAGCTATTCAATATTGAATTTGTTTTATCTATATTCATATTCATACCTGAAATCATTTTATATGTTATCCATCCAATAGATTAATTTTTTTCTTCTTGAAATTTTCAATCATTTTTAACTTAATGAAACATGAAAGTGATTATTCATTATTGAATAAACCAGAAAAGTGTAACTAAGGCTAAAAGTTGGCACTTAGCTGTAAAAAAATATTAAATGAGGAAACGTTGCATTGTTTCACTGTAGTTTTGGATATTTCTCTGAACTGTTTAACTGATTATCTTGAATGAGACGAAACCTGTAATGTTACAGTTTCCAAGTAGACTAATGTCCTTAGACCACTAAGCTGAAATTTAACTGTTTAAACGTTTAATTTCAATCGATCTGTGATAATAAAAGATCATTATTCTATGAGAAAAGTGTTGTCAATTTCACTTTCAAATTCGTTGAACTCTACTGCTTGTTGATAATCGCTATATTAGTCTTCCAAAAATGAAAAACAAGATATTGATGGAGTTTTGTTTTCTAAGCACAAACATAGGAATAAAAATCAAACAAACAGGAGATACAATCAAAAAAAGGAGTAAACAATGATAGGTTTAAGGTCAACAAGAACTAATCAACATCGAGGTGTACAGGACAAGCTGTGAACCACATGTGAAGAAATGCGAACATTTCACTTCTACCTGAAGTTTGTGATGATGATGTCGTTCAGAAGAGCAATGAAAGCTCCACAACTAAACCATCTAACTCAGAGAACAAAACTCCATCAAAATCATCCACCTGAGCTACAAATCTTCTCCACCATCTGAAAAACAAAATGATTACATTCATTTCAACGGAGGTTCAATACTATATGGGACATCCAGTTCACCTTATTTTGAACACTGGTTTTCACTTGAGTTTAATTCCACAAGTTAATTTGAATTATTTATCTGTCTTAGCGGATTTTATAGCTGTTATGTCCCGACAAGAATAAAGGATGGTAATTTGGAATCCATTTGTGGAACAATTCTGAACGTATATTTTCATAGTATAATTGTTAAATAACCAAACCATTCATATACATGTTCCTCGTATTATAAGCTTTATTTTGATCTATGAACCATTATTATACGTTTTACCATTCTTGAATTATGCTCTGTCTATTAGTCACTGCCTCCTACATTCACAGCCACATTTGGCCAAATTTTATACAAATGTTATTTTCGATTTTATGCTACGTTGTTGTCTGTTTGATTGGTATATAAACTCAGTATGTTTGGAATATAATGATTCATATTGCAGGGGCTGAGATCGGCGTTCTGGACTTAACTGGCTGGGCTAGGCGGAAAGTAGGACCAATCAGGACTCTAGACTGCTCGTACGGGTCTTACGCGTCCTTGGTCCGATCGGTAGTTCTCTTCCTCTGATTGCCGGCTTTAGGTTATAACAATAGCTAAATGTGTTCTCTGAGTAACATAAGGATTAGATTGAAGATGCCTTAGTGAAGATTTCATATTTCACAGCAATCGTTTTCACTTTACACTACCATCAATACATAGAAATTATTTTCCAGATATGAAGAAAAAAAGTATTTTCAGAATGAAAGATTAATTAACAAATTATAAATTAGTATCAGAAGGGGTTTTGTGGAGAGTGTAGTAATTCCAATAGTTGAGATCATGAGTCAGTTGAAGCTAGAACACCATGGAAAATCTGGAAGCACTGAAAGGCCGTTTCGTCTTATTGTGGGACTCCTCATCAGTGCGCATTTACTATCTCGCCTCGCGAGATTGGAAACCAGGATATATCAGTCTCGCACGCGAACGTTTACCCTCTAAACCACTGAGACAACCAGCATCCAAAGGTGTTAATGTCTAACTTCAACTAATCCACGAAATCGAGCGACACATCCACCATTGTCATCAGTGAGTTACTATCTCACAACTGACCTGGTTGAACCCCACTGCTTCTTACTAGAACTTCAGGATATACATCTTGAAGCCAATCACTAGTGAGCATATGTTGAATATTATCAGAAGGGGTTTTGTCGAGATTGCAGTAATTTCAATAATTGAGATCATGAGTCAATTGAAGCTAGATTATAAATGTTTATAATTTTGGTAAAATAGTGAATTTATATCGACTTGGTTATGCAATACGTAATTGATTGTGATCCATTTAAAAAATAAAATAGATCCGATTAACTTAGATGAATAAACCCGTTATATTTAGAAGCTAATTTAAGTGAAAAAAATGAAATCATTAAAAATTGTTAAAATCTCACTTTACAATTGTTCTATTAACAACAGTTTATTCTATTTTTAATAGTGAACTCAAGAAACTACGTTGTACTACCTATAAAAAAATAACTTAGCGTAGTTTAACATTAAGGATTTTATTCATATGTAAAATTACAGTATTAGAGATTTCATGCTAAACAGATATTGTAACCAAGACTGAATGATGAAGAAGCTAAACTATCCTTTTTTTGTATTTAAAAACTTAACTGATCCTGTACAACTAATTTGATTGGTTAATGTTCTAGAAATTCACATATTCGTGCTCTTAACCATGTTCTAATATGATTGGGCAAAAATGTAGTTAAGACCATTTTGAGCATCTCTAGTATAATTACTTTTATTTTGTCATTTCCGAATTTGTAGTTTCCTACATGAAGGATGAAATAGTTACATAGGATTAAAATATTACATTCAATCACACCTACATTAATGGTGATATGTCAACAGCCATCTTCAATATATAGAACATATTATTTCTGTTGCTTTATATATTCTTTCTCTCATTATTCAATATTACATTTAAACAGTTTATTCAGCCCATTCTTCTCATGATTATTTATTACTTAATCCATTTGATCCGTTAAATCATGTAAATTTCAGTTAAATGTTTCATCTAGACACGAATTATATCATTATTTGTATCATAATAAATAAAATATATTTGTTTTGATTATTAATTGTAGAAGTATATGTTAATTGTAGTCTTGTGGGTTGTGTTACTAATGTCGACAGATATAATTTATATGTATCATCAATCGAAAATAAAATACCTGAAGGCAGAATGTTGAAAAAAATCAAAAGGGAGAGAATGAGAACAGAGAGTGATTAGTATGAAAATGAAGAAATAACAAAGTCTGAGACAATTGATAAATGTTTTTCAAGTGATGCATTTACTATATCGTTCTCAGATCTTACCAAGACATTTTGTAATATCATATTAAATTACATTCGGTTATATCTACTGGTGTTCTTGTCCATTACAGTTTGACTAGTTATAATAATACCAACCAACATGATAAACTATTTTACTAATAATCCTAAATTTAATTTCAATATCAAAATTATTTGCTTTACATATGAATAATCTATTGGATCATGAATTTGTATTCATAAATAATACTTACTTACTTACGCCTGTTACTCCTCGTGAAGGAGCATAGGCCGCTCACCAGCATTCTCCATCCAACCCTGTCCTGGGCAATCCTTTCAAGCTCTTTCCAGTTCTTATTCATCCTTTTCATATCTGCTTCTATTTCCCGACGTAATGTGTTCTTTGGCCTTCCTCTTTTCCGCTTCCCTTCAGGATTCCAAGTTAGCACTTGTATCGTAATGCAGTTTGATGATTTCCTCAATGTATGTTCTATCCATTTCAATCGTCTTTTCCTAATTTCCTCTTCAGCTGGAAGCTGGTTGGTTCTCTCCCACAAAAGGCTGTTGCTGATGGTATCCGGTCAATGGATGTTGAGTATCATGCGTAGACAGCTATTAATAAATACCTGTACCTTCTTGATGGTGGTTGTTGTAGTTCTCCAAGTTTCAGCTCCGTACAGTAGAACTGCCTTGACGTTCGTATTGAAGATTCTGACTTTGATATTGGTTGAAAGTTATTTTGAGTTCCATATGTTCTTCAGTTGAAGGAATGCCGCTCTAGCTTTGCCAATCCTCACCTTGACGTCTGCATCTGAACCTCCTTGTTTATCGACGATGCTTCCCAGGTATGTGAAGGATTTCACGTCTTCCAGAGTTTCGCCATCAAGAGTGATTGGATTGCTGTTCTCCGTGTTGTGTTTGAGGACCTTGGTTTTCCCTTTGTGTATGTTGAGGCCTACTGATGCAGAGACTGCTGCTATGCTGGCTGTCTTTATCTGCATTTGTTCGTGTGTATGTGATAGGAGGGCTAGGTCATCTGCGAAGTCCAAGTCGTCTAATTGGTTCTGAGCTGTCCATCGTATGCCGTAGTTTCTCTCAGATGTCGAGGTCTTCATAATCCAGTCGACCACCAGAAGAAACAGGAAGGGAGAGAGTAGACAGCCTTGTCTTACTCCGGTCCTCACTTGGAATGCGTCTGTCAGCTGTCCTCCATGCACTACTTTGCACTGTAGTCCGTCGTATGAGTTCCGGATAATGTTGACAATCTTCTCAGGAACTCCGTAGTGTCGAAGAAGTTTCCATAACGTCCCCCTATCTACACTGTCAAATGCCTTCTCATAATCAATGAAGTTGATGTAGAGTGACGAGTTCCACTCAATTGATTGTTCGACGATGATCCGTAGTGTCGCAATCTGGTCTGTGCACGACCGGTCCTTACGGAATCCAGCTTGTTGATCTCGAAGTTGAGCGTCAACTGCGTCTTTCATCCTGTTCAGTAACACTCTGTTGAAGACTTTACCCGGTATTGACAGTAGTGTAATGCCTCTGTAGTTTTCACACTTGCTCAGATTTCCTTTCTTTGGAATCTTGATGAGGTGTCCTTCTTTCCAATCCATCGGCACTTGTTCCGCCTCCCAAATCTTCTTGAATAGAAGATGAAGCATGCTTGTAGTTACTTCGATGTCTGACTTCAGTGCTTCAGCTGGTATATTGTCGGGTCCTGCTGCTTTCCCGCTCTTGATTTGTCTGATGGCCATCCTGATTTCTTCGGTAGTTGGTGGATTGACATCTATAGGGAGATTGTGTGTGCTGCTTCGATGTCCGGTGGATTCATTGGTGCCGGCCTATTCAGGAGTTCCTCGAAGTACTCTGCCCATCTGTTCCGCTGTTGTTGAATCTCAGTGATTGGTCTTCCTTCTTTGTCTTTGACTGGTCTCTCTGGTTTATTATATTTGCCTGCTAGTTTCTTCGTTGTATCATAAAGCTGTTTCATATTTCCTTCTCTTGCAGCTTTCTCCGCCGTCGTTGCTAGTTCTTCCACGTATTTGTGCTTGTCGGCTCCAATGCTCTTCTTCACTTTCTTGTTTGCTTCTATGCACTCAGCTTGTGCTTGGAATTTCTCTGCTCGTGTTCGGCTGTTGTTAATAGCTGTCTTCTTGTTCTTCCTTTCTTTGATCCGGTCCAGTGTTTCTATAGAAATCCATTCCTTGTGATGATGCTTCTTGGGGCCCAGAACCTCTTGACACGTTGAAGTTAATGCTTCTTTGATACCTTTCCAGCTATCCTCCATAGTAGTTTCTTCTTCCTTCAGTAGATCCTGTAAGGCTTGGAACCTGTTGTTGAGAGCTACCTTGAATTCATTGAGTTTGTCAGTATCTCGAAGGAAGGCTGTATTGAACCTTTGTGGTGCTGTTTGTCCAGTTGTCCAGTTCTTCTTTAGCTTCAGTTTTAAATTGGCCACAACCAGGTGATGGTCTGAAGCTATGTCCGCTCCTCTCCTGGTTCTCACATCTTCCATTGTCTTTCGGAACTTTTTATTGATGCAAATATGATCTATCTGGTTCTCTGTGTGTGGTCCGGTGAGATCCATGTAGCTTTGTGTATACGTTTGTGTGGAAATATTTTGCCGCCTATGACCAATTTATTGAATGCACACAGATTTGCAAATCTTTCCCCGTTTTCGTTTCTCTCTCCCAGTCCATGCAGTCCCATGATGTCTTCATATCCGGTGTTGTCCATTCCGACTTTGGCGTTTAGATCTCCCATCAGAATGGTGAGGTCCTTTCTTGGGCACTTCTCTATGATTGATTGCAGCCTCTCATAGAATTGATCCTTAACGTCGTCGTTGCTATCATTGGTAGGTGCATAACATTGGATAATGTTCATTGTGATCCCCTCCTTCTTTGTTTTGAATGATGCTTTGATGATTCTGGATCCGTGAGATTCCCATCCTACAAGTGCATTTCGTGCTACTTTGGATAGCATTAGAGCAACTCCCTGAGTGTGTGGAGCATTTTCCTCTTCGTGACCGGAGTATAGCAGCATCTCTCCCGTATTTAGCCTTTGTTCTCCAGCTTGGGTCCAATGGGTTTCACTGATTCCCAGAACTGCCAAGTTGTATCTCCTCATTTCCGTTGCTATTTGACTGGTCTTTCCGGTCTCCCACATTGTCCGTACGTTTCATGTACCTATAAAAATTGTTGCTCTGGTTGTTAGAAGGGGTATCGGCCTCGCGGCTTCCGAAGGAACTTGGCTTTCACCATGAAGCGTCATATTACCTCTAACTCCCAGGGCAGAGTTTAAATGGTTTGAGTTATTTTTTCTGGTTAGCGTTTTTTTAGCGAGTTAGTTTTCTACGGGATGGGGACGCTAACCCCATGCCCGACCCTCCTCCTTTACCCGGGCTTGGGACCGGCAGTAGCCCCCCGAAAGGGACTCCAGGCGGAGTTATTCATAAATAATAACCCTTGAATAAATATTATGTCCATGAACACTCTTCCTATAGAATTATCCTCATTAAAATTTTATATATTCATTTTGAAATTTACACAAGTATTATTATTTACATATTATATCTGTTACTTTTAGGAATAAATGAAATACTTTTCTGTTTTTAATGAAGTTTTGTTCTCTGAACTGGATGGTTTGGTCGTGAAGCTTTTATCATTCAGATAGAAGACTATCTGAAATTTGTGCTGATGATATCGTTCAAAACAATGAAAGCTCCACGACCAAACTTTTTAGCTCAGAGAATAAAACCCCATTAAAATTATCTACCTAAGTTACAAATCTTCTCCACTAACATATAACCTACGTTAAATGTTCTCTTTATTTTTTTTCTTAATATAAATTAGACATGTTTCTTTGATAACGGCGGAAACATAAATGTATTATACCAGTATAAGATGCCATTTCAAATGAATCATAGATGATAAATAAATTATAATGATTCTATTTTCATTAATCAGAGTTACGTAATACGTAATACAATTTTTTTTATCAGTATAGGGGTTGTGGAGATTATTAAGTTTTTGATTGAGATCATGAACCGATTGATCTTAGACCACCGTTGGAAACCTGGAAGCACTGGACGGCCATTTCGTTCTATTGTGGGACTCTTCAGCAGTGCGCATTTCCGATCCCCCTCACGGGATTTGAACCCAGTGCCTTCAGTCTCTTGTGCGAATGCTTAACGTACTGGACCACCTAGTCGGCATCCAATGGTGTTAGTGTCTAACATCAACCAATTCACGAAATTGCGCGACCATCTTCCATTGCACTGAGATAGATACCTGTCTCTACTTGACATGGTTTAGCTCCACTGGTTATGGTTTCTCACTAGAACTCCGACAATTCCCTCAAGAAGCTAGTCACTAGTGAGCACATGTTAATTATCAGTATAACGCTTGTGGAGATTATCAAGTTTTTGATTGAGATCATATTTATTGCTTGAATAAATCTTTTTAAACAAACGTTTACATTTGAGTGATGATAATACTTTGTTATTTTAGGTTAAATTAGTTGAAGCGGATAAACCAAATCTAAGTTGTATACGTCAGTCATTTTGATTTTTCCAAACAAAAATGGATTTTCAAAGAAAAAAAACCCATTTGCATCTTTTAATTTATTGATATATATATATATATATATATATATATATATATATATATATATATATATATATATATATATATATGCTTACGTGTGTATATGATTAGTAACGTTTTTTCCTATTTGAGAAATTTTCTGTATGCTATCGGATACTATGGGTAAGGATATGACTATAGATATACTGTATATTACTATGAAACTTGTTTGTGAAAAGAATATAAACGATCATTTGAATTATAGTACTCTTAGATTTATTTAGTATATTTCAAAATTTATTTCATTTGAAGATGACTAAATAAACTAATCTAGAATATTACTGTAGTACTGAATGTTTCTAAATGATTTGGCTTATTGGTTTCTTATATAATCATATGGCTAGTATTTCATATCTAAAATAAGCTAGATATAAATCTGTATTCAAATTGTAATGGCAAACATAATGAAATGTTTATTAATTATTTAGGACACATTTGAATAGTGAATATTTTATAACATTCGACTATTCCAATGACATTTACTAGTTTCCATTAGGCCTTGTTCACTTTCATTCAATTGTCTTTATGATACTTTAGACATTTGTATTTGTGTTTATAATTATTTCTGGAAATTTCGAACTGAAATTTTATATTTGCCTGAATAACTTATACTTAATATTTCTTATCAAGAGAAATCTAATTTTGAAAATATTTTCAATAGTTTATCCGTACATAGAATCACTTTGTTTCGTTTGGCTTTTGCCAACTTACGTCATCTATGACGAAAGCGAGATATTCGTCTATCAATTAAGGGACGAATATACTGTGCAGCAGTTTGTTTTGTTCTACTTTACAGCTGCAAAACGTGGGCATTAGGAGTAGAACGTATTCGTAAGCTACTAGTATTTGACCACAGATGCCTTAGAAATTGTTATATCCTAGTGAAGATTAAATTACGAGTAACTCCCGAGGACTATTAATGGACTAATATTCTACAAATATTCTTATTGCATAATTATTCAATAATTAGATTATGTATATTTATATTCCTTTTGTTATAAGCTTCATTTTGACCTATAGATTATTGTTGTACGATTTACTGTTCCTATGTTATACTCAGTTTATTAATTACTGTCTCCCACGTTCACAGCGACTTTTTGGCTTAGTTGTATTAACATGTTATTCTCCATTTTATGGTACGTTGTGGTTTGTCTGGCTGATATATAAACCCACTATGTCTGAAATAAATGATTCGATTCATATTACAGAAGCTGGTATTGTGTTCTGGACTGAAGCGGACGGGCTAGAAGGACATAGGACCAAATAAGGACGCTAGACTGTTCATACCGGTTGAATGCCATTGGTTTTGGCACAGTGCGAAGATTTGTATAAGTCGTATTCTAATTGGTGGATGTCACGTGATCGAAAGCCGGACATAAAATCATAGCAGAAATATTGCTCGCATCCGCAGGGATCACCGGGTAAGTAATAGTGAAGTTAGACACAGGGTATTAGGGAATGATGGTAAATCAGTTGATAAGGCTGTTGATCTTCATCGACTGAGATGGTTTGGCTACGTATTACGTATGCCTGAACACAGAATAGCAAAACGAGCAATGCTGACTAGTGTCGGGACTGGTTGGAAGAAAGTTATGGGAGGTCAAACCAAAACGTGGAATCAGTGCCTGAAGTCACTAACTTCTGATCTGAGCCATGTTGGTAGATGCAGATCTACTTGGTTGAGGTCCACGGGACTATCGTCACCAATGGTTGGAGACTGTGGGTGACATAGCTCAGAATCGATCACAGTTGCATTGGTGTATACACTCTTTGTCTTCCCTTAAACCGTGAGATTAAAATCACTTCATATCATTCTTTCTACGAACTAATTCTTTCTTCCTTTACTATATCCTTATACACAATCTTTCTTTTACATATTACCACCATTGAATTAACTACTTCTGTAAATTCGGTGTTCATCTTGTTCTGCTAATGAGGTATGGCAACTCGGACCAATGCACATATATGCCTGGTCCTACGTTATGGCTGATTGATTGACTTTCTATTTAAAGTGATTGTAATATTAGTAAACCAGTAACAAAATATATAAGCCTTAAATTCTTTCTTAATTCCTTTAGTCTTGGACATAATTACTGAGTTATTTATTTATTTACTATTTATTTATTTGAACACATAAATATTGGTACAGGGGGGCACCAAATATATATGCGCCACACAAAACAATGATAATTTGAAGAGAAGGAGAATATATATATATATATATATATATATATATATATATATATATATAAGTAAAAAAAAATGTAATGAACGTGGGGAATTATAAAAAATAAAGAGAAAGAGAACAATGATAGGGAAAACGGAAAGGTACAATCAGAAGAAATCTTTCAGTTAAGGAAGATACAGCCACATTTTATGAAGAAAGTAAAAGAAGGTTACAGCAGGATCGCCATTGGCTTCTATTCTGAGCCATATCTGATAACGTCTCTAACCACTGCGTTACACCGTCTCTCGGACCCCAGCCAGGGAGTCATGAAGGACCAACTGAGTTATACAGAAAGATGTACTTGAATGAAATGCCTATATTCTTGTTACTCCAATTAAAAATTGAGTGTATAACAGAATTGAATGAGAATACCTAAAAAACTCAAATTAGCATAATGATTAGAATTCTGAAACCCATGAAGTTAATAAACAGAATTAACTTTTGAATAGAATAGGCATGTGAAAATGTATGTTTACACCATATCATTCATATCTTTCTTTATCTAATCGGATAAGCTAAATATGATATCACAGAACAGTTACTTGTATAAACTATCAATTTTCTGGTTACTTCATGCAGAAAATAAGACTACTACTATGATTACTACTACTACTACTGATAATAATAATAACAGTAGTTTAGAGTTAAAATCTCCTATAACTTTTCTGATAAATTAAAGATAAATAATTACCGAAACATATATCACAATAAAAACATAATAAATAAATAAATAACATCGATGCCAAATTTCACTTTTAATGACAAATGCAAATAAATAATTAAAAATTCATATCAGTCATCCCTTTGTCTCAATCTCTCTGTGTGTGTGTGTGTGGGTGAGGTAAGGAAAATAAAACCAATAAGCTGATATTAAAAATTTAAATAATCATAATAATAAAAACTTTAAACAAACAAACAAACAAACCACCAAATAAATAAACCTATAAATACTTTGAAGGATTAAAACACATAACACAAAACTATTTAGAATAAATCAAAATAAAATGTAACAAGCGCAAAACTTTAAATAAACATAAACAAAAATAGAATATAACACTAGTTATTCAATGCTTACTAATTACTAAGAAAACAGAGTTATACAAGAAATATACACACGAACAAATAGACAAATAGATAACAATGAGCTTGTTTACTAAACATTAACCAAATCACATCACAGTAACAATAATAATAATAATACTAGTAGTAGTAGTAGTAGTAGTAGTAGTAGTAGTAGTAGTAGTAGTAGTAGTAGTAGTAGTAGTAGTAGTAAAAAGAATTAATATTTGAAAATGAAAACAAAAACATTCGAAATGAATAGAAGTTGTAAATTTTGGACAAGTAGATAGAACAATAATTAGTTGTCTTTTGTTCCATAAACTCAAATCTCATTCGATTGTTTATTTATTTTTCTTTAAAAAATTCTTTTCTTGTGATGTAAATTTCAATTTTTCTTCTAATTCATTGTTATTCTCTGTTATTCTTTGTGTAATTGGCGGGTAAATATAATAAATCATATTTCATTTGAAATAATCTCTTTTTTTAGATATCATTTCTTGAAACACAGTACGGTGACGATATTTGAGCGACGTTAAACTGATAACTACGAAGGAATGAGGGTTATAAATTAGTGTAAGGAATTCGAGTTATGATTTACAGTTGTTGGTTAAGATTAGAAATTAGATTTAAGGTTTTCGTCATGAACTGACATAAGCTATAATGCCAAAACTCTATTTATCAAAATGAATGAGTGAATTTCACGCCAAAATACGAAACCTGTTATCTTAAACGTGATTGACTCGTTCATAAATTAAAGTTTCGCCAAAAACACATTGACAGGAACATGGATTCCAGGTGTTTTGTAAGAAATTCGTTGTCAGAAATACAATTATGTTCCATACAGTAATTATCACTGAATTTAACTCTATTTTAGTCTGAATTATCATTCTTACGAATTATCTGTCTTAATTTGCTAGTTGATTATCTGTTAGTAGGGCAAACATGATAGACTTCATAATGCTCAATGCGATTTGAATTGTTTCTCCTCACCAATTTTTCCTTGATAACACTTTTTGTCTCTACCAAAGAGGGAGGAAATGAGGATACAGTACTGTGGACGCCGTTGCGAGGCGGGAAAAGGAGTCGTCAGTTGGTGCAGTTTGGTCCAGCAATGGGACGTCGAGTGGAGTGGTTCGGCGAGTCGGCGCTTGGTGTTGCGGTCACTGTCGATGTGGAAAAGATGTGGGATGCACCGGGTGTCGGGAAAATATCGGATTTAGAAGGCCCGCAAGTTTGACGCCGCTAAGGAGATCAACGCGCCGGCGGACTTGACATTTTAATTGAGAGCGATGAGTAAACTGCGACAAAGTGGAAAGCTGCTCGACCAGCAGAACGACGGTAGGAGCGACCGCGTAAAGGGAGGCGAGCGTGATATATGCTACTTATGTTCACAGATATAAGTAATATGTAACAGCGATCGGAGGTGGAATGCCTGCAAGTAGAAGATTGAGAAAATTGAATTGAAGAGGACTGGAAGGGAAACAGAGTGGTTGGAATAACGATTGAATTGGAAGAACCATGAAGTATGTAAAGGACAACACAAAGAATATGTGCAAATATTGTATTTAGTGAATGATTTTCATATTTTACGAAACCACTGTATTATTCAACATTAAAGATTAGGTGATTAGCCCCACCTTAGTTTTCATTCACTACATTACTCGTCAGTGTTCAATTTAAACAAATATTTATCTCAGAAGGGGTTTTGTGGATATTTTAGTAATTTCAATGGTTGAGATAATGAGTTAGTTGAAGCTAGAACACCATGGAAAATCTGGAAGCACTGAAAGGCCGTTTCGTCTTATTGTGGGACTCCTCATCAGTGCGCATTTACTATCTCGCCTCGCGAGATTGGAAACCAGGATATATCAGTCTCGCACGCGAACGTTTACCCTCTAAACCACTGAGACAACCAGCATCCAAAGGTGTTAATGTCTAACTTCAACTAATCCACGAGATTGAGCGACACATCCACCATTGTCATCAGTGAGTTACTATCTCACAACTGACCTGGTTGAACCCCACTGCTTCTTACTAGAACTCCAGGATATACATCTTGAAGCCAATCACTAGTGAGCATATGTTGAATATTATCAGAAGGGGTTTTGTGGAGATTGCAGTAATTTCAATAATTGAGATCATGAGTTAGTTGAAGCTGGACCACCATGGAAAACCTGGATGCACACTGCTAAGGAGTCCCTCAGTAGGACGAAATGGCCGTCCAGTGCCTTCAGGTTTTTTATGGTGGTCTAGCTTCAACTGACTTATGATCTCAACCATTGAAATATTTATCGGTATACTCAGACTTTTATAGAAACTTAATAGTTTAGGTTAGTCACTATAAGTAACAATAATATGTAACATTTGTTACTAAACAATAACAAGTATTTTTCTAAATTGGCCTTATGCTAAATAATAGTACTTTCCTTCGAAATTTTATTCTGCTCTCAGAAAAATTATTCAACGAATTTGTAATTACGCTATCCATAAACAGAATGAATTCATTACTCATTACTTTTCTAATGAAATTAGGTTAAGACACATTTATATTACCTTTTATAGATGATATAAACAAACCAATAAAAATTAGAAAAGTTTTCCCAGTCACAGTGTTAATAAATATATTTTGTAGGAAAGATGAATACAGTAATTATTCCCATGCCCCCCCCCCCAACCTCTTTAGGAGACTACTTCAAGATATATGATATTCTAACACTTGATATACATATTTATATATGATTTATTAACGGAGAAGTGTTTATAATATATCACTGCATGAACTGTTCTGCAATACATCGACTTTTTGCCTTATATTTATGGTATTTAGTAACGAAAAAGTGATTTGCCATAGTTGTTGTCTAGCGTTTTATCTGAATATTGATAAAAAATATTTATTTTTATTCATGGAATGAGAAACGTTTGTTGTATATTGTTCAAATATATCTAAATGGTATACATCTCATATTTTATTTTGTTACCATAGATGAACTGTAATCAGTGTGATAC
The DNA here is from genome assembly GCA_946903255.1 of Schistosoma spindalis. NCBI lineage: Eukaryota > Metazoa > Platyhelminthes > Trematoda > Strigeidida > Schistosomatidae > Schistosoma > Schistosoma spindalis. Next base: position 10,732,870 of record OX336424.1, read on the forward strand.
GTGACACAAGGTTAATCAGTTATTTATATTGATTCATTCAACATGTATATGAATTGTGATAATCTCAATTTTTCTATCAACGATGATCTGGTAAAATTTCTGACTGATCAGTTTCGATTACAACTAAACGAGATCATGTAACAATGATTTCTGTCTAATAGTTCATAAGTTTATTCAATTTAGTCTTTAGGATTTGCAGTAATCATTCAAATAATTCACTCTATTGTCCATTATTCTGAGATTTTTTTGCTACTGTGATATTAGTAATTAGATTAATGACAAATTTTTAAATTTAATAATAGCAGTATCGTTGATCGAAATAAGGACTGTTTAAATGTAGCCTAAGTTGAGAACATTGTGGTAACTCTTCCATTTTCTAATAAATGAAGCTTGTTATGGAATTATTTTGAAGAACCAGGAAAATGTAAAATGATCCAGTATTCTGTTGTCTTACTACTTTTGCTTTAAAAACTAAAACCCTGTAATTCCCCATGATGCTTAGAAAAACAAGAAAAAGGATTGATTTAACTCAAAGTGATTTGTGAAGTGGATAGTATTGATTAATCATTTATTTAGTGAACAAATATTTACAATATCATACATTTATGCATCTATTATCAACAAATATAATTATGTCATATAATTACTCCTTAAGATGTGATTACGTGTCGCAAACGATTGAAAAACAAATCAGGTTTTTCATGTCGTTCGTACTGTAACAGACTATACCATTAGTCATCATGTTATGTAGGTAACACTAAGGATAGTATATTATGACAAACTCATAAACTGTTTATCCATTTATGTGACTCAGATTTTTATCAAATCTCTTGAGAATTTTATAATATGTATAAGAGTATATCATTAAATCCTTCTTGTGAACAGTTTATTTCACCTTCTTTCAGAGGTAGTGATTTTAATAACAGACACAATAAATCACATTGGGAAGAGTACACAATAAAGTTTTTAAGGCTAGAGAATCATTTTAACAAGGTAATTGAAAAAAAAATATTTGGAAATGGTTGATTATGGTGAGATATCAAAACAAACTTTGCGGTAATGCGATTTTAGTAAAACGTTTTTGAGTAAAACCTGTAGTGCTTTATAGTGGATTAAGTTAAAACATAACACACTAATAGTTCAAACTTTAGCAGCTTTAAATTTCCAAGTATTGTTTTGCAATATCTGTTTTCATAGTCTATTCATTAAATGTTGAACTACTTGAAAACATTAACCTTTCTATTTCTGAGTACTACCATGTGTTCTTTTACATAGTTGTGAATGACAAAATAGTTTTCCAATATAGATCCTTTCCGAATTCTATCATTCAGTTATACGTCAAGTTCACTTTATATTTTCGCTATGAGTTGAAACAGTAAAAAAAGTAATTACGATATTAACATGACTAATATAAAATTGTTACTGTAATAAAATCATTTGTTTAAAAGTTTGATTAAACATTACCGGTAATAGCTCATTTAGACAATGGTATACGGTAGCTTCAGATCACTACCACTTAGTGGTTATCTTGATTAAACTGAATCTAAAGAAGCACTGAACAACGATACAAATAGCATTACAAAGGTTCAATACAGCCTCCCTTCGAGATAATGATGAACTCAACCAATTCAAGTTAGCTTTCAACAACGGGTTTCAAATCTTACAAGACCTACTAAAAGAAGAGGAAACTACTATGAAAGACAACTGGAAAGGAATCAAAACAGGATGATCTTCTACGTTTCAGAAAGCGCTGGGCCTCATGAGACAACATCATAAGGAATGGATCTTTATCGAAACCTAGGACAACATTCAAGAAAGGAAGAACACGAAGACAGCAATTATTAACACCCGAACAGGTCGGATTACGTAAAGATTGGTCATGCACAGAACAAATAGCAACACTACGGATTATCGTTTAACAATTAATCGAACGGAACTCGTCATTATACATCAACTTCCTTGACTATGGGAAAGCATGTGACAGTGTGGATAGGAGAACCTTATGAACTCTTCTTCAACACTATGGTGTACCCGAGAAGATCGTCAACATCATTCAGAATTCGTACGACGAATTACAATGCAAAGTTGGTATGAAGGACAGCTGATAGATGAATTCCAAGTGATGACCTATGCCAGACAAGGCTGCCAAGTCTCACCTTTTCTCCTTTTTCTGCTGGTTGACTGAATTATGAAAACCTCGATATCTGACTGGAAGCATGGGAAAAAATGAATAGCCTGAATGAAACCATACGATTTGGAATTCGCCGATTTCCTAGCTCTTCTATCCCATACACACTAACAATACAGGTGAAGTTGACTAGTGTAGCAGTAATCTCTGCATCAGTACGCCTCAACATATACAAGGGAAAAACCAGGAAACACGGATGGAACTAACTGAATCACTTTTGATGGTAAAGCACTGGATGAAGTGGTAATTTTATGTATGTGGGCAGGATCATCGATGAGCAATCAGGATCCTATACAAACGTAAAAGTGAGGATTGGCAAAGTAAGGACAATATTTCTACGGTTGAAGAACATATGGAACTAAAAAATTTTGTCAACCAATTCCAAAGTGAGAATCTTCAATACGAACGTCAAGACAGTTGTACTGTACGATACTGAAACTTGGAGAACTACTGCAACCATCATTAAAAAGTTACAAGCATTTATAAACAGTTTTTTATACAAGTTACTTAGTGTCCGTTGACCGGAGACCATCAGCAATAACCCACTATGGAAGAGAACAAACTAGGTTCCATTCGAAGTAGAAATTAGGATAGGACATACATTACAGAAATCACCAAACTACGTCACAAGGCAAACTCCAACGTGGAATCCTGGAAGGAAAAGGGAAAGAAGAAGACCAAGGACCACATAGCGTCAGGAGTTGGAAGTAGACATAAAAAGAATGAATAGTAAATGAAAAGAACTGGAAAAGATTGCCTAGGACAAAGTTGGATGAAGATTGCTAGTAGGCAGTCTATACTTTTCAACGAGGAGTAACAGACGTAGATATAATTAAGTAATTATCCTGTATATAATGATTATCTGTTAAACAATTTTAGCTTTACAACACTTACCAGTTATATCCTTTTTTAAATTCACACTAATTTATAAAGTAACATCGAATAATCTAGAAATTAACCAGAAACAAACAATGAAAACCCATTTAAAAACTTACAATCAAATGATCATTCTTTAAATGTTTCAAACAATCAAGTTGATTCCAATATGTTCCATTCATATTAAGCATTAACTAACTAACTTACTTACATACATACATACATACATACTTACTAACGATTTAAATTGAAGAACGAACTTATTCACTCTATTTCTATAATTTAAATATAAAAAAAAGAAAAAAAAACAAACAATTTAATTCATTTCTAAGGTCATTTAACATTCATTAAACTACTCTTATAAATATAAACTTATATCGTTCTTGCGAAAATTTTCTCTATTTAAAATGAGCTCCAGTTTCGTATCTTTTTTTCCTCTTTTTTTTCAAAAAAAAATTGACCTGAAAAATTATAATTACACTCGTAAAACTTTAATTTTTTTCTTTTTTTGGGAAAATAAACGAATGTGCTAGAAAAGGAAAAAACTTAGATAAAATCAATAATTTTTTTCTTTTTTTTTAATAAAGTAGAATGTTTATTAAAAAAAAAACTGTTTATTATTTCATTATATCATCTCTTATTTGCTAATGAAATACTTTAACAAATCAAATAAACCCCTATTCGTTCTAATGGATATAGGTATATGAGAAGAGCTTAATTTTAAATTGAAGAATATAATGCATTTTAAGATGATGAAGATTTGTGGCTAAGCTGGATGATTTTGATAGAGTTTGCACTGATGATGTCATTCAGAAGACTGATGAAAGCTCCATGACTAAACCATTTAGCTTAAAGAATAAAATTCCATTCAAAACAATATATATATTTTTATCATTTTCTTTTCAAAAATATGAAAAGTTCAATAGAAATAACATGAAAATAAAGAATTCTTTACACTTAAATCATAAATTGGTGGCCTATTTGAATATATGAGTTATTTGTAGTTATTTCAATAAGTTAATTAATTTTTACTTGTTTTCAATATATCATTATGTTTAGTAATCGTGTAACTGATTAAGGTAGGTTTATGAAAAAATGTTTACAACTTTACGCTGTACAAGTTGTAGAAAAAATTCCAATCAGAGACATGATTACTGGCATTATACAGCGAAAAGAATGTACATTCTTTAGGTATCGATTTCTGGATTACTTATTTCTAGCTGGCGACCACTCAATATTTGTTGTCAAGATTGACGAAGAATTAAGAAACGGAAATTTGTTAAAATACTTTGTTTTGAGAATTCTATATTGTACCAAAAATATAATATTAAATAAATGCCAGGTTTGTAGCGGTTAAGAGTTCACATACACCGCAAACGGAACAAAAACTTGTAACCAAAGATAAATAAGCTAGTTACTCTGATGCATTCCAGCCCCGCTAACTAGGGAGAGAATTCAAAGTCCGAACGGGAAAGTATATTCCGAAAAAAGCCAGAAAATGAGCAAAAACAACAGACACAAATCAAAACGTATACATACAACACAAAATTGTCTTTGGGAAGCGTTACAAAATAGCATACTAAAAGACACAAGGGACCAATAGTATTTAAGATTCTCCCAAGTGGGAAATATGACATGAAGGTGAAAAGAGCGCTTTTGACGCAAAAACAAAAAAATTCAAATTTTCTAAGTAAAATTACAGAATTAGGTCCTTTTCCAAGTGAGTTCTGAGGATCTAACGTCCCTAACAATAAAGCTAATAATAATAAATAAGATATAATTCTTAATTGAGGTCTTGTTTTTCCTGCTAAAAGATTGTAGTAAAAAGTTAATTCACTTCACTTTCAAAACATTATTCACATAACAAAAACTAGATATAATGTATGTTGATTAAGGCGCTTTCTATCACTATCTAACGTCAACGACAATAAAAATGTCTTATTAGCATAGATGGTTATGATAATTTTAATCGGTCAAAAGTATGAATATTTTCTGATCAGGTTATGATCTTTAAATTTATATGCTGATTTACATACTGTATGAACTCATCTTCAAATTGTTTCAGAATTATCACTATATATTCAATATACCCTTAATAATGTAAACTTTAGTACAGAACTCCAAAGTTATCATCTGAAATATCATAAGTAACATACTGTCAACTAGAAAAAACAGTACTATCGTGGTATATACTACTTGTACGACCAGATAAAAGTAGCATATATCAAGTACTGAAAGTAGGATACTAACGAACAGGAGAGGATATAGTAAGAAGAGAAAGGAAAATAGAAAGCAGTCAAAATTTGAACAGGAATGGAGGAAACATAAGTTTCTAAGAAACAATTCAAGGAAGATTGACAAATAGTGTATTTAATGTATGGTGTTATTTTATGTACTAGATGGTTTTCTACCAAATACCTCCTTAATTACAAGACTAGAATGTTAAGACGAAAAGTAACTCATTTGATTACTACTAAATTTTAAGGCATGGTACATCTGAACAACAAATCAACTTTGGCATAGATGGAACAATTATCCGGTTCTCACTAGTTTCCAGTAGTCTTCCAATTGATGTCAGTCTTTGAAATAAAACAATTTGGGATTCGTAGTGTTCTGAATTTCTAAATTTTTAATACCCAAGATTACACTTAAGATTTATCTCCCAAACTTGGTTTGTTCTATTGTAATTTGTCATATTATTATTATAACTATCTTTATTTGTTCTTCGCTTTCAATAAATTTTTAGATCCAAAAAGGGACAAGCCAAATTTCAGACTGTGGTAAACATTATGAAGATCATAGTAAACATTTGTCAAGATATATGATGTATATTAGTAAGAAACTAATCAGCTGGTTCAGCCAAACCAACACCAACAATGAACTTATTAATCATAATGATATAAATGAAAATTCAATGAATTATCATTCCGATAACAAAATATTATATGAAGATTCTATCAGTCATATTGAACATGAAATGTACAATAGTAATAATAATAATAAATCTACACTTCAATGGACATCGAATGGTGTAAATATTCAAATACCCACTATAGAACAAGAAACATGGAATCATTTGGAACGTACTAGTTGGTTACCTTATTTAGATACAGTTGATGATTATCTAAGAAAGGTAAATAAACAAAGGTGTATAGATATTTTGAAAGAGTTGACGAATTGTCATTTGATTTTTAACGGTTGTACACTTGTATAAAGAATCTATTTTTAATGATAAAAAGATGAAGTGGCTACTTTAAATTTTGTGTACTTTAAGATAATAAATCTTGACTGTTTTTCAAAGTTACCAGTGACAGTTGGTCAAAAGATCCAAGGTTACAAAATAGAAAACATCATTTTAAAGATGGAAATCTATATTTTTTTGATATTTTTCCTATATGATGACTAACAACCTAACTAGCGAGGAGCGGGATCGTGGATGCGCACTGCTGAGGAGTCCCATACTAGGACGAAACGGCCGTCCAGTGCTTCCAGGTTTTCCATGGTGGTCTAGCTTCAATGGATTCATGATTTCAACCAGTGAAATTTCTAAAATCTCCACGCAATGCCTTCTGATAATAATAACTACTAATTTACCAAAATGTGCTTGGTGAAACTAAGCCCGGATAAATGAGGACGGTTGAGCATGGGGTTAGAGACCCCATCACATAGAAAACTAACTCGCTAAAAAACGTTAACCTGAAAGAATAATCCAGACTGTTTAAACTCTGCTCTGGGAGTTAGGTCTTCATTTAGAAGAATTATGACGCCTCATGGTGAAGGCCGAGTTTCTTTGGAAGTCACGAGGCTGATGCCCCTTCTGACAACTAGAGCAAACATTAATTTAAGTACATGGGATGCTCGTACAATGTGAGAGACCGGGAGAGTCATCCAAATTGCTGCATAAATGAAAAGATACAACCTGGAGCTGCTTAGAATCAGTGAAACACATTGGACGCATGATGAAAAAATTTCTTGAATTATTATTCATTTATGAGAATTCCGTAAGATTCTTATCAAAATGAATTCTTCATTATTCAACCTCTATACTAACAAAAATGGTTTACCATACTACAAGATTGTTAATTAAGCTAAAGATGAAAAATAAAATTACTATAAAATAAGAGACAAAAAACACTTTCAGTGGAAATCATGGTATTCAATGTTTTCTAAGAATTCATTTATTAAAGAAATTAAACTAAGCCAACCATAATTAATAAACGTACTGAATAGTTTCACTAGGAGAGTCCATATTCACAAATGTTCGCACATCTTATGTTATCTACTTGTATCATGAAAATTCTTAATAGATATAGTTTATTCCACTCAGTTGTACATACATATCAAACAGCTTACAATTATCAAGACATCCCCTACATGTCATGTAAGTTGATCAATCCTTTCAGAAATTTGTCAGTGTTGTAACTAACTGATTAAATCTAAAAGCGATTAATTTAGCAACCATCAATCATTGTTAAAATCGCATAACATGTGGTATTTTAAAATATTCATTTACCTGAACAAATAATTTTCATCTCGATAGTTATGAGTTCGAATCATGGCATATCTACTTCTAATTCTTGGTATTCAGAAATAAATTTAGAACCTGAAATAAACTAATTTGTTTATTGAGCTTTAAATTATTGAAATAATTTGTATGTAATATACATAACACGAAGTGATTCATTGCATCACCCAAAAAGACTTACCTGGCAAGATTCCATATTCACAGATTTACAGAATAATCTATACGTTTGTTTAGTGATTAAACTGACTAATATAAAACATATGTTGTATTCAGTTTACAATTAAAAATCCTCCTACCACCTGATCACTAACCATAAAATATACAACATTTTAAGTAGTGAAATTGAAAAATTACTTCGTACAACTTACTTTGTTTCCAACAGCCTATCATATATTTAATTTCCTAATTGTTTTACTGAAATACTCCTTATTCAACCTTTTGTATAGACAAGGGATGATCTGGATACGAAAGTTATTGACTACTGGGCACCATATGATCAACTTTTGGCTAATCTTCTTACAAACCCATGGCTTGCACCAGCATATAGAGCATTAAATACATCATGGTTGCAAGAGAGGCGTATATCATTTATGGATCGAACGTATTTTGGTTTAGTATCAAGTGATTTTGACTCGGAAGATGAGAATCAATCGTCAAATGATTTAACCGCTTTAAATGGTGCCAAAGAAACACAATCTTTAATGCTAGCAAATTTTATTGGTGTTCCACAACCTGCACATGCTCGTTTGGCTGGTACAAGAATTTGGAATAGGTAAGCCATTTTAAATAACATTGTTATGTTTTTGCTGGCTAATTCATCCTCTTATCTGAACGGACATGTTTAGCAATGGAAAATAAGTTGGAAGAAATCTAGGGGAGGTCAAATCAAAATTTGACATCAGACCATGATGTCAACAACTAGTGGTCTGAACAGAGTTGGTAAATTCAGACTATATTTTTGAGGTAATTTATTGAGTTCGTTGGAAGTTGATGTAACCACACAACAGTATAGCATAGCAAGGATGTAAATGTAAATATTATGTGAAGGAACACTCTAAAACACTGATATTAGAATGAACGAAGGCTCAGGTAGTGTATTATGCAAATTTACAACTGCAATTGTAAAGTATGAAAACAAAAAAATAATTATACAATTTACACGTCGTTTTGAACACATCAATCAAGTCTCTGACGCTCGATAATAAAGCCTTCAGTAAACTTCAGAAAACTGGGGATGGGCTATTAATTAATCACCATGTAAGATTTGAAGGTGTCGATGTTATGTCTTGTATCCAATAGATGTTTGGTAATTGCTCTGTTTAAGGTAGTTTTCTGTCCTAATCGAAGGCTTTTTGGAACATGTCCGAAAAATCTCAGATATTTCCACTTTTCCTTTTGGCCAGTGTTGCTTCTGTAGGAGTTGCATGTGCAGTTGGCGGTACATGAATAGGATACTCTTTGGTTTTTATCGAGTTACTGAACACATTATCTTAAACCGAATCAGTCGTTCGATTGCATGATAGGTTCTGACTAACACTTTGTCAAACATCCTACTGATTGTGCTTGAAGTTTCCTCAATTCCGAAGTTGAAATTGACATTTACTGATTTTTTATTGACTAAAGGCAAATCCGTCTTGTTGTATTTACTCTATTCGCTTTTCAGTAGAGGGATAACCAATAGAAGTTAACAATCACTTTAGTCACTCAATCATTAATTATCTTCAACATTACAAAATGGAAAAATATTGCCAATTTAATCAATAAGATTTGTACGATTTCGAATTTTTGAGTTGAGGAGATTAAATTGGTAAATAGGTTAACATTGTCAACTTACTGATATTTGTGCGCCTCGATCTTTGCTTTCATCTATGGGATTATCGCTAATGACCCATATACTTGTATTAAAACAAATTAATTAATGAAATACTATGATCGTTTTACAAAATATAGATCAGGCTATGATTAAATTTATCAAGTATTTTTGTTATAAAAAAGGTGTTTCTTTCTAACAAGGTCAATAAAATAATCTCCTTCATTCTAATAACTTTTTCTAGGGTCTTTTTATTTCCGTTATACTAAATGTATGGATATATCTATATATATAAATACAAATATGGGGGTGTATTACAAACAGTTATACAGTGGATACTTCCATAATAAAGAATAAAAGAAATCAATAATTTAAGTCTTCCTATTAATAAGCTGATGAAAAATAGTCATAAAGTTTAGAGTGAACCCTTTTATGAAAAAATTGAATATTTATTTCATTTATTCAAACGAGCACTGAACCTTAGCTTAAAGAAACTTTTCTCGGGTTGTATATTTTAGAAAACTATCGAAACTCATCTTCTAGTTAACTAGACTTGACTTTTATGCCAAAATTATCTAGATCGGTGTGATCACCGAAAATTTTGAAAAGATATAGACTTGTTATGATTATTATTGATATATCTGGTGAATAGAGAAATTAAGTATGTGTATATACAACAGTTTAGTATGTTATTCAGTGTCTTGAACCAATATTGAAATAATAGGCACATGAATACATTAAACTACATTGATTTAAAGTGATTACCATTATTGTATAACACTGTGACAATATCACTTTACTTCATAATCAAAGATAATGTCAGAGATGTTCGCTTAAGCCGCTTTTGGATTTTAATGAATCAGAATCAAAGATCTGTCAAAACTGTCTTCTATAAATAATTTTGACTCATTAAATTATTAACTTTTTACCTTCAACATCACATAAGCAAAAGAGCGTGCTAATCTGTTGTTGATATAAAGAAGTCTCGAAGATTGCTATCTTTGTGACTTCTATAATAAAATGATTGAAGTTGTAAATATTAACTAATTAGTGCCAAGTCAGTAGCCTAAATGTTTGGCACTCCCCGGAGGTTCATAGGGTTTTGAGTTCGAGCCCTGTTAAGTAAGGACTTTCGTCCAAATTTGAACGAATAGTTTCAAAATATTTGGGCGCCGAGTTAATGGGAGAAATTAAAGAGGAAGAATGTATTTGTAAAATCTCAGCGAAATGATTTGAAGTAAATCCAACTTTTCGCCTGGCAATCTGGTTCAAGCTTTTTCAAGTAAAATATTCGATAATTTTGTTGTTTGATTATATTTTCCTTGAAAAAGCTTGGACCAGATTACCAGAAGAAACGTTGGATTTACTTCGAATCCTTTATCTGAGATTTTACAAATACATTGTTCCTCTTTAGAGCCTAGTTAAGGTTGTAAATATTCATTCTTGGAGAGTTTCATCTCAAGATGACACTGTTTACAGCTTTTCTCCATATTATTTTCAAGCAACAAAAATAACTGCCTAAAAAGAATTTCGAATGAGTAAAATCAAACGCACAGTTTAAATGTTATTAAATATTATCACAAATATCAGTCAGCCATTCATAATCAACATGTAATGTATATCTGTCCAAGTTTCCAAATATCATTTCAGTACATACGAAAAGAAGTCGTTACCAAGATAAAAGGAAGAAACATTTAAAATTAGGATGGTAATTCAGTTGATTTTCTTAACACCAGAAATATAAAATATAATGGATAATCTGGGTGAAAAACTGAAAATGACTGAATCATACGAAACTAAAGGTTTAAAACTAGAAGGGGTTTTTCGGTGATCTTAGTAATTTCAATAATTGAAATCATTAGTGAATTGAAGCTGGACCACCATGGTAAACCTGAAAACACTGGGAGGCCGTTTCGTCCTAGTGCGGGAATGGTTGAAGTTAGATGTTAACACCGTTGGATGCTGGCTGTCTCAGTGGTGTAGTGGTTAAGCGCTCGCGCGCAAGACTTATAGGTCCTGGTTTCGAATCTTGCGGTGGGCGGGATCGTGGATGCGTGCTGCTGAGGAGTCCCATACTAGGACGAAACGGTCATCCAGTACTTCCAGGTTTTCCATGGTGTTCTAGCTTCAATTGACTCATGATGTCATCTATTAAAGGTTTAAAAGTTAATTTAGAAAGTTAATAAAACTTCATCACTACTTCTAATTTTGGCTCATATCAAACGAATAAAATAAATGATAGCTAATTGTTTGATTACGATTTCTTTCATTTATATATTATTCCCTCTGTTTCATATTTCTAATTCATTATGTATTCAATTACGTTCAACTGATATATTTCTCTATGATGAGTTCTTTTGTTTACAAAAATCATATGACTGTCTGCATATCTATTAATCAAACTACCTACATGTCTATATATTTATCTGTCAATCTGTCTATCCTGTTTATTCTATTATGATGAAGATTAGTGTCTTACTTTTGAGTAAAATAAAGAATATAGATTGAGGTATAATTTCTGTTTTCCTATTAAATGCCTCACAGTTTTTTTTTTTAATACTTCAATTGATTCATTAGTGTTTATGAATGAAACAGACTGAAATTTTTAGAGACTGATCATTTGATTGTCTGTTTTCTTGAATAAATGCAAAGAAAACAGGAAGTTCTGTGAATATCTTCACAAAATTTAATAAATAGGATTAATTTTGATATCAGAATAAAATATTATGTAATATTGACTTAGTGATGACTTTTTAGTGGCCCATGATCTGATTCCAATTGGATTGTATAAATATTATTGAAATATACATATCGTCTATCCTCGTATAAAATTATCGACTTCATCCGCTTTAGTGTATAATGGAATTTATTAAGTCGAATATGAGAATGGATTTTCAAATATGTATATTTTGTGCATTCATTTATCTGGGCAGGCAATCAGAGGGACAAAGCGAAGAGAAGAGAGTGAAGCCAAATGACGCGCGGTAGACATGATTTGTGAGCCAACTCCACTTAATCAAGAGCTAATCAATATTTATAATCACACAAAATTAAGCTACAGATATGTGATGAGTAGGATAAGAAATGCACACACATACGCTCATTAAAAACAGTCAAGGTTGATAAGCGATTAAGTGACGAGTTTAAAACGTGACTCAAGAAGAATAGATAAATTGGACTGTCCAGAAGCTAGAATAAGTTATATAGACTTAACATAGCAACCGACACTACAGCTCATCAATAACTTATCCCATTAGCTAATATTTCATTAAAATGTTTCTACACGCTCAATTAGGTGATAAAAAAAATACGATTTTTGAGTTGTAATTACCACGTGTATCAGCTTGCAATGAATAGTTTGATCTTTATATTTATCTTTTAGATGAAACAATTTTAACAACATTTAATTTCACACAATGGAAAACTAATAAGACTACAAATTATATAGTTTAATAGAAATATTTTTAATTCAGATAAATTATACTGAATGATCATTGCTTTACACCACGAAGTTCGAAACATGGGGCATTGGATTAAATCTTATGGTTATGTGTTTGCAACTAGATCTGTAGGTCCCGAGTTCGGTTGCTCACCAGGCAGCAAATCCATATTAATCTAGAATTCAAGTTAAAGAATACTTATAGTCTGCGATAAGAAATTGAAGTTAAAACCATGTAATTATTCTATTTCACGAATGACTCTTCAAGTGATCTGGTATTCGGATCATCTTTTGTCTGATACAGTGATGGTATTCTAAACATAATTTACATAATTTTTCTCAGGAAAATATTACCGAGTTTGTATATAATAAAGAAATTGGAAAAACTATGTACAATTTGCGTTAAAGTGTATTCTATACAAGGTAAAAGTAAAGGAATTTCAAATAACTGAGACTAAAGAAAAGGTATTTAAACAATATAATGTTCTTTAGAATCCACTTTATTCTTTCAGATATAGATTGATGCATATATACTTGATGCATGCAACAGATTATCCAATTCACTTTAAAAATCACAATTAACTTTACTAAATAATGCCTAGTTATAAAATGGCTCATATAAGAATGATTAACTGACATACTCTTAAATAATCATATTTTATAATTATGTGATCAGATTGGATGGTTATATCAAAGTTGAAGGTATTAGCGATGCATTTTTATGTCCCGAGAGTGTAATAAATACTCAGATAAAACATAGATTGCGATTACTAATTTCCATCTATTGTTTCTCTTTTATTTCAACAGTTTTCGTAATCTAGTTCCAGGTTTGCCGAGCAAATTCTATTATAAATTAGAACCAAGTTCATTATCGTCATCATTTTCGTCATCAGTTCTAAATAAAGATGTTGAATTTCGAAGAAAGCCAAAATTGTATCATGATCATCGGCAAATGTTATCCAGTGAAGATTGGTATCATATTCCAAGTGGACAGTTGGATTTAGATGAAAAACTGAATGTTGACTCATTTACTGATTTAAATACACAATTCTATCCGTAAGTCAAATACAACTAACATGGATAGTAATCATTGTTATAATCAACATTTTCTGGTTATATACACTTGACAATAACATTTTATACACCATATCCTTGAATACGTTGCCATAGATTATTTTTTGCTAATATCAGATTTCACAAAACTGTTGAATATTAACGGTAACTAACTAAAAACTCCTGGCGTTTTGAAGAGTTTTTAACTTGAATGTTTATGAAATACACCAATCCTTTTCGGTTGAATAATCTTTCGTCCCAGAATATTGTATGCAAAATGGACATAACAATCCAATATGACCAACTGAGTTTTGGTTGATTGATTAATATATCAAAATATTGTTCAATATTTGATACAACAAATGTCTGTATTCTTATCTGATTGTCAAAAGTTTAAGCTTGTTCTAATGGTTATGTTTTTCTCAAGAGATTAGTTAATTTATCAAATAAGATCTAGCTAGATCTACATCAAAACTTTATAGAACTTCTTATCGATCGAAATTGTTCACATCTAGCACATTATGATGGACCATAATGCTTACTTATGCAAATGAAAGCTTACACTGTTATACAATCTAATATCAGTGAGTATAAAGTTTTAATGGCTTGGTTTGTAAATGAGTTCAAAATTAAGGAAAAATCTATTTCAAATAAAATAAATATCAATTTCAGTGATAACCATTGATATATGAATACAAGTTTAGTATAACATATGTCCACACTTGAATCAACTTTATAATTTAGCTTACCTCTAAAGATTACGGAAATAAAGTTGAGCTTTTATTGTAATCATGATCTTATATTGAAATCTTTAATTTATCATTACTTCAACATATTTTCATAAACAATGTAATCATGATTATACTAGACTAAAAACAACTCAATAATTGAGATCACGAGTCAATTGAAACTAGACCACCATGAAAACCTAGGAGTACTGGACGGCAATTTCGTCCTATTGTGGGACTCCTCAACGGTGCGCATCCACGACCCCGTCTCGCGGGATTCGAACACAGGATCTATCAGTCTCGCACCAGGCGCTTAACCAACTAGACCAGTGAGCCGGCTGACATCCAGTGGTGTTAATGTCTAACTTCAACTAATCCACGAAATTGATCCACACATACACCATTGTCTTCACTGAGTTCCTATCTCTCAACTAACCCGGTTGAACTCCACTGTTCACTGCTTCTCACTAGAACTCCAGGAAATATCTCTTGAAGCCAGTCACTGGTGAGCATATGTTGATTAGAATCAGAAGCAGTGACCAGTGGAGTTCAACCAGGTCAGTTGTGAGATAGTAACTCACTGATGACAATGGTGGACGTGTCGCTCAATTTCGCGGATTGGTTAAAGTTAGACATTAACCCCATTTGATGTCATCCGGCTCAGTGGTCTAGTTGGTTAAGCGCATGGCACGAGACTAGTAGGTCCTGGGTTCGAATATCGCGAGGCGAGATAGTAAATGCGCACTAATGAGGAGTCCCACAATAGGACAAAAGAGCCGTCCGGTGCTTTCAGGTTTTCCATGATGTTCTAGCTTCAAATAACTAACTCATGATCTCAATTATCGAAATTACTACAATCTCCACAAAACCCCTTTTGATTCTACAAAACAACTCAATCATAAAAATACTTAACGTTATGATATTTGCATTAACCTAATTTAATTATCATATTGATATAAATGTTAGTTTCTTTTGGCATATACACATAGTAATATGTATTTGTACAAGTATATGTTTTATTTTACCTTAAATTCTTCGACATAGCTACTAAAGTTAAGAGGTGTATAGAAAAAAAACTAGCTAATTGTTACAGTTATCATAATGTCAGTATAAAATGAATGATTATTATTTTTAATCTGTGTTATTATCAATGTATGTGTTAGAAAATATATGAAAATATACATATCTATAATAGTTGAATATTATAGATTAAATATTGTATATTACATGAATGTGAAATATGCAAACGTAGTATAGACTTTATGAACTTATTCTATACTTAGAAAATAGAAAGGTTATTTGAAGAAAGAGAGAGAATTTACTGCACTTTGGTTAAATAGTATTTAGATATGTATACACACATGAAGTGCAATTTTCACTCCAATAAAATACACTTGTTTTAGGTATAGATATAGGTATTTGCAAACTGTATAGAAATTCGATAACTTCTTAAAAACCCTATAACATACCTTAGATGTTTTTATTTTCCATAAAGTATGTAATTATATCATAAGATATTTATTAAACTATGTTGAAATTAATGACAAGATGAATAGACAAACTTACACACACACACACACACACACACACACATGGTACAACTCACGTAGTGCTACTTTTTCATTTCACTATATTTCTTCACTTGGTTAAAACAAATATGATATTTAGGCTACTTGTTAGATTAATTATATTTTACTTAGTTTTTAAAAAAGGAAAGAAAGGAATTATTTATATTCATACATAGAGATAAGCTTATCTGCATTAAATGTAACCTAATAAATAGTATAAAGAAATGTAAAACATTGTCTACCCCAAATGTGAAATATATTCAGATTATCTAATAATCAAATAAATGATTGGGTGGTAACAAGAATAATAACAACAACAACAAAAAAACGAAAGATAATTCGGCAAAGTAAAAATAAACTTATTTAGCTTATCAATGACATTTTCAGTTTAGATCTTTAAAAGTAGTAATTAAATATAAACAAGTCTACTAATATGTTGTGATTTCTTGAAAAAAAACACAGAAGAAACGAATTCCAAAGCAATAATGTTATTACGTATACATATTGAATGTAAACCTGATTTTAGTAAAATGGAATTCATTCAATGTATAATGTTAGATTATGTTAATCAGTGAACTTAATTATTAGTTCGAATAGAATACTTTTAACTAAACATTTTAATTCACCTAGATTTTGATAACCTTTAGATAAGTATTGTTATTAGGAATTAGTTTGATGTTATCAGTATCAATCAAAGATTTTGTCAAAAATATAAGGCCATATAAAATAGCTTTTAAACAAAGATGGATAGTGGTTAGCAGTAGAATACAGGGTGCGCGTTTCGTCCTATCTGGGAATCGTCAGCTGGATGTACCCGCTAACCACTATCCATCATCTTTGTTTAAAAAGCTTGTGACTGAAGGCTATATCGAGACAATACGCACAGAATGCACATATGCCAACATGAGATTGATCAAATACAGTCCTAAATAATAATGGGAAGATACAAGTAAAACAACACCAAGTGAATTCATATAAAATAGTGTTTTTGATGGATCGAAAAAGAGTTTATGATGGATTCTTTTAGTATTCAGTTATTTAATTTCATCAAACAACCCGACCCATCAATTTTGTTTAAACAGAATCTAATCATATCCGATCAGTTATCGATTTCAGTATTGATAGATGTGTTTGATTAATACCTACTTTCAATATTTAGTCCCCCCCCCACAAAAATCCGGTTATTTATGTCAAAGACGTATTATACTATTTGATAGTTTACAAGACAACTCAAAGTATTTAGTATTTGGATACAGACAGTGAATATTATATAGGCTGTTGAACTCTTTTTATTTGGTAGAATTCTGTAGCCTGACAGTTTCCCCACTAATGACATAGATTAGCTTTATCGTGAGACAATTAAATATCATCGTTTTACAAATAAGTCTCTATCAACTGATAAAAGGTTCCTTTCTTTGACATCGTACCCAAACATTAGTTACTTCAATGTTTATACTTGTAACATTTTTTAGCGTGTAGGGTTATGGATACATGACTTAATCTAAACTTGGTGCATTCAGTGAAGGTCCTTGATATTGACATGCTTCATGAAAGATATGTTTTCGCTGGTTATATGGTCGTCAAGTTTTACAAGTGTTCATCTACTGATTAATATTCTAGAAAATCTGTAGATATATAAAAGTAAACTAACCAGGATGATATAAAGGTTGAATGCCAGCAATGATATGTACTGTATAAAATGAGAATTCAGCTAGAGTACAAATAATGATATTGTATTATAGAATTATTATTCTTCATATTCATTTGCTTCAATTATAGTAATCTACCGCGAATGCTTAAAACAGATATCGTGTCACTCATGTCTCTTCTATTTTAAGTTGGTTCGATGAAGATTGCCAAAACTACAGTGAAAACGATTATTTTAACCATGTTTGTACGTTTGTTACGAATATGTTTACAGCCTGATGACATTTTGATTTTTGAAATAGATTAGAAATGTTAAGATCATTCGAGCTACTGTTTCTTTGTTTAAACTAATAAGCACCATAAATGTCAATGTTTATGGAAATGTGTATGTGAATCAAATAGTTTGCAATTTCGACTATCTATCTACGTCCTAGTAACCAGTGAAGTCTATTGAACAAGTTTAACGCGTGTTACTCTCCAGTAACCGATTTTCACAAACGTTTCCATAAATAAAGAAAACAAATTCATTATAAATTGACGTAAAGTGGTAGACTCCGTCTACAAAATTGTTCTCAACCAACCCTTATTATCTCTTATGAATGTTATATTTTTAAAATAAAGAAACTGTAACTTTCACTAATTTTATTTAATAAAAACAATTTTATCAAGACTTAATAGCCAAGTGGATAACGTGGTTGTGTTTGAAGTAAATGGTACTGCGTTTGAGTTCTGGAGTGAACATCAACTGTGTGATGCATGTACATCCAGCTGACGAGCTGATGCGCAACCTGAATTCCACTGCTAACCACCATCCATCTTTGCTTATAATGCTTGTAACTTAAGGCAATATCAAGGCAATCAATATAGAATGCACTTGTATTAATAAGAGACTGATCAATTATAGTCCTAAACATCAATGAGAAGTTTCAAACAAACAATATAAAATGAAATTAATTCTCACAAATGTTTCAATATATTCAACCGCTGGTAAAAAAAAAGAAAGAATTTTATTACATCGTCAATATTTATCAAAATAATACGATTATTTAATTCAAAAAATAGTTAAATGCAATGTCATATGCTCTTATATGAATTTATACGTAAGCGAACTGCTTGAATGATTAATTTAATTTGCATAAGTCTGTTCACATAAATTGAATAATAAAATGTATGTTTGGTAAAATGTGTAGCAGCTGAAGTGTAAGGCATTCATTTGTAGTTAAGTTAATTATTGATTAAAAGTATTCTCAATATAATAACTGATAATTTTTGCATCCTATGACCGGACATACGTTTCTGGGCAAAGGAAACAGAATTGGATATTTTTTTAGACTTTAAATTAATGTACTCTTAGATATTATAAATTTATTCCTTAGAAGCATCTTTTTTTGAACATGTTTTATCAATATGAATGCGAGACTGAAGGCCCTAGGTTCGAATGCTGCGAGTGGGATCGTGGATGCGCACTGCTGAGGAGTCCCACAATAAGATGAAACGGCCTTTTAGTGCTTCCAGGTTTTCAATAGTGGTCTAACATCAATCGGTTCATGATCTCAATCAAAAACTTAATAATCTCCAAAACCCCTATACTGAACTGATAAACTTAATGAATGCTTCTTTTTCTCTTTACGATTGTTCATATTGTATGTTGTTTAATGATCTTTTGTAATATTCCCATTTGATATCATTGAAAATTAAAATATAATGAAATTATTATGAAGTTTACTGTCTTAGACGCTTGATTCTAAAGTAATTCTCATAAAGTTATAACTTTACCCCAATTTAATGTTTTTCCTTTTCTCAAAAGGTTTGCAACAACTGTTACGAAACGAAATGGAAATCCTTCAACAATTGATTCAAATTCTTATTTTTTAACATTGACACAAGTTCGATTATTATTATTGTTATTAGATGCTATTATTATATTGTCTAGATGTTTTCAAACATTTGAATTTATGCATAATATTTGGTTTGGTGATATAAAATTAATTAATGCCAATCATTTAATTCATGATATAAATGATAATTCACAAATAATGATTGATTCATTTGATCATTCTATGCATCATCATTCACAACAAACACAACAAATACATGGTACTTATAATTCTAATTATCATTATCAACCTCAAATTCAAATAAGATCACCTAGACATATACAATTATCTATAGGATCTACACCATTCTTACATCCTGCATCATGCTCATCAAATTTACATGAATCAAATCATCATTCAATCTCTAATGTATGTTGTACTTTTGATTGGTAGAATTAATTCAGTTTAGTTTTGTTTAGATGTTGTTGTTATAAATGTAATAAATGATGTATCAAGTAAGAAATATAGGTGCAATGTCGGTGAATTTTGTATTTGCGGTTCATTTAAATATCTACCATTACTATTAGTTGAACTGGAAGTAATATATATATTTTAGTAATAAAATATTTGAGAAAAAGGGGTTTCTATATGAGAACTTTTGGGCATAGAAAACAATAATCTTGATAAACATACATGCATTTGAAGAATATTACTTCTTACCGCTTTGTAGAACCACACATTCTCTTATCCTAGTTGAAAGCAAGCACTGGTTACGAACTATCCATCACACTCTATGGGACCGCATGAACTGGTAGAACGGACAAGGGAGCTTATCTTTTAAAAAACTGAGTTGTATAGAAAGTTCTTTTCATAGTCGTTGACAGCAGATTTTGATATATATCAGAAGTTTGGTCACTCCGAAATTCTAGATTCATGAAAACATGTCTTTGAAATGGAATTTCGAGATTCATTGTCCGGACTTCCTTTCATTTTTTCCTCTACCAAGTGGCTTCCATAACCGTTTTCAACGAACATTTTTCTGATGAATCCAAGTTCTTCATCAATTGATTCAGTATTACAGATCTTTCGTAGAAGTCAATCACTTCTCCTTGTCAGAAGTACATTCAGAAATGAGATACAGTGACCCACATTATTTTCTAAACTCAAACTTATGAAACGATAGGATGTATAAAAAAAGTGCAAAATGCTAACCAATTCAACACTCTCTTCGCGATTGACAAATGTGTCATCCCCATACTTTTTGCATAAGCTAGGTTCAATGCTGACCGAAACAAGTTGGTTGCTTTCGAGTTTAGATATGGGACGGTAAGCTAAGATTAGGCCCAACGGAGACCCCATTGCGATTCCATCTCTTCGTTTATATATTTGATTCCTGGGAATGAACTGAATATTTAAGGTACAACTCAATAACACTCTTTCAAGCGGTCATTTGGTAGGTCTACATCCATACTGTTAAAATCAATGCAGTCACGTATGTAGCACATAGTTTCAGTTAATGTCATGCTGGTGAATATTGAACTAGGGTGAAGTTAAATATTTGAACGAAATGACTCTGGTAAGACTCAATGATCCCGATATTCGTTTTACGACATACATATTGAAGTTTTCATTGTTCTGAATACTAACTAATCAAATGTTTCTGCTCCTTCGGTAATACACTAATGAAGAATGTATTCAGCAATTTCAAAACTAGTGAAAGTGCCCAATTTAAATTACCGTAATTCTAATTTCTGAAGTGTTTACATCAGAGGAACTGGTCTACTTTCACTCGCCACCAGAACTAAGTCATTTTCAAAATTATGACAATTTTATTCCTATGATTGTTTGAAACGTGACTTAATTGAAATCATACTAAACGGTACATGTATCTTTTCCCTTTTATTTAATTATAGGAGTTCCCTACATCAATAAGCACAAATCACAATGAAGCATTGATTGCCAATCAAACTATTCGTGTAAGTGAATATGAAAGAAAATCTTCTACAGGGATTAAAATAACTCAAAACGATCCACCAACATTAAATTTTGACAATGGAACTGGACGTTTTACAGCTTGCTACTGTTGTCTCGATGCTCATTATTTGCTAGTGATAACTGGTATTGGCTTATTATTTATTGGACTAGTTTTAATTTGGGCTACTGATAGACATGTTCGACCAGGATGGCTTTTAGCAAAGTGAGTTGCATGATTTCAATCTTTGTTAAACACTTAACTTTAAAAAAAGAATTTACTGATTTGTAGAAGTTTATATATGTTCAACCTATATAAACGACAATAATTACTGCACAATTGTTTCAAATATGGATCATAAGTATGGTTGGCATTAACTCAGAACGAAGATTTCTCTTCATCATCTTCCCACAAATGTGTTTACTACTAACAACTTATTAGAAATTTTTAGGTAGTCGATAGTATTAAAGGATTAGATAACTCTGATGTCGGTCCCTAATCAGTGATCGATCAATTGTAAACCAACAACAAAAATTCACCACGAAGCTCAAGTATATTTCATCTTTATTCTCCTTCCACGTACACTATCTAATTTAGCTATTTTTATAAATCTTACTGGCATAATTATTATTTTGCAGATCAAATAGGTAGTTTAAAATGAAAATAAGATTTCACACACATAGTTTTCGTTATCATTATGCAGAGAGTAAGAACGAATATTTTTGAGCAGAATAACATGAATTCATTTTATTTTGTTTGGTTCCCATCAGCTGCTCACAACCTGTGATATTTAAAAATCATAATTACAAAATATGTTGAAATTACTTACGTCAAAGAGTTTAGTTGGAAGTTAATTTGAAGACATCTCAGTATAGTACAGTATGGGTGTAAATGCATTCGATAGACTGGAAAAAAATATTATGAATATACACCTTATTTAAAAGAATATTCTACAACATTGATAAAAGTTTAAAGGGCTAGAAACAGATGGTTACGTAATTTGTAAACGCTGATAGTAATTAACAAAAATGAGTAAAGTTCAGTTAATTAAAATATGATTACTAATCTAGTAGAGAGACGAAGTTAAAAGATATAATGATATAAGTAATTCAAAGAGAGGGTTGAATAAATTTTTTATGACGTAATGAAGGAATATTTGTCACTAGGGCAAGGAAAAGTTAACAATTATCTCATTTTGAATACATCAATGAAGTATCTGACACTCGATATTAGTGCCTTCAACAGAAGTTTTGAAGATATCGACGCGATGTCCCGTAACCAAGAGATATTTGTTAATTACTATGTTTAAAGTAGTTCTTTCTCTTAATCGAAGGCTTTTTGGAACACGTTCAAAAAAATTTCAGATATTCCCACTTTTCCTTTTGACCAATGTAGCTGCTGTGAGACTTTCATGTAAATTTATAGATACGGTTGTCGGTATCATGAAAGGTTTGCTTGTACATAAGTAAGTTTTTTTTAGTTCTGGTACCAGTAAAGGTAAGAGATTATTATACTGACAAATTATGTCAATGATTTCAAGAAGCAGTATTTTAGTGAACAAGGATGTTACATTTAAAGAAAACATGAACATACCAGTAACATTCATACGGTTTAGTCTGTCAGCAAATCGGGTTGAATCTCTTAATTTATATGTTACTAATCTCTGATGGACTAGTTTTGGTTTATCAACTAGCCAGCATGCAGCTTTGTGATACAGTGAACTGATCTTTGACAGAATGGGTCTAAAAGGGATATTATGCCTGTGAATCTTCAGTAGATCATAAATATTCATACATATGAGGCATCCATGAGTGGTGAGGTCTTAGACCACTATAAATTTTATCGGACATACGATTTTTACGTCATTAAACACTTTATCTAAAGCACTGGGCTCACCCTTCAGTTAAATAAGTAAATTCGTTGATTCAATATGCGATTTAGTGATACATTGGAAGCCTTCAAGAAATGGTGGTAGCTTTGTGTTTTTCAAATATCAAAGGTCGTGAGCAATTGACGATAAACAAACAAAATAAAATGAATTCACATCATTCTGCTCAAATATATTTTTTTCTTGCTCCCTACAGGCCAGGGTTTTGTTGAAAATCAACTTAAAATACCTTAAGACTCACATCTTTTGCATGTACTCACAGAAATTTCTTCATTAGATTAGAATACAAATAAATCTTATTATATGTTAGAGTTCATCAGATTTAAAATATAAATGACAATGTCTAATTTACTACACAACCTTCATAAATTTTATCTTTTAGTAATGAGAAATTGTTAGTTTGCATGTCACTTAACCATATGTAAACCTGTAAGATAGAGTTTAATTTGATTTTGAATGAATAAAAATAGGTGGCTTAGAATGTAATGGACTCATATCATGCTGTCGTCAGTTCCGTGTTTTTGGATATTAGTAATAAGTAGGATGATTACATAATAGTAATAATAATAATAATAATCTAGAGTTCTATACACTTCATGTTAATTTATGATGTCAAAGTAAATACATTTTCTTACATGGTACAATTCAATCTAGTAGTTTAATCATTTGCCTCACTGCAACGGATTAGAAAAGTTATTAATAAAGTATAGGCGTAACATTCATGTAAGAGATTCTACCGTATCTCATTTAATTCATTCACAAGAAATATGAGTTTTAAGCGTTTTATTTAAAAAGTCAGTACCTAGCTTTTCATATACATTATTGATAATAGGCAAGCTTTGCTTACTTTATTCTGATATACTTATTTGTCATAAAAGTTTACAAATACAAAATCTTTTTTTTCAACTTAATATCAAATTAAATATCATTTTTCTTTGTTACCTTCGTAACAATTTAAAAATGTCGATTTTATGTTGTTTACATTAAGTGTATTTATATTGTCTTATTTATTTTATTGATCACAAAACAACTCGAAGTTGATGATACTCATTAGACAGTAAATGAACACATATATATAAAGTTTATAAACAATTTTAATGGTTAAGATCATGAGTCAATTAAAACTAGACCATCATCGGAAAACTGGAAGCACTGGACGACCGTTCCGTCATATTATGGAACTCCTCAACAATGCGCATCCTTGATCCCAACCCCCTCCGAGATTTGAACCAAGGACATATCAGTCTCGCACCAGGCGCTTAACCAACTAGACCACTGAGCCGGCTGGCATCCAGTGGTGTTAATGTCTAACTTCAACTAATCCACGAAATTGAGTGACACATACACCATTGTCATCAGTGAGATACTATCTCACAATTGACCCGGTTGACCTCCACTATTCGCTGCTTCTCACTAGAACTCCAGTATATACCTCTTGAAGTCAGTCACTAGTGAGCATATATTGATTAATATCAGAAGGGTTTTGTGGTGGTCTAGTTTCAATCGACTCATGATCTTAACTATTAAAATTACTATAATATCCACAAAATCCCTTCTGATAATAAACAATTCATTTAGATGAAAAGATATACACAGAATTAATAAGTACATATTGTGGAAGGATAGTAAAACAAACAAACGAAATCCAAGATAAACTGAGAAATACTATTAAATGGATTAGAAAATGAGGTAGGTTTATCAAAAAAGAATTAAAACTGAAACCTTTGAGAAAAAGAA
This sequence comes from Schistosoma spindalis, assembly GCA_946903255.1. NCBI lineage: Eukaryota > Metazoa > Platyhelminthes > Trematoda > Strigeidida > Schistosomatidae > Schistosoma > Schistosoma spindalis. The sequence continues at coordinate 10,758,118 of OX336424.1, forward strand.
ATATTACAGTAATTCTGATGAAGTTTTGTTCTGTGAATAGGATAATTTAGTCTTAGAGCTTTCATTGTTCTTATGAATGACATCATCCACATGAGTTACAAATCTTCACTATTATCTCAATTAAGAACAATTTCGTAATAAATAGATAACTGAAAAAAAAGAAAAAAAAAGAACAAATAGATTAAGCTGAAACATAGTAACAGTAGTGAATAAGTAAATAGAACAATGAAATAGAATGTAAATTAAGTTATTTAATAAACCAACATGGCGTTCAACCAAAGAACAAAATATTTGATTTGTTTAAACAAGATTAACTTTCAAACCTTTCTTTTTTTCCATTTTGGCTATTGACATGAGAAAAATATGATAAATAATTTACTTTTAAACAATATATAAGTATAAACGAATAGCTTTATGCTTGGGAATATGTTAATTTACAAATTAGAAGTATCATCTGAATGTCAGTTTAGACTCTGAAAAAAGAAACTATTCAATAATAAGATTAAAGATATTAATATGAATACTTGGTGAGATTATAATTTATGGACAATCTTTGAGTGACGACAAACTGACCTTGAGAGTGTACGCCTACTAACGAGGACTAAATAAAGGTTATAAACCAGTGTGAAAAATTAGAAATATGATTTATTATTGATGGTTAAGGTTAAAACTTAGATTTAGGGTCTTCATCACGAACTGACATCAGCTATAATGCCAAAACTCTACTTAGCTAAATGGGTGAATGGATTTCGCGCCAAAATCCGAGACAAATTATCTTATATCTGATTTGTTCATCCATAAGTTATAGTCTCGACGAATACTTTTCGGAATCTTCGAAATTGTTAAATAAATAGAAAAATTAAAATCATTATACTCTATGTACTATTATAGCGTATTGTAGGGGCTGGTACTGTGTTAAGCCCATATAGGTTATTCTAGCCCCTGAATAGACCAATCTATTTATTCTTCATAAGCCACATTTTTACCCTGTCACTTATTCGTTTATTAACCTTGACTGTTTTTTTTATATGATCATCATATGTGTGTTAATTACTTACCCTATCCATTATGAGTCTGCAAATTATTTTCGTCTTGATGTAAATATTGAATCATGCTTGATTAAAAGGAGCCGGCTCATTCGCCTTCTCCATCGTACGTTATTTAGTTTTGCTTCGCTTCCTTTACTTTGTCTCTCTGATTTTCTGTTCAGATCAACGATTGTATTTAAACTTCATGCTCATATTTGACTTATTTAATCCCGTTAATCACTAACGCGATTTAAGGTGGTGATTATATACGAGGGTGGCCGGAATGTATATATCAATAACGATCATCATACGATCTAATTGGAATCAGACACAGGGTCACTATTTATCAATCTATACAATTATATAAAGCTTTCACTATTTCTTTCAATATTTCTTTAATTAGGCATAACTGAGAAATTTCACACAGGATTGTTTATTTATCAAGGTTTTATTTCAATAGTTATTATAATAAATTTCATTCCTATCTTTTTGATCATATTCCGTTACTTGTCTTTCAAATCGCATATTCCAAATTTTATATGCAAGTTGCTTTTCAACTATCATGCATGTAGCTCTAAATTTTTTAGCACATCAGTCAAACGTAACATAGTGCCTGGCGCTTGTGTACATCAGTTCAAGTTGCTACAGCCCATTAGCATAGTATAATGAAATTCTTGGGTCAAATCCATGTGTAGTAGTGGCAGTAACAGGATTATTAGTAAAAAGAGACTAGAGATCAATGATAAAATTTGAGAATAAAATATGAGTTAGTGAGATGAAAAAACTTATGAGGAATTTAAAAACATAGGGTCCAAGGGAAGACAAAAAGTGAATGTTTTTATTGAGATCATAAACCGATTGATGTTAGACCACCACTGAGAAATCTGGAAGCACTGTTGTGGGACTCCTCAGTAGTGCATATCCACGATCCCGCTAGCGTGATTCGATGGTTGTCTAACATCAATTGGTTCATGATCTAAATTAAAAACTTAATAATCTCCACAACCCTACACTGATAAAAAGTGAATTTACTTGGTCCATCGAGAACAATTCTGAGCCACTTTTTTTAGAGTCTCTAAACACTGGTTAAGATAATCACTTGGACCTCAACTAAATAGTCTGCACTTGCCTAATTTGCTCAGTTCAACTGTCAATGCCTTCACAGGATGATATCATGTGTTTATTCGGCCGCACCTAGATCCCTTACAGCCTAGTCCTACGTCAATTGTCGCGCGTTGAGGTAGCCAGTAGATGGTCATATTTAACACATATCTTAACCCTCTCAATCGATAAAAATTCACTATCTCATCAATTGTTTGCATCACTTACCTAATACTGAATTCAAACTCAGAATTACTTACCCAATGATTCCAAATTGTTTTATTTTTAACACATACCAGCTAAGTGATCAACACAACGCTCAATGATTAATTCATTAACATGTTTGTAAGTGAACGTTCAAGATTTACTACTAAGTTAATCAATAGAATAACTTCAAAAAAAGGTTTTTTTCTATTACTCACGTTTAAATGATTAAAGCGAGTGACAAATAATAAATGATTCTATATGACATTAATATAATAATCACTACCTTATACCATACCTGATAAGAATTTTAAATAGAAAGAAAAAGATTCTTTTGGGTTTGGTCTAAAAATTAGAATAAGGAAATTCATCAAACTGTAATATATTTTAATATTCAATTTCTCAGTAGTCCTTGTTCATATTTTCCGTTGAATACGTTTTGTAGTAGTTGTTGTTGTTGATGTTGTTGTTCAAAGTCTAAGATTAATTCAAACTTGTTGCTTGTATATTTATGAATTATGTGTATATACACAGTATTTATATCCCTGCTGAATTAAAACATCATATGACAGGGATATTTTGATTTATTTGCAAAATGAAATCTAGAAGAAACAAAAAAACATATCAAAGTTGTACAAAATGTTTTTACAAATAATTTTTTACTTATTGAATATATATCATACCTACTTACTTACTTACTCATATTACTCCCAATGAAGCATAGGCCGCTAACCAGCATTCCCCAACCCATTCTGTCCTGAGCCTTCCTTTCTAGTTCTATCCAATTTTTGTTCATTCTTTTCATGTCTGTCTTCATTTCTCGACGTAATGTGTTATTTGATCTTCCTCTTCTCCTTTGGTCTTGGGGATTCCATGTGAGGGCTTGTCTTGTAATGTAGTTAAGTTTTTTTCTCAATGTGTGTCCTATCTACTTCCATCGCTTCTTCCTGATTTCTTCCTCCGCTGGGATCTAGTTTGTTCTCTCCCACGATAGGTTGTTGCTGATAGTGTCTGTCAAACGAATCTGAAGTATTTTGCGTGGACAATATTTAATAAACACTTGTATCTTCTGGATGATGGTTTTCGTAGTTCTTCGAGTTTCCACCCCATACAGTAGAACTGTTTTGACATTTGTGTTGAAAATATCATACTTGGGATTTATTAAGTCAAAGATGATTGTCGTGAATGGATATTGATTTAAAGAGTATAGACATTAAAAAATTCAATAATATATTAGGAGCTGTTTTTGAATGTTCAGAAGAATTAAATTTAGCTTATTATTCGGCTGCTTTTGTAGTTTTGTTTTTCTTTTATGATTGCATAATTCGCTTGTTTGTGTGTTTGAATAAAAACTCATACCTTTGAAATGCATTGATTTGTGCATATTGTCATTTTTAAAAATAATGTTTTATTCGGTCAATTGTTCCTCGCTGAACACTGATCTATTGTTGGGTGACTGGAGTAGTAGTAATCAGTTTTGAATATCAAAGGCTGATAGAATTTGTCAGAAAATTAGAAGTTTCATTTCACTATATACTTTACACTTCAACAATACCAATCATATATCTTTGATACTAAAATAAAGACTACGTCTGAAATAAACAGTCATTTTTTGATAAAACAGTGATATTTTTAGATAAGCCCTTCAAGTCCCATATTTATTGAACACTTCTAACTATATATACATATGAAGTAATCCTAATGAAATAGAAAATCGGTCTTAGCTATAGACTTTGATTTCGTAATGACACTTCAAATTTTCAAATATATTAACTCATCATACCTTTTTACCATGGCGTTAGTAAAAACGAAATAAAAGTAGATTGTTTCGAAACAGGAATCTAAAAGGGTATAACGACGACTAAAATGGATATCTAGTTTGATAATTAAATTAGTTAGATGATTCAGTTCATACAATAAAGTATCACTGATTTAGATCTCCATTCTACTGATGATCAATAAAGTAGAGATTATTTAATGAATAATACGAATGTCTCTTATTGTTATCGATTTAATTAGAATACATTTTGATGCAACTTAAACAATATGTAGAAGCTTACTAAAATGACAACTAAATTTTTATTTGATATTCAGACATCAAGTTCATACGTCTGTCATTTATTGAATGAATGATCCATTTAATTTGTAGTTTCTTAAATTGACATTTGTATAAATATTAGTTAGAATTGGAGTTTGATAAAACTGGATTTATCTCTGGTTTCTTTTAATTTAACATCATATAATATTCAATTATTGTCAATCAATACATTTCGATAAGTTTAATCTACTTAAATGTACTTACAGTCTTGAAATTAAAACAAAAAAAAATGCAATTAATTTGTATTTAACTGTAGCTAAAGACTTTATCATGGGAATTTAATGGCATTTAGATACATATACATGTATACATAGAGAGACATATTTCACATATTGAACTCATCTCACATTAAACAACTCAAATTCTTATTGAAACAATTATGTAACTTGAGTCGTCTGAACAAAGTCAGACCAGTTTACCTAATAAAACGTTGATATCAATTAAATTTCAATCACTAAAGTCATGTAAAATTCAATCTTTTCATTTAATGCATTAAAATAGCAGCTGAAGTTTAGACAGGGTTCGGGTGCTCGGATTGTAGTACATTGTGTTTGATAACTTAAAGAAATATTAATTTCGTTAATGAATCATTGAAGTCGGAAGTAGTTATGGGTGCATATCGTTTCGATTAGCTTACGGTACATATATCTTGATATTTATATTTTAAATGATTTGTAATTTGAAAAGTTTAATTTAATGTTAACTATCAGATATACCGATGTGACAATAATTATACTCAAAGAACCGTTCAACCATTAAATTGTAATACGAATAACATATTCATAAATATACATCCTTATATAACATTTATGTGAATCCATTTCACAATCAACGCAGATATCAGACCCGCTATCGGAATACAATTAGTTAGTTGTGTAAAACACAACTGATTCTGTGAACTGCATTATTTTTTAAAGATTTCGGTTTTGATCATCTCCCCGAAAAAATATTTACATAACAAGTATAATTTCATCTATAATATTGTAAATACTATAGCCATGTGAATTCTATTTCATTTTCCTAGAAACCTATTGATGTGTTCCAATGTATATCATTGATACCTATCATCATTTATTGTACGTTAGCTGACGTGGATTTGTACAAACTGGTCAATAATAATAGAAAAACGACTTTACAGACGGTAAAGTATAAAGCATATTTTTTTGTAGTAAGAAATGATGGATAGTGGCTGGCAGTGGAATCCAGTACGCGCGTTTCGTTCTATTTGGGACTCGTCAGTTGGATGAACTTGCATCTCAGAGTTCATGTTCACTCTGGGACTCGAACTCAGTATCATTCGCTTCAAACGCCACCGCGTTATCCACTCAGCTACTGAGTCCTGACAGCCACTTGCTTGTGCAATGGGGTAAATTTAAATCCACTTGGTATTGTTTTACTTGAATCTTCCCATTGATGTTTAGGACTGCAATTGATCAGTCTGTTATTGGCATATGTGCATACTGTGCGTATTGCCTCGATATTGCCTCAATTTACAAGCATTATAAGCAAAGATGGATAGTGGCTAGCAGTGGACTCAGTAGCTAAGTGGATAACGCGATGGCGTTTGAAGCGGACGGTACTGAACATCAACTCTGAGATGCAGGTACATTCAGCCGACGAGTCTCAAACAGGATGAAACGCGCGTCCTGAATCTCACTGCTAGTCACTCTCCATCTTTGCTTATAACTTAGTGTTGCTAAACTATCTTCTTATCTCAACACCAATTGTTTACTAGTCACATTTTACGTAAGAATTCAAATTTAGACAAACTGGATAACTATTCCTGATGCATCTTTATCATGATATTTATGTTTTCTTTGAAATGTAGTTGTATTTTGAAAAGATATTTATTTGGTAACAAACGGAAGTGAATAATTATGTAATAGTGACATGCTAATGATTACTTTAGTGTTTTCAAATGATGATTACGGTTGTTTATAAGGAACTGGAGAAAAGTTGTTCACAGGTTAGGACAATGAAATATTTTATTCCTATTAAAAAATATAATTTAATCATTAACTTTCGTACAGCCATTTAATAGATATGAAGATTTCTCAACATTTTGTTTATTTTACTAAACGGAGTGTATACTTGAATTTATATGTGTATTCGTGTACCGATTCCTTAGTAAAACTGAGGCTTTTTTTCAACCCAAAAAAATACTTAGATATAGTTCACTTTCATGATAAATAAATAAATTCAAATTATGCATATTTTATCTTTGAGTATTGCTAGAAAGCATTAAACTTACTAATTGACAAGAGGTAGTAGAGCACATTACGTTTGGAAATAGAATCAGATATGAAAAGAATGAATAACAACTTGAAAGGATTGCTTAGGATAGGGTTGGATGGAGAGTTTTGGTGGGCGGCCTATGCTCCTCCACCAGGAGTAACAGGCGTAAGTAATTAAGTAATTAATGTAATGTAAACAATATGAAATATTAAAATTCGAGTTGATCAGAGTTTGTACTTATCGTACTATTAATAACTGATACACTTTAATTGTCAACTAATTTATTTGACACGATCATTCATTCATGATTACATAGCTTTTGATAAAACATTTTAAGGATTTGCTTTATTAGTTATCTTTCTGTTAGTAAATGTAATCCGATTAATCTGAATAAACAGTGTGCAAACACTAATGTAATATGTTAAGTATGAATTATGAGAATGATCCCAATTAATTTATGGATTAACTTTCATCGAAACTAGTCAAACAATGAATTATAAGAAACTGAAAAGTACTCAACTGAAAAAGTATGTTTAACAAACTCACAAAACGAGAACCAAGTAAATGTAATTTTACACTCGAACTCAGGACCTTCGTTCTTGCACGTGAACACTTAACCTCTAGACCACCAAGTTGGCATTCAACGTAGTTAGTGTTTCACTTTAATCTATCCATAATCTTGCGCAACCTTTGGATGTTGATTCAGTGTTCTAGAGGATAAGCATTTGCGCCCGAACTCGAAGGTCCTAGGCTCGATTGCTGCGTGAGGAACCGTTGATGCGCATTGCTGAAGTCTCATACTAGGTCAAAACAGCTGTCCACTGCATCCACGTTTTCAATGGTTGTCTGGCTTAGGTTGACTCATGGTTTTAACTGTGGAAATACAACAATCCTTACAAATCCCTATACCGAAAACAGGTTATCATCATGCTCAAAAAAACGGCGTCCATTTAATTCGACTTCATTATTCCGTACATCTCTATTTTTTTCATTTTGATTTTTATTCTTACCTTTTATTTCCCCCATTTTTATAATCCGTTGTTATACAATATTTTCACCCCGATCATGAATATTAAATCAATTCTATTCCTACTAAATAATGTAATTGGAACAATGAAGTAGGTTCCTTGACTTTAGCTGAAGTTCAAAAGGCTATGGCTAATTTGAAAAGAGGAAGAGTAGCTGGTCCAGATGGATTGGCTCCAGTAGTATTTAGGTATGGTAGTCCAATTTTAGCGGTTGGGTTGACAATATTTTAACTAAAATCTGGACAATGGACGTAGGCCTGTTTGGTGGAGACGCTGACAAAATGCAGAGTCTTTTGATAGCACTGAGCAACAATGCCGGAATGTTTGGGATGCGTTTCTCTCCCTCTAAATGCGAATCATTGATCCAGGACTGGCCTGCATCAATGCTTGTACTAAGAATAGGGAGTGAAGTAGTCGAACGCATTGACAACTTCACCTATCCTGGAAGACTGACCAGCCCCGATGGGTTGGTGACTGACGAAGTCTCCGCACGTATTTGAAAAGCTCGTTTGGCTTTTGTCAACTTACGTCACCTATGGTGAAGGCGAGATATCCACCTATCAATCAAGTAACGAGTATACTGTGCGACGGTTCGTTCTGTTTTACTTTACAGCTGCGAAAAGTGGGCATTAAAGGTTGAAGATACTCGTAAGTTACTAGTATTTGACCACAGATGCCTTAGAAATATTGCTGGGATCTGCTGGGATCACCGGGTAAGTAATAGTGAGGTTAGACACAGGGTATTAGGGAATGATGGTAAATCAGTTGATAAGGTTGTTGATCTTCATCGACTGAGATGGTTGGGCCACGTGTTGTGTATGCCTGATCACCTACTACCTTGACGCGCAATGCTGACTAGTGTCGGGACTGGTTGGAAGAAAGTTATGGGAGGTCAAACCAAAACGTGGAATCAGTGCCTGAAGTCCCCAACTTTTGATCTGAGCCATGTTGGTAGATGCAGATCTACTTGGTTGAGATCCACGTGACTATCGTCACCAATGGTTGGAGACTGTGGGTGACATGGCTCAGAATCGATCACAGTTGCATTGGTGTATACACTCTTTGTCTTCCCTTAAACCGTGAGATTAAAATCACTTCATATCTTTCTTTCTACGAACTAATTCTTTCTTCCTTTACTATATCCTTATACACAATCTTTCTTTTATATATTACCACCATTGAATTAACTACTTCTGTAAATTCGGTGTTTATCTTGTTCTGCTAATGAGGTATGGCAACTCGGACCGATGCATATATGTGCCTGATCATACATTGTAACTAACTGACTGAAATAATCTTATTCATTTAATAAGCTTTACAAAATAATATATTAAGGGACTATAAAGTATTAGACTGAAGAACCGAATTGGTTAGATTAAAAGATATATATATATATATATATATATATATATATATATATATATATTACATAATAATTTCTCTTTATAATATCCCCGCTTTTTTTTTGTTTTTCTATCGTTTTCTTTATTAATATCTCGCTTTACATTTGTTTTTATTCAATTATATGCGCATATATTTGATTCTCAATGTTTCGTTTTTTGTTATTGTTTTAAAAAACAAACAATACAAGAGTAATTTTATGTTGTAGAATAAAAATAAAAGAATGGAATAACCAATTACGTTGTTTAGCAAACATACAAGCACAAAGAAAAAAAATAATCTCAGTAGGTTTTTTTAGTTATAGACAAATCAGATGGTTAGTTACCCCTATCCATTACTCATTATTTTAATAATGAATATACAGTTTATTATATTTAGTGTTGAAGAAATAAAATACAATCGAAATGAAGGTATGAGTGTAGTAATAATCACAATACTTCATTGAATTGTACACATGGAATTATGTATATTTCCTTTTTTTTCATGACTTATCTTTTTATTAAAGGTTGTTCTTCAAGACGGAACAACTAGGTTTCTTGTCACAGCTACTTCTATTCATATTCTTTTCCGTGAAACGTTCTGGGTAACCATTTTTCGTCAAGGTTTTCTTGAGGAATGCGAGTTCTTCGTTAATGCATTTCGTACTGCATATCCAATGTACTGGATAACATAAAGAATGGATTGGTTTTCTCTTTCTACTTAACGGAACCCAGCTATAGAAGTTGGTTAGCTGATCATTCCATGTTTGTTTTCTAAAGACGGATCTTTTTAAAAAACCATTCACTCCTTCTCATCAGGCGTACATCGAGAAAAGGAATTGATTGGTCTCGCTACCTTTCTAACGTGAAGTCTATGGAAGGGTCATATGAATTAAAAGTGTGTAAGATATCATCTAAATCAATATTATCGTCACAAACGACAAACGTGTCGTCCATGTATCTTACGTATAGGTGAAATCGATTGATCATTGAACTGAGTTGGTCGTTTTCTAGTTTTGCCATAAAACAGTTTGCTAGAATCGGACCCAATGAAGACCCCATTGCGATCCCATCCCTTTAGTCTATATATTTTATTGTTGAAACTGAACTGGACATTAAAAGTACAGCGTAACAATATTTCTTTCAAAAATCGTCTAACAACAACGAGTAAAAGAACATTATCTTTTTATTCTTATGTGATTATTACTGTTTATATACTACTTTATAACAGTAATTATTAATGTTATTTGAAAAGCTTCACTCTCGAAATAAAAATACATTTGTTGTTCCACCATGTAGTAATTTGCATTAGGTAACCACTATTGAATAATATCTTGGTTAAGAATAAATACTCCTGAGTTGTTATAATATAAATTCAATAAACGTTCGGCAGCTTTCGGTTCCACTTTATTATCTAACGAGTTTAAATTGTTCTTTGAAAAGTTTTTTTTTAATTTTAAATAAAATATTCATCAGTGTTAGATTAGTGAAGCTTGATTGTTTGGTAAATGATTATTTCCCATCATGGTCAGTAAGCTTGAATACAAGCACATAAACTTTATAATAGTTTTTAAATCAGACTATGTAAAATGCACTCTTTTTATACGATCTAAACTGAAGTTAGTCTGAAAAAAAACTATTTGATGTGATCTTCATAAAATTACTTTTAATATGAATTGATTTTCTGTATACGCTTGGATCGTCAGATTCAAACACTAAACTGTTTTTACTGGGTGATCTGAAATGACTACTTTTCCGATATCTATTCAATAAACAGTCAAAACGTAATATTTGAAAGTCAAAAAAAGGAGTGTTTCCAATCTATTAAACATTCTTTGTTATATATTACTTTGTATTATATTACTACTTACCTTGTTAGGTGTAAATATGTTTCACACCGATAAGTTGGATATTACCATAGATTGTTCACAGAAATACCGCTTTTCTCACTTGAACAAATCATGAATAAGTTTCGTTTTAAGTGTTAATAAAAAATCTCGTCACATTATAAATTCGTCCAAGTGGATAAACATTTTGTGTTTTCGATAGGAATAATATTTAATTATTAAAATAAAAATTCACATTAATTAAATAGGATAAAAGACACCAGTTTATATTACTTCCATTTGTTTGTGTACTAAGCTGACTGCTTTCAAGTTGGACTTCCTTGCTCACTACGTAGAGTACACAATCTATGTTTATATAGAAGGTTTCTTTGAAAGAGACTTTTAAAAATACTGAATATATATTCAAATTCATTGAATTATAAACCTATTGTTTCGATGGTTATTGACTAATAAAATTAGTAAAATTGAGAAACTGTCACTAACACCAAACTATCAGTAAATTATTTAATACAACGAAAATACATCTAACTACATATTTATGAATACATGGGGTTGAAATTTTACCGAAAATAGTAAAGATTTTGACTCTAGCTAATGTGAAAATTTATTGGGTTGTCATTTTTGTCAAGTTTTCTTAGAAATCTTGTTGAACAACACCAATTACCATTAAAACCTATGTTTCGGGTTTCCTGTTGATTACAGTTTTGTAATAAAATCAAGGTGTAACCTAATTTCACATCATTTAATATGTAAATATGAACAGATTTTAATAAACACGAAGCATTTGATAACATGACTTTGGTTACTACGATGTATTCAATTAGTTTACATATCTTGATGCTGTGTAAGTCGTTATATTCTATTTCTTAGTCGATAAAGGTGAAAAATTTGACTATTCAATTTGTTAGTTTCCAGGAGTCGAAGCATACAAAGCCTAATGATGGAATTTCAAATACAATTTTGCCTTTTTATTCAATATGTGGGTATGATTGATTTTATACACATAGTCAAGACCAAGACATATCAAACAACAGTCAGATTATCCTTCAACCAGTCAGTAAAAAACATTTAATGAAAATCTAATTTCAGTAAACTACGTAATACCTGTTAGTAGTCGCTTGAAAGTGTTCAGATTTCGGGGAAAGTTTGAGGATAATTTGATTGCATTCTTTGGGAACTTCTAAGAGAAATTCAAAAAAGCTTTTGGTTATCCCTTCTTTATATTTATCTGACAGTTATCAAAATCAAATGTAGTTTTGTAAACACCCTCATTTTTATTTTATACGCTATCCCTTGAAATAAAGTTTTCAACACTGTCCGAGGTTCTAAAATACAGAACTTGTAAGGGCTTGGAGGTGGCTGCTAAATAGGTGTTTGAATGCTGAAACATCAGACTTGTTAAAAGCAATCTTGTCACATGGGTAAATAAATAGTTCTGATAATCCTCGTCTTTTTATTACACTGCACAAATGTACCAAATGCAGTGTACCTGAAGCGAGCATTTTCGCATTTTACTGTCCAGTTTCAAATATAGGATATAAAACTATTTATTATTAGAAAAAAATATTTATAATGATAATACAAATCATATTTAGTTTTCTCACTGTTAGTGTTAAGGACTACGGCTTCTATTAGCATAAATGGATTTTCAATAAATTGTCTCACTACTTCTATCTAATAATAAAACTTCAGTAAAGTTGGATAATAACTATCAATAGAATCTAAGATATGTGTTTTATACCATTTAAGGCTCATTAGCTGAATGTACCTGCAACATACTAAATACCTAAATAAAGTTCCAGGTGCATCCAACTGATGAACTTCAAACAAAACTTAACATTCATCCTCAATTCCACGAATAATCACTAACAAACTTTACTAAACATCATATTCACTGTCCTTTTTAAATCAATTAAAAATATTCATCATAAATCATTAAAGCCTATTGATATTTCATTGTCTTGTGAAGTCAAATAGAATTTAACTAAAGTGATAAGATTTCCTATAGATATAGAATGTTTATAAAGTATGATTGTAAATTTGAATTGTTGAGATCATGAGTCAATTGAAGCTAGACCACTATGAAAAACCTGGAAGCACTGAACCGCCGTTTCGTTCTATTGTGGGACTCCTCAGTAGTGCGCATACGTGATATATCCACAGTGTATTCTGGAGTTCTAATGAAAAGCAGTGAACAGTGGAGATCAACCAGGTCAGTTGCAAGATAGTAACTCACTGATGAAAATGACAATTTCGTGGATTAGTTGAAATTAGACATTAACACCAGTGATTAAGTGCTCGCACGCGAGACCAGTAGGTCCTGGGTACGAATTGCGCGAGCGGGATCGTGGATGCACACTGCTGAGGAGTCCCACAATACGACGAAACGGCCGTTCAGTGCCTCCAGGTTTTCCATGGTGGTCTAGCTTCAATTGACTCATGATCTCAACTATTGAAATTACCAAAACCTTCACAAAACCTCTGATTATAACTGTAAAATCACTTGAAAGAATAATTCTATTTCAGCTAAAATTAGACAACATTGAATTTTTAAATTTTAATACAGATTTTTATCAGATATTAAAAATAATCCAAATAAGTGAAACAATTTATTACCTTATAGATAAGCATCTTCCTGTTACAAAAAAAATACAAAAAAGAAAAACAAACAAACAACACACTGAATTTAAATAATGTCTACCGGAATCCATTGTAAATGCAAACACAAAAAGGATAACATTAACTGGCATTTACATCTCTCTCTCACACACACACATACACACAGTCTCTCTCTCTCTCTCTCTCTCTCTCTATATATATATATATATATATATATATATATATATATATATATATATACAAACACAAGATATGGCACTAATGAAATAATATACACAATACCTAATGAGTATTTGATGTTAAACTAGATGATACTGACTATAACGAAACTTATTAGAACCTTAATCGTTTTCCTTTACCAACTAACAATTTATATATAAATATAAATAGAATAATCAGTAGATATAATTTACGGTTTTGCGTTTGGTTTTTTTTTCACCAACCCCTTCATGTGGCTGTTTAATACTTTGTTTATCAAGGAGAGAAAAAGATAAGATGGAGTTTACTCTTAATTTTTCTGCAGATAACACTTACAGAATTACGTAATTTGCAATAAGTACTAGTTCACAATAAAATATGAAGATTGTTTTAACTAGGTTTTATCAATATGGTTGGAAGTAGACTACTTTTTTTCAGTTTCTGTATTTTCAGAAGTAAGCACATTGAACTTAAAACACGATCGGATAGTCATGTTTCATATAAGACACACCACTATTTAGAATTATCTTTAGATAAACATATTTTCATCACTGTTTACTGGTTCTCGGAAGAATATATTAAGTGTTTGTGAGACGTTGTAATTGATTAATCCTAGCTTAATCAGATGTGAACCATTCACTCACTAAGCCACAAACTGACTGAAATTATGAATGTGAATCACTATGCTACTTTTCAACAGTTTAAAGTAAATACCAGATGAATGGATAACTTTTATTTCAAAAATAGGGGGAAGAAATATACCACAGAATTTATTGTTCTGTATTATCAATGAAATTTGAATCCGATATTTAAATTACAATGATTTTCACTTTCTTCAAATAATAGAAAAAGGAGATGAGAAATTTCACCTTGTCATGGATATTAGGCAACTAGTTCAAGTCTACTCCCAAATAACTGCAGTATAGCAAAGGTAGAGTTTCACAAGTCAAACTAATGTATTTGTCATATATCATGGTATATGACGCAATGATGACTGAATTTAAGTATAGTGTCGGAAGACCAATACACAAGGTATGAAAACTTAATGAAATTTAATATAGAAGAAAAGCACAAAACAGATTTTCTTTAGACAAAAGTGATATAAAATCTGTTAACTTTTATTTTGATTGATTGGTAGATACGTATTGTGTTTAACTAATATTCAAGCTGTAATTGGATATTATTTTTAACGTTAACGCTGTTCAACAGAATTTACAAAGCTGTCATTTTTAAAGTGATTCAAATAGACGTTTTGTTGAGATTTTACATGTCTGTAGGTCATTGACTAGAAACTCTTAAGACAACGGGTGCGACTTACTGATAACAGGGTTCAATGTAAATTGCTTTCAACGATCTAACATCTCAACAAATTATATGTATTATCAAATCAGATATACGTTAAGTATGTGAATATGTAAAAAATAGGATTTTTGGGAATTCAACGTGTAACTAAAGGCAACTTCTAGAAAGTACTTAATTACGCCTGTGACCCCAATGGAATATCTGCCAACGACCAGCATTCTCCAACTCACTCTGTCCCGCGCTTCCTTTATTGTTCTATCCAATTGTTGTTTATTCTACTAATATCTGTCTCCATTCCTCCGCATAAGGTGTTCTTTGGTCTTCCCCTTCTCCTTCGGCCTTGAGGATTCCATATGAAGGCTTGCTTTGTGACGCAGTCGGGTGCTTTCCATAATGTTTGTATTATCCACTTCCAGTACTTCTCCTTGATTTCTTCTTCCGCTAGCATCTTTTTTTCCCTACCACAGTAGATTGTTGCCGATGGTGTCTCGCCAATGGATCTGAAGTATTTTGCGTACACAACTGTTAATAAACACTTGTATCTTCCGAGTTTCACCCCATACAATAAAACTGTTTTGACATTTGCATTGAAAGTTATGACTTAGGTGTTGGTTGCCAATCGTTTTGAGTTCCAGACGCTCTTCAATTTTAGATATGCTGCTCTTGCTTTGCTGACCCGCGCCTTCATATCTGCATCAGATCCACCGTTTTCATCAATGATGCTGTCCAGATATGTACAGGTTTTTACATTCTACAAAGTTTCGATGTCATGTGTGATTTGATTGTTGCATGTTGTGTTGTATCAGAGAATCTTGCTTTTCCCTAGGTGTATGTTGAGAACTACTTCTGCTGAGGATGCTGCTACACTGGTCGTCTTCTCCTACAGTTGTTGTTGCGTGTCTGATAAAAGATTCAGATCATCTGCAAAGTCTAGATCGTCCAGCTGCATCCTAACTGTCCACTGAATTTCATACTTCCCCTCAAACTTCCAGGAAATGGTGATCGACAAAACAAATCTGAATAACCATCTTCTAAAGATTCAGCCCATGTTATTCAACTTTTCCTCTAAATGCTTTATGATACAAGTTGTTGGTAAAGCTTTCAACATTCACACAGAAATTATAGATCCTTTAATAAATGTAAACTTGTAAATATATAAGCTTTGAACTATCAGCAGTGTAAAGGAATTACATCAAAGAATCTATTAGCTAACTCGTATTAATTAAATTCAACAAATGAATAATATAAACACAATGTTTCATTGTTTTTGTGAATGTAATCCTGAAGCATTCTCTTCTTATAATAACGGTAAACTATGAAAATTCCCGCTTCTGATAAAAGCTCCTCAAACTCATAGATTGAAATAAAGATTATGATTTTTTTAAAAATTGTTACAACTAACAGATGTAGTTAATGAGCTTATAGAATGATTCAACTAATAAACTATTCCCATGAGTTTTAAGGCTAGGAAACAACAAGAAAAATCTTATTAATTAAGGCTTAAGGAAAGTAAGTGAGGGTAAAGAAAATAACAATCTGTTATAATAACCCAAAACGTAATTTCGAAAGAAAGAAAGAAAAATTATATGAAATAACCTTCTAATGAATGATTTTATCTCAGATGATTGTTTGAAAATATAAATAAGAGATTTGGACTTCTTCAGGGTCCAGATATGTTCAAAGAAGTTTGCTGGAGGAAATGTTGGAATTATTTAAATTTCAATCGCTGAGATTATTTTAAATATACTTTTCATATAAATAATGACTTCTCTATACTTGGAGCCCAATGTTTGTGAAACTATTCATTCTAATCTTGACGAATATTTGTATATATTCATATGTTCATCAATTATAATAGGGTTAATATTGTGAAACCCTTAAAATAACTGACGAATCATAGTTATTTACTAAGAAACTTAATTATTATCAATGTAATAAATGTGTAACATGGATAAATTAAACTAAAGGATACATTAAGAAAATGAACAGTTAATTCCTTGGTTTTTAATGTTAATGAAACTAAACGCTAACAAATAAACGGACTTTTATTCCTACACATTTTACATTCTGTAAATTTAAATTAAGTTTATGATTGGCAAGACTATAATTTGTGGATGTTGGCGCGAAATTCATTCATACATTTGGCGCAATAACGTTTAGTTGATGTCAGTTCATGATGTAAACCCTATATCTAAGTCTTAACCTTAACCATCAATTATTAATCATAATTTTAATTCCTGACAATGGTTTATAAACCTCATTTAGTCCGAGTTTGTAGATGGACACCCTCAAGGTTACGTTGGCGTCGCTTAAAGATCGTCTATAAATTATAATCTCACTAATATTTTTTTTAGTAAAAAACATTTTTATCTTTTTTTTTAATATTATCACTTGATTAGTATTTTTAGTAAATATTTATTTAATCTTATAGAACCGGTGTATTAGCTCGATCACGAGCACTTGAAGACTGTAGACAAAGAACAAATGCTATCTTGAAAACCATTCAACCGAATCATATAAATATGGATTTGGTAAGATCCGCTAAAATTAATGCGGCTAAAGAAGCTCATTGGATTAATCAATTGACTAATAGACTGGAGCATGTACAAGTAAGTTAGATCTATTGACTAAATTTTAAAGAAAAGAGAAATTGTTTTAAAGAGATCGTTAAATGAGTGTATAGATAACGTTATCAATAAAGGTTATGTAAATAAACTGCTCGGTCACAGAATCAAGACCGAAGTTGACTAGTTTCCAGACAATTAAATATTTTGTAAAATTTAAGATAGAATTCTGATTGTTTTTAGTAACTGATTAAAAGTTATCTGAAATAAAAGTTAAAAGTTTGTATCTCTTTGTTGTGAAAATCAAATGTTCACTGAATATTAAAGTCAATTAATGTGATAATTAACGTGAAAAAAATAATCCAAAGTACAAAACAATCCTAATTTTTTAGTCAGTACTTGCTTTGCATGCAAAGATGAACAGTGGCTGGCAGTGGAATACAGGACGCGCATTTCAGCTTATTTGGGACTTGTCAGTTGAGTGTACTTGCATCTCAGAGTTGATGTTCACTCTAGGGCTCGAACTCAGTACCACCCGCTTCAAACGTCATCGTGTTATCCACTTACCTACCGAGTTCGAATGACCACTTAGTTGTGCAATCAGTTGAAGTTTAAATTCACTTGATATTGTTTACTTAAAATTTCCCATTGATGTTTAAGACTGTAATTTATCAGTCTGTTATTGGCATATGTGCATACTGTGTGTATTGACTCGATATTGCCTTAATTCTAAGCAAAGATGTATAATAGTTAGCAGTGCTTGTGAGTTAGGATAATACACACAGTATGCAAATATGCCAATAAAAGACTGATCAATTGCGGTCCTAAACATCAATGGGAAAATTCAATTTAGTATTTACTTTGGTTCTTTCTTCTTGCGATTGCCCTGAAACTTTTTAATCTTCTTAAAATTGTTTATAACAAAGTAAAATATATTTAGAATGAGTCATTACGTTTAGGTTTTTAGATTTATTTATTTATAGACAATGTAAACGTTGTAATAATAGCTGGATAAGATATTCTTTTGAAGACGTGTGTACTCATTTTCAATGGTTAATTCATTTATTGTCAAGAAATCTGACGATTCATCAATATTGTAAACATTTCTAACCTATTTAATGAATGTTTAAATAGATGTGTGATTGAAATAATATCATTATATTGCTAGCATACCCCCCTAACTCAGAGTACACTTGGAGTTAAATACAATTAAGACTTACTTATTATTTACTAATTGTCATGCTCTTAACCATTAGTAATTATTCGATTGAGTTCTAGTGCACTTAATAATACTACGTTTTTTCACTTATGTTGACAGAATAATCTATTTCTTAATCAAACTCCCCCCCCCCTGTATAATTAGCTTACATTTTCCATATGAATTTGTAAAACTCTACAAAATATCTGTAGGCGTAGAAGACATAATGAACTAAAAGACTAATATTTTCAGACTGTCTAAAGTCAATGATAATTAAGTGAAACTAGATTAGCTTTTTGAAAAGACAGAAAATAAATTATATACACTTTTCATTGTTCATAAAGAATATACTATCTACTTTTCTGAGGAATCATGGCTTCAACTCGGAAAACAGCATCCTGTATTTCATAAAAATAAATGGAAAAGCCATGAAGTATAATTCTCAATATTAAAGTAAGCTTATGATCCAAATTAAGTAAGATGGCTTGAGAATATTCCCAGTCATTAGTATAAAGGTACGGTTTTTCAGTATTTATTTTTTTGTACTAAAAAAATGAAGGGTACCGAAGTTTGTAGGTTCTCAACTATCACATTACCGGTCCTTTAAAAAAACGAACAGTAAAGCGTCACTAACTCTTAAATGCTTCAATTCCTTAAATATAATCGTTTTATAATGTTCTTTAGTAACTTCATTTATAATTTACATCCCTTTATTTATTTACGGTTAAACTTATTCATTGCTTGCTTGTTACTGAAGTATATTCATTACCTCAAAATTTCAGACCATCAGAGTGTTTACAAGAAAAGTCTACGTTTATTTTTCTTCTGTACAAATAAGTTATTTTGCTTACAAAGATACTTAATTTTCAATCTCTTATTCTAACCAAAAATGGTGACCTTATCTAAGGTAATGAACAAGAAGTTCTAATGATCTATAATACCGTAAGTGCTTTACGCATTCTCAGACAAGAGACAATGTCTATCTTGAACGATAATGAATGTTTATTAACTTGATCGATCTGAGAGTTGATATTTCATGATCATGTTGACTGATATCCTCCAGTGATTTAGCTTCATTTAAAATAAATGGCAAAGAAGAAAAATCATAAACGGAGGTGGATGGTGTGAAATCCATGATACGTTTCGTCCTATTTAGGTTACATTAGCTAAATTTAACTTCGCCTCAGCGTTGATGTTCACTCTAAGACTCGAACCCAGACGCCATCGCGTTATCTACTTGTCTACTGAGTCCAGATACCTACTGGCTTGTTCAAGCAATCAATACGAATGAAATAAAAAATGAAAAAATTTTTATTTTCACCTTTAATTGTTGAATACAACAGCACAAGAGTAGCAATCTTTAGAGAATAATATGAAATAATTTATTTTTCCAACTTATAAAGAATCAGAAGGGGTTTTGTGGAGATTCTAGTAATTTTATGATAGAATTCATGTGTCAATTGAAGCTGGACGACCATAGAAAACATGGAAGCACTGAACGTCGTTTCGTCCGACCGTGGGACTCGTCAGCAGCGCGCATCCACGATCCCGCCTCGCGAGATTCGAACCCAAGACCTATAAATCAATGGTGGACGGTGGCCCGCTTTCGTGGATTGGTTGAAGTTAGACATTGACAACGTTGGATGCCGGTTGAGTCGTCTAGAGTCTAAGTGGCCCTGGATTCAGATCTCGCATGATGTGATCGTGGATGCGCACTTCTTAGGACGAAGTGGCCCTCCAGTGTTTTCACGTTTTTCATGGCCTTCTAGCTTCAATTGGTTTATGAAATCAGTTATTAGACTAATATTAATACATTTTATATCGTTAGATTCCGACTTCATTGATTACAACCAGTGATCTTTTGAAATGGAATATGAAATAATGAAGGAAATACTTGTGGTTGGAAACTAACGTGAACACTTATCAATGTGATATATGAAAAATTTAATTAAAATTAAAATCTTGAAAAAAAAATACGATAAATACATCGTAACCACGTGCTTCATTTAATAGAATATTTTTTAATGGGTTTATTTTCAAAAACAAAAACGTTTGTCCATACGATCGCAGTTATAAAAATAAACCCATCTAAATAGATTGATTTATTGAACTACTAATAACGCGCAAATAATATATTTTTTATGAAGGAAGATTACTTTTTAAAGCTATGAGTTATTTCAAATAGTTCACAAATCGGTTCCAGTCAAAAAGATAATGAATTAAGTGAAGTTGGAAGTGCAGGTTACTCGGCGCCAACTCAGTGTTCTAGTGATCACTTCAGCTCGTAGCGAGGATAGACGCATTAGAGTTCGATTATTGAGGAGTCTTCACTGATAAAACTTTTTATAATGTGGCTAAAGTTGTTTATTGACCCGTAATTATCAATCGCCTTGAAGTTGAAACAAATTCGTGATGTAAACTAATTTAATGTTACCAATTAATGTTTGTTTTTCATTTAATTAATACATACATAATCTGTTTTCAATTCAATTTCAGACACAGATACAATTACAGTTTATCACAGAATTATGTTTACTGCAAAAAGGTTTGGTAAATCATTATTATGTCTTAGATCAACATGCTGTGAGAATCCATGTACCAGAGATAACGGATACGAATTCAACATTTTCAGCTTGTGAATTAATTGGTCCTAATTTTCAGTTTACTGAACAAGCATTATTGATTTTATCCAACTGGAAGTTAGATCCGCTAACAAATAAACAAATTAAACATACACTAAAAACTCCAGTATGTCATTTCTCCCCAGTTGTTCCTGCTACTTATGCTGAAAGTGAGTAATACTGCTAGATAGCTCTCATATAGAATTACTTAATATCGAAAATGAATAACTTTTTAAGGGTTTACATTATAAGCTGATATCAGATCACGATTAAATATGAAAAAGTAGGAAACTTTTCTTAATTATTCACCATTAAATCTTTTCGTTTACAATCTTTATTCAAGTAATTTCAAAGAGTTTTCACGTTTAGCTCATGTTTATACAGGTTAATCCAACAATATCCTTTCAAAAGTGGAATAAAGATAGATTTAAATAACTTGACTGTTATTAAGTGTTAGAAATTCAGGTAGACATTCAGTCATAATCAGAGCTTAACTTGATGTAGACACACATGAGCAAAATCTTCTGTTATAACTGATGGACTAAAGAAAATTAATGACTGACTAGCGAACTTTCTTCATTACCGTTAGAGTCTTTTTTTACAAACATATTAACAGTTACATCTTTATCAAAGCGTGAAGTAGTTTTGAATCAAAAAGCCGAATCAGCATTTCCTATGTGGAATATCTGTAGTTTAGTACATGACTCTATATATATCTTCACAAAAATGTTACTTTTCCTTTTAAACTCTCTAAGCACGTTTTACCTCTTATTGTGTTCAGTTAAATATATTATCTTGCGCAATATCATAAATTGATTGGAATTAGACGATAACTTTTTGTTATGGTTTCTATTTTCTGTAGTGAAGTTGTGAATATGCACTGCAGTGGAGTTTTGTTCTAAGATAAAACAGATGTTAGTTAATCTCTGGTTTCCAATAGCAGTCTAGATGAGATCAGGTCATGATTTAAATTACGTAAATATCACCGCAAAAGTGACTTGTGTTAAAGAAAAAAGTGTTAGAAATACAGGTTAAAGAACATGATATAGGTCTGTACCAACATACAACAATATCTACGCCTATCTTCCTAGATATCACATTCTTATAATTCACTTTCTATCTTATATTTGCATAGAGTAAGCAGAAAACCGTATGATATTTACATGCATTCAGCTTTATTTACCTCATTTAAGCGACTGATTTTTTTTGTATTAAATTCTTATATTTTAATAGCCAAATTCTTAATCTCACCTTTTTTCTTTAAAGGTCATCTATCACGTTTATTAAGAATGACTAGTTTAAACGAACAACCACTTCAAATGAATAATAATAAAAAAACTAATGAACAAATTACCTCATATAATAATCAAACAGAATCAAACATTCAACTTGAAGGAAATCAATTAGATTTTAACTATGAACAACTTACCACATCAATTGGAAGTCTGTCAACTTTGATTAATGCTATATATCGTTTATTATTAACTAGTTTGACAGTAATGATGTCTATGGGTGGATTATTAGTCTGTTTGCATATGATTTCAATTTTAGGACGTATAATAATACGAATTCCAGTACGTAAGGTAAGATGAAAAAAAACAACAAAAAAGAAACCTGGAAAATTATTTTATTGAGTTTAAATATATTTTATCCAATAGAATTATTTCTTTTTTCTAATGTAATTTGACACAAAATTAAGAAAAAAATTATTTTTCAAGATTAATGTCAAAAGTTAATTTGAAAAGCGGGAATTTTTTTAAAAAAAAATATTTATTTATTAAAAGGTTGATTATAATGAATTACAAATCCTATTTTATTCATATATGATTCGTCTTACTAATAATATGTTGTCTTGTCACTATGTGAACCTTTTTAATATTTCGTTGAATTACATTTGAAAATCTGTAATCAATATAAAAATATGGATCAACATGTGCTAAGTGTGCATTGATTACAATTAAACTGAATTCAAACTTACTGTTATATCCTAGTGAATATTGAATTATGAGTAACGTCTGAGACCTATTAACGGACTAATATTATCTATATATTCTTATGGTATAACTATTCAGTAACTAGATTATATATATATATATATATATATATATATATATATATATATATATTCCCCTTATTATAAGCTTCATTTCGACCTATAGATTATTATTGTACGATTTACTGTTCCTAAGTTGTCCTCAGTTTATTAATTACTGTCTCCCACATTCACAGCCACATTTGGCTATATTTTGTACGATGTTCTATTTTATGGTGCGTTACGGTCTGTTTGTTTGGTATATAAACCCAGTATGTCTGAAATAAATGATTCACATAGTGGAGGCTGTTATTGGCCTTCTGGACTCAGCTGGACGGGCTAGGCGAGCAACGGACCAATAGGACGCTGGACTGATCAGAACAGTCGAACGCCATTGGTTTAGTACAGTATAAGAGCGAATAAGTATTGTGATTGACGAATAAATTACGTGATAACAAGCGGCCCATAAAGTCACAACACTTGCCATAGTTTATTATTATGTCTCATCTATGGTATCAACAAACTGCAGTCTACCTAAGGATTATATATATATATATATATATATATATATATATATATATATATATATATTTTTTCTACCAGTGAAGAAGTTCGAAATATTTTAGAAGGTATGTAACTGAATTGCATGTAATTTGTGCACAAGGTTTCATTTAATTACTTTTATGACAACACCATAATAAAACAACTAACCGCTAAAGGAAGTGGATAATATTTCAACTACATAGGCTGTAGAAGACAACTATACTACACATCGTTTACACAACAAATGTAAATGAATGCATCAGCTAAAATCTATGAGCTGTTAACTGTTTTATTGTTGTTATTAACATAATCAGTTTGGGATTCAAAAATTCAATAGCTTTCCAGGAAACAGGAATTGTATTGTTATAATTTCTGTTATTACGACCCTGCTACTCCTAATGATTAGTAGTCTTGGACACCAATTTACACAAGTCCCCAAATTAGAACATGGTTGAATAGGAACGAAATTATACTCCGAATAACAAGGGTAGATGGAAGTAGGAAATATAATAAGACAAACGTTAGTATATTTATAGTTTCTACATAAAAAGATTCTAGATTCTTCTCCAAATATTCACTATCGCTGATTGGCTAATTCTTATCCAATCAGCGTGTTCCAACACAATCCTGCATCGGACGTGCTTTAATCTAATCTATATTCCGATAACATATGCTTATCCACAGTAAATCTTTACACATCATTTAGACAAACAGCCATTCTAAATTTGAATTCTTACTGATAAATCTACAATAAATATAGTATATCTTATTCATATAAATATGGTGACAAACATAGTACTTAGACGTTACTATAGAATTATATACTACGGTTTGGAAAAAGTTCGATGAAGTATTGTTTTTTTCAAAATAGTCTATTATACTTATCAATGTAAATTAATCCTCTTCTTAGGATAATATAATTTTTTTAATGAAGGGCATTTTATGATATTTGTGTCACGGCAACTTACTCAACCTTTCTGGTTCCAGTTATTTAAAACTCTTATTCTTGTGAAAATGAAATTTAGTAGTCATTTCACATTAGAGAACAACTTATACAGAGCATGTTTATTGAAAAATGGACAATCCCTACTTGAAGATAATTTTCATCACAGAGCAACATTGAATACCAAGGTGTTATATTTATCTTCTTGAGACATTGGATAATTGTCTCATTGTGCTTAAAAGTGACTGGATTAGGAAATGCTGATTAACCCAATGCTTTGAAAACGTGCAGTATGATTTGGTATATGAATACTCCACGGTATTCAATGATTCCCCGGAAAATATCAGTCTGAAACATCAATTATTCGCTTAAATTCTGTCAAAAGAGAAACTCAACTAAGTGGTTTCTTCAAATTTATAGTAGTCTATTCAAAGGTAAGAGATTCGTGGTTATAGTCGTGTCACTTATTTTACCTCTATTCACTTTACATTCATTATAAACAAAATGACTTTATTGTTTTACTTTCAATTATCTGAAGTCGTTCCATCTTTTTATTCAGATTTATTACACCACCGTCTACCCTCCTTGTACATCTATGAACAATCCATCTTCTTCACCTACTGTCTACCAATCACGCAGTCAACATTCATGATGTAAAAAACTATGTATTATGATATACAAACTTCATTACCTGTACTAAATAAATACTCGAAATATTAAACAAAACACAGAAGCAACTCTATTTTGAAAAATGTATCGATTCACAGCTTTTGACGTGAGTGATACTGTAATCCACACACTTACACCATTCACACAACAGAGTTGAACGAAAACAAAAGAAAATTCGTTTGTTTTGCTCAATATTATATTTATCCTTTGAACAGTAATGAAACTAAGTAAGTAAAAAGACCGGAACCAAACGTGAAAACTCCAAACAAATAAGGTGGACTACATATATATATATATATATATATATATATATATGTATATATACAGTTGAATTCTTTCAAATTTATTTCGCTCTCTGATGAACGCACTTTTTTTTCTTATTTTTTATTGGAATTCTTATGTCATTTGGGATTTTTTTAATATGGAAAGACTATACCCATACACATGGGAGAAAGAACAACTTGTATGTGTTGGTGATTAGATGAATGTGTTTAGGGTGGAATTAAGATAAAGAGAAGATTAGTAGAAAAGAAAAGCTTTGCTCATAGAAAGAATGAGAAGAGAAAGACTATCTATGTTTAATACTCTAATATTGTGAATATAACTTTCATGATAATATAGATCTCTTTCATTGGAATTTCCATATATATATATATATATATCCCTTGTAAATGTTATTTATTACTGCTGTCGTGTAACAGTGAGAAAATCGATTAAAACTGCAATTTTCTTTTTTAAGAATGATTCAATTCATTCGGTAAGTTGAATAATCGTAAAAATAATAATAAAAATAAAAATCAAATGACATTTAAGATGTTTATTGCTTTGTAATTTTCTAATTGATATCTTATTCTTATTCTTATTCTTATACAACGTGATAATCATAATGATTAATTTCTGCTTTTACATTCATTGAATTAACTTGCATTCCGTTAATGTAACATTGAAAGTTGAATATATACTTTATATATATATATATATATATATATATATATATATATATATATATATATTTGTAAATAGGAACACTTCTTAATCTTTGTTTCTAGGTTATCTACAGTTCAACGTAAAAACCAGTGTAAATAATTTCTTGCTTTTTTTTCTATGTTGTGAATAATATGTGGTTTATTATTTTCGATAGAAATTATTAAATCAATATTAGTTATAAATGTAATCTTATGAATTTGAAAATCTATTCTATAAATGTTGTGTTCTGTTTTTGTATCCTTGAATTGTGAGGTGGGGTGGGAGATAGGAAGGGATTTTGTGAATTATGAACTTTCTAGTTTAGATTTATATAAGCATATATATTTGAAAATATTCTTGTAATCGATTTATCAGTATGTTTTAGTAGTATGATCATATAAAATATGCATAGGGTTCAACTATGTCGGGCGTTAGAAAAGGACTTATTGAAGGCAGTGGATAATGGTCGCGCGATGTTATAAACTGATATAATTTAGACGACCACACCATTGAATCTCACATCAATGGTCTAGAGTTCAAGCGCTAGCATGAGAAACCGAAAGTCTTGGATTCGATTCTTGCTTACGAGATCACGGATACGCAGTTCTGAGGAGTCCCATACTAGGAAGAAATGCTTAGGCGATAATCGAGCACTGAAAACAACCGTTGTCCGACTGTGTCCTGAGAAACATTGTGCAAACACATAGTGTAAGATTATAGCCCATATTAATAAGGCAAGCTTATTTTTGTATCCCCATTTCAAAATATGGACCACTAGATTTCAATTAGGTAATCTAGAGGCATCGTACGAGTAGTACGCCATGGATGCGTTATGTTTGGATTACGTTTGTGGTCGTAGGTACTGGATACTGAAAAGTCACAAAGTAAAACAAAACAACTTTTAATCGCTCCTTGACTCCAATTTTTATTCTATTGATGACCTCCCATGATGAGAGACGTTGACTCTAAGTTGAATAATCTCTAATAAACGATTATATTCATAATAATTCAGCATTATAATTGTTCTATTGGTAACGTGATTCCCTTAGATTCTAATGAGTCGTAGGTTCTCAACTAAGCAATGTTTGATCCGAGTAAAAATGAAATTAATTCTTACCAATAAATTACTATATGAAAACTGATTTCAGAATTTACATTAAGATTGTACGAAGTATGATGATATCATGTTGAAACATTTCAGAATTTCTTAACAGTTAAAATACGAATTGAGTAAACATGTCCAGTTTATAAATAACAAGATAATGAACATTTAAAGTGTTTTAAGTATTCATTGTAATTGATTATATTTTCTACCTCAAACTACTTCATTCGTCTCACTTAGATTAAAATGCTGAAACTGAATGTTGCTTGTTCAACGGTTAAGGTATTGAAATAATTCAAAAGATATCTCCTAATTATGAACTATAATAAAGTTATGGCTTAAAACAAGT
The DNA here is from genome assembly GCA_946903255.1 of Schistosoma spindalis. Taxonomy (NCBI): domain Eukaryota; kingdom Metazoa; phylum Platyhelminthes; class Trematoda; order Strigeidida; family Schistosomatidae; genus Schistosoma; species Schistosoma spindalis. Next base: position 10,786,144 of record OX336424.1, read on the forward strand.
TTATTTATTTATAAAATAATCAATATGATTTAAAAACGATATATCAATACAAACCATTACAAATGATAAAACAAGGGGACTTGGAAAACACTTCACAATTACAAAATATTGATTGTTAAAACTGAATTGTTTTGCTTTTGAATAAAAGAGAGACGAATCATTTTGTCAAGTTCAGCTGTTAGTCAATCATATTAAATATCCATCCAAAAGCTGAAAAAAAATTATTTATGCGTCACAAACACTTGAGGTTCGTCTATAAATCTTTGGTCTATTCTCAAAAACAGGTGAATTAATTGCTGAAACATTTGTTATGTTGTCACGATTCATAATAGATCGATATGTAGTTGAGTCATTAAAATTATTTGTAAATGTACTTAAGTTTGACGGTGATTGTGGTCTTTTCTTATCCATTGATTGAGTGAAGTCATTAATCATTTGAATTGATGGAGAACCATATGTTTCCGATCGATCAGGTAAAGGAGGGGCATTTTCATCAAAAGGATCTGGTATTCTTCCTGTTTTTGTTAATGGATTATCTTTATTATCAACACTTTCTGTATTCTCATCTGGTGGAAATCCAGTTTCATATATTCCTATACCAGAGTATATGCCTAGTGGGTCACATTCATCATATTCATCAGGTATTGTACTTGGTTCTAATTGTTTACTGTAAGCGGCATTTGATGATTTTGTAATTAATGGAGGAATATTAGATGTATCTTCGTATGTAATATTCATGAAATGTTGGTTGAGTGGACATGAGCTACCATAATTGGACTGTGCTGAACTTCGAGGATTGTGATATAATACAATAGGTCCATGTTTATTTAAATATTGTACCTTACGTCTATAGTATAATAATCAATGCAAAAATGATAATTTGTAGCATAGGTAAAAGCAAAAAAAAAATAAATATTTCAGTGAATTATGGCATCTTTATATTCACACAACAATCGAAATTGATAGAAAGCAAGAAACGTACTAGTTCATACTATCGTAGTATCTTACAAATGATATTTTCATAAACAAAAATGAATTTAAAATAAAAAAAAAACTGATTTAAATCTAATAAACAACTAATCTCCTTTAATTCAAGTTTATATCATCTACGTTTGACAGTAGAACAATTCAGATGGTTGAATCGCAAACTAGCGATCAATGCAAGTAATTCGATATTATGCCTCTAAATGAATAGTTTTCAGTGGCTTATTCTGTTTTAAAAAAAGAGATACATAAACCAAAATGTTGTCATATGAAACAATTTACCCATGTAAATGTAAGTTCTACTGTTTAGTTTTAGACATTCTGACTATTGATATCAGTCTGTTAAGCATCTATTTGCTTTGTTCAAAAACATATATTCTAATGATTATACTGATTATCAATTTATAGAACAACTTCATAGCTTATTACATTTTGATTTTTCAGCCAAAATGAGTTTCATAGAAACTATCCTTTAGAACAAATAATAGTTTATGATTAAATTGATGAATTATAAGGAATTATAACCATATAATATAAAATAAACTAATTCATTTAATGATAACATTTTATCAAGTATATGTCTTATATTGAAACTCATTTACTATCACGCGATCAAATGGATTACTATCATAGAAGTTGATATTTATGTTATGAATGTACTAAAAAATAATCGTTATGAAATCATTTTAGATCAAATAGTTTATCCGATCTAGTTGTATATATAGCTATCATTGAATAAAACTAATGATTGTAGATTATATATAACTGTCGAACCAACATTATCTCTACATTCTAACATTCAATCTAGAAAAATGACTTAAACCAGTGACACTATATTTTGTTGACGAATTAAAAAACAGTTAAGCTAACTCCTCTAGGAGTTTTGCAGGAACTTGGATCATTAATTTTGCTACAAAGCATTTTCTTGTTATCATCGATGTCATTTTGGGATGAAGACTTCAATATCAAACTCCTTGTATGAATCCTAGATACTTAACCGGAAACTTTAAAAAAACCCGTCTAGACCCTTAAAAGTATCAGAGAAGACAGGTGATCTATATGCATCTAGATGAGTTTGCGTATGTCACTGCTTGTTCAATTTATAAATAGAGTAACCTACAGAAGACTGTTTGTATTTTGTAATATTATTGTTTTCTTTTCTACAGACAATCGGTTTTCTGACCAATTAAGAACTGGTTAAAAGTCATAGCGTTTATTTAAAACCACTTTTCATATTATATACTCTTACTGTGTACATTAGTTGCATGTATGAACATTGATTTCCCACGATTAAACATTAGACTCATCTCTACTCTCAAACGTTTATTTTAATGTTTTTAATATAAAGGTTTGTATTATTCAACATTTAATTCATAATTATGTCGTGAAATATTAACGTTAAACAAACAAATCAGTAATATTATCTACTTTGAAACCACTATGACAGTATTCAAATCTAATATGATCGATTAAGTTTATGAACACTTTACATAAAGCAAATATTAAAAAAATACAAAACATGATACTTCACTTTAAAGATTTGAATTTACATAAACATTTGATACGATTAAGAAGGTATTCAGACTATAATCAGTTTATTTATTTGATAGTCAATAACTGAATGGACAGTGCTGGTAGGTAGACTACGCTCCTCCACAAGGAGTAACAGGCGTAAGTAAGTAAATAAGTAAGTAAGTAACTGAATGAAGTAGTCACGATATGTAGTTCTAGTATATAAATACACGATACTGAAGTATTTGTTCATTTTACGTTTTAGAAACTATAAAATATTTTAAAGATTAAATAAAACGTAAGTAAATTCAAGAATGAAACGTCTTTTTCTTCTTGAATGTTTAACTATTTCATAGAAATAATGTTAATATGAAGAACGTAAATTATGCGCTTTTTTTAAATTCATCAGTGAAGTAGAGATTTATTCAAACATTGTTTTTCAGAATAAACAACTTTTTTCTAGTATCATTTTAAAGTGACTACTTATATAAAGACTATATTCTTCTTCGTCATTTTCTACTACTACTACTACTACTACTACTTCTTCTTCTTACTATTATTATTATTATTATTATTAGTGGCTTCATCAATATTATATTTTTTTGGTACAATATGGAATTCTAATCATATAGAATTTCAACACGTTTCCTTTTCTTATTTCCTTATTGATCCTTGCGATATATATTGGGCAGTAGCAAGTTAGATGTTAGCAGTTCAGGAATTGACATCTGATTAGTGTATATTCGTTTCGATGCACATTGCAAGCAACCATGATATCCCTGATCAGGCTCTTTTAAAACATGTACAGCGAAATGTGGTAAACCTTTCACAAACGCACCCGAATAGGTTATGTGACTAATAGACATAATGATGTGTTAAAATAAACAACTTGTTGTAATATCCAGATGGCAGGGACAGGTAGTCCAGATATTCAAGCAGGCCGCCTGTTCTCTTCATATATTTCTTTCAAAACCGTATAATATAAGAGAGGTTAATACTACTTTCCCGAATTATAAAACATTCTCAATTTCTAACAGTAAATTTCTAACCTAGTCGAATCATTTATAGTAAAGTAATTGTCTGTTATAGATAAATAACAAAAATCTATGGTGGGAAATATTTGACAGTTTGATTATACAAGATCGATATCACCTTCCCAACTCATTAATTTACAGTTTGGTAATGTATGTGATAAATTTATGTCTAGAATAAGAGAAATATTTAAATTGTCCATATATGCATAAAAATGTTGAATAAATATCGTTTAATATTAAGAGAGTTTAGATGTCATATTGTTATCGGCTATCATACAATGTTTTTCACTACTAACAATCGACGTTGATCTTCTCTGAATATTATCTTCTTATAGCAATATCCTGTTGAAGTTTTATTTCTTGAGTATCATTATGAAATTGATTGTGATGAACATTATCTAATTGCTTTTATAGTTAATTAGCTATGCATTTCATAAATCTCATAACAACTCTAGGGTTGCTTACTTACGCCTGTGATTTCCAATTGAACATAGGCCGACGATCAGCATTCTTCAACCCGATCAGTCCTGGGCCTTCCTTTCCAGTTCTGTCCAATTGTTGTTTATTCTACTCATATCTGTCTCCATTCCTCCGCATAAGGTGTTCTTTGGTCTTCCTCTTCAACTTTGGCCTCGATGATTCCATGTGAATACTTGTCTTGCGAAGCCGTTGAGTGCTTTCCTCAGTGTGCGTCTTATCCATTTTCAGAGCTTTTTCCTGATTTCTTCTTCCGCTAGAAACTTTTTTCCCTACCACAGTAGATTGTTGCCGATGGTGTCTCGCCAATGGATCTGAAGTATTTTGCGTACAAAACTGTTAGTAAACACTTGTATCTTCCGAGTTTCACCCCATACAATAAAACTGTTTTGACATTTGCATTGAAAGTTATGACTTAGGTGTTTGCGCTAATCGTTTTGAGTTCCAGACGCTCTTCAATTGTAGATATGCTGCCCTTGCTTTGCTGACCCGCGCCTTCATATCTGCATCAGATCCACCGTTTTCATCAATAATGCTGTCCAGATATGTACAGGTTTTTACATTCTACAAAGTTTCGATGTCATGTGTGATTTGATTGTTGCATGTTGTGTTGTATCAGAGAATCTTGCTTTTCCCTAGGTGTATGTTGAGAACTACTTCTGCTGAGGATGCTGCTACACTGGTCGTCTTCTCCTACGGTTGTTTTTGTGTGTGATAAAAGATTCAGATCATCTGTAAAGTCTACATCGTTCAGCTTCATCCCAGCTGTACCCTGTGTTTCCCTCAAGATTTTGACGTCTTCATGATCCAGCCGATCACCAGAAGAAAGGGTGATAGTAGGCAACCTTCCTAACACCAGCTTATACTTTGTACGAGTCTATTAGCTGTCCTCCATGGACAATTTTGTAGTTTAATCCATCATAAGAATTGCGTACGGTGCTGACTATCTTCTCAGGCACGCTGTACTGTCAAAGAAACCTTTATAGTGTTGTCCAGTTCACGCTATCAAATGCTTCCTCGTATTCAATGAAGTTGATGTAAATTTGTGAATTCCATTCAGTTGATTGTTCCACAATGATCCGTAATGTTGTGATTTGGTTGATACACGATCGATCCTTACGGAATAATTATAGGGTTATATATGTGCCATCAGTATAACATTCATTTCGAATAAGTCAAACACTGTAATTACAACCTACTTACTTCCTGATGAAACATTTCCAGATAACTCCTATTGTAAGAAGAAGAACAGTGATAAATAAAACAACTCCGACACTGATGAGTGTTATTAATATCCAACTTGATTTCTGAAAAACAGAAGAAGATATATACAGATTTTCTATGCACAAAAATTAGAAAACTTAACCTCATTACACTGGGTAACATAGATTGATGAATTTCCCAGTTATCGTGATAAGTGAAGCTTTGAACAACACATTAATTATTTCGCCTTTTAGACCTGGGCACTGATACTGAATCTAGACTTCTGTTAATAACTGTGTGAACTAAACGTCATTATGAAAATGAAACCATCAAAGTAGGTATTTTTGTCCAAATATACTTAGGATAAAATGATTCAGTGGATAAAATTAAATTCCACCTTATCCTGATAGTTATTAACCCATATCCATTGTCTCTTTTTTCCAAAATCTTCCTGGAAAATATGAGTCATCTCTGCACGTTTGTCTAAAATTTTCTCAGTTTTATCCATATTTCGGTAAGTTGTCCTAATGTTCTACCATACCTGTAATTGGATGTATGTTGTGCCTTAACATCATACCTGCTTGATAAACAGGCTATGTCATCAAAGCACAGTAAAATTCCCTCTACTTCTTCATGGTCAATGAAAAACTGTTTGAGTTAAATAATACATAATAGACTTATTACGATAATAAATTTATCAATAGTAAAAACTTCAAAACTTTTCTTACTGGTGTTTCTATTTCAACAGGTATTTCACATCTAACTCCTATCCAACCTGGTAAACATACACAGCGAACTTCAAATCTGATTGGATGATCAAAACACGTACCGCCGTTTAAGCAAACGGACGTTACTTCAGTTGAACTGTTGTAATGGTCAGTGGACAAATTATTATTACGCTGAACTTTTGCTGCCTCCTCTAAGCATGCCGAACGTCTTTCATTGCATTTATGACCTGTCCATTGTTCAGTACAATGACATATGTAACTCTCATTATAATGTCCAGCTAATTGACATTCACCACCATTTTGACAAGGTTTTGAATCACATGGATTATAATTTGGATAGCATTCCGGTTCTGGTAAAGTTAAATAAAAACAAAGTAATGACCATCATCCTTATAGGTTTATGGAGATAGTTAAATTTAATAAAAGTCATGAGCCAATGTAAATCAGATAACCCTTAAAAACCTTAAATTAATGGACGGCTGTTTCGTCCTGGAATAAGATTACAGAGAAGCATATAAGGATATGTAAGCAAGAATCGAACCCAAGCCAGATTCAGTGGTATACACGTCTAACTTCAATCAATCCATGATATTGCGCGACAATCACTCACTTTTTTCGGAGAGTCCCTTTACGTCACACATAATAGTTTAGCCTCACTGGTCGCTCACGAAGCTGATGGTTCAATTTCCGCTCACAATGTGATAGGTGCGCACTGATGAGTTCGATAATAGAACGAAATGGTTATCTAGTGCTTTCAGGATTTAAATGGTTGTCTAAATTTGATCAGTTTGTAAGTTGAATGGAAAATAAAGTACTGAGTTGAAACCATTCAGTATGATAACACTGAAAAATTGGTTACTCTTAGAAAAACATTCAAAACTTGTATAAGTTGAATGATTACTGAAAATATGTACAAAAATTTATCAAATTCAAATGAAAAATATATGACCTGTGTAAAGTAGATATATCGTTTAAATAAATTGGCGAAATTTATAATGAATAGCTAAATTTAGAAAAAGGTTAAATTAAATTAACTTAGTTGATAATTGACTATATGTTCACTACGGAATAGTGAACACCTTTCATGGAATTTTGAATAAAAGATTTGAAAATAATAATAAACAACTGACTTTCTTGTCCATTGCATAAACAGATACGTCCACTCTCATCATCTTTATTTACACATATGGCATGATCAGCACATGGTTCATAGTAACATGAATCCTCTTTATCACACTTTGGTCCTCGAAGCCCTAAAATAGGAAAGCATACTTGTTGTAAATTAACTGTAACAAACAAGGTAAATTGTAAATACATGAATAGTTTGATTAAAATTTCACGAATACATGATACACTTCTAGCCTACGACGAACAGAATCCGATTAACAATAAATTAGTCAACATACATGGAGTGATTATTGCGAGCATCTTAGTCCTGAAATAGCTTAGTCACCATCTGAATAGTTTTACATGATGACACAGCTTTAACTCTTACTCTTCATACTTCAGTGAAATGTGAAGATAAAACTGTAATATTTATAGTCAAAAAACGTGTTAAAACAATTTAGGTTAAGAAATATCGTTAAATGTAGTTGTTAAAAATAAAATATCTTATTATAACAGAATGGTCTTATGGTAATAACTGATAGCACAACTAAATTTATACTTCATTTTTAATGACAATAAGCCGAAATCAGAAAGTTAATTTTATTTAGTGGAAATCAATCCCATCTGTGGGTTAGTATTGGGTTCACTTAAAGTTTTTATTATTATTATTATTATTATTATTATTAGCTTTATTCAGTACTATGTTTTCGGTACAATATAGAATTTTAACAAATTTTCTTTTCTTATTTCCTTATTGATCCTTGCGATATATATTGGGCAGTAGCAAGTTAGATGTTAGCAGTTCAGGAATTGACATCTGATTAGTGTATATTCGTTTCGATGCACATTGCCAACAACCATGATATCCCTGATCGGGCTCTTTTATAACATGTACAGCGAAATGTGGTAAACTTTTCACAAACGCACCCGAATAGGTTATGTGACTAATAGACATAATGATGTGTTAAAATAAACAACTTGTTGTAATATCCAGATGGCAGGGACAGGTAGTCCAGATATTCAAGCAGGCCGCCAGTTACTTATAGTGACGTCGAAGTTCACTCATTTTACGGTTAGTAGATAAACTTCAAAGATCACTGTCTCTTACCAATAATATGTTAAAGTATTCATTTAGAAAATTTAAGAATCCTATAGGGTTCACATATCGTAAGATAAGTAACGTTATTCTTTTCACTAAAGTTTGAAACTATTAAAAACACAGTACTCTCTGTGAAATAATTTTAATATGATTATAACTGAACTTTGAATCTACCACCTTTAATTGTAATTCGAGGCTCTTACCAAAATTTCTTCTTTGAGTTAATCTTCTATCACACTAAAAATATTGTCATTGAACACAACTATTGTCTAGCAATCATCACTTTCTGATAATAGAATAAACATACCTGGGAGACAAATATATGATCCATCTGAATTGCAAGTATATCGTGATGGTTCTGGTTTACAGAAAATATGACAATGATTACCATAATAATCTTTCACGCAACTTAGACGCATTCTTACATTAACGCTAAATTTTAAAAATAAATAAATAAACGAAGATATAAACAGCAATCATTTACGTTAAAGCATTTAAATCTCGATTAAATTATACTTTCTCATTGTTTTTAATTATAATTATGTTGTTTTTCTAATTTAAACAATAGCATTATTTGTTAGATCCTAACTAAAGTTTGGACTGAAGAATAGCTGTCTAGGCAGGTTAGATACTCTCCCTTGCCCGATTGAAACCAAAACAATGTGATTAGATAAAATGACGGTTCTAAAATTCATCATAAATTTAAATGTACATTGTTACCTAAACAAACATGACCACCCAACTATTCAACCAATAATTGTTTAATTAATCAAATCTAAATTACCTTAAATAAGGAAGTTGATAAAGGATACGAGAAAATTACCAATCGGAACGAATAAATGTTATTCTATCCTATCTGGATAGACCACTCACAGATTCGTTCAAAAGATAACATTTGATTGCTTTATAACAGAGTGTTTCCAATTCTGGAAGAGTGCTTCAATTCACAATCAAAAAATACACAATTCCAGTCAATATAAGCAACACAATCAAAAGAAGGAACAAACCAATATGGCTGCCGCCAAGACTAAGTATCAAGTAAAACAACATAAATGTAGTTCAGGAAGAAACGTGGAAACTTAGTGAAGGTGTTAGAATAATAAAACCTATAATAAAATACAAATATTACCAACTCAAATGGAATCAAAAAGACTAACAAAATATACAACTAAAGGAAACAATAGAAACAAGCTGCAAGTGTATACATGGAGGGATTTTCACACACAAAACATTCAAAATGGATCTTACATTATTAGACAAACAAATAAACTATGACATTAAACACATCAGAGACAATTGAGAAACTGTCTATGAAATAGTTAAATTAATAATATACAACATTCTTATTGAGTTGAAATGATAATACATTTCGCTTCAGAATCATTAAACACATTAATCCACTAGATTTTCCGTGATTCATTTTTAAAAAATTACATGATTACTTCTGAATAAAATCTATATCATATACATATATTCCAGTCAATTAACAAGGCAAAAAATTTTGATTATTTGTTGCCTAACCTTGATACCTATTCATATATATAACAAATTGGATCATTCACGCACATTCTTGGGATGTTAATCAAAATCAAAATCTATTGTGTTGAGTATTACGAAATAAAGTTTTATTCATGCATTATGCAATTCATTATCATGGTTTCTAATTAGGTTTATGAAATAAATAATCATAACCTTAGAGATCAAGAGTGGAAATAACTAATCGTTTAATTATATATTAGTGGAAAATAGATTTAACATATAGGTTTAGTAGATGAGCTTGTATTGAATGTATAAAATGGATCTTCGTTATTTTAAGCAAAGCTGGATAGTGGCTAGCAGTGGAATCCAGTTTGACGCGCGTTTCGTCCTATTTGGGACTCGTCAGCTGGATGTAACTGCATCTCAAAGTTGATGTTCTTTGTGGGACTCGAACCCAGTACCGTCCGCTTCAAACGCCATCGCGTTATCCACTTAGCTACTGAGTCCTGATAGTCACTTGCTTGTGCAATGGGGTGAAGTTTAATTCACTTGATATTGTTTTACTTGAATCTTCCCATTGATGTTTAGGACTGCAATTGATCAGTCTCTTATTGGCATATGTGCATACTGTGCGTATTGCCTCGATATTGCCTCAATTTACAAGCATTATAAGCAAAGATGGATAGTGGCTAGCAATGGAATCCAGTTTGACGCGCGTTTCGTTCTATTTGGGACTTGTCAGCTGGATGTACCTGCATCGCAAAGTTGATGTTCACTCTGGGACTCGAACACAGTACCGTTCGCTTCAAACACCATTGCGATATCCACTTAGCTACTGAGTCCTGATAGCCAGCTGCTTGTGCAATGGATTGAGTTTAAATCCGCAGAGGATGCATATATGCCAACACGAGACTGATCAACTGCAGTCCAAAATAACGATGAGAAGATACAAGTAAAACAACACCAAGTGGATCTTCTGTAGTTTCAATAAAACTTCTAAAGTAATTTCTTTTTAATTAGGCACTTCATTAGCATAAATTCTTATTTTTAGCCACCTTCCAACTTATGATCTTTAGATCATAGAGGACACTCAATTCAAGCAATAACATCAAAGAATATATGTACACTGTATTAGTATGTCACATACCCAGCTAAGAAGTCTGCGGATGAAATAAAAACCAACAAGGTTTTCAAAGTTTTCAAAATTTAGTTCAGTCAGTCGCTTGTATGAATAATGCATACGTTGACCGGATAGTTTATCTAAATGATCAGCCTATGTTGTAAACATTATCTCATACAAAATTATAGAATTAGCTTTGCTGACAGGATCTCAAATTTTCATTCCTATTTAGTTTAACTGAAGTATGGTTTTTTTATTTACATTAACTAACATCTTCCTTTCAGTTTCATAGGTTTAATCACTAATTATTCCCAGTTAGACAAATGTTGAAAACTAAGAAATTATGGACAACCATTTCATCATACAATAGAAATCAGAGGAAAGTATTCACGACCCTACTACAGGGCGTTGAATCTAGAAAAATTTTATCTTGTGCCCGAATACCTGACCTCTAGATCAATTAGCCAGCATTCACGTGTGCACACGTTTAGGTTTAATCTGTTCACAATTAAGAAACTTGATATAAATGTCAGAACTTTCAGAAATGCCTTCTGTGTATTAGAAATTCTTGCTGAGAAATGTTCCAGAATTAGATTTTCATATTTTGAGGCTTCTTAGCTAGCAATGTCACCCCAACTACTATGATATATTTATATTATCTATTTAAAACACACTTAAATAATATGGTTATTCTCAGGTTACTTTCAGCATGAAGAATTGTCGTATACTATATCATCCCACTTTAGCACATTCCAATATTATCTGAAAACCGAAGGTTTCCATGCTGCTGAAATTCTTACGACTTGTTCCAACACAAACTAACTTCACTTTGGTAATTAAACAATAATTATGGTATACAATAAACATTATGTTAAAACATATTTTCAAGAGATTGTCCGAGAAATTTGCAAATTTTTTTATTAGACGAATAATTATGGAACCTGAAATGGTTCTAAATACGAGGAATATTTTATCGGTATGTTTTGTAATTATATTTTTTGTATAACTCTTTTATAAATCATGTTTAACTCAAAATGTAAAAATCACACAATGTATTAGTTTGTATCTAGGGTATTAAAAAAAAATACACAGAATTCTTGCGTGGGTTCAATAAAAAACGTAGACTATTCCGTTTGAGGTTGATAAAATTACATGTTTACAGTTAGATAAATTAACATGGCTTGAATGTGATATTAGTTGGGGTACATGATTCAACGCTAGAATGTTATTTCATAATAAAGTAACTCAGTAGGATCATCACGAATTCCCGTATTGGACAACTTTTCAAGTATCCACATTAACTGGTTCAACAAACATCAAACCATAGCTCTTAACATTGACCGGATCCGATAGTCTTACTTGAATGTACTTCGATTTGCTAATCAGCGATTCCTTATAGTAGAAAATGCAAGTGATAGATTAAAAATATCAATGTAGTGGACGCTGTTCGCAAGAATGTTCGTAAGTAGCGTGTAGCGGAACATGCGGTCGAAGTTGTAGCAATTGTCAGACAGAATGAAGAGTTTCAGTGCATCTAAAGCATGGCATAGGTAGAACATTCGGAGGTCAGACGAGAAAACTGTTCAAACCTCAGGACACTTCGAAAGATGCAAACGAACAACTGCAATCTATGTATACATAATATGTAAATACTTTGTAACTTCTCGCAACTAATATACATTTTTCATGCCTATTATCTTGTTGTACGCCAGTATATGAATAAAACATTTAAAAACCTTTGTGCATATATATCAAACTTTCATTTATATCCAGTACTTCAGAAGTATTGAAAATACTGACTGATTTTTCATATATCGGGTGCCTAACAGTTTTTACTTTCGTCTAACAAACTAAATAAAAAGAAGTATGACTACCGACAACGTCCACCAGTCAATTTGTAACTACGTAAATTTAGATGTGTGATCGGTCGATATTTAGTTCATCCACGGAAGTTAAAGTCCACATCTTCATCGAATAAAGGATGAGTATTTATGCAAAATCGTAAACAATTCTGAAGGCTGCTAATTTACAAACTATCTACACAACTGATAATTAAATACATTCACCGTGTGCCTTGACAACTATAAGCAATCATTATTTCCTTCATTATTGAAAAAATTAAATCAAAGTAACAATAATATTCTTTTAACCACCATGTTCAGACATGATTTGTTATATGTTCAATATCTGCAGTCAATCTTGTTTTTTTTTTATATCCCGATGAGAACAATTAATGGTAACTTTTGGAATCTATTTATGGACCAATACTATGAGTGTATTTTTATCCTATAATTATTAAATAACTAAACTATTCATATTCGTGTTCCTCTTATCATCAGCTTTATTTTCACCTATGAACTATACGATTTACCATCCTTGAATTATGCACTGTCTATTAATTACTACCTCCCACATTCACAGTCACGTTTGGCCAAATCTTGTACAAATACTGTTTCCTATTTGTGGTACTATGTGGTCCACTTGGATTGCAAATACGCCCAATATGCCTGAAATATATGATTTATATTACAGAGGCTGAGGTCGGCGTTCTGGGCTTAACAGGCAGGGCTAGGCAGGAAGCAAGATCGATTTTATGCGTCATTGGTCCGGTCGATAATTCATTATTTTTTAATTGGCGGTATCATTGATAAGAGCACAAACGTACAAGTTATAACAGTTTTGTTCATGAATGTCTCTATACTAGTTTGTGAAAAGATGTACGTTGTTAAAGTGCTGGATTAGTCATAGTTATAAAAATTCATTTGTCGCTTAATTAACGCCAATCTATTTCTATTAATATTCACCCTTTTATAATGAATAAGGTCTACAAACATATTAATGACTTATATATTTTGCGTTATTCCAGAAGGTATCTGAAAAATCAAATACAAAATATCTAGTCTTTCAAATGTTTTATGTGTTCAGACTAAACAGTGACTTATTATTTATGGCTTAACTTTGACAAATTACAAAATGATTCATTACTCAAACCCATTCCTATCATAGAAACAAACTAATCCGTAATGTTTACTGATCAACTGTTGTTGATTTCAATTTACTTTGATCATTCGATATCATTTGAATCTTATTGTTGCTTAGCTAGATGCGTTAATCAATCCAGACTTATTTGGAAATATCATAATTCAACGTACACATTCAACATTACTAATCACATCTACAACATTTCCCTCATTTGGAATTGAATAAGTGAAGCACAGATCGAGTATGATGTTTTAAGATGTTGAAAAGTATATTCAACTTATTCCATTTATTCTTTTCTATTTGGTATGACTTACTAAATGGTATTTTTATATTGATCATTTTCTCTGGACATCCTTATGTTTGTCCAATTGTTTGTTGGTAATAATGAAAACTGATTAGCTACCAATGTACCAATCACTTCAACGGATCCAAAAATGTCTTGCTCAAATATACCTAAAGTAAATGTATATTCGTTCTGGATATATAAAAAGAAAAATATATGAAATTTAAATTAATCGTTTTGGGGAACTGAAATTTAACCGAATGTTCCTATGTTATATCGGTGAAAATCTACTTTGTATTTTGAGAATAAAATAAACCGAACATTTCCCACTAAGCATAAACATACGTATTATGATCACAGTTGAAAGTGGAATTCTTGGCTCATTAGTATTCAGTTACTCTTTTATGTAAAATGTATCTATTCCAGTTATGAGAACTAATTCGATCACTAACTACCTGAACAAATTTTTTATTTAAAATATATCTCTACTGATTTCTAATAAGTAGTACTATTCATTTAAAATGAGTGATATCAAAATTTCAATAAATGGAAATTTTAGAATAATGGTTTATCACGAATAATGTGTATATAAGCTACATTCTTAACATATATACAAGATTATTATCTAAGTTTTGTTATCACAACTTACGGTTGTTATGGTGGCTACGATGAAGAAGCTAGTAAACTCTTTAAATAGATCTATACTGTTAGACACATTTGAACTCATATTTGATATTCCATACTACACAAATGTGGGTAATATCTGGATCATTTCATCATGCTCAAGACATCCTTTAAAGACACCTGTTATCTTCAACATTCAAAGGCCATATTATGACGTGAAAGTAACCATGATCAAACTAAATATAGGCCAATCCTAAAGAATTATCTTACATTTCAAGCTTTCAAAATTCATTTTATGCGTTCACACATTCTGCTTCAAATTATAATGAATTACTTTTAACAGTGAACGAAAACTTTGAGCTGAAATTTTTACAAGCGTATATCATGTCAGTAAAATGGACCACGATATGGTGATTTCACTAAGTGATGAAAAGTTTCAAAACATGAAATATACTACGTTGAGATATAGTAAATATTGAATAGTTCTTTGTCGCTTATAGCTTTTAATTAACCATGCTTGGTGATTCTTACATGTTTTTTCCCTCTGAGAAAAAATTCAATTATCGTTTACCTTCCTTAGAAACTGTATAGTATTTGATTGTAATATTTTCGATTTCAACTGTTATGATCAATATAAAAACGTTAGAAGATTCTAAAGTTTAAACCCTTCCTGTCGAAATTGTTTTCACTCGTTGAAAACATCAGTCAGTTGAAGATAGAACACCATGGAAAACCTGGAAGCACTGGACGACCGTTTCGTCCTAGTACGGGACTCCTCAGTACTGCACACGGACGATCCCGCCCCCATCCTGAGATTCGAAACCCGGACCACTGATTTATTTATCACTGCTTTACATAATCGATACAAAACAACAGTCTATACTACTATAAAGTTTGTACTTAATATACTAAATCTTAAATGATCGTTGGTAAATGTCAAAAAAGTATATGCATTACATGTTGTTTGTATTTTGAATATGTTATTTGTTTTAAATCTCAAGTTCAAAAATCAGCTTGTTCGGTCATATTTACTAAGTCAACACTCATCTAAGCCTAAAATGAATAGTTGTGTATTTACCTAATCAGATTTCAATCTAGATAAACAGCTTTTTTATGGAATGATATTAAGTGGAAAAAATTACTCGACATTGATTTTCAAACATTCAATAATAAAATAAGTGATAAATAACTTACAGGAACAGGTTGTGGTACAAATATTTCAATACCATCACTTTCACGAAATTCTAAGTAACCAGCATTATCAAATATACGTGTGGTATGCTGAAGTAGATGACATTTATCTATGCTTTAATTAAAAATTAAAGGAAAAAACAAAAAAAATGCAATTGGGAAATAATGAAAAGGATCTGGTTAAATTATTTAGGTACTTGAATAATAAGGACAATTTATATGTTTATACAAGGGAAATCTAACTATAATCAATAATGCTTTGAGATATCAATTAAAAATTTATTTTAATTATTTACATCCATTGAATTTAACAAAAAAAATTGTTTGTTTTTTTAAATTTTTTTTATTCAAAATAGACAGTTTGTGTTAGGAGAAATATGATGGATATGAGTAAATTTTCCATCCAAATGAACTTCTGTCTCATAAATAGATCAAATACTATACCACATTTCGAAAAGTTATATATATATATATATATATATATATATATATATATATATATATATATATATATATATATATATATATATATATATATATATATATATAGGTGGAAAGATCCTGGATTCCACTGATAACCATTATCCATCTTTGCTTAGAATGCTTGTGAATTAAGGAAATGTCAAGGTAATACGCTCAGTATACACATATGTCAATAAGATATTGATCAAATGCAGTTCTAAACATCAATGGGAAGATTCAAGTAAACAATATTATGTGAATTTAAATTCCACCCGATCAGGATTCAGTTGTTAAGTGGGCAACGCAATCGCATTCGATGCAAACGGTAGTGGATTCGAGTCACACAGTGGACGTCAACTCTGAGATGCAAGTATATTCAGTCCCAAATAGGTTGAAACGCGCATTTGAAATGGATTCTATTGCTAGCCACTATCCATCTTTGCTTACAATGTTTTAATTCATCAGTTCATCGGTTTAAATAATAATGTAAACAATGCAAACGGGAAGCCATAGTTATTATTCCTAGAAAATCATAGTACAGCTCAAGATTTATTTTATGGGTTGATCACCTTTTAAGAAAATACCCTGTTTATTTAACATTTTAGGATTGTTTGCAGATTATTTTCGATGTATTTTCTTTTTCTACAATATGAATAATCTGTTCCAATATTATATTTAGTTTAGAACTAAATATGAACAGATATTTTAATTGAGATCATGAACCGGTTGATGTTAGACAACCATCGAAAACCTGGAAGCACTGAACGGCCGTTTCGCTCCTCAGCAGTGTGCATCCACGATCCCTCTCGCAGGATTCGAACCCAGGACCTATCCGTCTCGTGCACGAACGCTTAACCTACTGGACCGCTGAGCCTTATAGGTTTGAAATGGTGGTCTAACATCAATCGTTTCATGACCTCAATTAAAAACTTTGCAATCTCCACAACCTCTATACTGATAAACAGATATTTTGGATAGTTAGTAAAATCTGTCGAAAAATACATTATAATTTAAATATATCACCACACGAAAATGACCAGATTTTAGGTGATAACATTTATAAAGTTTATGCAATTAGTATATGCTACTGTATTTCAATTGCATATATTCATTAAATCAGATTATCAGCTACATATAAACATCAAACATGAAATATTTCAGAGGTGAACCTTACTAATAGACAAAATGAACTATATGTTGTTAATTATCATAAATATATCGCTTAATGTTTTATTTAGACATACATATAAGAAGTAAACATTAACTTGTTATATTTATAATAATAAATATTACGTTTATATATAGTACTAACATATTATAAAATCAATCAATTAAAGGTTACTAAGGGTTATTACTAGCACAGGAATATAATTGACATTGTGTAGACTGCGATCGATCGCTTAACTCGATGTGATTGATATATTCAAGCAAAAGCTTTTTATGAACATAAAGCCTTTAATATGTAAATATAAAAATCCACAATAAATGGTCAGTATGAATGGAATGTTTTATACAGTGAAATTGTTTTAGCAATACACAGAATATATATAATGTTTAAAGTATCGTACGGTTATTGTAGTATTTTTATCATTCTTAACATTCGAATAAGAATAATTCAGTTACAAAATGAACACTATTAAATGTAAATAATAGCTCAATGTAGATTGTCATGGTCATTTACTATCATACGTAGCTGACACACTTATTAATAGAACTATTTATTGGTCACTTTATCAGTGATGGGGTTTCAAAATATGATGGAATTTATATGTTCATCATTATGAAATTTTTTTTGCTATATACTAAAATTGCCGTTATACATTACGACAAGCCAAATTCTTATTACGCTGAACGGCGTAAATAAATGATTTTATAGTAAACCTAACGGTGAGACTATAATTTATGGACGAACCAATCAGGTATAAGTTAAAAGGTCTCGGATTTCTGCGTGAAATTCACTTATCCATTTGGCTAAATAGCCTCCTGGCATTTTAGAAGATGCCAGTTCGTGATAAAATCCGTAAATCTAATTCCTAACCCTAATCATCATCTGTGAATTATAATTCTTATTCTTCAAACTGCTTTATAACCCTCATTTAGCCTTAGTAAGTAGGTAGACACTCACAAGGTCACTTTGGCGTCGCTCAAAGGTCGTCAATAAATTTTAGTCTCACCAGCCTAACTCCATAGCTTTTTGTATCATCTAACTAATGAGTATCTTTCTTGAGTCATAACTCTAGCATATCTAATGAACCAGTTAATCATTTTAACAATACATTGAATTTATTGTTGAAAACAGAAAATTTTGTATGATATGATAGGATGAATTTATTGATGGTTAGTAATAAATTCAGATAACAAATCTAAATAGAACAAAACACGAGTTCTGGATTCTGATGCTAGCCACCAGCTAACTCTGTTTATAATCCTTGTGACTTGATGGTAGTATCAAAACCATCCACAAAGAATACATATCTGAAAAACAATTCTGATCACTTGTAGTCCTAAATATCAATGAAAAGATTCAAATAAGCAATACAAATGAAGATAACATAAAATATTAGTAGGATTTCCGACACTTTGTTTTTATGTTTGTCAAGTTTCAACTGATTTACAAACTCATTGACTGATATTTTTCACAACAGTTTTGAATATGTGGATCCTTTGTATTTACTAGCTGAAATTCACAAACAGTAAGCACTTTACAAAATTTAGTTTAAATATCCTAAATTTATTGATAAAATGAAACCACTATTAAACAATCTATAATAGTTGAAGTGTTACTATGGTCAAATAAACCATAATTATTTATACATATATGATAGATAATAAATACAATTGTAAGAAGAACATACCATGTATACCATATAAATCTCCATAAAATAATGGTTTTCTTAAAATGACATAATCTATTTTTAATGACATATTTCTCCACACATTAGAAATATTAACAGTAGGAGAGTTCAATATTTACAATAAAGAGTTTTATACTGTTGTAATCTTATCTGTCATATGTTATACTAATTTTAAGATCGGTAACCAATACATTGACAAAAAAATATAATACAATTTTCATTAATAGTTGTGTTATTTAGTAAGTAATGCTTAAATTCTTTGCTGTTGATCATCACATGATATGATGTATTATATATGTCGATATGTTTTATGGTCAAAATGTATTATTGACCGATTATTAAGACATTGAATCTTATTTTGTGATCTTTATATACAGAACAAAAACTACCATTGTATTAGTCTTTAAAAATACCAACGTTCAATTGAGGAAATAATAACTGATTAATATGGAAGTACTTTGTATTCGATAAACATGGTGTCTATTACTACAACCAGTCGATGTATGAAATGAGAAACCAAAAATATTAAGTTGTTAAGTATTTTATGTAAATTAAACAGAAAGTCTTCTTAATAAGTACTAAGTAATAATGAAGTATCGATAATTGAAATCATGAGTCAGTTGAAGCTAGACCACCATGAAAAATCTGGAAGCACTGGATGGTAATTTCGTTCAAGCATGGGATTCCTAAGAAGTGCGCATCCATTTGTGAAACCTTTACAACCTTTCGCTGTACAAGTTACAAAAGAGAACAATCAAACACATCGTGGTTGCTGGTAATGTACGTTGATTCCTAAACTGTTAACATCTAACTGGTGACTGCTCATTATCTATAGCAAGGATCGATGAAGAAATATGAAAAGGAAACTTTTTGAAATACTTTATGCTAAAAAATCTATATTGTACCCAAGATATGATACTAAATAAAGCCACTAATAACAATAATAATAATTATTATTATTATTATATTGAGAAAATATATACCCATGAATATCGTCACTAGTATTACGTGACAATAATGAAGATGCATACAAAGATATACATTGTATTTATACTCTTCATTAATTTCATTTTCTTACTATTAAACCACATAATTTACTTTTGATCATGATCATTCAATAGGATTATTTTATGAGCCAATAAATACGATACATAATTTTCTTTCATTCTTTTTCTATAGATAATTTGATCTTAGTTTCTTTAATCCATAGAGAATCAAACCAACACGAAAAGAAAAAAAGTAAACAAATGATATAACTCTTTAGATTTTATGATAATCAAGTCGTCGTTCAATGATTAATTTTTTTGTTTGTCTTCATTTCTATTCAAGCATAAAAGAAAAAGTAAGAAAAATGAAACATCAGAGATAGGCAAAAAGAATATTCGGTGAGACTATCATTTATGTACGACCTTTGAGTAACATTAAAGTAGCCTTGATGGTCTCTGCCTACTTGGTAGGGCTAAATGGAAGTTATCAAAATTTGTTTGTAATGAATAAGGATTATGATTTAAGGCTGATGGTTAGGGTTATGAATTAGATTTAAAATTTTCATCACGAATTGACATCAGCTAAAATCCTAAAACGATCTTTAATCAAATTCATGAATGAATTTCGAGCTAAGATCCAAGATATGTTATCATATATCTTATTGGTTCGTTCATAAATTATAGTCTGGCCAGAAATTCTTCTTACTTCTTTTTTTCTTTTATTGTTTTATTTAATAATCAAAAGTAATGTGAAGTAACCAGATAAAATATGATTAAGTTGATTAACAGACTAATTACTGATTAGATGAAATGAATATAATCAAATTATGTAAAAAAAGATTTCTAACCACTTTTGTGTAATACAGAAATGTTTCTTGATAGTTGGTTCGTTTCATTTAATTATTTGATCTATTGCGTGGCTTCAACTTTTAATATGGTTGAAAGAAAGTTTGTCTTAATGACTTAACAGTATAAAATCTTCCTATTCGTTTATTTATGATCTTAATCTTTCTGGTTGATTTATATCCTGGACCAATAATATGTAAGACTTACATAGTAACAATTCATGATTTATAGTTCCATGAGCTTTCCTGTAGTGAATAAGAAGACAGGTGAGGACAGCTAAACGTATTTAGACACAAAATTGCAGATATTCAAAGTTAAATTTCAGAACCATACAGTAAATACCTAATTTGAAAAATGTTAATCAATTACCTCAGACTTCATTGTTCTTTTATCTCCATATCGGTCATTGTCTGTTATTGATGTCTTTCTCTACTGTCTATCTCTTGACATTCCACCTTCTATTGGTGATACATACTATTTATATCTGTCGACATCAGTAGAACACACAACATTCCTAGAGTAATGGTTAATGCTTTAAAAATTTGGACTTTGAAATTGCATAGGAAAACATCTATGTAATCGTTAAAAAGTAGTTATTATACAACAGTAAATTAGTTACATTTGTTGACACTATAAACTAATATTATTACCTTATGTTATCAAATTATTAGATGTTTAGTGTTACCTAGTTCAGTTTATTCAAATCTGACAATTGATCAATGTGAATAAAATATATAGATATCAGTGTATTGAGACGGTTTATAAATCTTACAATGTTGCATACTAAATCTGAAAATGTAGTTCATGTCATCTCATTTGCATAAAATCCAATCCAGTATTTTTTTTCTTTAGTTAAGTCTGTAAATTGATAGTTCTAATGAATGTTTTATTTTATATGCTTAATATGAAACTGATAAAGACAGCTTTCCTATTCAGTTTTGAGTTGTTTGGCATTGTACTTTTAACTACTTTTTTATTTTGATCATTATTAATAAACATGATTAGTGTCAAAAGCTTTCAAAGTCAAATAATATAATTAAACCCAGTTTCTTAAAGACCATATCCTTTTTGATGGAGTTTTGTTCTCTGCGTTGGATGGTTTGGTCGTGGAGTTTTCCTCGTCCTTCTGAACGACATCAGCACGAACTTCAAATAGAAGTGAAGCATTCGAATTTCTCCATATGTGAAACACATATAGAGAACGATGAGAGCTCCACGACCAAACCATCCAATGCAGAGAACAAAACTCCATCAAAATCATTCACCTGAGCTACAAATCACCATCCCACCATACCCTTTTCTATATTTAAAGACACGTATATATATATATATATATATATATATATATATATATATATATATATGTTTACAGTGACCTCAGTCATATAACTCACTTTATATTCTAGTTCATCTTATTTGGTATTAAATGTTCACTTGTGATCAGTAAAAGTAAAGTAAAGTAAAACTTTATCTACTGGAGCACATTATCCGAATAGTATGTATAGTCATGAAGAAAAATAAATGTAGTTGATACCTAAGTAGTGTTTACAATTAACATAGTATGGGTCCAAGTATTCCGATGTTATAAGCACAAATTATCGACAGATACTAGTATATAATGAAAGTTTAAATTAAACAATCATCATCAGTCCTCTAATAATTTAATATTTCATTTAAAATTCGAATTGATTTAACTGTGACGTCTATGTATTCAACTGTAAAGATTTCACTACATAATGTTATAGCAGCTCACGTACATTTGAGTTCACATTTAATCTGGTTAAGCCTTTTTTTTTTTGTTAACTTATTTATCGGATAGAGTCATTCGTACAATAACAACTTATCTATACCATTTGACCTTTATTATTGTTGCACTTGTATGAATATGTATGCTTGAGTATTGCCTACCGCTTACTCACATGATTCATTCTGCTAACTTGAGTGTTAATCCATTATGTTTCGATGATTCATTCATTCTCCTATGCATATACTTAATAAACTATCCTTTACATCCAATCAAGTAATTCCATATGCAGAATCTTCTCAGTACAACATCCGTAACACCTTTTCACTAGCGAAACAAACTCATCCTTAATCATTTCTCTATACGAATTGCTTTACTTGTAAATTTTCTAGACTCTAGAATAACCTACCGCAATCTATCCGTACGATAAAATCACTCCCATTCTTTGTTCTCTGCATTGATGCATACTGCTCCTCTGAAGATGCACTGAATGTTCAGGCACCCGTAAGTGTATCCTATTCCACAAGTGAGATTATAGGAACATTAAATGTTTAACCATTCTTATTAGTGAATTCCCTAAGTAAAACACCTACCTTTCTGTTACTCTACGTTAACATTGACCCTAGCAACCTTAACTAATTTCAATATTATCTAACACTAACTGTATATCACTGAGTCACATAACAGATGCATTATGTTAAAACGGATTGATAAATTTTGGTAATTATTGCTTTGTTGTTCCGTACTCTCTGTTTTTGTTTTACTTTTAAGAGTTGTAGATAATTATCATTAGTTCGTTCTGGCACAGGAAATGACCTTAATTACTCCGTTCATAAATCAACAGGCTGTCCATTTAAGAAATATTAAAAGTTCCCGGCTGATGTATTGGATTGCTGTAATACATGTACCACCTAAATAATTACTGAACTATTATACTTAAAATGATCTTCTATCACATGTTTGTTCTCTACATCTAATGTTACTATTTATATCAAATGGATAATGCCTACAAACTGGCGTGAATTCTGTAATTATTATTTTCAGAATACCATATATATAATATATTCCGGAAATAATAATTACAGAATTCATGCCAGTTTACATGATCATTGAGGAAAGCACCCAACTGTGTCACAAGGCAAGCCTTCACTTGAAAACACCAAGGCCAAAGGAAGAAAGGAAGATCAAAAAACACCTGACGCCAAGAAATGGAGATAATTATGAAAAGAATGAACAGAAATTGGATAGAACTAGAAAGGAAGACCCAGAACTGAGTGTGTTGGAGAATGCTGGTCCTCGGCCTGTGCTCCATTGGGAATAACAGGTGTAAGTAGAAAGCAAGTAAATACATGTATATATACACGTACATTTTAATCCTATTCATTTGACTCGCTCTCTCATTTACTCGCTTGCTCTTCAGCACTAGCCTTTCATTCTTACTTCATATGCCTATGGTTTTGGTGAGCTGTGCATGGTGAAATAATAAGCATGAGCAACGCTTCGTATTCATATTTTGATTTATAAACCAATGATGCCGTTATCTAGTGACGTTTTCAGGACGAACTGTTTTACGTAGTTTAGGAATAATATCGAATACTGACTACAACAATGCTTTATGATCAAATATTTTGAACTCGTTCAGTATTTAATTAAAATATGATTATCAGTTTGAATGTAAACCAATTTACAAAATTTAAACCAGGTTACACGATCATTCATTGAATGAGTAACAAAAACAACAACAAAACACAAGGGAGGAACAACCAAAACCCGAAACTACAGAACATCTTACTAAAATCTGAAAACAATACAGTAAATACCTAATTTGCAAAATATCAATCCATCATCTCAAACTTGATTATTTCTTTTGCAAATATCAGTCTATTGTCTCAGATTTCATTGTTCCTGTATTTTCATATCAATTGCTTTCCATTCCTAGTTCTTTCCTTCTCAATCTCCTACTGAAATACATTCTATACATGATTATCGCTGTATACTACTTATATGAATGTAAATATAAGTAGCTCACACCACATATTCACCTCTTATCTTTAAAAATACGTTTAATTATTTTTTTCTAAATATTCTAAAACAGTTTATTCATTTAAATTTAATCCCATAGAGAATTTAATATTTAACATGGAGAAGTGTCAATTACTATCTTAACAAAAGTTCAATTCAGGAAGTTATCATTATTATTATTACCATTATTATTATATTACTATTATTATTACTATTGTTATTATTACCATTATTATTATTATTATTATTGTTATTATTATCAATACTATTATTATTATGCTGACCTTTTAATATGATGATAAAATTTAAATTGAGCACATTCATTTTAACAATGTGTGATAAAACAAAAAATAATTTTTTTATTGACATCATTTAAATAAAGAGGTCATATTAGACTTAAACAAAACAAAACAAAATGGCAACTTAGTTCATAATGTCAAACAATCTTAGCTTTTGATAATTTTTTTCATTATAAACAAATATTAAGCTATTAAGTGATTATATTTATGATGCACTTAATATATACATATATATGTCATTTATTATAGCTATTTCACATCAATTAAAACATCTTAATAGAGAGTTAAAACTTTAAAAGTTTCTTTAAAGTTTCATTGAAAATAAAATTAGTTCTCGATGTTGTTTAAATTCAACAATCTTCACACTCCCTCACTAGTGATTAACTGTTAGAGATAATTGTCGGAGTTCTAGTGAGAAACTGTCACCAGTGAAATTCAAATGTGTTAAGTTTGAGAAAGTTATCCACTGAACACAATCGAAGACGACCGCACAATACCATTAGATATCAGCTCAGTAGTCTGGAAACTAAAGGCCCTTGATCCGAAATTTGGATATACACTACTGAGGAGTATAGTACTAGGACCAGATAACTACTCAGTGCTATAAGATTTTCAATGGCTGTGTAAGACTGTTCGGTGTATGATTTCGATGAAATTCAACAATCTTCACAACTTTATGCTATAAATTGAGTTTGCTGAATTTATCAAACGTACACTGAATTATTCACCACTACTTTAAAGTTTGGCTCATTATGTCGCCGTATTTAATAATTCACCCTTTTAAGGTAAATGGAAATGTTTGAAATTCAATTTGTTAGATACGATATTGTACGAGCAGAAATCTAGCAAAAACTTGATCTTGATGTTTGATACTATGGTTAATATCCATTACGCGTAAATGAAAACAATCATTTTATCTATACACTATGAATTCATTCATTTCAAGAATTGCCTTACTTGTTAACAACTTGAAGCAATGGTAAAATATTTATGGCAAAAATGTATTAAGATAAAGTATTAACTTTATCACGTTGTGTGAGATTCATCAGCTAGAACTGAAGATCAGATTGATGTAGGTATTTGCATATATTTTCCTATATATATGCGTTTTAGATTACAATCACATAAAAGAATGCTTCAAATGATTCAATTCATTCTATTCGGCTACATTTCTAAGTTGTACGTTTTCTAAATAAGCAAACAGTAAGAACTATATAAAATAACTTCAAATTCTTCAAACTCATCAGCAAACTATATCGTATAACAACTAAACAAGTTTGCTTGATTAGAAATGTTTAAATTTCCTCGCTGATTCAATCTGCGTATATCAATTGTGAACTTGAATGTGACCAAAAGAACTGTTCAAAAGATTTTATCGATCTTCAATGTAACGAATAGGATATTTTGTATTCAAAAAACCATAACTTGATTTTTAAGTCGTACACTAATATAACTATTACAAATTTTAAGTTGACTAACTTACTCATCTGTAACTGAGGCTGCATTTTTTAAACATAATGTGAAATAAACATCACATTCTTTTCCACCAACACGATCACAAATTTGTCCATTCTCCAATAAAGATGCCGGATTGTTATAATCCCATTCAATTTTTAATTGAGCTCCACCGTATGGCTAATAAAATAAAAAAATGAACATTAAAAACATTGGATTTAAATTATTTCTCATTACTGTTACATGATTTAGTTAATACTAATCTCAATTATAATAGAGCTTATCACGGAAAACTAGTACATTTATACCACTCAGTAGTTATATTTGCATTAACTTCATTTTACGTTTCAAACTTTAGAGACGTTTAGGTAATATAACATAAAAATTAATTATTGTTCAGCTGCTCGAAATATGAACGATCGGAATTCTGTTATTAGTGACTTGTAGAGCTATAGTTATCACCGTGAGATAATGCACGAAATTCTACCTCCATACACGAATAGATTTTAGCTAGACATTAGATCAAGTCAGAAAACCATTTAGAAAACTTGAACTAGTTCTCAGTTTCTTATTTCTAATTATAGCTCTGGATTTTTAAGCATTTATTTATTATCGTTGGATATTTAATTCACATTATCTGATCGTTGTTGCTACCTTGCCGTGATGGTCGGGTTTGTCCATCGTAATGAGCCAATCGGCTACACCAGCTAGAACAATCGTTCCTCAAGATCCTACCATGCCAGACAGGTCGGTTGAAGACAAAAAGCAACAAATCCAAGGTCCAAGGGTAAAGTCGTACTGTGTGATGGCAGTAAGATGTTTTTTTCAGACAACCAGCATAACAGCTATGCTGTCTTCCCACAAGGAGGGGTGGGGTTAGAAAAGGTTGACCCTAAAAATACACACCTCGCCTTATCCTACGGATATGCGTCTCAGGCGATAAGGTCCCAACAAGTACGGATCTAACACGAAAAGTACTTACGAAAAGGTCGTCTGTGACCAGCCACAAGCAGTTATCCCTTAAGCACTGCAGTCACGCTGTCAGGTCACTAAGACCACTTCTAATCCAATTTCATTTACAGGTACCTCTAGAAGAGCCCTTCCACGATGTGGGCAACTGGGAAGTGATAACCTCTTTCATACCTCTAACAGCACTCAAGACCACTGTAGTCATAATTCGAGAGAAACTATTTTATAGATTGTCACATATAAAGGTTATACATACATATGAATATGAGTCCTCAGATTTGAAATTATTCACATTATTCTTCAAAACACATAGGACATATAGGACAAGATAAAATAGAAATTTTCACTGTCAATGCCATGCTACATCACACATCTAAATAAAATTATTATGACTTTTGTAAATATGCATTTAATTTTCTGAAAACACTGTACAGTCTAAATTAATTATTGTTATAAAAGACCCATTAATTTTAAATTATATAAACGCAATAGATAGATTTCTTTTTCATATCAACGAATATAGAAATTAAATTCATTTGATATTATTTATTTGAATATTCCCATTGAGGTTTAAAACTGCAATTGATTAGTCTATTATTGGTATATGTACATAATGTGCGTGTTGCCTCTATATTGCCTTAATTCATAAGCTTTATAAGCAAAGATGGGAAGATTCAAGCAAACAATACCAAGTGAATTTAAATTCATCCCATTGCACAAGCAAGTGGTTATCAGGACTCAGTAGCTGAGTGGATAACGTGATGGCGTTTGATGCGGACAGTAATGGGTTGGAATCCAAGAGTGAACGTCAACTCTGAGATGCAAGTATATTCAGCTGACATTCAGTCCCAAATAGGCCGAGACGCGAGTCTAAAATGAAGTCCACTGTTAGCCACTATCCATCTTTGCCTATAAAGCTTATGAATTAAGGCAATATCAAGACGATACTCACAGTATGCACATACACTAAGAAAAGACTGATCAATTTCAGTCTTAAACATCAATAGGTAGATTCAAATAAACAATACCAAGTGAATTTATAACATGTTCATATTATAAATAAGTACCATAATGAAACTGTTCACATATTCGTTTCACATTTTATCATTAATCTTTTTGACGCCGATTCATTATTTTCAACGTGAATCTACTTAGAATTGCCACTACGTCACTGTTAGTATTTTTGTAACTAAAAAATGACCTACGCAATACTACTGACTTGAAAATAATTAAGAATTTTAATTTAAGTTGATGATTATGTGTTTATTAAATCAATTTTGTTTAGTTCGTACGTATAGCGTAATCCATTATAATCAATCAGTAACATGAAAAAAATTATTTTGATGGTTATTGTTTCAATGGAAAGGAAGGCCCAGGACAGAGTGGGTTGGCGAATGCTGGTCGGTGGCCTATGCTCCATTGAGAGTAACAGGCGTAAGTAAGTAAAATAAAAATCAGTAACATAATTTTGATGATTATTGTTTCACTGACATTGTTTTTCCACGTTCATGTTTGAGCTTTAAAATTATCTTAGGTGATAAAGTCATCAGATGACACCATATACATATATATCACATATTATTTTCTGTATTACCTAGGAATTGTTTGAAGGAAACCATTTTTGTATAACCTTACACACATACCTCACCAATTGAAATAATCACACTTCATCTCCATAAACATTACCTAAAAAGGTTTATGCTATGATAGAAAACAATATTCAGTATGGAAATTTATACTAAAAAAGATGCTTTCTAACAAGTTAGTTCTTAAACGAATGAATTCTCATATTCACAAACTGACATTCGCAATTATAGCAAAATTATGATTGGAAACAAGACAAGACAGACTATTGAATTCATTAAATAAGCTTTAATAACTCATAAACTGTATAATTTTATAGATATAAGAAAATGCTATTGATCATTCAATCTGACCGTCTAGAATGCAAATTACTATCGTATTGTTAGATAAAGAAAGGAAAGATTTATCTAATAATTGCTCAAAATAAACTGATTATTGTTAAGTATTTTACAAATTAGATCAAACACTTTTTTTTCTGAAACAATTTGATTTATGTTAGTTTTAGGAGATAAACTACTCAAAACTACTGAAAAAACATATATTAATGTATTCATAAATACGACAAATTAAATCATTTTCTGTAGTATTGTGAGTAAATATATTGAAATGCCGTTTTTTTCTTTGAAATATGGTCACATTAAAAGATACGAATATAGAAGCCCTCAAATGCCCTGGTACAGATGAGAGTGGGGAGAGTCAACTCTCCCTCTCAAAATGCTCTCATTTAGCCACGTGCATACAACCACTGCCAGGAAATTCCTACTCACTTCCTTCTTGTCCCACGGGTGTTGTTTACGAAATTGAGAAGACGAAAAGTGAATTTTCGGCACTTTAACCGGGTTGATGGATATGGGATTTGAAAAATCCTGATTCCAAACCAATGATGCTCATATGCTCCTGGATTCTGAGGGAACAAATGGCATATGAACCAATCGTTGGTCACCAACTATCATGGGACTGCATCTCCTGACGTTGCTCCACCGCTTTATGAATCAGACCTTTAAGTCGTAATCTCCGAGTGCTGCTCTCTAAGAAAACCACCCAGGCAGTAACCTAGCCTTCACATAAACCGAATGACTTATTTGGCGCATATCCATTTGATGCCTTCTTGTAACTATGTTTATGTGTTTAAATAAATAAATAATAAATGTATATCAAAAAGACTAGAGATTTGGACGGTAACGATATGTTCAAGCAGAAATATATTGTAAAAAAGCAGTGATAAACGTCTTTAGCTAGATTAGTTTAATTACCTAAAAGTGTATATTATGTTCTAATCATAAGAGGTATATAATTCAAAATAGAACTGTATTTTTGTCACAATACTCCCCAGTAGTCCAAAAACAAAACTCTAGATAAGGTAGCATCTATGACTTTTGTATATCACACTTAAACATTTTATAACTGAACTAGAAATCAGTGATGCAAAGCTTGGACATCAGTCAAATAATTATATATCTCCCATAATAAATAAATACCTCTACAAATCACTTGATTATGTTACAATTCTGATGTCACTTGTATGTGGCTTTTCGTGGGAAAACATGAAGTTAATTAATAAAGTCAAATATGAGACTATTTGTTAATGATGATACTACATAGTGATTCAGTTATATAACAAACTGACTTGAAGAAAAAACGTTTATCATTTATTCCCAAATCAGTAGCTGTAAGATATCATGCTGGACGGAAGACTTAAATGTATAATGTTTGATCACATAAAAGGTTATGAGTGAGCAGTAATGAGGATTCTTCACGCCTAAAAATTCTCAAAAAGATATCAACTCATGATAAAACCCAAACTTCGTAAATGGATAATTAGAAGAATACAATCTCATTATTCCCTAGTCAATATCACATAATTTTAAGAATAGTTCTAATACAATAATATTTAAAGATTAACTCCCTCATATTGAAATGTTTTTCTCATTTGTAACTAACACAACAAAATATGCATCTATCAACTAATGTTTCTAAAAAAAATTAATCCTTTTTTATGCCAAGATTCAATTGAACAAAACTTTTATTTATTTATTTCATTCACTTAATTAGATTCAACATTTTAATGTAGAATGCTGGTTAAATAAATTAGGTAATGATAGTTCATTTGTTAATATCTAAGTAACCATTGGGCGAGACTATAATTTATGGATGAACCAATCATGTATAAGATAACAAATTTTGGATTTTGGCGCGAAATTCGTTCTAACATTTGGCTAAATAGAGTCTTGACTTTATAACTGATGTCAGTTTTTGGGGAAGTTAGATCCCCAGAACTCACTTGGAAAAAGACCTAATTTTGTAATTTTATTTAGAAAATTTGAATTTCTTTGTTTTCGTGTCAAAAGAGCTGTTTTCACCTTCATGTTGTATTTCCCACTTGGGAGAATCTTAAATAATATTGGTCCGTTCTGTTTTTTAGTATGCTATTTTGTAACTCTTCCCAAGGACGGTTTTGTGCTGTATGTAACCGTTTTGATTTGTATCTGTTGTTATTACTCGTGTTTCCGGTTTTTTTTTCCGAAATATACTTCCCCCTTCAGACTTCGACTTCTCTCTCTAGTTAGCAGGACTGGGACGAAATAGAATATCTAGTTTTTTGGTCTTTGATCGTAGGTCATTGTTTTGTTCGCAGTCTAAGTGAACTCTTAACCGCTTCAAACCTAGCATCAGTTCGTGATGAAAACCCTAAATGTAATTCCTAACATTCACCATCAACTGTAAATCATAATTCGAATTCTTCACTTTAATTTATAACTCTCATTTGATCCTAGTTATTAGGTGGACACTCTCAAGGTTAATCGAGCGTTGCTCAAAAGTCGTCCATAAATTATAGTCTCAGCATTCTTGTTTCTTGTATTTTTATTTCTCTGACATAAGATGAATCTCATTACGAGATGTTTACAATCATCAAAGAAGCTCCGTTTTATGTGAATAAACATTTCATATTCAAATGGAATAGATGAATATTTTCTATGTTACTCTTTAAAAATAATAATAATCATATTAAAATTATGTAATTTACTAGACCAAAACAATCAAATCTAAACTAAGCATAAAGATTCGAAAACAATTTTATAGGCTTAAAACAAAATATCATCAATTTACATTTACATTTGATTAAGTTGTGTGTGTGTGTGTAGGTGTGCTTTTTCACTTGTTCAATAATTAATTCATTAGAAATATAAAGTTTGTTTTAAGTTAACAAAATGATGAAAGAAATGATGAGTGTTGAAGTGATCAATTCAGGAAATTAAATGAAAAACATACTTAACACAAGTAAGTATTTTTATCCAAAGTTATAAAAACAAAAAGTCACTTCGTATTTACTAACAATAAATTGCTTTAGTTAGGAAAATAGGATTTGCTAAATATTTACATCATCAACTAGACAGATTATCAAATAAAATGAGTCTATATTTATTAAGTAAACGAGGTCATAATCAAATTAAATACTTTTCGATACTATTGTATTCATATTGATACACATAAAAAGGTAACATATATAACGTATTAAATGATGAATGGAATTAATAGCAATAAATAGTTTGAAAGCTTTAAAATTGAATATGTTTCTTTAGCCGTCAAATTATAACAAAAGGTATTGTTCTGTCCCAATAAGTATAATGAATGGTAAATTTTGGGATCCATTCGTGGACCGATACTATGCGTATATTCTTATCGTATAATTTTTAATTAACTAAACTATTCATATTCGTGTTTCCCTGATCATCAACTTTATTTTGACCTATGAACTAACATTATACGATTTACCATTCCTGAGTTATACCCTGTCTATTAATCACTACCTTCCACATTCACAGCTACATTTGGCCAAATCTTGTACAAATATTGTTTTCTATTTGTGAAACGATATGGTCTGTCTGGTTGGTATATAAACCCCGTATGCTTGAAATAAATGATTCATATAGCAGAGGGTGAGATTTATGTTCTGAACTTAACTGGCTGGGCTAGGCAGGAAGCAGGACCGATAAGTACTCTAGACTGCTCGTACGGGTTTTATGCGTCATTGGTCCGATCGATAACTCGTTGCTCTCTAGTTGGCGGCATCGTTACGTTATACATTAACAGGGCACATAGGCCACAGTTATAACAGTTATTTATATTACACATAATGGAACAGAAGTTTGACACGTACTAGATGATCAATAGTGAGTTGTTTTGACATATTAATTGTTAACAAATGTTGTTTATGGTAAACTAATTATCTCTCTAATAAAATTTACACATGACAGATCTAGTAGATAAAGCTGTTGTAATTTAAAATGCCTTAATTCAATAAGTTGTTTATATATAATCTTACATACAACTGTGCATTCTGATTTTATCTTAACTTCCTAGTTAGTTTAACAAAGATTATTAGATTTGAAAGCTTATTACTTATGTGTCCAGTTGTTAGATCTAAATCAGTCATTGAATGTTTTCACAGCTGTCATTTGTGGAATAAATGGAAATTTGAACTAGTTTAAAATAGATTTACAGACGGGCATTTTTTCATCTCTAGTTTGTTGTTGAGTTTCTAGCCCGTTGAATAAATTATCGGGGTCGTAACGTGATGTTTTCTAATTGGAGCTTTGCTTTCATTTATGTATCTATCTCGCTTCAGCCTCCATATTATCAAAGCTATCTTGTACTTCTGTGTTCAGTTGAAAATCACTAATCAAGTACATTTGTTTATATTATAAGCCACATACAGAAAATTAACTTTAAATGAACTATTCTCTCTTAACGAAAGCGTAAACACGAATGAAACGCTACAATAGTTTAGAATTACATAGTTTCATAATAAAATCCATATTAACTGCTGACTTCCTGTAAACATCTAGAATACATTTTTTATATTCTGAACAACTTTAAAATCAAGACAAAAGGTATATATTTTACAAAGTGAAACTTTACTTGACAAATGCAAATGAAATTATGAAACAAATTCTGATATATAAAAACAACTAGAAAAGCAAGACTCATTGTCATCAAATGATTCTAACCAATGAATAAATAGTTTGTACAAATTAAGTTATAGTTTATACCTTCTCAGGTCATGTATTCTGTCATTTTACAACAAAGAATTGTCATGTATATATAAAATAATAGAAATATCGACCAGTTCTACCTTTGAAACAAAGGAAAACTTTTAATTCAATAGTCAATAACTTATCTATTCTCACGTAGTGATTATTAACACATTTAAAAGAAAGATTTTATTAAACAAACAAAAAAAGAAAATAGATTTTTCTCAAATTTAATAGTTGAATTCATGGGTTAATTGAAGCTAGATCATCATAGAAAACCAAGAAACACTAGACGGCCGTTTCATCCTAATATAAGACTTCTTAGCAGTGTGCATCTGCAATCCCACCTAAAGAGAATCGTACCCAGGACTAATCAGATTCGAGCGCTTAACTGATAGATATAAACACCGTTGGATGCCGGATCAGTGGGAAGTGGTTAAGCACTCGCGCTCGAGACTGATAGATCGTGGATTCGAATATCGTGAGGCGGGATCGTGGATGCGCACTGATGAGAAGTCCCACAGTAGGACGAAACGGACGTGTTGTGCTTCCAGGTGTTCCATGGTGGTCTAGCTTCAATTGACTCATAATTCAACTATTAAATTACTATAATATCCACAAAATCCCTCTTTGTCTATTAAATTTATTTTACGTTTGATCTTTTTCTACTTCAAGGTATTAAAACTTTATGTTTTTTGTTTCATATCTGGATTATGTTTATTATTATATTTCAGTCGATGATATAACATAACAAATACCTTGAATGAATCTTGCCAAAAAAATGTTCCTGGAAGGCAAAGTGATAACTCCAAACTGATAATTCGTCACAATGATTTTCTTCTGTTTCTGAATCATCAGGTGAAGTTTTAGTTGCAACTTTCTGAAATAGCAGTAAGAGTTATGTATCCATTATGTTATGACCGTTTCGGAAGTAATACTTTTAATATTGGCATAGTATCAAACGTTTAATGAATTATATTTATTCAAAATCTTTAAAGTACAGTAAATAATATCTATAACAAATGATTATGCACTTTGATTCACTACTCATTTTATCTACAAGTACTCATGTTTTATTATATAAATTGAATATTTGATGATTTTTCCTAATCCATGAATTATCCACTATTCAAATGTTCACTTTTGAATATTGTAATTTGATAATATAGTTTTGGAGCTCTAATATGAGTTGTATTGTTATGATTACCGACGGAATGCATAAGGATGTTCATAAAATATTGTAAATTTTGGAAAACCACTTACCAGAATAAAGTAGATAATGTATTGTGCATAATTTTAAAACACTGTACATCCATAAACTGGTGTTAAAATTAAATTATGGTCCATAAATTATTATTAACTAAATGAAATAAAAACTTATTGAGCATTGTTAGTTTGAGATC
The DNA here is from genome assembly GCA_946903255.1 of Schistosoma spindalis. NCBI lineage: Eukaryota > Metazoa > Platyhelminthes > Trematoda > Strigeidida > Schistosomatidae > Schistosoma > Schistosoma spindalis. The sequence continues at coordinate 10,821,625 of OX336424.1, forward strand.
TGGTCACTAAACAAACGTTTGTTTGTAGTCAGGAGAATCAATAGTTTATTAGAATAGAAAAACGTCATAGTAATTGTTATGTAGACTCGAAATATAATAGAAAGTAACGGTTCTTACAGTTTTATGGGGCTAAAATGTTTTACTTAATACTGAATGAAATTTCAATATTGGTAGATTTTATTGGATTGTTCTTTCTGATGTTAACAAGCGCTTCTCATCGTCAATGATCTCTTATCAATATTTCCAGTAAACTTGTACCTGTAAAAGTCACAGTTACCATTATCTAATTTGTGGAAATTAACGTACAAATATAAAGAAACAACACGAAACCTTATAGAAAAACATGAGTATACAACTAGGATAATAAATATGCTTTACCGAACTGATAATCCTCATATTTAAAAAACCATTTGACATTTCATCTCAAAAATATACATTTATTACGATCACATTCATCGAGCAGCGTCCCTCTTTAAATGAAATTGATTGGCATTGATATTTATAAATAAATTACAAAACGGGTCAACTACTAAAGACTTCCTATGAGAAGTGAAACACCAGTTCAGGGTCATTTGATTTTCAGTAAATCTTGATCTAATTATAAATCATGATTAAGAATGTTTTTGGATCTCATAAGAGCATTATACAGCTTAAAAATGAGCTTTCATATTTATAAATTATCCATACAAAAGTGGCTTAGATAGATGTTACATTGAAGTCAATCAAATATTTGAAGAGCAACTCAGAATTGTAAGTTTAGTTGTACAGTATAATGTGTTTTAATTGTTCATGGTGGGATAAAAGTTGTGTTTTAGAGTTTCTCCGGCTCTCAACGACATCATTGTATTTTTTTAATACATCAGGAGAATGTCCTAAAAATATAATCACTTAAGAAAAGCAATTAGACGTGCACACTAGATGTCAGGTTATTGAGTATTTAGTTATTTTAATTTACTAATATTTACTGGGTTTTTTGGCGTTCAAAATGCATAAAGATCTTCCCGCTTTATTATTTATTGATTTGTCAAATATTTATCATATATCTTCTACTTATATGTTACATGCTTTATTTTATTGTGTAACTCTAATTTAAGTAACTATGTCTTAACTGACATTTTTACGTTATTGAACAAAACCTCAATAACAGCCTGCTTTACAACATTATCCTCATGTATTATATGAAAACTAAATGCTTAATTAGCTTCATTTTGTGTCCAGTGATTATGATTTACGCCGAAAATAAATCTCCATGGTCTAATGCTTCCAAATGCCCTGGTACGATCGAGGGTGGAGAGAGTCAGCTCTCCCTCTTTTAATGTTCTCACATGGCCACATTTATACACCCTCTGTTATGAAAGTGCTACTCACTTCCATTGCGTGTCAGGATTGGTGGAAACGGAGAGTCAACCTAGGAAAATTAGAAAACCCTGGTTTCGAACCAATGGATCTTATGGACATCAAGTTCCTAAAGGAACGAAAAATGTATGAATTTATTGCTGATAACAGGCAACTATTGGATTTAATCTAACATTGATCCACTGCCTTGTGGATTAGACCTGTAAATCAAAGGCTCGGGTTGTGGCTTGCTAAGAAAACCACCTACTACAGTTTGGGCACCTGTGCAATATTTCAGACCCCAACATAAATCAAATAACAAATGTAGCGTATATATATTTGGTGCTTTATTGTATCAGCATTTATTGGTTATAAAATAAATAAATGATTTAATGATCCAATTTAAAACTGTTCACATTACTGACTTTAACTTCTGATAAACTCAGTCAGTGAGAAACAACGTGGAACTTCGTACGTACGTACATCAGTTCGAGTTGCCATACCACATTAGCACAGAGATTCAGTTATCGATTCAAATCCCGTAGTGGCAGAGTAGTGAAAGTATAAGTAATGACAGGGAACGTTAAGGTTTGATGATGTTATTTAAGGAGTATAGTCCAGTGGAATAGATTTGAAAAGAAAATAAAGGACATGAAGAATACAGAAGATTAGAGTTTGAGAGAACACAGAGAGTGGATGCACCTGCGCCATCGCAAACGATTTTGAGCCATGTCATTCAAGGTCTCTAACCATCGGTTGCTATCATCTCGCGGTCCCCAACCAGGTAGTCTACATCTACCAACATGGCTCAGTCCACTTATCAGTGACTTTATGGATTTCTGCCATGTTTTGGTCTGGCCGCTCCTAGCTTTCTTCCAACCTATTCCTACACCACAAAACATCGCACGCCGTGGCAGTCGGTGGTCTGGCATGCGCAACACATGTCCCAGCCATCTCAACTGATTAAGTTCCACTACTTTATCAATTGATTTGCCATCCTTACCTAGTACCCGTTTCCTAACAACTGAGTTACTTACTCGGTGGTCCCAGGATATACGAGCAATGTTTCGAAGACACCTGTGATCAAATACTAGTAACCTACGAGTATCCTCTACTCTTACTGGCCATGTTTCACTGTCATAAAGTAGGACGGAACGAACTGCTGCGAAGTAAACTCGTCCTTTGGTTGATAGACGGATATCTCGCCTACGCCACAAATGACGCAAGTTGGCAAAAGCTAGTCGAGTCTTCTGATAAACTAGTAATGATATTCAACTATTAACACTATACATGATCGATTCAACTAGCTAAATAAAGTGATTTGATAACAAACTACATATTGAAAAACATTTAGTCAATATAAATTCATAAATTATTTTATGCATTGACATGTTATTGAAAAATGAAACGTTTACTTGCATGCTAATGTATTATAATTAAGCACACACAAGAAAAAGAACATAAAAGTAGTATTTTTATTTTAACAAAATATAGTTTTAAACTTAATAAGATTTCATAAATCGTTGCATTTTCAGAAAGAATTATTTTTGTTTCATTTATAAAATAAATTAATTGCTTTCAATAGTTGAGATCATGAGTCAGTTGAAGCTAGAATACCGTGGAAGACCTGGAAACACTGGACGGCCGTTTAGCCCTGGGTTCAAATTCCGCGAGGCGGGATCGTGGATGCGAACTGCTTAGGAGTCCCGTAGTATGACGAAACGGCCGTCCAATTCTTCCAGGTTTTCTATGGTGGTCTAGCTTTAATTGATTCATGATCTCAACTATTGAAATTCCTAAAATCTCTACAAAATCCCTTCTGATACCAAATTAATTGCGCTACGTAATAAACGAGAGTTTGTATGAAAGGAAACAATCCAGGGATATACAAATAATTTGTTGCTTATATAATGATGTATATAAGTGTTATGTCAAATAAAACAATGAATAACAAATTAAAATATTTCTAGTGTAGAACTAGATAATGGATCAGAGAAAATTTTGAGATTAAAATATTCTGGCTTCGTAAAAACATTTATAAAATGATTGTGAATGGTTATTCATAAATATACTTTGGTTTGTGAATTGTAATTTTAGTAAAACTGTAATCTATGAACAACCTTTGAATAATGTTAAAATGATCTTTGAATGTTCACCTATTTACCAGAGTTAAATATGGGTTATATTATTAGTGTTAAGGATTAAAATTAGAATATACAATTGACTATTAAGGTTAGGAATGAATGAATTTCGCGCCAAAATCTAAGATCTTTTATCTTAAATATGATTGGTTCATTCATAAATTATAGTCTCATCAAAATTTTTGTTTTATTAGATTATTTTACAGATATTTAATAATAGATAATTTATTATAGAAATGAAAAAGTTTAAATGACTTTATCCCCATACAAAAGTAACTCTGTTTGAATATAAGAAACATTAACGATAAATTAATGGAACATAATAAAAACATTGAAAATTTTTTAAATAGTTTTAAACCATTATCATTTAATAAGAACTTTCGTCTAAATTTGGTCGCCGAGTTAATATGAAACATTAAAGAGAAAGAATATATTCGTAAAATCTCAGCGAATGAATTTGAAGTAAATCCAACGTTTCGTCTGACAATCTGGTTCAAACATTTTCAAGGATATAAAATATAAAAAAAATTTTAAATACGCCAAATATTAAGGGAAACAAATATTAACTTTTAACGATTGAAATCATGAGTCAATTGAAGTTAGACCACTATCAAAAATCTGAAAGAATTGGATGGCCGTTTCGTCCTATTGTGGGACTACTCAATAGTTCGCTCATGATCTCAACCATTGAACTTACTATAATATCCGCAAAGACCCTTTTAATATGAATAAAATATTATTTATTTTTTTAAACAAAACATTTTACAAGCATCTGGTATGTTTATATTATAGTTTTAGTTATCGTTATTTATTGGTCACTACTATGGAAACTTATTCGATGAGATTATAATTTATGGACGACGTTTAAGCGACGCTGAAGTGACTTTGAGAGTGAACACCTACTGATTAGGACTACATGAAGGTTAAAAACCAGATAGAATTATGATTTACAGTTGATGGTTAGGGTTAGAAATTCGATTTAAAGTTTTCATCATGAACTGACGTAAGCTATAAAGCCAAAAATCTATTTAGCCAGATGGATGAAGAATCTCACACCAAAACTCATAATCCATAATCTTATATTTGATTGGTTCGTTCATAAATCCTAATCTCACCATTCATTCACAGCGGTAACTCTAAATTTAGGCTTTTATGGCAATTTAAATGTTAATTATTATATAGTTTTTTAAAGTACTGCGTGATTTAAAATAAACAAAACTTGTTAAGTTCATTCATATGTGTATTGATAAATATTTATTTATTTTATATTTTAAATCTTTACTATATTCTTACCTATAAGGTTAAGTTACGTATCTTCTAAATAAAACTGTTCAACCGGGTGAGTTGTGAGATATTACCTCACTGATGACAATAGTGGATGTGTCTCTCAATTTCGTGGATTAGTTGAAGTTAGACATTAACATCGTTGGATGCCAGCCGGCTCAGTGGTCTTTTGGTTAACTGCTCGCTCATGAGACCAGCAGGTCGTGAGTTCGAATCCCACGAAGCGGGATCGTGGATGCGCACTGCTGAGGAGTCCCACAATAGGACGAAATGGCCGTCTAGTGCTTCCAGGTCTTCCATGGTGTTCTAGCCTCAATTGACTTATGATATCAACAATTGAAATTACTAAAATCTCCACAAAACCCCATTCTGATAAAACTGTTTAGTGAAAACAGAGTTTCATCAAGTTTAATGATATGATTGTAAATTACTATATACAATTATTCAACAACTTTTATTTATCTATCCATTTTACTTCACTAAGAAGGCTTTTAATGAATTCAATATAAATGTGGAATTTTTTATAGTATCATCCCTACAACTAAGTTTGTTTACGGTTAATTTTGCCAAGCCCTTTAATTAAGTTATTTAACAGGCAATGTTATTCAAACAGCAACAAATTGTCTATTTCTTTCTATTATTATTATTATTATTATTATTATTATTATATTACTGTCATGACTATATGAACATGTATGCTTGATCATATGTGACAGTCTATTCACGTATCTGTCTCTAGCTTAAATGTTAGTTGCTCAAATATCTATCGATGAATCATTCGCTTTCTCATATATATGTGCTTGAATCATATTAATGGCTTTGATTTGATTAAACTCTGAATCTGCCTTTGTATTCGCTTGCTTGCGCACATTACTTGTTCTGCTCGAATTCACTTGATGTTCTTGTAAATTTGTTATCTGCGCTATCCAAATATAAACTGTAGTCAACACCTCATATTGCATTCTGAATTTCTAAACCGTTACGATTTACTTAATAATGGTTGTCAGAGTGATTGATAAACAATGCCTAAAGAATTATATTCAAGTCGAGTGATTACAAATTGTTTAAACTTGTAATCTTAACAATCTTTTCATTTTCTAGTCCTAAAATTTAGTTAATCAAGAGAATACTACTGGATTCGAGTCCCAGAGTGAACATCAATTCTGAGATGCACGTACATCCAGCTGACGAGTTCCAAATAGGACCAAACGCGTGTCCTGGATTCCACTGCTCTCCATTATCTATCATTGCTTTCAAAAAAAGCTTGTGAATTAAGGCAATATCGAGGTAATACACACAGTATGCACATATTCCAATAACAGACTGATCAATTACAATCTTAAAACCTCAATGGCGAGTTACAAGTCAAACAATACCAAGTGAATTCAAACTTTATATGGTTGTTATCCAAGTAGATACTCTAGTAAACATTTTTGGTTATCCACTTTTGATAATAATTAGTATTAGTATTCATAATTTACATTTTGGTTTATTTGGTTTGAGTCAACTAAATATTATTTACACTAGGAATAACACTTCATAAAATTCAATTACATTTATCTGATAATTCTCAACTTCTTTCATGAATTATTTCTGATGTGAAATGTTAATTGTGAATCAATAAAAAGAAAAAATCAAACTATATTTTCATTATTTAACATTTTGATCATTAATATCATACATAAACTTACCTGACTATCTGAATGTACTTGACTAGATAAAATTCCAATATAAAAGAATTTATAAAGTAATATTATTAAAAAATAACATGGATTCATTATTATTATTATTATATTCATTGTCAATTATTGTCAATTATTTCATAATTGCATCATAATAAAGAGATAAAATCTATGTGCATCTAAATGTAGATAAAAATGTATTTTGTTTGTTTGTTTGTTTTTGTTTTTTTTTTCTTGTTGTTTTCTTGTTTTGTTTTTATTTTCTTCATTAAAGAAAACCTCGAAACAATTTGAAATTGATTAGTTTAATATTCAATAATTAGTCTATTTAAATGCACTTCATCAATTTGTCTAAACAAATGAACAAATGAACTGGATAAGTTAAAACTTAAATTATTAGATAGAATGTCTCATATATATATATATATATGCTAATGAATGATTTCAATGTTTTGAAAATAAAATTGTGTATTTATATAACCATTTTCATGGTAAACTCTAAAAACAATAATGGTGCTAGCTGAATAACTATAAAAGTTCGTTGGTCTAGTAACGTATGCTAATGTACTATTTCGTATGTGTACGTGTGCTTATATATATATATATATATATATATATATATATATATATATATATATTGTGTGTGTGTAGATTGTATCCAATTTGATTGATTACTAGTGTTAACAATTAATTGATTTGAAATATGTGCAAACTTCCAGTCGCTACTAACTTTGTGTTACATTGAAATCGCCAGTACAATCAACATTTTAATCATAATAGTAACAATAAATTATCATACTCGTTACAATAATAACAAACACAATTATGATAAACAAAATTCATTTATTTTAGTATGATTTATACATGTGATTAGACAGAGTACCAAACAAATGAAATGTGATTATTTTCTAAGTGAGTGTTTGGTGACCTTGGGTTATAGGTCACACATATCTTTATTGATTGGTTGTTTGTTCAGCTAAGAAAAAATTTTTTATAGAATTAATTTATAGTAAATTCAGTGGTTGAGATCATGAGTCAATTGAAGCTAGAACACCATGGAAGACCTGGAAGCACTGAACGGCCATTTCGTCGTATTGTGGGAATCATCAGCAGTGCGCATCCACGATCTCGCCTCGCAGTATTTGAACTCAGGACCTACTGGTCTCGCGCATGAGCGCTTAACCACTAGATCACTGAGCCGGCTGGCATCCAACGATGTTAATGTCTAACTTCAACTAATCCACGAAATTACGTGACACATCCACCATGATCTCAACCACTAAAATTATTATAATATCCACAAAACCCCTTCTGATATTCATTAATTTATAGGCAGACTGAAAGAGTTTATATTTATATTTTATTAGTTGAATTCATGAGTCAATTAAAGCTAGGAGTCCTATACTGGTAGGAAACGGACGCTCAGTGCTTCTAGGTTCCCCAAGGTGGTCTAGCTTTAAATGACTCATGGATCCAACTAATAAATTACTATGATATCCACAAAATTCCTCTCTGATTATATTTATATCTTAATAAATAGATATATAAATCTATACAGTGATGTGAAGGTAAAAAGTTCACAAATAAATTTATTATTTGTTCAATATAAAAGTTGTGAAGCATGGGACAATTAAATCGAGTCACTTTGTTTCTTCTTCGTTGTCACTATGCTTACTGGCGTTCAAATCGAAAAAAATTCATCTCTTTGCCTAAGAGTCTCTACCATTAGAATGAGGGGTTACTACTAAAATTAACTTAAACACATCTGTGACCATTAATAAGTAATTGTTTACAATATTCCTTCAAAAAGTTTGTCAAACAAAGTTTCTCAATTACAGTACTTTAATTTCTGTTCATGTGATAGTTCCTAGTAAAGATACTTACTTTGTTACACTGCATTGTGTTGATGCAGATTCCTGTACAAATCAGGTTAATTTTTAATGTTAGCATTAGAAGCGTTTCTAGTAAAAAAGCTACCAATACTCACACATACGTCTTGGTGTGAATATAATAAAACTGATCTGTCTTATTAACAATAACAATACATTCTAAAAATAAATACAGAATGAATATTAATTTACAGCACTGAGTCATGTGAATACTGGTTGATACATAATAATATCGAAATATGTGTACACTTTTCAAGAAGACATGAATTGTACGTTACTTCGAACAGAATATTTTGGACACAGTTGCTAATAATGCGAAATATCAAAGATATACAGGATTCGTGAGAATTCATAACGCCTTTAGTTTCCTGATGGAAAAAATGTAATGTCAAAGTCATAATATTGATCCTAAAGACCAATTAGGATGGTGTACCATATTCATAAATCTAGTGGACTTTTGTAATCTGGGTAATCATAGGAAGCTGTTACATCTCCAAAACAACATCAATATCTGTAACAAGTCAAAATGTAACTATAACTGAACTCCATTTAGTTTTGTATTACGTAATCAATTTAGGAAGTTAGAAAAGATGGTTTAATTTCACGGTTTACGTTACAAACTGATCAAAGTCCTTAGATCGCCTCAAGAGTGAAACACTTAACTACCAACGATAATAAAAGAAGGCCGCACAATCGCTATGGCTAATTGAATAAGGTTAGGCATGTGAACCATTGTTTGTTAGATCACTGGTCCAAAGTTTGAACACTCGCAGAGAGATTTTAATATCCTGGGTTCAGTCTCCGATAGATCAGTGGATAGGCACTGTTGAGGACTTTATGATTATCTAGGGTTTTTGATTGAGATCATGAACCGATTGATGTTAAACCACCACTGAAAACCTGGAAGCACTGGACGGTCGTTTAGTCCTATTGTAAGACTTCTCAGAAGTGCGCATCAACAATCCCGCCCGCGGGATTCGAACCCTAGGTGTTGGATAGAGACAGGTATCTACGTCAGTACGATGGAAGATGGTCGCCCGATTTCGTGGATTAGTTGAGGTTAGACATTAACACCGTTGGATGCCGACCAGCTCAATGGTGTAAATGTTAAGCGTTAGCGCGCGCGACTGAAGGCCCTGGGTTCAAACCCTGGGGGTGGGTTCTTGAATGCGCACTGCTGAGGAGTCCTTACTTACTCCTCGCGAAGGAGCATGGGCCATTCACCAGCATTCTCCATCCAACCCTGTCCTAGGCAATTCTTTCCAGCTCTTTACACTTCTTATTCATCCTTTGAGGAATCCTGCAATAGGACAAAACGGCCGTCGAGTGCTCCCAGGTTTTCAATGGTGATCTAGCATCAATTGATTCACGATCTTAATCAAAGACTTATCTTAGGTTTCCTTATTTTTTATGATCCAAATAGTTGATGAATGAACTCATCATTTAGACGCTCGATTATGAATTTTTTGGAGGGCTTTTACCATTTATTTCCTAGCTGACAATATATTTACTATCTCACAAGTTAACTACTGTTGTCAATTTACTGAAACGTTTTTAATGAGTGGTAAGTCACACATCCTTTGTAATCGTGATATGATGCTAATCGGAACAGTTTCCACTTAAAAATATCCATGAAAAACAAGTATTTATCAAGTTTCTCTAACGATGTGTCATCTTACATAAACCATTTACCATGAAGTATATAACTCAAGCTTTGAAATGATTTGCCTTCTGATCATCAACTTTAGAAATGGATTCGATTTCGCATTTGTATGATTAAAATAATTGTTCTGCATGTGTACACAAAGCCACATCCGGAGGATATAACTCAGGTATTTGTATAAAGTATTATCAATCAATTTTCTAATACTGAGAACACTATTACGATTTATTTTATTTAAACTGTCTTTGTAACCATATCAAATGAAATCTATTCATTGCATTTGTGACTACTTGAATAGGAAGCGTAATGAAGGCAATATGACAAATATGTAACAGTTATTCCAAGTATTATTATTATTCTGTAAATTAAGACACTTGATTTTTAATAATATAAGTATTATAAAACGTATTCTCCATTTTTAATTACTAATACCGACTAATTTTTATCAGATTTGAAATTCATCGTATCTACCCCTTGATGTTATGAGCCGCACTTGACCAGTCCATTTTGACATAGGTGTGTTCTGAAAGAATTGAGTCGATATCGCCATAAAATTGCAAGTATTCTAAAAGAGACTAATCAACTGTAGTCTAAAAAACACCAACGGAGAGATTCTAAAGCACCACAAATCATATCAAAACCAAATTCATGCCCATTTCATGAGCTAGTAGCTATCAGGAATCAGTAACTCAATATTTTAAGTAAAAGATACTGTTTTTCAATCTCAAAGTAAACAATAATTCTGAGATACATGTATATCTAGATGAATAGTCTTAAATGAAAAAAACACGTTAACTGGATTAAATTGCATGTCACTAACTTTACTTAAAATATTTAATAATTCTACTATATATTGTCAAATGATTCGTTTCAACAAACGTTAAATAGTTCACTCGGTATTTATTTACTTGAATATTCCCATTGATGTTTAGGACTGTAACTGATCATTCTCTTATTGGTATATGTGCATACTGTGAGTATTGCCTCGATATTACCTTAATTTACAAGCATTTCAAGCAAAGATGGATAGTGGATAGCAGTGGAATCCAGGACACGCGTTTCGTCCTATTTGGGACTCATCAGCCGGATGTACCTGCATCTCAAAGTTAATGTTCACTCCATTATTCGAACGCAGTACCGTTCACTTTAAACGCCGTCGCGTTATCCACTTAACTACTGAGTCCTGATAGCTACTTGCTTTTGCAATGGGGTAAAGTCTAAATTCACTTGGTATTGTTTACTTGAAAATACACATTGATGTTTAGGACTGCAAATGATCAGTCTCTTATGGGCATATGTGCATACTGTCCGTATTATCTCGATATTGCTTTAATTTACAAACATTTTAAGCAAAGATGGATGATGGCTAGCAGTGGAATCCAGGACGAGTCCCAAACAGAACGAAACGCTTGTCATGGATTCCACTGCTAGCCACTATACATCTTTGCTTAAAATGTTAAATAATTTTAAAAATGTAAAAAAAAATAAAATGCACATAAAAAAATGTGAATAAACTTTATACTGAAATTCGATGATTTATTCATTTAAATTATCGAAATATAATATGAAATTTGAAAGGTTGTGACAAGGTTCCATGGACAATGTTTAAAAGAAAAAAGAAAGATACCCAATGGCAATTATTAAGGTTATATGAATGGAAACCATTACTTTATTTTTAACTGTACATAGTTTGAACAACAAAACAAAACACACGATATTAACAAATTAGGTAGTTCTAACAAGTAAATTAATTCAATAATAGTTCTCATTAATTACAAATACATTTGACAATTATAAATTCTATGATAGATTATTAAACATAATAATGAAGTTTTCAAACAATCACTAGGTTATCATCAATACGTACACACTATCAAGTTGTGATGATACTATTATTCTCATTATCAACTGTTTGTTATTTTGTAAACTAACTGTAAACCAAATATCAATTACTGACCTCTAAATCAATTTGTCCTAAATTGTAAATGAAATCGTATTTTCAATTTATGGATTTTATAAACAAAAATGATAAATTAATAGTTGATTTCATGAGTTAATTAAAGCTAGACAACTATAGGAAACCTAAAATCATTGGATGGTTGTTTCGTAATAGTATGAGACTCTTCAGGAATGCACATCCACGCTCCCGCCTCGTGAGAACATAGTTAGACGCATGAACGCTTAACCCCTAGTCATGGGTTCGAATATATTAAAAAATAAATATCTAGTTATTCGAAATTGTGAAGGAGCAGATCGGCAAAGCAAGAGTAGCATATTTACAATTGAAGAGCGTCTGGAACTCAGAACAACTGTCAAGGTCAGAATTTTCAATACATATGTCAAGACAGTTTTACTGTATGGGGCGGAAACCTGGAAAAATTCGAAAGCCATCATTCAAAAGATAGAAGTGTTTATTAACAACTGTCTACGAAAAATACTTCAGATCCGTTGGCCAGACACTATCAGCAACAACCTACTGAAGCAGAGAACAAACCTCATCACAGCAGACGAAGAAATCTGGAAGAAGCGCTGGATGTGGATAGGACACATATTGAGGAAAACACCGAACTGTGTCACATGGCAAGCTCTCACACGGAGTCCTCAAGGCCATAGGAAAAGAAGAAGACCAAAGGACACATTACGCCGGAAAATGGAGATAGACATGAGAAAAATGAACAGAAATTGGACAGAACTGCAAAAATCGTCTCAGAACAGAATGGGTTGAAGAATGCTGATCGGCGGCCTGTGTGCTCCTTTAGGAGTAACAGGCGTAAGTAAGTAAGTTATTCAAAAAGGATATCAGTACAGATTATTGTTATCCGTCTTTCATAACTCAGCAGTTCATATCATTAGATTTAGTTATCAATCCATACATGGTAAACGTAGGAAATATTTTTTGAAATGAATATCTACATAATTATTAGATTTAATATTTTACTTGCAAATGTGAAAGAAGAAGATAAACTCTATTTACAATGTTTAAGATGATAGAACGTATTTTCATCAAAAAAATTAATTAATCTTTCGTATTTGCATAAAAAAACTGTGCACATCCTCTTATAAGGTGACTCACATACATTGACAATTTATTTAGAATTCAACATGCAATCCCATTCATCTTAGAATAGAGCTAATGTCTATTAAGAATTAACATTGTTCATTAGTATAATATCATTATATTGTATAGAGTTTCCATTTAAAATGTACGATATTAATACCCGTTTGTTAAGTATTATTCGTTGAACTAATTAATAATGTCAGTTATTAATTAGCGAACTGATGAGGAATCCCATACCAGGACGAAATGGCCGTCCAGTGCTTCCAGGTTTTCCATGGTGGTCTAGCTTCAATTGACTCATGATTTCAACCATTGAAATTTCTAAATAAAATCTCCACAAAACCCCTTCTGATATTAATTATTTGTAAAAGATTAGTTTACAATAGAGTTAATCAATTTCACCATTATTTGCTTTATTTCAAATTAATAGCTAATAATACAAGGTAACCTCTTGACATTTATACAACTAGTCAATGTAGTTAACATCTTTTCAATATACATCTCATTTACTTACTTTATTATCAAATAATCTTGTATGGTGTTATCATTTTACTCGTCTATTTAATAACAGGTCTAAAACATTCTTCAATATAACGTAAATATGGGATAATTATCTAATAGAAACAGAGCTATGAATGTTTTGTATTGTTTTATCGTTATCAGCATATTTGATTCATATCAATGTTAGTGAAAAGTGATTTTGTAGCAAAGTTGATCATATCTGTACTTATAAGTACTTTAAATAATGTAGATATTTTATTCATATTTCATTTTACAAAATAACAATCCTCTTCATAATACGTTGAAAGTAACATCTACGTAATAATATTCATCAGGATTAAGATTATCTAGATCGAAATTTGATAATTGGATTAAACGATCATTTGATTTTCATTGATCACTGTGCATATATATATATATATATATATATATATATATATATTTCACGTGAACCTTTACTCACTTTTAAATCAAGTCACTCTTAGTTAATTGATTAATTTGAAGGTTGTTGTACATATCGATCAATGTTTATTGAAAATTAAGAACCGAGAGAAATAAGCTTGGAAATAAATTTAACTATCTTTAATGTAACATCATATTCAGTTAATTGTATAAACTAAAAAATAATCAATTCTCATGATACAAAATAGATAATCATTTTCATCAGTTTTAGATTAAAAGAAATTTGAAAAACACCACTCCGTTTAGGAAGAAATGAATGCCAAGAAACTTGGATGTATTAGTCACTAAGATCTTAAATTGGTACGTTACAGATATTTTAAATATATAAACAACCAAGGCTAAATATGTAGTCTCTTAATTACAAACAATTGATTCAGGAAGGCCTGACCTAGTTATCTGAAATTATAATGTTCCATATCTTTGGATTATACGAGTGAAAAATTCGGTTTCACAAACTGTAATCAACTGATGTATAAAGCTTGAAAATAACTTTCTAGTAATGAAACACATTATGAGTAAACATATTTTTTATAGAAAACTAATAATTACCTTAGTAATAGAATCGCTCTATTTAAGTTAAATAATCATAATTTTTCGGACAAAGATTATAATATCTCCTCAGCTAAATTAGTCTTTGTGCTCTTATCTTTGGAATGTTTTTTTCACTTATGAATGATAATTGCAACATTGCAAATTATCTACAAAATAAATACATTTAGTATTGCTTACTTGAATCTTCCCATTGATGTTTAGGACTGTAATTGATCATTCTCTTATTGGCATATGTGCATACTGTGAGTATTGCCTCAATATTGCCTTAATTCAAAAGTATTTTAAGTAAAGACGGATCGTGGCTAGCAGTGGAATCAAGTTTAGACGCACATTTTGTCCTGTTTAGGACTCATCACCTAGACAAAACGCGTATTCTCTATTCCAATGCTAGCTATGATCCATCTTTATTTATAGAATAATTCACAGAAGAACAAAACAACCTCTAACATTATAAAATAATCAAATTGTCTGAATGTAATTCCAAGTAAAAAGTATAAATAAAACATCAATTAAATAACTAGCTCTAATGATAATTCCAACTTTCTATCTCCTTCATATCCTTACTCATCAAAATTATCTCCATTATCGATGATCATACAATCCATACTAAGCAATCAAATTTGAGTTTGAAATGTCATTTATATCATCTGTTGTGTAGATTTAAACTAAAAATCTATTTAATAAAGAACCATTGAGAATTCAATAAGTTTGTCAAGATTTAATTAATAATAGATAATGAATTGTTACCTGAATATTTTGTGGCTTATTTCATTTTATATCATTTTTCTCAATAATTTCCATTTAACTAATACGCTTCATGCTTACTGATCTTATAAATATCTAACAAAGTAAAGTGTGTACATAAATAAAAACACACCATATAATAACAAATTAAACTAATGAGTAGTAACTATTAACAATAATGAAAATTATACAGAAAAGAAAGAAAAAATAAAAGAAATATAATTCTATAGCTGACTGACCCTGTCTATAGAAAATTGACTTACACTCAAATCATTTTTTAGATTAAAACAAATAACTAAATTAATGATATAATAGTAACCAATGACCGATTAATTGTTTAGTTAAAGTTAAATTAAACTGATTAGATATTAATAGAACATTAAATTTGATAAATCTAGATTGGTGACATTTCATTTTCGTACATAAAACAACAAGAAACTTGTCCCATTAAGTATGGTAATTGATATCTGTCATTGTCTATTGGGACAATATTTGATCGATAACGATTATCTAAATTATTATCTAAATACAAAATTCTGGTGTGAGTTGATTAATTTTCAGTATACATTTGTAGTGAATGAGAACAATAGTGGAGACAATCAAATGTATTTTGAATGTAAAATTATAGAATCTCATAGTAAAATCTGAAAACTATACAGTAAATATTTCATCTGCAAAATATTCATCAATTGTTTGAAATTTTATTGTCCTTTCATTTCCATATCAATTAATCCTTATTCTTGTTCTCTTCTTTTCAATCTTAACAACGTTCTACCTCTTGACATTCCACTTTCGATTGATGGCACATACTACTTATATCTATCGACATCAGTAGCACATATCACGCATTACCTCAATTAGTTTAATTATTACATGCACCTCCTTTACTAGAAATATATTCTACTTATCCTTTGACATGACTGACAGTAATTTCATGTATATATTTTATTACTGACCAATAACAACATAACCAAATATTCGATTCTTTAGCATTATTTTTTAGTTAATTTTTAACTACTCGTAAGTAACATGATATAACAAATAAATTTAGTCATTATCATGAGAGCTTTAGTTAGTAGTAAACAAAAATTAGCTCATATATTCTCATGCTAAGTCAACTCTGTAGGATTCCTTTTGTCCAGACTTTCTATGAATACGATTCCCCCGAGACTTACGAAACTATATGAGGACGTTGCACTGATGACAAGTTAGGAGTATTTCATGCGATTTGATGATACAGCAGAAGTACTAAGAATCGTTTCAGCATCAGTCTTTTCATTTTCATTATGCTACAGGGCTACAACAAACTTCCTAAATATCTCCTTGTACCTCTAAAATACTATGTTTCGCAATAGCGCTTCAAGAAATCTTTTTTTGAAAATGGAGTTTACCATGAATCATTATAAGCTTGACTAATATTGAAATAAACACAAACATTAGGTTTGCTGATGGTTAATTCTTAATAAACATTTGTCATAAATAAAAAAGTGATTTGTAAACTTTCTCGTCCTATACAATAATTACAGTTCCTTATTACTTTTCTAATAATATTCTGTTAAATAACAAAATATTAGTCAAAAACAACATGCAATCTCTTAGCAATAGGTTCGAATGTAACTTCACTTCGGTTTATCAGTTGAGCAACGATACCTGACTCCACACAATGAAATATATTCTAAAGTTAACTACACAAATTTGTACATAGTTAAACCTACTTGATAATCTTTCAATGGAACGAATAAATATTAGTATACCCTTATATGAATTATATTAAATCATGAAAGCTCAACCACTGTATGATTTGATCGTAATCGTAATGTATTTTATCCTATTATTCACAAACATTTGATGGTAGTTTGATGTATTATATAATGTAAAGAACTATTTAATTTGCATTCATTATATATGTAATCTGATTATTTTATATGTTTCGTGAAGCTTATAAAAATATCATGATCAGAACATTAGATCTCTTTTTCATAGATAGGAAATACAAAGTTTAGGTCATAATATTTAATTTTCTTGGTTTATCATCTTCCTAGCCTAATACTGAAATTTAAGTTTCTTCAGATTGAGATTATTATTATGACCTGTAAATCGTAACCGTATACCTAGATTACATAATTGATAAATTTTTAACGAATTAATTATATTAAGTACATATTGCTAACTCCTTGCCAAACACTCCTCATTTATCAAAGTTTGGGACCGGCTGTAGCCCATGGAAGGACTCTAGGCGGAGAGAACAAAACATATCACACCAGACGAAGAAATCAGGAAGAAGCCCTGGAAGTGGATAGGACACATATTGGGGAAAACACCGAACTGCGTCACATGGCAAGCTCTCACATGGAATCCTCAAGGCCAAAGGAGAATAAGAAGACTAAAGAACACATGACGCCAGGAAATGGAGGTAGACATGACAAAAATCACCGAGAATTGGATGAAACTTGTTATGATTTCGATGTCCGGCTTACGATCACGTGACTTATTCACCAGTCAGTATACGGCTTATACAAATATTCGAACTATGACAAGACCAATGACGTCCAACCGGTCTGAGCAGTCTAGCGTCGTTATTGGGTTTTATGTCCTTCTAACTCGTCCTCTTGAGTCAAGAACACAATAGTAGCTTCCGTAATATGAATCGAATCATTTATTTCAGACATACTTACTTACATACTTACGCCTGTTACTCCTAATGGAGCATAGGCCGCCGACCAGAATTCTTCAACCCACCCTGTCCTGGGCCTTCTTTTATAGTTCCATCCATTTCTTGTTGATCTTTCTCATG
This sequence comes from Schistosoma spindalis, assembly GCA_946903255.1. Taxonomy (NCBI): domain Eukaryota; kingdom Metazoa; phylum Platyhelminthes; class Trematoda; order Strigeidida; family Schistosomatidae; genus Schistosoma; species Schistosoma spindalis. The sequence goes on from OX336424.1 coordinate 10,839,730, forward strand.
TATATCTTCATTTCCCGGCGTTATGTGTTCTTTGGTCTTCCTCTCCTCCTTCGGTCTTGAGGATTCCATGTGACAGCTTGCCATGTGACACAGTTCGGTGTTTTCCTCAATATGTGTTCTATCCACTTCCAGCGCTTCTTCCCGATTTCTTCCTCCACAAGGATCTGATTTGTTCTCTCCCACAGTAGGTTATTGTCAATAGTGTCCGGCCAACGGATCTGAAGTATTTTTCATAGACAGCTGTCGATAAACACCTGTATCATTTGAATGATGACTTTTGTATTGAAAATTCTGACCTTGATGTTGGTTGCCAATTGTTTTGAGTTCCTGACGCTCTTCAGTTGTAAATATGCTACTCTTGCTTTGCCGATCCGCGCATTCACAGCTGCAGCAGATCCACCGTGTTCATCGATGATGCTGCCCAAATATGTAAAGGCTTTTACATCTTCCAAATCTTCTCCGTCAATCGTGATTGGATTGGTGCAAGCTGTGTTGTATCGAAGAATCTTGCTTTTCCTTTTGTGTATATTGAGACCTATTGCTGCTGAGGCTGCAGCTACACTGGTTGTCTTCTCCTGCATTTGTTGTTGCGTATGCGATAGAAGAGCCAGATCATCTGCGAAGTCTAGATCATCCAACTGCATCCTAGCTGTCCACTGTATCCCGTGCTTCCCTTCAGATGTTGACGTCTTCATGACCCAGTTGATCAACAGACGAAAGAGAAAGGGTGAGAGTAAGCAACCTTGCGTGACACCAGTCTTTACTTCGAACGACTTTGTCAACTGTCCTTCATGCACGATTTTACAGTTTAATCCAACGTAGGAATTCCGTATGATATTGACTATCTTCTCAGGCACGCCGTAGTGTCGAAGAAGCTTCCATGGTGTTGTTCTGCCCACGCTATCAAATGCTCTTTTCGTAGTCAATGAAGTTGATGTAGAGTGATGAACTCCATTCAATTGATTGTTCCACAATGATCCGTAGAGTTGCGATTTGATCTGTACACGATCTATCCTTACGGATTGCTGCCTGTTGGTCTCGAAGTTGGGCGTCTACGGAGTCCTTCATCCTGTTTAACAATACCCTGTTGAAGACTATTCCCGGTATTGAGAGAAGAGTGATTCCCCTGTAGTTTTCACAGTTGCTGAGATCGCCTTTCTTTGGTACTTTGACTAGAAGTCTTCCTTTCCAGTCTTTTGGTATCTGTTCCTCATCCCAGATCTTTGTGAAGAGAATGTGGAGTATCCTTGCAGTTACCGCTACGTCTGCTTTCAGTGCCTCTGCTGGAATATTATCTGGTCCTGCTGCTCTGCCACACTTGATTTGTCTGATAGCCATGCTGATTTCCTCAATTGTTGGTGGGCCAACATCGATTGGCAGGTCCGTGAGTGCTGTTTCGATGTTGGGTAGGTTCAGTGGGGCTGGTCGATTCAAGAGTTCTTTGAAGTGTTCTACCCACCTGTTCCGTTGTTCTTCAATGTTGGTGACTATCTCGCCTTCCTTGTTTTCCACTGGTCGTTCTGGTTTACGGTGATTTCCAGGGAGTTTCTTTGTTGTGTCATACAGTTGTCGCAGATTTCCTTCGCTTGCAACCTTTTCCGCCGTCACTGCTTAATCTTCCACATATTTACGTTTGTCAGTTCTGATGCTCTTCTTCACTTGCTTGTTTACTTCTGTGTATTCAGCTTGTGCCTTGGCTTTTTCAGCTCTTGTTCGACTGTTATTGATCGCTGCCTTCTTGTTCCTCCTTTCTTCAATCTTATCCAGTGTATCGACCGTGATCCAATCCTTGTGATGGTGCCTCTTGTGGTCCAGAACCTCATGACATGTTGAAGTGAGTGCCTCTTTTGTCCCTTTCCAGTTGCTCTCCATAGTAGTTTCTTCTCCATTGAGTAGATCATGAAAGGCCTGGAACTTATTGCTGTGGGTTATCTTGAATTTGTTGAGTTTGTCATTATCCCGAAGAAGAGCCGTATTAAATTTTTGTGATATTTTCCACCCCGTTGTCCAGTGCCTCTTGAGTTTCAATTTCATCTTGGCGAACAGCAAGTGATGATCTGATGCTATATCAGCTCCTCTCTTTGTTCTCACGTCCTCCATCGTCCTCCTGAACTTTTTGTTGATGCAGATATGGTCGATTTGGTTCTGTGTGGTGTGATCCGGTGAAGTTCATGTGGTTTTGTGTATGCGTTTATGTGGGAATATAGTCCCGCCTATGACCAGTTTATTGAAGGCACATAGATTTGCAAATCTCTCACCATTTTCGTTCCTTTCTCCGAGTCCATGTCGTCCCATGATCTCTCCGTATCCGGTGTTGTCAATTCCAACCTTGGCATTTAGGTCTAACATCAGAATAGTCAGGTCAGGCACTTCTCGACGATTGACTGCAGCCTATCGTAGAATTGATCTTTAGCGTCTTCATTGTAGTCGTTGGTAGGCGCGTAGCATTGGATGACGTTCATTGTAATCCCCGTTTTCTTTGTTTTGAAGGAGGCTTTGATGATCCTTGATCCATGAGATTCCCATCCTATAAGTGCATTTTGTGCTTGTTTGAACAGCATCAATGCAACTCCTTGTGTATGTGGAGCATTTTCTTGTTCATGTCTGGAGTATAACAGCAGCTCCCCTGAAGCTAGTCGTTGTTGTCCAACTTGAGTCCAATGTGTTTCACTGATCCCAAGTACCTCTAAATTGTATCTCCTCATTTCTGCAGCAATTTGGAAAACTCTCCCAGTCTCCCACATTGTGCGAGCATTCCATGTATCTAAATAAATGGTTGCTCTCGTTGTCAGAAGGGGCATCGTCTTCGTGGCTTCCGAAGAAACTCGGCTTTCATCATGAGGCGTCATAATTCTTCTAAACGAAGACCTCCTGACTCCCAGGGCAGAGTTTAAATGGTTTGAATAATTTTTTCTGGTTAGCATTTTTTCAGCGAGTTAGTTTTCTACGGGATGGGGTTGCTTACCCCAAGCCCAACCCTCCTCCTTTATCAAAGCTTGGGACCGGCAATAGCCCCCCGAAAGGAACTCCAGGCGGAGTTTTATTTCAGACATACTCGGTTTATATATCAATCAGACAGACCACAACGTACCATAAAATAGAAAATAACATGTGTACAAAAATAGGCCAAAACGTGGCTATGAATATGGGAGACAGTAAGTAATAGACAGGTTATAACTCAAGAATAATAAATCGTATAGTAATAATCTATGAGTCAAAATAAAGCTTATAATAAGTGGAATATAAATACACATAATGTAATTCTTGAATAATTATACAATAAGAATATTTATAGAATATTAGTCCATTAATAGTCGTCGAAAGTTACCTGTACTTTAATCTTCACTGGTATATAACAAAACTAGAAAAGAAGGCCCAGGACAGAGTGGGTTAGAGAATGCTGGTTTTCGGTCTATGCTTTATTAGGAGTAACAGGCGTAAAAAAACATAACATGCTTAAAATTATTCAATAAAACTGTTATCATCTTAAAAATTAAAAAAGTTCAGTTCTTTAAGACAAAATGATTATTTTATTTGGATCTGCCAAACCATACCGTCGATTCTATTCCGAAAACTTTGATAAACTAATTAAACTGTTTATTGCTTATGCGCTATTTAGTAATAATCGAACTGATTATTACCATTTGTACATATAGTTCCCTTTATCATTTTGAAAAGAGCAAAAACAAAGTTTCTAGTAGAATATCATGAATTCATTACGAATATGTCTTCAACATAACTTATAACCATACTCTTTTATGTAAGTAATTTAAACCCATTATATAATCATAATTTTAAATATGACAGGTTGTAATATTACCATTTACTTGGTCTATTCATCCATGAAGGCAGAAAAATCTAGAATGAAAAGCACTACACTTAAATAAGACTGGATACATTTTTTCTTGTAAATTTTTTTGCAACTTCAGTGTAAACTGTTACAATAGTTAATGGTAAATTTCCTGGTCTGTTAGAAACACTTAATGAAAGGAGAATATGGTTATGCTCTTGTAGAAAACTAAGTTCTCTTATTTAAATGTAGTAACATTTGTGTTAACTAGAAGATAATTTTTAGCTAAAATATCTATCAGCGTTCTAGTTTAGTGATTGCTGTAAGCCAACCAAAATTGAAATTATTAATTATGTTAAGCGAATGAAGCTAAATAGTATACACATATTCTTTAACCACATTCTTCTTCTTCTTCTTCAATGTTATTACTACTTTTTATTAAATAAGTAGTCTAAAGGCTTCACATTATAAAGGTTTGAAATGATCACATAATGATGAGAATCGGATACTTCTTTGAATGATGTACTGAAACGCGTGGATTTTATTTGCTGTTTTGGTTACTTTTGTATTAGAACAACTTGATGGGATCCCATACACATTGACTTCAGTGCGTGACATATCAAACACGCCAGTGTCAGTGTTCGAGTTTATAGATTCAATATTAGTGGAGTTATTTAAAATCACCATAATCAAGTTGACTTGAAAAATACTATACATTTACATTATACATCGAAAATAAACTGTTACTATTTTAAATGGCTACAGATTATTAACGCTACATCATGACCAACTTTAGGACGGCTTTTATGTTACGTTAAGGGTATAATTTTGAGCCTACGAAGCCCCTATTCAATAGGATTTTAAAGTTTCAGTTTTGTGTTCAAAAACTAATTGTTGACACGGAAATAGCAATCAGTAGTCAATTTTCTATTCCAAGGATAATGCAACAACTTTTGATTCCTTTTAAGTTTCATTTTCATGTTTTATTTATTTAACATTTGTTTTGAGAAGACTTTTTACTTTTCATACCAAACGCTTTTGATAAGTAAATATGTGATCAGATTGTTGGAAACGTTTCCTTGATAATATTTTCTATTAGTCGTTTTGATCCACCACTTCTTTAAAAATGATACACTTTGATTATTATACTCATGAAAACCATTAAAATTAATTTGAGTTTTCCTAAGTCTAATGTAATATTATTCGTTTAGACGTTTTACACTTGTTCCATACTTCTATAATAGACTATTTATCTCCGGTACGAAAACATATATTTCGACTAATCATTGTCTTTTTATTTGCCTCTAATAGTTAATTAAAATTTACTGGATCCAACTGCTTTTTATTATCAATCAGTAAACAGTTTGAAAGATTTTTAGTTCTTCAAACATTCTAATGACATAAGTTCTCAATATTTGTTAGGATTGTATTTTAGTTAGTCTGACAGTAAACTAGTGGGATTGTAAATTTAGAAATACTTTTTCTTAGTTTAATAAGTCGAAAAAACTTAATCATAAAGTCAATGATGAAGCATACTACTTCAACAATATTCAGTGACAATTTATTTTATCATTAACCGTAAAATCCTTAAAACTCAACTTTACATTTTATACACATGTTTCCATGAAGCTTATGAACATCGAATTATTCATATATCATAAATATAACAAACTTTTAATTAGTTAATTTCAAGGATTCTAAAAGGAATTGCTTGTCCATTTATACACTCAAATTAAGAAAGTTCACTTAAAAACTCAAACAATTATAAGAGCTCTTTATTAAATTACATTTATGATATACACTATATCAGCTAGATATGTTGCTATGACTCTTTTTAAATTTTTCGTTAATATTGATTATACTAAAATGAATATATCAAAAAAGTCTATAAATATGCCTCAGTAACAAATAATATTCATCATTTCATTCTATTGTCAAAAATCAATAAAGTGTTCAACTATATTCATTTCACTAAATTCAATTACAACATTAAATTTTTAATAATAAACAATATTCAATCCAGGTGATACAACATTAATTATATTTCAGATTATTGATTCATATGTATAGTAACTGGATTGACCAACTATTATTATTAGGATAAATATTTAATCTTATTTAATAAAACAACTTCATAGATAAACAAACAAACAAATTTTTTTCAACACTAAAATATTCCATAGTCAATTTCATTCAATACATTTCATATCTTTATATAGATAAACAAAATGACATAGTCGAATAAGCTTAATATGACTATAAATTAAACAATTTTTGCATTATAATACATTGTATTTCATGTAATGCATGATTAGATTGTCAACAATGCATTGGACTATTCTCTTCAATCGAATTTATTACTACTACTATTATTATTACGGTTACTATTTTATTGTTATCAATCTTATTCTTTCTATGTATATTCATTCAAATACAGAAGTAAGTGTTAGTTATTTGATAACAAAATAATTAATATGCATTTATATATGTATAATTCATATTCGAAAACTGTAAGACAAGATATAAGGGTATACTAATATTTATTCGTTCCATTGAAAGATTATCAAGTAGGTTTAACTATGTACAAATTTGTGTAGTTAACTTTAGAATATATTTCATTGTGTGGAGTCAGGTATCGTTGCTCAACTGATAAACCGAAGTGAAGTTACATTCGAACCTATTGCTAAGAGATTGCATGTTGTTTTTGACTAATATTTTGTTATTTAACAGAATATTATTAGAAAAGTAATAAGGAACTGTAATAATGTATAGGACAAGAAAGTGATCCAATCACTTAAACATCCCATTACATAGGGGCTTGGTAGGTGCAAAATTATCCCCTTATCATTTTATATATAGTAACGTTAATGCTGTCCTAAAGAGTTAATAATCTGTAACTATTTAAAACATGTTCCATTAATAACAGTTTATTTTCAATGTATAATGTAAATGTGTAGTATTTTTCAAGTCAACTTGGTTATGGTGATTTCAAGTAAAACATTAGTACGAAATGGCTGTATAATGGTTCCAGATTATCAATGGTGGTCTAATTTTCATCGATTTATGAATTCAACTATTAAAATCGCTACAATCTTCAAAAACAAAACCTCATTCTAACAATAAAATAAAGAGTCAAGTATTACTTAAATTATCATTTAATGATTGATTATTTATGTTAAATATATACCTTTTTTAATGTATGACAGAAGAAAGAGATTTGTAAGATAAAATACGCGCGTTTTATGACAACGTGTATTATCAGTTACAATCTATTTCAAATGTTATTTATTATTGAAATAACTCAATAAGACAATATACTTTAGTCAATGATCACTTGAAAAAAAAAAGACTAAACTAATGAAATATGAAAGTTCAAGAAACAGCATTACAATTTGTGGAGAAAAATCATTAGTAATGCATATATGAACATATGAAATGTCTAATGACTGTAAAGAATTTATTAGAATTATTCCTTCATGTGAATGTTAACCTATATATTTTAAGAAATCAATGACCAGTGACTGAGATTAATTTAATGTTCAAAGTTGAATTCACGAGTGGATCTAAACTAGAATACCACTGAGAACCTGGAAATATGGGACGGCCGTTTTGTCCTAGTATGATATTTCTCAGCGTACTTATCGACGATCCTGCATGCGGGACTCGAACCCAAGGCCCTCGGTTTCGCGCACAAACTCCTAACTTCTAAACCACTGGGTCGGTATACGACAGTTAATATCTAACTTCAATCGATCCATGATCATGCACAAATTTTCACCCATTGTCTGAAGTAGATAACTATCTCACATTTGATAAGGACTGGACTCCACTAGTCACAGCTCCTCACTAGAACTCCCGCATGTGGGTTTGTGCATGCGTACTTCTGAGGAGTCCAATCCTATCCAGTGCTTCCAAGTTTTAAGTGGTACTCTAATTTAGTTCGACTCGTGAATATATATATATATATATATATATATATAAGTGTAGAATTCGTTCTATTCGTTCTTTTTACTAAATTTCAAAACAAGAATTTTCACTGTACTAAAATAAATCTTCATCTACATATGCAAATATATATTGTGGCAAGCACTGGAATCCAGGATGCGCGTCTCGTCCTACTTGGGACTCGTCAGCTGGTTGTACCTGCGAATTCGAGTTGAAGTTCACTCTGGGACTCGAACCCACTACTGTTCACTTCAAATACCATCGCGTTACCCACTTAACTACTGAGTCCTACATATATCTTTTTTATAATATGATCAATGTTACTAGACAACACATCTGTATAAGACCTAGTTGTACAAATATTTCTTGTTAATTCTAACTTTGTATGACAATCTAGGTTTAAATTACGTGAAAATATCAACTTGACAGAATAATGGTTACGAACGTAGGTATTAACTAAACAATCCCTTGTAGTGGCTGTACTTCGTTAACCAATCACCCTTGTAACCGATATCATACAGTCCTCAACGGTGTTTGAAATCAGAAGGCAAAGAGAAGCAGCGACTACAGTTTTATTAGCAGATAACTCAGACCACAAAGCAGAGAGACGAATGAGTGGGTCAGCGAACCGAGAGTGTGGAGTATTAAATGTACATTTATATATATATATATAGGGAAATGAATGGATCATCGAATCGATTAGGCAGCTAATAATAAAGCTACCAGAATGAATATATGCGTAGGCGGTAAACAATGTTTAAGCGTACATATTTCATACAAGCACAACAATAATAAAGGTACAAGCACTAGACAACGGGGTGGAAAATATCACAAAAATTTAATACGGCTCTTCTTCGGGATAATGACAAACTCAACAAATTCAAGATAACCCACAGCAATAAGTTCCAGGCCTTTCATGATCTACTCAATGGAGAAGAAACTACTATGGAGAGCAACTGGAAAGGGACAAAAGAGGCACTCACTTCAACATGTCATGAGGTTCTGGACCACAAGAGGCACCATCACAAGGATTGGATCACGGTCGATACACTGGATAAGATTGAAGAAAGGAGGAACAAGAAGGCAGCGATCAATAACAGTCGAACAAGAGCTGAAAAAGCCAAGGCACAAGCTGAATACACAGAAGTAGACAAGCAAGTGAAGAAGAGCATCAGAACTGACAAACGTAAATATGTGGAAGATTAAGCAGTGACGGCGGAAAAGGTTGCAAGCGAAGGAAATCTGCGACAACTGTATGACACAACAAAGAAACTCCCTGGAAATCACCGTAAACCAGAACGACCAGTGGAAAACAAGGAAGGCGAGATAGTCACCAACATTGAAGAACAACGGAACAGGTGGGTAGAACACTTCAAAGAACTCTTGAATCGACCAGCCCCACTGAACCTACCCAACATCGAAACAGCACTCACGGACCTGCCAATCGATGTTGGCCCACCAACAATTGAGGAAATCAGCATGGCTATCAGACAAATCAAGTGTGGCAGAGCAGCAGGACCAGATAATATTCCAGCAGAGGCACTGAAAGCAGACGTAGCGGTAACTGCAAGGATACTCCACATTCTCTTCACAAAGATCTGGGATGAGGAACAGATACCAAAAGACTGGAAAGGAGGACTTCTAGTCAAAGTACCAAAGAAAGGCGATCTCAGCAACTGTGAAAACTACAGGGGAATCACTCTTCTCTCAATACCGGGAATAGTCTTCAACAGGGTATTGTTAAACAGGATGAAGGACTCCGTAGACGCCCAACTTCGAGACCAACAGGCAGCAATCCGTAAGGATAGATCGTGTACAGATCAAATCGCAACTCTACGGATCATTGTGGAACAATCAATTGAATGGAGTTCATCACTCTACATCAACTTCATTGACTACGAAAAGAGCATTTGATAGCGTGGGCAGAACAACACCATGGAAGCTTCTTCGACACTACGGCGTGCCTGAGAAGATAGTCAATATCATACGGAATTCCTATGATGGATTAAACTGTAAAATCGTGCATGAAGGACAGTTGACAAAGTCGTTCGAAGTAAAGACTGGTGTCACGCAAGGTTGCTTACTCTCACCCTTTCTCTTTCGTCTGTTGATCAACTGGATCATGAAGACGTCAACATCTGAAGGGAAGCACGGGATACAGTGGACAGCTAGGATGCAGTTGGATGATCTAGACTTCGCAGATGATCTGGCTCTTCTATCACATACGCAACAACAAATGCAGGAGAAGACAACCAGTGTAGCTGCAGCCTCAGCAGCAATAGGTCTCAATATACACAAAAGGAAAAGCAAGATTCTTCGATACAACACAGCTTGCACCAATCCAATCACGATTGACGGAGAAGATTTGGAAGATGTAAAAGCCTTTACATATTTGGGCAGCATCATCGATGAACACGGTGGATCTGCTGCAGCTGTGAATGCGCGGATCGGCAAAGCAAGAGTAGCATATTTACAACTGAAGAGCGTCAGGAACTCAAAACAATTGGCAACCAACATTAAGGTCAGAATTTTCAATACAAAAGTCATCATTCAAATGATACAGGTGTTTATCAACAGCTGTCTACGAAAAATACTTCAGATCCGTTGGCCGGACACTATTGACAATAACCTACTGTGGGAGAGAACAAATCAGATCCTTGTGGAGGAAGAAATCGGGAAGAAGCGCTGGAAGTGGATAGAACACATATTGAGGAAAACACCGAACTGTGTCACATGGCAAGCTGTCACATGGAATCCTCAAGACCGAAGGAGGAGAGGAAGACCAAAGAACACATAACGCCGGGAAATGAAGATATACATGAGAAAGATCAACAAGAAATGGATGGAACTATAAAAGAAGGCCCAGGACAGGGTGGATTGAAGAATGCTGGTCGGCGGCCTATGCTCCATTAAGAGTAACAGGAGTAAGTAATTAAGTTTTTATAGTACGGATGACTCTGTCCGCTAAATAAGTTAACAAAAGGGCTTAACCCGAATTAAATGAGAACAAACACAATTGCGCGTGAGTTGCTATTATGATTTTTTTACAAATAATACTTTAAAATATCCCCTTATTTAAATTCTGACCACCCATTATGTATCCAATGTAATAGTTATATTAAAATTTCAAGAATGATTTCTGTTTATAAATTTAAACAATTAAACGTGTAACATTAACATTATTCATTACATTTGCTCAGAGAATACAATTACTATAGTCATTATTATTAGTAGTAATATAAGTATTGTAAATAACTGACAGCTAAATATTTTAATTTATTTGTAGATAAATCTACCTGGTGGACGTTTTGAAATAGAAATTTATTATAGAAATCTAGAATCAACTACAAGTAGTGGATCTTACTGTGATTGGCAATTACACCGATGTGATGTTTACATAATTGTGAAATTGTATGAATTAGTTGACAATAACTCAAGGTGATTCATTAATTTACACATTAATTTGTGGAAATTAAAGTAGTAAAACTATTTACATTATAGAAATTGAAGTAATTTATTATTTTTTTTTTGAAGGAAACCATAATTTTAATAGTTGTGATAATGAGTCAATAGAAGTTAGACCACCATGGAAAACCTGGAAGCACTGGATATTGGTTTCATCCTACTGTGGAACTCCTTAGTAGTGCGCTTCGCGAGATTCGAACCCAGGACCTAATTCCATATTTAACTCATTTTGGCAATAATTTTTTTTGAAAAAAAAGGAAATTTAAGAGCTTTCAAATATTTAACTTTATATATTCCATCACTGGATTAGATTACGTTATCATAAAGTCGTTTGTAAATAGAATAATTATGCTTCAATAAATTTCATGTTTTCAAAATAACTAGTATTAATATTGATCTGATAGCTATATTATACTTTATGGGATCTTCGATCAAATATATTCGTTTCATTACATATTAAATCCGACCTACTATATTAAATCCCAACATGTTTGGTAAACATTGTAAAATCTTCATATTTAAAAAAAATTACTAACTTATTTAGTATTAACAATCGACAATTTAGCTTATCAACAGAATGTTTCATTTTCATCCAATTACACAAGCCAGTAGTTGTCCGGATTCAGTAGCTAAATGATTGACGCGAAAACGTCTGAAGAGAGCGTTTCTGGGTTTGAGTCCCAGGATGAATGTTCATTTTGTTACGCACGAACGTTCAGTTTACGAGTCTCAAGTAGGATAAAATACACATTATGGACAAAACTGTTGGCTACCATCGATCTTTGACTAGGATGTTGAGTCTGTTCTATTAACTAAATTGTTTGGCAGGTTAGTTTGTACCACCTCACCCACACTTAAGTCTGTTTACGTTTGGCTTTGTCAAGACCTTCAATTAACTTATTTAACAGACAGTGACATTCGAAAAGTAACAATTTGTTTATCTTTGTATAATTATTATCATGTATGTATGCTTGATCACATGTTACAGCCTACATACATATTCCTCTTACTAGCCTAAGTATTAGTTGCTTAAATCCCTTAATGAACCATTAGTTTTCCTATATAAGTGTGCTTAAGTCATATCAATCCATTTGACTCTGTATTTAATCACTCGCACCAGCATTTCTACTCAGATGCTTGCGGCTTAGTGATCTGCGCTGTGCAATAATGAACTGTAGTCAATGATTCGTATTGTCTTCTAAAATTTATACACCTTTGGGAGTTAACTAGTAACGGTTACTAGGATGACTGATATACGAAGCCTTAGGGATCATCTCTAAGATGATTTACTACAAAGTCACAGATTTCAAGTAACACAGACACATAGTTTGTCGAAAAATCAGCTAATTTTAGAGTAAATAACTGTTATTATCTAACATGATGTCTTTGATTCACATCTTCATTCAGACCAAGAAGGTTTTAACTATCACAAGTTCAGTAATTGACTTCCATCAAGCTCGACTTTAATGTATCTTTAATGACTGTCCAAGCCAATAACTACTTTCAATAACTTTCAATGGTAAGAAAATGTTCTTGTTAGGTGATAAATCATAATCGACAAGGTAAAATTATTTGAATTATCACTTTGATATTGTTATGATAACATCTCGTGATTTAAGAGAATTGAATAAACACAGTGATTCAAAGTTAGCAGAAAATAAAAAAATAGCTACATTCAACTGTCAACAATAAGATGAAATATATATCCCAATTTCCACTATCCGAAATGCAACTAAGTTGACCTCTTACATAAGAAAACATTATTACAAGCATTATATTCAGTCTGTTATAATATACTTTAGTTACCAGGGTATGAAGATGACACAAATAATTTGTATTACAATTGTATTTAACAGGCAATTAGTTCATGTGAAAACAGAGACTATTGCGGACACTGCAGAATTTCACCTCAAAGTATCTGGAAAAGTAAATGAAAGATTACCTGTAAGTTATCCTAAAGTTTCTTTTTTGTTAAAGCTGAGTATTTAATTATCTTGAAAGGATTTTAAACCTTAATATACAAGGTAACAAGTCTCAACTAGATGTTAATAGTCATAAATACCCAAATTTCTATGATCTATTTTAAATGCGTAATGAACAAGAACGCAGTTGGGGATAACCAACGTAATTTGGTACGAAATTACAGAGTCCTTCATCAATTTTCCAAATCTTCATTGTTATTACAATTACTGTCTATCGCTGTTCTATTCGATTTGATCTTCCCAACCTTCTCCTTACAGGCATTCCACTTCTGATTGGTGTTATACACTACTTAGGTCGACATAAGTAGCATACACCAAAAAGGTTGATGACTGCTTACCAAAACTAGCTGTCCTTATTCATAATTTGTTCTGCACAACATTGTTTCACCCTTTTTTCTCTTGAACATATTATATGCCTGAATCCATTCTAGGTTAACTGGGATTAGGAAAGCACAAGGACCAGACAACATACCAGCTGAAGCAATGAAGTAACATATAGGAGTAATTGCAAAAATGTTCCACGTTCTATTCAGGAAGATTTGGGCAAAGGACCAAGTGCTGATAAACTGGAAAGAAGGACACCTCATCAAGATACAAAAGAAATGAGATCTCAGAAAGTGGAAGGACTACAGAGACATCACACTACTGTCAGTACCAGGAAAGGTTTTCAACAGAGAGTTGCTAAACCGGATGAACGATTTAGTAGACACCCAACTTCAAGATCAAAATGCTGGTTTTCATATAGATTGATTGTGTATTGTTCCAATCGCAATACTTCATATTATTAAGTAATCAATTAAACAGAACCAATCACTAAGCATCAGCCTTTTTTGACTATGAAAAGCATTCGACGGAGTGGATAGGAGAATCATTCTGAATGTTCTTCGCTACGGAGGACCTTAAAAGATCGTCATCATCATAGGAAACTACCATGAAAGTACTAAAATCGTAAAGTCATGCATGGAGGGCAGCTCACAGATGTCCTCCGTGGAATTATTGGTGTCAGCAAAGACTGCCCACTTCCACCTTTTCTTTTTATTCTGGTTGTTGACTGGATCATGAAGACTGTCACGTCTGAAGAGAAGCACTGAATACAGGGGATTCAGTTTGATGACTTCCATAATGCATGTCCTATCTACCTCCATCGTCTTTTCCTAATTTCTAGTGAGACTATAATTTATGGACGACCTTTGAAAGATGCCAAAGTGACCTTGAGAGTGTACACCTACAAACTAGGTTATAAACCAGTGTGAGGAATTAGAATTATGATTTACAATTGATGGTTAAGGTTAGGACTTAGATTTAGGGTTTTCATCACGAACAGACATCAGCTATAATACCAAAACTCTATCTAGCCAAATGGATGAGTGAATTTCGCGCCAAAATCCGATACCTGTTACCTTTTACTTGATTGGTTCGTCCATAAATTATGGTCTCGATAATGCTGCTTAAATACAAAAAATTTCCATCTCATTCAGTACTAATCCATCAAGAGTGATTTAATTAGTGCTCTCCCTGTTGTAATTCAGGATCTTACTTTATCCTTTGGGTATGTTAAAGCCTACTGCTACAGGCTTCTGCTACACTGACCGTCTTGACCTACATTTGTTGATGTGCATGAGATAGAAGAGCTAGGTCATCTGCGAAATCCATAGCATTCAATGTGTCAATTGTGCCTCGTGCTTCTGCAGCAGTAGTTAAAACAATCTTGTTGTGCAGAGTTGAAACTTGGACAACTTCTATATCTATAATCAAGAATTAAAGAAATTTATAGACAACAATCTACGCACGATATTCCAGATCTATTGGTCAGGCACCACTAGCAATAAGCTACTGTGGCAATTAAGAAGTTTAGGAAAAGATACAAAAGGACAGATTTCAAGAAAATCATCATACTGAATCAAAAATCAAGCTCTAACTTGTAATCCTTAAAGCAAAGGGAAAAGAGGTGGGCCAAAAAGCACATGAAGACGCGAATCGGAAGCAGGCATGGAGATCATGAAAAGCTCCTGGCAACAGTTGGAAAGGAGAGCCAACGAAAGAGTTAGCTGAGGATCTCTGGTCACTAGTTGTTTCTATATAGGTTATAGAATAATTCATAATAAAATGAGCTTACAATAACTGGTTCTATATTTTTACATGGAAACATTTCTAATTACTTCAGGAAACAAAACCACTTTGACTAGCAACCACATTATAACTCGAATGACGAAATAAGACTAGCACTAGACAATGAAGAACACATTATTGGTTACCACTAGATACTCAATAAATATAAGTACCACGTATCTAAACATGTCAGCCTACCCCTGATAACGACTCATACTGCTAATCTAGGAGGTCCGGCCTTGAATTAAATGCCTTTCTATTACACATATGCTTTACTGTATTATCCTTTAACCTGAAAACTACGTCAAGGAATATTTGCTGGCCACCTCCACTGACCTTAAATCAAATACACTCCCCATCAATTAACTTAAACTATCAGTTTTGTCAAAAGTCTGTTAAGAAAATTCATTTTATTGTTTATCTAGGTAATCTAGGATTTCTGAATTTTCCTCCCAAAAATAGTTATCTCTAAGTTTGGTGTATAACGCTTAACTACTTAGTATGATGGGATGCAGATCTCATTTCTTGATCAATAGTCTATTCTTAACAATAAAATAATTGGGTATGTGGTTGGACTTAGTCTTGTAGACAGTAAGCATCTTGATATTTCTTGTACCAATGAATATTTAACTCCTAATATAACAGAATAGTCTTTATAGTAGAATGAAAATCATGTATCTTTGTTCATTTTATAGGAAAAATATCGCTTAGATCTTTTTGTCTATGACGAAGATGCTTTGGGTGAACATGATATAATTACCACTGCTACAGGATTGTATCAGCCAGAAAAAACCAATGTATTTCAAAATATTCCATTAAATTACAGTCATATAAGTGACTCTTTCACGTAGGTTAACATTTTCTGTAATAATTTATTTCAAGATAAATAAAAAAAGTTCAGTAAAGAAAGTTTACTTACTACGTTATTTACCAAAGCTACACCAATGTATCTATGTTTATCTTACAATACTCTACAACAAAATGATCACAGTTTATCAAAGCTTTATGACAAAATATACAACATAAGTGACTTACTAGTTAAAGGTTGTAGTGTCTACTATTATGTTAAGCCCATGTAACTTATTCTAGCTTTCAGACAGCCCAATATATTCATTCTACTCGAGTCACATTCTAACCTTGTTAATTATTCGCTTATCAAACTTGACTGTTTTGATATGAACGCGTGGCGTGTGTACACTTCTTATCCCATTATTCATCACATGTTTGTAACTATAACTATTGATTAACGCTTAACTAAAGGGGAGTTGGCTTACCAGCCATCTCCACCGCGCATCATTTTCGCTTCGCTTTCTTTTCTTCGCATCGCTTCCCCGTTCGTTTGTCTGAACAACGATTATACAAAATATATGTATCCAAAAGACCGTTCTCGTTATTTGAATTATTTAATTCCGTTATTGACTAACGCGATTTAAGTCGATGATTATATACGAGGATAGGCGATAACCAACATTCATACGATCTACTTGGAGTCAGATGTCGGGCCACTAAAGTGGAGAGCCCTTCGACAACATCTTCCGATCTAAATGACGACAAAATAAGGGGCTCCACAAGGTTAAAAAGTGAAATAAAAATAACATATTGAAGAGAAGTGTGGAAAAGCATTTCCCTGTTGTAAGTAAAAGGAGAAATGAACACGTGTTAATAACTATACACAAAACTAGAGATGGTTTAAAACCATAGCAAATTATGCAAATGACTATGTAGCTTCCAAATACAGAAGTCAAGCTTGAATCGATAGGTTAATGAAATCCATACTGAGTATAAATTTCTGATCGCAACTTAATTAAGACCGGTCACAATCAATTTTGAGGGTAATTTGGTATGGTGGTTCTGGCAGGGAAGTTGATCATAATTAAACAAATGTCTAAATAAGCAGCTATGAAATAAATCTCATTCATCTTTACATAACTATCTAGTATGATGGTTGTATATGTTCTAAAACAGTTTGGTAGAACAGAAAAGTGAACATGTCATTGCAAACTGTCGGATTGTCAACGCATACAAGCCTTAAATCTAAATTCCATGTTGAATATGCCATATATAATTAGTTACTTTAGATTTTGCTTTGAAATATGGATCTCAAGGTTGCTATTTTTAATAGTCTTACAAAAAAAGAAAACTATCTCCGTGAAACGAACAAATATAATGAAAGTAACACACTATAATTGCTTCACTATATTTAAAAATACATCGGATTAACGAAATTATATGAATCATCCTGTCTCTATTGTTATGATTTCTAACTAATTATAAAATATCCACCAATTATTTTGCGACTATGTAGTATAAAGTTACCCATTTTTAGTATATTGTGAAGTAGAACATCTTTTGTATGTCCATATAGTCGTAACATAAATAAAACAGACGGCCTTTGGTGACCTTGTATCTGACCCTGATTACATCGTAAGATAATTGTTATCGAAATATGTATACCGCCAATTCCCGTATACTTTTATCGACTTAATTCTCGTTGGAAAATAACGGAATAAGTCAAATCTGAGAATGAATTTCGAATAAGTATTTTTCATATACTCATTGATCTGAACAAACAATCGGAAAAATGAAGTGACACGCAGCGGAGAAGGCGAATGAGCCAATTTGTTTTAATCATACGTGAGTCAATATTTATATTCAAACATAAATAAGTTATATATACGTTATAAATGGGTATGCATTTAACACACACACAGTCATATAAAAAGTCAGGACTGATGAGCTAATAAGTGACAAGGTTAAAATGTGACTTGAGAAGAATAAATAAATTGGTCTGTCTAGAAGCCAGAATAACCCTATATGGACTTGACATAGTACCAACCACAACAGATCTGAAAACTATACTATCTACACCTGAACGTGGTCAATAAACGGAAAAATTTAAACATATCTGTTGTGTGGTCTTCATGTTCTTCTAACAACATTTACTAAAATATCACTATAAAACAAGAATGTTTTGCTGGCATTTTTTAACGTAATTCTATATATCTAAAGTAGATAAACATTTATCGCTTGCTTATAATAGAATTTTAGCTTGTGAATATCATGGAATATATCGATGAGTTTAGTTTTCCCATGAAATAAACAGTCGTCACCAGTGTACATGCTCAATTCAGAGATAAAAACCATCCTATCATAAAAAATTTTCCGACTGCTATCAACCTCGTATATTTAGCACTATCTTGTAACTGCTTATTAGCTAACTTTCTTCAAATGAACGATCGTAACAAACCTTCTATGCTAATAGTAATAATATTCCTATTACATATTACCTTCGCAAATAATTTTACATAATTATCAGCTTTATGGATCCGATAAAGTAGTGAAATTGTCAGGTAACTTATATTAACAGTTCTTTCCTCACTATTTGATGCGTTTCACTATACTACTCATCGATACGCAATAATATAAGTTATATTCTACAGTATTTTGAACCAAATGTTAAAATTCGTCTAACATTTTCTCCAAATGATACTAATTTCAATGATAAATTTCTATCTGTTCAAGTCTTAGCTCATCGATAAGACTAACATGTAATTCAAATTATTATGGGAGTAAATGTGACATATTCTGCTCGCCTCATCCATGGGCATACGACTGTGACAAGAATGGACGAAAAATTTGTTTACATGGTAAGATTTTTAAATGTATCTTCTGAATTTGAGATTATTTCATATGCTGAAATTTTTAACGAAAATCTTTATATGGTCTTGTTTTCATGTTGAATACTTATTAATTCTATCGAAGCTCTGATCAAATAAATAAGTTATGGGTAAAATTAGAATACGGTAATGTATCTCCATATTAATACAAACTTCAATTCGTATGATGTCTAAGGAGTTCGTTATATTAATAAACAATCAACGGAAAAATTCTTCATGACATACTCACTTAAAGGTTACTTACAAAATATGTGAGAGTCTATATGACAGTTATGAGCCATGTATAAAACTACATAGTCAGACACCAATTGAAACAGACATTGTAAAGCAAAAATGTAAGGTGCTACAAACAAATAAAGCTTCTTAGAATTCATGCAAATTGAAGTTAGCCGTTACAAATCTTATAAAGTTATAATTAAACTAGTAAATAAGCTCATGTAAAGACTTAGGGATACGGCATACAGACAATGGAGGGTTACACGCCACAAAATGATTGGATATGAGTTGGTTACTGAATATTATTAAGTAGTATAATACAATAATGAAGAAAGGAAAAACAGAGGTGCAAACAGAACACTACTGTTGAATAGTCCTAGATTTAAAATTTTCAATACATCCTTTTCCTCAGTTTAAAATAAAGCGAAACGATACTGACATTCAGCCCACTATAGCCAAATATGTTTATACTCAATTGGTTAGATATGAAGTTCACTGAAACGAAACCGACCAGCTGGTAACATGCTCTACGTCAAAAGGTTGTTAGAATTGTGCATCAGAAAGTGTATACCACGTTTTTAAACTTTTTAGATCATTTAATCCAAAGTATTCATTAAAGTATCGTTTGGGATTAAAAATATGGATATGTTACTCAAAATTTAATTCACTTAATCACACCAATCAAGATCGTATCATACACCATTACATTTTAGTCTTGATTACTCTCGAAATTTATTTGGATAACATTTATTTCATATATAACAGAGCACATTAAGCTAAAGTATTCTTAAATAATCAGAAACTGACATAACCAACTAAGAATATTCTCAATATATACCTTGAAGCTATTTATGTGATAAACTGTAAGAAGATTTACCTATCATTACCGTTTTCTCTATCTTAATGGTATATTATTACATCTACTTTCTCCTAATTAACCCAATCAGGATTAGATAGAATTAGTGTTCCATAGATCTTCAAGGAGACTTTCAATGATATTTTAGTGACTTTAGACTAGATTACTAATAAACTGAAATGCAAACTATTGCTAATTTATCCGTCATATGACAACCAGATATATAATCTAGTCAGCCGTAAATTAATTAGTAACTGTACTTAGGAATGCTCTAACTTTCAAAAGCTAGACGGTCAGTTGATGAGTAGTTCACTAAAGTAGAACTTAATGTATATTTCATGGTGTGCATAAATCACAGCCTTAAATAAATATCACTTTCTTACTAAAATACAAGCCTTCTGTTTTGTAGTTTAGTTATTTTACATTAAATCATGTAAGTAATCAGTTTGAATCTTACAGTTCACGTGAAATGATATGTTGAATTCTAACTTATCTTTTTATTTAAAAAGGTATCTCTCTGTAAGTAAATTGTCTGACAGATATACAATTTTAGCTCAACCAAATAATTGACTATATTCTTGCTAAACAAATTACAAAAAATACCGAACTCCCCAAATGTTCTTCTTAAATCCAATCTTTATTGTCGTCAGTAGATTTAAGTAATAATCACAGTTATATATTTGTTTCAGGTAGACATGGTGTCAACTGTGACATTATTGACTACTGCCAAATACATCCTTGCCCCAAAAATACACGCTGTAAAAATTTGCCGAGGGAACATCGTCGAAAATGTATTTGTAAAAACTATGAAGGTAAATTTTCATTATATATAGGGACCAATAATTAGGAAGTCAAATTATAAACTTGTATATTACTGTCTCATCTCTACTATCATGCTTTTCGACAATATTTCTAGGAAATCATTTTTAGAAATTTCAGTAGTTGAAATCATGAGTCAATTAAAGCTAGAACACCATAGAGAAACTGGTAGAACTGGACGGCCGTTTCATCCTAGTATGGGACGACTCAGCAATGCACACCCAAGATCCCGACCCCATGCGAGATTTGAACCCAGGACATATCAGTCTCGCGCGCTAGCGCCTAACCACTAGGCCACTGAGACAGCCGGCATCCAACGGTGTTAGTGTCTAAGTTCAACCGATCCACGAAGCTGAGCCACCGTACACCATTGTCTTCAGTGAATTGATATCTCACAACAGACCTGGTTGAATTTCACTGGTGAGGGCTTCACACTAGAACTCCAAGAAACGCCTCTTGAAGTCAGTCGTGGATGCGCACTGCTGAGGAATCTTATACTAAGACGAACTGGCCGTCCAGTGCTTCCAGGTTTGCCATGGTAGTCTAGCTTCAATCGACTCATGATTTCAACTATTGAAATTTCTAAGAATCTCCATAAAACCCTTTCCGATAAAAATCGTTTTTAATAAATTTTTCACAATTAATCCATATTCTTCACCTACTTTCATTTTCAGTCTTTCATTGTTTTTTATCTCTATCATTAATCGTTTTCACGTGACGTTATACATAATTTAATGATGTATGGCTCTGGAAACTTCGAATGTCTGAACTAAATGTTGCTGATTTGGAATAATATACAGGTTCCTAACTAGTCATTTTTATTCAAATCATTATTTGCATGAATCGAAGCTATGCTTATAGATATATTAGCAATGAAAAACCATTCATAGACTACAAATACTTATTATTATCTTTTCGATTTGTTAAAATTTTCGAGAAATCCTAACTATTTTCAACTTTCAAATAGAGGTTTCGAGACATGTGTACGATACGGGAACCAAAATTTAAAAAATGTGATTTAGTTTTCTCTACTATGTGAGGCATTTTTCGTATAACACTGAAGAAACAGTGAGTGATTTGAATGGATGAACAACAATGTAACTGAAAGGTTTTCTGGAAGAACTAAATTAAGTTTCAAGAGTATAAGTATCTTCAATGATGTTAATTTGCTCCCTTGTTAAGTTTCTTCAAACCTTGTTTTAGGACACACAGATAACTGCCTTTCAAGTTGATACAAAAAGTTGCAATCTAATAACATTTAGAGTCAAAACCAATGATGATTACAAAAACTATTAAGCTCAATTTTTTGGTCAACTATCACTGGAAAATTCATATAGTTGTAATCACTTTGCTCTATTCATATCATACTACTGACAGTTATAGAGTAATAGAAAACAAACGTTTAATATATTACCATGTTCTTACATTGAAATGCGATTACTCAGGTCCCGAATGTCATTCAGTTTATTATTCTTGTGAAAAGTCGCCATGTAAGAATGGTGGTCGTTGTACACTACTACGTGAACTTATAGGGGATAACAATGCCGAAGGGTTGATATATACCAATCAAGGAACCAATGATGATGACGATGAAACTATATGTATTTGCCCGGACAACTGGAGTGGACCATTTTGTACGCAACCAGTTATTGATTGTATATCGGAAAACGAAAAGTACAGGCTTTCAACCTCGCGCTTGACAAATCGCTTTTGTTTAAATGGTGGAATTTGTATAATTCATCCTGGTAATTCAAGTCCACGATGTTCTTGTCCACCAGAATGGGATGGATATTTTTGTGAATTGAATAAAGTGAGTGAAAAGTGAAATTTCCAAACTATACTTTTATATATTTATTTAGTTACAGGTACTTCTACTTCCTAGAGCTGATTTCTAGATTATGCTATTCTAAAAATTTTTTAGCTCCACTGTTCTTGTAATTTTAAGCAGAATAAAGATATCTGTCAACTGAATCTCCAGCCTAATTAATAAGCCAATCTAACCATATTCATGTACATAAGCAACAGTCGAAATACTCACAAACGTTGTTTCAAAGACAACCGATAAACCATGAGCGTAAATATAGGCGTTTTATTTCACAGGATTCTCCATAAAGCTTCGATTTGTAATAACAAACTGTGTCAAAAGTTTTAAATAGTTTAAATAACCAGAATAGTGTCGACCAGCCCACAACGAAAATTTATTACCTGATTAGTGGCCTGATAACTCCGTTTCACTGACGTTTTGCGGTTTTCGGTCCGATTTTAGACCCCGTAGAGTTCCATCCGAGTCCACGTTGTAGTGTCATTGAATACAACGATTTCATAAATGAAATGAAGCTCTAGATACTTTCTAATGCCGAATATCAGAAGCCGCAATCTAAAATCTGGGGCATCCTACTGAATATCTCCAATCATCTAATAACAAACACAAAGGAAATTATCTGAATATCAACGTAAAAAATCAGTAAACAGACTTATTCTCACAAGCTTAATTAAGTGCACATTTTTAAGAAGGAAGTTCACAAGTTGATGGACACAAACTCATTATTGGTGGATTGTTATTTTTAAATGCTATATAAGCTGATGTTATAGTAAGGAGTCCTAATAGTTTGATGTCAGTCAATGAATTTGTACCCAACTGCTAAATAGTTTATAATGTTGTGTTTGACCTGGCATTAAGAGTTTGTATTTTCAAGTTTTCTATCAGATAGCCAATATAAAAGTTGAATACCGAGCTCCAGTCAGTGAGGTTAAGAACCTGAAAATGGTAACGAAGATGAGACACGTACTAATTTTTCTGAATTCTTCAAGTTATAAAAGCTGAATTATAAAGAGTTTAGAAAATAGTTATCCATTACCGCAAAAATATATTAAGTCAAGCAACTGAACGGGCCACTGTCCGCTCTAGAGGTAACATTACTAATAACTAATAACTCTTTATTTTTATCTTAAACATTTAAAAGGGATGAAGCTTACTCTAGCATCAATCCATTTGTGTAAATTCCCTCTCCATATTATTATTAAATACAGCAACGTCAATTGGTGCTTGCCGCATTTTATTACCATATTCCCAATAGTTATTTTATCACTAAGATATTTACTAATTTCCTTTTTTTCAGAGTTGGTCAGCTGGTAGAACGTTTGGAATAGCATTCTCTATTATTTTTGTAATATTTCTTATTCTCGTTATTGGATTCTTTGTTTGGCTATGTTATATATCTAGGTAAGACATTTTGTTCCGCGTAATCATAGCATTTGAATAAGTGTATTTGAACTAACAAACTAAAACATAGTGATCAGTAAACTCACACATATTTGCAGTACAGTGTTGGGAAATAAATGTTTTCATCTGAACAGGAAAATATAAGATTCAAATAAAGTAGTAACTTAATCTTGAACACAGAGTTGATTGAGTGATAAGAGTTAATGAAAGTAAACTAAAAAACTAAACAGGAATGTTTGAAGATATGAAAATGTTATACAAGAAAATACTAGATGCCTTGAGTTGTATTGGGGCCCGTGTGATTAAACTGTAATGACAGGAGAGCAGTCGTATGATTTCTCTATCACTCTATCTAATCCATTCGTCTATTAGTTCACTGTTATAAGGGTTGGTTTTCCGCGTTTACACGTATGGGACGTTAATTTACCTTAGATGAAAATCTACACTCGATTCCCTCCCATTGTCAATTCTACGGGACGTCATCACAACTCAGATCAAGAACACGTGATTAGCCTGACTAGAACGTAGATATATTTCCACATCAAAAACCGACACAATCCAACAACAATGAACAGTCAATAATAAGTGAGTAATAATAATAATAATAAGGATAGGGGAATATATGACTCATCTGACACCTGTCAGACTATCTACATAACTGATTAAGCAGACAACCAATCATTGTCATTCTCGCCCACACATCACCACCCTCGCGAAGTTTGATCGTATGACTTCACTTTGAGGTCTATTAAAAAAAACCGCGTTTGTATCCACTTCCTTGATGACTTAGGGCTAGCTTCTGATTTCAGCTCATTTTTCTCATTTTAACTTGTGGTGCTGGCGGCATATTAAATGTATCACATAATATTTCCGTTGGTGAAGGTTTGGATTTAGGTGACTCATAAACATTTTTTCTATCTCGCCGTTGATTTATGTGTCTTATAACTAGTGTATTTTCAACCATCAATTCGTAGAATACGGTCCCACGTTTTTTTATACGCCCGAATATCCATTTTGTCTTGCCAGGCCGGAAATCATGTGCATAGACTAAGTCACCCGCTTTGAATTCTCGAATCTTCGGCCAATTCCCTTTCTTATTTTTTTGTAGTCCACTCCTTCTGTCTTTCGGTTTCAAAACATCAAAAAATGTTTTAATTGGTCGGCCAAATATTTTTTCGGCTGGTAATTTGATCATATTGCAGACAAAGCTCAACGGCAGGTCCTATAAACCAAATTTATCTATCCAGTCAATGCCTAATAAGTTGGCATGACAATGTCCAGATACCTAACATCCTTCGGACATAGTCTTGTCACCCAATGTGAGAGGTATCTGCATTTCTCCAAGAAGAGTAATGTTAGTTCCTACCGCACTATAAGAGTTATAATATGTAGGTTGATACTGAGGTCCATCAAGTTTTACACAAGTCTCTCCAGAAATTAATGTTATGTCAGACCCCGTATCAATTTGCAGCATGACCGGTTTACTATTAAAAAAGATAGTTACGTACTTTCTTTTAGATGAAAATTGAGCACCTTTTGCGGTCAGAACAACACTCGAATTATGTGGTATCTCGTGTAACGTATGCGTCTTATTTCCTTTACGAAACTTATGCTGACGGTGGATAATCTTTTTCCCACTTTTACGACATACTTGAGCATGACCATATTTACCACAAAGGAAACAAACTTTTATAAAATAGCAAACATTAGCCAAATGACGCTTATCACATCTCCAACAACACGTTTTGAGTTTCATTTGATTTGGGATTCTCTGGGAGTACAAATCCTTATTTCTGTTAAAATATTTCCGCAAAGCTTTAACTTCCACGTGTTCACTGTTCCTTTCTACTAGATTTGTGTCATGTTGAATGTTAAGTCGGTTGTCTTCTTTGGGAGGATAAAATTACAGAACTATTCATGTTCAAACACTACGAGCTTCCGTAATAATAATTTCAGTTTTGAACCTTAGTTACAATCTTTACAATCATTAATAAACAAATCCTCATGCCTCAAAAGTAATCCCATATTCTGGATCAAATCTGAATTCATTTATTGAATTCGCAATAGAATCCGGAGTTATAGGAGAATTAAATATTGACACACTTTTGACCAATAATTCGATAAGGGAATTTCGCTTTTGCAATAAAGTTTCTAGATCATCCATTTTATCGTTACAAAATCCACTTTAACTGAATATATGGGCGTATATCCGTTTTAACCACCGCCGCCAATGTTATAAGGGTTAGTTTTCCATGTTTACACGTATAGGACGTTAATTCACTTTAGACGACAAATCATTCACTTAAATTGCCAGTAATACCGACCACCTTCTATTTGCCAGTCTGACACATCAATCAAGACCACAATGCCTTTTTGTCCTCGAGATCCTTCTAACGTAGTGTCTAATTAGGAAACAAATGTAAAAGAACATTAGTTCTCTGTCATACTCCAATTCAGTTATAACTCAAAACTTATACAATAATATCTCTGAAATGTTTGACCACACACAAGTGCTACTAAACTAGCGTTTTGGGTTGTAGCGTGATGTCGAGTTGAGCTGAACTATGAACACCGCTACCAGACTACTTGCTAATAGACCAATAAAATTCCGATAGGCCAAAATATCAGAAGGCAGATGATTGTAGTAGTCGTATATATTTGTTGGCGATCTCGTGGTATCGAAAGAATACCGAGATCGTGCCAAAGGAGTACAGTTGCGATCGGCAAGATAAGATACGTGCGTAGTCAAAAGCCGCGTAAAAGCAATGGAATACAATGGAAGCCCAAAATGGCTGTTATTAGCACAGTTAAACAAACGAGCACAGTAAAACAGTCACTGGTACAATTGGTTATAATAATAATTGTTTTCATCGAACCAATCGCGTTCTGTTGACAAAAGTAGGTCACTACAGGAGCCCCCCGCTAGAAAGGGTTTACACTTTCGATAGTTAGCGGTTTGATTCGTGGGACTGATCGGCAGAATTGCGGTTGTAGGACGGAGGAAATTGGCGGAACAGGAAGTGATCGTTGATCCTCGAGTTGCCAACGAAGGTCTTTTGCGCAGAACGGTACCAGAAGTGTGCTGTATTTGTTGGTCGAATTAGCATACCACACCAGAGTGGTTTGTATCCAGAATCTGATGATTGCGTTCGTAGGGATGTGAACCAGAAAACGCTGCAGACGTAGGACGAAACCACGTTGAGCCAAGAAACCGGACGCGACCATAACTACCAAGCATATGCCAGGCGAATTCGAGACCAGATAATCGACTGAGTGCGTTGACTAGAGCGTGGGTGGCCAAACCAGCTTTCGCCAAAGTTGACTGAAGTCGACGTTATCAAATGGACGATGGTCGTAGGCGTGGGCTCAGGATACAGAAAAGAAATCAAAAAAAGAAAAGTGTAGCATGCGTGTAGTATAGGAATAATCCTACACCGTATGTTATTGACTGTGCGTTTAGTCGCGAAAGCGTACGGGTAAGCGTACTCGGCGACCGGAACGTGAGACGGTGGTCTCGTTCGTACTTCGTGAGCCTGCGATCTCATCCGAGGTCAAGGGCGGCGTGGTCTGCCGATCTGGACGTGAGACGGAAGTCTCGTCCGTAGATGGTGCAGATGACGCGTGCTGTTGACCGGGACGTGAGAACGAGGTCTCTGATGTTTCTAGCGTGGGATCCGAGGTAGACGTAGAGATCCCGCTAGAAGGTTTGATAGGTCTAGCATTGAGTCTCGAGTTATCGGGTAGGGCACTGTCATCGACGTGTGCTGGTTTGAGACGATCAATGCTGACGATCTCGACGTGGCCGTGTCGATCAACCTTGAAGGTCTTTTCGTGACGAGAGATCACGTGAAAAGGGCCTTCGTAAGGCTGTTGCAAAGGTTTGCGTACCGAATCTACTCGTATGAAAACATGTGAACAGGTAGATAACTCTCGAGGGAGAGCGACCTGTCGATGTTGTATTCGAGTTGACACCGGAGACAGCGTTCGCATAAATGCAGACAGTCGATGGACGTAGTCTGATTTACCGAAATCACTACTGCTCCGTGGTGTGAAGAATTCCCCAGGCAGACGCAATGTCGTGCCGTATACAAGTTCAGCGGCGGAACATTGAATATCTGCCTTCAAACTCGTTCTGATGCCTAAGAGAACGAGCGGTAAGGTTTCGTACCAATCGTCGTTTTCGTGTGCTCGGAGAGCACTTTTAAGTTGGCGATGAAACCGTTCGACTAAACCATTCGATGCTGGATGGTAGGCGGTAGTGCGTATGCGTTCCGTACCAAGCAGCCGGGTCAGTGAGGAGAATAATGCGGGCTCAAATTGTTGTCCTCGGTCAGTCGTGACAGTCGAGGGACAACCGTACAATGCTATCCATCGTTCTACGAAGCGGTGAGCAATTGTCTCCGCCGTGATAGACGTGATGGGGATAGCTTCGGGCCATCTTGTAAAACGATCAATGCACGTGAGTATGTGATCATACCCATGCGATGGTGGCAATGGTCCTACAATGTCTATATGAACGTGATCAAAGCGAGCATCAGGCGTAGCGAACGTGCCAATGGGGGCAGCTACGTGCCTGTGCACTTTCGATCGTTGACACTGTAAGCATTGCTTTACCCACATACGAACATCTTTATTCATGGACGACCAGACGTATCGTGCAGCGATGAGGCATAATGTGGCTGCGATACCTGGATGAGACAATCCATGAAGGGCATCGAAGACGAGACGGCGATAGGTAGAGGGTACGATGGGTCGAGGTAGACCGGTAGAAATATCACATAGGATAGTACCTGAGCTAGTAGCTAGGGGTACTTCCTGACACTGAAGGGACGAAGATTGTGGTGCTTCTGTACAGACAGGATCGTTTGCTTGCGCGGCGGCCATAGCAGGAAGATCGAGCACCGGTAAGGTAACTGCATTCGTCTGGATACGTGATAGAGCATCGGCAACATAGTTCGACTCGCCTTTAATGTGACGAAGGTCTGTCGTGAACTGGGAGATATAGTCCAAATGTCTGCACTCTCGTGGTGAGTAGCGGTCAGACTTGGTATGCAGGGCATACGTTAAGGGCTTATGGTCGGTGAATAAAATGAATTGGCGTCCTTCTACTGCGTGCCGGAAATGTTTGATGGCGCAGTAGGCTGCAAGCAGTTCGCGACCAAAAGCGCTATATCTCGTCTCCGTGGGAGTAAGGCGTCGTGAGAAAAATTCAAGCGGTTGCCAACTACCGGAGATATTCTGTTGCATAACGGCTCCTATAGCAAAATCCGATGCATCAACCGCTATACTAAGCGTGGCTGATGGGTCAGGATGAGCGAGGAGTGTAACTTCAGCGAGAGCCGTTTTGATCTCTGAGAATGCAGTACGTGCGGTATCGTTCAGTTCTAATTTGCGTGGATTACCGCGTAGTAAATCGGTTAGTGGTCGTAACCGTTCTGCCGCGTGAGGGATAAAACGTCGGTAGAAGTTAACCAAACCGAGAAAAGCCTTCAGTTCCTTGATTGAGGACGGCACGTTGTACTCCTTGATTGCTCGAATTTTGTCCTCGCAAGGCAGAATACCCTCTTGTCTGATGATGTGACCCAGAAATATTATTTCTGATTTACCCAACTCACATTTCTCTGGGTTGACTACTATTCCATTATCCGAAAGACGTTGGAATAATAGCGTAAGGTGTTGATAATGTTCATCTACGTTTGATGATGCGATCAGCAGGTCATCAATATAGACGTGAACAAAATCCAAGTCTCGTACTATGCTATCGATAAACCTTTGAAAAGTTTGAGCAGCATTCCGTAATCCAAATGGCATTCGTAGGAACTCAAACAGACCGAAAGGAGTCGTGATAGCAGTTTTTTCGATATCTTCAAGAGCGACTGGGATCTGGTGATATGCTCGTACCAGATCGATTTTAGAAAAGATAGTCGTGCCCTTGAGCGATGCCGTGATGTCGTGTATGTGGGGGATGGGGTAGCTATCAAAGCGCGTAACTACGTTTAATGCTCGGTAGTCGCCGCAAGGTCTCCAACTAACTCCATCCTTTTTGCGCACCATGTGTAAAGGAGAGGCCCAAGGACTGTGAGAAGGACGAATAATACCAGCAGATAGTAAATTGTCAAACTCACGTTTAGCGAAAGCTAATTTGTCCGGTGCCAGTCGGCGTGGTCTTGCCGTGACTGGTGGTCCGCGGGTGACTATGTGGTGTACCACACGATTGGTCACCGATGAAATCTCCTCGAGTGGTTTAGTTAATCTGGGGAATTTCTCGAATAAGGCGTGGAATTTATCGTCACGCGAATAAAAAGTGCCGAGGATTCGGTACGCGTACATCGGAGTCTATTATATTAATACTATTCTTATCGTTATCCGTCATGTCAAATATATATATTAAAAATTAATATGAAAATATATGACAGACGTGGATGGATAAAACAATAGACTCACCGAATTGCCTTCTTTGAAAGATTTGACCGAGGTTGAGGCGTGTTCCAATATTTGGGTCACCAAATGTAGCGTGGTGTCGAGTTGAGCTGAACTATGAACACCGCTACCAGACTACTTGCCAATAGACCAATAAAATTCCGATAGGCCAAAATATCAGAAGGCAGATGATTGTAGTAGTCGTATATATTTGTTGGCGATCTCGTGGTATCGAAAGAATACCGAGATCGTGCCAAAGGAGTACAGTTGCGATCGGCAAGATAAGATACGTGCGTAGTCAAAAGCCGCGTAAAAGCAATGGAATACAATGGAAGCCCAAAATGGCTGTTATTAGCACAGTTAAACAAACGAGCACAGTAAAACAGTCACTGGTACAATTGGTTATAATAATAATTGTTTTCATCGAACCAATCGCGTTCTGTTGACAAAAGTAGGTCACTACAGGGTAAACATTTATTTAAAAATACATCTAGAGTAATAAAACATGTGGAAACTACTTATGGACTAAAAAAACTTAGGAATAGAAAGATATAAAGAATACAACAGTTTAACCATCTACTAATTGTAGAATAAAAATATCAATAATAATCTTTCGTATGATAGTCTAATAAATTATAACTCCCACTACTCGGCTCATTATATGAATTAAGTTATGGCAATAATAATTTATTATAATTTCCTATTGAACAGTTACATGATATGAAATCAATTCGAGAAAATAAAACTTTATGTGTTATGTCTGTTGCTCGTCAAAAACAGTTTCTATTTATTTGCTAAACTTTTTATATAAACTTTATGAATAACAAATGAACTTGGAAAATATGTGTTCTATGGGAAGTAAACACATTTGGATACGTTAAGTGATTCAAATAAACATACAACAATACAGTTTTTTCAGTATACTTGATGCCATATCTATTTATGAGTTAACTGATTTTATATTGTTCAACAAATATTATATAATCTGTAATTTCTTTTACTTTAGACGCCCTAATATTCCACAACATCCAGCAGTTACATATCTATCCAATTTCCCATATAATAGTACTATCAGTGTTAATGACAGTCATGACAATACACGAGTTTACATGAAACACGAAAAGATATTTGATATTCCAGAAAGTAATCATTCCCCTGTTAAATTGAGTACATTTGGCGATAACGCGAATTCACAGATGGATACACGGAAAATGGAAAATCTTTATGAAGTTCCTTATACAACAAATATAACAAAACAGAGTGATGTTAATTTTAACTCTCTGGATCGAAATGGAAGTCCATTTGCAACTATTCAAAGTACTAGTAAAAACATTTACATTAATTATAACACTCTGATGTCCAAAGAACTAAGGATTGATTCAGAAGACATTCGAAGGGATACAGGAAGCTGATATATGAATCTACGTAGTTCTAAACTTCAGTGACATACACAATTACATTATGTTCCAAATTTTTAAAAGTGATTCTTATTTCCTCTAATCCTATTTTATCACTTCATATTATTCGATAACTAGTGTATTCAGTAATTTATGTACAATTTATACGACCTGATTAAGATGTGCACTAAGATGTGGGTTTAGTTCACAGCCATTTTTCTTGTAAAATATTATACACATATGGTTCTCTGAATACGTTTTTATGAATTTTATATCGTTATTAAAGGAATTTAGTTATACGTCAGTATAAGTCTAAGAAAATATACAAACGCAAAAAGGGATCTAATACAATTTTTGTTATGTTAATTTATGATTTTAATTCCGTACTGAAAGAGAGTGAACAAAATGCTAAAAAAGATTTTTCTACATAAAAACTGAAAAAGACTATCTTAGAGTATTGCTAAATGCATGTGTACAGTCAAATATTTGACGGAAATCTTGAAATTGTATACTTAATTAGCAATCTTGTAATAATGAAGTCAATTACTTGCTGTGATGTTTGTGTACAATAACGATGCGTCTGTGCATTATTCCGTAGTTTATTTAAATTCCGAACACATCTTCGATTGTGCTCACCGAGCTCTCCCTGATTTGAATACTGGATCATACGTAACTACTATAGCAGGAATTGATTAGTTTGAATAATCATAGTTAACGTGTTGAATTCAGTTACTTATATACAATAAACTTTCAACCTCAAATCTGATATTCATTTAAATCAGAGTTTCTAACATTCCTGCATTTTACAGCTTCTTCCAACGTTCATTCGCTGAATGAAGCCAGATAGCTTATAACAAACTACCCTTTTCATTATGTATCTGTGACTTATTTTTATCTGACTGTAAGTATTTAGTCACACTTAATCAAAAGGCGTTGGATCACTCCGCTTCCCCGCTTAGCGATACTTTGTCTCGTCTCACTTGCTTCGTTCCTCTGATTATCCATTCAGATCAATGAGTGTATGAAACATGCGTATTTAAAATTCATTCTCTGATTTGACTCATTTTATTTCGTTATTATCCAACGCGAATGAAGTCGATAAACGTATGCGAGGATTGGTGGTGTATATATTTCGATAACAATCATCCTACAATGTAACTAAATTCAGATATCACGCCACTAAAAATATATAGTAAATTAATTATCGTATATTTGTAATATTAATAAATTAGTAATCTAATTGAAGTATTTTGCCTATGCAGACAACTTATAGGGAAAATTTGAGTAAGCTTTTAAAAAAGTCATTAGTGGCCATGGATTATTATATGAAAGCATTTTTTAGGATTCTTTTGCACGTCAAACGGGGTAAGTGAAACTTTAGGAGCGTTAGGATTATAGTACTAAAGATACCACAGGTATTCGGAGTTTGACATAGCTTTAACCAGTTACACCTAATATGAAGAGTACCCAACAAGTAAAATCAAAGGACAGAAGCGAGGAGGTTCAAAGATATATTTGATAAGCTATCAATATATCGAGGACCGTCTGAACTAATCTGACTAGCAAATGCGGTAGATTTTGAGCACGGCGTTCCCACACGTGATCTGGTGCGGATGCTTGGCCGAGCGCCTTCAGCAAGATGAGTCCATTAAAACTAGTGTGGTCAGCATCCAATGTCGAAAACTTACAGAGCTATTAGTTTTGGGGATTTATTTACCGCTAAAGTACACTTCAAGATAAAAGAAGAACAGAACAGTGAATGTAGAAACAATATTCATAACGTAAGGTCTATCACAAAGACTAGAGTGGCCTGTGTCGTTGGAAGGAGATGTGATAGACCTTGTTAGATGCCTTGGCGTTGTTTTCTGTCTATAAATCCCGTAAGCAATCATAGGGATGTAAAATTTCGAGTACAATTGTTTCGGATGTTTATTTTTATTACATTCATTTGGGTAGATAGATAAAGAGATGAGAAGTAGATAACACGAATGAGTCTATTCGGAAATCAATCACTGTGCACGTTAACAGTTCAACAAGAAGACAAAACCGGATAAAATAGCAAGTGCACAGGCATACAGACAAGCATACGGGAGAACATAAGAGGCGCATGCATTATAAGTCACAATTTTTTGTTGGGACAAATTACGAGGACAAAAGTTAGTGAGTCACTCAAGTCTGTCAAAAATTTAAGATTGATCGCGTATGTGTGTCACGAGATGAACACTGTTTAAGTCTAAATATATGGATGAATTGTATGTGTTAATTGTACACTGAATGTGTGAAGCCATTGGAGTTTGACGACTGTGAATTATTGAATAGGAGTTATCGCCATTTGTCCAGAGTGACTGAGGATATTTCTGATGTGACCAAAGAACTTGTCGGAGATCGACGAGCTGTTCGATCCTCAGTGACTCAACTGGCTAAAACTCAGTAACATTTCAATGGTCCTACACGATAACAAAGTACTGGTGGCGAGGAATCCTCAAAACCAGATAATAATGTCAAAAATTTATAGCAGAACCGACTATAGATAAACCTTCCCCTAAGTGTAGTCAAATGCTAGAATTCCCTGTCGACTGATCTAATCCAAAACACTTCTTTTGAGGCTTTTGAGAGAAGGTCTAACATATTCGTAAAGAATAAGGACAATATCTTATTGGATTTTACAAATATTTCTCATTTTATATCGTTAAACATACGCAGTTTTCCGCCCAAAGGCATCGATGATTCGATATTACTAGATATTTGAGGCCGTTGAGCACAAGCTTCCTCTGGTAAGTCCAGAACCATTTGAAAACATTTTGTTTGTCCGAATCAAAAATTAATGTAACAAACGATAGCGCTCGGTACGGGTATCTACTGATGGTGGGTGGTTCAAATGGTTGGGAATCCTTAGTGTCTATATTGATATTTCTTTCTTGATTCATCTCTGTTCATTATATTAGTGTTAGTATCTGTTAAAATACGCAATAATCACCGTCGGGAACAATCTCTTCAGGCTCATGCTAACAGTGTAATGTAGAGCTGGTAAATCTGAGTACATTTTTATTCCTAATTACAACAATTTTGACGCCAATCAGGGGAAGCGTACCAGCTCCAAAGATCATTGTATTTGATTATCATTATTAGGATGAGCTTGCACTAGATCGTATACTAAAACAACATTATAATGTTGTTTTAGTATTCACAATCTTCCAATTTTGAGGAAATCCTCAAAGTCGAATGATCTTCACCAAGGTTTAAAGGAAATTTTGTGCAAATATTGTGAAATTTTCCCAGATCTCGGAAAATGTTGGGGTTCTTCTGCCATTTTCTCAAAGTTTTTCATAGTGGCTGTCCTAAAATCGGTCAGATTTTCCCCAAAATTGGCAAATTGGGTTATTCTTGTGTATGTTGGGGTCCGATTTTAGTTTTCCAGTCGAGACTGTAATTTACGACCAGTCAGGTATAAAATAATGAGTGTTAAATCCTGGCTCAAAATTCACTCGTCCATTTGGCTAGATAGAGCTTTTGCATTGTAGCTGATGTCAGTTCGTGATGAAACCCCTAAATCTAAGTTCTAACCTTAACCATCAATTATAAATCATAATTCTAATTCCTCGCACTGGTTTATAACCCTCATTTAGTCCTAGTTAGTTGGTGGATGTTCTCAAGGTTACTTCAGGTCCTCTCAAAGGTCGTCCATAAATTATTGCCCCACCCAAGACTTTTGAATGTGCTAAGTGTACAAGCACTGTATTGATACTTTGTACCTATCAATAGATTTCGTAAATCTGTTAGTGGACCCGGTTGATGTAGTTGAAACTATACAAACGAATGCCAATGGTCATAAAATCTACTCTGCTTATCTCAGGCCCTGCAGTAACAAGATTAGTAATGTCACACGCCACCCGAGTGATTGCTTCTTCGTAATGATCCACATAATATGAAGAGTCGGTGGTAGCTAAACGAAGGTGTGATATCAATTCACAATGTTGAAAAGTTCAGACTTTGTGAACACCACAATCACTGGCTTCATAACCTTCATCCTCTGTTTCCGAAATTGAAAGGACGAAAAGCGAATGTCCGGCGTTTTAACCGGGTCGGTCTATATCAAGGGTCCAACTAGGTGAGTTGGGAAACCCTGATTCCAAACTGATGATGCACAAGGGCTCCATGATCCCAAGGTAACAAAAGGTGTATGGGCTTATTGTTAGTCACTGGCTACCATGGGCCCTAGTCTGATATATAGAGAATTAGAATTTGCTTTTGCTGTTTTACTCTTCATGACGTTACTAAATGCTGCCACTTGGACTAATATATTTTTGTGTAAGTTCACATTTTTATACCTGCTTTGAGACATTCTGACCAAGGTTTTCAGGAAGTCGCTAACAGGCTTATCTTTCTGTTTGCGAATTCCCTAAATGACATTAAATTTGTTCCTGTTAGTGCCTGGATGGAAAAACTCTTAAGATCGTTTTTACTTCGAAAAAGGGTTTTAATCTTCAGGTTTCGTGGTTTCTGTACTAGGTTTGTGGAATATTACATCTAAAAAATGAACATTTTTTGAGATACACAATGTTAAGTCGGCGGATGTCAGGAACTTGCCAGGAGCCTTATAAATCATAGTGTCTTCAAGTAGGGAACTGTTCTTTTTTCACTCCGTTTTGGAATCTTAGTCTTTACTTTCAGTTATATGTCCAGTCTTTCCAAAAAATGAACTTGAACTCATTAAGTATACATAAATATGTAACTTCTAATCACTCTTGTTTACTGTATTATAAGGTTGAACAAATGCTTGATTCTCTTTCGTCTACTGGGGGAAATTTATCGTCGATAGAGGCTTTCAATGTAAAAGAAATAGCTCCTGAGAACAATGTGAAAAATTCATATGTAAGCAGTGCTATATATTTGATTATTACTATTTGTACTTTATTCGGGGTTCGCTTGTATGCAAGTATCTGAGGTATTATTTTTTGTCTTATTTTATACACAAATTCTGGGACAACTGTCTACTAAAAGCGTATACTACACTCAAAATAAAGAGGTCGCAAAGAAATGAAGAAGGGATTACAACCGAAAAGTGAACATAAACATCATTGGAGATTAATTTCTTTTAAAAATATAACCAAAAAAACGACTTATACCTAATGTGTATATCCACTAACCTACATGACCTCCAGGAACCCCCGCTTTCATAGTAGTACAGTAAGTAGGAACTCCCTGGAGGTTGTAAATGTCTAACCTTATATGAACATTTCGAGAAGGAAGAAAGATTCTCCCTACCAAAGCACATGTCAGTCAGTCAGCTAAAACGTAGGACCAGGCACATATATGCATCGGTCTAAGTTGCCATACTTCATTAGCACAACAAGATGAACACCGAATTCATGGAAGTAGTTAATTTAATGGTGGTAATATGCAAAACAAAAGAGCACATCACCTTCAATGGATCTAGGCTGCTTCACTTTTGTTGATCATACATCACGGATTTAAAATGCTGATGCGCTTTGTCTTTCTTAAGTAAACGAACCTGTAGTTGACGCTGCATTCATTAGCGTAGAATGAAATAGAACCCTATTATTGTTGGTTCTAGTACATAAAAGCCAACAATTTTCATTCGGTGAGTAGCCTAACCATCAGGATCCATAAGCATTGAATTCTAAATTAAAACTCTAAAGAAAAGCTGATGGGAATTTAAACCTTATTAACCATAGTTCAGCGATTGAATATTCTATCTGACTTTGAATTTTGTGGTGGTGGCGACGTGTGTGACTGAAATACGAACCGAGCAAGTTTTTGACAGTAACAGATCTAAGCTTGTATATTTGATTGGCTTAGAGTTTTTGGCGTGATTTCATCTAAAAAGGATAAACCTGAGGCTAATCGATAAAGAAACCCCTTTTAACTACTTATACTTAACATTACCGCATATAATAGGTTCTACGTTGCGGCAATCAACTTATTGCGGTTGTGGTTCTGGAAGCACTACTGCACCAGTTGATAACCCGGAGATTTCCAGAATATCTAACCTAGATAGTTTGAAATTTAAATGTATG
Organism: Schistosoma spindalis; assembly: GCA_946903255.1. NCBI lineage: Eukaryota > Metazoa > Platyhelminthes > Trematoda > Strigeidida > Schistosomatidae > Schistosoma > Schistosoma spindalis. The sequence continues at coordinate 10,877,667 of OX336424.1, forward strand.
TAGTAAGAAGTAAAGGTTAGATATTTGGTGCCCAGTAAGCGTCTGGCCTGTTACACAAGCCTGACCGTTGTTGCTACCTTGACGTGGTGGTCGGGCTTGCCTATCGTGATGAAGCAACTGAGCTATACTGGCTGGAACAACCGTTCCTCAAGGTCCTACCATGCCAGACAGGTCGGTTGAAGAGCGGTAAGACTAAAAGCAACAAAACCAAGGTCCGAAGGCGAAGTCGTACTGCTGACTGTACAGAGGTGTGACAGCAGTAAGGTGTTTCCTTCAGACAACCAGCATGACAGCGATGCTGCCTTCCCACAAGGAGGGGTGGGGTTAGAAAAGGTCGACCCTAAAAATGCACACCCCGCCTTATCCCATGGATATCCGTCTCCGGCGGTAAGGTCTCAACAAGTACGGAGCTAACCCGAAAATTACTCATAAAAAGGTCGTGTGTGACCGACCTCAAGCAGCTGTCCCTTGGGCACTGCGGTCACGCTCTCAGGTCACTATGACCACCTCTAATCCAATTTCCTTTTCAGGTACCTCCAGCAGAACCCTTCCACGGTGTGGGCAACCGGGAAGTGATAACCGCCCTCATACCTCTAACAGCACTCAAGACCACTGTATTCATAATCAACCTACCTCTTCAATTCCTATTATACCTCTTACATCGACTTTCAAATCTAAACTCCCTCTTTGGGCTTCCTCCTCAAGTGTCACCACAGCCAACGACTCTAGTGCGCAAAACACTGTCCCAGGTCTACTGAAACCCCGCTCCAAACTACACATTGGAGCATTCAAAGTACGCACACTATGCCAAATCGGTCAGCAGGCTTCCTTGGCTAAAACCCTAGAATCTCGTACGATTGATGTATGCTGTGTCTCCGAAACACGCATACAGGATCCTAGCGTGGTCATTCACTTGACCTCACCTCGGCAAAACGGAGTGCCGACGAGATACACCCTTCGTGTATCTGGCGACCCGATGGCTAGTTCTCGTGGACTTGCAGGTGTAGGCATAGCACTAAGCATGAGGGCGGAACAAGCGCTATTAGAGTGGATCCCCGTTAATAGTCGTCTATGCGCTGTTCGACTAAACGGCTCGGCAAGAACTCGAAAGGATAGGGACACACGTCGTTGCCTTTTCGTCGTTTCTGCCTACGCTCCCACTGAATGCAGTTCGGATGAAGCGAAAGATGAATTTTACAGAAAGCTGTCTGAACTTCTTCAGAAAGCTAAACGTTCAGACATAGTACTCGTAGGAGGCGACTTTAATGCCCAGGTAGGTAGCTTAAACGAAACAGAAAGACATTTAGGTGGGTATTTTAGTATTCCGGCACAGAGAACAGATAATGGTAATCGTCTGCTGCAACTGTGCTCAGACAATCGTTTATTTTTAGCAAACACAAATTTTAAGCATAAGGAGAGACATCGTCTAACATGGCGACCCCCTGCACCAAACCAACGATGGACTCAAATAGACCATATTGCCATCAGTCATCGTTGGAGAGGGTCAATAGAAGATTGTCGCTCATTCTGGAGTACCTGCTTGGACTCCGACCATGCCCTAGTACGAGCACGCATCTGCTTGCGCCTCACTGGACGCAAAAAAGCCACACAAAAACTCATTAGAACCGAATTGAATAATGAGAAAACCAAAAGTAGGTTCCAGGAACAACTGAGGTCACACTTAGGTACTTCTGAAAACGAGGCTGACCCCGATGTTGATTGGAAAGACATACAAGCAGCTGTGGAAACAGCAGTGGCATCTACTAGTGATTTAAACCACAGGGTTACAAAGAACCAATGGATTTCTTCAAGGTCTATTGCACTGATAGATTCGCGTAAACTCATCCCATCAGGTTCTGAACACGATGAAGAGCGTAAAGAAATCAGATCTAGGTTAAGCAAAAGTCTAAGGAACGATCGTGAGCAGTGGTGGGCAACGAAAGCAAAAGAGATGGAAAAGGCGGCGGCTATAGGGAACACAAGACAACTCTACAGACTAATAAAAGAAACTGGAATTAATAAATCAAGTGTAAGTCAGACTATTTCGGAAAAAGACGACACTCTCATCTGCTCCCAGTGCAGACGTTTAGAACGATGGGCGGAACATTTTAAGGAGCAGTTCAGTTGGCCTTCAGCTACTCTACAACTACCCTCTATTCCCAGACAGTATGAATGGAACATTGAAGTAAGTCCCCCATCTCTAGCTGAAGTTCAAAAGGCTATAGCTAATCTGAAACGAGGACGGGCAGCTGGTCCAGACGGATTGGCCCCAGAGGTCTTTAAGGATGGTGGTCTAGTTTTAGCGATTAGGTTGACTAGTATTTTAGCTAAACTCTGGGAGTTAGACGTTATCCCATCTAACTGGTCACAATCACTTGTCGTCCCAATATTTAAGAAAGGGTCAAAATCATCCTGTGACAACCACAGAGGGATTAGTTTAACTAATATAATATCTAAAATACTAGCTTCGATAATTTTCGGACGCCTAACTAAGACTCGTGAGCTGCAAACACGTGAAAATCAGGCTGGCTTCAGACCTGGTTGTGGCTGCATCGACCACATATTCACCATTCGTCAGGTTCTAGAACACAGGCATACTTATCGGCGTCCGACAATAGTGGTCTTCCTTGATTTAAAAGCAGCGTTTGACTCTGTTGACCGAGAGGTTCTGTGGCAGTGTCTGTCATTGAAAGGTGTACCTCAGAAGTACATAAACCTTGTGAAGGCTCTTTACTCAAACACTACTAGTCGAGTGAGAGCTTATGGCGAACTGTCATCTGCTTTCGCAACCTCAAGTGGCGTCCGCCAAGGCTGTCCACTTTCTCCATTTTTGTTCAACTTCATCATAGATCTACTGATGGAAATAACGCTCTCATTGACTGAATTCTCGGGTATTGATCTCCTACCAGGAGGTCCATTTATTGACTTAGAATACGCAGATCACATAGTCCTGTTTGGTGAAGACGCTGATGAAATGCAGAGTCTTTTGGTAGCACTGAGCAACAATGCCAGAATGTTTGGGATGCGCTTTTCTCCCTCCAAATGTAAGTTGTTGTTCCAGGACTGGTCTGCGTCAACGCCTGAACTAAGGATAGGGGGTGAAGTAGTCGAACGCGTCGACAACTTCACTTATCTTGGAAGTCTGGTCAGCCCTTATGGGTTGGTGTCTGATGAAATCTCAGCACGGATTCGACAAGCTCGCTTGGCCTTTGCCAACTTACGTCATCTATGGCGAAGGCGAGATATCCGTCTATCAATTAAGGGACGAGTATACTGCGCGGCAGTTCGTTCCGTTCTACTATACGGCTGCGAAACTTGGCCTTTAAGTGTAGAAGATATTCGTAAGTTACTAGTATTTGACCACAGATGCCTTAGAAATATTGCGGGTATCTGCTGGGATCACCTGGTAAGTAATAGTGAGGTTAGACGCAGGGTATTAGGGAATGATGGTAAATCAGTTGATGAGGTTATGAACCTTCATCGACTGAGATGGTTGGGCCACGTGCTGCGTATGCCTGAACACAGATTACCACGACGCGCAATGGTAACCGGTGTTAGGGATGACTGGAAGAAAGTTAGGGGCGGCCAAACCAAAACGTGGCATCAGTGCTTGAAGTCACTAACTTCTGGTCTGAGCCATGTTGGTAGATGCAGACTACCTGGTTGGGGTCCGCGTGACTATCGTAACCAATGGTTGGAGACTCTTGGTGACATGGCTCAGAATCGATCACAATGGCGTCGGTGTATACACTCTCTGTCTTCCTTTAAACTAAGAGATTAAAATCACTTCAAATATTTCTTTCTAGGAACTAATTCTATCTTCCTGTACTATCTCCTTATATGCAACCTTTTTTTTATATATAACCACCACTGAATTAACTACTTCTATGAATCCGGTGTTCATCTTGTTGTGCTAATGTGGTATGGCAACTTGGACCGATGCATATACGTGCCTGGTCCTACGTTGCAGCTGACTGACTGACTGACTGTTACACAAAGGTGTTTTGTTCTTTTAATGTTCTCCTAGTTTAATAAACTTTCATACTTACCATTTTACATATATAAGTCTTTTTTTCCCGTTAGTAAAACTTAAAAGCCAAATGGTCGTGATATCATAGCCAGTATATGTCATTTTGTTAATCCCATCTAACTACGATGAGGAAGAAATTGGAAGTTGGGACAACACATGTGTGTTTGAGACTCTACATTGATTATGAACAACTAGATGAACTTAGAGTTTGTATTGATAGGCATACAATCATATTCTTTGTAGTTAATTTCATTTCTGCAATTTATTAATCCACTTTATTACTTTCCCAGATTTTACCGCTTGATCTTGTCGACAATGAATTAAGTGATGAATGTAATAACAATGTTGATTCTCCACCTTCAAATCAAATACATTCATCTGATGAAAATAATGAGTCATGGACTATTAAAGATGATATTGAAGAAACAAAAGAAAAAGTTGGTCGCTGGACACTTAGCTCTGTAAGTATTCTTAGAAGCAATTGTAATTTTTTAGGGTGCAACTAAAAAGGTACCTAAAAGTAAATCTGGCAGGCGCAATATAAGTCATTCTAAACCAACTAACATGGAAGAAGAAAGACTTCAAATCCATAGTGAATCACAACGACTTGTACGAGGTTGGTTGGACATTTTAGTTATTTTTGTTTGCTTACGTTGTAGAGGCTGATGTACACTTGCCAGCCCATAGACCTAAACAATTTAAGTGTTTCAGTGAGTTTCGTCAGTCTCTAAAAGGTTGCAAGTCAAATGAAACCAAAAGTTGTGAAACTTCATCTCAGAATAAGTAAGTCTTTTTATATTGGAGTGTTTTCATGTACTGAATTTGTTGAATTATCTTTATTGTTGTATGAACAAATATTCGGTGTTTAATGTAGACTTATCGTTACTGATATGTTCGGGCACTAAACTACTATTTTGTAACTCGAACTTCGGTACGATGAACGAGACCACTTCTGTCATCTTTCCTGCTCAGCTAACTAGAGTAAAAAGTACAGTTTCGTAGTGGGAGGTTTATTGATGATTGTGACCAGAGTAGAAAGAATTAAATATAAAATATATTTCACTAAACTGGGACAACAACACAGTTAGAAAAACAAGCCTGCACGGAATTTATATTAGAAACTTATAGTTTATTTTTTATTCTTCCCATAGTGCTTATTAGCTGACAGTGGATTGATTATCGTATTTAGATTCGTCAAAATTCTATCCCACTAACACCTAATGACTGACATAATGCGACACTTATTCACACTAGGGCTCTTTCGCATTGATGACTAGATATATCAGTCAAATACTAGTAGACATAACCTCCATACTTTAACATAATGAATGTCAGTCCCCTACATTGTGTTAATAAATTGAATCTCTCTAGCTTGGGTATAGCATTTCTAAAAGCTTAACGAACATCTGAAATAATTTCACACATTTGGTGGTGATATCCTACTATGGCTCAATAAGTTACTAAGCCATGTTCAGACTGTTGATTTAGTGTCCAGCAGTTGTATGTGTTGCTCGTACATGCTCATTTTTTGAACGTACAGTGGAGCGTTGGTTCTGTCTATCAGTACCAAGTTGATACAAAAATAATTTGAAACTATAGAGGTAAATAGTTACTTTGATCAAACAACATGTCCTACGTATATTCTTATAATGTTTTTGTCAGTTTCTGGTCTTCGGTTTTATTTCAAGTGATGGTACATTACATGACTGTTTAACCTAGTGTTAGATTGAATGAAGACTATATGCTAAATGAATGAATTGGTTTACGTTACTCCTTACTTGTTTCGATGCTATCTGGAACAAAATATACTTAGACTTTGCAGGACCAAATCATGGATGATCACTCATGTTCCTCAATAAAGTATCCCTTTAAATATGTTTCTTTTCGACAGGTTATTATTGACTTGAGCATTGTAGAATCTTACATTGGTTTCTTCGTTAAAGTTGCCATGTTTAAAATCATATGTATGTACGTTGTAAATGCAGATTAAATGAGTCTTGTCATGATATCTTATGGCGAAAATTCTTTAGTGTAATAAACACTTAAAGCATTTATAATTAAAAGGTTTAGAATGATCTCAAAGTTTCGGATTCTGTAATGGAGGGATACAGATGTATAAACTATCTAACTTTTGATCAGTCTTACTGAACGCTCTGATGACACTCTTACTGTTCTTCGAACCCCAAACAAGTAACCTTCAGTTGCTTTAACCATAGGAAGAAATAAATTTCCGCGTCTTCGATATTTGATCATGAATGTTTTTCTTCATAGGCTTAGTGATGTCATCGGTCTATTAATGATGATGAGTATCAACTACAGTGTAACTTAATTCTAGAGAAATTTCCGATCATATTATTAGATGGAATATGATTCTTACTAAACAGCGCAAAATATGAATATTGTGCTTTGTTTTATTTATTTCAGATTACTTTCCGATTGTAACGCTCATCTTCCACCAATTCCAGGACAATCTACCCAAAATGAAGAGACTGAAAATAAACTGGATATCAAACCATTCGTCTCACAATGTTGTTCAGCTGACTATCCTGTCGACATTGATTGCACCACTTTGGAACCACCATCACTGTCATCTGATGCCAAACCATCACTCGATGTTACAAGCGAACCAAATGTAATAACCAATCTGTTACCTCGCCTTGCTGCGAGAAAATTGAAAAATGATGAAAGTGAAGAATTTTTCATAGATTTAGGTAGGAATAGGTGCTCTTTTTTCCATTTTACCTAGTGTCGGTTTTGTATTCTGTAATTTACTTTTATCCAGTTAGTTATCTACCAGCGTTATGTCTATTGTCAGAGCCTAGTTTTCAAGTGTTCTTCTTTATTATAATTGTTAGAATATTTTGAAGTACCTCTCAAAGTATACCTGTAGAGGTGAGTTGACCTCACTTCGATGAAACTTTATAAAGTTGGATAAGAAAGTTCTTGTACAGGTTACTCTCTACAATATATATCCATTAAATATAAATTTTTATCAAATAAATATTTCGATGATTTTATTTAATCTCTATTGATTTAATAGTTCTATAACAGTTCATACTGCTTTAAACCCTATACATACCCAAGCTTTCTTTTATCTCACCTCATTTTCTGCGAATAATCTTATCTACTTTTATGTCATCATAAATAACTTCTTTCCTCATTGTTTTTTGTACACTAACTTTTTCAAGGTGAATCAATCCCTACTTCAATGTCATCTGTAACTCCTAGTCAATTATTGGCTCGTTTAAAATCTCATCTTCACGTATCTCATGAAAAAGTTGTACGTGGACCCATCCAGTATTCAATCATAACAAAGGTATGTCCCATGTATTTGTATGAGGACATATCGCTATAAGATTTCTTTTACCATTCCCAAATTCTATGCATCACTATAGTCCTAATTTTCAATCCCTCCAGTCTTTACGCTCTCAAAATCAAAAACACACGCTTGTCTATATCACGTGGTGGTTTGTGAACAAAGCAACGCGCAGTGAATTCTACCAAACCAAAATAGTTCGATCCGTCAGTATGGTTGCTCCCGAATAAAGAAACGATTACTATGTCTGATCAATACGTCTGATCAATACCTATTTTCAGCGTTTCAATAATATCGTGGTTGTTGTATGGTTTTGAGTTCTATTTCTGAATGTACTATGTGTGATTATTTTTAAGGAGTCCTAACCTAAACTAAAATTTTTTCACTTGTACTACTGCTTTAATGTGGGATTACTGTAGTGTAATACAGTCAAAACGGTTGACAAAAAGTTGTAACAAATAATTCGGATATCCGTTGATGCTGATCTAATTAACATCGAACGAGTTTACTAAGCTACTCAGTAGATAATTACCAGGAAAATTCATCGGTCTGTATAAAATTGTGTCATAAAGCCCTGGCAGTGAACCACTAGTAATGTACGACTCATATAGTTAATCTTATAGTTCTGTGCATAGTGTAATATTGATTATACTCAAATTACCCAAAATTCATAATAATAGTACTTCCCAATTTAATGCCATATTCGCTCAGATGTTCTTTAGTCGACGAACTGTTTTACTTTTTGGAGTTAGGTAACATTGAAATTCCACTCTCATCATGACCTGGACTCAAAATATTTTTAGTATATGTAGAATCCGTTTAAGAATTTTCCATCCAAACTTTGTCCTCATGTATTAATATCAATATAACTAAGTATAATTGTTCGCAGGGTGTTTTATTGTTATTATACCTATTATCCTCACTCTGGGATTTGCTCCAAAAGTTGTACATTTTAACATCACTACACAATAATCCTCTTCATTCTCGTTCATTACACGTCCTTTGGTCTTTATGTCTGTATTTTCTGTGTACTTGTTGAGGAGTGTGAGAACTGCAGATACATAACTTTTTTAAACTATTCTCTACTCTGTAGTTAAACTCATGGATTGAACAGATATAAAATATATGCAGTGTTTATTCGTTCAATCGATCTTTTTTGTATAACAATATGTTGACATTTGTTCCATTCACATTTACATTCTCTTCTTCCCAAATTTAGCATGTCTATTGCTTTTATAATTTTATTCATGTTAAGGTACAAAGCAGTGACGCTGAACGTGAAGAACTACAAGTAGAAACAGTTACACATGAACCATCCAAAGGATTATCAACGTCTATGTCAGTTAGTAGAAAACATTGGTTGGAACACAGAAAAGTTCTCGAAGAAAAAATGCGTCAGAAAAGGCTAGAGCAGTATGAAATGAGGTTAAAGGAAGAGGGTACATGTCCGAAATCTACAAATGAAAATACTGGGGTTCGTTGTAGTATTTAGATTGTAATGTTATTTGGATTGCGTTTATTATATTTTTTAATGTTTTAATTGTTTAATATTTTAAGTTGCAAGATGGTGGTTGGGAAGTAGTCGATGTTATGATTTTGATGTCCGGCTTACGATCACGTGACTTATACACCAATCAGAATACGGCTTATACGAATATTCGCACTATGACAAGACCAATGACGTTCAACCGGTCTGAGCAGTCTAGCGTCCTATGGGGTCCTACGTCCTTCTAACCCGTCCTCTCGAGTCCAGAACACAAAAGCAGCTTCCAAATCAACCAAAATCGAACCAAATCATTTATTTCAGACATACTCGGTTTATATATCAATCAGGCAGACCACAACGTACCATAAAATAGAAACTAACATGTGTACACAAATAGGCCAAAAAGTGGCTGTGAATGTAGGAGACAGTGATTAATAAACTGAGCATAATTTAGGGACAGTAAATCGTACAGTGATAAATTATAGGTCAAAGTGAAGCTTATGATAAGGGGAATATAAATATACATAACCTAACTAATGAATAGTTATACCGTAAGAATATATAGATAATATTAGTCAATTAATGTCTCAGAAATTACTCGTGATTTAATCTTTGCTCGGATATAACAGTCGACAAGTTACCCCGGACCTAGATTTCGTGCTATTTAGCACTCACCAGCAAAGTATACCTGCAATATTACAAGAACTGATTTTTATTTGGGATTCGACTTTGTGCTACCCAGCTTCACAGTCAAGCGACGTCACCATTGAGTTATCCACTCTAGAACTTAAACTATTTGGTCGTAGGTTAACTTGACCCTTTTTGTTTATGAGTTAAATACTGTTACCAATTTTGAAATTTTCTTAAAGTGTAAGTCATTAATTCATTTGTATAAGTTGTTTGAATCCTCCCATTGATGTTAAGGACTGCAATTGATCAGTCTCTTTTTGTCGTATGTGTCTTGCGGATTGTCTCGATATTGCCATTAAGTCACAACTACAATTATTATTATTATTATTATTATTATTATTATTATTATTTTAACACAGACATTGGTACAAGCAGGCACCAAATATATATGCGCCACACATATCTCATTTGATATGTGTGAGGGCTGTGATACTGCCCGGGTGTCCAAACCGAAGCAGGCACAACTACAATAAGCGGAAGTGTATGGTGGTTAGCATTAGAATCCAGAACCCGCATTTTCTCTTATTTGAACCCATTAGTTGGATGTACCTGCTTCCCATAGTTGATGTTCACTGCAGGAAATCTGTGGGAATATTCAAACATATATATTTGGTGCCCCCCTGTACCAATATTTATGTGTTTAAATAAATAAATAAATTCAAACAATCAATACAAGTGAATTAAACTTTACCCCATTTCACAAGCCGTTGGCTATCTGGACTCAATAGTTAGGTGGATAACACGATGGCGTTTAAAGCAAACGGTGCTGGGTTCGAGCATCAACTTTTGGATGCGCAGGTAAACCTAACTGACGAATCCCAAATAGCACTAAACGCTCATGCTGGATTCCATTGCTAGCCACTATCCACGTCTGCATATAAGTCACTAATTTTCATTAGGTCTTCCGACTATTATTCAGCGGTTAATTACCTAATAGTATGCATTTGATACTAGAATACGTGTATTCGAACTACTATCCCAAATGTAAGTTGTTACTTCTTGTAACTAAGAAAGTTAATGTCAGTGAAATCATCCGATAACAGTAGTCTTTGTACATATCTTTAACAATACGAAAGTTATCTCTGAAGCTTTCCACTCCATTACATTCAATTTAAACTGATTAATGAAAATGGATGATTATTTATTTCATACTGACAAATTATAATCTTACGTAAACACAAAAGTTGAAGTCAGATAAACAGAAGTATTGTAAAAGAAAATAGTTCATTAACTTTCTCATTACTGACTTTTCGTACAATCAAATATATATACTCATAAACAATAATCTTTTCTCAATTTTTTTTCTAGTGAATGTGTCGAAAATAAGATCTTTATCAGATAAGAGTATTTAGTTTAGAAGTAGTCAGTCATCTTTAATGAATACTTTTATTGTCTGAACTAATTGAATTTCTTTATTGAGTATGACATCCAATATGTTTCCTTAATAGATTTTATTCTAGCGATTGTGTTTATTAATGCGAAGATATCACAATTGGTAGCATTACTGTAAAAAATAATTGTGTTCGATTATTGTATCATTACCTGCTTCCGTTTGGGCACCCGGGCAGTATCACAGCCCTTTCACAAACCAAATGAGATTTGTGTGGCGTATATGTATTTGGTGCCTCCTTGTGCCAATACCTGTATGTTCAAATAATAATAAATAATAAAAATAACAATAATTGTATTATTACAGTACATATCAATACTTATTTTTTGTGTCGTCAGATAAGTTTTTATCTAATTTCTCTGTTTACAATATATTCTTATCTAACTGAAAAAAATTTCAGAGTAATTATCTAGTCAATAAGGAATCAGTTGACTTTTTTACTACTGTATGATTGTTCATAATATATTATTATGTTTTTGTAGGAAGTATCCAATAGTGATGAAGAATGGTCAGAAGGGGATGCGAATGACAGTGAAATATCCGATGGAAATTCAACTACCGACGAAGAAAGTAGCAGTGATGGTGAAAGCGAAGAAGAAGAAGGAAGTGAGTCACTTGACGACGATGAGGAAGATGACAATGTAGTGGTCGGTAGTAAAAAGGCTTCAAGACGGCGTCCTTGTCTCTTTGCTGATGATGAAGCAGAAGAAAGTGAAAATGATGAAGTATTTTCAGAGGCCAATGATCTTGAAGATGAAGAGGCTCTAAAATGTAAAGATTCTGCGGATATAAAACAAAACAAATCTTACAGTAAAACTATTAGTGTCAATAATCTAAACATAGATTTTGGAAAAAATGTAAGTCATCTTGTTTGTGAATCGGTTTATCATAGATCATTTATTTAGTTAAGACCTTAACCTTGTTGTATATGATCTGAGTAATTATATAATCTATTAGTTACCTGTTTAGTAATGTAGATCAGTTTATTTTTATGTGTGTTATGATGCTTATCATCAATGTTCCTGAATAAATTCACCTATTCTTATTAATTAATTCAAATTTCGGCTACCTAAATCATTACTTTGGTTTAGTCTGATATTCCTCTAAAGTATTGTTGATATCAAACATGAATATATACTGCTATTGCATTTATATCTTACTTCATACATTTCAACTCCTCCCACTATTACTCACAAATTTATAATCCTACTTAAACGCTTACTGTTTTGTACTAAATTAAAAAATATTTCCAGTGCTTCTAGGTTTTCCTTGGCGGTCTAGCATCAATTGACTCATGAAAAATACTCTTTGAGTATTTAATTTTAAGAAATTCGTTTTATGCACAACCTTGAAACTTAAGCTTTATTTGCTTAAATGCATTAGTGCATTGTTGAATTTCTCTCATCCGCAAATTATTACCGTTAGTCCAAACCTGTCAGAAACTTATTAATGTAGTTATATTTCTTGGTAATTTGAGTGGAAGAAACTTTTGCACTTTTTTGTGAGCACCTACTTAGATTCTGACTATGCGTTAGATTTTGTGTGTCTTTACATGAATTGTTGTGAGAATTATACTGCTTGAAAATTTCGATTCTCGATTCCATTATGACTATTAGCGTTATACATCAGAGGCCAAAATATGACAGAAGTGCTTTAGTTATGTCATTCATTTGCACACGCTTCATTATAAGTACTGAAGATTATGTTTAGTACAAAAATGATCGATTTTCACTAAAACATCTTACTTAGAGGATGTAACTCTCCTGAAATACAAATCTTTTCTTCTGGGTCATGTTTTGCATACGGAGTTCATTAAAGTGGTATACATAATATATGAATTATTAGTGCCAATCAGTTTTCAGTTAGGAGTCACTTATGTAGAACATCCTTGACCTTTGAGAAGCTAACGTTACTTGTGGTTCTCTGCTACTATTTTATTTTAAGACGAGATTACTCAGATTTTTTCAGAACCCACTCAACCTTTAAACCAACGAGTTGGGATTCAATAGTTCACATTTGTAACTTCAGCCGATTCGTATTACTTTCGTTTAAAATTTATGATGTATTTACGATTTGTTCAGTCAACCACACTATTGAGAAAAGAATGAACTTACAAATAAAGTCGATACTTTTTTCTCTTATACTAAAAACCCATTACTGATAATGGAAAAAATGTAGTATAATTGGAGATTATTTATTTATTTGAACACATAAATATTGGTACAGGGGGGCACCAAATATATATGCGCCACACAAAACAATGATAATTTGAAGAGAAGGAGAAAAGAGAAAAAAAAAGTAATGAACGTGGGGAATTATAAAAAAGGAGAGAGAGAGAGAGAACAATGGTGGGGGAGACGGAAAGGTACAATCAGAAGAGATCTTTCAGTTAAGGAAGATACAACCACTTTTTATGAAGAAAGTAAAAGAAGGTTACAGCACGATCGCCACTGGCTTCTATTCTGAGCCATATCTGATAACGTCTCTAGCCACTGCGTTACACCGTCTCTCGGACCCCAACCAGGGAGTCGTGAAGGACCAACAGAAGCTAGCCCTTTGCAGCTTTCTTTCATACCACGACACCATGTCATATACTGACCACCTCTCCGCTTTTTCCAACCAGTCCCAGAGTCGGCAAATAATGCACGACGTGGAATTCTCTGAGACGACATTCGTAAAACATGTCCAAGCCACCGAAGTCGGTGTTTCAAGATGGTGACACCAATGGAATTATCGTCTCTGTGACCGAACACACGATGCCGAACCTCTGCATTACTAACATGGTGTCGCCACTGGATGCCAGCAATCCTTCGGAGACAGCAATGATCGAACTCAGAGAGTCGTCTAACATCCTCAACTCGGAGAGGCCAGGTTTCACAAGCATAGAGCAAAACTGCTCTCACCGTCGCGTTGTAGATCCGACCTTTTACAGCCAGACTAACATCACGAAGGCGCCAAAGATGGCCCAGATTGGCATAAGCCGCTCTGGCTTTCACTATACGTGCATTGATCTCATCACTCACACCACCACCAGCACTTATGCAGCTACCTAGATACACGAACTTCTCGACTACTTCTATCTGCTCACCATCCAGAGTGAGTACAGGATTAGAATCTTGCCAGTCTTGTAGAAGTACTTTGCACTTCGAAGGTGCAAAGCACATACCATACCTACGGACACTGATTGCCAACTGATTAAGTGCGGATTGCATGGCTTGGGCATTCTCGCACAGTAAGACAATATCATCCGCATACTCAAGGTCGAGAAGTCTTTCTCCAGGCAACAGATCCACACCACCATTACTTACATCCGTCAGAGCTGTTTCCAGAATGTCATCGATGGCAAAGTTGAAGAGGAATGGTGAGATTGGGCAACCCTGCCTAACCCCACTGCTCGAATGGAATAGTGGAGAAAGGTGGTTGTATGCCCTCACTCTGCCTGAGGTGTTTGTGTATAGGATTTCAGGATGTTAATAAACTTCTCAGGCACACCCTTCTTCAATAGACAATCCCAGAGAACAGTTCTGTCCAACGAATCGAAGGCGGCCCTGATATCAAGAAACACTACGATTGTTGGCCTTTGATAAGTATGGCGGTGTTCTAACACTTGGCGGAGGATGAAGATATAATCAATACATCCTCGACCAGAACGAAACCCAGCCTGCTCCTCGCGAGTCAATCCTTCTCGGGTTCTGAACAACCTACGAAGTATGACGGAAGCCAATAGCTTGGACGCAATCGGAAGTAGACTTATCCCCCGATAGTTGTTACAGGAACAACGTGAACCCTTTTTAAAGATAGGGACAACTATCGACTCATTCCATGACGTTGGTACACTCTCTAGTTCCCAGATCTTTGTAAACAACGTCGTCAGTCCCTTAGTCAGAAAGTCACCACCATCTATAAAAAGAGCCGGAGGTAAGTCATCTGGGCCCGGTGATTTGTAACATTTCAAGAGTTGGAGTTCCTTGCGGACTTCCGCCTCATTTGGTGGATCAGTCGTCACCGGCCATGGAGGGCAGGACAGTCTGACCGATGTTGCCGGAGCAGCAGGCCAGTTGAACTGCCCTTCAAAGAATTCTGCCCATCGTCCAAGACGTCGATGGATGTTAGTGATTGGCGTTCCGTCATCCTCGCAGATTGTTTCGCTCACACCAGACTTCTTGCTGCCAGTGGCTCGAATGAGTTGGAAGAGCTTCCGGTAATTACCAGATGCATCTGCTGCTTCCAGCTCATTAGCACGCTCCGACCACCAGGCTTCTCGGTCCTTACGCAAGCTTTGCCCGATTTCATTACGTAACATCCTTCGTCTGTGGTCAAACTCACGGTCACCCGGAGTAGACCGACGGGCTTCAATCAGTTGTAAGGAACCAGAAGAAACCCAGTGCTTATAAGCGGGACGTTTCGCGAACCCACAACAGACTGTACCCGCCATTTTCATGGCGTCATGCAATTGCAACCAATGCTCATCTATACTTTTCGGTGGAACGCTAGCTAGCTTAGAAGCTAGCTCGGTTCGGTACTTACTAGCAACAGAAGTTGCAACCAGCTTGCTAACATCAATCCTTTGGTGGCGGTCACTTCGTTGTCCACTGAAAAGTAAGGTAAGATTGGCGCAGACCAGAGCATGATCAGATTCCAGATAGGTACTCCAAAAGGAGCGGCAGTCTTGTACACAACCGCGCCAGCGGTAGCTGATCGCGATGTGATCAATCTGAGTCCAGGCTTGAGATGCAGAAGGGGGACGCCAGGTGGCACATCGGCGATATAATTGGAGATAGTCGAATCCAGTTACTTTCTTTATTATTTATTTGAAGTGTTTTCTTTATTCTTTCTCTTTGTTCACTCATATTTAGGTCAGGTCTCACACCCCTCAGAAACAACATCTGCAGTTGGATGATTTCACAGATCTACCACAGGAAACCGTAGGGTTTAAACTTTTTTCATGTATGTTTTTTAAATGTTTTATAGTGTTTTAGGTTATCTTTATGGTGTATTTTTTCAGTCTTAAAAATCTCTACCTTTAGGCTTAGTTATTTCACAGTGAGTTATCTCTAGCATATCTGACTTATTCTCACAGTTAATCATTCGCTATGTTAAAATCATGTAAATGATATTATAGATATTTTGTATTTATTAACGATCAAGTTCGTTTTTAAATTGTTGTGTAACGTTCTTATCCTCTATCCCGTTATTAGGCCTCTGCAGATTCGGTTGTGGTCAAATTATCATGTCTGATTAGAACAATTTTATTACTCAACACTGTATATGTGAAATCATGTCTCCTCTCATCAACAGTGATTACCCTGTTTGTAGCTTGCTTTACCTAGAGCAGTTATGACAATTTGTATTGTTCATATTAGAGCACATAAACGACTTTGGAGTCATAAACCATTCTGAACTTCGATCATTTCGCTAAGCCGACTATTATCTTATACTTTGTTGTTCACTTCAACTTTTGCTGTTTATGTAGGACAGTAAGACTAGGAAAGAAGCTTAAACGGGGAAAATCGAAGTAATTACGACTACGTAAGTTGCCAGAGTAAGAGTAACATGTGGACTAGATCAAAATTTCATTTATTCCTAATAAAACACCAAACTTATATCTCTCTTACAATATGCCTTTAAGACAGCATGTGGTCTGTTCAGCTTTACTTGAAATACTATACTTCTAGTTCCGTACTTAATGAAAAGTAAATATCTGTAAATCTTCACGAACCAATTGTCCTGTTTTTCTTTAAATAAATCTCAATAACAAAATAATTTTAGAACACCCTTTCGTAATTGTCTGTAGTAATTGCATTTATAATATCTACACTCCATTGGGTAATGTTTTAGACTTATATTGATTTAATTCAGTTATTTATTTACTCCGAAAAAGTAGCTTACGATTAGTCATGAAACGTCAGAAATTATAATTTCTACCCATTGGAATATCATTATTTTATTATCAACATTCTCCCCAATGCTTAGTTTATTTAAAATTATCAAGTCTAACCGTGATAGTAGATACTTACAAACTGATTGATAACCGTTTCATTCCAAAAAAATTATTAGCTCAAGTATATAATCCCTTTTCTGTTTGCATTCAGTTTGTATAATGTGTCGTAATTACTCAACAATCAAGTGTTTTTGTTTCAATTATCAGTAGTAATGTACATTTTCACATCTATAATATTCATCTTAGTTTTAACACAGTTCATCCGACTTTCATCATTTCCTTAATTCATCTGATTTTTGTTGATCGTCACTTGTTTATTATAGCTTGCAATAGTGGTTACAGTTTAAGTCTTCCACAAAGACATCACGGAACTCTAGGCCCTGCTGATATAGACCTTTTCGCATCTGAATGTTCTAGTATTCTAGACAGTAAGTAATTAATAATCATTTTGTCTTTCTTATAGATTATTTCTACTAATCGTTTACTCAATATGTATTATTTCAGTTCAACAGTCAATAAATTCATAAACCGATCCCACGTTTCTTGGTTTGACTACCTTTAACTTTACTCCAACCTACTCTACACCAATAAATAATGCGTGTTAATGTAGGTGGTGGTTAGGCATGTTTAGCATATATGGTAACCATCTTAGTCAAAAAAGATCCACTACCTTATCTACCGATTGGCGACTAATTTTGTGTAACGTTAATTCAGTTTAACAATAGGTCGGTTTTATCCATTTGTTGATGGATAGATATCTAAATTTTTTCGCAATCTATTGTTTGTCAGTTCTAATTAACCAAAGAGTGTATTAGAAAGTATACATTTATTGTATCTATTGTTAACCATAGTGTAGTTTGAAGTCCAAATTTGTGATAAAAAGTTGAGTAGTATTATTCTCTAAATTTTGTCTCTTAGGCCTTGTAAACATTTCAGGTTATCAAAATATTTGTATTTTTCTACATTACTATAAGGGGATTCGTGGAGATTGTGGGACTCATTCTTTGAATCAAAACTGGTCTTAGCTGGAAGCTATGTATGTGTATTTCGTCCCAGTACTGGACTCCTCAACAGTACGCGTCCACTGTCCTCCATCCAGGAATCAAACGCGGGACCCTCTATCTCGCACGCGAATCCCTGAACCTTAGACGACTGACCCGGTACCAACTAGTGTATATGACCAAAAGTTCTGGGTTCGATTGTCTACCGCATACAAGCTTCCAGTAGTGGTCTAGCTGAGATCAGTTCGTCATTCAAACCATAAGAATTATTCTACATGTTTTCTTACGGTAAAGAAGAAAAGATTAGTTTGAAAATGTTAGAGATGCTTTTATTTATATCTATATAAATGGTATCCTTCATCTAGGGAAACAAGTAAATATATAGATGAATTAATCTACCTAGTCTCTCACACTTAAAGATAGGTAATTAAAACTACTTTTTTAATGATTTTATTAATTTCTCTGCTGATACAATTTCATTTTTTTATTTCATCGTATGTTCGGTGTTTACTTAGCAATTTTTTATAACTTTTTTGCCAGGAACTATGAATCCTCAGTCTATATTGGCCTCTACTCGTTTAGATGCAACTACCATCGGTGTAAGTATATCTTGTGTTTCCCATGTTTCACACTAAACTTGACTAGTCAGCATTAATCTACAAAGGATTATTTTACTTTTGTACATGTAAAACGAAAGTTGCGTGATACAACTAGTGATTGGTATTACCAATGTTCTGTAACATCATGACTCAATGCACTTTCATTTCAGATCATATATATATATATATATATATATATATATATATATATATATATATATATATATATATATATTACTAACAACTGACTGCTTATTTTTAAAATTAAGTTTTCCGACACTAATCATCTACCCGTCTAATAATAAAATTATGATATATTTGTGGATTTGAAAGAAAGTTTCGAATGAACGAAATGTTATGCTTCTTATCACTACTCAATAGAGTGTATCTGACTTCAAGCGAAAACATGTCTCTTTCAGTAACATAGTCGCAAAGGTTTTAAACTGACCTATTCTGACTCTAGTAAATGTTATGTCTGATTAACTTAAGGTTGATAAATTTCTTTCAAATTCATTACTTCATCCAGAAAGTACACTTTGCTCTTTTTTTTCCTAATTAGGACGAAAACATGTCTCGATTTACCCGTAATTCATCTTCTCATAGTCAATGGAATAATACACCTTATGAATTACTGTATTCGCAAAAGCCAAACAGTCAATTGCGTAAGCCTTGCAAGATTTCTATTTTTAGTCATCATTAATTTATTCAAATAATTTTCATTGATATAACCGATTCATTAGTTTTCATATTTGTTAATCTTCATAATTTCAGAGAAGCACTTTTTTCTGAAAAAGAGAGAAATGTAATTGTCAGAAAATTTCAACATTGAGCTTTAACTGGATAGCATAAAAGTAGTTGAAGGAATTTTTATTTGAAGTAAGGGTGAGACTATAATTTATGGACGACCTTTGAGCGACGCCGGACTGACCTTGATAGTGTCCAACTAATAATTAGGACCAAATGAAGGTTATAAACCTGTGTGATTTACAGTTGACTATTAAGGTTAGGAATTATATTTAGGGTTTTCATCATGAGCTGACATCAGCTATAATGCCAGAACTTTATTTTGCCAAATTGATGAGTAAATTTCGCGCCGAAATCTGAGACCTGCTATCTTATATCTGATTGGTTCGTCCATAAATTATAGTCTCGCCGAAATGAGTTTTACGCAGAGCTTAATTATTTTTAAGTTCTTTCTTTTTATTAACTATGGACTAAAGTGTTAAAGCTGTTCCATTATTGGTTTGTATTTTATTTTTTTAGTAGCTTCCAGATCAGAGTCTATCACTCAAGAGTTCACTGATGACAATCATATAATGACGTGTAAGTTCATCTATTATAAAATATCTAATATATATGTCACTGAAATCACTAACCGATCTAAGTTAGTCCACAATTGAAAACTTGGAAGCATTAAACTGCCATTAAGTCTTAGCGTGCAACTCCTCGGCTTTGCTCATCCGTGATCCTGCACTCTGGAATCCAACCTAGGACTTTCTATTTCGCGCGAAAACCCTTGATCTCTAGATTACTGAGTTGATATCTAACGGTGTTAATTTCTAGCTTCAATCAAATCACGGCATTGTGCCACCATCTTCCATCGTTTACGACGAGTAACTGGCTCACATCCGACACGAATTAGCGCCTCTCCCAATGTTTATCTTTTCTGTCCGGCTTAGGTTAAATGGGTTTCACTTATTGAGAGAACCTCTAATTTTTGCCTTCTCATTCATGCAACTATTTGACTGGTGCTCCTGATCTCTCAAATTCCACGTGTCTTTATAAATTGCTCCTTAGTTGTCAGAAGAAGCATCGGGTTCGTGATTTTTAAAGAATCTCGTCTTTCACCATGAGGCATAATAATTCTAAGTGATGATCCTTCAACCCTCATGACAAAGTTTGAATAGTTTAAATCGTTTTTTTCTGGTTATCGTGATTTAGTAAGGTATTTTTCTACGAGATGCGGTTGCTGACCCTATGCCCAACCCTCCTTTATCTGGGCTTGGGACCAGTAGTAACCCTAGAAGAGCTACAGGTGTAGCTGGATTAAGAGATAAACAGAAATATTTTCTTTGTAATATAACCTAGAAATGTTCTTTTTCCTTTCGGGAAAACTCTTGAACTATTCCACAAAAAATAAATTATTTTTTGTCATTTTAGCTGTATTCACCTCGTCTTTTAAGTGTTTCCTTCTGTTCATCAATATTTCCTTCTTTTTAGCTAACCCTCATAATATATCATCTCAGGACACGGTCTTATTATCTCAGGAACCAACTCAACTAACATCTCAACTAGATCCTACGATTATAATATCTGAGGAAACGAATTCAAGTCTTCGTGAGTTATAAGCGTTTTATACATATCTATACCATCATTATATATATTGAGCCTATCATTTTAAATAATCTTCTTTGACTTTACTTTATTACATTACATATCTGTCATAATTGTATACAAAGTCACTTTTACGAGTATATTTCTACAGATTAGAGAGTAATCGACCTTTAAAGTTATGTAACTTTTAGTTCGTTCTTAACTGCTTTACGCTCATTATAAATGCTACAATTACCCCAGACAGTTTTCACTACTACTTGTCCAAATTCATGACGTTTATCTGTTAAATATGAAAGATATCTTGTAATTATCGTATTTTATTGCGTTTATTGTTTAACAATAATTACATATAAATGTAACGTACGTATGCTAGTGTCAAATATATTTTTCAGTAGTTGAAATCATGAATCAATTAAAGCTAGACCACCATGGAAAACCTGGGAGCACTGGACGGCCGTTTCGTCCTAGTATGGGACTCCTCAGCAGTGCGCATTCAATTGATTCATGATTTCAACCATTGAAATTATCAATTCTCCACAAAACCCCTTCTAGAAATATATTTTTATCATACTGAAACCTGTATGAACACATTAAGTGGTTTTTTTCGATGGTATACTTATTCTGTTATAACTCTGATTAAAGCAACATCATGACTACTGAATGCGAAAAGTATAGAATATCTTCATGATTTTCTAAGTTTCCTTAATGAAAATTAATTCATTAATTATTATACCGTAGTTACAAAATATGAATTTATGTACTTAGCTTCATTTTATAATTTTTTTACGGGGTAGCGTAGGCGTGTGTACACTTCTTATCCCATTACTCATCACATGTTTGTAACTTATTTTTGTGTAACTATAAATATTGATTGACGCTTAACTAAAGGGGAGTTTGCTTATCAGCCATCTCCACCGCGCGTCAATTTAGCTTCGCTTTCTTTTCGTCGCATCGTTCTCTCGTTCGTTTGTCCGATCAACGACTATACAAAATATATGTATTCAAAAGTCCATTCTCCTTATTTGACTTATTTAGTTCCGTTATTAACTAACGCGATTTAAGTCGATGATTATATACGAGGATAGGCGATGGAGATCATTCATACGATCTACTTGAAGTCAGATGTCGGGCCACTAAAGTGGAGAGCCCTTCGACAACATCGTCTGATCTAAATGATGATAAAACAATGGGCTCTACAAGCGTACGATTTGACTTGTAAAATTGATATAGGCTTAGCCGGGTTTAAACCAATGAAGTTCAACCATGTCGGGTGTGAGGCAGTGACACACCAAAGACAATTGAGAATAGTTGCGCAATATCGTGGATTGGTTGAAATTAGACACAAACACCGTTAGATCTCGCCTCAGTTGTCTAGAAATCGAGCGTCCTCGCGAGACCGAAAGTCCTGGGTTCGACTCACGCGCGCGGAGTCGTAGGTACTCTCTGCTGAGGATGAAACAGCCGTTCAGTGTATCCAGGTTTTCAATTGTAATCTAACATTATTCGGTCCGTGTTCTCAACTACAAACTTATTTGTCAAAGTCAAATGATTTAATCATCACGCCATTACTTATAAATATTTACGATGATTTTGGTGTACTACCATGTTTATTTAACATTAGTATTCATATGTTGATCTTTTATCCTCTTCAGTATTTTGTTTTACTTCTCATAAATGCAGAATCACAAGTTCTCCACGAAAATCGTCGTCATCTGTTCGGTGAATCAGTGAGTGACCAGTCAGGATTGTTTATGGACATCCTCACAAAGTCAAGTGTCGAAAGCAGTAATGCTGATATTTTAACTTTATTGTCCTAAAATTTGCTAATTTATTTGACATAACCCTGTGTTATTATAACATGAATGACTGTTTGTATGAATTTGCTTGTGTTTCGGTAATAATAATTTTTTTATTGATAACATTGTCGATTAAAATAGCATACCATCTGAAAATTTACAATTTTTGATCGTGCACAAATTACTGTCGAGGAAACAAAAGATCAGTACTGATTCCATATTTCTCAGTAATACCGTACCCTTGATACTATATAGTTTTATTAAAAAGTCAACGAATGGAAATGTTACTTATTTGTTTACATGTTTAGTTAATTTTCAAAAAATATTGTATTGGTATATTCACTATATGTTTTCATATTCTTTTCTTCCCATGTTCTTTTGCAGATTCTCAGGTTCACCATGAAAATCGTCACAATCTCTTCGGTGGATCGATGTGTGACAAATCTCAAGTAGTTATGGATTCGGTCACTACTAAATCCTTTGATGAGAATGATGATATAGGTGTTTATCTTATTTGGTTCCTTAATATTCCTTATATATAGAGATACCATTTTAATGCACCACTCATTTTACCCATTCATGCACATATACTAGTAGTAGTGCTTTTGTTATTGACAATACGAGAAAAACTGTATCACACTACCTGAGTGTAGTGATGGAGTTCACTGAATTGACTGGTTAAATATCGTTCATTTTTACCATTGCTATGTGACATGTAGTTTTGAATTCTTGGGGTTAATCAATCCTGTACTTTGGTAAAATACAGACGTGTTTGAAATAAAACACTGAAAGACTATTAAATAGATCATTTGAATTGTTAAATATATGTGTTAGGTGGATTGGTTGACTTCTTTCTGAAGTATGAACTGATTAGATTGTCGAGAAAGATAATAAAGACTTCATGACTAAACCTTTCAGTTCAAAGAACACATCCTCATTCTGAGCCACTAATATTATTCATCATTTCAAGATTGATTGCTTAGCTTCTTAGATGATTATTTGTTCTTAACACCATACTCCTGACCGAAACAGCTTCTGGATCAACAACTGTGTTATAAACATAACAAATAAAACATCTTTTATGTAGTAGTAGATTTTTTCTCATTGGGATATTACAAATATATTATTTTATTTATAACACCAAATAACCTCTGACCTGTTCTTGCATATATATATATAGTTATTATTGATAACCTTTGTCATTCCGATTCTTTACATTCACTTATACCAATTGTTCCACATTATATCTTACCTCAATTTAAAATTCAAATACATATTTGGTTGTAAGCAGCTGATGAGAAACCACGAAATTTTTTGATAACTGTCTAATCGGAAACGGGATATCAACTCTCTGTGTTTCGAGTCCAATTCATTCGAACTGAATATTGTTTAGCAGTGACATTTTTATGCTTTGAAACCATCTAACGAAACAACGTGACAAGCTACCAATCAGAATCCTGCTCCTAATTTGATCTGTTATTAACTCTATGGCTCATCGCCTCTAACACGACAAATTACGCGCCTGAATCGACAGCTAAGTTCTTCCTAGTTTACCATTCATAAACTTCCCTCTATATCCTGCCTTTAAGTTCAAATGTGGCACCCAGCCTCTACGATCCCTATGTTTCAAACAGACGCATTTTTCCACACAGACGTACAAGACCACACTACATTATAAGATGAAAAATAACAATCATATATATACTAATCAAAAGTGGCTTTGAGTTGGAGCTGGCAACAAATTAGGAATAATAAGTCGTATAACAGTAGTTTATATGTTAACCGAGAGATTCTGATTGAAGAAATACATATACATAGTAATCTAGTTAATCAGTAGCTATACAACGTTATAATAGATAACAATTCGGAAAACCAGTTCCAACTTATATTATAACGGTCTCTGTTTTAAATCTTATCACTCAACAATTGATCTTCTTAGTACAGTGAAAACTCACCAAAACAAAATGTAGAGTCAATATCATTCTTTGTTCACTTTACAGATATTCCATTATACAGAAAGAAAGTGTTTCTGTTTTTGTTCGATTACAATTTAATTCATTCAGGGAAACATATTATTCTATGTATTAACCACCATTTCTCTTAATTATTACATTTTCATATAACATTTACCGATATTTTGTCTGCTTTTGAATTCACTGTCTTAATCATTAGTAGGATTATCAAGGTAAATGGTAGCTGTATATTCTGTTAAACTTGATTTAACTTATCTTTTTTCAATTTGTATCAGTAACTTTAATTTATCTCTGATTTCATTCTGGCTCATTGTTTTTTACTAGTTGTACACTATTTTCCTGATGATTGAAGCTTATTGATACTTAATTATTTTCATGGATATTTCTTCCTTATTTATTCTTTTGCTTTCGTAACAATTATGATAGAGTTTACCCTATGAAATTATCAAGTTGTTATTTATTTACTTGTTTTCATATATTTCACTTTGTAATGTACAGTGGCTTATACTTTCGAGTACACTCTATAATATCACAGTTTTTCTATGAGTAAGTATGTTTTATTTCATCTTTTTCTTGGTTTGTTCGCTAAATCTGCTCGTTTTGTTTGTATCCATAGATTCTCAGGTTCTCCACAACGATCGTCGTAATCTTTTTGGAGGATCAATCAGTAACCAATCACAAGAACATGTCGATGAAGCTACAAAATCAATCACGTGTAGTCATGTAACAGGTATTTGAATATTTTTGACTGGGTAGATTTTTGTAGCCTGTTGTGTTTGCTTGTGGTGGCGGGATCACCATTTTAGTGGCCCGTGATCTGACTCCAATTCGATCGTGAAATGATTGCTATCGCCTATCCTCGTATATAATCATTGACTTAAATCGCGTTAGTTAATAACGGAATTAAATAAGTCAAATAAGGAGAATGGAGTTTTGAATGCATATATTTTGTATAATTGTTGATTAGACAAACGAACGGGAGAACGACGCGAAGAGAAGAAAGCGAAGCAAAATTGACGAGCGGTGGAGATGGCTGGTAAGCCAACTCCCCTTTAACAAAGAGTTAATCAATATTTATAAGCCCACAAAAATAAATCACAGACATGTGATGAGTAACGGGATAAGAAGTGTACATACGCCTACGTGCTCATACAAAGACAGTCAAGATATTGATAAGCGAATAATTAACAAGGTCAGAATGTGACTCAAATAGAATGAATAGAATGGGCTGTCCGTAAGTTAGAATAATAAGGTATTTGGGCTGAACATAATGACAGACACTCAAGATATATTATTTAAATATTTAATATATTTATACAAATGTTTTACATATTTTGAATAAACACAGAAAAGTAAATAATGCTCACTGATTAAAAGCTTATTATTCAATAATAACACTTCTAAATACTGACCTTGGCGACTTCTCACGATTCGAGTCGAATGCCGTAAATTTGTCTTGACATTTCAGTTTGGTATGGTCCTTTTGTAGCGAACACTATCTCATAAATCACCTTCCTTAAATTTATTACCGTTTCTGATCATTTTAGGTCTGTTTGAAACAGTATCCCAAACCAATTGAGTGTTTTTTTGTTGATAACATTGTTTTCCCATATCACTTTATGACAATGAGATGCCCACATCGTTATTTCAACTACACTCTTTTTTTCCATAGATTCCCAAACTAATCACAATAATCATCGTATTTTATTTGGAGGATCAATAGGTACTCAATCGCAAGCTTTCATGGATTTGGCCGATGATAATGATCTGGGTAATTTAAGTATATTTTTCTTAGATACATGCATTACTCTTCACTGAACTAATCCACTTAAGCCTTCATTCTTCCATAGCTTTGATGACAAAAAGAAACAGAACCTGTTAGAGGTTTTATTGACATAACGTTTCATTTTCCTATTGGTTGTAACGATCATAATTATTGGTTCGCATCCATCGCACCTCTAGTTATTTGTGATATGATTTTTGAATTGTTTTCATTCTTGATACCATCATTTATAGGTTTATTAAAGTTTTTGGAAGCTGGTACTGTTCATCGATATTTATTTATCAGGTCCAGAATCATGCACTTGGCTTTAAGTCACACTCTAAGTGATACTACTGCCCGGTTAGCCAAAACGTAATAGATGAAGTGGGTTTTGTACTGCGTACTTGGTGGTTGAACACCCTAACAATTAATTCACCTCTCCGTAGTAGTCTATTTATCTATGATTGTTCAGTTTTCTGCGTCTAGTCGTTTTTCAACATATTTAAATGGATTCTAATTTTCAAAACAGTAAATGCGAGATAAGGGTTTTAATTTGTTAATGGACAACCTCCCGGTTGTGTTCTCCCTCACCATTTTAACTGAAAAATAATAATTCTTACTTTTCTGATTCTTGAAAGTATTTAATTTTGGGTTTACTCTTGAAGTTAAGTATTATATTTTTGTGTCTGTGTATTTCTGTTGATAGATTCCCAGATTCAACATGAAAAGCTTGGTAATCTATTCAGTGGATCAATATGTGTCCCGTCACAAGAATCAATAAATGAAGTGAAAAACTCACTTATCAATAATAATAATCCAGGTATTTCATCTCCCTTTTTGAATTAAAATGATGACGATAATGTTTTATTTCATCGTATGATAATTTGATAAGTTTGTCTTCCATATATTTGCAGTGTTATTTGCCTTTTCAGTTGTTATTTTCAAATAGTTAAATTATTTCATTTCAGTGCGAAGTAAGTAGTATAAAGTAACATTTAGTCACATTAATCGTGTTACTATAAAATACCATCATTTATCCTGTCAAAAATAGATTTTATCTTTTAGTTTCACTAGATATTTTTCTCTTTGATCCTTTTTGTCAATTTCTTTTGTGTCTTTTTAGTTCACTAATTTCTAACAACTAGAAAAATAGACTAAAACTTGGAAACAGTTGGATGGGCAAATCGCCTGTCAGGATCACTAAAACAATAGGAAATCATACATTACAATGGAGATAATCGTAGAAATACTTCATCATAACTCTAGCTATTTGTTTGTAATAAAAGTATACTGGATTGTAGTTTAAATGTCCCGCAACAGTAATAAAGCTACTTTTATCTAATTTTCATCATTTATTTATAAATCTCCCTGAACAGATTCTCATGAAAACTTTCGTAATCCATTTGGCGAGTCTACATGTGACCAATCACAAGGCTTTGTCGATAAAAGTGTGAAGTCATCTGTAAATAATCATGATGATGCAGGTAATTTTTTACATTCAGTTGATTTAGTATAACTCTTGTAGCAACTGGTTTGTTAAACAGGCTAACAGACCTTTTAGGGTAAAGTGAATTCCATTTTATATTCTCTATACCGTTCACATATCGACAACTTTTTTAAAAAATAATATATAGTTTTACAGCTTCAATATTTATAAACCATGAGAAGCGAACACTCTCCATAAACCCTTTATATTTGAAATGTTCATTTATTCACTAGTGACTAACTTTAAGATGTTATTCCAAAAGTTCTAGTTAAAAGGTTTGATTCATGAAATTCAACCATGTCTGGTGCAAGTCAATTACCCACTACAGATAATGGGAGTCGTTCGTGTAATATCGCAAGTTAATTGAAATTGAACATGTACATCACATCATCGAACCGCGGCTCAGTAGTCCAAGATTTTAGGTCCTGTGTATGATCCTCTCCAATGGTGTCGTAAATGCACAACTGAGAGAAGGCCCATACTTAAACGAAACAGCTATCCAGTGCCTACTAGTTTTCGGTGGTTTCCTAAGTAAAGCCAATTGATTATGTAATCGATGAAAATGTGCACAAAATGATTTATTAATATCCACTGTGATCTTGCAGAAGTTCGATTTATATGACAATAGAATAAGCAAGATTTTTCTTTGTAATGTCCAACTATATAATGTATTTGCGAACCGGTTTCATTGACATTACGGTTGTGACAATAATGATAATTCGAAAAGCCCTAAAAACTTAGAGTAAACATGAATACTTTCATGATTAAAATGGTTATAAGTCGGGTATTTCTGTAGTGATTACAAGGTTAATAAAACTGATCGTAAGAACCAGAGACAGAAGAGTTATGTTGATTCACTTAAATTAGAGACAACTAGTCATTTTGAAGAATTGTTATAAGGTTATGAGTAAAAAAGGAAGAACAATGATAAAGTTAATAGGCTGACGTTATATCGGTTAACAAAAAAAATATTAGTAATAATTTTTAATTCATTTAATGTTAGATCCCTCAATTTAATTTTGGTTTTGGTCGACATATGCTACTTCGATCCATTCACAGTATTAAAGTAAATAGTATTTCATGTGTGACACAACGTCATAGTCAAAGAGTTTCGCGTTGACGTATTCTTGTCACAAATGAACTTTTAGAGAATCCCCATTTATCGACGCTTAGTGGCAACCATCTTAATGTAGCATAAAAAGGTGTCTCAGAACTTAAATAGTAATAATACTTGCTCATTATCACAATGAATTACAGGATTGATGATTGTTTATATTCTGTTTCAGACTTTCAGGAATTTGAGCACCCTATTTTTGTGTTAACGACTCAAGTAAGTGATTTCTCTCAACCTGTTCTATAAAATTTCTGTTCTTAAATAGATTGATTGTTAGTATTCATAGAGATTCATCTCTAGAATTTATGGTAACCAATAGGATTTTTTATTTTAACACATAGATATCGGTACAAGAAGGCACCAAATATATATGCGCCACACGAATCTCAATTGATTTGTGTGAGGGCTGTGATACTGCCCGGACGCCCAAACCGAAGCAGGTGGTTTTCTTAGGGAGCCACACACCGATCCCTTGACCTGAAGATCTGATCCACAAGGCAGTGAAGCATCGTAAGGAGATGCAGTCCCATGGTAGCTGGTGACCAACGATTGGTTCATACGCCATTTTTTCCTTCAGGATACTGGAGCCCATGTGCACCATTGGTTTGGGATCCGGTTAAAGTGCCGGACATTCGCTTTTCGTCCTCTCATTTTCGTAAACAACACCCCCGCCACGAGAAGGCAGTGAGTAGGACTTCCGTGGCAGAGGCTATATACGCGTGGCCATGTGAGAGCATTTCGAGAGGGGGAGCGGACTCTTCCCACTCTCGGCCGTACCAGGGCATTTGGGGGCAACCAATAGGATTGGTTAGTGATGTCTATTTGATTCTTACTCATATATGCCATGTGGATGTAAATAAGGGCGCTTACTTATGTTTTCAAACTCTGAGTCAAATCGATCCCTGTAAACATCCTGCATTTTTTTGTGTTATGAACACAATGAATACTTTGACATTTTTTTAAGATGACCTTTGAACCTATAAACCTTAAAATATCAGACGATTTATCTTTATTAACGTTCTTCTTTGGTCTAAATTTTCATTTTACTTGTGTTATTTCTCCTCATGCTCGTAATCTGTTCGTTTAGTTTTATTTAAATTTGAATCTCTCTACCACTGTTTCATTCTCCATACATAGAATTCATCTCGTCGACGAATTTTAGTTTTTGATGATGAGGATGATGAAGAAGGGAATGAAGAAAAGAAGGATAATAACTGTATTGAACCGACTTCACTCATACGGAATAATCCTTTTAAGTCCACATCAGGTTTGTTTTTGCATGTTTCCTAATGAATCTAATGTATATCTTTTGCAGAATCTAATTTAACTAGTGACAATTTGCCAAAATTATTCCATGCAGATGATAATGTGGAATTAGAGGATAAGAGCTCAAGTGTTGATGAATCGGATGATCATACTATTGAAGCAGGAGATGATGAAGAAAATATTGATCCTGATGATATAACTGACGAAGATAATGGCAGTGATGATGATGAGTCCTCGGAAAGAGATGAAGAGGAAGAAAAAGGCAATTCTCTTGATGATGAAGAGGAAGTTCAACGTCTAACTATACAGTCGAATGAAATTAAAAAAAAGAAAAAGTAAGTGAAATGCTCTTCTGTCGTGCCAACAGTTTTTTTCATACCAATAGAATTTCACCTTTGAGTTACCTGCACACATGCTTAACATGTCATGTGTTGATTTTTTTTTAGATTTCTCACATAACTGGTGAGCATCATACCCTTGTATATGAGTATTTGTAGTTTTTCAATGTTATCCGCTTTGTTTCAATGTTTACTTACTTAAACTACTATGACTGATCACTACCTCTCAGAAAAATGTTTGTCGCAAATGAATATTTTGTATGTTAAATGTAAGCAACTGAACTTGTGAGTCCTACAATAATTGAAAGAAAATCATCTTTATTTAGACCTAGCATTTTTACGCCTAATAATTATAATTTGTTTAACTTTCGCTTGATATTATTTCACAGCTTCAATAAAACAACTTGGTTAAAGCTTTTATTCTGTTTTTAAAACTTATATTATACATAAATATTTTTATTTATTTTTAGATTTCGTATAAACGACTTTGTGGATGAAGAAGCCGAATTGTCTGGTGATGAAAATGAACGAGCTTATTTCATGGACGATGAAGATGAATTAGATCCCAATGATGATGATGCCAATGAGGAATTTGCTGACTTAATTGACGAAGATGATTCAGATATTCCATCAGCTGGTCGTTTAAGACGTCAAATTGAACGTGTACACCACCGCCTTCAAACTGATCAAGATCTACGTGAATTACGTTATCTCAAGGTATATTTATGTAGATTTTTATTTTTTATCCAGCTTATCCGATTGTTACCGTGACAGCTTTTATCATCATTCAGTCAGTTAGTAGAGGTTGTGTTTTTCGTTTTACAACCATGTCCAATATTGCCATTAAAAGACGGTTACGCAATATCGTAAACTGATTGAAGTCAGATATCTAAATCATTGAGTGCCACCTCAGATATCTGAACGTTAACAGCTCACCACTAGACCTGAGGTCCTGGATCTTAACCCTAGAGTCGTGGATGCGAACTACTAAGGAACCCCATCCTAGGACAAAACAACTGTCTAATATTTTGTACTTCCGAATATATGTTAACTAAGAACAGTCCGTAAAGTAAACTATGAATTTCAACAATCTTCGCAAACCCACTCCTTGAGCTAATATTTTCATGGTATTTACCCTGTTTTGAAACTCCGGTTTGTCTTCCACTAAACCTTCACCAAAAGATCACATAATCGTCATAACAAATTTTTTTATAATGAATTGGATTTCCTGCTCACTCGTTGCCATATCATATTGAGGAAACTAATACTTTTTTAAATTTGAGCCTACATGATTTTCAATCTTTGAAACTGTTCATAATCCTTTATCAGTCTGTTCATCGTGTATTTTTTTAAAAGATTCGTGCACAATTCAATTTAACTAATACATTGATAAATAAATGCTCTATACGTGATCGACTCGTTATATTTCATATAGTTCACAAGGATGATTATGGTGATATTGCATTCTTTCATCTAGATGGTTTTGTTCTAAAACTTTCATTATCTTTCTCGATAACACCATCCAGCCAAACTTAAAAGCACCGACCTCACATAACGTAATGCTTAATATTATATGAATACAGTCAGGTTTTTTTTCTCTAACGCGTAGATATAGTGCTGACCATCTTCATTTGAAAAATACACTAATGGATGAGTTGAAACGACGTCCTTCAAAAATATTCAGTAATTAGTCATCTCTGAATGGTGTTGCGATGCGTTTCGGTCACCTTTATTATTTAGAAAATCAAATGATTTACCTGACAATTTAATTTGGCTTGTTGTTCACGTATTCAAGCCCCGTAAGTTTATTTCGTTATAGATAGAGTTATGTCACATTATAAGAATAGTTTATACTAAGGCACAAGTGTGTGTGGTAGTTACGTAATTTAGCGTTCCTTTATAGTATATTTCACAATGATATTGAGTTTTTAGAGGATATAATTAAAGAATTTCTCCAACCTTTATAAGATTTATGTACTTAAAAAATCGTTTAGTTATAAACAACCAAAAACTGTTTCCATACATATATACCGGTAATGTTTTGCTTACCACATTTTGCTCAAATTGTTATCCAGTCACCAGATATAGTTTTATGTCAATATGCCTCAACGTATTCACTGCGACTCTAAATACCTATATTTTTTCTGAGAATATTCTTATTAGAGCGATATTAGTCATATTTTAATGATTTCTACTGTTAAGATGTTATTTTTTTAAATATTTTTGCAGGAACTTTATTTTGAAGACGGTGATTTACATGCTGAAAATGGACGAGTTCGTCAGAGGCGTTTTCGTTGGCGCGGTTTAGGTAACCTTTTCATATAAGTATTTTTTATGAATGTGGACAAAATTTCACAGTTTTAAAATTAAACAAACTAAGTTGCATGTATTCAAGGGATTTCTGGTTAGATAACTAGTTACGTGTTCAATATTTCTCCATTCAAAGATACTTTAGTATGACCTACGGACTTAAAGACAGTTGTTTTAACTATGAACAATTGTTAGCTATATCTACACCTTATACTTTTTTACCAAAGTCCTAGATGCACGATTCACTAGCTAGGTGAAGCCATATGAATCAGCACATTTAAGTTCTATGTGTTGACTTCTTAAATTTAGCATACTTTCATTCACAGAATCCGGCCTAGAGAATTCAGTCAACCGTTAGCTTTGCATCGACCAATTTGTGTGGTTTGTTTTATATCTCTGTAATGTATGTAGACTATTTCGTTGCCTTTAAAAACAATAATTTCTCGTTGAAGTCAAAGTCAATGGAAAATTTATATCATTCATTTTCCACACTAATTTCCCATTACTGTAGAAATATGATAAGGGATGGCGCATTGTTTTTCACTGGACTAGTTCTTTCTAATGTACATTCGAATTTATCGGATGTGTCAATTCCCAAATACTGAACCAGATATTTGATAAACGTATTAATCAGTAATTTTCTTTTTAGATAATGATGATCCATTTACTGATCAAATAAACATGGATAATAGTGATGACGATGATAATTCAAGTGAAGATGAAAAACAAGGTATACCTTTTGGTCCTATAGACAATTGGTTACGTCGTGGTCCAATGAAATCATCGAATGATGAAAATAATCAATCCACTGAAAATGGTGATTTAGATTCTGACACAATACATTCATCATCTAATAAACAAACAAATGATAAAGATCCTAATGATTCAATATTGGAATCTGATGAAGAAATAGAAAATTCAAAGATAGCAACTGATAATTTATCAACTGGTGTAAGTTAATTCTCACTGCAAATATAAGTATTTATCTACAGTTTATTGATCACTGAGTAAATGTCCAGTGTTATTTATATCAAGTCCTTCTTATTGATGTTGGCATTTTATCAGCCAAGTTGAAATTTAGCCACTAGTCTAAGTCACTCGACTTCGCGTGCACTATAGTGAAACGTAAAGTGGCGTTTTAAAGCAGTCAACTCGAAACCCTACTTCTAGTTTTCATGCTATTTAGCACTTGTCAGTAAGGTGTGCTAGTAATCTCGAGAGAACTAATGTTCTCTAGCGGATTCGACCCCATATCACATAGCTTTATAATCAAAGAAGTTACAATTGTACTATTCATTAATAATATTGAAAACTGAAGATTTCTTGATCCTTTTGCAATATTCGATGTGTATTCTGATCTTTTTTCCTTTATTTACTAAGTTTTCTATTTGTTTAAGTGCACAGCTGTAGATTAGTCAGATTTTAGACTATTTCACTTTGTTATATGCTGTAAACTTTGTTTTCTAGCTGTGCAGTTGTTAGGATATACTTCTATATATTATCTTTTTATAGGTCTTATCTTTAGGAAAAAAGGCTTTACTAAAATCTCAAACGAAGTTGAAAGCTCAAATAGTTGTATGTAATAAGTTACCAGCCAATCGTGGTAAGTTATTTATTGAGTGCTTGTTAGGTATATTCGGCGTTGGTATTGTTTTTCTTCATCAAATCTATTATCATAGTCAAACATCTAGTTTCCATAGGCCAAGAATGCTGAGTCAAGTGACTATAGATATATGGTGGAAGTCTGTTGAAATTCTTGTTGAAAAAAAGTGAACGATTATCTCTGTGTATAAATGAGATAAGTGAACATTGTTACAGATTGAGAACTACTAGCGGGAGTATGAATCCGAACTTATATCTATGATAGCGTTGCTGACCCTTACCAACGTTGGATTGGTTGCGACCGTGCTATCATCAGCGTGCAGGAAGTTCTCTCGATTGCATTCGGGTGTCGTTAGACCACCAATTTACTTAGTACGCAGCAAGTTGTTCGATAAACGAGCATTTGCTAAATACATCGGAAATGTGTAATGTGATAACAATATAGCTATCCATATATATCTTATGATTTTCATTGAATTAATCTTATGTAGTAGAATTTCTCATTGATAGTCAGTCATACACAATATAGAACCTGATACATGTGCATCGTTTGAAGTCACTACACTACATAACTATTTATTTATTTTAACACATAGGTATTGGCACAAGGAGGCACCAAATACATATGCGCCACACAAAGCTCAATTGATTTGTGTGAGGGCTGTGATACTGCCCGGGTGCCCAAACCGAAGCAGGTGGTTTTCTTAAGGGGCCACACCCCAAGCCTTTGACCTGAACGTCTGACCCACAAGGCAGTGGAGCATCGTAAGGAGATGCAGTCCCATGGTAGCCGGTGACCAACGATTGGTTCATACGCCATTTTTTCCTTCAGGATACTGGAGCCCATGTGCACCATTGGTTTGGGATCCGGTTAAAGTGCCGGACATTCGCTTTTCGTCCTCTCATTTTCGTAAACAACACCCCCGCCACGTGAACGCAGTGAGTAGGACTTCCGTGGCAGAGGCTATATACGCGTGGCCATGTGAGAGCATTTCGAGAGGGGGAGCGGACTCTTCCCACTCTCGGCCGTACCAGGACACTACATAACTACTAAGAGATACACCAGAGTAGTAGAATTAGTAATGGTTTCAATGATAGCAGGAAAGATTCGGTATAGGAAGATGTATTTCAAGAGGAAAGTAAGAATTCATGATATTAAAGAAAATATTAGATAATTGTAAATCTAAAAATTTAAGGAAAAAACATAGTGGTTGCATCTGAGCCATTGAAAGTGATTGACAGCCACTGACATATGTTAGTTAATTCACAATCTAATACATTATTACTATACAATATAGCTTTTGGTTATTAAAACCAATACTTTAAACTAATATTTCAATTTTTCTGCCCCTCTGAAGGAAAGACCATCAAACCATCGTCTACGCTTAGAAGCCCATCGATCTCTAATTATTTCTTGCAACCTAAATCTCATAATCTACCAATTAATGAAGGTGTTATTAATGATACAGATAATCATGGTAAAGTTGACAACGTCATCATTTCTAATAATAATAATAATAATAATAATGATAAACCAATTGCTCCTGTGAAATTTAATAATGTTAATAATACTGATAGTGATGTAAGGCTTCAAATAATCAGAGTAAGTTTACTAATAATATATATTCCTTATTTGTTATATTCTTCCTTGTCTAGTATGTCTTGACTAGTTAACATTTCACTTGACTGTATTATAACTCAAATAAAGAATGGGTTAGCAATGAGATATATCCCAATAAACCGAAATAATAAAAATACAATAACATCATTACAAGAGTTGATGTAGAAATTGCATCAGAAACCCTCAGTATCTTATTAGTTCGTTCACTGATACAGATTAGTTAATAACGATCTATCCAGCTATTTATAAAAAAACCAAAACTGTTTAGTAAGCCTTATTCTTAAAAGCCGGATAATTGTATTAACAAGCATATTTGTAGGTTTTCACATTGAAGACACGTGTGTTATGTTTTGGCTAGATGAATATTTCACTCATTCATAATAACCATCTCACATTTGCACCTCAACATAGCTGTGAGATCCATACTAAACCCGAAGGTTAGACTTGACAATTAGGTCTTAATTGATTAGAGAATAAGTGACCTACAAGCTGATTTCCTCCAATCGCCTATGACATTTTATCATATTTGTGTTCATATTCTGTATATATGCATTACATGGAAAACTGCCGCACTGGTTAGTGGTTTTGTCTTTGATTTCTATGTATTCGGAGTCCTAAGTCAGTTGTACCTTCACGTGAGTAACCAACACTCAGTCATATTATATCACTGTGTTGATTCTTGTACCTACTTATATATGCTTGCTTAGTACTATTTTCCAAACGAAATCTCATTCGTATTTTGTAGCGTGGTTCTCTATTGAGTCGTTTTGCTGGGGGCCTCGTTCCTGGTTATAAATCTGAACCTACCCAGATTCATTCAAATGTTTACGATGGTTTCGATGTTGGTACGTCAAAAAGTGAAAGTCGTCGCGACCAAACACATCTAGATTTACGGAGCAAGGTCGGTCTATCGTGCTTTAGTGTTATGACGGCTCAAATTAAACCAGAAAAAATCGACTCATTTGATGATAACGGTGCATCTAACCAGAATTCTCTAAGATCCCGTAATTTTCCCATTAAGGTTAGTTCTATTTCATGCAAAGATGCATTTAGATAATAATCGCTTACAACAATTTATTTCAGGTTTTACTTAAGCTAGTCAACATACATTTCAAAACTTTTAATTTAATTAGACTCGCTTTTCCTTTCTGTATAAGACTTATGAGACGTATACTTCTGGAAATAGCTCACAACTAAAGCTTAGATAAAGCTAACTTACATACATGTTCCGTTAAAATGCACTGTCGAAACATTTTCATCATGCTTTGCTCAGTGTGTTAACTATGAAAGCACATTATATTTTTACACCCATCAATATTTTGTCCCTCAGCCACAGTAATCCTGTGTAGCTATTTGGTGACTTGTAAACGGATTTATCTACTTTCCATGCAGTACGGTTCGGGCATCAGATTAGTATTAGATCACAGTTTTATAGCTGCTTACAATTATCTTTCTGTTAGTGCTACTCATTTACAATATGGTTCTCAGGAAATTTTCTGGTATATCTCTAGCGCAGGTTATATTTTCGACTACTATGCCCCTATTCTGGTTGAATCGTTTCCTATAAATCTTTTTGATCACTTAAGTATAGACTCTAATCTCCAGACAATAAATGCAGCTGCGAACCTTTACTTCATTGTATCAACATTACCATACCATTCTACATAAGAGAAACGGCTTTATCTTCACATATAAGTACAGTTCTTACTGTTACTAACTTAACTAGTTTTAGCCATTCCCAAATGTCTCTAGTATTTTGCATAAAGACTTGTAATATATAATACTCCCGTTACCTAATATTATGAATCGTAAGGTTGTAATGTTAGTATTTCAGGAACTAAGCCTTCCTGATTTAGACATCGTTACCTCATTACATTATTCTATCTTTTTCAAATTTTTCGATCTGAAATCAATCAGATTGCTACTTATGCAAGTACCTTAACACTAGTTCCTTTAGAGACAAACCTATGCCTAATCAAATCCAAGTAACGAGTTTTTATGGCTTAAGCAATAAATGACCTGCTCGCTGTTAAAATTCCAACTCAAATAGCAGCATCAGTAAAGGTATATCATTATGTAAAAGCACAAACCTGCTGAGTTACGAAATACGCTAGTCGACTAGTTTTTCTTCATAACATAGTTACTTAACATGAATTTAAGAAAATACCTTACGATGTCTTGGCATTGCAATAACTCATATTGGATAGTCTGCATCATAAAGATACGCATCACCTGGAACTCTAGAATCATGTATCCCATCAAATAACAACTGATTAAATTTCATAGATTTCGTTTGTAACAACAAACCCCAATATTTATTTTTTTTCAGCAAAAACGGCCAGTTGATGTGATTAAGCCTAATTCTGTATTGTTAAGTCCTCCAAGTTTGAAACGCCATCGATCTACTAGTGTGTTTACTGCTCTTCTGTGAATAATCTTCTACTCTGTTTTGTTTAGCAAACTGTAAAAATGATTTATTTGAAAAAGCCTTTCATGTTTTATATATTCTTTTGTTGTAGTATAATCTTTGTGTAAATCAGTGTTATCTTTCTGTATATTGAGAACATTAAAATGTGTTGTTTTTATCATGTGTACAAAATTAGTAGTGCTGAGGTTGAGTCTTAAAATGTAGACGTAATCTGGGTTTTAAGACACAACAGCTTCTACAGTACAGATATATCATGTGTACGAAGTAGAACTTGACTTTTTTATTCAACTGATAAGTATTAGTGTCAAATGGTCTCTGAGTCACTCCAATTTAACATTCTTAATAGGCTGACTAGTTTCCAAGGACATCTTTACGATTACGTTCGAAATTATCTTTACTTTGAGGAAGATCGTTATACTTACAGGTTTCTTCGTGAGCTCTGTCTTGAGCTTTCCAGATGTACTTTGGGGCCTTTTTTTCTTCTATTAATTTCTGACCATTCCACTCTTATCAACATTATTATAAATGTCACTTTTTACTATATTACTGAATTTAATGACGCCAGTTATCTGCCTTATGAATTCCGTTGACAAGTTTACATCGACGTTCTCAATGTTCTAACTCCATACCGCACTAAGTAACAGGTTTAATAACTTCAGATGCTGGATATGTTTTGTGTTACTGAGACAATAAAAGTAACTTAAATGCCACTAGTGTTCCCGTAAGTGGTAATCCGTATTAACTATCATGGTAACATAACAAGGTTCAAATATCTGCCACTAAAAACAAGAAATGTTCGAGAAGAGTTATAAAATAAGTGTATTCAATTTTATAAAGGAATCTGATGTAAGTGTTACAGTACGTCAAAAATAAGCATTGAAAAAAGACTAATGAAATATAAATAGCTTTAACGGTTAAAAACAAAAAATATGCACATGAGTATGGATAAGTTAGTAGTTTTTTAATAGTAATAAATAGACAACCAAAAAAGTAATCAGTTTTACTTTCGACGTTTTTTTTTACAATCTGGACCTTCTAAAAAAGGAAAATAAATAATGTTCCTTGAAATAACTGGTACACAATAAGTAAAATTAAGAGACACATAAAAGTATATTTTTCACATCATATTACAAAAGATAGTAATTCAACTTGGTAGTTGCCGCTGACAGTCGGAAAACTAAAATATACTACACCATTATTAACAGTTTATGGAAGATTTATATATTTTATTATGAACGTAACATATGTGAGATTTCTTATTAGGAATAATTAATGTTCTACTGCCATGTTGTTCCTTCGAACGAATGGAGGTTAGACAATTTTTGATGCATCATTTAGAATTTGATGAGGTAAATTCATCCTTCAGGTCAAAAAATACGACTACAATTCTGCATCCGTATGCCCATTTCGATAGCTACATTCAGAGCAAGGTTTTTTCAAGTTTCATGTTTCTGAGCTTTGATTAGGTGTCAGATTACGATAGAATCTAATTTTTTAAAAATTTTATTCGTTTAGATAAATCTTCAGTTATTATAGCGAGGGAGTTTGAGTTTCTTATGAAATAAGAACGCTCAGAGACGACAACCAGTCTAGCCCTCAAACTCTGACTAGTATTTCAGTAAACATAACTGCTAAAACTGGACCACCACATTTAAAGCTGTTCGATAATTAAAACCGATCGCTTTTCCTTTCTTCGTGTTTGTTATAAACTTCAGAGTCGGTTGATAATACTGATCACCCGTTCAAGCTGTCGAGGAAATCTGAATAACTAGGTGTAGCTAAGGTTTTTAAAAATGTCTCATTTATGACTCCAATCAACTGAATTAAATGTCAATCACAACGTAGAACCTGGTACGTATATACATCGGTGCAAGTTGTCACATCCTATCAGTACACAGATGAAATTGTCAGGCCAGATGACAGAATAGCAGAGGTAGTATCAGTGGATTAAATGTAACTTCCTTTTAAATGTCAGTCTTACTAAACTGTCTAGTGACATCTACTACGCGTCACGGTTTACGTTCAGTGGGACACGGGAATAAGTAACGAATGCACAATCGAGTTTAAAATACATATCATGATTATAGGGATATGAAGAGCACATAAAACAGTATAATAGAGTAACTACTAGAAAGTTTATCCAATCAAATGCGATCTATGTGTATCGCGTGAAGAACGTGTGTTAACTGATTTTTAAAACCATAGCAGAGAACTATTCTAAGGACAATAGAATCATGGACGTTTGAGTTCAAAGTACACGAAATGTAATTTGAAGATAAACAATATAGATCTAAAATTAAAAAACATACTTTCGTAAGCCCATGCCTCCATTACTGTCAATCGCGATATAACATTTAGCATCGTTATAAGCTGCTGAGAATTTTTCTATAGATGGACTCATAGGACAATAGTCAGATGCCATTGTGCTTTGAGAACTATGTGTTGAGACAGATTCATTAGAAGGTCTTCTCGTTGGTGAATTAGAATAGCGACGTTTTATCCCTGATCGACGAGAAGTTTCACTTATAACTTGTTTCAAATTAGCATCAGCGCCTCTGGGGCGACTTTTCCTATAAGAAGTAAAAAAACGTACATAATTTAGATCTTAACGGAACGTTTACAGAAGTGGTGAACCTGGATCAGCGTAGAATCTAAATTAAAGGTCATCATCAGTTTTCAAAAATAGCTTCCCATTAATTAAGCCTCTACTCTGCTAAGTTCACCGAAACACTTTATTTCATTTATAATCTAAGGCAGGTAGTTTAAATTAATGCGTAAATATCTTCTAATACTCTTTGAAGCTACTGCCTTTAGAATATACTACTCGAATCGAGTCAATACAATCAACTACTGATCCTCTATAAAAACTGAAGCAGTAAAGATTTGACTGCATTTTGGAGGTGTAAGCTGTACGTATTTGATAGTTTGTATGTAGAAACGCACCCGCCTAATCCACGTAAAGATGAGCAGAGACTATAAGTTATACTGTCTAGATTAGTGATTGATATGAGCACACAAAAACATTACTACAACCGATCAGCGAGGGTGAAGGCATATACTAGGTTAGATATATTCCATATAAGGTGAATTAACATGTATAGTAATTCGTAAACGAGACTACACGACTTTTTCCGAATGCTCTGATTGTACTGAAAATTTGGACTTATAAACTTAGGATTATACGGTCAGATGTTTGGATAAGCGGGTTACTGAAAACTATTCTATTTATACAGTTATCATATTTTATGCTAATTATTTAGTCGGATCCACAAGTGAACACAAATTGCTGGATAAAAATAGATATTCGTAATATTACTTCAGGAAAACCCAATTCTTAGCAAGAACCTTAATAAAACGACAGTCTAAGAACACATTCAAGTGAAGACAATATTACCTTTGTTCGCGGCCTGGAGAAGACTGACGTAAAACTTCTATATCATTAAAAACAACAGCCGAACCGCCACCAGCAGTAGGAATAATGGCACCCTATAAATAAAGAAAATGGAACTAATGTTTTGCACTACCACTAAGGAATAAACATTTGAAATCGTCAAAATTAATAGGATATAAAATCCTTCAGATGCATGGCAATAATAAACGATAACTTGGGAACTGATGAAAGGCGAGAACCATTAAAAGAAAACAACTGCAGCCGAACTTGAACTGCCAGATAGAAGCACCAACTAATGGTTGTTGTCTTGTACATTTAAAGTCGTACGCCTTACACATTCTGCAAACCAAATACAAATAATTAATCGGTTGTGCATTTTATTTCTAGCCTTATACCACAGCTTGTTTTCATACTACTCCTTTTCCCATAAAAACAATGACCGAACTGTCAAAAACTCGGCATAGCCAACAAAGGATTATTTAGACAATTTTTACAATCATCAAAATGGATATGTCTGAAAAAATTCCTTCGTTATTTACAATACCATTGAGTAATGATAAGTACTTCAGTCAGTCGGCTACAACGTAGGACCGACACATGAGAATCGATCCAAGTTGTCATACATCATTAGCACAACAAGATGAATACCAAATTCATAGAAGTCGTTAATTCAGTGGTAGTAATATATAAAAGAAAGATTGTATACAAAGATATACTACAAGAAGAAAGAATTAGTTCGTAGAAAGAAAGGGATGAAGCGATTTCAATCTCTTAGTTTGAAGGAAGACGGAGAGTGTATACGCCGACGCCATTGTGATCGATTCTAAGCCATGTCACACAGGGTCTCCAACCATAACTACTTTTTGGGTATCGAATAATAGTCGTTAATAGATTTATTTATACTTTGTGTTACTGATGACTTATCACATGGAAATTATCTACAGAGATATTATAAACAAATTGATGTTGAATTCTTTTGATATGAAATAGTTAAATAATTATTTTCAAAAGATCACTATACTCATCATACACTACTTACTTTAAAAAGACTTGTTTCAACGTTACCATCTGAATCTGCCTCTTGATGATGTAAAAGATAGTTATCCGCATTCAGAGTATCTTTCAGTTCAACACGTGTAACAGATTTCCGATGTTTCAAATTTGGTGTAAATATTGTGCCTAAAGGTGTATTATTAGCTTCTTGATGCTCTAACCAACGCGCATTATCCCCACCGACTGATCGAGATCGACGGTGACGAGGATTAAACGCTGGAGCAGCACGTCTTTCATTTAGTTTACCAGGAGTCAATGCGACCCTGTCGTCAATTCTTTTGGTATTGTTATTATTAGGACGTGACAGTAATTTTGATTCTGCTTGTTGTTGAGCTAGTCTTGATTCCCACTGTTTGGATAATGTACTGACTAAATTCTATGAGATTTAAACAAATATTTTTTACTCAAGTTTAAGAGATAATTCAAGGCGAAGGAAAAAAATTCTGATACTCTACAAACATGTTTTAAATCCAATAATTTTAAAATACCACAATATCACATTTAGATAGCAGAACACTAAAATATAATGAAGAATAACCAAGAATAGTGACTAAGGAGATCAGTAATAACAAAAAGCTGATGAACACTCAATTAGTTTATACGGTTAATAATAGGACTTAAACTTCAGAAAGTGTTATTCATCTACATGAAATATGAACAAATATGACGATTGTGACTAGACTTTATAAATTAAATTGAGATTTAGGTTTTGATTTTTATACGGTGATTTATAACTTAATAAAAGATAATAATCTATTTAACTATCGACAAAATTAAAGCATAACTTGTGTCAAGTCATTGGATGACGGTTTCTGAATACAGATATAAAAGCAAAGTTATCGTGAATTTACCAGAAGATAAACAAGCAAATCTCCTTAGGGAGGCATGTAATCTAAGTTGCAGTCAATACTAAACGGAAAAATACGATATCAATCCTTAAAGTCCTTGATATTATTTATGGGGAACCACACATTTACTAACAAATCTGAAATATACGAATATGAATTTGATAACTCTCAGTAATGGAAAGTAGAGATACATTAGCTAAGGATGTGTTCTCATGTCCTAGATGTAGAAAATAACAACATTCCTCAAGAACAAGAGTTGGA
Source organism: Schistosoma spindalis (assembly GCA_946903255.1). NCBI lineage: Eukaryota > Metazoa > Platyhelminthes > Trematoda > Strigeidida > Schistosomatidae > Schistosoma > Schistosoma spindalis. The sequence goes on from OX336424.1 coordinate 10,921,703, forward strand.
TGCAATTTGCTTTTGCTCCAGTCTGTACACCGAGATTACAAATCATAGAGAAGTTTCAAATTTAGCATGATGAAAATAACAAACGATAGTTCATCTTCATTTATTTATTTATTTTAACACAGGTATTGGCACAAGGAGGCACTAAATACATATGCGCCACACGAATCTCAGTTGACTTGTATGAGGGCTGTGATACTGCCCGGGTGCCCAAACCGAAGCAGGTGGTTTTCTTAGGGAGCCACACCCCGAGCCTTTGACCTGAACGTCTGACCCACAAGGCAGTAGAGCATCGTAAGGAGATGCAGTCCCATGATAGCCGGTGACCAACGATTGGTTCATACGCCATTTTTTCCTTCAGGATACTGGAGCCCATGTGCACCATTGGTTTAGGATCCGGTTAAAGCGCCGGACATTCGCTTTTCGTCCTCTTATTTTCGTAAACAACACTACGGTCACGAGAAGGCAGCTAGTAGGACTTCCGTGGCAGAGGCTATATACGCGTGGCCATGTGAGAGCATTTCGAGTGGGAGAGCGGACTCCCCACTCTCGGCCGTACCAGGGCATTTGGGGGCAGTTCATCTTCAAGATCAGTTCTTATGATTTCAAGCACCAAAGTATTCTAATTGAAAGCGTTATCGGTTCAACAGCTAGTAGACCCACTCGATAAAGATTTCAGAGATGTCATTATACGAACACATGGGAAAACCTCAACTGGAATTATTGACATATTGCATATGACAATTCCCCAGCCTCTCTGATGCGTGCACAGACTACAGAAACGATAACATTTACTTTCCAGCTTTAAAATCATAAAGTATTAATTTTTATTTATTTTCCCTTGTTTATTTTAATTTTAGTACCTCGGTACTTTGGTTGAGCTTTGGGTTCCTGTATTTTAGTGTAGCGACTTAAACCTATACATTTTTATGCGGATTTTCGTTTCAATATGCTTGCTAATCTGAAATCATTTATAAATTGTTATATGCCGATAACTAAGTCATGGTTTCGATGCTTGTGCGAATCAATTAGTTTGAACTGGGTTGAAGCAATGAATCACCAAATGGTTGGAATCTGGATACATAACATCTCTACTTTATTTCCCCTCACTAACCATCGGAATTCCAAAAACTGAGATTGATCCAGAGAGCGTTAGGTTCATCGAAAGTCACGCCTAAAACTTGTTATAGAATAGAGACATCAAATACACCCATCCAATTAGTATACATTACTGTAGTAGCGGCTATCCACTATTAAGGGATCACAAATCATGTCGAAAGCTGTTCATGTCTTCCTGGTTTTTAATGATTCTCAAATTGATGTCAGTTTACAACTAGAAGTATCATCAATTTGAATTTATCTCCACAAACTATCCAACCAAACAGACGATATCTCAACCTTATTAAAGGTTGGAGGTAAGAATTTCTCCTAAAATTATCTATCTGATATCGTATAATGCAAATCCCTGTAAGTCAACGGATATGGCTAGTTATTTTGACTCAACGTTTTGCCACATGTGTGAAATCTAGAGTGAATATAGAAAGAATGAGGGCCTACATATCGAGATATGAAATCAGACTTTGAATTTACCAGTTATTAAATGAAATGTGCGGAAGATTCTAGGTGAGGAGCGGTTAATGAGTTTGACTTCTGGTCACTGAGTCCCAAGTTTAAAACCCGCTCTACCTACTTCGGCTTAGACAACTGGGTAATAATCATTACCCTTTACACTTAGAGTGCAGCCCATACCCAAGTATCTGGTGAATAAGTTAATCATAACAAATTATTTATACGCGTTATGACTTCAGTCAGTGATACTAAAAATGGGAGGTTAAAAATAGCATGACGGAGCTTGAAAACAAGCACAAATATACGTTATCTTGTTTGACCTAGTACCTGATATACTTTCTAATATCCTCCTCCCAAATTATCTCAATACTTTGGAAAGTTTTTCCTGTTGACTGCTGAAATATACAGTTATATCATAATCGCAAGTTGTTAGAAAGTTACCAATTCTTAAGTGTGACAACCGAAGAAAAATACCTAAAAATTAGAGTTCATGACATATTGTACATTCCATTGGTTACCCCACAATATTCGAGCGTCACATTTATAGTAATCTAACAGATAAACAATCAAAAAGCAAATCAGTAGTTAGTAACTTACTCTTCCAGGTTTCGGTTGATTTGTTGTGACAACTTCCGGACTGATATGCTTTTCATTATTCAGTAATTCAATGAATAGAGCCTGGAGATTAGGAAATAATGTTTGCAAGGAATCATAAGCCTGTTTCTTACGTTCTAATCGACGATTAATTAAAGCTCGTAAAGGATTTGTGTCAATAATTTTTAAATCGAGAAATGGCCTTGGTAACCTGTCTTGTTCAGGTGCTGAGTCTTGTTCACTTTCATCAGGAGACAAATCTGAATTTTGATCCTGTAAACCAAGACCGGCAAGTATGTCAGAGTCATTAAAATCAGTTATATCGAAATCCAGATTTAAACCGACGAAACTATCGCCGTTAGACATTTTGTTTAAACAAGAAGTGATTTCACGATCCAAGAAATCCAAATCAGCAAAAATTTGAGTAGACTGATCATCAATGTTCTAAAATTGCAAAAACGAAATAAGTTTGGTTTATAAATAGAAATATATATATAAGGAAAATTAGTGTGGCGCATATATATTTGGTGCCCCCCTGTACCAATATTTATGTGTTCAAATAAAATAAAATAATAAGGAAAATTAGTTCAGCGAAGAGTTCTCTTTTCGGCGAATTCATTTTCAAAGCAATCGCAAATATATATACTTATTTTTACAGGATGATAATAGTACTGATAATAAACTTGTTATACATGGTGACAGTGAGGTTAAATAAACAAAGGTATTAAAAAAAATTTAAAACAAGGGAAGTTTAATAATCGTTTGATTGTTAATGGCTTAAGCATTCATCAAAAGTTAGATAGGGAAATTATCATTTGGAAAAAGATGGCTCAGCATGATAAGACAAAATGTTGAAATAGAGATGAAATGTAATCGGAATGATCGTGGAAATAAAAACAAACCAACTGGGGGTAGAAGATTTAAGGGGAAGATGGAAGGTGAAGCAGATGGTTGTAAAGGAACAAGAGTATGAAAAAGAGAAAAATTTTAATACATTAAGACCATGGTAGAAGAAGAGGTTGTACTAGTCTCTTTTGCACACACAACTCTGGTTTTTCCAGATGTATGGCTATTGCTACGGCAATGCAAAGAAGATGCAATATAATTGCCTTAGGAAGACTTCTACTTACCTTGTAGATGACTTTGAAAATGAATTCACCGAAAAGAGAACTCTTCGCTGAACTAATCTTTCTTATTTAATGTCTTAATGGGTGTATTCCATTTATTGATATATATATATATATATATATATATATATATATATATATATTTCTGAAACTTACAACAGTTACGACAGAATTTTCTGTTGTACTTGAAGAATCATCAGAAACACGTACAGGAGTTTGTAGTCGTGGACGGCTCTGGCCATAGGGTGCACGAAAGGGAGTTGGTTGGACAATATTGCGGTAGGTTGTTAATTCCTGACTTGTCTCAGCAAATTTAAGGACGTGCTAAAGTTAATTGAATAATAAAAATTATATACATTAAAGTACAGTCGCTTATTCGCAAAGGTCATTTTCTGTGGTAAACTAAGGAGCACTCAAATACAGGTACTTAAAACTACCATTTATGAATGAAATGTTTCGAAAGAAATCACTCAAAGAATTTATAAACCCAGACACAAAAGTTCACTATTTCGAGTTTCCACACTTCTAGAGTTGTTTTTGCCAGGTCGTACTAGAACCAAAAAGCAGTAAGAACAGTAACACAACGAAAACACTAAATACCGTCCATAACTTGTATGAATACGATTTCTCATGAAAAACTTTAGATATTACAGAATACGTCAGCCAACATACACTAACGTTTTATTCTAGTTCCTAATCTTAAACTAAATGCTACGTATAAAGTTTATTAAACTTAATCTTTATTTATTGATTTGAACATATAAATGGTGGTATAAACGGGCACAAAAATATATATGCACCACATAATAAAGGTTCTTACATCCCGGTGAAATGTGGTACTTATCGGAGTATCATAGCCCCTCTCAAACTAATAGATACAATAGATCGCCTAATCGACAGATTTTTAGATTGTGTTTGGGAAAGGAATATCATTTATGTAATCATCACATGGCAAATGCTTGAGATTAATTTGATCTAACGTGGTCGATTGAAGCTCGGAGTTAGTAACGATATCTAGCGAATGCCGTTGATAATCCCATCCTAAATCTCAGAGATGGGACGAGTTTAATTAAGGTTGACTAACAAAAAGCACGAAATATCTAGTCTTATTTTTAGTCACTAGTCACCCACCAAACACAAAAATATTTCGTGATAAACGGTTACGAAGCACAAGATTAGATAAATAAATGATTTAAATACACTATTGTGAAATCTTGCTTGAATTAAGCGTATTTTGGTTGTTACTTATGTCTAGACTTTCTAAAAACATCTCACGCTAATGGTAAAAAGCCGTTGATCAACCTGATGAAACACAAGAAAGTGAGTTACATTTAGTCCAGGATCACCAAGCACCCAAAAAAATTAACGTGAAATTACCAGTTTTATGTGCTAGTGAATCCTAGTACTTAAATAACGCCTGTGTAAACAGGTTGGAAATATTACGTTTTGTAAATGAGGTACAAGAATAATACCATAACAACTAGACACATACCATGGTTTCCTCGTATTCTTCTGGTGCTTGCTGAATGCAGACAAGCATTGCAACACGACCATCGCCCTCAAAGAAGTTCTTAAAAAGATATGTTAACCGAGCATCACGGTATGGAACAACACGTGTGTGTCCAACAGGAGTAGTTGTGGTTCCCCGACTTTTACTTCCATTAGTTTGAATATCACGCAAGGCTTTGATACACTTTCGAAGATTCATTAGGGAATTGTTAATGTTAGCTGAAACATCAAAATATAACATAAAGAATTTTGATTGAAATTGGAATGAGGTTATCCAAACTCAGGGTGTTCAACGAAGAATTGTTAGAAACATATGCATCTTAGCCGTGATATCTGTATTGCTATACACAAATTACATCAACAGTTAGTGAACTTATGGACTAGTGTAATATCTTCGTTCATCCACCTCTAACTTACTTCAACTTGATATAACTTCATTTAATGTCTAGTTTGTTTGTTAACCTCAAAATGGCTGACTTGATGATTTCACTATTTGAGCGAACTAACTTCTACAAATGTTAACAGATGAATCTCACTTGAATATTAAAAAAGCAGTCAGAAAATGGTGCAATAATTAGTGAAATTCTGTAATGCTGAATAAACTCATGAACTAAACTATGGGGCGCATTTACTGAGTCATTATTACTACTAGGTTTTACAAGCATCAAGAGATGGAGTAGCGTTCCAAATAGTGACCTATTTGAAAGTCAGGTTTCTAGAGTAATAAACAATAAACCTAATTTACAATAGATAGTTGGTGTTTTTCTGTGATGTAATTTGGAAGAAACAAAACAAACACTTTACATCCATGCTGAAAATTTGTTAACACTAAACCAAGGAGTCTCACTTTATCCAACAAACTAACAAAAAAAACGAATGCCTACATGCTTCCTTCAAGCGATTTCCCTGCGTCCCACTACGGCTTGTACGTTCGGAACCAGCGAGATCCACAAGGCATAAATGACTGATGACGACAGACTCCTTATCCTGTCAATGAAAATAATGCATGTATCAGTATTGAAAACAGCAATATAACTATAGTGCATTTTCCAGTGGTCATGACATTTGATCTTACATTATGGTATCCAAAGCCACTAAATCACGGTGACTAGGGATCCAATATAGGATTAGCGAGTCACTCTGAGGGATTCTAGCTGGACTCAACAACATATCATAAATTGATCCCTTTCGAAAATATGGTATGTTAATCACATGACACTATGGTTTTCCGGATAAGACTCTTTGCTATGAGCACAAAGATTTAACATTATCCTATTTGATAATGAAACCATGCTATCTGCATACTCAAAACGTTAAGTTCGTAAAAACGACAATTACCGCCTCGAGATTAGGTTACGGAATAAGGCAGACGAATAACACCATTTAGTATACTCGCAAGACTAACGTGAACTTATTTACCTATTTGAACACATATTGGTACAAGGGTTCACCAAATACATATACGCCACACAATAAAAATGACGTTGTGAAAAATTAGAGAATACAAAGTACGTTAAATGAAGGAACAACAACAAACAGAAATTAGTGTATGACGATGAAATCAGTCAGTCAGCTACAACGCACGACCGGCACACATGTGCATCCGTCCAAGTTGCCACACTTCATTAGTACAACAACATGAACACCAGATTCACAGTAGCAGTTAACTCAATGGTGTAATATATAAAGGAAAGATAGCATATAAGGACATAGTACAGGAAGAAAGTTAGTTCGTAGAAAGAAAAATACGGAATTTTAATCTTATCGATTAAGGGAAGGCAGAGTGTATACAACTACGCCATTGTGATTGATTCTGACGCATGTCACCCACAGTCTCCAACTATTGGTTATGATAGTCACGCGGACCCCAACCAGGTAGTTTGCGTCTACCAACATGGCTCAGATCAGAAGTTAGTGACTTCGAACACTGATGCCACGTTTTGGTTTGGCCGCCCTCAACGTTCTTCCAACCATCCCCAACACTAGTCAGCATTGCGCGTCGTGCTGCTCGGTGTTCAGTCATACGCAACATTTTGCCCAACCATCTAAGCCGGTGAACATTTACAACCTCATCAACTGATTTACCATTATTCCCTAATACCCTGTGTCTAAACTCATTATTACTTACGCGGCGATAGCTGCAGCTGCGAGCAATATTTATAAGACATCTGTGATCGAATACTAATAACTTACGAGTATCTTCTACTCTTAAAGGCCATGTTTCTCAGCCGTATAGTAGAATGGAACGAACTGCCGCGCAGTATACTCGTCCCTTAATTGATAGACGGATATCTCGCCTTCGCCATAGATGACGTAAGTTGGCAAAGGCCAAACGAGCTTGTCGAATCCGTGCTGAGATTTCATCAGACACCAACCCATTAGGGCTGATCAGACTTCCAGTACAGGTGAAGTTTTCAAAGCGTTCGGCAACTTCACTCCCTATCCTTAGTTCCAGTGTCGATGCAGACCAGTCCAGAAGCAAAAACTTGCATTTAGAGGGAGAGAAGCTCATTCTAAACATTCTGGCATTGTTGTTCAGTGCTACCAAAAGACTGCATTTTATCAGCGTCTTCACCAAACAGGACTATGTCATCTGCGTATTCTAAGTCAATAAGTGGACCTCCTGGTAGGAGATCAATACCTGAGAATTCAGTCAATGAGAGCGTTATTTCCATCAGCATGTCTATGGTGAAGTTAAATAAAAATGGACAAAGTGGACAGTCTTGACGGACACCACTTGAGGTTGCAAAATCAGATGACAGTTCGCCATAAGCTCTTACTCGATTAGTAGTGTTCGAGTAAAGAGCCTTCACAAGGTTTATGTACTTCTGAGGTACGCCTATCAGTGACAGACACTGCCATAGAACCTCTTGGTCTACAGAGTAAAATGCTGCTTTTAAATCAATAAAGACCACCATCGTCGGACGCCGGTAACCAAGTCTGTGTTCCAGAACCTGACGAACGGTGAATATGTGGTTGATGCGGGCACGACCAGGTCTGAAGCCATCCTGATTTTCTCATGTTTGCAGTTCACGAGTCTTTGTTAGGCGTTCAATGATTATTGAGGCTAGTATTTTAGATGCTACGTTAGTCAAACTAATCCCCCTACGGTTATCACAGGATGATTTTGATCCCTTCTTATATATTGGGAAAGTCAGTGATTGCGACCAGTCAGATGGGATTACGTCCAACTACCAAATTTGAGCTAAAACATTAGTCAACCTAATCTTAAAACTGGACCACCGTAGATAAAGACCTCTGAAGCCAATCCATATGGACTAGCTGCTTTTCCTCGTGTTAGATTAGATATGGCTTTCTGAACATCAGTCATAATCGGCGGGCCTACTTCAATGTCCCATTCAGGCTATTTAGGGATAGTGGGTAGTTGTAGAATAGCTGAAAGCCAGTTGAAGTGCTCATTAAAGTTTCACCCATCGTTCTAAACGTCTGGACTGAGTAGATAGGAGCATTGTCTTTTTCCGAGATCGTCACACTCACATTTAACTTCTTAATTCCAGTTTCTTTTATTAGTCTGAAAAGCCGTCTGATGTTACCTACAGCCGCTGAATTTTCCATTTCTTTTGCTTTTGCTGCTCACCACTGTTCAAGGTCGTTCCCTACAATTTCGGTTCGGAGCCAGATGGGGTGAGTTTACGAGGATCTATCAGTGCAATAAACCTAGTAGAAATCCACTGGTTTTTCGTGACCCTTTGGTTCAAATCACTAATAGACGTCTCTGCTGTTTTTACAGTTGTTTGTACATCTTACCATGCCACATTTGGGTCAGCCTTCTTTTTCAGAATTGCCTAAGTATGACCTCAGTTGTTCCTAGAATCTATTTTTCACTTTCTCGTCACTGAGTCCGACTCGGATGGGTCTTCTTAATGTGGTTTTTCTGCGTCCAGTGAGGCGCAAGCAAATGCGTGCTCGTATTAGAGCATGATCATTCTAAACGTGTACTCCAGAACGAGCAGCAGTCTCATATCGATCCTCTCCAACTATGAGTGATGGCAATATTGCCTATTTGAGTCCATCGGTTTGATGCGAGGGGTCACCATGTTGGACGATATCTCCTTATACTTAAAATCAGTGCTTGCTAAAAACGGATGCCTGAGCAGTTGCAGCAGACGTTCACCATTATCTGCTCGCTGAGCCAGAACAATAAAATACCCATCTTAATGTCTTTCTCTTTGGTTTAAGCTACCTATTCGGGCACTAAAGTCACCTGCTACGAGTAATATATCTGGGCGTTTAGCTTTTGGGGAGTTTAGAAGGCTTTCTGTAAAAGTCATCTTTCACTTCATACAGGCTGCAATCAATGAGAGCGCAGGCAGGAACGTGTGTCCCTGCCCTTCCGAATTCTCACAGGGCCACTTAACCGAACAGTACATGGGCGACTATTAACAGGGACCCATTCTACTAGTGTTTGTTCTGCCCTCGTACTTAGTGCTATGTCTATACCCGTCAATACACGGGTCGCCAGATACATGGAGATTATCTCGTTAGCTCTTTTGTGAGTATTATTAGTATTATTATTATTTTAACACATAAGTATAGGTACAGGGAGGCACCAAGTACATATGAGCCACACAAATCAAAATTGATTTGTGTGACGACTGTGATACTGCCCGGGTGCCCAAACCGAAGCAGGTGGTTTTCTTAGGGGGCCACACCCCGAGCCTTCGACCTGAACGTCTGACCCACAAGGCAGTGGAGCATCGTAAGGAGATGCAGTCCCATGGTAGCCGGTGACCAAGAAATTGGTTCATACGCCATTTGTTCCTTCAGGCAGGATACTGGAGCCCATGTGCACCATTGGTTTGGGATCCGGTTAAAGCGCCGGACATTCGCTTTTCGTCCTCTCATTTTTGTAAACAACACCCCCGCCACGAGAAGGCAGTGAGTAGGACTTCCCTGGCAGGGGCTATATACGCATGGCCATGTGAGAGCATTTCGAGAGGGAGAGCGGACTTTCCCCACTCTCAGCCGTACCAGGGCATTTGGGGTAGTAGTTTACGTATTAGCTACGTGCTTATTAAGAGATTACCGTCGGAGACGGATATCCATGGGATAAGGTGGTGTGCACTTTTAGGGTCGATCTTTTCTAACCCCACTCGTCCTTGTGGGATGGTAGCATCGCTGTTATGCTGGTTGTCTGAAAACACCGTCACACCTCCGTACAGTCAACAGTACGACTTCGCCCTCGGACCTTGGGTTTGCTGCTTTTAGTCTTACCGCTCTTCAACTGACCTGCCTGTCATCGTAGAACCTTCAGGAACGATTTTTCCAGCTAGTATAGCCGGTTGGTTCATTATGATGTCCAAACCCGACCACTACGTCAAGGTAGCAGCAATGATCGGGAAATTAGTGTGAGTGAAATAATAATAATAATAATAATAATAATAATAATAATAATAATAGGAACGGTTCAGTTGCTAAAAATGTAACGAGAACGAATTCTTTCAAATAAAGAAGCTACGCTTATTTTTATGAAGTAAAGAGAAGTTACAGCAGAATCGCCATTGGCTTTTATTCTCAGATAATTCTGAAAACGTCTACCCAGTGTGTTGCAGCATCTCTAGGACCACAACCAGAGTCTTGAAGGACCAACAGAAACCAATCCTTTACAGCCTTCTTTCATGCTGCGATACCATGTCATACACTAACCACCTCTCCGCCTTTTCTAATCAGTCCCAGTGTCGGAAAATAATGCACGGCGTGGAGTTCTCTGGGACGACTCTCGTAAGACATGTCCAAGTTATTGAAGTAAGTTTCAAGATAGTGGCACCAGCCGAATAATCGTCGCTGCGCCCGAACACGATGTCGAACCTCTATATTGTTAACATGATGTCGGCAATGGATGTCAGCCAAAGATGGCCAAGATGGGCCTAAGCTGTTCTGGCTTTCACTAGGTTTGAATTGATTTCATCACTCGTGCAAACACTAACACATACAGTTACCCAGATACACGACCTCGACCACTTCTATCCACTCACTACCCAGGGTGGGTGCAGGATCAGGGTCCTATCAGTCCTGTAAAAGTAATTTTCACTTCGAAGGTGCAAAGTACGTACCATACCTGAGGACACTAATTGCCGACTTATCATTTTATTTATTTATTTGAACACATAAATATTGGTACAGGGGGGCACCAAATATATATGCGCCACACAAAACAATGATAATTTGAAGAGAAGGAGAAAAAAAGGTAATGAACGTGGGGGAATTATAAAAAGAGAGAACAATGATGGGGAAAACGGAAAGGTACAATCAGAAGAAATCTTTCAGTTAAGGAAGATACAACCACTTTTTATGAAGAAAGTAAAAGAAGGTTACAGCAGGATTGCCATTGGCTTCTATTCTGAGCCATATCTGATAACGTCTCTAGCAACTGCGTTACACCGTCTCTCGGACCCCAGCTAGGGAGTCGTGAAGGACCAACAGAAGCTAGCCCTTTGCAGCTTTCTTTCATACCACGAAATTGTATGTTACCACCGAATTGCCGACTAACCGTGCGGATCGCATGGCTTGGGTATTATCGCACAGTAAGACAATATAATCCGCATACTAAAGGTCTGAAAATCTTCCTCCGGGCAACAGATCCATGTCGACGTCACCTACATTCATCAGAGCTGTTTCCAGAACGTCATCGATGCTATAGTTGAAGAGGAATGGTAAGATTGGGCAACCCTGCCCAACCTCAGTGTTTGAATGCGACAACAGAGAGAGGTCGTTGTATGACCTCACTCTGTCTGAGATGTTTGTATATGGGGCTTCCTAGATGTTAATAAACTTCACAGGCTCACCCTTCTTCAATAGACAATCTGAGAGAACAGTTTTGTCCAATGAATCGAAGGCTACCCTAATGTCAAGAAACATGAAATAAATTTTTCTTACTTTTCTAGCATACAAATGCTTTAGTACGCCCGAGGGTGGTAAGAGTACTCTCACCCTCGAAATGCTCTCATCTAGCCACGAGTATAAACTTGCTGTCAGGAAAGTTCTACTCACTGCCTTTTCGCGACGGGGGTGTTGTTTACGAAATCGAGAGAAAGAAAAGCGAATGTCCGGGACATTAACTGGATTAGTGGATATGGGGGATCTACCTAGGGGAGTTGACAAACCATGATTCCAAACCAATGGTGCACACTGGTTCCAGGATCCTAAGGAAAGAAATGGTGTATGAACCTACTGTTTGGGACTGCGTCTCATAACATTGCTTTACTGCCTTGTGGATTAGACCTCTAGATTAAAGGCTCGATGAGTGACTCTCTGAAAAAACCATCTGCTTTTACTTGGACGCCCGGACAGTTTTTTAATGGTAACTACTTTGTGTAGCTCATATATATTTTGGTGCCCCCCCCCCTGTACTAATGTTTAAAGCGAATAAATATATTCTCAGATAGTCCAAAGCTCGTAACCAAAACACTTAAAGACCTAGAAGATCAAGTTCATTAGCTGGACAGTTACCGTTTAAATAAATTTGCGTCCATAAAAAAGGGTACCATAACATAGAAAATACACACATAAAATCCCAAGTGATTTTAAGATGAAAGCTAATCCAGGACATAGCACACAAATTAGTGATGAACCTGGCCTATTTTAGACAGCCACTGAGTAGGATTTTAATCTAATATTACCCAAGTGTATAAAACCTGACAAAAATCCATGCTCACTTGAACAGCTTCGTCATACTTTGTATCATAACCCGTCCTCACCAGTCGAATAGTAAAAACACAATGGCTTCGACTGGACTCAACATTTAATGCCGTTTGTCCTATTCGACGGCGTTTCTGACCTGAAAAAAATTTAAAAATCAATAATCCATGTTTTTAAGAATTGTACGGGATGATCTTATTAGGAAGAACGCAAAACGGTTTTATAATATGTTGCGTGATCTTGGTTTTTCCAGTAGTTAACACTAACATCCTAAGTTCTGAGAAACTAAGGCAACAAAAACGAGCATTTAATTACCTGCACAAAACACATCAAGAGCCTCGTCAGCCGACTTAACTTCTACTTCGACCCCTCCATAAACGTACACATTTCTTTGGGAATCTTCCCGCAATATCCGAGTTGTTAAATTCCTGAATATAAAAGCACTTGTATAAATTATACTACCTTCCTGGTAAGTCTGAAACATCTTGAAGTAGATCGTATATACTGTTGTTATATACTTCAATGAGGGATACGAAGACTGCAAACAAGGACTTCCATGGAACGTTCACAGATATCGATTCGCGAGTTCTTTCAACCATATTCACAGATTTAACATCAGATCTACTAAATAAAGTAAAGCCTAAAAGTTACTTTGGCAAGCGCGAACGCTGCTGGAAATCAGATCGATGACGATCCATGAGTGCATCTGCCTCTGACTGAATAATAAACCCGTTGAAACCATCAGGTTTTACCACCTAAAATTTCGTGATCAATGAGAACCACATACATGTTTTTTTGTCTGGAACTGTCCGATAGAATTAAAAATAACATCAAGTGAACGTGGTAAAATGCCAGGGTCCTTTGAAGAACCCTCCATAGAGTAGGTTTTGCCACTGCCAGTAACTCCATAGGTGAACAGTAAGCCTGTAGAAAAGCATAGCTGAATAAAAAACCCATACCTTTTTTCCCATGCAGAAAGTCAGTAACCACAGGGAAAGCAACTTTCTGAAACACAACATCTTGTCCTGCATCAGGTGAAATAACGCAAGTAAATGAGTGCGAAGTCTGTGTAAACATATTAAAATATATTATTGTGAGTATACTTCTTTCTTATTCCCAGAGCGGTGACCGACAGACTTTATGGTTTTTTCATCACAAACCTCAATACAGGAAATCCCCTGCGAGTAAGACGGTTTAACACGACAAAAGACCTCCACATTTTGAGTGTGTAACGGGTCGATTTCTTTGGAAATTAAAGAACTACGCATCGGAGAACAGGTCAAGTAAGTCCGAACCAACAAAAAACAAATCAATTGGACGCCGTCTACCTCCCAGACCTACTAATACTGCGTATAAACAAACAGATCGAAGATAAGTAAATGGATAATCAAGAGCTATTACTACGCTAATATAGCAGAAAATTTAATTTTAAAAGATTAGAAAGGTTCAGTCAAGAGATTTTGCTAATGTGATGTCATCTGTCATCTATTTCACCACATGTTTTTCAGTTTACTTGACTTCACTGTCTTTCCAGAAGAGCTCATTTGTATTGTTTTTGCTTGATTTCTACTGAACAGCATCCTGTTAGCAGCCTATTCATTTTTGTTGAATGATATTTTACTACTTTTTACTCATCAATATAAATGTGTTCAATCTGTCAGATGAGTAATCTATCTTGACGATCTTTGTCGTGCGCCTACCTACTGCCTAATTTTCGTTTATGGTACAAGGCTTTGCAACTCATAACGATAATTAGCTCAAGTCAGATATTTAGGGAGCCACTTGGAGTTTTTTAAAGCACAACTCAGTCTGTAGCACTTCGAAGGCTATTGCCGGTCTTATGCCCGAGTAAAGTAAGAAGGCTTGACATGGAATCGACAGACCCACCCCGTAGAACACAACTATACCAAAAAACGCTAACCAGAACAGACAACTTGCACCATTTAAACTCTGTCCTCCGAGTTAAGGGAAAATTTATGATGCCTCACGGTGAAAGCCGATATTCCTAGGAAGCGAGAGGGTGATGCTGTTGAGTCGGCTTTCCGAGAACTGCAACGGAGCCACCGGAGGCCCTGAAGGAGCCGAAGAGTCTTAATTAATCAGAGCATGATGAAGCTTTCTAGAATACCAACGTGGCATGCTACTATTGGTCAGTAGCATAATATGTCTTTTTGCGGATTGGCCAAAATATGATGTTGATTTAACGAATGTTAACATCTATAAATACCCATATTTTTCTGTACATAAATGAACCTTGGAGTAAAGTACTTTCCGTATACTTTGCGCCTTCTCTCTCATGTTCTAGCTTGGGGGTCTCAAGAATAGCTTAGGAATCGAGTTACTTACTTACTTACGCTTGTTACTCCTCGTGAAGGAGCATAGGCCGCTCACCAGCATTCTCCATCCAACCCTGTCCTGGGCAATCCTTTCAAGCTCTTTCCAGTTCTTATTCATCTTTTTCATATCTGCTTCTATTTCCCGACGTAATGTGTTCCTTGGCCTTCCTCTTTTCCGCTTCCCTTCAGGATTCCAAGTTAGCGCTTGTCTCGTAATGCAGTTTGATGATTTCCTCAATGTATGTCCTATCCATTTCTATCTTCTTTTCCTAATTTCTTCTTCCGCTGGAAGCTGGTTGGTTCTCTCCCACAAAAGGCTGTTGCTGATGGTATCCGGCCAATGGATGTTGAGTATCATGCGTAGACAGCTATTAATAAATACCTGTACCTTCTTGATGGTGGTTGTTGTAGTTCTCCAAGTTTCAGCTCCGTACAGTAGAACTGCCTTGACGTTCGTATTGAAGATTCTGACCTTGATATTGGTTGAAAGTTGTTTTTTTAGTTCCATATGTTCTTCAGTTGAAGGAATGCCGCTCTAGCTTTGCCAATCCTCGCCTTGACGTCTGCATCTGAACCTCCTTGTTTATCGACGATGCTTGCCAGGTATGTGAAGGATTCCACATCTTCCAGAGTTTCGCCATCAAGAGTGATTGGACTGCTGTTCTCCGTGTTGTGTTTGAGGACCTTGGTTTTCTCTTTGTGTATGTTGAGGCCTACTGATGCAGAGACTGCTGCTATGCTGGCTGTCTTTATCTGCATTTGTTCGTGTGTATGTGATAGGAAGGCTAGGTCATCTGCGAGGTCTAAATCGTCTTATTGGTTCTGAGCTGTCCATCGTATGCCGTAGTTTCCCTCAGATGTCGAGGTTTTCATAATCCAGTCGACCACCAGGAGAAACAGGAAAGGAGAGAGTAGACAGCCTTGTCTTACTCCGGTCCTTACTTGAAATACGTCAGTCAGCTGTCCTCCATGCACTACTTTGCACTGTAGTCCATCGTATGAGTTCCGGATAATGTTGACAATCTTCTCAAGACCTCCGTAGTGTCGAAGAAGTTTCCATAATGTTCTCCTATCTACACTGTCAAATGCCTTCTCATAATCAATGAAGTTGATGTAGAGTGACGAGTTCCACTCAATTGATTGTTCGACGATGATCCGTAGTGTCGCAATTCGGTCTGTGCACGACCGGTCCTTACGGAATCCAGCTTGTCGATCTCGAAGTTGAGCGTCTACTGTGTCTTTCATCCTGTTCAGTAACACTCTGTTGAAGACTTTACCCGGTATTGACAGTAGTGTAATGCCTCTGTAGTTTTCACAATTGTTCAGGTCTCCTTTCTTTGGAATCTTGATGAGGTGTCCTTCTTTCCAATCCATCGGCACTTGTTCCTCCTCCCAAATCTTCTTGAATAGAAGATGAAGCATGCTTGTAGTTACTTCGATGTCTGACTTCAACGCTTCAGCTGGTATATTGTCGGGTCCTGCTGCTTTCCCGCTCTTGATTTGTCTGATGGCCATTCTGATTTCTTCTGTCGTTGGTGGATTGACATCTATAGGAAGATCTGTGTGTGCTGCTTCGATGTCCGGTGGATTCATTGGAGCCGGCCTGTTCAGGAGTTGCTCGGAGTACTCTGCCCATCTGTTCCGCTGTTGTTGAATCTCAGTGATTGGTCTTCCTTCTTTGTCTTTGACTGGTCTCTCTAGTTTACTGTATTTCCCTGCTAGCTTCTTCGTCGTATCGTAAAGCTGTCTCATATTTCCTTCTCTTGCAGCTTTCTCCGCCGTCGTTGCTAGTTCTTTCACGTATTTGTGCTTGTCGGCTCTAATGCTCTTCTTCACTTGCTTGTTTGCTTCTATGTACTCAGCTTGTGCTTGGACTTTCTCTGCTCGTGTTCGGCTGTTGTTAATAGCTGTCTTCTTGTTCTTCCTTTCTTTGATCCTGTTCAGTGTTTCTATAGAGATCCATTCCTTGTGATGATGCTTCTTGGGGCCCAGAACCTCTTGACACGTTGAAGTTAATGCTTCTTTTATATCTTTCCAGTTGTCCTCCATAGTAGTTTCTTCTTCCTTCAGTAGATCCTGTAAGGCTTGGAACCTGTTGTTGAGCGCTATCTTGAATTCATTGAGTTTGTCAGTATCTCGAAGGAGGGCTGTATTGAATCTTTGCAGAGCTGTTTGTCCAGTTGTCCAGTTCTTCTTTAGCTTCAGTTTTATATTGGCCACAACCAGGTGGTGATCTGAAGCTATGTCCGCTCCTCTCCTGGTTCTCACATCTTCCATTGTCCTTCGAAACTTTTTATTGATGCAAATATGATCTATCTGGTTCTCTGTGGAGTTGTCCGGTGAGATCCATGTAGCTTTGTGTATACGTTTGTGTGGAAATATTGTGCCGCCTATGACCAATTTGTTGAATGCACACAGATTTACAAATCTTTCTCCGTTTTCGTTCCTCTCTCCCAGTCCATGCAGTCCCATGATATCTTCATATCCGGTGTTGTCCATTCCGACTTTGGCGTTTAGATCTCCCATCAGAATGGTGAGGTCCTTTCTTGGGCACTTCTCTGTGATTGATTGCAGCCTCTCATAGGATTGATCTTTAACTTCGTCGTTGCTATCATTGGTGGGTGCATAACATTGGATAATGTTCATAGGAATCGAGTATAATGTTCAAATTCCAAGACTTTTCAGATGCCCCTTCTACAAAACAGAGCACTAATCAATACAGATGAATGGAATTTTCGGACAATGCGGGAGACTGATGGACCAACGAAGTAGTTGAATAAATGAGAAGATCCGAATCGGCGGTTCTCGCAATAGGTGAAAACCATTGGACCGAACCTGGACAGAAAAAGATAGAGTCGGAATAGATGTGTAATGTACTCTGGTCTTGAAGAAGAAAATGCTCAACATGCTCAGGAAGTTAGTCTTATGCTGCTCAAAGAAGCATGAACAGTAATTGTATAGTGAGAATTTTAGGGATCCAAGAATATTATTGCAGAATTCAAAACAGGTAAGGAGGAAATCACAATGGATACTATCCAGGGTTATGCACCCACCAATGATAGCAACGGCGACAATAAAGGTCGTTTTTGCGAGGGTTATGATAATTAGAAGTATTTGAATTATAGTATGAACTAATAATCAAAGAAATCATGTAAGTGGATCAAGAACTACTAGATAAGCACGAACGAATGCACTGTATTTAGAATTCGAAATCAGGCATTCAACAAGTACAAAGGAGTCATTAGTTCATTCAAACACTACATTCGCCACAGCTTAAATTAGAGTCTAAGTGTCTATAATCAATTTTACGTCTTCTTCTCAAGTTCATAATGTGTCTGTCCGACAATGTATTGGATAAAGACTCTGTATTATCTAGAATGCACTCATTATTATTAGAATTAATGACTGAAATCGGAACAGACTCACCTGGTTCCTGGAATTGTATTTGATCAACATGTCGATTGTGTGTACTTAAGTCATTGATATCTGGAAGTCGCGCCAGAGATTTCCCGACATTCTTCAGAACAATTCCCGTGGATGGTTGAAGATCATTGCCATGATAATATGCAACTTCTGCAGACTCAAACATCTCATATTCGACCGAAGAATTCTTCCTTTTAATAGTTTTGATGGAGTCCCTTTCGTCACCGAATGTCTGACATTTCTATATTGCAGTAGAAAGGTATCTACTCCCCTCTCCAGCTCATTAAATGTTGAGGCAGCAATAGAATCAATGGCAGTTTTTAACGTCCTGACAAAATTTTCTGCCTGACCATTGGAACAAAGATGACTAGGAACAGTAAACTGATGTTTGCACTCTATACCATTTAATCAGGTAGTGACTGCATCTGCAGCAAAATGAGAGCCGTTATCAGTCACTAACACCATTAGAACACCTTCTCGACTAAACGCCTTTCTTAATGCTTGAATTGTGAAGTCAGGATTTGGTAAAGTTGTAAAAAAATCTTCAGGCCACCTTGAAAAAGAATCAATAACTACAAGCGCATAGTATTTGCCAAGAAACGGACCACAATAGTCTGCATGTATTCTCTACCAGGCCTCAGACGATACTGGCCATGGAGTCCACTTCGAATGCTGATTTTTCAGCTTATGACGCTTTTCACAATTGTTTGATGTACGACAAATATCTGCCTTTATCTCTGGCCACCAACACGTGAGCCTCGCCAATGAGTTCATTATTTCAACACCTAAATGTCCACTATGAAGATCTTCAAGGACAGATTTGCGCAATGAAGAAGTAATAACAACACGATCATTTAAACAAAAAATACCATCAGGAGTAGTGGATAGCTAATCCCGCTTTGAAAAATATACAGGAAGTCTACGTTTCAGATTAGCATTACAACATTTCCGTATAGCATTAATTATACATCCCAAGTATCTACCAGTTTCTCTAATGAAATCTGGACGTTTCACTGTTAAAGGTTGCACTAACAAACAGTCTGAAGTATTAACAGGTTTATCTTGTAACGACTGTTGAGAAATGTAGTCAACATGTTGAATTTGTTTGTCACTCCTGTGTTGAACCGTATAGTCATAGGCACTCAAAGCAATACTCCATCGTTGAACCATAACAGCTGAGGAACGTGCTAAGAATTTTTCAGGATGATAAATAAACTTTAAAGCCTCATGATCAGTAACAATAGTGAATTTCTTTCCGAATAAATATTTATGAAGTCTTTTAACAGCCCAATACACAGCTAATGCTTCTCGCTGAGTCTGTGAATAGCCTTGTTCAGTTACAGTAAGTTTGCGTGAAACACAAATAACTGGTCTACCTTCCTGTTCCAAAACTGCGCTAATACCCACAGGTGATGCATCAGTGATAAGCACAGACTATACACTAGGGGAGTAAGTTCGATAAACAGCATCACTTTGAAGAAACTTTAGTAGACTACGCAAGCATGACTCTTGCTCCTCACCCCACTTGAATGAATTGGATGTCGAAATATTAAACAGACAATTTGCACGACAAGAAAAATTAGGAACAAAACGAGAATAGTATTGAAGAGCACCAACCAGTGAACGTAGTTCCGTAAGGTTTTTTGGAGACGGTGCATTTGTCAGTAGAGCTAGTCGTTTTATATCTGGTCTAAAACCATTACCATCAACTAAGTATCCGAGACATTCAAAACTAGATACACAAAATGAACACTTATTTGGATTCATTGTAACATTCTTCTCAATTAAACGACGCAATAAGGCAATAAGTCTCTGGTCATGAACTACCTTATCAGAACCATGAACAATGAGATCATCTTGATAAACTTCAATACCTTCAAGATCACTAACCACCTTATTCATAACTTCCGGAAATATGGCTGGAGAACAACTTAGACCAAATGGAAGGAAATTGTATTTGAACAGACCAAAAGGAGTGTTAATTGTCGTCAAAATAGATGAGGATTGATCTAAAGGGATTTGAAGATAAGCATCTTTTAGGTCAACTTTCGAGAACACTTTATAACCATGAAGTCGATTTAGAATATCTTCAGCCTCTACCGTCGTGCATGTTTGCTTCCACAAACGGGAGTTCAGTGTTAATCTATAGTCACCACATATTCTAGGGTCTTGCCATCCTACTTCAGTGGCGTAACAATAGGAGTACCCCATGCTGAAGACTGAACCGGTTCAATTATGCCTTTTGCACACAAATCGTTTAATGTTTTACGTACTGCATCTCGAAGATCATAAGGAATCATTCGTCTTTTAAGAAAGACTGGATCACCCTGTACTTGAAGTTTTATAGGCTGAATTTTCATACCTCCACTGCACTTAGCACACGTGGCTATCAAATCTTTAAGTAAAGCATCAGAATTTTCTTTAGAAACTAGGAAAGACAACTCCACTTTAAGCCTTTTCAAATTCCTTAAGCCCAGTATTGACAGTTCTGTTTCGCTAACTAAAAATTCACAAGGTATGTATGAGGAATTATCATCTCTTATTAGCAACTCACAACATCCTCGTATAGGCAGTCTGTGTCCAGTAATCCCCAATATTGATACTTCAGTGGGTCATACCACAACGTTAGAATCTAAAGATTTCAAGTTCTTGAATGAAATAATGGACTTTATACTGCCTGTGTCCACAATAAGGTAATGACATGAACCATGAGATGTATATAATCGCTTTTGAATATGAGTATAACCTTTCGAAACGGTAGACAAAGATAAATGATCATTAGGAGCAGCTGAATGATTGGGATCTAAATTACAAGATTTAGTACCACTTGAGGCAAAATGAACAGTAGCTTTGCATGCTGTTTGAATGTGTCCTATCTTACCACAAATAAAACATTTAGCATCACGAAATGCACATGAATTACGAGAATGAAGTTTTCCACATGATAAACATTTGCCAAACTTAGTCTCAACTTTGTGATTTCCTTTGTAATTCCTTGTTGAAACACCTTTCATATTTACACGGGAATAGGAGCCACTGTTAAACGAACGCAATTTTGATTGACCCTGAGATTGTATTCCATCATGACGACTAAGCAAAGTATTAGAAATTTTCATCGACTGGATATCAAGTTCATTCACTGCCTCGTAGTTATTACACGCAGTTCTAGTATCTTGAAAGGAACAGTTGGGCATTCTTAACAGCTCTCTTTCCGAACCCGGTATGTTGTTTCCTGCGATTAATCGGTCTCTCAGTTGCACATGAAGTTGATCACCGAAATTACATTTGGCAGCTTGTTTCTGCAATTCAAAGATGAATTCCCTAACCTTTTGGTCATTATGACGAATCATCTTATGAAATTTCGCCCTTTCACGGCATTCAAAACTAGTGCACTTTACATGATTTGATAATAGCTCCTTAATAGTTGCATAAGGAAGTGAGATAGGTTTTTCTGGATATGCCAAAGTTTTTAATAAACTGTACGCTTCTCTTCCGATGAATGTCAATAAATGTGATACAATCTTATCATCTTTAACATCTTACTTGGTCGTGCACCAGATTTCAAACCTTTCCAAATAATCCTCAAAAGCTTCAGAAGTTGAATGAATATCTAACTGTTCGATAGCAGGCTCCATTGCGACGCCAATATGATAACTATAAATATTTGAATTTTAGTATGAACTAATAATCAAAGAAATCATGTAAGTGGATCAATAACTACTAGATAAGCACGAACGAATGCACTGTATTTAGAATTCGAAATCAGGCATTCAAAAAGTACAAAGGAGTCATTAGTTCATTCAAACACCACAAGGGGCTACAATCGGTCATAGAGAAGTGCTCAGAAAAGGAACTGAACATCCCTATAGGAGACAAAAACATCAAGGTCAGAGTACACAAAATCAGGTATAAAGGAATCATAAGAAAAACGTGACTTGAGGAACAGGTATGATGAGAGATTTGAAGATTTAAATGCATTCAACACAGTGATTATAGGTGGCACTACAATCGCCCAAAAGCACATTCACAATGCTACATCCGACTCATCGGATCACGTTGATAAGAAACTGATCGCTAAAAATTTCAGAAGAACAATTGAAGACGTGAAAACCAAAACAGCTACTGGCATAACTTCAGGTCACCACCAAATAGTTTTCAAGATAAAACTGAAGCTAAAGTAGCACTGGACAAATAAGGAAACAGAACTACAAAGATCCAATTCAGTCTACCTCCGACATATTGACAAACTCGCTGGGTTCAAGGTACCGTTCAGTAATAGGCTCCAAAAGAAAACTACTATGGAGGACAACTGGATAGGGATCAAAGAGGCACCAACTTCAACGTGTCAGGAGGTTCTAGACCGCAAGATACATCATCATAGGGAATAGATCTCTATCGAAACCCTGGACACGGTTCAAGAGAAGAACAAGATGGCAAATAACAACAGTCGAACAAGAGAAGAAAAAGACAAGACACAGACCGAATACATAGTATTAAACAAGTAACAAACAGGTGGGAACAACACTTTGAAAAACTCATGCAAGACCAGACCCACTGAACCCACTGGATATTGAAGCAGCACACATAGACCTTTCCATAAACGTCACTACACCGACGATCGAGTAAATCAGTACGGCAATCAGATAAGTCAAGTGTGGGAACGTAGTATGGCCCTACAATGTACCAGCTGAAGTACTGAAGTTAGGATCAGAAGTCACTGCAAACATGCTCCACTTTCTATTAATGAAGATTCGAGAGGAGAAACAAGTGGCACAGACGGACTGTAAAGAATAATGCGTAATCAAGGTACCAAATAAAAGAGGTCTGAGTGAATATGAGAACTCCAGAGGCAACACACTACCATCAGCTCCAGTAAACGTTTTTCAACAAAGCAATGCTGAACTGAATGAAAGATTCAGTAGACGCCCAACTTCGAAATCAACAGACCACATTTTATGAGGATCGGTCGTCAAGGACTAAGCCGTCACATTACGTGCCATTGCTGAGAAGTCAATGCAATGGAACTCATCACTATACATCCACTTCCCTGACTACGAGAAAGCTTTTAACAGTGTGAATAGGAGAACCTTATGGAGTGAGTAAATTTGACTAAGGAATAAACGCCATTTTTCGGCTCATGCTATAGAGGTTACATCCTGTTCGAATGTACAATTTTTCTAATGATATTTTATTTTTAGCCTGAGTAATCTCAAAAAACAGGATAGTTTGCCCAATAGGTTACTGTGGGCTTGTCTTATGCCAGTAAATACGGTCACTTCAATGCAAGATTATATATCTTGTAGTTAGACGTTGGGATAAACACTGATACAAAGTTAAACCGAAAAAAACAAATACCAAATTTAATGAAGACGCATTTATTCTGTGTCTTCGGTTATGAACAGACAATGATTTAATGAAAGACAATTGGAGGCACCATGACGTTAACACACTAGCCCACTCCATCAACAATGAATCACTCATGTTTCATATAAGATGAATAGTGTACAAACTATAGGCAATCAAGTAGAGTGTAAATGGTTTAGACAAATACGGGAAGCACGCGCGAAAACGGGCATAAATATAATCGAAACGTCATTGATACGAAAGATGATATAACAGGGTCGTGATACGTATAACAAGTTAAGAATGACACACTTAATCGTCTGAGATAGATAGGCTTTGTAGAGGCTTGATAAGAACTCCTGTATGACCATGTATGCTTTCCTGTTAAATCATCCTCGTTTACTTGAAGTAGATTGAAAATGTCAAATGGGTTATGTAAGTGAGCATTTCAGTATCAGCACCGTCATACAGACTAACCACTTGCGGACTTAGAAATATTTTTGCTAAAGAGTATTTGTGGATGACGTTTTATGCTACATAACAGGCAGGCCTTTATTGGATAGAACTTTTATACAAACATCAATAAACATCGGCGTCAACTAAAGTTTGATCCAAATAAGCTATGAAACTGGCCCTCGTTATAAGTTCTTCAAGACATCACAGATAAGTGACTGAAACATTACAATCCATTCTTCTCAGAAAGTAGCCCCAGACGTCTAGGTACGTAGAGGAATGGTTTATGGTGCCTCAAAATGCTAATCAGTGTGCTCTGACGATTAAGCTTTCAAGTGTCCGTCTTCATTACTACACTTAATGAAAGTATCAGATTTAGCCATTATGAAACCGATCATACGTATTGACTATAACGACATCTCCGTGAATATATTACGAAACCTTTATTGTCAGAGCTGGAGAAAATATCTATATATATCGGGATAAATGTAGTTAACACAGGTTATAATAATGGTAATATATCGTGAATACAGACTGAGAATCCTTCAAATGGCTGAAGCGATTGCAGTTCGGATCAAAATGAGTCCAGGAGAAATATGTCCAACCACTCCTTTTACCCTGACCAACTTCTGGCCTAGTTAGTTGATGATTTTCATGATATGGTGACATAATTATCCCAATCCTCATTTTCTTAGGTTAAACTTATCTTGTTCACTCATCCTGGTATTGTTGTTGTTTCTATCATCATTATAACACCTGTCAACGTTTTTGAGAAAGTTATTTAGCAGTGACTCTCAACAATTGATGGTGTCAAGACACAGTGATTCGATAAAAGTGTGTGGTTCTATTTCAATATAAAACAAGTTTAAAGGTACAGGACAGACAGTATATTTGAATAGTTATAAGAAATGGGCTGTCGAATCAATCTATATTTTATCGAAATCAGATGCGGTCAGACTACTGGAAAGGCAGTCGCAAATAATTAAGACCTAGTAAACTAATTACGTGTCACCAAGCAACGATGTTTTTGTCAGGTTTAATGACGATCCTGCTTAAATGGATAGTTTGCTTTAACTAACTGAAAAGTGATAGGTTAAAGCTAAAAGATAAAAGAATGACAAATCGTTAAGAATCGCAAAGGATAATTGATTTTCAAGAATTATGGACATTTTCAACAAATGGGAAGTGTACTTTAAACCGAAATAATAAATTCACCAATGTAAAATCAAAATAGGTAACCAATATGGCGGCCGTCATAGTCAGAGGTCAAGAAAAAATTGATATCTTTGGAATATACCGGTACATAAAAAACAAAACAGGAAGAACACAGTTGTAATCAACCACCATCACTAGCTTTGTTCTGGTTCAAAGGACAAACATGGTGTGCAAAAACAGTAATATTGAGAGAGGAAGCTAATGATCAAGGGGAAGTCAAAGCTTGACGTGGTACATCTTGTATAAATACATATCAAAAAATTCTACATAATGGGTAAAGCTAATTTTAAAAGTTATACAACCTGTTTAGCTCATTAATAAGATATTCTTTGGAAAAATCCTACTTTAATGTTCCATTTTGCTTTGGAATGAGCTGAATAGGAGTAACCCTAAAGGTACCTGAGCTACGAAACAATAATAAACCATAGGCAATCGACCTGGAAAACTTTCCAGAACAAATAGATCATACAGAATGTGATTATGGCATATATTCTTGCTCATAAACATCGTCATCTTGAAAAATGTTTGATATCTTTTGTTTCAAAACAACACTAAGTAAAGATTTTTTAAAGTATAATACATGTACAACTGGGCACGAAAGTACCCTCAAAATTCCCGACTTTCTCACTAATGGCTGCTTAATCTTATTACTTGAGAAAATTTGACGTTTAATTGAGGTGTATTGGTTCTCTGGAAATACTTAAGGTGATTAATTTCTAAAACCTCAAATTCATCTCTCGTTAATCTGTTGTACCATTGGTTCAATATCACCATCAAACGAA
Source organism: Schistosoma spindalis (assembly GCA_946903255.1). Classification (NCBI taxonomy): domain Eukaryota; kingdom Metazoa; phylum Platyhelminthes; class Trematoda; order Strigeidida; family Schistosomatidae; genus Schistosoma; species Schistosoma spindalis. The sequence goes on from OX336424.1 coordinate 10,947,710, forward strand.
ACCATCGTTTTGAAGTTTGAAGGCTCAATAAATTTAAAAGCTTAATATATTTTCGTGTTAGAGATGAGTGAATTCGTAAACGTATTAATTTTTTGTGATCACAGGGATTCGTTTTCGGTGGAGTTAGACTATTTAAGGAAACGATTTGCAGATGATTGTGGCTCTACTAAAATAATAGCTCTTTGTGACTACTTTTCAGACCACCTATTATCAAAATATGAGCTCCTCAGTGACATATACATTACTTTCATGGATTTAATATCAGTTCACAACATAATTGTATTTTTCGTCTCGGAATGCACCTCTGAATCATATAAACGTCAACCAACTAAACCTCCGGATTCGGATTCTTTGTAAGTTACGATGCTTTATGCACTATTGACTAGCATTATGAAATCACCATTTAAATCAGATATTCCCCAACAAGACCACTGTAAAGCTGAGTCCTCATTCAACTGCCATACTTTGATGGAGTTGGTTCCATTTTTTGCACATAGACGTATTCTGGGAACTTCGAGTTTTAAAAAGATGCTTTATTTTTTCAAGAAACCTTCAGTGAATTTTAAGGCGTAAGTTAATTCCGACATTTTTAACATTTGTTAGAGAATTAACCAAATTATTACGATTTTGATTACTTCATTGATATTCAATGAGTACATAATTATAAAACTAGTACTTTTGATTTTGGGAACACTTTTGACAATAGTTCTATTCTAGATGACAAAGAAAAAGTTGTTAGACCGTTAATTTGTATCTTACGTCGATATCACCTGAAAAATTGGCCAGACACCTTAACTCTATTGGCGTTGCATAACTATACGTCATATATTTTGATTGTGGAATACATTGCGCAAACAAAGTTGCTGCAGAATAGCTTTGATTTATAATGTTACCTTTTAAATAACTTATTGTAAGCGAACCAATCTTTATTGGAGACTCACGTTAAAGAAGTAGTTGTCCTGATCACTGGACCGTAAACTGAAAATCCCTTCCCGACTTATTGTACCATTTTTGAAAATTACAGATTATCTTTTGCGAGATATAATTCAACAGACTTTAAACATTTCATACTTTGAATGTTCATTAGTGGAGTGTAGAAATTTGTCTGTGTTGATAAAAGGCGATCGAGTAAATATTTTTTGGAATGGTATATAACATAGGGATGTATACTTTTCAATCAACTGTAAGTGATTTATTTAGGATACACAACTGGAAGTTTATTAGTGGCCTTCCTTTAGTACTTACAAAAAAAACTAGAATGGGATTTAAGCTCTTTACTTAGATACTGGTTGAAATGTTTTGCATTACTGAAGCAGTTAGTAGTCGTTTTCAAACAAGTATGGCTCAATTATGTGGACCAATTTTAGTCGAAGTTATTTTTATATGTAAACATTCATTGAAAATAAGTTTACCGACACTAACTAGTGTAGTTAATAACTATTGTTTTATGTGTTTCTTTTGGTTTTGACTTAAAGATCTCTAACACGACAGGACATGTTAAGATCGCTATTGTCTAGTAATGGACTAGATGTATATGATTATGAAGATTATACCTTCGCTGGGTTTGTTTTAGAGAATGAATTGGTTAAGTTGAAACAAACTTCCAACTTAAGACTGCCAAGCTGTGAAGGTGAGTTTATTTTTCTTAGTTAATGTATTTTTTAAGTTTATTTCTCTGAAAAATATATAACAATGTATACTGAAAACACTGGTTTATTTACAAACTGCTTTGATTGAGGTTTCCATCTCTTTCTGTTCATGAAAACTAGAATTTTGCATCACCTAAATAACACACAGAACTCTAGAGAAAAGTTGAACTTACTTCATCAAATATGGAAGTGATGTAATTGGAAAACATAAGTCACTCAAACCCAGTTAAATTAGAGCATATTTGTCTATAATTATTTCAACTACAGGATATCAGATGACTATTTGTTCGTACTTCCCAATAATGTAAACAAATGTTGTAAAACTTGAAAATTGGATTGTAGACGGTGCCTAAAGTAAAAAAATAAATGTCTCTAGTTTGCCGTTTGTTAGTTTAGTGAAAAGATTATTTACTTATAAAATGATTCATTCATAACTTATCATTAAAATGCCACGTTGGTTATTGCGTCACAATAATTTCGTGGTTGTAGTTATTTGCCGAAGGAGTTTTTGCCTAATACTTCGTAATTAATGAAGAAATGATTGATTTTTATGTATTAGAAGTACTCGAAGAGGTGTCAGACGAGCAAAACTTGATAAATATTGCTCATGGGATATCTTAGAATGATATTATCTCAAAGTCAAAATTGATGGACGAAAGAGCTATATTTGAATTATGGGCCGGTTTATTGCAACGTCCCATATTTATGCTACCCATTTGTCAAAGTGGGTGCCTTGTACAGTAAGTCAACGAGTGATATGATATAAACAGGACCGATGGACTTAAGTCAGTCGTGTGCCAGACAAAACCTATTTATTTGGCATCATGGAAAGAACTTTTTTCTAGATAAAGTGAACAAAATAAAATTGACAGCAAATGACTATATTTAGGTATGACACTGAATCCCACAAGAAATCAAACACTCAAAGAACATACGACAATTGGCTCACAAATATTTCACACGGAAAGATCAAGATGTGTGTGGGAAAAGTATTAATTAATATTTTCGCCTCACAAAAAATTCTTTTCAACCAAATTATTTATTTATTTGCTTAAAATACATAAATGCCGATTTAAATGTACTTCAAAACAAATGTACTCTAAGTAACTGTGTTTCTAATTTATTAGATACTAAAATTACAAAGGCATAGAAGAAGGATGGAAGCATAGTCAAAATAAGTAAATGAACAAAACTAAGTAAATGTGAATAGGTTATCACAACATAAATAGTTTTTTAAAATAAAATACAACCAAGAAGAGTTTCTGGTTAAAAGGGTTTTTTGTATTTTAGTGAATATTACAAGAACAAAATAACAGCAGGTAAGTCATTGACTTCTATTATGAGTCATGTCTGATAACCTCTTAGGCCAGTGATTTAAACCAGTCATCGAACCCCAGCTGGGGAGCCGTAATAAACTCGTGAACTCTCCTATGGAATCAATAATGTTTTGTCACTGTTTATGATAAAGAATATAAATGTAAGCTACCACAGAATTCTAGCATATTTTATTGAGAGCCAAATGACTTTGAGAAAAGTGATTTTCCTGGATAGATTTTTAGCAAAACTTTTCATTTTCAAATCTTTAACTTATCTCAATTATGGAGTTGAAATATAGCCACTTGGTAGACGTTCTGAAGCAGGATTTTATAACCTTTTCTTACGGACTTATCGATATTGATATCAGTAATAAAGTTTAGAATCTTCAAGAACATTGATTTGTTTTCAGTTACATACACAAAGACTTCTACGTGATGCGTTTTAACTACTTGGACTCGTATAAATAACGTAATGATGTCAAGACAATTAGCTTAGTTGTTATATCGACAATGTGTTCCATAAGATGTATCCAATAACATAGACCAGACAATCTGAGTACTTTTCAGTAAGTTGTACAAATATTATTGTTACTATATTACAGAACAAGAAAACCATGGGCCAAAGCCAGAGTTCGTCTCACCGGGGCATATCAAAAAGTTGGAGGACATCTTAGATCGGTTTTGTTTGTCAGCAGTGAAAGATGAAAATGATTCAATTCCTTCGGTGAACAACATATTAGATTTGTATATACTCGAAGATTGGAGTTGTAAGCTAAAAAGAAGTGATCGAAGACTAAGGTAGTATAAATAAGCTTATTAAATGTTAGTTTTGTTTGCTCTATATGTAAAATTGTTTGCATTAATAATCTTTGGTACAAATAATAGACCTTTATAATAATTAGAAGTATCCAAATTCATGTAATAACCGAGGATTTCCGAAATAGTGCTATTTGAGGATGGTAGGACTAAATGGGCACAAGTGAACGTATTATATTTGGAATTCGTAATCAATGCGCAATCAAATACAAAGGAATCATCAATTAGCACAAATACCACAACTACTCGATCAGTATTTAGATAGTGAGTGATAACCTGGGTCTCCAGAAATGTGTTATCAAATAACTGTATAATGAAAACTACCTGTGTTAATAAATAACGATGTTGAGTCAGATAAAATAATACGAAGTAGACCTACAAAATTGTTTTCTAAAAAGAATGAACAAATATAAGCTGATTAGACATTCTATAAAAATATTAATATAATTAGAATGATAATAATTATAAATTACAACTTCCCAAACTTATATCGCCACTATAAATTGATTTTTCAAAATTAACCCCTGTCTGCTCATTTTTTGATGGTTGTGTCTAATTATAAATTTGAGGGTTGGTCTTGAGATTGTGTTAACATAAAGTCTTTTAAGACTTTATCTATCTATGATTCATTTAAAAATATCTTCGTAATACAATCATATCAGTTGACAAATCATTTGTTTATGGTACATAAAATCAAGTTTAAACAATATCTAAGAAAAGACATTAAAATCATGTAAGGAGAATTTTTATCAAGACATGATTAAAATTCATCTGTTTACGTTTCACAAAGTTTATTAATCGAGTTAATTCTCGTTCTGTTGAACTTTTTTGTGCTTAAATAAACTGGTTATTTCCTATTTCTCAGTTTTCAGTTATTCTTCAATCATTAAGTGTTGTAATTCTGCGTTTTCCCATTGATATATGCATTCACTCTTCATATCTATCCTTTATATTTAGAAATATTTCTACAAAATCTCAACATGATTCATCTCGTAATCGAATTCTTCTGATATCTGGCCAATCCGGTGTCGGCAAAACACGATTTTTAACTAATTGGTTGAACAAGCGGAAATCTAATAGTTTTACTTTTATGAATGATTATATTAAAGTTAAAGACCTAATTACAATCACAGATCCTGAAGAAACTACAAATAATTCGTTGAGAACAAAATCAGATATCATTTTTATTGAAGAATTTATAGAACCAGGCAAATGTAACTCAGATATATGGCAGCTGTTAGATGATTTAAATCGTAAAGCTAGAATAGCACGATATAAAAGTAGGTTATATTTTACAAACAACTTATACATGTTGAATTACAGTAAATTCAGCGGAAGCTAATTAATATGAATAAACCAAATTATTTAAGTTATACTTCATCATGTTCTGAAAAGTTCAAAAAACCTTGAAACCAGGGTGATATTGAACTCGAACTAAAATGAAAAAGAAGTCAAGTGCTTCCTGGCTGGTAGCGATCGCCCAACTGGTGAAAAATGGTCCTTCGCATTTTAATACTGATACTCTAGATATCGTGTTTAAATGACAGGGATAAAATCTTGATGACCTAATGTACGTTTATCGTCTTACAGATAGGAATACATCCAACAAATAATTATATTTTGTGACATTCATACAAATACGTTTTGATATCACTAAGGGAGGATATACCTAAAATAACTCATTTATTTTTAACTATGTTTAAAGTTTATGTAGTACATTTTAAGCTTAATATATAATACGTCAGGATGAAAAATCTTTAACAGTTTGAGTTTGATCAATTATTAGTTGAATAACGTATTTGTGGATTTGAAATTAGCTTCATACAAAATATTATTTCTGTTCTAACAGTTCATATATTCCATACAGAAGTGAAAAATTTCTCATACCATTCTGAGATTTTCGCTGTTGATTTCTATTGAAAAATACATCAAAATATTTGGTATGTTTCTTGTTCTGGATGATGCAACAGAGCTATTTTATACTGACACCTAGCTGACGAATATAGACTTATTGACCACAACTGACCTGGTGAGTTTCATCGTAACTTATGACACGTGTAAAATGAGCAGTATCTTAAGGTCTATGTAATCCGCACGGAACTATAGAGTCGTGATCTGAAGTTTATGCCAGTTATAACTAGAGAATTGTGGGTCATTAAATATGACTGTTTGAACGTCTGCAGATACTCAGTTCAACGTCCAGTTGAAAAGCTATGTGATGTAACTCAATAATGTATATTTTCATATTTACGGTAGTTATGCTTTTAAAATGAAATTCGAAAAATGACCACGAAGACAGTTTTTAAAATTAAAATATATAGGTGATGACAACAATATTTGCAGCATATACGTAACGAAGAAATCAGCTTTAAACCGTTTTGTTATTAGTAATTATTTCTTTATTAGTTATTTTCTTTTATCACAAATTATCAATTGAACCCGCATTTTAAAATCTTTGATAAATATACTGGTGACAGAACCTAATCAGAAGCGATTGTCAAAAATATTGTTCTATTAAAGGAATTATTTACATTGTTTTGGTATTGAAAGCAACAAGTCTGTATGAGGTTAATAACAGTTTTTAGTCCTTGGCTTTTGTGTTCGCATACCTTTCCACTCAGTTTTTCCTAGCCATATTTTCAATTTTTAGTCTTTCTCATTATACTTTCTAATACACTATTTATAATCATTCACTAGTTTTGTCTCGTACTAATGTGTTTTGACAACTATAGGAGACACATCTTTTCCAGGCTCTGTGTTGACAATGACTGACTAATTTTTGTGCTTAGTTATAACTAATTATGTACTTATTCTTATCCCATTGTACTAATCACAATAAAATCAGTAATGGTAAAAAGGAAAAGGAGAGCCAAATGTAACATTTATATTCTACATTTCTGAGTGTAACAAACAAATTGATAAATTAGTGTTTCCCAGCTGACGTGCTCATACAGTAAGTTTGTCAACGTTGAGTAAAATCAAGCATACATAAAGTATATATATATATATATATATATATATATATATAAATATATATATATATATATATATATTCATACATAACGAGAAACAACAATAGATATCGGCTTAAATAACTATACGTACTCATGGTTTGAATTTACATTTTACTTAAAAAATATTAGGCAGTGAACTAAATCCATCTCTGGCAACTTTGCTGTCGGGTTTAACTAGTGACCAAGAAGATTTTGAGAGAGCTCGCCAACTTCGTCAGCTTGGATCTCGACTATTTACTTCACTAAGTCCGACTAATTGTAACGAAGATCGATCAGATTTACCGGTGATTGTGATTATAGATGGCTTGGAATACCTCGAAGATCCTCTGGCCAAAACGGCTGAAGCAGTAAGTAATAATCGTGATGTAACTTGTAGAAATTTGAGATAGAATTTACTATAGTTTATTTTAAAAGTTGTGCTCAAATGCTATCAATGTGTAATTTTCATGTACTTAGCAAAAAACATAATTTTTGTAGGTTATGTGCAGGATACTAGCATATATATCGAATTTAAATCAAGATCTAAATAAACTGAAAATGCCTATTTAGTTATCTAGTAAAAAGGCAAACAGAGCAGTGAAAGGTTTCTTTTCAACTAGTTTTCCATCATGATTCTACCGTAATATATGTTATACGATGATAATATAGTACCAATCAAGAATAATGACCTCCTTGGAACAGTCAATAACATCGGCCTTAAGTTGTTTATTGATGGTTTTAGGTGGATTTTCGTTCCGATTCTGAAGATTACGGATATTATTTAATAATTTTTTAGTGCTTTCCCACAAAATCACTTTAGCATAGTAAGTCAGGGTTTTCACTGAACCTCCTTTGTATTTTAACGGTGATGAGTCTTAGAACTAAGAATGTTGCCTTCATGAAGATTTTCTCTGTATACCTCTTTTGAATGATCTATCCAATCGTCCCTTTGATTGGACATCTAAAACAAGATACTATTAATTTGTTTTCCATCTTATAATAAGGTAATTAATAGCTAATTGTTGTTAGAAATGTAAACCCAATGACTCTGATTTAACTTTCTTTTTAAAACTAACAGAGATATCTATGCAGCATCGATAAACTAACAGTTAGTTGATTGCACCTCTGGGAGTTTTATTCATTAGTTTTATTTGGAAAAGTTCTCTAAGAAGTGGTCGCAATAGATTTGTAGAGGTTAACCAAGTTTGTTGAGATAAATTTCCTCTATATCCGACTCCAATAAAAGATATCTCATTAACTGAGTATTTAATGCAGGCTTAATCTCCGAGTAGAATTATCGATTTACTCGAGATCATTCAAAAGCCCAAATATCAGTTATAGAGATAGTTTATTGTTAAAGCTTGGTAAAATCCGCAAGCATACAGCAAGCAAGCACCGAGTGAGACAAAAATCAAAGTGTGTGTGTCTGTGTTAAAAATCCATATATATTTTTGAGTATTAATCCAGTGTAGATAAATTATTGATTATCTATGTGTCTGAACCAATGGGGGAATAGAGTAAGGCTTAAAGTGCAGACACACACTCAATCATACTCATATGGAAATTAACACAGTAGGGTAGACAAATAATACATTAGTGGAATGGGCTTGCTACAGATTCACAGAGAATCAGGAATTTTATATTTTTATAGTAAGATAGCCACTTCTCCGGCGCACAATGAATATCTACTTTCATTCTAACGACGAGTACTATAAATAATTGAATGGAGTAGCCGAGGAATTGCCACAGGTTAACGTATACGAGGATCTAAAATATTAACTCAGCCAAGTAATACAATCTCAGAGAAAATCAAAGTTTACTGAGTTTACCATGTTTTGTAACCAATAAGTGTTACCTCAATTTAGTGCAAGAAAACTGTCAACTTATTTTAATAAAAATAATGTCTATTACATCAACTGTATACATGATATTTTTATTTATTTTTCTACACACAAATATTTATTGTTTTTTAATCCATAGTATCTACTTTTTATACTAAAAGGTTAAATGCATTGATTGGTTGTTCAGTTGTCATGCACGTACAAAGGAAACCGATATGAATGAATATGCAGGAATTAATAGCGGTGGCCTACCTATGATACCTAGTCGAACTCGATTTATTTTGACTTGTTCTTCATCACATTATATAAATCATCAACTAGCCAAATGTCCACTTGTCACTGTTATTGAATATTCAAGTGTATTAGGTCCTAAAGAAAATATGTTTATGAAAATTTTGCCAACATCTATTGGAAATCTGGAAGAAACTAATGAGGTTTTAAAAGAAAATAATCCAGTAACTAACCAACTGTATGATTTGATTTCTTCGTTTTTTCCTTTATTAAACAATGATACATTAAATCATAGTGAAGAAACAGAAATGAATCAAAAATTCAATTTACATTCGTTGCTAAAATATCGTGTACAAATTGTAAAAGATCGTTTAAGCAATCCTATTATCAATAAATTATATAAATATTGGTGCTTAAAAGAAAATGCTTTAGCCCAGGCAAGTATTTTGGAAATTATCTTCTTTCTAGTATAACCTGTTTATTTATTGTTATGGCTAATTCATATAAGAATGGGAACGCTGGAAAATGCTCTACATCAATGAAAATAAATGCTATCGTCATTGAATATGTATCGTTTATGGAAATCCCATTTGGAACCTAATTATTAACATGATCACTCAAGCAAGTTGAAATAACTGAAATTTTCATTAAAAAAACTGAAAACAATGATTTTCTGTTTTTAATGCATGTTAATCAAGTTGTTAATTTGAGGTATTATTACTTCGAAGCATATTTGTTTGATGGATGAATTAGTTTACTGATAGGGGATATTTGGGTTGGTTTTTGAAGTCAATTAAGGCGTAAAAATAAGTTACAGTTTATTTTGAGAGTCATATTATGTTTACAGTAACATATTTTGCTCTATTGTAAACTGGATAACCTCAGTTGTTAAACTATTTTTAATTATTGTCTCCTTATCTACAGAGTAAGTAAACAGAATACATCATGAAAAGTAAATATCAGTAATATAGTTCAACTTGGGTAAAATTCGACTGATACGTAATTGAAGAGTACCATTACAGTCGTCTTTCCTACTCTTATCTCCTATAAATTATTCGAGAAATCTCATACATTATATCAAGAAATTCAATATGAATATTCATGGTTCATTCAAGATCAACGAACGATAGTTACTTTAAATCTAAGTTGATTTTAAGCAAACATTTTATGAATTAGATATTTGGGATTTATTTATCATTGTTGATTTGTTCATGACAATTTTCAACTTTTATAGCCAATTTTAATGCTTTGTAAAAACGGTATTCTACAGAAATTAAAAATGTCACATGCAGTAAGTGATGAGTTGAATAAATATTAAAATATCACTCTACGAAACCCGTGTCACATCTTTGTTTTTTGAGCCAAGAAATCTTTGAATTTGATGTTGATATATCATTTAACATTTTATTCTTTTAAGACCTCAAATTGTAATAAAAGGCATTCTCTCGTAGTTTAATCTTGAAATGAATGCTAGTCATATCAGAATATTCGTTAATCAGGGTTTGTATTGTACGACATAACTTTTTAAAAATTCTGATTACCACTACTAGTATGACTGTTTGCGTTGGCTTTGACTGGAATAATTGCTACTTGCTAATAATTCCAACGGAACAATATGTGATTGGGCTTGATGCGAACAAGAAAATTAAGACTATTGATGAAAACTTTTTTATTCACCAAGCATCCATTAAAAAGTCATCAACAATAATCAAGAAAAGCATGTCATTTTACGTATTCAGTCCTTTTTAGTTTTTAATACATAATGTCTTAACAAACTAATGTGTGATCAGATTGTTCAGAATGTATTGCGCAAACATATCACATAATTCTGATAACTTACGTCTTCTTATCACATTATCCGAATTCAGTCAATAAATAAGTGTGAATGTATTGAAGTGGCTGTTCATTAATAATTTAATACATGCATATAGTTTGCAAAATCAGCAAACTATCTTAGCTTTGAGATATAACCAATTAATTAATTATGTATTTGTTATCTCCTTAACAATGATTATTTTATTTTCTGATTAGAAAATATTTATTCACGAACTTTACGTCACTTCATTCGGTTTTGACTCAACCAACAATCGCAAGGATATTTTTAACTGGGATGATTACATAGAACGTTTACTGGCCACGCAATCAATAAGACAATTATTATTATGTTTATTACAACAATGGGCACTTGAGTTTGAATACAATATCATAACTACAGAAGAAGAATTGTCACTAAGAAATTCAATGGAAGAAGGGAAAGGATATTCTGCGTTATCCATTTACAATGATGATAAGCAGGTGTCTGAACATAAAATTAATTTCAAGGGTTTGCTACAAAAATCTACTACACAGCTTTCCAAAGGTAAATTTAATACATAATATTTATTTGAATAAGTGTATACTCAATCATTGAAGTGAAATGATATACCTCAAAACATTAATTCTTGTGAACTTAGTGTCTGATTTTGCCATAAATAGAAATTTATTAGAGAACCATCGATATTACGTACTTCGATTAGATTCAGTCACAGTTCACTTTTAGTAATGCTTGTTCAACCAGCAATACGGAGTAAGAAGACCAGAAATGCAAGGAAAACTGTTTTCCCAAAAGCCAAATAAATATTTATTTATGCTTTGCGTATACTGGACCGATTGAGAAGGGGTTATTTAAGCTTTGACTTTGACTACTTAGTCACAAAGCCCCTTCCACATGCTGCTATGGCTTTGAGTAGATTACTTTTAGCTGTTGATGAATATCTTGAAATTTTAATCATGAACGAAGGTTGGATCTGTTCAAGCTAAATATGTATTGTCTATATTGAATCATAACAGCTTTATTTACTTATTTACTTACGCCTGTTACTCCCAATGGAGCATAGGCTGCAGACCAGCATTCTCCAACCCACTCTGTGCTGGGCCTTCTTTTCTAGTTCCATCCAATTCTTGTTCATTTTTCACATGTCTATCTCCGTTTCCCGGAGTGATGTGTTCTTTGGTCTTCCACTCCTCCTTCGGCCTTGAGGATTCTATGTGAGGGCTTGTCTTGTGACACAGTTCGGTGCTTTCCTCAAAATGTGTCCTATCCACTTCCAGCGTTTCTTCCTGATTTCTTCCTCCACTGGGATCTGATTTGTTCTCTCCCACGGTAAGTTGTTGCTAACAGTGTCCGGCCAACGGATCCGAAGTATTTTGCGTAGACAATTGTTAATAAACACATATATCTTCTGGATGATGGATTTCGTGGTTTTCCAGGTTTCCGCCCCATACAGTAGAACTGTCTTGACTTTTGTATTGAAAATTCTGACTTTGGTGTTGGTTGCCAATTGTTTTGAGTTCCAGATGTTCTTCAATTGTAAATATGCTGCCCTTGCTTTGCCGATTTGCGCCTTCACATCTGCATCAGATCCACCGTGTTCATCGATGATGCTGCCCAGATATGTAAAGGTTTGTACATCTTCCAAATCTTCTCCGTCAATTTTGATTCAATTGTTACAAGCCATAACAGCTTTAGGGTACTTGGAAATTTTTATAAACACAAATCGTTAACTAATTTGTGTTGCTACTAAGTTGTGGTTTGGTTTTAGTAAAATTGTATATGGATGATTTACATACCCATCAACTCCAGGAAACAGTGCTTACTCTTTGGTTTCACCCTACGCTTTCCGAATTTATACCTAAATTTCTATTATACTAGTTGGTAGCCGTTTAATATTCTGTGTATTTATACAGACTATTTAATTAACTACTAATATCTTCCAGTGAGTGTTACTGATGAAATGAATCCGAACATCACAAGTCTATTTCCACTGCAGCCCACATACTTCCACCTATGTTTGACAGATTTTCCCTCTGGCATACTTAAACATGCGGTTACTTGGAAATAAAAATTCACAGTAAACTTAGATGATTTACGTAGCTCAAATGCTTCCAATACGTAATTTCAGATTATTGCTCGGTGTCTGAAAGTTTTGCTTTTTCAGAAAAAGGAAATAACTAAACACTGTTTGGATGCTCATACTACGTTATAATTCCGTATAACGACTTTACACAAATTATAATGAATGGACAGCGGTTCTGGTCACATGGATAATTCCATAATCACCAAGAATGACGGTAGTCCAAACTGATATACAGCATAACCATATTGAGTACAGACACATTTTCTAAAGTAATTTTCCCTCTTTGTGTCAAGTAGCATTATTGAAAATATTTCTCACATGATAGAACTCATTTACACAAACTTTTAATTTTGAAATCGTTTATATTGGAATTTAGTTTAGCACAATAAATTGTGGTAATTCATCATTTCATTCTGTATTAAATAACAATGTTACTTACAATTTATATAGTAATATTGCTACTTTAAATGAAGTTTTCAGCTGGTCTCAATACAAGCCAATGCAATTGGTAATGAAAATATGATACTTTAAAGTTAAGTCCTCCCATAGCGCTTCAATGGTTATCGCTGATCTCAAGCCCGAGTACAAGAGGAGGGTTAGCTTGTGTCAGCAACTTCATCCTCTAGAAAAAAATCTTTCTAAACAAGCGCTAACCAGAAACCCAAGATTATTCGGAATTTACAAGGCTTATGCCACTTCTTAAAACCACGGCAACAAATAATATGGGTGCGTGGAATGTTCAGACAATGTTGGAGACCGGGAGGACCAGTCAAAACAGCTGCAGAAATGAGAAGATACAACTTGGCGGTGCTCGGAATAAACGAAACCCGTTGAATTTAAACTGGACAGAAAAGATTAGATTCGATAAAGATGCTGTTTTGCTTTGGTCACGAAGAAGAAACTGCCTTGCACACGCACGGAGTTGCACTGATACTGTTCAAAGAAGCACGAACACCACTTATAAGATGGGAATCTCATGGATGCACATTCGTCAAAGCATCTTTGAAAACAAGGAAGGAGGAAGCCACAATGAATATTATCCAGTGCTATGCACCCGGCAATGATAGCAATAAAGATGGTAAAGATCAGTTTTATGAGAGGCCGCAGTCGATCATGACGAAGTGTCCAGGAAAGAACCTGACCATCCTGATAGGAGACCTGAACTCCAAAGTCGGAATGGACAATACTACGTATGAAGATATTATATGGCGATATTGACTGACTGGGAGAAAGAAGCGAGAATGGAGATAGATTTGAGAGTTTTTGTGCACTCAACAAAATGGTTATGGATGGCACTTTATTGCCCCACAAGTTAATACATATAGCTACATTGGTCTCACCGGATCACTTTATGGAGAACAAGGTCGATCATATTTACAGCACTAAAACCTCCAGAAGACTAATGAAAGTCATGAGAATCAAGAGAACAACTGACATAACTTCAGGTCACCACCTAATATTTTTCAAGATAAAACTGAAGCTAAAGTAGCACTGGACAAATAAGGAAACAGAACTACAAAGATCCAATTCAGTCTACCTCCGACATATTGACAAACTCGCTGGGTTCAAGGTACCGTTCAGTAATAGGCTCCAAAAGAAAACTACTATGGAGGACAACTGGATAGGGATCAAAGAGGCACCAACTTCAACGTGTCAGGAGGTTCTAGACCGCAAGATACATCATCATAGGGAATAGATCTCTATCGAAACCCTGGACACGGTTCAAGAGAAGAACAAGATGGCAAATAACAACAGTCGAACAAGAGAAGAAAAAGACAAGACACAGACCGAATACATAGTAACAAACAAGCGAGTAAAGAGGAGCATTAGAACTGACGAGTTGAAATACGTGGAAGATCTAGCAATGAAAACAGAAGAAGCTGCAAGAGAAGGAAGTATGAGACAACTATCTGGTCTTACAAGCGTTTTTCAAAGTGTTGTTCCCACCTGTTCCTCTGTTCGTGAGTCGTAGTAGTTAGCTTGCCTTCTTTGTCCTTGACTGGTGGCTCTGGTTTACTATATTTCCCTGCTAGTTTATTCGCTGCACCACGTAGTTGTCTCATACTTCCTTCTCTTGCAGCTTCTTCTGTTTTCATTGCTAGATCTTCCACGTATTTCAACTCGTCAGTTCTAATGCTCCTCTTTACTCGCTTGTTTGTTACTATGTATTCGGTCTGTGTCTTGTCTTTTTCTTCTCTTGTTCGACTGTTGTTATTTGCCATCTTGTTCTTCTCTTGAACCGTGTCCAGGGTTTCGATAGAGATCTATTCCCTATGATGATGTATCTTGCGGTCTAGAATCTCCTGGTATGCTGGAACGTACGCTTACTGATAACTATATTTTTTGTCTAATCATTTATTGAATTAGGCCTTCTATTCTGATAATCTTCATCTCCACTTAACCTGGGACCACTTAACGGTTGTACATATCCTATTATGTTTAACAGCTCATCAAGAGCCTTACAATTTCTAGTTTTGAAAACTGTGGGGTTTTTGGATGTTCACTTCCGCAGTATCTCATAACAGCAAGGAACAAATCCCCATCGATAGCGAATTTCCCGTGATTCTTTAGCAAAATTCAGTACCGATAGCGGCATTATTTCTACAGAAATATGTGAGGTTCTGCATAGTTGAATGTATGGTTGTTTACTTGATTAATCGTTTGTGTGCTGTAGTTCATGAATAAAATATTGATAACCTATCGTGTTTGGGATTTTGTCTGACTTGTTAATTCGTAAAAGTAGTCTTAATCTTAAATTAGATGTACGATTAACTAGATGCCAAAGTCGACGACGAAATCTTTCCAGGAAGATATTGCTTTTAGTTTTTCCTACTTTTTTTTAAATGTAAAATTCTATATACATTGAAACACATTTAAAGTTTAGTGATTTCCGATTCTGTAGATTGGACAGTGGGGTTGGTTGGATTAGTATTTCACACATTGGTGGCTGCTTTTCGATTCACTTGGTCAAACGAAATCATGTACCAGGAAGAAGATGAAAATAGTGGTTTTAAATTTCAAGATGTTCTACATGTTCTGAATAATATTAACTTACCAAGACACTTTGTTATTCAGTCATTATTACCATCTACAGTAATGGCCTTGGATTCACCTTTATTGGGTTATTATTGTTTGCGTATTTTACATCGTGCTGGTGCATTTTCTCAAGCGACAGACGGTGGAGTTTTACATCAGACAAATCTTGATGGTTATTTAAAATTTAATCATGAAATTATATATTCAGTAGTGAGACAGTTACTTGCACGTAAGTGTTTATATGAAACATAATGTAACCGTAAACTGAAGATGATGGTTTCATGGTTTATACGTCTAACTTGCTTTTTCTGGTATTTGTATTGGGATTTACGTTACTTCAAGTTATATAGAATATAATTTCGATTTTTCTATTAAATCTAAATGTACGACTAGTATTTGGTTCATTTATAACAGATTCATTAAGAAAACATTTCAGTCGAAATGGGTTATCAAAATACTTCTTTCTAAGACAAATAAGTATAACTGATCATACATTATTTTCATTAATCATAAGTAAGCTCCACTAAATGAACTAAATTCATTTAACTAGTGGACAGCTGTTTCATTAACTTGAAACTAAGCTCATATGAGGCAAGTTTCCTTTTAATTTACTACCCAAAACAATCAGTTCAGACTAGCTAACTTATTTGCAGTGACAATACAATTAAGTGAGTATGAGCTCAAAATGTATTCACATGTTTCTCAGTCTGTATTAACATTTCTCAAAGCGTAATTGAATCTTTAATTACATTTATGCTAACATCTTGTTAGCGATATTTCTACTTAAGAAAACTGATCATGAGCAGCTTTCCTCCATTTCATGTAGTTTATTTTGTCAGTTGGTGGGATTCATGTAAAATAAAATCATGCTTTTTGTTCCTAATGAATATTTTTAAGCTAACTTCACCTATATCGTAACTATTCAGTAGAAACATAATCAGGATGGAGTTCACTAGAATCCTGTGGCAAATTTAAGAACAACAAAATGGCATTCAAAAGGACGATCAGTTTTTAAACTTATGTTCTGCATATATGCTCTATTAACAGGAAAGATTAAGT
Organism: Schistosoma spindalis; assembly: GCA_946903255.1. Classification (NCBI taxonomy): domain Eukaryota; kingdom Metazoa; phylum Platyhelminthes; class Trematoda; order Strigeidida; family Schistosomatidae; genus Schistosoma; species Schistosoma spindalis. Next base: position 10,964,547 of record OX336424.1, read on the forward strand.
ATCTTAGCATATTTTTACTTGTTAACGACTTGTCCTGCTTCGGTTTGGGCACCCGGGCAGTATCACAGCCCTCACACATATCAAATGAGATTCGTGTGGTGCATATGTACTTGGTGCCTCCTTGTACCTATACCTATGTGTTAAAATAAATAAATAATAAATAACGACTTGTAGGCAACTTTAGCTAACACTCATTATTTAATGCAACACCTAATTGAAGTTTGTTATCAAAATTAGCTTTGATGTTAAATGATATTGACACGGAAAAATTTGAAGAGGGATGAAATCTTTATCATTTGTAACTGAAGATGATTTGAGAATTATCATAAGGGGATATATATGGTAATGTATCAGGGCAAAGCATTAAAGTTCTCATCAAGTTGACGATTTATAAAAACCATTGTAAGCTTTCGTCAGGATAATTTTTTCTTAGAATTTTTTAAAGAAATAAAGTTTTTTTAAGATTTGATTTGGCATTGTCTAACAGTAATTTCATGAATGTCATCAGTGAATTAATGATGTGTTAAATGACGTATTACTTCACCGGAAATATGCACTGTTATTGTGATTACTGTACATTATATTCTAACGAAGTTACGTAACTTTTACTAACATCATTTATCTTCATTGTTTGGTATTGTAACATCTAGTCTTTCATAGTTATGAGACTATTCTAAACATACGTTACCCACTATGAGGCATTCAAAGAAGCGTGTATGGTAAAATCTGTGAGATAGAAGAACAAAAGTAGGAGGGAACCAACGATTTATTTGAGATGCATTTACATTTAATAATGATATCGATAGATATCAAAATGAAGATAAACGGAACTAGAAGTTGATAAATTAATCTTTCGAACATCTTAAAGTATTCGATTATGAAGTAATAACAATACGTCAGTGTATTAAACTAGATAAAAGCAAAATTCCATAGTATACAGGCTAAAAAAGGTTGTCGAATTTTACAGTTTGGATTAAGAAGTGACAAGCTATAAAAATCTGGAAACTTTGAACATGTTTTTAGTTCTTTCCAATAGTGAGCATCCACAACCCCATCATGGATAAAACTCAGGACCTTCAATCAATCCGAGATGTTGCGTAACAATCCGCCATTCATTTGCTCACTGGTGATTAATTTTGAAAGGTGAGTACTCATGCTCTGGTAAGAAGCCGTGATTAAAAAAGTTCAACCATGTCGAATGTAAGTTAGTTATCCACTGATAACATCGGAAAATGGTTGAGCGATAGACCGAATCGGTTGAAGTTAGAAATACAAACCAATGAATGCTGGGTCAGTAGTTTAGCTCCTTGCTTGATATCTGACGTGATTGTGGATAACATTTTTGAAGTCTCATACTACAATGAAAAAGCTGTCCAGAGCTTTGTGGTCTAACTAAGGTTGGTTTGTGATAAAGACCATAAAAATCGCGTTCGTTCATGATATTTCTACATTGTTTGTTAACATGGGATTTTTTTTGCCTTCTATCACATCTCTTTCAGGCGATAATGGTGCTACTGGAATCCATCTTCCTTTGATCACTACAGCCCTTAAATGGTCCACTGTAAGTGAACAAGGCAACACACTGTCAGACATTTTATCACGTCGCCATCTTCAAATTGTTTCAAAAACATCTAATCAATCATTGTCGAACTACTCTTTATCACTAATTGAAAGTAATCTTTATAAATCAAAACCAAAAGTTACATTTAAAAAAATTGGTCGTACAATTGAAGCAGCTCTTTCTCTGACACAATCTGGGAACACGTTTTTCACTAATAATCAACTTACAAATGTGAAAAAAAGTTTAAATAAGATAAATGATAATGATACTGCAGTAATTCCAACTACAATAAAACGTTCATCTTCATTAAGAGCATCTCTTCAACTAGTACCTGATATTTATCGCATCGCTTTAAAATTTAATGATCTTTTAACTAACAATGATGTTAATAATTCAAACAGTCAGTTATCATCGGATAATTGCTCATATACGCGTCATATATTACTTCTTACTGAAATTATGAATTATTTAGTAACAAAACCAAATTACCCTGTAACATATGGGTTTTTATCACGTTTAGTTATTACACAAATTGAAATGATTTGCATAGTCAATAATCTTAACGGTGTTAAAATAATTCTTAATAATTTAGAATTCATTTTACTTCATCCATGGTAAGCAAATATCAAAAAGTGAACCACTCAACTTTACACGTTAAATGATAGTATGCTTTTATATTTATGAGCTTTGCTTATTATGAGTTCAGTAGTTGAATACAATTGGTAGGAAAAAACTATTTGTAACTATGTTTACATTAGAGACTTCTTTTTATCGACAAGCCTTCAGTAACAACTCAAGATAAGGTTTTGACTAAACTTCACTTTTATGATATATATGACATAAAGCTAGTTTCCATTAAACAGCGAAATCAGCTTGAATACCACTAAGAACTACTAGTTCAGGATTCGTTAGCATCACAAGGCCCATAAAATATATACGGTTGAACGTTGTAACTTTATATATCATAGCTATTCAATAAACTATTTTGAAGTTGAAGATGTAGTACTAAACTTAGAAGTCAAATTATGTCCGTTTGTAAATGGTATTTCTTAAGATAACAAATTCTATAACACGTAACACCAAAATATTTATACTGACAACACAAAATTATTTAGTATTGTAAACATTTCATTAGGTACAACTATACTATCTTCGTTACACCCGAAACTTTCTTAACATTTACCATCCTTATTTTAAAATACGTTGCACAGGTCAAGTCGTAAGATGATGGATGCTAATCATATGAAAATTGTTATTTTTTGATTGAATTAAGGTGTATATAATAATGTTCAATGAGTTTTATTTATCTAGAGATGTCTTGTTATTTTACAAAATCTTATCACGTTTCATACACCTTCCGATTACCACTGTGTCATGTTTAAAATTTACGTGGGGCGCTTGTTAGTTTTGTTGCTAAAATATTTGAATGGTCGGTGTATATCACGTTTTATAACTAAGTATTCCATGATAGATGAATGTTTAAGTAGGTCTTAAAACACAATATACAATCGTAATGAGTCTAAAATGACTAATATGTTGAAATATAAATATTTTATAATTATTTAACATTAGAATTTTTTTTAGTTGACACTTGGTACTCGGTGAACTACTCCACCAATTCTTCTGAGTTAAATAATAACTTCTATACCACCTTATACTGATATTAAGCTAGCAATTAACTAGGTAAACATTTAACTCACATGTTCTTTGAAGATTTTTTTACATTGATGATTTCTGAATAAATTAAAAACTGGTCGTAACATAGTTTATAATAATTTTCTCCTGATAACATAATACCGTTAGCCAGATTTCAGTAACAGTAAATCTCGATAACTTAAAGTTAACGTTATCTGAGTTTGGCTGCTTAAATCAGTTACATATGTTTCTTTCATACTAGTGAGTCCTTCAGTTTTAATAAAATTCATCAGTTCTGGCTGATTTTCATCAATCCAATTGTAATGCGGCTAACATTTTCAATGGTTTGTCGTCTCATGCACTGTGTTTTGATGCTGGGATGTTGGAAACAACTGTTTGAACATTCTATTCTGAATCTAAAGTTCTATATATTTTTGGGAAGTAACTTTAAGTGATATTACTGATTCTATCACTCTAATTTGTTTATTTCCCCAAGTTGAATTTCTGAAATCACTCGTTAGATTGATTGTTAACTGAATGTTAGTGACTCACTTTTCCAGCCCTAATGGGAAGCTACAGTTTATGAACTGATGAATAGAACGAAGTAGTTTCCTGATGTTATACACTTCATTAGTCACCGAGTTGACTCCGTTACATAATGAAACTAAATTTCATATGATTTTTTCTAGCTACAAAACTATTATGCAGTTACTATAGATGACCGCATTGTACTTTCCTTAGTGTCATCTGTTTAGTAATCTAGAAAAATGACTGAAAGTCAATTTAAGACGTAAGTTCAAAAAACATGTGTTGTTTCTTTTTCAGTTTTCTTCTATGTTTAGCATTTCCAACATATACTACAGAGATATTTACTGGTTCAATACAAAACTCTCATTTGTTAGTTGCATTATGGCAAATTATTCAAAATTCATTTATGCTGATTGATAAATTTCAAGAAAATGACAAAAATAATAATGAATCTTCATCATTTGAAAATGATGTTAGATTATTAACTGCAAAATTGAATTGTCCCCATGAAAATACATTTAATACAGATAACACAAGTTATAATTTTAGTGGTAACAATACGACAATGAAGAGAAGCATAACAAAACTGAATGAACTTGCTCAAAGAGCTTTGGATCACTTACAGTCCAAAAAATACGCAAAAGAAAATAGTGTAAGTTAAATTTACATGTATTTAAGCTAAAAATAATACACATGTGATGTTCTAAAGAGTAGGCAAACGACTTTACATGTTTGACCGTATGAAAACTGCTTTTTTAGTCAATAAATAAGTTAGCACACATCTAAGTAATAAAAAGTAATTTCAGAGAAAATACAGAAACAAATCTGACGCCGCAGTCATGAATAGTTTAGGTAAAAGATTACCATACATAATGGGATTTCTAATATGTAAATTACATATATTTATTGGTAAGAATTGATACGAGATTTAGAGTACGAACAAGTATTCCAATTAGTATGTATATTTACAGTATATTATTTATCAAGCTTCAACTAATTTGGCTGGATATTTTAAAGAAATTATTAATATACTGTCTATATACTCTTTTAGTCCAACAGACTTTAACACAAGTTTTAGAGCTTTAGCTTACATGGGAGATAAAATTATTATCAATAATTTTGTACCTTATCAGTGTATAAATTTGTCATTTAGTTAAAGTTGACAAACTTACTGTCTTTAGAATTATCAAGCAATGCCTTCCAGAACTAAACTCAAGAAAATAGATCCTAAAAGCAACGGAACACTTTAAGAGAACTCCTCGTTAATATACTTTAATGACGTAACAACAAATAAGACATTAAAAAACGGACAATTTATTTTTGTTGAATCCAATAATTAATAAGTTATTCAAACAAAATTTATGGGTATTGAGGACTGAAGATAACAGTTATTACATGGTACCTACTGATCACTTTGATTATTAATGGATTTCTGTCTTGTCTGCATTACGTTCTCGGTAAAAAGTAGTATTATATGTTTCAAATGCTCTCATGTTGACTTCCACTTCAAAAGTCTGTAGAAAAGTGTTTTGGTAATAGTTGAACTATCACCGATTTATTCAAACATGCAACTTCTGATAGGTGTTAGACTACTGTTAATATTTGACACAAAAGTTAAGTAAGACGAGTAAAATACACCAACGTTGTCAGTCTAAAGTTTTGTCTACTGCATATCATAATCTAATTTACACTATATAATATACTTTAACCGTTTAACTTTTTGATCATCAGTATTAAGTTTGTTTTACTTTTTACTTTAGAGTGATTTGCCAAGTATGTGCAACAGTTTCAGCCAACTCAATGGTTAGTGTTAAAGAGATTATAAAATTTGTTCTGCAATTCTTAAGTTTTCTAATAAAAACCACCATTGTGAGTTTCTGTAATTTGTTGTGTTCTGAATTGACAAACTGATAATATTGAGTGAATTTTGATCAGTCTAAGTTATCATATGTATATTCTGTGAGAACACCCTGGATATAGCCAGGATATTTTGCCAAATAGATGGAATGTGATTAAACTCCTGAATCAGATGTACCTGGATCCCGGTATCGATGTTCATTTCAACACTCAAACCCATCACCGTTCATCTCAAATGCTAAACATATCAAATTAATGTATATAATCACTGATTAAAACTAAAAATATTTTCATCCTAAGCCACCGGTTGTTAATTCTGAAACCCCTTATTTAGTGCTTTAGTTTTAATTTTAAGCACAAAGAAACTTCTTCAGTAGCACTTGCTTTTAGCCTATAGTAAATTTACATATACTGTAACGATCATTTCAGTAAATGTAGAATCAAAATCTCATCGATGAAATTAAAGCATAAACTTAATTTCGGTATGTTATTTCACATTCCTTGATCATGTTTGTTTTCGGTGGAAGTTATTTACACCCATCTATAAATGCAATGCTTGACAGATAACAATATAATTTTCTTGCAAATAAGCTTTATTTCATAACGTCATTCGAAGGAAAGCATATGTCGGTTTGGCAGTGTCAGTCTACCTAATCCGTATAAAAGTACAAAAAACGGTTAACTTAAAGAATATTTCAGTAAACGGAATATACTCATTAAGACACTAAATAAGAAAGATTGGTTCGGCGAATTCATTTCCAAAGCTGCACAATCGCAAATATATACTTATTTTTCAGGATGATAATTACAAAGAAAGTTATTCATATCATGAGCATATTTGAAAAAAACTTGGACTCATACAAGATTCAAATCACTGAGATTAGTTTTTCTTATATACTTAATAAACCATCAATCTACATTCAACTACTTGCTTGTAACTACATTCAGATATCTTGTACTGTTTTGTGAATAGTACATAAATATACTTTTTCTCATTACACTAGTTTCACTTTTCTAATTAAAAATACATATTAATAGTAAGTAATTGATTGATCTGGCACTGAGGTCTGATTATATTAGAAATTTTTCACTAAGATTAATAGAGACGGCTTAATTACTACCTAGCCTTTCTTGTTTATTTAAACTGAATGAAAAAATAGAATATTTGAGTGTTGATTTATAAGTCTAATAATCACGTAACCTTCAGTTGTATCACATATAGGATTATTAAGTAAATTCTATCAGTGACGAAAGCGTAAAATTGGTATTTAGGATATGATTTGTGCAAGTGCATGATCTATTTAGATGATACTTACTTGCTTGCTAGTCATTATTTATGATGTGACTAACGAATGTGGCACACAAAACCCTGTTTAACTACTTAAATAATTTTCTACTGCGTTTTAACAATGAGTTTAAAGTTGAGATATGTGATTCGGCCAGCCATTTCTTCACTGGTCAGTTAGAAGCTCTGAAAATTGTTGAACTTCATTTGAATAATAAACCAATTTAAGAAAGACAAGCATTTAAAGTCTGGAAGCACTAGGCGGCTGTTTCGTTCTAGTACAGGACCCCTCAGTAGTGCTCATGCACGACTCCAGATGCGGGGATCTAATCCAGGTCCTTCAGTCTCGTGCGCGAATACTTGACCTTTAGACCAGTGAACCAGCATCTAGCGGTGTTAATAACCAACTCCAATTAGTCCACAACACCGCGCGACTATCTTATATTGTCTCCGATGAGTATATGTCTCAAACCCGACACGGATTAGCTCCACTAGTCACAGCTTCTCACTAGAACGCCGGAAATTTCCTCTCGAGGCTAGTCTTTGGTGAGCACATGATAAATGTCATGAAGTGAGGTCTAGCATAGATGGGTTCACGATTTAAATGAAATTTCATCATTTTTCCTGCCATCAAAAATGTTTTAAATCTGAAGGAAATAAATTATTTATGGAAATTTTATTTCATTTTATTAGCACTCATTTTTTTGTAACTTCTAGTTTCATCAATTTACTTTTACAGACTTATCAGGTGAAAATAAACTAGAATCACTTGTATGGATTATTGGTGAACTGATATATTATTTGGGTAACGAATTAGTGTCTGTTCAAATTTTGTCAAAATTAGCTGCATGTTTTATGAACGTAAGCAGTCTTATTTTATGTTGTTGATGTTTACCAAATATAATAACTTTACAGGTCGGCAATATACAGGGGAAATCTACATAACAATCTAATGAAAAGAAGCAAATGACGGATCTAGCTTCCTCATTGAATACTATGATCTTGTATACATAGTCGATTCTTCTTATGATCAAGATCAACCTTCTAAGATTATCAATTAATTAGCTCTAATTAATCGAAACTACCTCAATGCTGTCTATTAAATTAAACAGTGATTTATTGTTTTAAGTAACTAATTTTTCACAAAGCAAATCTCCAGACCGGATATTAAAAAAACCCATAAAATTGTTGTTGTATATATAAACTGATGGAACTAAAATTGATGGCTCAACAGTAATTCATTGTTCAAAAAAACTTTCATCATTCTGGTCCTAATCCCACGATATGGTGTGAAATTCCAAATTATCACCAAAAAATTTATCCAGTGCATCAGGATTTTCAGTAAATTTTCTCAAGAACTGTCATTAACGATTATCTTAGAATTCACGTGTGTTATTTTTATCTTACTAACTTACTTACTTGTTAGCGTTTTTTAACGAGTCAGTTTTCTACATGATGGGGTTGCTAACCCCATACCCAACCCTCCACCTATATCCGGGCTTGGAACTGGCAGTGATCCCAGATGGGCTCCAGGCTGACAAAACATTATAAATACTGTAACATTCATGGTTTAAGTTTAATGTACTTGAATAAAAAGAGAAGAAAATATCGTATCAGAATAACATGAATTCATTTATATAAATTATGTACAGTTATTTCATTATAATAATTATTATTATGGTTTTAAGTTGTAAGCAGTTGAGTTGAATCTATGAAATAAATGAATTTACATTATTATCTTACAATATTTATTCTTCTCTTTATTTAAGTTTATAAATAGGTTAAATTATATGAAATTTCATGTAATTATCCTACTATTGATATGTGAAACAAATTCTCTACTACTGAAGTTAATTTTTTGAATCATTGAAGTCTTGGGACTTTTGATTCATATCTGAATAGTATGATTTTATTCTTGAAAGAAAAGATCACATTTAAACCAAATTTTATCAAATTTTTGTAGTGAAAGTCATTCTGTACTGGAATAAAGTTGATCAAACTTAAACATCATTATTCTGTAAAATTATCATTTAGTCTAAAATTACATTTATTATTCTTTTTTCTTTCACAGCGTGAAACTCTCTATAAGACAGATATTTTACAGTTGAGCCACCTAGGCCTAAGTATTATGAATAAACTTCGTTACTTAAGAAATGAAATAAATGAATCAATTGACAATCAGTTTATGTTATATCAATCTATCATTTATGAAACTGAATTGATGATAACAGAATGGCTAAAAGAATTATTTCTACTAACGTTATGTAATACAGATGAAATTGGATTCATGGAACAAAGGATTTTTACAGCTTTAGGTATATTTTTTCTAATAATATCACTTTACTTTTATTTCATTATTATTTTAATAAAATACACTCATTGACCCTTGAATATACCTATGGTAATAAAGCTATATTATTTTAATGCTTGTTAGTTAAACTATTTCTTAAATATCCCATCCACTTGAGACGTTAACTTTACTTTTGTGTTAAATAAATGCATTGGTTATCACTTATTTGTTAACAATTTGTTATTATTCATTATCACTCTATTATAACTTACAAATTAACCCCCCTAATCGTTATTTTATGATTTCATCTTCAATATATATATATATATATATATATATATATATATATATATATATATATATATATTTCATAATTATAATGTTAAATATATTGTTTCCGCTTGTTTTGTTTCGAACTAAACTTTATTGATCATAATATGTAATAACATTTTTGATAATAATATTTCTATTACGAATTTAGGCTATTTGTAACTGATGAGAAGTCTTGAGATCTAATGAATTCATTTTATTCTGCAGGTATCATTCTTACTTTATTTAAAATGAAAATGAATTGCTTAAAACTTAGAAAATTAACAAAACATACTATTTGATTGATTGATTGACTTAACTATTTACAGTGAATTCGGGTATATTATCAATTTTTGCCATTATTAATAAGTAAGTAGTGTTTTTGCATGAAACAGATAGTCTGATGAATCAATGATAACAAAATAGAACTCGATAGTTCCTGTTGATTTATCTAGTTAAATCTAGCATACTGTCGCATTAAAGCGGCAACTGTTTCAAAAGCATTATTTAGGAAGATTAAGTTCAGCAACAGAATAAATGAAATTACATTCCGTCTTACTGATAAATATCTTTGGTTTTGGGTACTTAGTTTGACAATCATGACTTAGGACGAATTTACAACAAGTTACATTTAATCTGACCCAAGGAGACACTATTTACACTTACACAAAAGCGTATGTTGTGAAGTTTCTTCATGTAGCCATGTGGCTGTAATTAGTAAATATTATAATATGAATAATATGTAAATAATCTCTTATTTTCTGAGTTTTTATTTTTGCGAGACGTTGTACAATATCTTCTACAGTTTATCTCAATATTTTGACGTTTATAGACTTTATTTTTTGAACGGCATTTGAGTTCTTAAGCAGTGGATTGATAGTGTTTAGCAATGGAATGCATGTTGTGCACTCCGTTTTATTCAGAACTCATCAGCTGAATGTGGTGGCACCCGAGTTTTTATATTTACTTCGAGACCTCAACTCAGTATCTTTCGCCTCATTTTAATGTTTGTGTAAAGCAGTACCTAAGATACATATGTTATTAAAAAATGAAAAGCCACAAGTGTCAAACAAAGTTTGGAACCGCGAAAATGTACTACAGAAGACTAAATAAAGTTAAACAGAACCGATGTGAATAATATGACAAAATATTAAGAAATTGGTGTTTGATCGAGATAAATTTGCAGTCTGTCGGTGTCACTGTCTAATATATGTTATATTCCAGTAATTAACATGGACCGAATAGAATAGTTTATCATTTTTAATAGATGTTTTTCATATTGATAACTTTCAATCTCGTACATATTTAATGCTTAATTAGTGAACTAAGAGACTGAAATCTTCGTAGGATTTGTACAATAAAACTGAAAAGCATCTGAACTATGGGATTACACAGACAATACAGCAATAGGGACAACTGAACTTTTTATTAAACCTGGTCAGCAATGACAACCTATAAATGTTAAGATCTACTATATGATGATCGACTTGTGAAGAAATTCATTTCATGAACTGGAATCTTTAAAGACACCGTTTTTGAATTCACATTTTGAAGTTATTTCAGAAAAAAAACATCTATCAACTACAAAGTACATAGTTACTTATAAGAAGGCTCTAGAATAGATCAGGTATTTTCTAATCAAAAACATTTTGTTAAAAATTCCCTACGTTTGTAATATTTTATTGAGAGCAGTTGACGGGACAATCTACAGGATTTAAACTTTTCATTATAAGTTATCCAAATAATGTGAAATGCCTCTGAATTTAACTTTATAAAAGTAACCAGTGCCTTATGAAGTAAGCTGATAAAGTTAATTTTTGTATACATGATGCTTGCAAAGCTAAGAACGTATCCAAAGATTATCTGTCTAATTTTTAATAGATTTACTGATTATGATATCTAATAAGTTTCCACATTTTTAACCTTTTCTAAGATTTCTTACTAAACGTTTTATAATGTTACTTTTTATATCCCCTAAAATATAAAAATGCACATTATTTTACAGCTTATATTAAAATGTATCGACTAGAATCTGTTATTGGGTTGACTGAAAGTAGTAATGAACAATTAAATTTATTTGAATATCAAATCTGTCAAACAATACAAGAGATTAAACAATTCAATTGTCAATCAATAGATAGAACTTTATTAGCTATAAGTATGTATCTTTTAGCTAAAATAAGGTAAGCTAATAAACAATTTGTTTATTGAAATAGTTTTGGAATCGTAGTAAAACTTGTGAACATATAAGATCAGTTGATTATTAGATGAATAATTTGTTATTCTGCTAAAAGGTGTAATTAATGATGTTGTTTTGTGAACACTTATGGAATATCTTATAGTCATCAAAAATCTAAATTAACGAATAATTTTCTTAGTTTTTATTTTTAATAATAAGTTATTAAAATAGAAATTACGATTGAATGAAAGATAAATACTTCATTAGTTTTTTGATTGAGATCATGAACCGTTTGATGTTAGACCACCATTGGAAACCTGGAAGCACTGGATGAACGTTTCGTTCTATTGTGGGACTCCTCAACAGACTAAAAAATCACATTTATTACTCATTGTCTAATATTATCGTATAAATCTTCAGATTTGAAGTGACTAAATTCTTTAAAATGATTAAAAATGTTTATCAATCAAATAACTAGATCATTCAACTACACGAAGTCATTTACGGTTTAAATAGCTTACTGATATCATCTTAGTTTATGAAACTGGATGACCAGAGATAGAATCCGTTAGAAAGAATCAAGCCTTTTATCGTTTCACGTACACCCTGCCAGTAAGTGCTAACTAGCACGAAATCTTGGTTCAGGGTTTTCTGTAGACTAACTTCAACTACTTAATATTTTAAAATAGTGGTTGTGATGTCGATTAACTTAAACTAGTGGCCGCATTGCAACCTGATCAGTAGAATTCAGTCAGCACTAAAAAAGACTACACAAACATGAAATTGATCATTACTCAGTGATCAATCGATTGTATAACTTTTATTCTACTGTTAGTTAATAAATTCAGAGTATATTAATTTCAACACTTCAATCAGTCATTTATTTGTTTTCTTAAATCCTTGGCTGTTCAATGAATTTTCTGAACATTAGTCATTATATGACCACTTCCTTAATTCACATAAATCCAGTACTGGCTAAGTTTCGTTGATCGTTGAGTTCCATGAAGCACATTGAGTCTCAGTTTAAGAAGAACGGAAAGACAAAATACTTTTCTTAGTTCGTTGAATTTAGTTCTGGTAACTTATACGGAATGTTTGGTTTCAATATTTGATCATCTTTAGACCAAATTTTCTGATTTAAAATATGACCACTTTGAATTTTGAGTAGACCTGTAAATCGGTGATTCATAACCTCGGGATAAGAGTTTAAGTTTCCTTGTCAAAATAAACACCATGTATTCGAGATTTTTTTATATCTTGAATACCTTCAGATATCTTATTAAAGTCAATGGTTTATTAAAAAGATTAACTTTAAGCTTTAAGTATTACGTAACAGCTTTATTATTTTATACATCTTTTCTTTTCATTTCAGACTGTTGCAGATGAATACAAACGAACATGAATTTTTAATGTTTCAGGCTATAAGTGAATGTATGGCAGATCAAGGTGAATATCATCCTTTAATAGCTGAATGGCTAATAGTTCTAGCACTATCTTTACAAAAGCCACTTAATAGTGATAATGATGAATTAGATGAAGTAAAGTATGTTAGTTTAAAGAAAATATTTTTACTTTTTAAATACAGAATTCGAAAAATGACTATCATATTAAACAGTTATTTGGCAAATGTTTTAAGTTCAGTTTGTGCTATTTGGCGATATATCGCAGCATAACTAAAATAATAGAAAGACTGACATGAAATTGTGAATAAATAGTTAGCTAATAAACAAGAAAAAGAGACCAACCATACAATCTTATGCTAATTTAAAGGAACAATACATATAACATATATTGAAAAACAGTTATATTATCATCCAACTGTTGTTCAGTCACCTTTAATTAATACACTATCTATAAAAAGCATACTCAACTACCATTAGACTTCAAAATTACCATAATCATAAGCTTGATTTTATTTTAAATTTTATTAAAGTTAAATCAGTAACAGAAAAGTAGTAATGACGACCTATATGTTTTTACGACCGACTTAAGCAAAAAACTGTTAATTGATTCTTCAATATTCTTTATTTTTCATTCGTAGTTAACTCATCAGTTAACAGACAATGAACTTATAGTCAATCTATTTTGCTTGAATTTAGTAACTTTAATCTCCTAGTATACAATCGCATACCCAGTTTCTAGTAGTCCCTTCTTCAAAAGTCGGTTTTGTTGAGATTTAAGTGTTTTTCTTGTCAGGAAAATATTAGTTCTGAAACCTCAGTTAATTTAGTAATGTTAAAATCAAGATAATTTAGGATACTAGAGAATTCAGGCAATTAACCAAACAATTTGTAAATTCTAACAACAAATTTACAAACTTATTAGGCATGATCATCTAAATTTGTAAATACCATTAACTAGAGAATTAATTTAAATGTGTAATTCAGTTATATTCTCATTTTGGTCAAAATTACCAAACATTGTACATTATGAGAAGTGTTAGTAATCCTCTTATGAACCCGATAAAGATATTAGCTTGACCAAAATTCTTTATTTAAAATTGTGAACCCTATAATCCATTCAGAAGTAGAGAGAAAAGAGAAATTGATGGGTCTCAAGATCGTATAAAGTAGAAGTAGGAAGGTATAAATTCTTTATTAGTATCACCAATACAACTTTAGATTTCAGCAGTTTAAAAATCCCCATAGAATATTCAAAAATTAAGAATATTTGAGCGAACAATTGTTTTCAATAACTTCATCATCAGGCTCTACAGTTATAAGTCCATAATTATTGTGATATTTTACAAAGGCCAAAAATAAGGCATGTATTAATGAAATTTGACAATGTTATGTGTTAAAAAATTGGTGCACTTTTGCATCTGTTACGATATATATATATACTTCAAAATGGTATTATTTGCAAATGAGAAAGGTCATTCAATAAAGGTCAAGCTGATTTGGAGTAAAGTGTTCAATCGAAATAAGTAGAATAGTATTATAGCAAAATCGAAAAACAAAATTGTGTGAATAGAATGCATAGTAAGAGAATTTCATCTTGTCAATTGAGATAATAATAGTAATAATAAGATTGTGGTGTGAATATAATATGTAATAAGGGGGTAGGGGGTGCTATCAAGGTAACTACGATCAACGAATTGGGAATGATAGATGTGAAGATTAAGATAGGGATAATCAAAATTAATGATAATAAGGAAAATAAATAAAATTAGAGGAAGGGGGTAAGAGGTTTAAAATATTCAGACTAGGTATTCGGTGATCCAGTCGTAGGCCAAGGTAAACATAGAGGCTGGATATATTTTTTCTGGATACATAAATTAGGTCTTCTAGAGTTGATCCAGATGGTTTCGGCTATGTAAAGTAGACGTAATCTAGCTCCTTGAGGTAGATATTTTGGAACTTGATATAAAACAGAGAAAGCTTCCTCTATTTTGATATGATGTTCATTATCTACCAAGTGTGAAAGAATAGCACTGTTAATAGATTTAGTAACTCCTTTTCCCAACCATGCCGGCACATGTTCACGAACACGCAAGGATAAAGCCCTCTGAGTACGGCCTATGTAACTAGCTCCACAGGAGCAGTTGAATTGGTATACACACATGGAGGAGCCCATCTTCGGTAACCTATCCTTGATTAGTTGTGTGAGTACTGGTTTAGTCGAGAAGATTATGTGTAACTTGGCAGCATGAAACGTCCTTTCGACCGATCTTTTGAGTCGGCGTGTTAAAATATCACCCGCTATATCCCCTTTAAAGTCAAGTCTCAGATACAAGGTCTTTTTTCTGACTGTTTCACAATGTCTTCTTTTCTTATTACTTTGTACGAGGTATTTTTTGACGAAATTATCAGGATATCCATTATCTCGTAATGTATTCTTTAATATATCTATTTCGTCATCTACACAGTCTTCAGAACATAATAAATTGATTCTGTGGCTGAGACACTTAACCAAATTTATTTTATATTGAAGGGGTGTGAAGCTTTGGAAATGGGTATACTGACCCGTCCATGTACTCCTTCTAAATATATTTCTCTTTATGGAGCCATCTATCCTTCTAGAAAGTAGGACATCCAGAAAAGATATACTATTGTCTTTCTCCTCCTCTCTAGTGAACTTAATGGCTGGGTGGACATTATTGAATTCGTCTAATATCGCCTGTTTGTCGATATTTTCGTCGCATATGATCAGTGTGTCATCTATATATCGACAATAATAATCAAGCTTACTTAGGATGTCTTTCAGCGGTCCATTTTCTAGTTTTGTCAGAAAAATATTAGCAAGCATCGGGCCTAGAGGTGATCCCATTGCTATCCCATCTATTTGTCTGAAAAATTCATTGTTAAACTTAAAGTAGCTATTCATAGTGCATTTCATTTTACTTATTGGGATAGGTATATCTATTTTCTTTTCTAACAGTTGTTCACATATGTAATCGATAGTTTCATTCAGAGGGATGTTAGTAAACAAGGATGTTATGTCTAGTGATAGCATGGTTTTGCCATTTAAATTCATATTTTTAATGGCATCAACAAATTCAAAGACGTCTTTGACATTATGCTTAGCAAGTTCTTGGTGTAATGGCTCTAATAACTTAACTAGCCATTTTGCTGTTGAATGGTATGGTGAATTTGCCATATCCAGAATCGGGCGTAAAGGAACTTCAGGTTTATGAATCTTAGGTAGACCATATAGACGAGGGGTATGTGTTCCAGAAGGCTTGAGCGCGTTATAAGTGTGCTCAGAGATGTATTGATGTTGTTTTAGAAATTTTAATGCTGTAGCTAGTTGACGTTCGGTCTTTTCATTGAGGTCTTTACCTGACCCCAGCTTTTGGAATTTAGTTTGATCACTCAGCAGGGAATTCATCTTATCTATGTAGTCTCTCTTGTTTAGAATTACCGTGCCCGATCCTTTATCAGGTTTGATGATAAGAATGTGTTCATTCAACTTGAGTTTCCGGATAGCCTCACGATGTTTATCTGTCAATATACTATTTGTGTAGTGCTTGTTGCTTTTAAATTGGTTACAGCAATCAACCAGCGTGGTTTTGAATCGTTCATGTTCGACCTTTGTCGTGGGTTTTAAGTCTTGTGTCTGGGTAAATAGGTTCTCGAACTGAACATCAGTCTTCAAATGATCAACATGTCTACGACTATCACAAAACTTAGGACCTAATGATAACACTTCTAGTTGAGTCCTATCAAGATTAACAGAGGAAAAGTTGAAAACATACCGCTTACAGTCGTCTGGAAAATCCGGTTTAAATATCTGGTTGTCTAGTCCTTTGATTAGGTCGACTCTTTTTTTTTTTCCCTCGTTCTTTGCACTTCGAGGACATAAGTCATAAATAAATCCTTTAAGTTTGGGGGAAGATCTTCAACAGCATATAATCTCTGTGCAATATTCCTTTCTAACTCAACAATATACGTCTGAAGAGATTCGATTTGACTAAGTGCGTATCTTTTCAGCGACTTAATATTCGGTTTAATTTTACATCGGTGTAAGGATTTGCAATAGTCTTTCGGGTATCGGTGTGTAACAGTGCAATTACGGATAAAATCCTGATTAGTTTTCGCTTCTGTGAGTTTCGCACTATACTTCAGGAACTCGTTGAGTCTCTTCAGTGCAACTGGGTGCTCACTAGATTTCAGCAGTTTAAAAATCCCCATAGAATATTCAAAAATTAAGAATATTTGAGCGAACAATTGTTTTCAATAACTTCATCATCAGGCTCTACAGTTATAAGTCCATAATTATTGTGATATTTTACAAAGGCCAAAAATAAGGCATGTATTAATGAAATTTGACAATGTTATGTGTTAAAAAAATTATGGACTTATAACTGTAGAGCCTGATGATGAAGTTATTGAAAACAATTGTTCGCTCAAATATTCTTAATTTTTGAACAACTTTAGATCATGACAGTGTTTTCTTCTGCCACTCTATACATTAATGGATCGCTAAATATTTCCCGATCTTTCCCTTTACGAATGTAAATATGGCTAGAACAATAATTGAAGGAGAATAATAAGAATTCGTAATATTTCGTGGTTTCTCATCAGCCATTTACAACTATATATTTACCATAATCATGTCTGGTCTCTGGTTTTGATGGATTTTAATCGATCAGGTTACAATAAAACTTCTCAGTACATCATATTTAATGCATTCAGAGTTCTCGTATGATGGCCGCCGATAACCTAATATAAAAAATAATTTCTTTGACTGAGGCATATTCTAAATGATAAACCATATTAAGTGTAACAGTACAGTGCTTATAAGAAAAGACTATCATCATCGTTGGTCTCAAAAACACTAGTAGCTCACAACCACCATTTTGATAAAAACGTTATAACCAGGTTGTCGTGTCGCGAATGAATAAATGAGATATGAACCTTTTCGATCATTGACTATCAAATCGATGTAACTTGATATGGTCCTCTGATGTATCAATTGAATATAGATTGAATTCTTTTAAATGATTGTCCATTGATTTATCAACTGCATATTATCCAGAATCTGTGGAAAAGCATTAACTGTTAGTTACGGAAGTCATGTCTTTGCGACTCCGTATAACTGGCCACATGAAATAAAGAATATTAAGAAATTTATTCTCTTGGCAACTTTATGTATAACTTTTGAATTTTCTTTCTTACGATATAATGCCGGTTAGTTCTAGCATTGAACTAAGTGAAACTGGCTACCTATACTATACTGAACAGTAATAAACCGAAAATTCGCGAATATTAATGAAAAACTTTTGAAAACGGTTTAAGTGGATGATCATGTAAAAGACTTCAGTTTCATTGGCCTGAGCAGTACGGCCATTCAACCTTGGGCTTTCTGACAGTATAAGATTTTTAATGTTAAATGATACGGCTAGTTAGGGATAAAACCAACTGCTTTAAGGATGTGTGGAGGATTCTAGAAGAAAAGCTAACTCCGCTACTCAAGAAAATAGAATGAAGAATGTACTGTTTCCTTTTAAAAATGAGCTTATTATTATACACATATGTATGAAGACTTACATAATTTAGAGACAGAAAGAACAAACATTAAGTAATTTAGGCAAAAATTACAAGAGTAAGTGTTTGCTACCAGATGTAAAGGAAATCTTAGTTTCTATCATTTTATCTAGATTGAAACAACACATATAAGTGAACAATATTGTTTTCAATTAAAATCATCAGGCTTTACTCTTATACACAAGAATACCTGTATGAAAACTTTCGAAACATTCACAGAAATTTATGTGCTGTTCTAGTTTAATAATATTACATAAATTCCCCGATATATATGAAGAAAGTAGGCCAGTAGTAGGTCATATCTTGAACGTTCCATTTATTCTTTTATGCTACAGTATATTTGAACTTCACTACGCCTTTAGCTGATAAACAATCATGTGACAAATGAAACAGAAACTAGATAGAAACAAAATTTTCTTTCTGATTTTGGTAAATATTTTCTGAAGCTGTACAGTTGCATTTATCATTAGCCCGAACATAAATAGTATTATTATTGGTTAGTAGATTGAAACTGTGCCATCGACAAAGCATTCGTTATTTGTATCGATTTGTGTATTTTTGAACATTAGGATTGTCATTTTGTTGTTGACCCAAGGTACTTTTTATTAGTATGCCAGCATGAAGTGACCTTGAAAATTACACTCACACGTTTTTAGCTCTAAAAAGAATACATTAGATACAGCAATGATTTCGGACCTCCTCCCTATTATTCCTAGTCTACAGCACATTACATAGTGGTTTATTGCTGTCTCCACTAGTTAATCATAACATCCTGAAAATAGCTCTAAAACAAGTGATATAATCGTTTTCCTAGAAGCACTGAGTGAGTAGTATGTTGTACTTCGACACGGTTATATGTGACATCGTGCTTTAAAAATATCTCTTCATAGATTAGACCAGCTAGTTTTAAATTGTGCTCTCGGCTAATCTAATTTTAGTATATCTATATTTCATTTTAATTTCGTACAAGAAAAGTTTGCAATATCTTCATAAAATGCTGAGTCACTCTTCTGAGTAAAAAACATAATTCGAACACATATAAAGAAAAATTGCAATGATTATGCTATAAAATTCTTAATATTTCACAGAGTTAGTAAAGTATTTTTACTCATGTTTAGACCATCCAATGTAGGGCCTTCCTTAACTGATGTTTTGTTATGTACTTTGCCACTACATTTTTTGATGATTTTGATAATTACATTTCTTATTTGTTTTTGAAAAAAACATCAAGTTTTCTTCGAATGAGGTTTGGAAGAACGCGTGCACAAGAATGTCTGCGATGGAGTTTAGATATAATGACATATAACCAAGAAATTTTAATAAGACAAGTTATTCCTCCGCCAACATCTGTACTTTCAACTTTCAACCAACACATTTATACAAAATTACATAGAAGTGTTCTATTACGTTCACCTCGATATTTGATAATGCCACAGATTCAGCCTTCATTATCATCACCATTTTTAACCAAGACTTCAAGAAGTACAAGCTATAATCTTAATAATTCTACTGATAGAAAAGTATCAAATCTATCAAGTAATCGTACAGATGTCACATTAAGTTTCAATAATCAACATTTATTCAGTTATCCGTATGTATATCAAACACTTCCAGCAGAAATATGTCTACAATTAGTTATCTGTTTATTAAAAGATAAACGTCAGATAAGTTTACAAGAAGCTATTACACGTGCTGCATTTGTTCTGCATGAAAGGATTTTATTTTTAGGTAAGTTAACAATTCTATTTCCTAACATACAATGTTACCTAGTACAAATGTTTGGATTTCAACTGTAATCTCATCTCATACGTTAATGATTTTATTGATTTTCATATTTTTTTATTTAAACTATGAAAATTCTACTGTCACTACAGGCCCCCTATACTAGTAGTAACTTATCAATTCAGTAGCCTGATTAATTGAAATCGCATCTAGATGCTCATTCAGGTGAGATTCTGTATTATCACACTAGTAGACATAATACCGTAAAATAATATACTCTGTCGTATCGGCTGTAGTGAGAATTTCTTTGCTTTTTATCACAGGACTGATAAGTCTTGCAATTTGAACGCTATGCTCGGTTCCTAAGCTATTCTTGTAACCCCCAAGCTAGAACTATACAGCGACCTAAACACGAGAGAAAAGGCACAAAATATGAGAAAGTACTTTACTCCAAAGGTTCATTTTAATACAGAAAATATATGGTTTTTGTAATATTATAAATGTCCTTGGGTTGCTCGAAGATTCTGGAGTGCTACTAAACATAGTAGCAGTATAGCAATCAGCAAATCAGAACCTCTGCCTGTGACATTTCACTTCCTTGATGTTTCTGGCTAAAACTTCAAATGAACGCTGATTGCATGAAATGCTTCTTAGTGTTTCCTGATCCTTGCTTGTCTTTTGCGAGAAATTTTCTGGATCACACCAACAATGACATCTAAATGGTGACAGGTATTTTAACTTTTCTTAAATATTGTGTACAGAGGAATTGTTACTTATTTGAATCACTTGCTGTCAAAACGTGAGGTAAATGTTTATAACGGCTTAACTGTAATCACACCGTAAAATTACGGCAAACAAACCAAAATGTAGTTTATTTCATTTCGATGAATTCTGCGCAGATTATACTGATAGAAAAGGTCATGGAAAGCTCAATCAATTTAAATTCATTTCATTTTGGTATAATTTGAAAAGTTTAAAGTCAATATAATTGTATTATATAACTAAAGTTTATAGTTTTGAAAGCTGCTTAATGTTTCAGTCACAAATCCATTGTAAATAAAAATCAATACAGTCAGTCAATCACAAGGCAGAACCTAGTACGTGTGCAGAAGTTGCCGTACCTAACCAATGCAGAGAGATGAAATTGTCAAGCCAAGTTCCGTAATAGTAGAGGTAGTAACAATACCAGTGGTAATAGGAAAAATTAGACATTGAAGATACAACTCCAAAAGAAAATATGAATTAGTGAAATCAAAACGAAAAAGTTATGAGGAATTTAGAATCTCAGAATTTAGGTGAAAAAAAGAATGGACACATTTGCTCAATTTCAAACGATTTCTAGCTATATCGTTCAAAGTCTCTCACCATTAGCTTCGACAATCATGAGGACCTCAACCAGGTAGTCTATACCTATTGAGATGGTTAAGTCCAGCTGTCAATGACTTCGTGGACTAATTAGACTGACTAGCCATCCCTAGCTTTCTTTCAGCCCACTCCTACACCAGAAAAAAACGTCCTTCAAGGTAGGCGGCTGCTGGTCATACGTAACACATGTCCCAACCATCTCAGCTCATGGAGATTTACTACCTCTCTGATTGATTTTCAATCTTAACCCATGGATTGCTTATTCCGTGGTCTCAAAATACACAAGCAATGCTTCGTAGACACCTATGATCGAACACTAGTAACCCACTAACAAAAGAAATACAGATACGATATTTGTATAAGTTGAAGGTCTCTATAGTTTATTTCACATGTATGTACCGATAGACCCACTTAAACAGAATAGGAGAACGTGATCTTTGACTATTGTACCTGACTAGCTCACTGTCCGATTATACTTATTTTTAGTGTTGCATTTATTTTTTCTCACAACTTTTCATCCCGGCATTTTCTTAAATGGGTATTTTAGTCTATGTATGCACCTTAGCTTCCTAAAGTGCCTACGTAAAACATGTAAATCTTTTTTCGTTCCAAGATAATTGTTCTTCCTGTTCCCTAAATAGCTAGATAATATATTTATGAAATCCTTTTATAAAAAACTACTCTATTAGTAAGTACTTATTTCTTTCAGTTATGATTATTTAGTACAAATAATAAAGTTTTAAAATTACTTTTTCTTGCTATAGGGGGTATTGAATTCTACAGACTGATCTTATTTGCGAAACCATTGAAAAGCAAGAAGAACTCAGTAGCTATTAGGTCATAGGATTGACCTTCTCGGTATGGTATATCCATTGCTTCAACTAGGATCAAACCCTAGAGAGGCTTCTCGGTAACCGCTTAACCTTTAGACCACTGAGCTGACATCCAATGATTTGGATCTCTATATTTTGTTAATTTGTTTGAGTTATATGCATTTGTTTGAAAAATTTAATATTGAAGTTGCTTGAGAATGTAAGCAGCTGATAAGCAATTTACTCATTTTACAAAATCTGGTAAATTCACATCAGCCTACTTCACGTCTTATTTTGGATTTTCTAATATATTTTTATTTCTGTCATCATTTTATTCCATTCTAATCCTACCGATAGGTGTTGATCATCCAGCTACTATACAGATATCTAAAATTTTAGATCATATAGAGCATTATCTTACTCATGGTTGGACATCTAAGAAAATACGTGAGAAAGACATAAAACATCTACCCCTAAAGTTGACCGAATCAAAACTTCTAAATGATCGTAAGTCAGGATATTTGTTCTCTACAAATCAATCACATGATGAATTATTTGGACGGAGTCAATCAAGACAACATACTAGACTGTCATCAAGAAATTCCTTATTCGATGAACAGCTGTCAAAAGATGTACCAACAAGAGGTTAGTAAAAAATCTTAGGCCTTATATTATTGCTAAGATTCCACTTGAGAGTTTCAAATTAAATGATCATTGGGTAGAAAGTTAACAATAAATATATTCTTACTTAAATCTTATATGCTTTTATAAAACAAATATTCATCTATTGTGTCTTTACTAGTTGATAAATGCTTTGTACATATTTATCTTATATTTACTTGTATTGAATACAGTCTACATAAGCGAGTGTACAGCATTTTCCTGATTCTATGAACTGATTTAGTAATGACTACGTTTAAAATAGATATAGAGATTATTACTTAATCAGTCATATGAAATACTATTTGTTATTTAATTATCATTCTTTGTAAAATCACTTTTCTATAGTTAAGTAGAGTAATGAATATTAAAATTTATTAAGTCAATTGTTGATTAAAAATACGAAAATCGTTATTAAACTAGAAACTATGTACTGATCAGTTAGATATTTTAATTAACATTCTTTCTGGTTAGCGTTTTTTTAGCGAGTTAGTTTTCTAAGGGATAGGGTCGCTAACCCCATGCCCAACCTTCCTCCTTTATCCGGGCTTGGGACCGGCAGTAGCCCCAGAGGGGCTCCACGTGAAGTTTTACTCAACATTGACCTGTATAAAATAGCAAATTAAGTTAAGTTAGTGAGAGAAAACCAACGGGTAGCAATAAATAAAAAAAAGATAGACGATATGATTTATTATGTTTTATATCATATAAAAATACATCTCAGATTTAGAAATTTAAAAAATATTACCTGAATCTTTAGTTACAGATTTGCATCATATTTAAAAGTAAAGAAATCAATTATACAAATGAACACTTGAAAGTATGTTGTGTGCTACTTATATCGACATGAGCAGTATATTCTGATAGTGAGAATTAGAATGTCTGGCAACAGAAGGTCGAGAACACAAAGCAATTAGTATGAAAATACAGGAATAATGAAGTTTGAAACGATTGATATTTGTACAAGGAACAGTCAAGTTTGAGGCGATTGATCGATATTTTGGAAATTAAGCATTTACTATATTGTTCTCAGATTTTATTAATGTGTGCTGTAATTTGGTGTTCACAATTCATTCGATTGTTCCTCACTTGTGTTCTCATTCACTACAAAATTACATAGAAATAATAATCTTTATTACTCATTATTTTTAGTGTATTCAATCTAATATTTTTCTTGTTCCCATTAGCTACTAGTCGAGCTGAACTACCTTCAACACGATTTGATCGTAAACAATCGAAAATAAACAATACATTCAAATTTTCAGGATATGAGTCTAATTTAAAAAATTTAGGTAAAATTCATTATTTTTTATCAAAGAAAATCAATCAACCAAGTAATACACGAAAGTATACAGATTTAAGTATTTATTGTAGACAAATAGAAAAACCTTTCATTGTTCAACATAACAGAATATAAGTAAGTGTATGGTATTGTTTCTTAATACTTTTATTATCTATAATATCTGGTATTATCGCTTCATGATTATTCTATTAAAAGAATAAAAATGTGTTTATTTCTTCTCATTTAAATAAATTTAAGATATATAATATGATCCGTTTTTTATTTTACTCACTACATGTGATAGAAGGCAGTTATTAATGTTTAATAATGGACAACCATATCATATTTTATTATCATCAGTATGGAGTTGCAATAATCCTTGAATTTATCAGCACTGTGCATCTACAACCCGATCTACACCCCTCCTAGCAGGATGAAATAGCCATTCAGTGTACCAGATTTTCAATGTTTAACTAATAGTGACCGGTTAGTAATATCAACAACATATCATTTTTTAATCACTTATGTGTGATTTACGGTAAAAACGTATAGTGATCAAATTCTAAGTAATTGATTAGAAATAAAGAAAAATGTTTGCAAGTGAATTTGAAGGTATATAGGTTCGAATACCTTAATAGATATAGGGAATAGACATATGGTTTCAGTTGTTAATAAGTATGAAAACAAAAGAGTTAATTAACTGCAACTATAAACACTTATAAAGACTTATAAAAGTATTCATTGATCTTAATGAGTTTTGAGCTTTATGCAGAGTAGAGTATCCGTCTGTTTTACTAGAATTGCCATCAAAACATTCCACTTACATTATCTCGGTGATTTTTTTCTTTTCATATTTATGTTAAATGTCGTGACACATCAGTATATAATCAGATTGTTTTGTAAAGGTAATGAACTACTACACTATATCCTTCATTACAACTATTATTTCACAACTTGTTGCCGAAACTAAAGCAAACTTTTCATTTTGAAAATTATTCATATCAATTAAAAATAACTGGATATTTACAATGCTTGAGATTACTTTTTGATTCAGATCATGTTTCAAGGATAAATTTCTGATAGATTCGATGATCTGTCAACAAATTAAGTAGATTCTGATAATAAGTGGCTTATCGATGATAGCTCAGAATATTCATGCTAAATCATGGCGATTGGTTTTTTATAATAGTTGAATCCATGAGTTGATCTAGGCTAAACTAACATTAAAGACCTGAAAGCACTGAATGGCTGTTTCGTTTTAGTATGGGACTCATCAGCAGCGCATATCCACGTCCGACATGCGGGACTCGAGCCCAGGACCTTAGGTCTCGCGCGCTAACACCTACTCTCTGAACCAGTGAAGCGGCATTCAACGGTTTTAATGCTTAACTTCAATCGATCCATGATCTTGAACAGCCCTTCATCCATTGTCTGAGGTAGATAATTCTCTACTACTCCACAGGTCACGACTTGTCACTAAAACCCTAGGAAATCCATCTTGAAGCTAGTCACTAGTGAGCACATGACGATTATTATCAGAATGGGGGTTTGTGAAGATTGTAGTAATTTTAGTAATTATTAGTCTTTTACCCAGTTGTTAAGCTGATGTGAGCTCACTCTACAAATTCATACTTTCTTCATTTCATTCTGTAGTTAGAATTTGTATCCAATAGGATTGTAAACCAGTAAAAACAGCCAGCTATCACTTTACTGACAGTAGTTAGTCTAGAGCGAGATTGTAATAATTATCAAAATAAATTCTTATAATAATTATGCATGTTAGAAACAAGTATATATTAACAAAATTCATTCAATAACACATGATAAAAACGTTTAATCATACTAGGTCAGGTCATAAAACTATAGATGAATTCCAACTTTCCACTGAATTTATATAAACATCAAATGGATGAACAATGGTTTATTATTATTATTATTAACAATATTGACAGTATTCAGTATCCTTTAGTAAAAAATAAATTATTCGTCCTTATTTTATACGTGCATGTTTTAAAGTAGTCAGCAAAAATCCAATAATCGATTATAGCAAGTATTATAACATTGTTGTTTCTGTCTATCCAGTTTTATTGATCACAAGAATCGCGTTTACCGAATGATATGATAACAATGCAATCTTTTTTGCTCAAAATATTTTATTTAGCAAACAAAAATCACTAAGTAGACTGCTATAACATAGCTCCTGCCAACTATGTTAAAAGGCCAAGTGGCTCATTATGCGAAAAACTCATCTCGACTAAGCAAAATACTCATGGCGCTAATGTCACTTCAGAGCACAACAATTATTGGTAAATGAACGAGGATCACGTCCTTAAATAAATACACCAGTGTGGGGTTGGATTCAATGTCTCAGAATTTAGTATTCTGCTCAAACGCTTGGATCATCCTAACATGACAGAGTCGTCGATAGAAATCGTCTAGTTTGTCGTAACATCGCGCTCCTACCACACTGGGATATCATGTCGACCCCCGTTCCTCAAATTATAGTCATCACTCTGGCATTACACCAGACCTAATGGGCCATTCCAAACTAAGGTCCCAAAATGAATACGCAAGCTTTTATCAGTTACTTTTCGGCTTCAGAGAGTTTTCAACTCTCAGCAACAAAGAGTTAGTCTTAGACAGTGCACAAGTATGTTTTCATGTACATGTGAAATATACAGGTCAAAGACCTATATACTTCATATCAGTATGGATGGTGTTTCTATTGCAACCGCTCCAAAATGAACTCTCAACACAATGACCTTCTTGCATTATCTAATGTGCTCTTAGTTAGTCCAACTATACTACAGAGTAATGTATTAACTCATTCTCTATCGCCCGCCTATATTGGTTCAACTCCGCTATACATCAGGCATCACGCAGTGGTCTGAGTCGGATGTCGCCTGAGATTTAGATGAGCAATTTTTTATCTTTATTAAAAGGGATATTCAAACCAGGAGTTATTAAGTCTCATTGAGATCTATGAGATATGACAGACTTATTTAATGGTGAGGTTAGACACGTAAATATTAGAACATGATATTCTCAATATTTCTCATACCATCTTCATTGTGTTGATAGGATGCTCTCTTATTATATCTCGGATGCTAGTTGTAGATGCAACAGAAGGTGAACTCTACATTATATTATCGTTGACTGTGAAATATAATTCAGGGTATCAATAAGCATCAATAACGTCTTACGATGACTACTACTTCTAGTAATAATAAACATCATTATAATGACATAATGTGTTTCGGTTTCTGACTATAACATTAGAATAATTAATTTTAGTATTTCACAGTGAAATTGGAGAAAATCAATTTTGGAATCAGTACGTCAATTGTTTTGCAACAATTCTTTCAGACAACCAAAATGTATTATTCTTGCAGTGTCCGCATATGTCTCTATGCACAGAAGTGAAAATTCAACGTTTATTTGAGTATTTCAGTTAATATGAATGTGTACATTTTTTGTGGTGAAAAATGTAACAGATCATTCCATTAATTTCACTGAAATAAACTTGTTTTAGTGATAAGTCCATACTTCTTTTCAAATAATCTTCGGATGGTTGTCAAAGAAGGTCAAGAATTGAATAACAAATTACTAAACACTGTATTTGAACTAGGAATGATCGTATATATTTCATTACGTTAAAAAACCTTTGTTGGTTGAAAGCTTCATTTAAATAGTCCTCCATGATAAGTTCAACTCATCCTTTGTGACCCTAACAATAAAATTTACACCCAGTATTAGGGTTCGTAGTTGAGCGTACCCGTTAACCTACACAAGATCAAACTCAATACCTTTATTAGGTCAGCACGTTACCATTCAGCTAGTGAGCCGAAATTCGACAGTACACAAATTCAGTCGATTGAATTTATGGTGTGGTCCTAATCCAATCGTATCGATTAGCTGGCGCTTCATTATCTTCTTGGTTTGTTTAATGCTTTAAAAGCCAATTTGAATTAAATATAATTGCGTACTCATTAGCCATTCGCTTTGACGTGAATCCTAGATGTTTAACAGAATACTATAACCTGAAGAGTAAATCGACATGAAGGCTAAAAAGAAACTCGTCAGTGACTTGACATGAAGACCACATTAAAGTCAGCTGATTGGACTTGAAAACGTATACCAAGTCAGCAGGTAAATACATCGCACCTGCTAGAGTATCCGAGGGCCTTGAGTTTAACGAATATCCTTAATGATACTGTGATCTAAACCTAATATTCTGACTTACCACACCGTTAAAGAAAAATTCCTCGTGCCTTCATCCAACACAACCCTGAAACCAATCATCCTGTAATACAAATTATGTGAAAAATGATAACATTGCTTTAGGATGAATATAAAACCCTTAAGTTGTGGGTTAATAAACATCTTAACAACAATTAGCTCTAGTTATCGCGCCATCATAAGTTTGTATTTTATTTTCAACATCGTCAGGGTTGCGGAAAAATCATCTCAAAATTTGGAAGCTAACCGAATCTGAGTTTGAAATCGTGAGACATCTCAGATACGGTTGAATTTGATTTGAGAAACTGTTTACTCATTATTTCGGAACCTGTTGTTTACATTAAGTTTTTCTTGTATATGGTAGAAAGTATTTTTGTGGTCAAACCTCCCTATTATTTGGAGTACATTTTCAATGTCTGCTAGATCACTAAAAAATAACTGTAATACTATTTATTGGCCACGGCTGATCAAATAAATTTAACGAGACATCTCCTTTTTGTGGTTAGTTAAACCAAAAACTAATGATCAACAGAATGCCGAAATGTTGTTAGAACAGTGTTATCACTAAAATGATAGACTGAGAACATTACTGCTCTGAAATTTATGTAATATAAGGAACTTAGGAAATAAAGTTTTATTTTGCTGTCTTTATCGTGAAAAAAGTGCAATTACTGAAAGCTTACATGCTTCAGTTGCCGAGTCGTTTAAGTTGTATCATTCTATTTATAACTCATTAAAAGTTTGATATGA
The DNA here is from genome assembly GCA_946903255.1 of Schistosoma spindalis. Lineage (NCBI taxonomy): Eukaryota > Metazoa > Platyhelminthes > Trematoda > Strigeidida > Schistosomatidae > Schistosoma > Schistosoma spindalis. The sequence continues at coordinate 10,994,010 of OX336424.1, forward strand.
CTATTATGACTCAATTATTTTACAGATTAGACCTTTGGCTACCAGTAATTACGACTTTTTGACGGTAGATGCTATCTGAATCTTGTTAATTACGTATTTGACGTGAGTTTCATGACATATGAGAAACCGTTTAAACTGTACTTGCATATGACGATTCATTCCATATGATAATCAAAATTACGACTATGAAGTATACATTGAACATTTTATATGAAAATAAATAAAATTGTACGAAACGACTGATCTATAAACATCGGATGATACTTAGGATGACAATATTAGTCTAAAAACATATTGGTTTAGCACCATATAAGGTTAAGGGTGTACAATAATGAAAAGTGCTGAACGAGCACAAAAAACTATCCATTATTCCCTGCTCCTAACTAAATCTCAAACTGATGTCGGTTCGTGATGAGAATAACCAATAAAGTTAGTCACAATAAAAGCTTAAAATTTATAAAAAATGAGTAAAATAAAAACTTTTAAGATATAAATGAATTTAGGAAGTGAAGTAGTCGAACGCATCGATAATTTCACCTATTTTGGAAGTCTGATCAGCCCTAATCGGTTAGTGTCTGACGAAATCCCAGCACGAATTCGAAAAGATCGTTTGGCTTTTGTTAACTTACGTCACCTATGGCGAGGGCGAGATATCCGTCTATCAGTAAACGGACGAGTATACTGCGCGGCAATTCGTTCTATTCTATTTTACGGCTGCGAAACGTGGCCATTAAAAGTAGAAGATACTCGTAAGCTACTAGTATTTGACCACAGATGTCTTAGAAGTATTGCTCGCATTTGCTGGGATCACCTGGTAAGTAATAGTGAGGTTAGACGCAGGGTATTAGGGAATGATGGTAAATGAGGTTGTAAATCTTCATCGACTGAGATGGTTGGGCCACGTATTACTCATGCCCAGCTATCGATTACCACGACGCGCAATGCTGACCGGTGTTGAGGATGCTTGGAAGAACGTAAGGGGCGGTCAAATTAAAACGTAGCATCAGTGCTTGAAGTCACTAACTTCGAGTTTGATCCATGTTGGAAGATGTGGACTACCTGGTTGGGGTCCGCATGACTATCGTAACCAATAATTGAAGGCTCAGTCAGTCAGCTGCAACGTAGGACCAGGCACATATATGCATCGGTCCAAGTTGCCATACCGCATTAGCACAACAAGATGAACACCGGATTCATAGAAGTAGTTAATTCAGTGGTGGTAATATATAGAAGAAAGTCTGCATATAAGGACATAGTACAGGAAGAAAGAATTAGTTGGTAGAAAGAAAGATATAAAGCGATTTTAATCTTTTAGTTTAAAGGAAGACAGAGAGTGCATACACCGACGCCATTGTGATCGATTCTGAGCCATGTCACCAAGAGTCTCCAACCATCGGTTACGATAGTCACGCGGACCCCAACCAGGTAGTCTGCATCTACCAACATGGCTCAGACCAGAAGTTAGTGACTTCAAGCACTGATGCCACGTTTTGGTTTGGCCGCCCCTAACTTTCTTCCAGTCATCCCTAACACCGGTTACCATTGCGCGTCGTGGTAATCTGTGTTCAGACATACGCAGCACGTGGCCTAACCATCTCAGTCGATGAAGGTTCATAACCTCATCAACTGACTTACCATCATTCCCTAATACCCTGCGTCTAACCTCACTATTACTTACCAGGTGATCCCAGCAGATACTCGCAATATTTCTAAGGCATCTGTGGTCAAATACTAGTAACCTACAAATATCTTCTACACTTAAAGGCCATGTTTCGCAGCCGTATAGTAGAACGTGACGAACTGCCGCGCAGTATACTCGTCCCTTAATTGATAGACGGATATCTCGCCATAGATGACGTAAGTTGGCAAAGGCCAAGCGAGCTTGTCGAATCCGTGCTGAGATTTATCAGACACCAACCCATTAGGGCTGATCAGACTTCCAGTACAGGTGAAGTTTTCAAAGCGTTCGGCAACTTCACTCCCTATCCTTAGTTCCAGTGTCGATGCAGACCAGTCCAGAAGCAAAAACTTGCATTTAGAGGGAGAGAAGCTCATTCTAAACATTCTGGCATTGTTGTTCAGTGCTACCAAAAGACCTGCATTTTATCAGCGTCTTCACCAAACAGGACTATGTCATCTGCGTATTCTAAGTCAATAAGTGGACCTCCTGGTAGGAGATCAATACCTGAGAATTCAGTCAATGAGAGCGTTATTTCCATCAGCATGTCTATGGTGAAGTTAAATAAAAATGGACAAAGTGGACAGTCTTGACGGACACCACTTGAGGTTGCAAAATCAGATGACAGTTCGCCATAAGCTCTTACTCGATTAGTAGTGTTCGAGTAAAGAGCCTTCACAAGGTTTATGTACTTCTGAGGTACGCCTATCAGTGACAGACACTGCCATAGAACCTCTTGGTCTACAGAGTAAAATGCTGCTTTTAAATCAATAAAGACCACCATCGTCGGACGCCGATAACCAAGTCTGTGTTCCAGAACCTGACGAACGGTGAATATGTGGTTGATGCGGGCACGACCAGGTCTGAAGCCATCCTGATTTTCTCATGTTTGCAGTTCACGAGTCTTTGTTAGGCGTTCAATGATTACTGAGGCTAGTATTTTAGATGCTACGTTAGTCAAACTAATCCCCCTACGGTTATCACAGGATGATTTTGATCCCTTCTTATATATTGGGAAAGTCAGTGATTGCGACCAGTCAGATGGGATAACGTCTAACTCCCAGATTTTAGCTAAAATATTAGTCAACCTAATCGCTAAAACTAGACCACCATCCTTAAAGACCTCTGGGGCCAATCCGTCTGGACCAGCTGCCCCTCCTCGTTCCAGATTAGCTATAGCCTTTTGAACTTCAGCTAGAGTTGGGGGACCTACTTCAATGTTCCATTCATACTGTCTGGGAATAGAGTGTAGTTGTAGAGTAGCTGAAGGCCAGCTAAACTGCTCCTTAAAGTGTTCCGCCCATCGTTCTAAACGTCTGGACTGGGAGCAGATGAGAGTGTCGTCTTTTTCCGAAATAGTCTGACTTACACTTGATTTATTAATTCCAGTTTCTTTTATTAGTCTGTAGAGTTGTCTTGTGTTCCCTATAGCCGCCGCCTTTTCCATCTCTTTTGCTTTCGTTGCCAACCACTGCTCACGGTCGTTCCTTAGACTTTTGCTTAACCTAGATCTGGTTTCTTTACGCTCTTCATCGTATTCAGAACCTGATGGGATGAGTTTGCGAGAATCCATCAGTGCAATAGACCTTGACGAAATCCATTGGTTCTTTGTAACCCTGTGGTTTAAATCACTAGTAGATGCCACTGCTGTTTCCACAGCTGATTGTATAACTTTCCAAGCAAAATCTGGGTCAGCCTCGTTTTCAGAACTACCTAAGTGTGACCTCAGTTGTTCCTGGAACCTACTTTTGGTTTTCTCATTACTCAATTCGGTTCTAATGAGTTTTTTTGCGTCCAGTGAGGCGCAAGCAGGTACTCCAGAATGAGCGACAATCTTCTATTGACCCTCTCCAACAATGACTGATGGCAATATGGTCTATTTGAGTCCATCGTTGGTTTGGTGCAGGGGGTCGCCATGTTAGACGATGTCTCTCCTTATGCTTAAAATTTGTGTTTGCTAAAAATAAACGATTGTCTGAGCACAGTTGCAGCAGACGATCACCATTATCTGTTCTCTGTGCCGGAATACTAAAATACCCACCTAAATGTCTTTCTGTTTCGTTTAAGCTACCTACCTGGGCATTAAAGTCGCCTGCTACGAGTACTATGTCTGAACGTTTAGCTTTCTGAAGAAGTTCAGACAGCTTTCTGTAAAATTCATCTTTCACTTCATCCGAACTGCAGTCAGTGGGAGCGTAGGCAGAAACGACGAAAAGGCGACGACGTGTGTCCCTATCCTTTCGAGTTCTTACGGAGCCGTTTAGCCGAACAGCGCATAGACGACTATTAACGGGGATCCACTCTAATGGCGCTTGTTCCGCCCACATGCTTAGTGCTATGCCTACACCTGCAAGTCCACGAGAACTAGCCATCGGGTCGCCAGATACACGGAGGGTGTATCTCGTCGACACTCCGTTTTGCTGAGGTGAGGTCAAGTGAATGACCACACTAGGATCCTGTATGCGTGTTTCGGAGACACAGCATACATCAATCGTACGAGATTCTAGGGTTTTAGCCAAGGAAGCCTGTTGACCGATTTGGCATAGTGTGCGTACTTTGAATGCTCCAATGTGTAGTTTGGAGCGGGGTTTCAGTAGACCTGGGACAGTGTTTTGCGCACTAGAGTCGTTGGCTGTGGTGACACTTGAGGAGGAAGCCCAAAGAGGGAGTTTAGATTTGAAAGTCGATGTAAGAGGTATAATAGGAATTGAAGAGGTAGGTTGATTATGAATACAGTGGTCTTGAGTGCTGTTAGAGGTATGAGGGCGGTTATCACTTCCCGGTTGCCCACACCGTGGAAGGGTTCTGCTGGAGGTACCTAAAAAGGAAATTGGATTAGAGGTGGTCATAGTGACCTGAGAGCGTGACCGCAGTGCCCAAGGGACAGCTGCTTGAGGTCGGTCACACACGACCTTTTTATGAGTAATTTTCGGGTTAGCTCCGTACTTGTTGAGACCTTACCGCCGGAGACGGATATCCATGGGATAAGGCGAGGTGTGCATTTTTAGGGTCGACCTTTTCTAACCCCACCCCTCCTTGTGGGAAGGCAGCATCGCTGTCATGCTGGTTGTCTGAAGGAAACACCTTACTGCTGTCATACCTCTGTACAGTCAGCAGTACGACTTCGCCTTCGGACCTTGGTTTTGTTGCTTTTAGTCTTACCGCTCTTCAACCGACCTGTCTGGCATGGTAGGACCTTGAGGAACGGTTGTTCCAGCCAGTATAGCTCAGTTGCTTCATCACGATAGGCAAGCCCGACCACCACGTCAAGGTAGCAACAACGGTCAGGAATCGAAGGCTCTGAGTGACATGGCTCAGAATCGATCACAATAGCGTGTGTGTATACACTCTCTGTCTTCCTTTAAACTAAAAGATTAAAATCGCTTCATATCTTTCTTTCTACCAACTAATTCTTTCTTCCTGTACTATATCCTTACATAAAATCTTTCTTTCATATATTACACCATTGAATTAACTACTTCTATGAATCCGGTGTTCATCTTGTTGTGCTAATGCGGTATGGCAACTTGGACCGATGCATATATGTGCCTGGTCCGACGTTGTAGCTGACTGATTAAAATGAATTTAATTTCAGAACACATCTAATATTCATATGTATATCTAGTTAACATGCTATTTTTTTCTATTAATTAAAAAAAAACTCATTGACTAGCTAACTAAATCCTGAAATATAAAGTGTGTTCTTTTTTGAATAATTAATAATAAATTAATAGTAATAACAACCACATTTACTACTATGATATACACTTTGAAGTAAACAAAGACAAAGATGACCTTTAACCATCAGATTCAAAAAATTTTTAATTAATGAATAATAAACACAATAACTTATATTTTATTAATAAAATAATTAACGTATGACAGGATGTAAAACTTAATATTACACCAATCTATACAATAATAATAATAATAATAATAATAATAATAATAATAATAATAATAATAATAATGGTAACAGTAATAATAATCGTACCAAGTCCAAATATTTCATCTATCGAATCTGAACTATAAAAGTTAGTAACTAAGTTCACGTGTATGGATGATGTAATAAGATAAAGAAATTCATCAAAACAAAATGTGATTTTTTTTTAAAGCTAAGTATACGAATAATTGTTGTGTTTTTTTTGTAAAGTCGTATTCATTTTGTTTTATATTAAAAATTCAACTAATCATGATGATGAAATTAATGTATCATTTAATTGTGAATAAATTATGAAAATGTTAATAGGAACATTATGAATAGAACATAGTAATTATACTTATTGATAATGGTTAACTAGAAGTTTTGTCTGACATGTGCATCACAAACAATTTTAGCATAATTAAATAACACCAGATATTGACGAGCGATATTTTAGGGTGTAAGAGTACGTTAAAAGAAAGTTAGGGGCAACCAGAATAAAACATGGCACAAAACTATGAAGTTACTGACAAGTGGACTGAACCATGTTCGTACGTGTAGACTATCTAATTGGGATCGGTGAGACGTTAACAACCGATGGTTAGAAACGTTGAATGACATGGCTCAAAATCGTTTGCAATGGCGCAAGTGCATTCACTCTTTGTGTTCTCCTAAATTCTAATTTTATGAACTCTTCATGTCCTTTTTTTCTCTTTCCAAATTTATTTCACTGGATTATGCTCTTTAAATAGCATCGTCAAGCCTTATTCTTTCCTATTACTGCTTATACTTTTACTACCTCTAACACTATGAGATTTGGATCGAAAATTGTATCTCTGTGCGAATGTAGTATGGCAACCTAAACTGATGTACATACGTACGAAGTTCTACGTTGTTGCTGACTGACTGAGATATTAACTTATTACTATACAGTAATATCTCATGTAGTTCGGAAAATGCTACTCAAAATAGCTAAAATTAGATACTCAAGACATTCAAATCAACGGATAGATATTTAAAAACAGAACTATCCAGTATGTTTTTTTCAATTTTAGTAAATATCCTATTTATATGCAAAATATTTGACGATATTAATGAGTGTAGTTGAAGACAAAGTAAAAAGATCACTGAATTAACTCCTTACCTAAATGAATTCAAATAAACATCCTATGATCTATACACTGTTTTTACGCTACTTCGCCATAGTCTGTGGTAATGAACTTAAAACACGAATCGGTTAATGTCGTTTTCCCTCTTTTCTCTGAACTTCAAATTTATAGATCTACGTTTTTAATTCAGAATCTGTCCTTATATGGTAAAGGAAAATCTTGACATTGATAACTGAATAGACGGGATTGCATGTATAATCCCACTCTAGTATCTTAAACATCTAAGTTTGTTTACTGAAATCATGTTAAACAGAACAATTTATCAATACTTACCATAAAATACCTCAAAATTACTCGTCCATAGTACTCTGAACATAATTTGTATAATTCCGTTGATAGGTCTTTATGTAGCTTTCTTGTGCCCACTCAAAAACATTACAGAGACATTCGCTTACAGGCAAGAGAATATAAAAGTTAAAGAAAGAAATGGATGTCATTTAGATAAACATGTAAGTTTATCCATAGTTCAAAAAGACTACTACTTTCTCTTCTGAGGACTGGATAGAAGTCATAAGTTACCATATTTTTAATGATAAATACACTAGCAACTATCGCTATATTTGATCACTTCTAGTCTAAATCTTAATTACTATAAACAAAAGAGAAAAATGATAAAACCAGTACTATATGAGTAATTTTTAACCCAGCATCATGTAAATGGCAACAAACTATTGTCTTTGAGATCTATTCACCTTACTTATGTCAGTAGATCAATAACTACCACCATTCATTCGACATGAAAACGCCGCTGCCATGTAATACGAAAACGAATTATATGCCCACCGCTATAACTACAGAATTTAATCTTATCCTGTAAAAATGTTTAGCATTATCATTCTGGCGATATACTCAGCTGTATTTTGTAATGCAATATCTGGTTCCAGGTTAATTAATCTTTGATGAAACCTGGATAATATAAACAATGTAATGTCTTTGAGTTTTTGTTTCAAGGTGAAACTACAGATAAAAAAATAAGTATATTCGACGCATCAGTGAATTTGTTAAGTCATCACTACAAAATTATCATATCAGTATTCTCTTACCAGTGTCAAAAATTATTGTTCCATAGTTAGTAAAACAAAAGTTTACCTAACGGCTTCAGAAAGATCTGTAGCACGACTTAATCTAAATCATAGTAAAGGTGAGCCGAGAAGTTGTAGTTACATATTGGGAACCCAACTGCCAAACACCAAATTATGTAGTCAAAGAGGATACGATTGGTTCCTATGATTTCGTACCCTTTTACATAAATATTTCTCGAGTCGTATGTGTTGGTCCGGTCAAACCTCCATCAAGCATTTTCTCAGCAAATAGCATTATAACAGCCCTCCAGCTACTAAAGATATTCAATCAAGTGCTTTGGATTAATACAGACACTTGAAGTGCATTAAACAGAGCACAAGTCACGTAACGAACCATTTTTAAACACTAAGATACTGTTAACGATGACTAAATTAAAAACCACTGAGGAAGCTTAAAGTCTTGTTAATATTTAAAATGATTACACCAAGTCACAGAACTTAAAATCCTATTTCTCTTAGACTTAGTAAGAAATCTTGTATTATAGCCTAACGAGCCTTTTCAATAATGATTCCTATTATCGTTTTTCTATACATCCTAAAGTAATTTTTTAAACAAGGAATTCCTTTCATAATATTGATTTTAATTCAGTGAACATTTCTGCAATTAATAGGTAGCGATAATACTCTCCATCTTCGAACCCTGATTAGTCAATTTAATCCAATCTATAAGCTATCAGAGTTCGATCTCATCCAAAAAAACTCTATAATCCTAGTTCAAAATAATTATTAGCATTGAAATGATTACCACTGGCGAAGGAACATCGAAGTTCAATATACAGCACAATATCCTAGATTTACACTGGACAAGATACATATGGCTCTGTCCTATATACGATTCGTTGCTGAAAACCACAGCAATTCCACAGAGAACTTTACGTAAATAACGGTTTTCAAGAAACATCTTTGTGATGCAGTAATGGATGACGTGTGTTTAACTTTTCAACAAAGTATGAACACTGTAAACTTTTTACGTAGATTTTGTTGGAGAATTTATACGAAAATCAGAAGTCTGTTTAAAATAGGACCACTTCAAATATACTTTCCATAGCAACTAAATATGTAATATACACAACAATCTAAACTAACAGATACGACTAAACACCACAAAATAAAAAAGGCACTGTTAAAAGCATTGACTATTTTAACAATAAACTTATATTTTTATTACAAAAGAAGTCAAATCAATAGATGCGAAAAATAATATCAATCAAAATTATGCAAAGGAAAAAACATAAATTATTATTAACAGAGTTCATCAAAAGAAATCTATTCTATTGTAATATTAAAAATAGTAATAATAATGATGATTTAAAAAAAATTATTCATTTATGAATCGTTCACACTTGTATCGGATTCATCATTATCACCAGAAGCCTAAAAAGTAAAAATTTCAAAAATATCCAAAAATATTAAAAATATGTAAAGAAGTAACTTGTATGTATAAAACGGATTAATATATATGAATTGATCCAGTGAATTTATAATCATGCAAGATATTGATGTATTAATGAAGGTATAGACTACATTAAATGTTTAAACTGGATAATGTGACTGAAGTCTAATCATATCGGATAGTAGTTACCTTATTATCGGGTCATATGATTTACACGATATATTGTCAATTGACTAATGTGGTAAATTTAGCACGTTGTATTCCGCCTAAGTGATCGAACGACAAATTATTCATTGTGAAACATACAAGTCCTAGGTTCAATCACTAATGGGGTTGTAAATGATCTAAACTGTTGAATAGAGCCTCAGACTACGACAAAATAATTGAATACTTTCTGGTTTCCTATTACTGTTCAGCTGATGTCAGTCGGTGATGAAAACCAGGATTGATAGAACATGACCGACATTTATAAACACAGCAGTGTATAAACTTTGATTATCAGAAAATAGTGAGCATAAAAAATGAATATTTGCGCACAAAGATGAAAATTAACACCCGTATTCCAAAACAAAGAAAATTTTCGCAACATTAGAAAAGTAAATGCAACTATTGTCACAACACACATAAATACTTGGGGAAACAGAAAATAGGGTATTAAAATTATTAAATGTAAGAATCACAGGTTTAAAACTGAGGACAACTGCAGAGCTATTAAGCAACCACACTGTATGACACAAATAATCTCCAGTTAACACAGTGAAATAATATCTAATCTGATATTTACATAAGATTGATTCCAGTTGGTGATTCGCACTACTTATGATTACCAATATAGTTTTCATATTTTAATCTTACTAAATTTGACAGAATGCTCTTTTTAGGATATCAATTCCTAGTATATAAATAAATACTAGCTGGTGGTCGGAGCGTGCCAGTGAGTTGGAAGCAGCAGCTGCATCCGCTAATTACCGGAAGCTCTTCCAACTCATCCGAGCCACTGGCAGCAAGAAGTTTGGTGTGAGCGAAACAATCTGCGAGGATGACGGAACGCCAATCACTAACATCCATCGACGTCTTGGACGATGGGCAGAATTCTTTGAAGGGCAGTTCAACTGGCCTGCTGCTCCGGCAACATCGGTCAGACTGTCCTGCCCTCCATGGCCGGTGACGACTGATCCACCAAATGAGGCGGAAGTCCGCAAGGAACTCCAACTCTTGAAACGTTACAAATCACCGGGCCCAGACGACTTACCTCCGGCTCCTTTTAAAGATAATGCGACTTTCTGACTAAGGGACTGACGACGTTGTTTACAAAGATCTGGGAACTAGAGAGTGTACCAACGTCATGGAATGAGTCGATAGTTGTCCCTATCTTTAAAAAGGGTTCACGTTGTTCCTGTAACAACTATCGGGGGATAAGTCTACTTCCGATTGCGTCCAAGCTATTGGCTTCCGTCATACTTCGTAGGTTGTTCAGAACCCGAGAAGGATTGACTCGCGAGGAGCAGGCTGGGTTTCGTTCTGGTCGAGGATGTATTGATCATATCTTCACCCTCCGCCAAGTGTTAGAACACCGCCATGCTTATCGAAGGCCAACAATCGTAGTGTTTCTTGATATCAGGGCCGCCTTCGATTCGTTGGACAGAACTGTTCTCTGGGATTGTCTATTGAAGAAGGGTGTGCCTGAGAAGTTTATTAACATCCTAAAAGCTTTATACACAAACACCTCAGGCAGAGTGAGGGCATACAACCACCTTTCTCCACTATTCCATTCGAGCAGTGGGGTTAGGCAGGGTTGCCCAATCTCACCATTCCTCTTCAACTTTGCCATCGATGACATTCTGGAAACAGCTCTGACGGATGTAAGTAATGGTGGTGTGGATCTGTTGCCTGGAGAAAGACTTCTCGACCTGGAGTATGCGGATGATATTGTCTTACTGTGCGAGAATGCCCAAGCCATGCAATCCGCACTTAATCAGTTGGCAATCAGTGTCCGTAGGTATGGTATGTGCTTCGCACCTTCGAAGTGCAAAGTACTTCTACAAGACTGGCAGGATTCTAATCGTGTACTCACTCTGGATGGTGAGCAGATTGAAGTAGTCGAGAAGTTCGTGTATCTAGGTAGCTGCATAAGTGCTGGTGGTGGTGTGAGTGATGAGATCAATGCACGTATAGTGAAAGCCAGAGCGGCTTATGCCAATCTGGGCCATCTTTGGCGCCTTCGTGATGTTAGTCTGGCTGTAAAAGGTCGGATCTACAACGCGACGGTGAGAGCAGTTTTGCTCTATGCTTGTGAAACCTGGCCTCTCCGAGTTGAGGATGTTAGACGACTCTCTGTGTTCGATCATCGCTGTCTCCGAAGGATTGCTGGCATCCAGTGGCAACACCATGTCAGTAATGCAGAGGTTCGGCATAGAGTGTTCGGTCACAGAGACGATAATGAAATTGGTGTCACCACCTTGAAACACCGACTTCGGTGGCTTGGACATGTTTTACGAATGTCGTCCCAGAGAATTCCACGTCGTGCATTATTTGCCGACTCTGGGACTGGTTGGAAAAAGCGGAGAGGTGGTCAGTATATGACATGGTGTCGTGGTATGAAAGAAAGCTGCAAAGGGCTAGCTTCTGTTGGTCCTTCACGACTCCCTGGTTGGGGTCCGAGAGACGGTGTAACGCAGTGGCTAGAGACGTTATCAGATATGGCTCAGAATAGAAGCCAGTGGCGATCGTGCTGTAACCTTCTTTTACTTTCTTCATAAAAAGTGGTTGTATCTTCCTTAACTGAAAGATCTCTTCTGATTGTACCTTTCCGTCTCCCCCACCATTGTTCTCTCTCTCTTCCTTTTTTTTATAATTCCCCACGTCCATTACTTTTTTTTTCTCTTTTCTCCTCTTCAAATTATCATTGTTTTGTGTGGCGCATATATATTTGGTGCCCCCCTGTACCAATATTTATGTGTTCAAATAAATAAATAAATAAACTAGCTGCTTAATGAGAACCATTTATTTGGGAACTAATTATTGTTAGAATTCTGTAAAATACATTTTATAATTCACAACCACCTGGCTGCAAATATTAATAGATATTTGTTGATAAACTATATATTGAAAAATGAGCCTCTTCAGATTGAGATCAATCAAAACAATTTTAAACTACTTTATGGGGAGAAAGCAATATAAAAGGGAGAAAAGCAGGGGGAGTGTCAATCTCAAAATGCATAAAAATTACTAATAAAATGCAAATTGGGATTTCACATCAACGTGACTGAAAAAGGTTGGTATGATTTATTATCACATAAAAGAGCATGTTTTTAGATATTTAAACTAAAATACAGATATATGAATGGAGAACGTAGTTTTAATAAATCCTCTCAGTTTAACAATTTTATGTCCAAATTAATAGTCCAAAACATGTCCAGGTTTAAGGCAAAGTACATCATTTAAAATGTACTTTGCCTTAAACCTAAAAATGAAACGAATTTCAAAATCCTAGTGATGAGGGTGAAATTTTTTATTCAACATGGTTGAACTACAACTCCATATTGCAACAAACATACACCACAATGAAATGACAAAAACTTCGGATTGAGAATAAATATGTAAGGAGACAAAAACATGTGTGCCAAATGAAGAGGAAAACAATTATGAATAAATGTACTAAAACCTTAAGATATTCATTAATACGATCAAATTACTTGGAAAATAAGAACTCTAAGTGTAATGAAATAAAAATAAAACAAATGAGTCATGCACTTTTTTAAAAATGATAGAGATAATAGTAGAAAGAACCATTTTTCGGTTTAATATTAAAAGAATTTTAATATTTTGTCACTGACTAACGAGTGCATTGCAGTACATAGATTTCGTCCCACTTATTATCTACCACAAAGTTATATTTGAAGAAACCTTAGCCATCGAAATCACATGACTCCAACTTCCCGAGTCAAATTCAAATTTCTTCAGGAACGGACAGTGGACTTACGTACACCTATTACCTTGCGAAATAGAGCATAGTTTGCCGATCAGGATTCTTTGATTAACCCTGTTCTGGGCAATTCTTTCCAATTGTTATTCATTTTTTCAGACGGTTAACAATGACAGGTTAAGGATCAACAATAACCAATTAAGATCAAGGTCTACAGGACAAGCTGTAAGCCATATGTGAAGTTCGAACACTCCACTTCTACCTGAAGTTTATGCTTATGATGTCGTTCAGAATAACGATGTAAGCTTCATGACTAAACAATTCAGCTCAGGGAACAAAACTCTATCAAAATGTTCATTATTTTGATGTCTACACCAAATGTGTTTGCGAGTCTTCCTCTTAATAACTAAAATTTCTAGAAGTATAGATTTCCTCTTTCATTACGCTATGCTCCCCAACAATTTTGAAGATATCCGTCCAAAACTAAGCGTGTTAATTATACATAAATGTACTCAAAATTTTTAGTCAAGATATGTCCTCAAAGTATCAGTATAGAGTAAATTTGACGGCTAACTGAACCTCGAGAGTAGAAAACTTAGGGAGATTAATACGATTATACGTCTGGATGAGGGTGGATCAATATTTTTTATTTTCCACCAGATTCTGATAAGCAAACAGTGATGTCAACACCAGCAAGTTCTTTACTCGTATGGGGAGAACATACGTTACTAGAAATTTTACGTAAAATAAAGTAGTCCGACAAGCATTTCATAAGAATTTTCATCCGAGTTGATGATAATTGAAGTCTACAAATATTGTCTGCTTTCATCACTTGACTGGGACAACCTCACACACAAACTGGGTTTTAAATATTCTTTTACCACAGTTATTTAACTCGGAATAGCCGTATGGATATAAGAACAAAAATGTGAACCATAAATTTGAGATGGATAACAACACATAACCAATCAAAATTCAATAGATTTAATGTAAATTGACTACATGACCCAATAATTTAGATTCCGAAACAGATCACCAAGCTATAGCTCCGTTGCACTAATAAATTTTCGACCCTTCAATTTTGCGTATGCTGTGTCTTATCGCTTTGGCGAAGGTATAAACAGGTTTTACAATGTCAGTTCATAAACATCTCCACTTACGAGAGAGAATGTTGGCTTCTCAGTGATCGGTTCGAGTTCGATTTCTGTAACTGGTTCTTGCACATCTAAACGTTCCTTCATATGTTCAAGGAGCGTCACTAGTCTTTTCAAATCCATCCAGTTTATTCCTTTTGACTAAAGTACAAAGTAGAGATAAAACCCAGTTTAATAGCTAACCAGAAGGGAAAAGTAAACCGTTTAGAACTTTCTTTCTCAACCTAATCAGTTCAGATCACACACAAAAAACAAAAATGCTTTCTCTGATGATAATGAATTCAACTAAAAGGAGTTAACGCAACTTATATTCATTCTTGAAAGCTAGAGGTTTCAACCAACCATCCATTACTATGATATAATCGTTTATAGACAAGATACATTTTCTTTTCCCTGGCAAATAAATTTTGATAACTAACAAGGGTTGATAAAGCACAAACTCTTGCCATTTACGCTGAGCGTAATTGTTACTCATAGTGTTAATCACAAATATTGGAAATCGTAGCTTAATCAAGCCAAAATTCTTGTCCTTTCGACGTGACTGACTCATGAGCTTGTTTTTTGACACAATATGTTACTTTTGTACTAATTATCAAATTAACACTGTAATTCTATATTGTTCCTAACCGATAATTAGTCGCTAATAGGATTATTTTACTTCATCTAATTAATTAATTTTTTCAAAATTATTAGATAAATTGCATGGACCTAAAATTTTTAACTGAGGAAGTCTAGTGAAACTGTAATGTATTGGAGGAAATTAGGATAACACTATACTAATACTTCAGGAAATTACTTTTATACTAAAACTCTAGAAGAATCGGTTTATGCTAATTTTGATGCCATTCATTCGCTTTGCTCAGAAAACTGCCCTATCAAATCCCACTCGTACTTTAGAAACATAAATCATTATAAAGCTGTTAACAAAATCCTACTGGTAGTTGACAGAAGCAATCAAACAAGCATTCAGTGGAAACACGTACTCTAAATAGAATAGTTGTGACTTGGTTTAAGTTTATCAACATTTTTTAATTGGTTTCGCGGATGATTTATCAATTCATCACCAAATAACTTTAATTTTTTAAGCTTAAAGAATTTAATGTGACCATCAATCAACATGATTAGCTACTAGTGTTCATTGTCACTAATTTGTACAATTAATCAACATAAAAGCCTTACCTATCTGGGCGCTAGTTTTAAGTAAGCTATACTTGGAGCCCCAACAAACCTGACTATACTGTTTGAATTTCTACATTATTATAATACTAAGAATACGGACGTTACCAGTAAGCTAAGTGGAATTTAAGTAAAACGAGATCCCTTAGTTTAATCCAATTTAGTTAATACACTAAAATTATGTTTGCTCAATAACATTGTACTTCAACTATTTTTCTGAAAAAGCATTAGTAGATAACTAGTTGTTTTGTACTACTTTGATTCTCAAGTAACTCATATTTTCATCAAACCAGTAATAAGATTACCTTTAGGGTTAAAAGTTGTATTTTAAGATATTAAAGAATGGGAGTAAAACGGAGAGTATTTGCCAAAAAACTAACCTCTTTAATTTGGTCCTCAAGTTTTCGAACATTCTCGAGAATAACAGTAATACAACGTGCAACTATAGGAAGGCTTACAGCCTTAGCAGTAGAGTAAGCTAGTTCATACAAAGCAATAGCTTGTGAAAGAGTATTTTTAATGGTAGCCTTTGAAACTGTTTGATTGAGGTTACTTCCGTATGTAGCAAGTGTAGACAGAAGTGAATTAGCACGATCAACTGTTGAATGAATTAATGTAATAGCATGTATTGATGCTCTATGTTGTAGACGCACGAGTCGTTCCGTTGGTGTAGCATCACCTCCTATAGAAAACTTTGGATCCTATAAAATAAAAAACTGACAGTAGTAGTTTAAATAAGTAGTCTTCAAAATAATACAAAATTTTTCAAGATAACTCAACTTTTTTTTCAAAGTGCAAATACTTACATCATCTTTCGGAAGATATAGGTTAGCACAAGCCTCGGCAATATTCAGGGCACAGCTTGCAGTGGGTAGAATTATACATTCATTTGAAGTGTTCTTAATCTGTGCGCACGCTGCTTCAGCACGATCCAACACATGTTGACAAGCCATATCATCGATCTTTTGAACGATTCCTGTAAAACACAAAAAATTGCACTCAAACTATGTATGCGAAGATATTACATTATCAAGAATAGCCAACACACTGAATAACCTCAAATATAATTGATATTTTGAGTTTTTCGAATCGGAAAGTACAGATTCACTCGAAAATCTCATTAAGTGGTAAGCCCCAACCATGCGGTGTTAAAATTTTTTGCTACTACTTACAAATAAATGTAACATGTGTATTTTACGATAAAGAAGATAAAACGATTGTAGAACAAAGAATTACACACAAAACTTCTCCCTAAGCAAATCCATCACATCCAGCTGCAGTAACGATCCTCTTGAGCAAATACCACGAAGAAGCACCAACTGGCCCAAAGTTGTCTAACTTAAGTAGATACATATGTTATGTTTTAAGTTGACAGAATCCTAATATAGTTAATGTTGTTTTATGAAACTAATGTGCCTTATATCTTAGTTATAAACTGTTCCACATGGTTTATTAGTCACCTGAAAATTCTTACATTAGTAAAAACTTCTAGCCCTACAACTTTTATTGATCTAATTTATAAGGCTAGTATATGGCGAAAGAAATTGATTGAGATAATTAGAAGTTCATAAACCTTGCTGTCACAACTAAACATTGACCGAGATCATTGCGAACGTCATAACTTCAGGTAGTGCCAAGATTCATACTTTAAACCAGAAGTATAACCTGAGAAAATCTCTATTCAGATAACAATATTTAGGGCACGAGTTAGGCAAAACACAACACGTATATTATCATTGGATGAGAAGCTATTTTTAATTCTAAAACTAAGATAGGTCGACTCCGTGTCATATAATCAAGGACTTAAGGCAAAGTATCAGCCGATCTATTTTTATATGTAATATACTATAAATTCAATCTTACCACTCTCAACAATTGGTTTAATCACAGATATAGCTTTATCTTCAGCTGTTTGGATAATTGGGCCTACAGACTCTTTTTTCTTGACCCAGTTGTAAACATCTAGCGCGGTCTTGTAAGTGTCACCAACTACAGAATAACCACACAAACGCGTTGCAAACGTAGTCATCACATACACCGAAATTCAAAAGTGAGTCATGACCCAAGGTGAACAAAACATATTTATACACCCTAATGTTCAGTATACCATGCTCCTTCTTTACGCTAAATAAAATAAAGGGTGATTTCGCATTGTTATTCTCTGAGCAAAGAAAAGCTGAATATATTAAATGCAAATTAACATCATAAAATATTATAAAAATTGTTTCTTTTCGATAGGCAGCTAAACATCCAATGAAAGGGAATTAAAGAAAAACAAAGGAGAAATAAAGGGGACATTACGTTAGAAAATAAACAAAAGCCAATGATAAAATGCACTCAAATGTCTGCTTTCTCGCTTGTCATGTGAAAATAATGCTCAATTTCCTTTTCTTCTGCTCAGTGTTACAAGTGTTGCTGAATTGTTTAGTTTTCGCCTACGCGAAGTATTACATGTAACAGTAAATAAAACCCCGAAATATATAGTCCCATCAGTCCTTACCAGTGTTTCTGGACATAAAACACACCGAAACGCTCTCCCGAGCATATACTACTGAATAAATTAATACTCATTATCTCATAGGATAAATCAAACAGGCTCACTATTGTTGCATCAGATTACGGCAGAAAAGAACTACAAAATTGCAATTGGCATCAGCATTCTTCTTTTAAAAATCGTACATGATTTAAGTTATTCACATAAGCTTTCGAATAACGAACTTTTGTATCCATTACAAATAGACCAACTATGCCACTTGGAGTTGTGCGTAAAAATCATATAAAAGTGGCTTCGACACAACTGCATGAGTTGCCACTTAGAATCTGAAAGAAAATACTGAGTGGTCACTCGAGAGATTACGAAGAAGTGATTGAGACTGATTAGATATCAGTGAGTTTCAAGAATGTACTCTTATGGGGTAAATTATGAGGATACGCTGGATGTGACACAACCAGTTCATGCTAATTTGAAACTACTTGAAGACGACTGCAGCGGAAGCGACTTATGAATGTGATATTTTTGAGGAAAATTTCTTTTGAATCTAGGATGAAGTAGAACAATAAATAGAAGGACTGAGTACATGAAACAGGAGAAACATTACTTATTAAGTTGTGCTTTGATCAGGCATGAGCTGAGTGCCTTTGGCTATTAGCAATCACAAAATAGATAAAGTCAGCGTCATCGTTGAATTTTCACTTAATCATCATTTTGAAGTCCTTTACGTCTATGAGTCACGGCACTTTGACGATATCATGCAGATCCCTGAACTTCTCTGAGATGTTTAAACGTGAGAGGTTTGGTACTGACTGATAGTATTCTGTCAGCCTGAAACCAGTAGCAGTGTACGGGTATCTGTATTTATACACTGGGGTCGTTTGATAAACAATAAGCGTACAACGGTGGTTATTGATCTTCGTGTCATTTTCAAAGTAGGCCTTAAAAAATCAACTGAAGTACATTTTAAAGCAAAATAATTCTGCAAGCCCTACCAGATGCACAAAAATATCAGAGCTTATATATATGTATCGTCTTGTTTTCTGCGCGGAATATATGCATACATCAAAGTGGGTTCTCTTGAGACCTTTTCTGATTAGATTAATGTCATGTTACTCAAATTCATGCCTTTAAAACTTTCGAGATCCATTGTAAGCTGGACCAAAAGGTTGACGTTAGTAAATTATTCCCTGAATAAATATGTGTAGTGCACAGTTGGTTGACTCGGACAAAGATTTCAGTTGGATGGGATCTGACGGACATAAGCATAATTAACACCGTGATGCTTATGAGCCGGCACACGTCAGAGGTTTTCTTAATATCAAGTGATAAAAACAAGGGGTCCATAAATCTCCTGGAAGTAGGAAATGTGTACTGTGAATGAGTTCAGCAAGAATACATTCTTAATCGGTTTTATTGCAACTCGAATCCCTAGTATGGTAAACTATAGCTCGTCTGTGGACTACGATGTGTTCATATCTTTATCAAGGTCAGTATTCATCAATGGAATCGTTCCATAACACCAGAGTATGATGATTAGAAGTATTTGAATTATAGTATGAACTAATAATCCCAGAAATAACGTAAGTGGATCAAGAACTACTAGATGAGCACTAACGAATGTACTGTATTTAGAATTCGAAATCAGGCATTCAACAAGTACAAAGGAGTTATTAATTCATTCAAACACCACACAGAGGCTTTTTAGTGAAAAACTGTACAATTTCTCCAAAATCGTGTTTCTGAACCTTTTAGAAAGCTTCTTTCAGCTACTTGAAAAATCCCTATTTATCCAAGCTTACAAACTAATAGTTCTTAATGTAAGCGTCTTCAGAGTGATGACCTGGTTGGTAAGGCGTTTCCGCGTTTGAATAACATGAGAAAACATTTAAAAAAAAAACTGAATTATGACATCTGCTTTGGAGATAATCTACATGGGGATTAAGATTTGGTTGTAGATCATCTAATTGTTGGTCTTCAAAATAGAGCTGTGCACCTCAAGTAAGCCAACAAGCCACGGACTTAAGGTATTATGTAACGGTTCGAAACTGTCAACCTTTCGAGTTGAATATAACTACCCCTGAGTTAACAATCACCATTTATTTCAGGGGTCATATGCAACCAGGGTCTTCATGGGCTACTTAAGGGAAACATGTTGGTTCTTGAAATTCTTGGTTTTCAGGGGAAAATTCACGTTGTCTTCGGGAAAATATGGGTTTAAATCTGTCACAAGCAACATCGCTGTTTTCCCTCGACGGTTTGTACTTTGGTTTTTGAAATTCCGGATACTTTCTGATTGTTGATGAATATATTTAATAGTCAACTGCATGTGTGACTAAAACTAAACATGACATTCGCTACTAACAGGTTGTCTTGTGATTCTATTCACTAACCTCTGTTTGCGTAGGTTCATATGTGCGTCAGATTGTGCCAGGAAGTTCGTAAAATGAGAAGAATTCAATCATCTGTGACAACCAAAATTAAGTGCAATAGTGAGACTGGATTCTGAATCGTTTAATAATAGTACATCGCTTTCACATTAGTAGGAAACACCAAATTACGGTCATGTAACGAACGAGCTGCCAGTATTCGGTTTGAACGCAGGACTGACAAACCAAAATGTATTCGAATAGGCCAGACTACACCCTTCTGTATGGCTTATCAAGCGTTTTTGAAACACTCGTATTACATTATATTGAAGATGCCACAGGTATTCGGAGTTTGACAACGCTTTAACCAGTAACACCTTCTAATACGAAGCGCACCCACCAAGTAAAATCAAAAGACAGAAGTGAGGAGATCGAAGATATATTTGATAAGCTATCAATGTATCGAGGATCGTTTTGCACTAATCTGGCTAGCGATTGCGGCAGATGTTGAGCACGGCGTTCCCACACGTGATCTGGTGCGGATGCTTGACCGAGCGCCTTTAGCTAGATGAGTCCACTAAAACTGTGGTCAGCATCCAATGTCGAAAACTTACAGAGCTATTTGATTTTGGGGGATTATTTACCGCTACAGATCACTCATCCCCTAGTGGGGTAGCGATGACCCTTAGACGTGGCCAGCCAGAAGTTTAAACCCAACGAGTTTTTCGTTGGTAAACACTCTTCTGATAGCTTGCCAGGTTTAGCAGCGTCTGGTCGTATTTCCTTACTATAATGGACCATGATGTACAATATAGTAAAAAAAAGGTTCAATGCAGATTTTCGTTTCTCGCAACTTCATCGTTCTTTTCATCTTTTCCAGCCGTCCCGGAAAAGAAAAGAAAAATATGTAAGTGCATGTCGGAATACACTCGTACGCGCGTGAAAACACAAAACGGGAGAAGAAAAAGGAAAACAAACTCATGCTCACGTAATAGCGTAAAAAAGGATTTTTATAATATCGTTATTTTATTGTTTTTTCTTTTTTGAAATAAAAAAAATAAAAAAAATATATAAATATATTAAATTCGGGTTTTTTTTAAAAAAAATTATATATGGTACCAGGGAAAATCGAGAGGATATAAAATGTTAACATGTGTCTTACGTGCAGTAATCGTTCAAGTGTTCTGGAAATCTTACTCTTCTTCCAGAACGCGTTGTTTTGATTTTATTTTCGGATACTATCGAAGTATCAACGTGTGTGTCTGCTGTCGATTGAGGTATTATAAGTGCAGGAGTTGTGTCGTGCGATTGTATTGAAGGAAAATCGACGTGAACAGGATTTCCTTCTAAATACGCTGCTTTAAGGCGATCGATGCTGATGCTTTCGTTGGTTCCGTTCTTATCGACTATATAGTGCTTAGATTCGCGTTGAAGAGCTTTGAAAAGTCCTTCATATGTTGATTCGAGAGGTCGTCGATGCCAGTCTCGACGCACGAAAACGTGTGTACTATGTAGTAAATCAGGTTGAACGAAAACATCAGTTGATTGTGGTCGAGTGGAAACAGGTTTAACTGAACGCATTGCGTTTGTAAGCCTGTTCGCGTAGGAGGTTAGGTCCATGTCCATCGAAGAGGATGAAGGATCCACGAACTCTCCTAGAAGTCGAAGGGTCGTACCATAAACGAGTTGAGATGCAGTGTATCCAATGTCAGATTTCACTGCATTGCGTATGCCTAGTAAGACGAGTGGAAGAGCGTCAGTCCACTGAGAAATGTTTGAGGCTGATAGTGACGCTTTTAGTTGTCGGTGAAAACGTTCTACTAACCCGTTTGCTTGTGGGTGGTAGGCCGTCGTTCGAAAGCGAATGATTCCTAGTTTCATGGTCAGACAACGGAACAGTTCAGATTCAAACTGACGTCCACGATCCGTAGCAATGGTTGTTGGGCCGCTGAAGTTTGCTACCCACCTCTCGACGAAGGCGCGGGCCACCGTTTCAGCAGTAATGTCTTTGATGGGTACTGCTTCTGGCCATCGAGTAAAACGGTCTATGCATGTTAAGAGATGAGAATATCCATTTGAATCTGGTAAAGGTCGTATCAAATCCAAATGAACATGGTCGAAGCGAGCATCGGGAGTTTTAAACGAACCTAAGGGACATTTGTTATGTCTAATAACCTCAGATTTCTGGCAGCTTACACAGGAGTGTGCCCACTCCCTCACGTCTTTATTCATACCAGGCCAGCAAAACCGTTCTGCTATAAGCTTGATGGTTGCACAAACAAGTGGATGAGAAAGGCTGTGCAACGTATTGAAGACGTTGCGTCGATATTGTTTCGGCACGATTAGGCGATCCCTACCTGTAGATGTGTCACACATTAAGGTTTCCTTACCTGTTCCCATCTGTTTAATGCGCAGTTTAAGTGTTGTTGAGGCCAACTCGTGCTGAAGATCACTGTCTTCTTTTTGAAGTTGGGCGAGTTTTAAAGGTCGATTCCTTGGGAACTGTTCAAGGAATTTATACGAGACAAGGCGTCTGCAACTAAATTGTTTGCTCCGGAAATGTGTCGAATATCTGAAGTAAACTGCGAAATGTAGTCCAGTTGTCGAGACTCACGTGGTGAGTACTTGTCCGAAGAAGAGCTTAAGGAGAAAGTAAGTGGTTTATGGTCGGTAAAAATGGCGAATTCACGGCCTCCGATATAGTGTTGAAAATGCCGGACAGCACAATACATAGCTAGGAGTTCCCTACCGAATGTGCTGTACCTCGATTCAGTGTCTAGCAACCGTCTAGAGAAAAATGCCAAAGGTTGCCAGGAGTGGTTAACCCATTGTCGTAAGACTGCTCCGATTGCTGAGTCGGATGCGTCTACTGAGATGCTAATGGGTGCTTTAGAGTCCTGATGAGCAAGCATTGCTGCTCGGGTGATATGTTCCTTAACCGTGGAGAATGCTTTTCGGGTAGTGTCATCTAGATTAATGGATTTCGCATTTCCACGAAGTTGGTCGGTAAGTGGTTTCATAAGTATTGCGCATTTTGGTATGAATCGTCTATAAAAACTTACCAGACCGTTAAACGTGCGCAATTGCTTGATGGTAGTCGGTTCTGGGTAATCCAGAATGGCCGCCACTTTTGTTCTAAGGGGTCGAATGCCATGCGCATCTATGGTGTGTCCTAGGAAGTCTAAGGATTCGGTTCCGATTTGGCATTTCTGAATGTTTACGGTAATGCCATGTTTTTGTAGTCGGTCGAAAACAAGGTCCAGATGCTGGAGATGTGATTCTCTGTCCGGACTTGCTATTAGACAGTCATCAACGTATGCATGTACGAAGTTGAGACCTCGAAAAACGTCATCTATGAACCTTTGGAAAGTCTGTGCCGCGTTTCTCAGACCGAAAGGCATTCGCAAAAATTCATAGAGTCCGAAGAGTGTTATAATAGCGGTTTTTGGAATGTCTTCAGTGGCCATAGGAATTTGGTTATAAGCTTTTACCAAGTCGATTTTTGAAAAGACAGTTGCACCTTTCAAAGTAGCTGTCAAATCGTGAATGTGGGGCAACGGGTAACGATCGGGAATGGTTTTTGCATTCAATCTCCGATAGTCATCAGTTGGACGCCAATCGTTGCTGTCCTTTTTAGGGACCATGTGCAACGGAGATGCCCATGGGCTGTTTGACGGTCGTATGATTCCTAAGTCTATCATATGGTCGAATTCGTTTTTCGCCAACCTTAACTTTTCGGGCGCCAGTCGGCGTGCTTTCGAGAAGACAGGTGGTCCTGTAGTCATGATGTGATGTGTAACATTGCTGGTTACACACGGCAATTTCGGTTGCGATTGGTAAACGCCAGAATATTTATCGAGAAGTGGTTGGCAGGAGGGGTCTATAGTGTGCTTAATAGTGACTGGAGATAACTTGCAACCAGAAAAAGAAGTCAGGCAAACAGATAAATTAGTGTTTCCGTCTACTAACCTCCGTTTGCGCGTATCGATAATTAAGTTGCGGTGTTGTGGAAGGTCCATACCAATGATTGGCATAGAAACATCTGCAACAACAAAGATCCAGTGAATGGGTTTGCGTAAACCGACGTTAAGATAAACATAACTTTTGCCATACGTAGCGATAGGCTTTCCGTTTGCCGCCTGTAGATTTAAAACAGGCTCATGTAGCCGGTCGTCGGAATTTGCTGGGAGAACGCTAACCTCTGCGCCAGTATCGATGAGGTAGCGAACTCTCGTTATCACATCAGTGACATATAAAAGACGGCTATGTTCGTCGGCTACGGTAGCCGTTAACGCGTGCCGGCTTGGAAGTTTCCCGAAACGTTCTTCGCGTCGACGGATTTCGCGTTGGGAAAATTGCAGGGTTTTCTGCAAAACAGCTTGCACCTGTTGAGGAAGTTTGGATAAGAAAAGTTGTTTGAATAGGCCGTCATCGAAGGTTCTTTGGCCAATGACTTCTCGCATTCTTTGCAACATGTCTGTGGCAGAACCGTGTTGCAGGTCGATGTTGTTGAGGAGTTGGTCTAAAATTTGTTGATCGGTTAGATCTCCGCGTTTGAGGATGGCATGTTTCAGGGTTTGGTATGGATCAGAAACACCACTAGTAAACATACTAGGTGTTACGTACCTGTTGAATTCGCGCGGTAGTGCCTTGACTACTGCGAGGAATCGTGCACGCTCATCGTTCACACCGTGATCGAAGAAGTCGGCTTCTGCGTAACAAAACCAGGCTTCGATGTTGTCTGGCCAGAAAGGCATAAGTTGGAAAGAGGGTGGGGACACAGTCTTTAACTTAAATACTTTAAGGGTCCGTTCAGTCATAGTAATATATCAAGTACGAAAAGTGAACGAGTGGCAAATATATATAAACCCAAAAACACGGGGAAAAAATATCACAATGTCAAAAAAATTAAAATAAGACAATGATACATAAAATCACAAAAAGGAACAGACTCAGTTTACAATATGGTGTACCAGATCACGTCGGGCTCACCAATGAAGATGCCACAGGTATTCGGAGTTTGACAACGCTTTAACCAGTAACACCTTCTAATACGAAGCGCACCCACCAAGTAAAATCAAAAGACAGAAGTGAGGAGATCGAAGATATATTTGATAAGCTATCAATGTATCGAGGATCGTTTTGCACTAATCTGGCTAGCGATTGCGGCAGATGTTGAGCACGGCGTTCCCACACGTGATCTGGTGCGGATGCTTGACCGAGCGCCTTTAGCTAGATGAGTCCACTAAAACTGTGGTCAGCATCCAATGTCGAAAACTTACAGAGCTATTTGATTTTGGGGGATTATTTACCGCTACAATATCTGTACTCAATTTAAAAGGTTCTAATTTAGAAATAAAACAAATTATATCAGAAATACAAGATACCTCAAACGGTACAGCCTGTGTTATAGAGTCAGAAGTTTCTCTAACGCAGCGTAGCGCGCTAAACAATAAAAGAAACAGTTGTGTGAAGCGATTGCGATAAGAAAACTTTTACCAATTCACATGTACGTGCCAAAGCACATACATTGGAAGAACTGAGAGAAGAGTACATGTTCGTATTTCTGAGCATGTTCCAAAGAACTTGAGGCTGCGAGGGACGAAAGTTTTTAACAGTTCGATAGCTCGGCATTTACTGGACACCGGACATACCATTGATATCTCACACGCTTTCAAAACTATCAATAGACAACGAAGTACTACTACTCTCCGGTTCGCGGAACCGATTGCGATAAAAAAACTTAGACCGGATTTATGCATTCAAAAAGAGACGTTAATAAACTTATCATTACCCTGGTAACCTTTTTTTGTTGTTGTTGTGTTTTATTTTATTCACTTATTTTATTTTCAAAATATTCATTATGGGTTATATTCCCACATTACCTAATTCTTAAACCAACTTTCCATTCACACATTTCCACCCACTAATCCTCTTATGTCATGTTAACCTTTCTAATTCTATTCAATTAATGCGTAACCTATCTTATCACTGTTCTATTACCTCTAAAATAATTATCACACAATGTATAAACTCCATTCAACTATTACATTACCCATCTTTAATTGTTTCCTTAATCCTAACACCAATTAACCTCTGACCTGTTCTAGCATATATATATATAGTTATTATTGTAAACCTTTGCCATTCCAGTTATTTACATTCATTTATGCCAACTGTTTTACACTATCTCAATGTAAAATTTTTTATCACATATTTGGTTGTAAGCAGCTGACGAGAAACCTCGAAATATTATGAATTCATACTATTCTGCATCAATATTTGTCCTTGCTTTATTTAAATTCATAAAGGGAACTAACTGTATATAATACCAAAGAGTTCAATACCTGAGAATCAATAAAAATATTCCCAATTAAATGGGACCAAATACCTATCTTCAGGGATTCCAACAATCCTCCTAAACACAGTCAAAAGGTTAACAGTCACACACTGAATCAGGCAGTGACCTTGAGCTTAGTCAAACACGACCTTATTGTCAATAGCCCGGCAACATGCAATAGAAACTTAGGTAACAAAACATAAGTCTTTAATCAAAATCACGTGGTAAAAGCTCGGACGAGGAGGACTGAAGAACAAAAAGTGCGGTTAAACGAGATCTGAACAAAGGTTAAAATACACGACAGGGGGGAGAAACAAATAAATGAAAGTACTGTCCAACAAAAAAGCTGCGGAGGGATTTTCAACGTTCTCTTTCCGTTATACCGGCCACCAAAATCCCTCAAACTACGCAAAGACACCCTAGGATACATTCCTGTTATGGCTTTCCTTACCAACTGCTCTATATCAATGAGAAGCACAAGACTTACAACAGTACGCCTGTACATCTATAAACCTAACCTACAGTCTGCTGCTATTCGGCCCCCTCCAGAAATCAAAGCATTCGCAGCTTTCCTATACGTTCGCCTCCTCACTAAGACTAGTAACTTACCATAAAGCAAAACGTTGTCCGGAGGTTTGCGCCTGAGTATGTTCTAGGAATAGACTGAGGAACTGCAACCTGTCTCAGTCAGCATCTTCATCAAAAAGTCGGTAAGATTGTAACAGCTTAGGTTGGTTGTCAAGAGTTAATCTCAAGCAACTAAGCATATATCAAAACAGCATAGTTCAGATATTTATTCACTTCTTTATTTTGTTTAGGCCTTATATTTCTATCTATCTTATATTGCTTGTTGAGAGGTTTTGTTTGTCTGAGTAAGGAATCCCACGCTCCACGTGACTGCGCGAAGATCAAAATAAAGACATATTTTCCAACGAGTCTGGTTTCTTTTATTAATAACGCGAGGGTTACCATAAAACACGAAAAGATCTCTACCACTAAGGCCCAGACGCAAAGTAGCATAAGGCAATGCATAACCTTCATAAATCGGAACTGTGTGGGTAACCTGAGTCCAACACCATACCAGTTGTACGACCAGATGCATACAGTGCTAACACCGCTGGTGCATTAAAAGACTCAAACATGATCCGTGTCATTTCACGGTTTGCTTTCAGGTTCAATGAAGCTTCTGTCAAGAACACTGGATGTTCATCTGTCGTCAATCGCAACTCGTCGTAGAATGCATGGTACAATATCTTCTCCATAGCACACCACTTAGTCACAATAACATGTTCGATTTGGTACTTCAGTGTGAAGATACCACGTTTCGATCGAGCGTCGTCTACTACATGACTGTCCTTTTGATCCATTCTCCCCATCACTCTTTGATGTCTAGTTCCTCCAACAATAGGGGGATACGGCTCTAGAAGCACCATCTTCAGTGAAGCCAGCTTTACACATACCAGACCCATTGTTGATTACAGAGGCAGCAACGTTTTCCTCAGCCACTCCTCTAGCTAAAGGAACAATTTTGTAACTTTCACCAAAGTAAGCATCGCGAGCTACTATGCTAATTACGTTTGAATCATTCAGAGACAATGATATATAAGCGAAACAGTCGTCAGCAAACTTATAGTTATGCGCCACAGATACATCAATTTGAAAAATATAATTTACAATCCTTTCCCCATGTTTGTTGTGACCTGCTGAGCCAAAACGAAGCCATCCTAGCAGTGTTCTAACAGCATAAGGACCCTTTCTTTCTCCTAACCTTTGGTCCAGTGCCCAACGAGCTTCAGGCACGTCACAACCAATAAGCAACATAACTTCACCACCCACTAATTCTAACCAAGGTAAATCAATAATATGGGACCATTTCTTAAAGCTGTCCTTCACAGGTTTTTTTGGTTTATGCACCGGCAAATCATCTACTACAATACATATACACTCGTCTCCGCTTAATGAGTAGGCTTTAAAGGCCTTGGTTTTCGATCTCGTGAACTTATTTCCAATCACCGTTTCGATGATAATCGACTCACTCTCTGACGATAAACCTGAAAGCCGTACGGTACTTGACTTCATTAGGGTTGCATTCGAGCCATCGTCCACAAACTTCCTCATCCCCAGCTCTAATGTGTACAGAGATTAAACAAAGAGTCTGTGTACCCACAATGACTTTCTTTCAACCGCTCACTAGAATCACCTTGGACTTGAATGGGTTTATGCAACAATGGGTGATGCCAACCCTGGCAACCTTCGATAGTACACATAACACGATCAGTACAATCCACTGATCTGTGGCCCCTTCTGAGACAACAAAAACACAAACCTTTATCTCTCGCATTCACCCACTTATCGTTGACTGATAATGTAGAGAACTGGGAACATTTATCAATCTTATGATTTCCTCCGCGTATAACACAAGGTGACTTGCTTACAATTTTACCGAACGACAACCCTTGTGTGCAACAGGCCACTCTGATTATAACCCGTTTATTAGCTTTTGCAATCTGCCTGAATCTGCTGAGTAAAATTTCTGCTCTAGATGATACAAATTCTGTTAACTAGGCGAAAGTACGCTCTCTTCCATTTGCTATTATCTTTCCGACTGTTTCAGCCCATTTCATCTGTAAAGTCGTGGGCAATTTCTTTAATATACCTTCTATAGTTACTACAGAGTTGAGATCCGCTGAATAATCCATTTGTTCTGAGGCTATAGAGCAATCTTCCACCTTTATCGCTAACCTAGGTGGACTTTCTCCGTCGTTGTGTTCTATATTGTGACCTTCAGTCAAGTCATTTAGAAAATATCGGCTTACTTCTTCTGTCCTACCAAACAACCGTTTCAATATAAAGCATGCTCTACCATAACCTGATTATGGTGGGAGCATAATGCATTCTTCTATGGCCTCTCAATTCTTTCCTTTACAATAACGTAACAAGTACAAGAGCCATTGACAATCGTCTTTGTTAGGTTTTGAAAGAGAGAGACAGCTATCACGGGTTCACGTAGTTTGAGAACGAGATAGAGGATTCGGTGACCAAGGACCAGTAAGCTATCTATTGACGCGTCCCAGCCCCGCTATCTAGAGTGAGAAGACCAAGCTTAGAATGAAAGTATATTCTGTGACAACCAGAAAACCAGTGTAGTGGCATTGAGCCCTACCACGAGACAATATGAGAAATATGCATTAAACATTTAACGCGGAGAAATACAGAAGGATGGAGAAGGCGGGAATAATAAATTGAATTAGTCCGAGTTCATCGGATGGCATGGCTTGGCCTTGCAGGCGTGGTCCCTGCTAAATGTTACGTTATATCTTTTGTTCATATTAAATATATTGTTCCATCTCTAGCCTAAGTTTGTTCTCTATCACGTATTGGTAATTGTTACAATGCAATGAATCGGTGTAGACGATAATGTAACTTCCACGTAAGATCTTATAGATTAGGCAGTTACATCATGATAAATCTACAATTTTAGGATTAGGCCTATTATTAGAGCAGTGCTAATATCATAGTAGACCATAATTCTACACCAGCAAACGTTTTCACAAAGACAATTTTAAAACGTATATATACAAATATATATACATCGATATTGTCATGGAGCTTTGAAACATTTAATCGATAGTTCGTCAATTGACTGCCATCGAAATATTTAAACATTTAATCGATAAATTCGTCAATCAACTATGTGCGTGGGTGGTAAGAAATGCCCACGTATACATCTGCATACAAGCTCCACAAGATAAATTACAAACTATGAGTTTTTGGGGATCTACCGTCCCCAACAGTCTTCGACCTTGGATAGCACATATGACTAGAACTGCCTGAAGAATTCCCATTATTTGGCTGGTTGCTCATCAAAAGTACTTTGTTCTACTTTTGGGAGCTCAAGACCCACACTTGAAGATGCCATGAGCACTTCCCTCTTCTTCGTTCCTGGATAGTCCAACAGTTTCGACTTTACTGGGGACTTGGTTCTCATGTCATGAGAACGGTTTGCGAAACTGTGAACATACTCCTGTCCTCTGTCATCACAGTTGGAGGCAGAAGATACTTTACTATACACGTTCTCTTTTAGTCTTAGAGACACTCACTCCCTCTGAAGGCACAAAAACTGCTTCCTCTGCCAATCTTTCAAATCTCTCATCTCTACTAGTTGTTTTTCCCTCAACTGCTTTTCTTTTAACTCTGCTAGGGTGGTGCTAGAGCTAATTTTGCTGTGCTTACTTACTAAACTAGTATTAAAGTCATGACACGAAGATGTATCAAAAGAAACTTGCCGTATATCAGGAGGCGCATCTGACTGCATTTCTTCATGACCCAACATGAGGTTTCCGTTGATCTTGTTGCGCTTGCCAGGCATTGCAGTGTTTGTCAATAGTAATTACTGTTTATTTGAGAACTGTAACGACCTAACTGCTAGTATTCGCTCTGAACACTGGACTGACAAACCAAAATGTATACAAATAATAATAGTAATTTATTCTCAAATAACAGTTTGTTACATGAGGCATGCCAGTTTACAGGCAAGATCAAATTGTTACAAATGATACATTTTACACTGTTGTAAACTACTCAGCTGGGTTGGTAATTTATAAGATATGAATGTAGATGTTCATAGTCACTATCACAGTTGGCGCGCTTCATGAGTGTCGCGTTGCGAAATGCGACTGATGTACGATAATAGATTCATGTGAAGTTGAGGGCTTCCAGAAATCGCAACCTTATATCCCTTTGGAATATCTGAGGCTTCAAGGATGGTGCAGGACGAGGTCACCCGTTCCGTATCTCAAGGGGGCCAAGAAATGGTTCAAGAAGAAAAGGAAAAAAAGGACGAGAAGGAGAGCAGACAATGTTCATGAAGGAACACCTAAAATATGACTACTCAGTCTAATTCTCTTTTATTAAAATGTTTATTAAGCAGGAGCATTCTAATAGATTAAAGGAAATAAGTTTAAACAATGTATGAGTGGATAAACAACTTACAAATGGAGGTGGTTCAGAAAGTCTTATGGCTAGTAAGTTGGTGATGTGATTAAGACAAGTACTTTTAACAATACATGTAGGGTAGACTTTGCTAAAATAATGCGAAAAAGTATCGGCTTTTGCCTAACCTGTTTCAGCCAGTAACACTGACGGAGGAATACCATCACTACGTTTTATTCTTCGTTTAACGTACGAAAACAGTCGTTCCGGACAGGTACGCCCATCATACGTCAACCATCCTTCGTAAACAGTACAGCTATGGTCTTTTTACATATATTCCGGATACTTTAGTATTCACGCTTAAATGATTCGTGTCCTGTTGTCAAGAATAAGTCACAGAAGTCTATCCTACGCTTTAGCAGCTTTCGAGTCTCCTTATTAATCCATGGTGAGTGATGTGGTAGCTTACGTGTTGACCATGGGATAAACGGTAATGTTATAGACTCGAATGTAGCCATGATCTTATACCATTCGTCTTCGATCGATCGATCCATCAACATCAACCGACCAGTCAATCGAGATGGCAAAGTCTCTGATTGCCGGAACATTAGCTCGCAGGATGTAGAGACGGAGTGGAGCGGTTACATATTGTGTACCATTTGTCTGAAACTTAAAGTGAAATATAACGTGGTCACTTTTTACTAGTGGGAGAAGGTGCTGAATGTCGATGACATCTTCCCAGAGTTGTGTAAGGACACGGTTCAGAAATGACGAATCATGTTCCAAGTCAACATGTGTTAGTTTTGCGATACGCTGTACAATAGTTTTGGTGGAATTAATCCATAACAGCAAAATCAAAACACAGAAGTACAATATCACTTTAACTGAAATAAATCCATTTAAAGTGTAAACGGTAATCTTGAAGCGTAATTTACGATCAAAACATTAAATGCTACTCAACGAGGAATAATACCACACTTCATATTTCCGACGTCCTAAAGACATAAAATGTTGTGTTTTTAATCATGTACACCTACTGATTGGACACTGAACAGAAAAACAACTGACTCTAGTTTCTTCTGGTCAGTTGTTTGGTTACACTAAGACTCAGGGTCTATGGCAATGTCTTGGCGGTCGTTTAGTATTCTGACTGATGGATCAGCTGTATCGGATTGATGAACTCCCCAGTGTAGATGAAGTTTTCAAGAATAGTTATGAAGTTTACCGGAATTACTCGCTCGATGTTTTAAAGTACAAAGAATTTTGTCAGTATGGACTTGCAGAAAGCATTGAAAAAGTTCACGAATGGTGTATTCATCTCCAATGTTTGAGTCCCTCTGATCCATGCTCCCCGATGAGTGGTGCGGAATACGAAAAAAGGTATAGGCATTCTTAGTTGATCAGTTGAGAATTTCTTATGTTTTTGTGACGTTTTAATACCCCAATCTCCTTATTTATGGGAAAACTGTGTGTTTTGGGTAAATCTTAGGGAAAGCTGCAATAGATAACTTTGGGGAAATGGCACGAGAACCCTCAAAGTTTTGGAGAAATCCCGAAAATGTTTGGGGAAATTTTGGGTTTTCCCATTATTTCTCCGGAATCTTAAAACACTTTCAGGCATTTCATGATTTTTGGGAAAACATTAGGATTTACTCAAAATTCCCCAACGTTTCACAGAAACAAGGAAAGTGGGATCCCAAATGTCCCAAAGATAAGCACTCATGTTTCTGTTTTAACAGTACTTTTTCATATTGAAAGCGAATTTTCGAGAATTTATACAAATTAATATAGTGCCAGAACCTCTCGATAACATTGTGTTAACACTATTAGAGGTTTGAACTTCAACTGATTTTTACTACTGGGCAGATATGCAGACGGTGGATGCCTGTAGATATAGGGCATTTTTGACTTGGTTTGAAATAATGGTTTGTCTCTATGATATCTGTCGTAAATTAATGCATAAGATGGTGGATTATAAGTAGGTCTTTACGTGACTCGTAACCAGTGACCTCGTAAATGATCCTTTGAATATATTAAACCATGTTTACCTGAGTATGGTTACAAGAATGAAGTCAATATATCTACTGTAACGTGAGTTGTAATACTATATCTAGACGTCGCACATCTCCATAGTCATTCATTTTCAAACATGATGACAAGTTTTGCCCACTCAGTAAATCTGCCTCATTGTGATGTGGTGCCGAAAACACACGTATCAATTAATAAATCGTAGTTTGAAAAACAATTTCGCCTTTTTGGGAACTGTTACTAACACTACTGGTCAATCGAACGGTGTTTTTCTAAACTAAGTACAGACCTACCTAAGCAAAGCTGACGTGACTTTCCTTTCATAAGTATACACTTCGGCTTCGTTTACTGGTCATTTTTATGCAATCAGGACTTAATTCCGAAATATACAGGAGGCTAACAGTACTTTAATTTATTTGAACGTTTTGTTAGTCATGTACACGGAGAGCGTCTAATTCAAAATTTTGTAGTCTTTTTCTGAATTATTTGTTACTGGGTGACATTTCAAAGCCAAAAATTTTGTTTATCGCTATATCATAAGGTACTCATGTTGCTTGTAATCAGCATTATAAAGATCGCGAACCCAATCGAATCGTGGGTTACTTTATGAAACGTTGCGAAATTCATGAACGGTTTTAGTTATTGCTACTTATTGTGTGCTTGACTAATGAGTTCAACGACTTATCACATTCTAAAGTGCACTAGTTTGAAAAATAATATTGAGTCCGCTTGGATAAAATCTTTCACTAATATTTCTCCATAGTGCAATTCATTGTTTATACTACTGTAGTTATGACAATCAGTTTGTTTGTCACACAGGTATCAATATTTTTGTCATTTATACTACAAATTTGGCATGAGTTCATTATCTTTTTCAAAGTTGCTTAAAAAAACGCACCTAAATTTATGCGTAACATTATCAAGCTGATCGATTAGTTAATAAATGTGATCCAGCATATATAGTAGCGATTGGTCTTACATTATTTAAGGCGAAGTGTTCTTATTTTAATGTTATTTTAGAAAACTTAACACTTAAATTCATACCAGTTGACTTCTCAACAGTCATCATTGGAGTTTTCACTAGTAATATAAAACAACAAAAGAACTATGATATAGCCGAAAACCAATTATTCAAGTAATGGCACCTCAGTATCATTGTATGGTAACAGTATAGTCACAGAATGATTCTCATTATCACACCTTAGATTATCAAGATGCCAAGTCAACATGGGATGCACATCACTATAAATGCTGTAGCTTGGATTACTCAGATAACGGACACTGTAAAGCACACACTAATTTTATACACATAGACCTCTTTATCATCTTGCAGAGAACAAGAACAAAGATTCTAGCGGAATGGGATGAATTCATTTTATATGATTCTCGTTAGCTGAATACAACCTGTGGTATTTAAAATCATAATTACAAAACGGGTTTTAATTATTTGCATGAAATAGTTTAGTTTGAAGTTATTTTGAAGACACATCAATATAGTTTAGCGAAGGTGTAAATAAGTTTGATAGACTGAATAAAATATCGATATATAATTTATGTAAAACAGAGTTTCATAGTACTGATTGTAACAACAGTTCAAAGGTCTATGCTTGTTAATGTAAGATTATAAACACGATCGTTTTCCATTAACAATCAAGTCCTAGACATTCAATCAGCATTCGTTTCTGTTCTAATAATTAGTGTTTTCTTACATATCTTGACTGACGAAGTGATCATCATGTTCCTTATGAAAATGTCCCTTTATCTTATTTCCTCTTGTTTATACTTTATTGCTGAACAGACATATAGGATTAATTACTCCATCCACTTCATCATATCTTAACGTTAGTTCACTAGTAGAGGAATCTTTGCCAAATTCTTCATCAATATCGGTTTTTAACTACATGCAACATATTGGGAATAATATAACTGGATGTTATGATGATTATATATGTGATAAGCAATATAATAGTTATCCAAATCATTGCATTTTGGGTGTTGTCTGTTTTACTTTGTGCTTATGTGGAATTGTAAGCAATGTAGTTCTTTTCCCAGCTTATAACTTTGGATTGAATCGTTCTGGAGCTACTGTTTATTTGAGTGCAATGGCAATATTTGATTGTGTTTTTATGGGGTTATCATTATTAATTAATGTTATTCACTATCTACCACCTTCATTTATTGAACAAATGGAAATGTATGGACAATTTTCTGGTTACTTGATTCCATATGGCCTACCTGTCATACAAATATGTGAACTGTTAGTTGTAAGTTATAATTAACTTAATAAACTGATTTTAATTAGAAATATATCTCATTATCTAAGTAAAGGCACATGTGCTAGGATTTAAACTACTCGCGTTAGATGACAGTCTGGACACTATT
Organism: Schistosoma spindalis; assembly: GCA_946903255.1. NCBI lineage: Eukaryota > Metazoa > Platyhelminthes > Trematoda > Strigeidida > Schistosomatidae > Schistosoma > Schistosoma spindalis. Next base: position 11,030,051 of record OX336424.1, read on the forward strand.
TAGCTGCTCATCTTAAATGCCTAGTATTCTAAGTATCCTGCGGGAACAAATGGCGTATGAACCAACTTTTGGTCACCGGCTTCCATGGGACTGCATCTCCTCACGATGCTCCACTGCCTTGTGGACTAGACCTTTAGGTCAAAGGCTCGGGGTGTGGCCCCCTAAGAAAACCACCTGCTTCGGTCTGGGCACCCGGGCAGTATCCCAGCCCACTCACTAAAACTATGATGAACTATATGCTTATAGAAAGTATTCGTTTCTCTCCAACTAACATTGAAATGACTGGTATTATTATTATTACTATTATTATTATTGTTATTATTATTATTATTTACTACGTCATTTATTCACTATCTCCTATTTCTACTTTTTGTATCCGCTTCGACTCAGACAGCAGCTCGCCTATGGTGAAAATTCAGCTTTATCTAAACGTTCTCGAGTCACTGCCTGGTTGAAAATTGTATGTTACTACCGAATATGAGTACTGAAGCAGTTTTTCTGAAACCACGTGCACCATTCAAACTGGCTGCCTTTAACGTTCGCACACTTATGCAGGTCGGACAACAGATAGGGCTGGCTATGTCTTTGGAAAGTCTTAATATTGACGTTTGCTGTCTATCCGAGACCCGTATTCAAGACTCTGGTAAAGTACTACAAGTTCGCTCTCCATCTGTCACTTCAAAAAGCTTGTTTTATGTGCATTTATCCGGGGACCCTGTGGCATCTTCGTCTGGTCTTGCTGGCGTTGGTGTCGCACTAAGCGCAAGAGCTGAGGCAGCACTAGTCGACTGGATCCCCATTAACAGTCGGTTATGTGCTGTTAGATTAGAAAGTTCCATCAAAGTGAGAAGAAATAGGCGTGAGAAACGATGTCTTTTCGTCATCTCCGCCTATGCCTCGACAGATCGCAGCCCGGATGCAATCAAGGACGAGTTCTACCATCAGCTAACTGTTCTTCTCCAGAAAGTGCGTTCGACAGATATTGTAGTACTAGCTGGAGACTTGAATGCTCAGGTCGGGCGTCTAGGCACAGAAGAGAGTCGTTTAGGTGGCCGATGGGACTTGTTGGTCGCAGGACACATAACGGGGAACGTCTACTGCAGCTATGCACAGACCACAACCTGTTTCTGGCTAGCACTAACTTTCGGCACAGTCATCGCCGATGTGCCACCTGGCGTCCCCCTTCTGCATCTTAAGCCTGGACTCAGATTGATCACATCGCGATCAGCTACCGCTGGCGTGGTTGTGTACAAGACTTCCGCTCCTTTTGGAGTACCTATCTGGAATCTGATCATGTTCTGGTCTGTGCCAATCTTACCTTACTTTTCAGTGGACAACGAAATGACCGCCACCAAAGGATTGATGTTAGCAAGCTGGCTGCAACTTCTGTTGCTAGTAAGTACCGAACCGAGCTAGCTTCTAGGCTAGCTACCATTCCACCGAAAAGTATAGATGAGCATTGGTTGCAATTGCATAACGCCATGAAAATGGCGGGTACAGTCTGTTGTGGGTCTGCGAAACGTCCCGCTTATAAGCACTGGGTTTCTTCTGGTTCCTTACAACTGATTGAAGCCCGTCGGTCTACTCCGGGTAACCGTGAGTTTGACCACAGACGAAGGATATTACGTAATGAAATCGGGCAAAGCTTGCGTAAGGACCGAGAAGCCTGGTGGTCGGAGTGTGCCAGTGAGTTGGAAGCAGCAGCTGCATCCGCTAATTACCGGAAGCTCTTCCAACTCATCCGAGCCACTGGCAGCAAGAAGTCTGGTGTGAGCGAAACAATCTGCGAGGATGACGGAACGCCAATAACTAACATCCATCGACGTCTTGGACGATGGGCGGAATTCTTTGAAGGGCAGTTCAACTGGCCTGTTGCTCCGGCAACATCGGTCAGACTGTCCTGCCCTCCATGGCCGGTGACGACTGATCCACCAAATGAGGCGGAAGTCCGCAAGGAACTCCAACTCTGGGAACTAGAGAGTGTACCAACGTCATGGAATGAGTCGATAGTTGTCCCTATCTTTAAAAAGGGTTCACGTTGTTCCTGTAACAACTATCGGGGGATAAGTCTACTTCCGATTGCGTCCAAGCTATTGGTTTCCGTCATACTTCGTAGGTTGTTCAGAACCCGAGAAGGATTGACTCGCGAGGAGCAGGCTGGGTTTCGTTCTGGTCGAGGATGTATTGATTATATCTTCATCCTCCGCCAAGTGTTAGAACACCGCCATACTTATCAAAGGCCAACAATCGTAGTGTTTCTTGATATCAGGGCCGCCTTCGATTCGTTGGACAGAACTGTTCTCTGGGATTGTCTATTGAAGAAGGGTGTGCCTGAGAAGTTTATTAACATCCTAAAAGCTTTATACACAAACACCTCAGGCAGAGTGAGGGCATACAACCACCTTTCTCCACTATTCCATTCGAGCAGTGGGGTTAGGCAGGGTTGCCCAATCTCACCATTCCTCTTCAACTTTGCCATCGATGACATTCTGGAAACAGCTCTGACGGATGTAAGTAATGGTGGTGTGGATCTGTTGCCTGGAGAAAGACTTCTCGACCTGGAGTATGCGGATGATATTGTCTTACTGTGCGAGAATGCCCAAGCCATGCAATCCGCACTTAATCAGTTGGCAATCAGTGTCCGTAGGTATGGTATGTGCTTTGCACCTTCGAAGTGCAAAGTACTTCTACAAGACTGGCAGGATTCTAATCGTGTACTCACTCTGGATGGTGAGCAGATTGAAGTAGTCGAGAAGTTCGTGTATCTAGGTAGCTGCATAAGTGCTGGTGGTGGTGTGAGTGATGAGATCAATGCACGTATAGTGAAAGCCAGAGCGGCTTATGCCAATCTGGGCCATCTTTGGCGCCTTCGTGATGTTAGTCTGGCTGTAAAAGGTCGGATCTACAACGCGACGGTGAGAGCAGTTTTGCTCTATGCTTGTGAAACCTGGCCTCTCCGAGTTGAGGATGTTAGACGACTCTCTGTGTTCGATCATCGCTGTCTCCGAAGGATTGCTGGCATCCAGTGGCAACACCATGTCAGTAATGCAGAGGTTCGGCATAGAGTGTTCGGTCACAGAGACGATAATGAAATTGGTGTCACCATCTTGAAACACCGACTTCGGTGGCTTGGACATGTTTTACGAATGTCGTCCCAGAGAATTCCACGTCGTGCATTATTTGCCGACTCTGGGACTGGTTGGAAAAAGCGGAGAGGTGGTCAGTATATGACATGGTGTCGTGGTATGAAAGAAAGCTGCAAAGGGCTAGCTTCTGTTGGTCCTTCACGACTCCCTGGTTGGGGTCCGAGAGACGGTGTAACGCAGTGGCTAGAGACGTTATCAGATATGGCTCAGAATAGAAGCCAGTGGCGATCGTGCTGTAACCTTCTTTTACTTTCTTCATAAAAAGTGGTTGTATCTTCCTTAACTGAAAGATCTCTTCTGATTGTACCTTTCCGTCTCCCCCACCATTGTTCTCTCTCTCTCCCTTTTTTTTTATAATTCCCCACGTCCATTACTTTTTTTTTTCTTCTTTTTTTTCTCTTTTCTCCTTCTCTTCAAATTATCATTGTTTTGTGTGGCGCATATATATTTGGTGCCCCCCTGTACCAATATTTATGTGTTCAAATAAAATAATAAAATAAAATTCTAGTTTCAAACATCTAGTGCTTGATGGTTAATGGAAAACCATGTAATTAAAATAGGTCTATCGGACATCTGCTTATAACACAGCGTTCAAATATCACATCACAATAAATTCCACACTTTTTTCGCTGATAAAATAGTCTCTGAATAAATGAAACACGTACTAACCGCCACACAGTAACCAGTTATGGTGTACTGATATACTATAAATAGATCTTTCGTGTAACGAAAATAGATAAGAACAACAAGAATGATATGAAAGTGAGAATACGAAAGTGTCCAAGTGCGTGAGAGTTGATAATCAAAAATACAGATAACGGTAGCTTCTGCATTGATAAATGGCCGAAAGTTCATCCTTTTGATCTTCGAACATGATGAAGAGCAAAAAAGATTAATTATAGAGTAGTGTCAGTTGTAGGAAGCAATTACATACAGTTGAATTTCTCAAATAGTTGCTTTGATAATCATCTCACTCTTTCAGGAAGCTCAGTAACAACAAACCTGTAAAAAGCAGGCTAGATAGATGTGTAAATCAAATATTCGCTTCAGGATAAATTTCGGAACGGATGTTTATTGACTTCAAACTGTAGTCGTATTTCTTGACTTCCAAGTTTCATTTGATTTAACAGTTTTTATAGCAGTATCTGTCATTGTAAAGTGTCCCCAAAAAATGTAAGCGAAGCTACTGAGGGCTCTTTAGTTAAACACTACTTAAGGAATTTGAGGTTGAACTGTCATCTACTATCGTAACCAATGGTTGGAGACTAGATAACATGGATCAGAATCACTCACAATGGCGTAGGTATGTATACTCTTTGTCTCCCCTTAAGCCTTGAGATTAAAATTAATAATTGAAAAATTCCCATTATTTGTTAAAATTACTTTATACTTGTTCTCTACAAACTAGTTCTTTGCTTCTGTATTATATCCTTATGCAATCTTTCTTTTATATATTACTACCATTAAAGTAACTATATGAATTTAGTGTTCACCTTGTTCTGCTAATGAAGTGTGGCAACTTGGACCGATACATATATATGCCCGGTCCTAAGTTGTAGCTGACTGACTGAGCTGTCATCTTAATTGGCAACGTCAATTGGTGTTGATCAAAGCTACCCATTTTGTCAGTCTTTTCATAAAAATGCTTTTAAAGGTAACATTGTTCATCTGACTTTGGAGCTTAATCCTCTATCAGAAGATTCACTTAGCTAAGAAAATTTAATGAATGTTCAGAACAATAAATTCATTTCAAGATTATTTTGTTTAATTGTATTTAGTTGCTTCTTTTATTATTAAGACTAATAATAGCCACTGGATTGAGAATATTTTACACTAATAATTGAAGCAAAGTAACTTCAAACTATACATCATTTAACTTATGTTTCTTTCTAGCTGAACTATGAAATATAAATAATATTAAGCAATGAATATGTAAATAAATAACAATAGATATATTCATCATGATAGATGTTGTTACAGTAAGAAATCCTCAGCATCACTTGTGCATTATTGCAATGAATTTCTTTAAAACGTGTATTCGGATTTTCACTTATTCAAAAATTAGATCTCGAACAACGTCACTTTTGTAAAATATAAATTGTAATGGACACCTAACCAAGTCAAAAGTAATAATAAATGCTTCGCTTTATGACGATTTAGTTGAGTTCCAACTGCTCTCATAAAATATAAATTAGTTATCTTGGATGTATTTCGACATATCCACTACAAAGCCTTAGTCTAAGGCATGGACTGTCAAAGAGTTGTCAATTTAGACGAGAAATCTGATCATTTTAGACGTCTTCTAATAGCTATGTTTAGTCCAAGTCACGTAGTAACGATTGAATAGCATTCTCAGTAATTTTTCCCACTTTTTTTAAATTCTCATTTTAGGTTTGGTTAACCATAGCATTACTAATCAATCGTCTACTTTATTTGAATTTGGGCCCACATTCCAAATCATTATGTTCACAACTTGAATCCGTGAAAATCGTAATAGCGGTGTTTTTCCTATGTATTGCTTATATGGGATGCAAATTTTTTGAATATACTTATGTGGAATATCCAGATAAAAAGGTTGTACGTGTTTTACTCACTCAACTTGGCAAAACGGAGATGTTTCGGTAAATCGAAATGAATATTCACTTCATTTGTTAGCTCTAAAGAGTTTTTTTTTTCAAAACTAAAGTTTACAGCGCTTCTTACGTAATTTTTTGATTTGCTACTTAGATTATATTTTCAAAATTATAAGTGCCTTGTCATATTTTGACACGTTGTGTCTTCTAAATGAATATATTTCATAACTTTGTGAAAATATTTTGTAGTTAATACACAGGATTAACGCCCCCAAATTCTCTGGTACGACCGAAGGTTGAGAGAGTTAGCACTCCCTCTCAAAATAGTCTCACATGGCCACGCGTATACAATCACTGTCAGGGAATTCCTACTCACTGCCTTTACGCGACGGTGTTGTTTACGAAATTGAGAGGATGAAAAGCGAATGTTCGGCGCTTTAACTGGGTTAGTGGATATGGAGGATCCGCCTTGGAGAGTGGGTAAACCCTGATTCCAAACCAGTGGCTACCCGGGCAGTATCACAGCCCACACACAAATCAAGTGACTTGTGTGGCACATATGTATTCGGTGCCCCTTTATACCAATATTTATGTGTTCAAATAAATAAATAACGCCTCATATTTATTATCAGTGGTAGTTGCTTGTAGTCTTTTCTTTCAAAGTCTGCACAACGAATGATTCAAGCAAATTGAAGTGCTTATACATCGCTAAAATGTATTTCGGACTATTACTAAGGGAATTCATTAAAACAGTTAATACTAATACCTTGTATTATATCAATTTGATTATCCATGAGGAGACTAAAAACATTGAAATTTCAAAGTGGGCGTTTTCATAGCCTTTTATAATGAGTGACTTATGTTAGACCATTGTCTTCAAAATGCTTTTAAATTTTTTGTGTACTATCAAAAAACTTAGTATTTATAACTGTGAAAATGATGCATTTCAAGAAAATTTTGTTTTTCACACAAACTGAGAATGAACGCATAACCTTTCACACTAAATAAGATAACTAGAACTTCAAAAAAGAAATATGTTGAAACGATGACAAATTGAAGTTTCATAGCAAAAGTAAGACTAGATGTATTTAAAACAAGTCAATATATGTTGTATTTCGATGTTGACTTTCATAAAGTGATTTTTTACAGAGATCTGGGGTGTTAACTCCAAGAAAAACTTTAACAGACATTCAGATCTGTTATTATTGACGAGCAGTACATGCACAAAACTTGATCTCTTAATTAGTTAAAGGCTACTACTCTATTATTATTGTGACATCCAGTTAATTACGAACTAAGTAGCAAAAGAAAGCAGAAAAGTCATTTAGATTGATCATGATAAAACAATGTATCGAAGAATATACACGTGTTATTATTACACGGTTAATGTCTTACTACTATAGTAATCAAGAAATGTGCGAAACGAAATGAGACAACAATATTGTAGAGAATTAGAAGATAGAGATGGCAATTTTAATAGATTTGAAATTGAAGGGTTTATCAAAACTTAATTGAAATAGATTTCTTTTAGTCAAGAAACTCCACTCCACTGTTTATAAACAGCACAACAAAAAGCAATTGTGGGATTAACATTGGCTTGTTATGAGGCGTCATAACTTCTGAAGTTACCTAGTTGGGTGATTTTTGTGAAATTATTTAGGAAGCCGTAATTTGCTAACAAATACAGACCAGACAGGACTGTTTTTTATTCTAGTGTCTTGTCATAAATTAGCTTTCTGCTTTTTCCATCCATCCGAAATTTTACATACGCGTCATTAAGTGGTTAGTGAAAATGATTGATCATTGGATTTCGCTAGCTGAGCACTTCAGTTCAGCCATTAAACAAACTGATACCACACTGATGTTCAGTAGGTCTATTGTTTAGTTTTTGTAGGTTGAATATTTCCTAGCACTCAATTTTAGTAAGTGTATATTCCCGAAGAAAATCATGGTCATTATATCTCCGAATTCACATCGTCAGTCTCTTTGTAGTGGAGTGCATTCAAGTGTTCAACAGTTGCTTGTAAAACTGGATTTGTATCCCAACTTATAACGGATACTAGTTAAATAAACTCATAATTAACAAGCCATACACAAATAGTACAAACAATCGAATTCTTGTTTAGTAATCAAATCTTTTTTAATGTTTTAAAAAAGGGATATAATGGATAATTGGTTAAAAGTTCCACTTGAAATGTTTTTACCGTATTTGGCTTGTGGATTGCTAATAACAACTATCGTTTTAAAAATGGTAAATTTACATACATCAAAGTGGAAGGCTGTAGCTAGCTTATGCAATGAAACTGCTTGTGCGTGTGTCTGTCGAACAGGTGTCTGTGGTAATGAATGTCGTGAAGGTGTAAAATCTGACGATCTATCTAAATCCTGGTCATCTGATTTTAATAATCAAGAAAAATCTGGAAAAGTAACAAATGCAAAACAGTCTACTCCTAACAAGAATGATGCCTTTCAAAAATCATTTACCAGTACCAATCGTAATAACGGGAATTTCACAAATTTGGATCCAATTGAACAGGAATTAGCCTATCTTTTCTTTCAGTTGCCTCAATTAGACGAAACACGTGAAAATGCTAATGTTATAACAGCAGTTTGTATTGGACTAATTTTGTTGATTTGTAAAATCCCAAAATTTCTACTACACGTAATTTCAACCGAGAATTACATCACTTATGATCCAGAAGTATTTAGAATGATAAACCAATTATTGGATACGATGTTTGCAGCTTGTAAACCAGTGATCTGTATACTAGTCGGAGCACATTATAGACAAGCTTTAACAACACCCTCAACATGTTGTCTACCCAACGATACTAATATTAACACCACTACAACTACAACAACAACTACTGTTACTAACATTAGAGGTGATGCATTGATAATTGAAGACAATAATCATGAAGCAATAGTGAATAAAGAGGCAGCAAACTACCAGTCAGTTATTACACACCAACCAGAATGAGGTCAGTTAATACTAAAAATGACACATCCAGGTAATTAAAACTATTATAATCATGAATTTAACTGATTATATGATAAAAAACAACTAAAGCATATTTGTTAGTTTATTTCTCTTGATTATATACTATTCACTTAATTTAGCATTGATTCATGTGACGTGAATTACATAACTTACCTGAAGTCATTTAGTCATATTTCTTTTTGTTGCCATACTAGTCATATAATCAACACAGATTTGCTGTTGTTTTCTTCCTTATTTGATTTATCACTTTTATTCTGATCCTCTAGTCCATTTTATTTTGTGATTTTAAAAGGATATGTACGTTTTTACTGTCCTGTGTTTACATGATTTTATTGCTAATTTCAATTATTATGGATTTATATTTGATAACTATTATTTTCTATTAGCAGACAACCAATACAAAAATGGACCGTTTTCTATTTAGATTACATCAGCCAGTCAGCTGCAACGTAGGACCAGGCATATATACGCATCGGTCCAAGTTGCCATACTGCATTAGCACATCAGGTTTCTGCGTTCAAGAAAGTAAAACACCACTTCCCTCCTTGAATAATTTATTTATTTCAAAATAGCCTATGACAGGCCATGCACTCCCCTCTCAACACCTCATCTACCGAAATTCTAGAACATAGACAATACTAATGATGTAACTGTCTGACTAATGTAACATAGTCGGTTTATATGTAATCTCTTGAAAATAAAACTTAATGATTTACTACGACGCTCATGAAGAATTTTTTAACTAGTGTATTTGATACGTCAATTCATGTTCGGAAAAATTAGCATTTTGCTAGTTATTCTGAAGCTTTATTCTAGCCAGCATAGCACAATGGTGAAAAATTTAATTACCAGGAGTTTTAATCTTATTACAGCGGAAGAACACCAACCAACTGAATCGAATGTAATATTGACTATACAAATGCCCTAGTTTTTAAAGAAGATTGTTAGAAATCGACGGAAAACCAAGTTAGAGTGTATACCGAAAGAATGAAAGAACCCTATGGTCATCCCATACAGTAAAGAAACACCGGAAGCAATTAAGGGGATTCTAAACAAACATAATATAAGAGTTTATTTTCGGATCAATAATACCATAAGATCAGCGTTAATGAAAGTTAAGGATAAGTTTCCAAATGACGAACAGCAGGATGTTGTTTATGAAATTAGTTGTCATAATTGCAATGCATTTTGCATGGGAGAAACATCTAGACAGTTGAATGTAAGGTTGAAGGGACGCAAACAGTATTTGAAACATGTCTCCAAATCCTCAGTTGATCTAAAGAATAGGTCGGCGATAGCGTTATATATACGTTATAAACAAGTTCAACTTCAAAGGGACCAAAATACTTCAGAAAGGGTTGGGCTGGATAAAAATCATGACTAGTCCTTTTCACACTGCTATAATGTTGCCTAGATTGACACACCAAATAAAATATATAACATCCTGTCATGGATCTTCTACATGTTTACTATTTCGGCTAATATATGATCATTTCATTAGTTCGTTTCTTTACATTACAAAAGCCATCATATCTACCATGTGAGCCTTATTTGAGTCATGAATATACCAACTAGTACATGAAGAGGCATGGAGTTCCTAGTCTAAAGCTCGAATCGACAAACATAAATGAGAGAAAACGTTTGAACAGAAAATAATTTTATTTGTGATCTGTACACTATAACAATCAATTTAAAGCATGCTAATATACAATCATGAGCAAAATGCATATAAAAATGTGAATGTTTGGTGGTAGTAGAATGATATGAAAAAAGTACTGTACGCATAATTAGGTTCAAACAATTTTTGTACACATTTAAGCAACACTATAACAACCGAAATTACTTTGATATATACGACTTTCAGATTCCAATTGATTCAATAAATGCTTTAGTGCATTTAAGGTTATGCGTGTTAATTGCAAATTATCAGGAAACGACCGTTGTCGAATACTGTGCAGTATATTATTCAGTGATATTTCTTTATTTATGCCTAAAAATGAAATAAAAAGTAGAAGTTTGATATAGCACTTAGAAAATTGTGGAATAATTGCTACTTGGTAAATACTCGCCTGCATTTCCTGAAAAATTTTCATCTAATAGTTTAATTAGATATATATGCATATCAAATAGCCTACTGTGAAAGAAAACAAACCGGCTTCCAGCTAGAGGAAATTAGGAAAGACGCTGGAGGTGGGTAGGGCATATATTGCGGAAATCATCAGACTGCCTCATGAGACAATCCATAAGTTGAAATCCTGAAGGAAGGAGGAAAACCAAGGAACACGTTGTGTCGAGAAATGGAAGCAGACATCAAAAGGATGAATAGCAACTGGGAAGGATTGCCCAGGACAGAGCTCGATGGAGAATGTTAGTGGGTGGCTTGTGCTCCTACACGAGGGGCAACAGGCGTAATTAAGTAAGCATATCAAATACGTCGATTACCTTCGCTGGATTAGAAATTCGGTTACAAGCAATCTCATATCAGAATGAAATCCGAACCAAATCATGTATACTGTTATCTATAGGGCTTAATTTGCTACCATATGTATATTTCATCGAGAAACTGACGTCCAGATGTTTTGTTTAACTGTATAAATCGAAATAGAATATAAATAATCCTTTTTACTTAACGACTGAAGAATATATTTGTGGTCGATGGAAAAAGTACGGATTTTGTGATGGTAGATTTTCTTATGACTCAGTTGCTTGGAATCCATATGCAAAGTGAAGTGGTGAAAGCAATAAAAGTACATGTAGAAAACTTTTTTATCACAATAATAGACGAGAAATGGATATCGAACTTAGTTATGTATATTGATCAAATGCAAAGAAGTCTGTTAATTCATTAAATGCTTTAAACTCTAATATTAGAATCACTGTCTGAGGTTTACATGAATCACAAAAAACCCTTTCAAGTATGATTGAAGCAAGTAATAGAACAGTTATATCGACTTTGTGGAAAGCTGTCTCAGAATGAAACAAAATGATGTAACTCATAAATAGTATAAAATTGACTATCGTAATGAGCAGTACAAGCTATTCTGGAATTTGTTATACAGATAAAAACCTTAATCAAGATAAAATATTTAAAAGTGATTGTCATACATGATAACAATAATCACCATTTTATTACGCAATTCCAATTACATTCAATGATCTATTGACTGATGATTAACAACATAAAAATTACAATGCATGCGGAAATTACCTTGAGAGAAAATTATCCCGTAAACAACATCGAGTAATTTCTGATTCTCTTGAACAAACTAAAATTCAGTGAATTTGTAAATGATAAAAATTTACTTATTACAAACAAATTAGCCGTTTATGAACATTAAAACCGAAACCCTACGCTAGTCAATTATTGAGTACAAAATAGTGATTGCTTTATCCAATGCCATAAATTTAGAGTAAGGAATTCTCAGGAAAAATATGGAATATTCCAATAAATTTCAGTTTATAATCTATTTAACTTGTTGATAATCAAGACATACTTTTATCTTAGATTGAGCTAACTCCGATTTGATCTTATCATGATGTTAAGGAAATATACATCCCGGCTACTGTCGTATTTTAATTATCGACTTAATTCGCGTTAGGGAATAACGGAATGAAATAAGTCAAATACGAGAATAATTTTTTGATACGTATATTTCATACACAGACACAGTCAGAGAAACGAAGAAGCAGACCGGAGAAGGAAAATGTGCCAACTCGTTTTGATAAAGCATGACTCAATACTTGTAACCAGACAAAAATAAGCTGAAGACATGTGATGTACATGGTAAGCGATACACACATGCGTTCATATAAAGATGGTCAATGATATAGGTGAGTAATTGACATCGTCATAATGTAACTCAAAAAGAATAAGTAGAATGGTCTACAAGAAAGCTAGAATAATCCATATGGGTTTGGCATAGTACTAGACACTATAACACCTTGAAAGTTTTCAACAGTGATTGACCGCTATTCATCTTCAATAAAGTTTTGTGGACGATTTTTACTGTTCGAATGTCATTCTGAGAACATTGGTACTTTGGTTAGGTAGAGCGTGGACTTGTACGTAGTAGTAGTTGAGTTGCATTTTAGTATTTTATATCGAAATTCCTAGACTATGCGAACTTTTAATTGTTTTCGTGGCCGAAATGATACAAAGGATGAACATCGATAACATTAATCCAACCATCTATATGTAAAATGATAATACTAATGATCATTTCTCGGCAAACAGATGTCAGTCGACGTACAAGTAATCATAGAGATGAATCAAAGTGGATCCATAGTACGTTCATTTTTCTTAACACAAATTGACGAGAATACAAAAATTAATGAGGTAAATAAATTGTTAACACTACAAAATAACTATTGCTAAGCGAGTCACTCTGTTTTTGTTACTGAAGTTTGATGGTTCCAACAGATCGGTCACCGTATCATGTTCAACGTTCAGTTGATAATTGTAGGTACCTCAATTGCCCTTTTTGTCACATATTTGTGACAATCAGCTTTCAAACAATGAATCATACACTAAAGTACTACTTTCAAATATCATTTCTAATAATGCAGAAAAAACAATATGCATGACTTATTGTCTACCAGAATCTCAGTTTTAACTATTTAAAACTTTACAAAAAAACTTACATAATAAGTTCGCATACCCCCAATAGATTGAGTAGCTGGAAAAATCCAACCCTCAATTAATAATCGTTCAATCAAACTTGCAACTATAAGTTGTAGCTTTTTAGGATTGAGTACGTTATTCTCAGTTGCACTTTTCTGCTCACCTTCATCAACTTCAATGAAACTTTGTCGAAGATAATCCGTTTCAGTTTCATCATATGCCTTAGATTATCAATGAGATAAAAAGAGTGCAAAAATGCAATTTAACAACAGAAAAGAATGATGGAAAGGTAATTAATCAATTTATGTACAAATATAGATATCAGGGGGAAAAGTTATATGAACGTACCATTGAGAGGATTAGTAGTACAGACCGTAGAATATCTCAGGACATGCATTAAAGCCGTATGAAACTAGAAATCTATATTCACTACAACCAATAACTAATTAGATTTTATTTGAATTTACAACAGTGACATCACATGAAAGTGTAAACAAAATAGCAATTCGATAGTATACAATTTTTAGGTGAAGAGTTTGCTAATTAAACATACATTGTTAGCAAACAATAATTTAACGAGGAGCGGAAATGTGATCATATGGTTGTACCAATCAGTCCAAGTTTAACTGGAGCTACGTCTAATAATAATGCCAAAATATGTGTCGGCTATCATATTAGAGATAAACAAACTGAATGTCACGAAAATACTAGAGAGATCAAGAAATATTCCATTAAATTGGGTTAGAAAATCATTTCGACAAATGGAACTTGTGAGCAGGAGCGTGGGTGCTTTACATGAGTTGTGGTTGATAGTTTAATTATGGACGAACATTTCATGGACACCCTGTATTTGTATAAAGTAAGCTATTACATCAGTTCTCAGTTACACGGTTGGAAGAGCTCTGGAACTTTTCATTAGTATAATGTACACTAAGTTGTGGTGTCCGTTCCTTAATGTATTTGGGATTTCCTTGATAGTGTCTTTAAAGGAACAGTTTGATAATATTGCAACAAACGAATACGTATGAGAGGGAGATGCTTTCAAATAAGCAATTCAGACATGTTCATGAAAACGAAATGTTGCAAGCAGCGCAACAAACTGTGATCAAATTAATAAGTCTTCTAAATGAACACTAGATTCGGTTGCTAACCTCGATGAGACTATAATTTATGGATGACCTTTGAGTGACGCTGAAGTGACTTTGAGAGTGGACACTTCCTGATTATGACTAAATGAGGGTTATAAAGCAGTTAGAATTTTCATTTACAGTTGATAGTTAGGGTTAAAAATCAGCTTTAGGGTTTTCATCACGAACTGACATCAGCTATAGTCCCGAAACTCTGTTTAGCCAAATATATGGATGAATTTTGCGCCAAAATTTGTTATCTTATATCTGATTGGTTCGTCCATAAATTATAGTTCTGCCGAAACGCTTTACTCCAAGGTTCGTTTATGTACAGAAAATCTAGGGTATTTATAGCATTTTAGATGGCTTTAGGATTCCGAGAAATTCTGGAACGCTGATAAACACTACGATTGTTGGCCTTTGATAAGTATGGTGGTGTTCTAACATTTGGCGGAGGGTGAAGATATAATCAATACATCCTTGACCAGAACGAAACCCAGCCTGCTCCTCGCGAGTCAATCTTTCTCGGGTTTTGAACAACCTACGAAGTATAACGGAAGCCAGTAGCTTGGACGCAATCGGAAGTAGACTTATCCCCTGATAGTTGTTACAGGAACGACGTGAACCTTTTTTAAAGATAGGGACAACTATCGACTCATTCCATGACGTTGATATACTCCAGACCTTTGTAAACAACGTCGTCAGTCCCTTAGTCAGAAAGTCGCATTATCTTTAAAAGGAGCCGGAGGTAAGTCGTCTGGGCCCGGTGATTTGTAACGTTTCAAGAGTTGGAGTTCCTTGCGGACTTCCGCCTCATTTGGTGGATCAGTCGTCACCGGCCATGGAGGGCAGGACAGTCTGACCGATGTTGCCGGAGCAACAGGCCAGTTGAACTGCCCTTCAAAGAATTCCGCCCATCGTCCAAGACGTCGATGGATGTTAGTTATTGGCGTTCCGTCATCCTCGCAGATTGTTTCGCTCACACCAGACTTCTTGCTGCCAGTGGCTCGGATGAGTTGGAAGAGCTTCCGGTAATTAGCGGATGCAGCTGCTGCTTTCAGCTCATTAGCACGCTCCGACCGCCAGGCTTCTCGGTTTCTACGCAAGCTTTGCCCGATTTCATTACGTAATATCCTTCGTCTGTGGTCAAACTCACGGTTACCCGGAGTAGACCGACGGGCTTCAATCAGTTGTAAGGAACCAGAAGAAACCCAGTGCTTATAAGCGGGACGTTTCGCGAACCCACAACAGACTGTACCCGCCATTTTCATGGCGTCATGCAATTGCAACCAATGCTCATCTATACTTTTCGGTGGAATGGTAGCTAGCCTAGAAGCTAGCTCGGTTCGGTACTTACTAGCAACAGAAGTTGCAACCAGCTTGCTAACGTCAATCCTTTGGTGGTGGTCATTTCGTTGGCCACTGAAAAGTAAGGTAAGATTGGCACAGACCAGAGCATGATCAGATTCCAGATAGGTACTCCAAAAGAAGCGGAAGTCTTGTACACAACCACGCCAGCGGTAGCTGATCGCGATGTGATCAATCTGAGTCCAGGCTTAAGATGCAGAAGGGGGACGCCAGGTGGCACATCGGCGATGACTGTGCCGAAAGTTAGTGCTAGCCAGAAACAGGTTGTGGTCTGTGCATAGCTGCAGTAGACGTTCCCCGTTATGTGTCCTGCGACCAACAAGTCCCCATCGGCCACCTAAACGACTCTCTTCTGTGCCTAGACGCCCGACCTGAGCATTCAAGTCTCCGGCTAGTACTACAATATCTGTCGAACGCACTTTCTGGAGAAGAACAGTTAACTGGTGGTAGAATTCATCCTTGATTGCATCCGGGCTGCGATCTGTCGAGGCATAGGCGGAGATGACGAAAAGACATCGTTTCTCACGCCTATTTCTTCCCACATTGATGGAACTTTCTAATATAACAGCACATAACCGACTGTTAATGGGGATCCAGTCGACTAGTGCTGCCTCAGCTCTTGCGCTTAGTGCGACACCAACGCCAGCAAGACCAGACGAAGATGCCACAGGGTCCCCGGATAAACGCACATAAAACAAGCTTTTTGAAGTGACAGATGGAGAGCGAACTTGTAGTACTTTACCAGAGTCTTGAATATGGGTCTCGGATGGACAGCAAACGTCAATATTAAGACTTTCCAAAGACATAGCCAGCCCTATCTGTTGTCCGACCTGCATAAGTGTGCGAACGTTAAAGGCAGCCAGTTTGAATGGTGCGCGTGGTTTCAAAAAGACTGCTTCAGTACTCTTATTCGATGGTAACATACCATTTTCAACTAGGCAGTGACTCGAGAACGTTCAGACAGAGCCGAATGTCCACCATAGGCGAGCTGCTGTATAAGTCGAAAAATAAGGATAGATATAGTGGAAATAAAAGAGAGTGAATAAATGACGTGGTAAATAATAATAATAATGTTAATTGTTTGACGATAAATCGCAGCGTGAACAGAGTTTTCAGAGAAGATCATCATTTTTCATTATATTTGTGTGTGGGCTGTGATATTGCCCGGGTGCCCAAACCGAAGCAGGTGGTTTTCTTAGGTGGCCACACCCCGAGCCTTTGACCTAAAGGTCTAACCCACAAGGCAGTGGAGCATAGTGAGGAGATGCAGTCCCATGGAAGCCGGTGACCAAGAAATCAGTTCATACGCCATTTGTTCCCGTAGGATATTGGAGCCCATGTGCACTATTGATTTGAGATCCGGTTATAGCGCCCGACGTTCGGTTTTCGTCCTCTCATTTTCGTAAACAACACCCCCGCTACGAGAAGGCAGTGAGTAGGACTTCCTTGGCAGAAGCTATATACGCGTGGCCATGTGAGAGTATTTCGTTAGGAAGGGCGAACCCACCCCACTCTCGGCCATACGAGGGCATTCTACCAATCTTTGAATTTCCTTATCAATAATCTGAGCTATTTATGAGATTAAAATGGACTGACTTGTTTACTTTAGGCGTTTAATATCACTTAATAAAGTGGTTCAAGTATATATCATAATGGTGTAGATCCATTTATTCTCCACCTTTGTATTAATTACCAATATTTCATTATCTCTTACATCTATTTAGAGGAGTTGGCAAACCATGATTCAAAACGAATGGTGAACACGGGCCCAGGATCCTAAGGAAAGAAATGGTGTATGAACCTATTGTTTGTCACCCGCTACCATGGGACTGCGTCTCATAACATTGCTTTACTGCCTTGTGGATTAGACCTCTGGATTAAAGGCTCGATGAGTGACTCTCTGAAAAAAACATCTGCTTTTACTTGGACGCCCGGACAGTGATTTAATGGTAACTACTTTGTGTAGCTCATATATATTTTGGTGCCCCCCCCCCGTACTAATGTTTAAAGCGAATAAATATATTCTCAGATAGTCCAGAGCTCGTAACTTAAACACTTGAAGACCTATAAGATCAAGTTCATTAGCTGGACAGTTACCGTTTAAATAAATTTGCGTCCATAAAAACGGTACCATAACATAGGAAAATACACACATAAAATCCCAAGTGAGCACCCGGACAGTATCACACACAAATCAAGTGACTTGTGTGGCGCATGTGTATTCGGTGCCCCTTTGTATCAATACTTATGTGTTCACATAAATAAATAAACATTTTATTATATCCTTTCCACTTACTTTATTATTTGGCTGATTTAAATAATTTCACGCATCTAATCTTTAACACGTAATAGGCTGCTTAAAACTGCATTGTTTTTTTATAAGAATTACATTTTTCTTTTACTTTCTTATTGACTCAGGTATTACTGAGTACTTCTATAACTTGTTTATGTATAAAATGACAGGATAATCCACTTCTAAGAATATTTGATAACTGGCAATGCCTTAGTTCCTAATCAAACTACACTAATCACATGCAGAGACACTTCGTTATGACTTCATTAATCTATAATAAAAACACAGATTCGTTATTCTAGGGTGTAATAGAGACTGTTCAATTAAAGATTTCACATCACAGACTGACCTCAATTAGGTAACCATTAAAACCAGAAAATACTGGACAGTCGTTTTGTCTTACGTCGTTTGGGATGAATATATTTAATGGAAAGGAATGATGGTCAAGCAATATCGTGAATTGATTGAAGTCAGAAATAAAAAGCGATGAATGAGAACTTGACGTCTGAAAATTATGTCCTTGTCCAAAGACATAGAGGTCCTGGATACTTTTAATAGTTATCTATCCAAAATAAGTCTGAAACGAGAAGCTACAAAATGAATTGTAATTAAAGTAACTTACCATAGTCAGAGATCTCCAGTTTGCTGTTACAGATTCAACTATTTTCGGATGTAAACATAAGTCTAGTTTGGTAAACAACTTGACATTATCCTGTACTAGGATTCTACAACATTCTGTTACAAGTGAATTTGCTAAATTAACCTATAAAATAGAAAACAAATACAGGAAATGGCGTCACAGAGTTTGACTTATTTACATTGAATATTAAACAAACGAAATACTATTTTGGGTCTTTGAACAAAATTGGCCTACAGTTACATTTCTTATAATATTCTCGTTCGATATAAACAAGTTATATCTCATTTCTTTAAGCTCTCAACTCTTGATCTAATTTCAAGAGAATTCAGGTTTTTTCAGACAAGGGAATAAAAATACTAACAACAATAGAATGTTTGAACATACTGAATAATTTGTTTCCTTAGTTTTTTCAGACAAGGGAATAAAAATACTAACAACAATAGAATGTTTGAACATACTGAATAATTTGTTTCCTTAGTTTAATTACATCTACTTAGATGTACTCTAATGTGTAAACATGAAAACTATGGGTCAGTTAGAGATAACTACGGAGATTAGAGTTGAAGAGTTTCACGACAAAAAAAATTCTACATTTGTAATATCAAAATGAGTAAAAATTTATATTTCGGATGCTTCACGACTTGATGTGAGTTGCTTTTCCAGAGTGAATAAATAAGTGAATTAAATCACAATCCGATGTACCGTTTGTTTGAAATTTTAAGCTAAGCCTTGGTAATGATACTGTAGAGTTTCAGTTAACATAACTTGACTTAACCTAATTATCTATACAACTAAAAGCGAAGATGAACTTGATACTCGGAATATTATCACAAACTGAATAATCAGACATTTTCCCATTTCATACATCCTGATCTCTTAATGAATTTGAATAAAGCGAGAACACAATTTGCAAAATAACATGAATTCATTATATTTCAAGACTTCTCAGCGGTTGCAAACAGCCTAAATTTACATTAATAATAGTAAGAATAGTACATACCATAATCAATAAACTTTAGTTTGAAACGACTTAAGAAACAACATATTTAACATAATAATGAGTATTTAGCATTTGTATGTTGAAGCTGAAGTCAGATAAAGGGGTTAAATTGGTAAATGAATCCACGACCTACAATTTGAAAGTAGTAGGTAGCATATGAGCTGAAATCGCATTATGATCTACAAAAGCTATCTTGAATTCTACTGTAAATTAAACGAATTTAATTTATTTTAACACATAGATACTGGTACAAGGAGGCACCAAATACATATGCGTTACACAGATCTCATTTGATATGTGTGAGGGCTGTGATACTGCCCGGGTGCCCAAACCAAAGCAGGTGATTTTCTTAGGGGGCCACGTCCCAAGCCTTCGACCTGAAGATCTGATCCGCAAGACAGTGGAGCATCGTAAGGAGATGCAGTCCTATGATAGCCGGTGACCGAAGATTGGTTCATACGCCATTTGTTGCTTCAGGATACTGGAGCCCATGTGCACCATTGGTTTGGGATCTGGTTAAAGCGCCGGACATTCGCTTTTCGTCCTCTCATTTTCGTAAAAAACACGTATTTAAACCTTGTTTATTAACTAGAAGTAAGAACCAATAAGTATTTTGTTTGATAACTCAAGTCATTCTAGATAAACTTAAAACTAAGAACTCTAAATAGTTGAAATTTTACTAAAATGAGTGATAAATGATATAAGAACAAAACCGACCACATGAGATTTCTTAATATTTTCTGCGACAACACCAGGATCATATGGATGTGAGTAAATTTCTTCTTGTAAACGGTACCTGTGAATTATATGATGTAACAATTCACTTTCCTCCTTGATTGAACCTGTAAATCAAAGGAACACAAACGAGAGATTAGAAAGAAATTGTGATCCCTGTGATTGATAAAAGGTTATTGTGTAAACAAACTCGAAAATGTATACAAAAGCTGAACCCCAACCTACAGAGATTTGTACCTTATGAACATACTGAGTTTTCATTTGTGAATTGATCGGCTGTATAAATTGCCATATGATTGAAATTATTAAATCATTTACTTTTACTCTAGTCTTAAAACATTCACTGTGAAAACCCTAGAGTAGAAACTGCTAGATCTTAAACAAGAAACCGTTTCAACACTTGTAAACCTGTGCCGTTTCTGAATTTTGACTCAGTTGTTCAGAGTTTCAAGATCATTTTATACTTACTATTCAGGGGGTTCGTCTTTTCTTCTAGAATTGAATTCTACCTAGTTTTTTTACTAATACTCCAACTACGATTACATTTTTTTCAATTACTTTATGAACATCATTTATATTTCCTTTCGGACTATTATAAAATGGTTGGACGCATAGGAAGTATTGGAAGTAAGTTTTTTTTAACTGACCTTACGCTCAATCCATGTAAATGTCGAACCTTGCAAACAAAACCAATTAAGTCCACATGCAAAAAAGGTATGACCCAAAGTCGAATATATGATCTGATTCTTTGAAAGCGAGTTATTCAAAAGAATATTATGCTATGATGTTCACCTTACTAGTTTAAACAATCAGTTATGAATCTTATGACGGAATTAACAGAAATGACTGATAATAATGAACTTACGACAGAAATAAGTATTAAGTTTTAGCTTTCCACGGAAGCATTTCAAACGACCTCTAAGCTGTAATATTTGACCAACATGTAAGTTTGACGATTGTTCGGCTGAAGATGAAATAGGTTGTGACTTGCATGATAACTTCATAAGTTGCTCACATAAATAATGTTGTTCAAAATCAAATGAATTTTTTGTTGTTGATAATACATTAAAAAGGTTTGGACAACCACGACGCCATATTGTGCAGGTTATACAACCAGTCCCATCGTCCACTAAATATAATAAATAATATTAGAGACTAATAGAACACTACTTACAATAAACATAACTTAGTAAGTACATGCGTATTAGATTCAAGTCCAATTGGATATTAGTTGATTAATAACCAACTGCTTAGGTCGGAAATGATCAAAATCACAAGCTTATAGTTAAGAGGAATTTTAAACTAGAATTGAAAAGTTTATTCAGGAAAACTTAGCTGGTATCTCATGTTAATCTGAAGTTAACTTAGGTTCAAGGGGATGAGGTGACTAAATTTATACATTTTTGTTATCTTTGAATTACATTTTATGTTAGATACAATACTACTTGACTATTTAAGGAGGAGAATCCAAATAAACCCGATCGAGAGATTAAGATTTTAAGTAGAATGGTTTAAAGCTAATTTTCAAGATATTCAACCTTGAATTATTTTACGCCCATTGTTTTCTGTTCACTTTCATTAGTGTTTTAGTACCTTAAGCGCTTCATCGTTTTCACTTCATTTTTTCGTCCAACTGATGTCCTGATATGATTTTACAGAATAAACGGAAGCAACATAAATTTGTGACTAGCTAAAAAACCATAGCATGGTCTAGACTGAAATAAATAAGTGATTAATTAAGTAAAGCTTAAAATCCTATAATAGGATTTTTTTGTTTTCTGCATAAACAGTATTGCGAACTGCAGAAAGCAACTGAAAATAAAATATCTCATTCGCCGGGTACATGGGTACGAGTTAAAATCTACGTGTGACGGCTAAAGATACTAACCGGTTAATCAAACCAAAGCAGGCGAGAGAGATATTTGAATCTCAGATTTGGAGGATGAAAGTTGAACACCTCAACATATAAGTTACTTTCCACCTACAAAACTTTACGCAATTAATATCTTATAAGTATTAATAACAAACTCCGCCTGTAGCTCTCCTAGAGTTACTGCCGGTCCCAAGCCCGGATAAAGGAGGAGGGTTGGGCATGGGGTTAGCGTCCCCATCCCGTAGAAAACTAACTCGCTAAAAAACGCTAACCAGAAAAAATAACTCAAACCATTTAAACTCTGCCCTGGGAGTTAGAAGGTCTTCATTTAGAAGAAATATGACGCCTCATGGTGAAGGCCGATTCCCCTTCTAACAACCAGAGCAAAAATTTTTATAGGTACATGGAACGTCCGGACAATGTGGGAGATCGGGAAGACCAGTCAAATAGCAACGGAAATGAGGAGATACAACTTGGCAGTACTGGGAATCAGCGAAACCCATTGGACCCAAGCTGGACAACAAAGGTTAAATACGGGAGAGATGCTGCTATACTCCGGTCACGAAGAGGAAAATGCTCCACACACTCAGGGAGTTGCTATAATGCTGTCCAAAGTAGCACAAAATGTACTTGTAGGATGGGAATCTCACGGATCCAGAATCATCAAAGCATCATTCAAAACAAAGGAGGGGATCACAATGAATATTATCCAGTGTTATGCACCCACCAATGATAACAACGACGAAGATGAAGATCAATTCTATGAGAGGCTGCAATCAATCACAGAGAAGTGCCCAAGAAAGGACCTCACCATTCTGATGGGAGATCTAAACGCCAAAGTCGGAATGGACAACACCGGATATGAAGATATCATGGGACTGCATGGACTGGGAGAGAGGAACGAAAACGGAGAAAGATTTGTAAATCTGTGTGCATTCAACAAATTGGTCATAGGCGGCACAATATTTCCACACAAACGTATACACAAAGCTACATGGATCTCACCGGACAACTCCACAGAGAACCAGATAGATCATATTTGCATCAATAAAAAGTTTCGAAGGACAATGGAAGATGTGAGAACCAGGAGAGGAGCGGACATAGCTTCAGATCATCACAGGTTGTGGCCAATTTAAAACTGAAGCTAAAGAAGAACTGGACAACTGGACAAACAGCACCACAAAGGTTCAATACAACCTTCCTTCGAGATACCGACAAACTCAATGAATTCAAGATAGCGCTCAACAACAGGTTCCAAGCCCTACAGGATCTACTGAAGGAAGAAGAAACTACTATGGAGGATAACTGGAAAGATATAAAAGAAGCATTAACTTCAACGTGTCAAGAGGTTCCGGGCCCCAAGAAGCATCATTACAAGGAATGGATCTCTATAGAAACACTGAACAGGATCAAAGAAAGGAAGAACAAGAAGACAGCTATTAACAACAGCCGAACACGAGCAGAGAAATTCCAAGCACAAGCTGAGTACATAGAAGCAAACAAGCAGGTGAAGAAGAGCATTGGAGCCGACAAGCACAAATACGTGGAAGAACTAGCAACGACGGCGGAGAAAGCTGCAAGAGAAGGAAATATGAAACAGCTTTAGGATACAACGAAGAAACTAGCAGGGAAATATAATAAACCAGAGAGACCAGTCAAAGACAAAGAAGGAAGACCAATCACTGAGATTCAACAACAGCGGAACAGATGGGCAGAGTACTTCGAGGAACTCCTGAATAGGCCGGCACCAATGAATCCACCGGACATCGAAGCAGCACACACAATCTCCCTATAGATGTCAATCCACCAACTACCGAAGAAATCGGAATGGCCATCAGACAAATCAAGAGCGGGAAAGCAGCAGGACCCGACAATATACCAGCTGAAGCACTGAAGTCAGACATCGAAGTAACTACAAGCATGCTTCATCTTCTATTCAAGAAGATTTGGGAAGAGGAAAAAGTGCCGATGGACTGGAAGGAAGGACACCTCATCAAGATTTCAAAGAAAGGAGACCTGAACAATTGTGAAAACTACAGAGGCATTACACTACTGTCAATACCAGGATAAGTCTTTAACAGAGTGTTACTGAACAGGATGAAAGACACAGTAGACGCTCAACTTCGAGATCAACAAGCTGGATTCCGTAAGGACCGGTCGTGCACAGACCGAATTGCGACATTACGGATCATCGTCGAACATTCAATCGAATGGAACTCGTCATTGTACATCAACTTCATTGATTATGAGAAGGCATTTGACAGTGTAGATAGGAGGACGTTATGGAAAATTCTTCGACACTACGGAGTTCCTGAGAAGATTGTCAACATTATCCGGAACTCATACGACGGACTACAGTGCAAAGTAGTGCACGGAGGACAGCTGACAGATGCATTCCAAGTGAAGACCGGAGTAAGACAAGGTTGTCTACTCTCTCCCTTCCTCCTTGTTCTGGTGGTCGACTGGATTATGAAGACCTCGACATCTGAGGGAAAACACGGCATACAATGGACAGCTCAGAACCAATTAGACGATTTAGATTTCGCAGATGACCTAGCCCTCCTATCGCATACACACGAACAAATGCAGACAAAGACAGCCAACATAGCAGCAGTCTCTGCATCAGTAGGCCTCAAAATACACAAAGAGAAAACCAAGGTCCTCAAACACAACACGGAGAACAGCAGTCCAATCACTCTTGATGGCGAAACTCTGGAAGATGTGGAATCCTTCACATACCTGGCAAGCATCGTCGATAAACAACGAGGTTCAGATGCAGACGTAAAGGCTAGGATTGGCAAAGCAAGGAAAGCATTCCCTCAATTAAAGAACATATGGAACTAAAAACAACTTTCAACCAACATCAAAGTCAGAATCTTCAATACGAACGTCAAGGCAGTTCTACTGTACGGAGCTGAAACTTGGAGAACTACAACAACCATCATCAAGAAGGTACAAGTATTTATGAATAGCTGTCTACGCAAGATACTCAACATCGATTGGCCAGATACCATCAGCAACAGCCTTTTGTGGGAGAGAACCAACCAGCTTCCAGCTGAAGAGGAAATTAGGAAAAGACGATGGAAATGGATAGGACATACATTGAGGAAATCATCAAACTGCATTACGAGACAAGCGCTAACTTGGAATCCTGAAGGGAAGAGGAAAAGAGGAAGGCCAAAGAACACATTACGTCGGGAAATAGAAGCGGATATGAAAGGGATGAATAAGAACTGGAAAGAGCTGGAAAGGATTGCCCAGGACAGGGTTGGATGGAGAATTCTGGTGAGCGGCCTATGCTCCTTTAAGAGGAGTAACAGGCGAAAGTAAGTAAGTATTAATAACAAACTTAATAATTAGAAATTTGAATCTGCAATAATTTGTAGCTTACAATCAACAATAAAAAATCTCTCGCGTTCATAAACAGTGCGCACTATTCCCACAACATCAACAAACAATAGCCATCTATGACCGAGACGGAAAGGACCTATCAAATGAATACAGAAAATAACAATAATAACATGTTGTGAGTTATACAGAAACAAACTGAATAAATTGAAAGATAAATGAAACCTATTTAAAAGAGATCACATAACCAAGTGTACAATAGCCACAACGGAGAAATGTACGTCGATAGTTTAAGAACTCGACATGTAACTTAGAAATCTAATCCAACTACTAAGAATTATACAGCTACATAATATTCAGTCAGTTATCATCAGCATAGACCCTGACACATTTGTATTGGCCGCAGTTGCCATACCACACAAGCATGATGAGATAAAAATAACCAGATGGAACGATGCAGAGGTCAAAATAATGTATTAGCAATAAAAGTGAGAAAGACTGAACATTAAGCTTATGGTTCAGGAAAATAGAGATATGCTTGGATTCACAGTCGAGAGTAGAGCAGAGTGAGTGTATCTGCACCACCTAAAGTCTTTATTGAGCACAGTTATCATGCAGACCCCAACAAAGTAATCTGCATCGAAAATGGATCACACCAAGTCAGTAATTTTATGAATCAATGTCTATTTTATTTTCTAAATACATATAAATACTAGTAAAATAGGAACCAAAATAAATAAGGGCCATACGACTAAAGAAATAAAATTGTGGAGATAGAAGTAGTGGGAGATATGAATAAATAAATGAAAACAGGTGAATACGAGTAGCACTTAGTAGGATAAGCTACTCGTTTGGGAAAAATACAACAATTAAACAAGTTCCTCTCACATTTATGAAATAAGTGGGAGAAAATTACTGTAGGAACGCTACTGACTTTTATTTTCAGACATGTCTGGTAACATCTCAAGACACTGTGTTGCACCATCTTTAGGACCCCAACCAGGGAGTCGTGAAAGACTAATAGAAGCCAACCATGTGCAGCTTTCTTTCACACCGCGATACCATGTGATGCACTAACCATCACTCCACTTATCCCTGCAGGTTCTAGCATCGAAAAGTAATGCACGTGAAATCCGCTGGGACGGCATTCGTAAGACGTGTCCAAACCACTGAAGTCAGCGTTTTAAAACGATGACATGAACTGAATCAGCATCGCTGTGCTTGAATACATGTTGCTAAACCTATACATTACTAATATGGTGTGGCCATTGGATGTCAGCAATTCTTTAGACAACAGTAATCAAATACAGAGGGTCGTCTCCATCCTCAACTCGGAAAGGCCAAGTTTCACCGACGCGTTGTAGATCCGACCTTTTACAGCCAGAATAACATCGCGAAGGCGTCAATGATGGCCCAGATTTTCATAACCCGATCTGGTTCCCAGTATACGTTCATTGATCTTATCACTCACCAACCACCAGCATTTACACTGCTACCCAGATACATGAACTTCTCGACTACATTTACCTGCTCAATACGGCAGAGTAATCGCACGTACAGACTCCTGCCAGTCTGATAAAGGCACTTTGCAATCAGAAGGTGCGAAGCACATGCTATTACCGACGGATATTAATTAAGCGTGGATTGAATGGCTCAAGTATCGCCTCACAAAAAGAAAACATTATCCGTATACACAACGTTGAAAAGTCTTTCTCCCAGTAACCGATCTAGATCACCATTACATTAATTACGGTAAAGTTAAAAATGAATGGTGGAATTAGTCAAATCCACTAAATTCTATTGCTTGAATGAAACAGAGGTGGTTTTATGCACTTACCCTGACCCATGTTTGAACACGGAGCTTTCAAGCTGTTAATAAACTTCTCAGGCACATACTTCCTCAACACAACCTCATTTTTGTGCAACGGATCAAAGGTAGTCTTGATAGCAAGAAAAAGAACGATTATAAGCTTGCGACATGTATGGAGGTGCTTTAAAATTTGGTAGAGAGTGAAGATATAATTAATGCATCCATGACCTGAACGAAAAAATAGCCTACTTCTTGTGACTCAGTCTTCCACTCATTCTGGACAACCTGCTTAGCATGACAAAAGCCAATAGACTGGAAACAACTCCCTAATAATTGTTGTAAAGATGTCGTAGCCTCTTTTGAAAGATGGGAACGACCATCACTTTATTCCATGATATCGTGATACTTTATATTTCTGACATATCCAAACAATCCGGTCAAAAGTACATCGCTATCCCTCAAAAGAGCTGAAGATAAGTCATCTGGGTTCGTGGCGCTTTAGAAGTTGGAGTTTTTTTAAGATCTAGCTTTTTTCCAAGCTACCTCTACACTAGCACACATCCCTATAACCCCTAAAACCCATGACCTTATCATAATAGCGCAGATGCATCCATATTTAATATTACTCATTATATTTTTATTCAGAAATCTACATATTTCACACATTTTTGAGTATATTCTATTTTTCCTAAAACTGCAATTTGGCGAGTTTATATGTGTTCAGGAAATCGCCCTTCAGAAAAATATAATCAGTAACAATCGGAAGATATTTAAAAGAACAATAAAAAGACAGGGTTTGAAGAGTTATGAGATGCTCAAGATGCAATGGAAGATAAAGTGAATGCGACTGTACCATTGTGATCTGTTTTGAACCAAGGCATCTTGGATGTCCATAAATGTTGTTATTATTTAGTGGACCAGATGCGAGAAACGTGTATCTCTTGACACATAATCGACCAATGACTTCGTCAAGTGGAGCTTCTATCGCAGTATATTTAAGTCTATGATTATTTATCAGCATAATCAACCACCAAGATCAGATTTCCGACTTTTAGTACGAAATTGCCACTACACCAAAAACTATCAGCTTATGTCACAGTCTGCCTTGTTAGTTACATACCTTCTATGAGTTATTTATTTATTTATTATTTATTTGAACACATAAATATTGGTACAGGGGGGGCACCAAATATATATGCGCCACACAAAACAATGATAATTTGAAGAGGAGAAAAGAGAAAAAAAAAGTAATGAACGTGGGGAATTATAAAAAAAAAGGGAGAGAGAGAACAATGGTGGGGGAGACGGAAAGGTACAATCAGAAGAGATCTTTCAGTTAAGGAAGATACAACCACTTTTTATGAAGAAAGTAAAAGAAGGTTACAGCACGATCGCCACTGGCTTCTATTCTGAGCCATATCTGATAACGTCTCTAGCCACTGCGTTACACCGTCTCTCGGACCCCAACCAGGGAGTCGTGAAGGACCAACAGAAGCTAGCCCTTTGCAGCTTTCTTTCATACCACGACACCATGTCATATACTGACCACCTCTCCGCTTTTTCCAACCAGTCCCAGAGTCGGCAAATAATGCACGACGTGGAATTCTCTGTGACGACATTCGTAGAACATGTCCAAGCCACCAAAGCCGGTGTTTCAAGATGGTGACACCAATGGAATTATCGTCTCTGTGACCGAACACTCGATGTCGAACCTCTGCATTACTGACATGGTGTTGCCACTGGATGTCAGCAATCCTTCGGAGACAACGATGATCGAACACAGAGAGTCGTCTAACATCCTCAACTCGGAGAGGCCAGGTTTCACAAGCATAGAGCAAAACTGCTCTCACCGACACGTTGTAGATCCGACTTTTTACAGCCAGACTAATATCACGAAGGCGTCAAAGATGGCCCAGATTGGCATAAGCCGCTCTGGCTTTCACTATACGTTCATTGATCTCATCACTCACACCACCACCAGCACTTATGCAGCTACCTAGATACACGAACTTCTCGACTACTTCAATCTGCTCACCATCCAGAGTGAGTACAGGATTAGAATCCTGCCAGTCTTGTAGAAGTACTTTGCACTTCGAAGGTGCGAAGCACATACCATACCTACGGACATTGATTGCCAACTGATTAAGTGCGGATTGCATGGCTTGGGCATTCTCGCACAGTAAGACAATATCATCCGCATACTCAAGGTCGAGAAGTCTTTCTCTAGGCAACAGATCCACACCACTATTACTTACATCCATCAGAGCTGTTTCCAGAATGTCATCGATGGCAAAGTTGAAGAGGAATGGTGAGATTGGGCAACCATGTCTAACCCCACTGCTTGAATGTAATAATGGAGAAAGGTGGTTGTATGCCCTCACTCTGCCTGAGGTGTTTGTGTATAGGATTTCAGGATGTTAATAAACTTCTCAGGCACACCCTTCTTCAATAGACAATCCCAGAGAACAGTTCTGTCCAACGAATCGAAGGCAGCCCTGATGTCAACAAACACTACGATTGTTGGCCTCTGATATGTATGACAATGTTCTAACATTTGGCGGAGGGTGAAGATATAATCAATACATCCTTGACCAGAACGAAACCCAGCCTGCTCCTCGCGAGTCAATCTTTCTCGGGTTTTGAACAACCTACGAAGTATAACGGAAGCCAGTAGCTTGGACGCAATCGGAAGTAGACTTATCCCCCGATAGTTGTTACAGGAACAACGTGAACCTTTTTTAAAGATAGGGACAACTATCGACTCATTCCATGACGTTGATATACTCCAGACCTTTGTAAACAACGTCGTCAGTCCCTTAGTCAGAAAGTCGCATTATCTTTAAAAGGAGCCGGAGGTAAGTCGTCTGGGCCCGGTGATTTGTAACGTTTCAAGAGTTGGAGTTCCTTGCGGACTTCCGCCTCATTTGGTGGATCAGTCGTCACCGGCCATGGAGGGCAGGACAGTCTGACCGATGTTGCCGGAGCAACAGGCCAGTTGAACTGCCCTTCAAAGAATTCCGCCCATCGTCCAAGACGTCGATGGATGTTAGTTATTGGCGTTCCGTCATCCTCGCAGATTGTTTCGCTCACACCAGACTTCTTGCTGCCAGTGGCTCGGATGAGTTGGAAGAGCTTCCGGTAATTAGCGGATGCAGCTGCTGCTTTCAGCTCATTAGCACGCTCCGACCGCCAGGCTTCTCGGTTTCTACGCAAGCTTTGCCCGATTTCATTACGTAATATCCTTCGTCTGTGGTCAAACTCACGGTTACCCGGAGTAGACCGACGGGCTTCAATCAGTTGTAAGGAACCAGAAGAAACCCAGTGCTTATAAGCGGGACGTTTCGCGAACCCACAACAGACTGTACCCGCCATTTTCATGGCGTCATGCAATTGCAACCAATGCTCATCTATACTTTTCGGTGGAATGGTAGCTAGCCTAGAAGCTAGCTCGGTTCGGTACTTACTAGCAACAGAAGTTGCAACCAGCTTGCTAACGTCAATCCTTTGGTGGTGGTCATTTCGTTGGCCACTGAAAAGTAAGGTAAGATTGGCACAGACCAGAGCATGATCAGATTCCAGATAGGTACTCCAAAAGAAGCGGAAGTCTTGTACACAACCACGCCAGCGGTAGCTGATCGCGATGTGATCAATCTGAGTCCAGGCTTAAGATGCAGAAGGGGGACGCCAGGTGGCACATCGGCGATGACTGTGCCGAAAGTTAGTGCTAGCCAGAAACAGGTTGTGGTCTGTGCATAGCTGCAGTAGACGTTCCCCGTTATGTGTCCTGCGACCAACAAGTCCCCATCGGCCACCTAAACGACTCTCTTCTGTGCCTAGACGCCCGACCTGAGCATTCAAGTCTCCGGCTAGTACTACAATATCTGTCGAACGCACTTTCTGGAGAAGAACAGTTAACTGGTGGTAGAATTCATCCTTGATTGCATCCGGGCTGCGATCTGTCGAGGCATAGGCGGAGATGACGAAAAGACATCGTTTCTCACGCCTATTTCTTCTCACTTTGATGGAACTTTCTAATATAACAGCACATAACCGACTGTTAATGGGGATCCAGTCGACTAGTGCTGCCTCAGCTCTTGCGCTTAGTGCGACACCAACGCCAGCAAGACCAGACGAAGATGCCACAGGGTCCCCGGATAAACGCACATAAAACAAGCTTTTTGAAGTGACAGATGGAGAGCGAACTTGTAGTACTTTACCAGAGTCTTGAATATGGGTCTCGGATGGACAGCAAACGTCAATATTAAGACTTTCCAAAGACATAGCCAGCCCTATCTGTTGTCCGACCTGCATAAGTGTGCGAACGTTAAAGGCAGCCAGTTTGAATGGTGCGCGTGGTTTCAAAAAGACTGCTTCAGTACTCTTATTCGATGGTAACATACAATTTTCAACTAGGCAGTGACTCGAGAACGTTCAGACAGAGCCGAATGTCCACCATAGGCGAGCTGCTGTATAAGTCGAAAAATAAGGATAGATATAGTGGAAATAAAAGAGAGTGAATAAATGACGTGGTAAATAATAATAATAATGTTAATTGTTTGACGATAAATCGCAGCGTGAACAGAGTTTTCAGAGAAGATCATCATTTTTCATTATATTTGTGTGTGGGCTGTGATATTGCCCGGGTGCCCAAACCGAAGCAGGTGGTTTTCTTAGGTGGCCACACCCCGAGCCTTTGACCTAAAGGTCTAACCCACAAGGCAGTGGAGCATAGTGAGGAGATGCAGTCCCATGGTAGCCTGTGACCAACGATTGGTTCATACGCCATTTGATCCTTCAGGATACTGGGGCCCATGTGCACCATTGATTTGGGATCCGGTTAAAGCGCCGGAAATTCGCTTTTCGTCCTCTCATTTTCGTAAACAACACCCCCGCCACGAGAAGGCAGTGAGTAGGACTTCCCTGGAAGAGGCTATATACGCGTGGCCAAGTGAGAGCATTTCGAAAGAGAGAGCGGACTCTCCCCACTCTCAGCCGTATCAGGGCAATGTAACGTAGAACGTAGTTCATGTGTACATCAGTTCAAGCTACCATACCCAATTAACACGTCGAGACGAAATTGTTAAAGTGAACCCCATGGTGGTAACGTTACTAACAGTTTAGTGGGAATAGAAAAGATTAGACATCCGAGATACAATTCAAGAATATATGAATCAGTGAGATAAAAAAAAGAGTCAAGATAATCACAGGGACTCCAACCAGGTAGTTTGTATTTGCCAACACTGCTTAATCCAATAGTCACGTTTGGTTTTGCCGGCTCCATCACTTTTCCAACCTATTCCCATATCAGCTATTATCGCGCGTCGAGGTAGTCGATGAAGGTTTACTATTTAACCATACTCACCTAATACTCTGCGTTCAACCTCAGAATTGTTAACTTGATGATCCCAAAATATACGAGCATAGACGCGTATTTGCATAAAGAGCACACCTGTGTAAGATCGGCTCATTACGACCACTCGAATACTCAGAAAATATTGCAAGAGGCATAAGTAAAGTGAGCCGTTGATATAAGTGAAAAGACAACTGTTGCAGGACAAAATGAAAACCTTTACAATATTACGCACTTAGCTACGAAGCCACATCGTGCCTTGCTTATAAGCTAGTTAGTGAGCAAGATTTGGTAGTTAATTTCTTGTCAAAAGCAAATCTTTTGCTAACACTCACTATTCAAAGAGGCTTCTTACCATTACCACCAACCAGTTTGATCTCTGAAAGTTCCCCCAATAACAATTGATAATGTTCATTAGCCAAAGGATCTAATATAAGTGAAAGTGCATGAGATTGTGTTTGATTTGCATCTGGGAGTACTGCAGACAGCCACCGACTATCATCAAGACAACTCAAAGACATCACTGAAAATCAAAATGAGGAACTCAGAAAGTCACAGCAAAAATACATTTATGAAAAATCATTCACAGTATACATATCACATAAAAACCATGAAACATTTATTGTGAGGTTATTATTAATCGTAATTTTAAGCTGATACAGAAGTTTAGGGATTCTTCGGAAGTCACGAAGCTGACGCCTCTTCTAACAACTGTAACAACAACTTAATTAAGTACATGGAATGTCCAGACAATGTAGGAATACCTGTGCCTCGACCCTCCGTAAGTCTAGAAAGCTGTGCGAAGAAAAAATTGTTAAGGAATCCATATAATGTCCTAAACGCCTGTATTCCTATATAAACCAAAGGACAAAAAGAAGAGGAATTATTCCTGCACTATGGGGAGACAGTACTGCCGCATCATTATTGGAAGATGACTTTGGTAAGGCTCAAGTGTTCTCAAACTACTTTAGCAATGCATATACCATAGAAGCACCCTTCTCGTCAGCGCATACAACCCCCCCCCACAAATACACTGGATAGCGTGACCATTGATGAACTCGATGTCTTTGATCTGCTAAATAAGCTTGACATAGGTAAATCCATGGGGCCCGATGAATTGCATCCTAGGCTACTAAAGGAATTATCTAACTTCGTTGCGAACCCTTTAAGTATATGCTTTAAGCTATCCGTTACGCAGGGTCGTTTACCAAAAGACTGGAAGAATGCCATAGTAAGTCCTGTCTTCAAAACAGGTACGAAACATAAACCTGAGAATTACCGACCCGTTAGCCTAACTCGTGTGGTTGTTAAAATCTTAGAAAAGATTATTCAGAAAGAGCTGTTTAAACACCTCGATGTAAACCGAATCCTCTCGGAGAAACAGCACGGTTTCAGAATAGGTTATTCTTGTCTCACTAACTTATTAGTCACTCGAGAAAGCTGGTGCGCTTTTAAGGACCAAAAGTTACCTGTAGATGTGGCTTACATTGATTTCAGCAAAGCTTTTGACAAGGTTCCGCACAACCGGCTGTTATATAAGCTAAAAAATGTCGGAATTGGAGGCAATCTATTGACGTGGATGGAAGACTTCCTTGTTGGGCGCCAACAAAGAGTACGGGTAAACTCAAAATTATCTAGCTGGGAAACTGTACTTAGTGGAGTGCCCCAGGGTACAGTTTTGGGGCCAGTGCTATTCCTCTTGTATGTAAATGACCTTCCTCGCTTACTATCATCATCGGTCTTGCTATATGCTGACGATGTCAAGATATGGAGAACGATACGATGTAAGGGTGATAGCTTAGAACTCCAAAATAACCTGAAGAAATTATCCGAACGGTCTCATACATGGCAGCTGCCGAA
Organism: Schistosoma spindalis; assembly: GCA_946903255.1. Classification (NCBI taxonomy): domain Eukaryota; kingdom Metazoa; phylum Platyhelminthes; class Trematoda; order Strigeidida; family Schistosomatidae; genus Schistosoma; species Schistosoma spindalis. The sequence continues at coordinate 11,064,796 of OX336424.1, forward strand.
AATACTTCCAAGTGTGTTGTGATGCATATCGGTCATCAAGGTTCAGATACATACACGATGAATAACACTGAGCTACCTGTTGTCCAGACACATAATGACTTAGGAGTCATCGTTAGCCAAGATTTGAAGACTACTGCACACTGCCGTGCAATAGCCGCCAAAGCTTTTAGAACTTTATGGTCAATACGTAGGGCTTTTACTCATGTCGACGCTCAAACGTTTTTGACTTTGTATACAGTGTTCGTACGTCCTAAACTTGAGTACTGCATACAAGCGGCTAACCCCTGCTTAAAAAAAGACAGTGAGCTTTTGGAAAAGATCCAGAGAACAGCAACTAAGCTGATTCCCGTAATAGAGAAGCTTCCGTATGATGCTCGACTGGCCAAGCTAAACCTATTCCCTTTGTCATATCATAGAACTAGAGGCGACTTGATTACAGTTTTCAAATTGCTTAGTGATAAATTTGCACCTGATATGCCCTCATTTTCCCCGTCTTCCAAAACAGAGAATTTACGAGGACACTCCAAAAAAGTTCACAAGCCCAGAACAAATTACTTGTCAGCTGATTATCGACTTTCCCACCGAATCATCAACGAGTGGAATTCGTTACCTCAACACGTGGTCGAAGCTCCATCCGTAGATTCTTTCAAAAGAAAGTTAGATCAACTGAGAGAACACAATTGCCAGGACTAACACAGGCCATCAAGCCTCCTGTCCTTTCCAAACAAACAAACTGAATCAGCGAGATGTTCTAAGATTTGGCAACCACACAGACAGTCGTGTGATGAGCCCCTGAAAAGTTAAAGGAATGTCTTAGGAGAGTTGGCCCTCTTCTATTGACTTTCTGGGAAGTATGTAGTAAACACACAATGACCTGAGTTTGAGGCTATGATGTAATGAAGGATCTATAAGGTAAGAAAGTTAATCCAAAGCATCATATTAAATATCTGGCCTATCAAAACTTCGTTGGACGGGTTCAAAACTTTCCCAGATAGGATTGTAGCCGTAAATTATAAACGAGTGAGAATAATGAGACATGAAATAATAGTAAGAGAATACATCCGCTTCCATGACAGCAGCATGGTCAGTGATTGCAACACATTACCCGAACAAATGGCATCAGCTCTATCATCGAACGTTCCTAAGAAGCTCGAACTTCACTTGAAAACAAACTAGGGATTTACGCAGGTTCACCAACCTACTATATTTATTACTAAATACCCGTGGCATACAGTTTTTAAACACAGAGTCATCAATACTTGGAAGCTGCTGCCCAAGGCAGTGGTGTCTGCACCTTCAATTGACACTTTCAAAAGAAGGCTGGACACTCACAGAAGCATACTAGAAAAGGAATAACATAGGTCGTATGCCTTCTCTCCTTACTACATAAATCTGAATGACTGGGTGAATGAGCCTTATGTGAATGGATACGCACTTCCATTTAATGATGAAAGCGATAGACAAAAATCAGTAATAGCACAAGTATGAGGTTAAGACAATCTGACAAATGAAACTAGAAGTTGATAGCAAAATGTTCCGAACGAGTTAAAAAAATACTACTTCGAACTCACCGCTTTAGGTCGAATTCGGTACTTGTCGAGGCCAATGTGACAATGTATTTGACCTTCAAGGCCACAGTCACTTGCGCCTGTATTGAAAGTCGTCGGACTTTTTCGGAATGAAATGGTGCTGGTTGAATCCTTGTTACTATATCTTTAGTATTTTGTTGGTATGTTGGCTACTAAACATATAAATTGACTTCAGTCAAGTATTAGCTTATCGTACGGAAGACACACATCAAATTGGGCTGTTCTTGTAGATACTTCGCGGTTCTGGTTCAACTATCGACATATAAGTAATGTCCTTTCAATTTATCGAAGTATCAAGCGCCTCGGAATACCAGATAGGTATCATATTTAATATCACATTTATTCATCTTAAAAGCCGTATTATTTTGATGGTGGCTGATGACGCAAGTTGTAGTTCTAGAAATCCGAGACCAGGTAAGATATTTGACGTGTGACTATGATCTTAGCCACAATTTTCAACAATCCTTATAGTCGGGTAAATTTGTATGGTGAAGAGATAGAGATTGATTATCGTGGTTACGAAGTTACTGTAGAAAACTTCATTCGTGTATTAACTGGGCGTTTACCTCCTTCGACACCTACTTCTAAGCGCCTCAATACTGACGAGCACAGTAATATCCTAATATATATGACAGGTAGTTCCTAAAAATTTTAATTCCGGCTTCAGGTCATGGTGGTGAGGGTTTCCTTAAGTTTCAGGATGATCATGAGCTGTCTAACAGTGAACTAGCCGATGCGATTGAACAGATGTGGCAAAAACGTAGGTGAGTCTAGGTTTACCAGTTTTTTACACGAAAAATTGAGTTCATACTTTTTTCGAAGGCACTATTTTATCTGTTGGCTACAAGGATCTAATTTATGGCAGAATGAGAACTAAAATTTTACACTTCTATGCCTGCTTACTGTGCTGATCTAAGTTTATGGGTTTAATATTTAAATTTAACAATTTGACTGACCCTGTTTAATGTTCAAGAGTTCAACCAGTTGTTTTTCAGATTAGTGTAGTAAAGACAAGGCCTACGGCCTTTGTTGTTCCTTTTCTAGTATTCTTTTGTGAGTGCCTAGTTTTCTCTTGAATGAGTCAATTGAAAGTGCGAACACCACTGCATCGGGTAATAGGCTCCAAGTATCGATGAAAACCTGTATGTCACGAGTATTTTGTTCATTCTTGCCTGTTGTACTCGCCTGCTATGTCTTCTGAAATTTCCCGATCTAGTGGGAAGAAAAAGAATATGTTAGGTCCAAAATCATTTCTTAGTATTCTGTACATCAAAAATTAGATCTCCCCTTAGTCTGCGATAGGACAGAATAAAGAGGTTCAGCCTTTCAAGCCGCTCTTTGTATGTTAAATCCCTAAGTTCTGGAACTGCACGGGTAGCTACACTCTGTACTTTTTCCAGGATGTCCGAGTCACCTTTTATTGTAAACGGCAGTATTATTATGTACAAGTCTGTTATTAGAGGTGTTACTGCCACGTAAATGACAAATTAGTCATTTATACATGCTGTTTATGTTCCTGGCTGCCAAAGATACACCAATTTTCACTTCAAATATAACATATAAAACTATTAGCTCCTCAAAAATGAGCATATTCTCACTAATTAATTGGAACTATCAGCCATTTCATAAACACTCATAATAAACGCCAGCATGTTTATAGCTGTTTACTCGACATCATTTGTATTAATGACCCGGAACTTTCAAATTTACACTTACACATTCAAAATGGTAGACTCCAAAATGCCTGCAGAGTGTTACAATAAACGGGTATAAGTCTATAAAAATTCCGATTGGATGACTGAGAAATGTGTCGTAGTCTGAAAAAATATGAATCGCTCCTACCAATTGTTAACATACTTAGGTACTCAGACGTCAGCGAACCTTTACTGGCCAGGGAAGTCCTACTCACTGCCTTCATGTGACGAGGGTGTTGTTTACGAAAATGAGAGGACGAAAAGCGAATGTCCGGTGCTTTAACCGGATCCCAAACCAATGGTGCACATGGGCTTCAGTATCCTGAAGCAACAAATGGCGTATGAACCAATCTTCGGTCACCGGCTACCATGGGACTGCATCTCCTTACGATGCTCCACTGTCTTGTGGGTCAGACCTTTAGATCAAAGGCTTGGAGTATGGCCTCCTAAGAAAACTACCTGCTTCGGTTTGGGCACCCGGGCAGTATCACAGCCCTCACACATATCAAATGAGATCTGTGTAACGCATATGTATTTGGTGCCTCCTTGTACCAATATCTATGTGTTAAAATAAGTAAATAAATCAAAGTACAAACTAAATTTTAGGATTATCTCAAAGACTTGTTCTCGTGACTTTCCGAATAGTCAAGTCTCAAAATCTCGTGCTATCGAGATCTCGAGTTTGCTGATCAAGATCAAATCAACTTGTATAGAGCATCCTCCTAAGAAAACCATCTTCAATCTGGGCACCCGGGCACAAACTCAATAATGATTACAACTCGAAAAGAAATCATGTTTTACTCAATTCTCGTTCTCACGAAGTATACTCACAACTTTCCGGTAACATTCGTTTTTATTTTGAATTGCGTTACGTGTCTGTTCCCTTTTATTCCCACTTTATGTGTTCTTTTTTATTTCTCAACTCATACAGCAGCTCTCCTGTGGTGGAAATCCTGTCCCATCTAAATGATCTCAAGTCACTTGCTTGTCGAGATTTGAAGGCTTCTTCCGAACACTAATTCTGAATGGGCCTTTCTAAAATCATGTGTACCATTTAAACTGGCCTCTAACGTGCGCCCATTAATGTAAATCGCACAACAGATAGGGTTGGATGTTTTTAGAAAGTTTCGAAATCGATGCCTGTTGTACATCCTGGAGACGTATTCAACACTAGTGAATTACTATCTATTTCTTCTCCATTTATCGCTTCAAAAAGCTCGTTTCATATACATTTTTACGAGGACCCTTTGGGGTCTTCGTATGGACTTGCTAGGGAAGTTGAATTTGTTGTCCACTGAAACGTAAGATTAGCACAAACCATGGCATAATGAGTCCGGATTAATACTCCAAAGGGGGAGTTGATTTTATACACAACCGTGCCAGTAAGTAGGATTTTCCTAACTGTGGATATGTACGCTGTGCCATATGAGAGCATTCTCAGGAGGATGGTAGACTCTCCTCATTCTCGGTCGTACCAGTGTGTTCGAGGGATAGAAATTCCTGTATGAATAGAACAAAATAAGTTTCGTTTTCTTAGAGTTTAGAACCACATATTATTTACATCTGATAACTCAACTTGACGATTCGTTTTAAGTTTTTCGTTATGAAATATCTCAAAGTTGATATCACTTAAACGTTGTTTTGCAACTTGTTAATCACTAAATCTACTTATTTCCTAAATAGATATCATGAATTACTATTCATTGTCGATACATGTCAAGCTGAATCAATGGGCAAGTTGTTTTATTCGCCGAATGTAGTAGCCATCGGTAGCAGCGCTATAGGAGAAGAATCATTGTCTGTGAGTTCAAGTTGATATTTCTCAATGCATTACTTGAAGCTTTATGAACGGTCTACTTGTCATTCATTTTGATATGAATTGTCTCAGTCAATACTCAGAATGTTAGCTTGCTTCAACTCATATTTGCATCCACTTCTCATTGATTAAGATTTACTGGCTTTCTTATTGCACAGGTCTCTTTTAACTACCACCCTACTGAATGTTTTAAAATGTAATCCATCATTTTGACTTAATTGGTTAGAACGTTCCGAAATATTTTTCCTCATTCTGTCGTACAAATTATCCATATAGGTTTTTTGTGTAGTTAAATTGGGTTTTTAGTGACCCTAAATCTGACTCCGATTTTATCGTATGTTGATTGCTATCTAAATATACATGTTGCCAATCCTCGTATGTTACCATCGTCTTAAATCGCGTTGGTGAACGATTGATTTATATAAGTCGAATACGAGAATGAAGTTTTGAATACTTATGTTATTTATTTATTATTTTATTTGAACACATACGAGGAGCACCAGATATATGTACGCCACACAAAACAGTGAGAATGGGAAAAGAAGAAGAAGGTAAGGTGCATATAAGAAAAAAAACAATAACGACCACAGATTAGTGTGTGGTATTGTAATAAGAATAATAATAATGGGGGAACGGGAAGGTACAACCAGAACAATTGTTTCAGTTAAGGAAGTTACAGCCACTTTTTATGAAGAAAGTAAAAGGATGTTACAGCAGGATCGCCACTGGCTTCTATTCTGAGCCATATCTGATAACGTCTCTAGCCACTGTGTTGCACCATCTCTCGGACCCCAGCCAGAAAGTCGTGAAGAGCCAACAGAAGCCAGCCCTTTGCAGCTTTCTTCCATAAAATGAGATGATAAATACATATATTTCATACAATCGTTGATTTGATCAGCCAATCAAGGAGACGGTGCAAAGGGGAGAGAGAGAAGCGAAACTAAATGACGCGCAGTGGAGATGACGAGTAAGCCAATTCGATTTAATCAAGCGTCGATCAATATTTATAATCCGACAAAAAGTAAGTTACAAACGAGATGAGTAAGATAAGAAATGTACATACATAATTACGCTCATATAAAAACAGTCAAGGTTGATTAGCGAATAAAGGATAGGGTAAAAATACGTCTTGAGAAGAATGATTAGTTGATCTGTCTAGAGGTTAGAATAACCTATGTGGGCTTGACATAGTACCAGCCTCCAAGTGTTTATGAAACGAAATGACTACTGCAAGATGTACTGAACTAAAACTACAGACAAAACTGACTGTACAAAAAAAATGCTAGATACAACTAGGGTGTACCATATATGTATTTCTTGCTATGAATTCTACGATATATTAGTATTCCCCCAAACAAACAATAATCTAAATTATCAAGAGTCAAAAACTCAATACTAAAGGAAAAACAACGAAACTGTATATATGAGTTCAAATGTAGTGACTGTATATGTGGGTGAAACATAACTATAGCAGAATTCAAGAGTGAAGCACTCTCCTAAATCCTCAGATGACTTGAGGAAAATTAAGAAACAAGTCAGTGATACCATTAGATTCAGTATAGTCCGGATGTATAATTTATTTCAGTGGCACTAGAATCCTTCAAAAAGGTTTTATTTTATACAAAGAGACATTAGCTGAAGTCCTGCACATATGGGCAAACCCAAACAATGTTTATGTGAGAGATGGAATACAATCAACTTAATTTTACACTTCATTTAATTCATCTCTTGGACAATAACAATTACTTTCACTTGTTTTAACTGATTGGTTAGTCCGAATATACAATTAGGAATCAACTTGGTCAACGCAATAACACAAACATTTATTTGTTTATTTATCCTCAAATGATGAATTGTGTTACATGGTCGATGCATTTTTCTGGCCTCAGGTCCACATATACTTGTTCTATTTTAACACAATTTCTCCACTTTTAATGCCAAAGATCTCATGTATAGTACAATAAATCTCCCTTTCGAAATTGTTAACGTTATTGAATAACTTGTTTATTGTAAATTTGACCTGTGAACTATTTATATTTGACAATTTTGATTATATTTCCTTCAAAAAGTCTGGGCCAGATTGCCAAACAAAACGTTGAATTTACTTAAAGTTCAATCGCCGAGATTTTCACAAGTATAATTTTCCTCCTTAATTTAATAGTTAGTAGATATTTTGAGTTTCTCTCTCAACTTTGAAGTACATAACTTGCATGTACTTGTTACACATCTTGTTTAATTTAATTTAGATTTATAAATTTATCGGTTAATTTGCACTTGTTTTATCATACAGTTGTGATGTTCCTCACTTATTGAATCCGATTAGTGTTAGCAGTATCGTCTAAGCATCAGTTTTTGTGACTAAATTCGTAGGAATTTTTAATGTATTTCCCTTCATACAGACTACTAGGCTGGATGTGGTCGAAATTAAGATTTCCTTTTAAATTTAATCATATTTGCATGGTAACTAATTTTATACTGTGCAAAAAATATTCTCACTATTTTATCATTCAGCTCCATTCGGATCGTGAAATTGGAACCTATGTTTCTGATCGATATTCTTACTATGCGTTTCAGTTTTTGGAGTCTGTTACTCCTTCGAGCAAAAGAACATTGTATGATTTTGTAAGTTTAAATTATACCATAGGTTTTTGTTTTTGTCAGTATTGGGGTTGTGGAGATTACTAAGTTTTTGATTAATATCATGAACTGACTGATGTTTAACCACCGTTGGACCGCGAGACGATAGCAACCGATGGTTAGAGACCTTGAATGACATGGCTCAAAATCGTTTGCAATGGCGCAGGTGCATTCACTCTTTGTGTTCTCTCAAACTCTAATCTTCTGAATTCTTCATGTCCTTTATTTCCTTCCCAATTTATTCCACTGGACTATACTCCTTTAATAACATCATCAAACCTTAATGTCCCCTATCTCTACTTATACTTTCAGTACCTCTACCACTATGGGATTTGAATTGATAACTGAATCTCTGTGCTAATGTGGTATGGCAACTGGAACTGATGTACGTACGTACGAAGTTCCACGTTGTTACTGACTGACTGACCGTTGGAAACCTGGAAGCACTGGACGGCCGTTTCGTCCTAGTATGGACCTCCTCAGCAGTTCGCATCCATGATCCCGCTCGCGGGATTCAAACCCGTATAACTTTATGTGCTAGATTGAACGATCGACACTACCATTGATGATTATCTTACTATTCCTTATATTAACCTTGTCAGTTTTTGTCACTCTCATCACTGTAAAACGTAAGGGCTGGTGATGTTATACTCACAAAATGACTAATGTAGTTAGTAGCTTGAATTTAACCAAAACATGTCAAAAGTCGATAGTAATAATGAACTGCAAAAGCGAGTTTATATCGTGACAAGACAGATTTTGATATTGGAGTGAATTTTAATGAAAAAAAATAGGTGAATAGAAACAAGTTGTGTTGGAGGAATTAGAAGTTGGTTTGGTGATTGAAAATGAGTGAAGTGACTTAATTGCTTCATTTGTACACACAGTTCTGCTTGGTTTATATGTGTGGTGGAAGTTTCAGCAGTTCAAATAAGACAACAGGTCAGTGTTTTTAGTAGATTTCTACTCACTATGTAAATAACTTTTAATTTGGTTTCATCGAATGACCATTGTTCACAAAATGTCCAGTTTTTGAGTGTGGTGTAGATTCATTTCAATATACAGGATAGTGTCCTTAAATCTACAGCGATTGAGATAATAAATATAATTTCTAACTTCTCAGCTCCCTTAACTATCCGACGCCTATCTGGATATTGAAGATGTAAAATTCAGGCAAATAAAACATCTTTTAAACACTGCAACAAGTGTATCCATTATGTTCTATCCAGTTATTTTTATTCCTGTAAACTTCATATTCGCATTTTGCTCTTCATCATGTAAGTTGTATTTCTCCGTGCCGAAGTATGATATGGTACTCTGAAAAGATTAATATGTATGATAGGTCCTACATTTCTTTAAAAGCATTATCAACAACTGTCATTTTCCATGACACTTGATTGTTGTTCGAGATTAAAGAAATAGCCTGTATATGATTAAACTAGCTTGAGTAAATTGTCCTCGAACAGTTTAAACTGTTTCAATATTATTTTGACAGTGGTTGTAACCAATGACTGGATGTCTCGTTAGGTAAATTACAGTGTTGGTAACGAATTCACATTTCTTTTTTCATTTATTTCTATCATGTAATTACTGAGTGTGTATTTTATTTCTGTCTAATGGTGTTTTTTTTTAATCTTCCTGATTTTTCCTCGTATCTCTACAAAATGTAGTAACTTTTATCGATACATTCTTGTGATGGACTCTATAGACTTATTAGCTTTTTCACAAGCGGATTTTGTATCTTAGTAAATGTACTTAAGTCGGTTATTTAGCTAAACAAATTAATTGCATTGTGTTCTTACTTCTTTATTTTGTAACCTAGTCCCAATTATGCTCTTTCTCATTATGTCAATCAACTGTTGTCACTCGATCTGATTTATTCAGACGTGATATACGTCGCGTACTTGTTACAGACTTTTTTGGTAGCGTACGTCATATAATCCCTGGACCAGTTATAGAAATTAACAATTCCACTTTGTATGAAAACAATACATTGTAAGTTCACTGCACATGCACATAATTTTTTTTAATTGATAACAAAATGTATTTGAGGATGGACAGTTTGAAAATGTAAATCCTTTCTTCCTTGTCTAGTTCAATGATAAGGGTAAGAAAACTTGTTTTATGTAGTATAGTTATTTTTGCACTTCTCGACTACTTATTAGTCTTCTAAACACAGTGATTTAAATGCAGTATGGTTAGCAGCTTGATATCATCTATCTATAGAAAGCCCCCAAATGCCCTGGTATGGCCGAGAGCGGGGAGGGCTCGCCCTCCCTCTCGAAATACTCTCACACGGCCACGCGTATACAGCCTCTGCCAGGGAAGTCCTACTCACTGCCTTCACGTGGCGGGGGTGTTGTTTACGAAAATGAGAGGACGAAAACCGAACGTCGGGCGCTATAACCGGATCTCAAATCAATAGTGCACATGGGCTCCAGTATCCTGAAGGAACAAATGGCGTATGAACCAACTTTTGGTCACCGGCTTCCATGGGACTGCATCTCCTCACGATGCTCCACTGCCTTGTGGGTTAGACCTTTAGGTCAAAGGCTCGGGGTGTGGCCCCCTAAGAAAACCACCTGCTTCGGTTTGGGCACCCGGGCAGTATCTCAGCCCACACACCAAAACATGATGAAATATTCGCTTACGGAAAATATTCGTTCTTCTCTGACTAACATTGAAATGACTGATACTATTATTATTATTATTATTATTATTATTATTATTATTATTATTATTATTACTTACTACGTCATTTACTCACTATCTCCTATTTCTACTTTTTGTATCCGTTTCGACCCAGACAGCAGCTCGCCTATGGTAAAAATTCAGCTTTATCTAAACGTTCTCGAGTCACTGCCTGGTTTGAAAATTGTATGTTACCATCGAATACGAGTACTGAAGCAGTCTTTCTGAAACCACGCGCACCATTCAAACTGGCTGCCTTTAACGTTCGCACACTTATGCAGGTCGGACAACAGATAGGGCTGGCAATGTCTTTGGAAAGTCTTAATATTGATGTGTGTTGTCTATCCGAGACCCGTATTCAAGACTCTGGTGAAGTACTACAAGTTCGCTCTCCATCTGTCGCTCCAAAAAGCTTGTTTTACGTGCGTTTATCCGGGGACCCTGTGGCATCTTCGTCTGGTCTTGCTGGCGTTGGTGTCGCACTAAGCGCAAGAGCTGAGGCAGCACTAGTCGACTGGATCCCCATTAACAGTCGGTTATGTGCTGTTAGATTAGAAAGTACCATCAGAGTGAGAAGAAATCGGCGTGAGAAACGATGTCTTTTCGTCATCTCCGCCTATGCCCCGACAGATTGCAGCCCGGATGCAATCAAGGATGAGTTCTACCACCAGTTATCTGTTCTTCTCCAGAAAGTGCGTTCGACAGATATTGTAGTACTAGCTGGAGACTTGAATGCTCAGGTCGGGCGTCTAGGCACAGAAGAGAGTCGTTTAGGTGGCCGATGGGGACTCGTTGGTCGCAGGACAGATAACGGGGAACGTCTACTGCAACTATGCACAGACCACAACCTGTTTCTGGCTAGCACTAACTTTCGGCACAGTCATCGCCGATGTGCCACCTGGCGTCCCCCTTCTGCATCTCAAGCCTGGACTCAGATTGATCACATCGCGATCAGCTACCGCTGGCGCGGTTGTGTACAAGACTGCCGCTCCTTTTGGAGTACCTATCTGGAATCTGATCATGCTCTGTTCTGCGCCAATCTTACCTTACTTTTCAGTGGACAACGAAGTGACCGCCACCACAGGATTGATGTTAGCAAGCTTGCTGCAACTTCTGTTGCTAGTAAGTACCGAACCGAGCTAGCTTCTAGGCTAGCTACCATTCCACCGAAAAGTATAGATGAGCATTGGTTGCAATTGCATGACGCCATGAAAATGGCGGGTCAAGTCAGCTGTGCGATTGCGAAACGTCCCGCTTACAAGCACTGGGTTTCTTCTGGTTCCTTACAACTGATTGAAGCCCGTCGGTCTACTCCGGGTGACCGTGAGTTTGACCACAGACGAAGGTTGTTACGTAATGAAATCGGGCAAAGCTTGCGTAAGGACCGAGAAACCTGGTGGTCGGAGCGTGCCAGTGAGTTGGAAGCAGCAGCTGCATCTGGTAATTACCGGAAGCTCTTCCAACTCATCCGAGCCACTGGCAGCAAGAAGTCTGGTGTGAGCGAAACAATCTGCGAGGATGACGGAACGCCAATCACTAACATCCATCGACGTCTTGGACGATGGGCAGAATTCTTTGAAGGGCAGTTCAACTGGCCTGCTGCTCCGGCAACATCGGTCAGACTGTCCTGCCCTCCTTGGCCGGTGACGACTGATCCACCAAATGAGGCGGAAGTCCGCAAGGAACTCCAACTCTTGAAACGTTACAAATCACCGGGCCCAGACGACTTACCCCCGGCTCTTTTTAAAGATGGTGGTGACTTTCTGACTAAAGGACTGACGACGTTGTTTACAAAGATCTGGGAACTAGAGAGTGTACCAACGTCATGGAATGAGTCGATAGTTGTCCCTATCTTTAAAAAGGGTTCACGTTGTTCCTGTAACAACTATCGGGGGATAAGTCTACTTCCGATTGCGTCCAAGCTATTGGCTTCCGTCATACTTCGTAGGTTGTTCAGAACCCGAGAAGGATTGACTCGCGAGGAGCAGGCTGGGTTTCGTTCTGGTCGAGGATGTATTGATCATATCTTCACCCTCCGCCAAGTGTTAGAACACCGCCATACTTATCAAAGGCCAACAATCGTAGTGTTTCTTGATATCAAGGCTGCTTTCGATTCGTTGGACAGAACTGTTCTCTGGGATTGTCTATTGAAGAAGGGTGTGCCTGAGAAGTTTATTAACATCCTAAAAGCCTTATATACAAACACCTCAGGTAGAGTGAGGGCATACAACCACCTTTCTCCACTATTCCATTCAAGCAGTGGAGTTAGGCAGGGTTGCCCAATCTCACCATTCCTCTTCAACTTTGCCATCGATGACATTCTGGAAACAGCTCTGACGGATGTAAGTAATGGTGGTGTGGATCTGTTGCCTGGAGAAAGACTTCTCGACCTTGAGTATGCGGATGATATTGTCTTACTGTGCGAGAATGCCCAAGCCATGCAATCCGCACTTAATCAGTTGGCAATCAGTGTCCGTAGGTATGGTATGTGCTTTGCACCTTCGAAGTGCAAAGTACTTCTACAAGACTGGCAGGATTCTAATCCTGTACTCACTCTGGATGGTGAGCAGATTGAAGTAGTCGAGAAGTTCGTGTATCTAGGTAGCTGCATAAGTGCTGGTGGTGGCGTGAGTGATGAGATCAATGCACGTATAGTGAAAGCCAGAGCGGCTTATGCCAATCTGGGCCATCTTTGGCGCCTTCGTGATGTTAGTCTGGCTGTAAAAGGTCGGATCTACAACGCGACGGTGAGAGCAGTTTTGCTCTATGCTTGTGAAACCTGGCCTCTCCGAGTTGAGGATGTTCGACGACTCTCTGTGTTCGATCATCGTTGCCTCCGAAGGATTGCTGGCATCCAGTGGCAACACCATGTCAGTAATGCAGAGGTTCGGCATCGAGTGTTCGGTCACAGAGACGATAATGAAATTGGTGTCACCATCTTGAAACACCGACTTCGGTGGCTTGGACATGTTCTACGAATGTCGTCCCAGAGAATTCCTCGTCGTGCATTATTTGCCGACTCTGGGACTGGTTGGAAAAAGCGGAGAGGTGGTCAGTATATGACATGGTGTCGTGGTATGAAAGAAAGCTGCAAAGGGCTAGCTTATGTTGGTCCTTCACGACTCCCTGGTTGGGGTCCGAGAGATGGTGTAACGCAGTGGCTAGAGACGTTATCAGATATGGCTCAGAATAGAAGCCAGTGGCGATCCTGCTGTAACCTTCTTTTACTTTCTTCATAAAAAGGTGGTCGTATTCTTCCTTAACTGAAAGATCTGTTCTGATTGTACCTTTCCGTTTCCCCCACCATTGTTCTCTCTCTCTCTCTTCTTTTTTTTTTATAATTCCCCACGTTCATTACTTTTTTTTTTTTTCTTCTCTTTTCTCCTTCTCTTCTAATTATCACTGTTTTGTGTGGCGCATATATATTTGGTGCCCCCCTGTACCAATATTTATGTGTTCAAATAAATAATAAATAAATAATCTATAGAAAGCATGGCTAATAACTGTGAAGAAACTAGTTCAAATTCTGTTATGATTCCGTTTATTTTAACAGAAGTAGTCTCTTAGTAATTGAATTATTCACCTTCCAATCAGTATACGTCACATGTTCATACTCCATTCTATCTACTTTAATTAAAGTAGTCGCTGTTATGTTCTCTACTTGAATACGCACGAAACACTATATAACTGATGACACTCGAACGTTAGAACCTCCAACCCCTCTCAAGTAAGAAGACGAAAGACGTTTGAGAGCACTTATTGACAAGAATCAAAATATACAATAAAACATGCGTATTTATACAATTATATATATATATATATATATATATATATATATATAATCAATATTGCCATGGAAGTTTTTAAACATTAATCGATAACTTAGTCAATCGACTGCCATTTTAAATATTTCAACATCTGATCGATAAGTCCGTCAATCGACTATGTACGTGGGTGGCTTCTCGGTGGCCATCCCAACAGTCGCGTTGTTGTTACTATATCGGTGGCTGAAATTCATGATCCCTATTGACGAAAAATTATGAGTATAATTATAAATATTTAAAAATAAGCGACATGTTAGCCTGAATTTCTAAGTGTATCGTCATGTGATTAGGAGTGCATTTTGTATCTCCTGTATGAATTATTTAAATTGACCGTTAATAATGCACTATTGTAATGTGACGAGTTATAATCCATGTATCATGAAGGCTCTTGATTATGTGTCGGAATTCACTTTCCTGTACTTTTGAATTCTATGTTATTAAAACAGTTCTCTCAAATGGTTCAAGTACTTTGAAGTATAAGATTTTCGCTTCGAAAATGAAAACACTAAATCTAATCGTCGGACAACTAATAAGTAAAATAAGATTGTATGATGTTCGTCGTTAATAGATATTACTATGAAAGTGGTATCTATTTTCTAGCTAATCACATTCAAACCCAACTAGATCTTTATAGTTATGTAGACCAACTTTTTTTTATCATGATTCTAATAGGAAAGATTTCATAAAAAATATGTTCATATAATCTCTATGTAAATAGAAAGACTAGGTATGTCATCCAAAGAAAAATATAATTAATTAACACATTCTTACAATGGTGATACTAATAATAATAATTGATCTACCTGGAAACTAATGAACTTAACAAATCATTAACTGAAACTTAGTTTTTCACATAACTATTTTCATGAATTGTTTTAATCTACCATTTAACTAATAAATTCACCTGGTAAAAATCACAATAGAGATTAAGGATTATCAATGAATTTAGATTGTTATTGTTGATGACTTTTTTATTAAATGATACAACCCCTCCTCTATTTTATTATAAATTACTATTTGTAAAAATAGCTTACTGTTCGGTTTAAGTAAATGGAGTTGTTGAAAAGATAATGTTCTTATCTGAATTTTCTTTAATTCTTATTCGTTTGAAAATTTGTAAACTAGTAATCATTTTGTAATATTAAACTCATTAACCATTCAGCACTAATTAAATGTACAATTTACATAGTAGTGTAAACATGATCAGTATGCGTATTAACTTTATTCTCGATAACAGAAATATCGTTCAAATACTCGTCTCTCTTTATGAATAATATAGTCTGACAATCTGCAAAAGTCTCTCCAATTCTTTTTTGTCTATGTTCTTCATTACTTCACTTTTTCGATGGAAGTGTAGTAAAAATGAGTTTGTTTACCTAACGTCCAAATAGTGGTTGAAATTTGTTGTTCGGCACCAACGGATTACTGAGTTTATGTTAAGCAGTCTAAAAGTAATAACTCATCTTGTTCATTTTCAAAAGTGGTTATACTATAAACAGAATAAAGATTTAGGTAAAATGTCATTGGATGTTGTAATTCAGTCGGTTATTAATGTAGTTGGTTTCATTAGGCCTAAATCTAAAAGTTTCGTGCTAGTTGTGATTTCAGTATACCTGGAATACCCGACAAGTAGGGCTTCTTATGTAACGGAGATAATTTGTTCTCATGTTTGTGTTAATATCAACGTTAAGTGATCTTCTAATGTAGGAAAACTGTACTCAATGAAATGAGCGTATTTTTACAATCGTGAACGGATAAAGCGCTATGAGTATTTGTAAAGCTAGTAACATTTCCATGCTGGTTATTAAAGATGCACATGTTTAAATTTGTAAAGCCTTATAAAAGTGTTGTAAACGGTTATTTTCTCGAAGATTCCTAGTTTTAGTTTTTATGTACTTTGTCTACGTATTCATTGTTCATTCTGATGTAATTTTCGATTGCTAAAATTCCCTTCCATTTTTCTATGTTTTATGATTCCAGAAGTAAACACTGAAAAGAAGCATGTTTCGTACGTTACACCTCTTGACATGTATATGTGATACTAGTTTTTAAATTAAAATATTGTACAATCCGTTGGACCATTTACATACATTTTTCTGTAATTGTTTTAAAATTTATTGAATTTCGTTAATATGACGCCATAATTTTTGTAATAACAC
The DNA here is from genome assembly GCA_946903255.1 of Schistosoma spindalis. Classification (NCBI taxonomy): domain Eukaryota; kingdom Metazoa; phylum Platyhelminthes; class Trematoda; order Strigeidida; family Schistosomatidae; genus Schistosoma; species Schistosoma spindalis. Next base: position 11,081,206 of record OX336424.1, read on the forward strand.
CATAGGGAAGAGCTAAGTTTGTTAATCGCTATAAATTCTCAACATTTATTTCAGCCTATTAATGTTTTAAGTACAGCTTTATGGTTTGATGCTATCAAAGTTGTTTTTGATTTCCTAAGCGATAGTGTAATTCCCTTCAGTGCAAAAATACATGACTGACATTTGTTTCAAAGATTAGTTTGAGATATGAAGTTCTTTGTGACAATGTGTTCATATTAAGGAATTTCGCCTTGTTATTCCAGTTATTGCTTCCAATAAAATGGCGTGGATACTCACTGCTTTATGAATTTGTTTATCTACATAGCGTGATTAAACGGTTAGTTGAGACCCATTTAACTATCTGCAGCATCATGCTTGTTACTGTTATTATTTTCTATGAGAGAGCATCATTTTAAGAAATCTTTTGGGTGTGTCTTGAACCGACTCCAGAAATACTGCCGTTACACATTACCCTTGTAATGTCTGACAACTCAAACACACCGAAACCACTCAACGCCAGGCAGTGTAAAACCAGAAGTCGACTACGGATAATTTGTAGTTATGTATTTTTCACACAACCGGTGAAACTAGGCATAAACAGGAGCAGATTTTAAATGATGAATCAAACAGTACGAACATTAATCATTAGTCTGAATAATCGTTCTGAGGGATATGTTTAATAATATGATACGAAATTCTGTGGGCCATTGGTCTGACTACTCAGTACAAGCGTTAATATGGCTCAAAACGAATAATATGTAGTATGAAAAAGATACGGGCGTTAGGTAGAAAATAGTAATCGATAGGTGCATAATCGTAGAGATACAAGGGCATCAAAATGAGACATGTATGTATGCTGAAGATCACGATCTCTTATGAAGACAGTTGTTGCGAAGGTGAAAATAACTCAGCAGTCATATGCTGTCTGAGTCATTAGCGTTTGTCCAAATTGAGGTTGGATGTGTGAGTGCTTATAGGTAGTAGACACCACAGCGGATTGTCTTCGTCATTATCCCCCCGTTTGACAGCTTTGTGAGCACAGTTTAGCTCATGAGGACTGTGTCGTGAAGAGACTTTTTAGAACTGTCATTATCCTCAAGCTCTTCCGGGTGTGTGCCCTAACCTGCTGAGGGGTAGCTGCCGGGTAATAATGCTCTTAGTTTATAAGTTAGTCTGTGTCATCTAAAGGTTACAGTTGGACAAAAACAGGCGAGTCATCAAGATATTGTCTCATGGGTCAATAAACTTTCAGATAATCGAAGAGAAGTTAAGAGGAGACTATTATCACATCTCAGGGTGTAAACTAATTATAGTATTATGATTGATTGGGGATTTGTGACTCGCTACAAGTGAGCTAAAATTTTCACCGCTTTTCCAACAACCGAAACGACTTGATTGCAATCTACCTGTTGAAGATGTCCTTGAGGAAGTTGGATAAACAAAAAGACCATGTTAAAAAACAGTGGTGACTGCTTTCAGTGAATCATGAAAGCGATGTCTTAGTAAATAAAAACTCATATGTCTTAACTCCAAAGTATGAACTTTAAAACATTCCGTAACATGTTAAACGTTCTTTTCAGTACATTATTAGCTATCTGATCTACGTCAGGGTCACTGACGAGCGTCGATAGATCGCATGACATGTACTGGTCCATGCAGCATTGGTCGCACTCGTTTCTTGAACCTTTCCTTACTGAAAATTTCCTGACATAATGCTATGTTCAGCAGTCATCAAAGTAACCATAATACCTGGATACGACGAAAGAGTAATCCACATTAGATTTGAACCGGGAGGTATTACTTTGGCGTACGTTGGTTGGTCCTACTGTAGTGAACAAGAACACCAATGGGGACAATCGAAAGTATTTGACAACAAATTACAGAACCACTTATTAAAATATAACCATATAGTGAATCGTTGATTTGCAAAATAACAATCCATCATATCAAACTTGACTGTTCCTGTTGCAAACATCGATTGACTGTCCTTTCATTATTCATGAGTTTCCATACAATTTCCATTGTGTTCCCCCTCTTCCTTTCTTGATCTTTCTTCATCTTCTGCTGCTAGATATTACGTTCAAAACTCGCGTCATATACTACTTATGTCTACATAAGTAGCAGACACCACACTACCACCTCCATCCAACCATAGTAGGCTCCGTATAATCGACGCTGAACACCTACGTAAGGATATTTTTAACTCGAAAAAACGTTCGATTAAGATTCGGTGTTATTTCATTAACACTACAAAAATAAGTGACGTTACCAAGAAAGACATCTAATATCAACGTTACTGTTGCTTCCTCGGGAACAAGCATCACAATTTCATGCTTTGTGAACTAACCTACCAGACCTAAACAAACGAGGGATTATTTGACAAAATGAAGACAAGCTATGTCAGTCTTTGGAGATGTTGATGCTAATTTGGCTCCATTAACGACAACAAAATATGATGATGAACTATAGAACTGAACTTTCTTCGAACCCACCCTATCAATTCATCGCGTAGCATAAAGTAGAAATGAAAAATTAAGAGGGTACTTAAGGGGTGTATATTTCTTTCCCTTACCTGAAGTTTAAGGTGCGAAGAAGTATTTCTCAAAAAAATTAGCACTGTTAATTAATTTCACCAAAAATACTGCCACTTAGCTACCGTACCCTTCTTCCGACAGAAAATGTACAAATGAGGAAAAGTGCTGTAGAATTTTAGGCCTAGTGGTTCACTTTCAAAATAAAATAACATCCATCCTATCCGGATAGGATAGGAACAATGATAGCACAGTATTTTCATTCGACACTCCCCATCGTAAAAACTAAAAAGTTCTATTTCACAGCGAGATGTAAACTGAAAGAGCAAAACGTTTTATATTTTTTCTGCAAAGGCGGGTACCACGAAGTTTGCACAAATTTGACGCCTACGGCAATCAAACGGTTCAGTAAAAATGGTCGTCGATAACCCTTTGGAATCCCACAATGTATTCGACGCAACCGTGTTTGCTACTCCAACGAAAAGGTACAAGTCGAAAGCGAGAAAACACATAGAAGAAAATCCTACCCTCCCCTCCAATGTAAGTAGTCGTGAAACTAAGGGCTGATCACAGTAACAGGTCAATTATTTTTCATAGAATCAAGGAGAGTGAAAGCTCAGAACCAAAAACTCGCTTTGAACATGACTTTGGGTTAATAAAACAGATAATAAATAAACTTAAGCCTCAAAATACTTCCGGGGTCACCTAGCTAAAGGTGTATAAACTAGGTAGTTAAGCGAATTTAAAACAAAATCTTATCAGCCTGATTAAAGTATCATTTAAATCTAATGAATGAACAAAAATTAAAGGGTTCAAAAGTTTTTGTCCGTAAGGACTTGTCACTGGTAGACTATGTGAAAAGACAGGAAGACGATAGAGAACTACAACTTGGGTTAGAAGCTGGCGAAAAGGGCCCAAAAATTTCAAATGTTCGGGTTGTGAGGCTTCGAAGAGAATGATTCTGAAGCCTTTCTGGTGAAGCGCGAAGTTTGCTCAATAAGCGGTCGAAACTAGGTTTACAGGCTAACTCTACTAAGCCTGATTTAATCACGGTCACAGAAACATGGCTGACGCAGTCTATTGATAGTATCGAACTTGATTTTGAGGGTTTAGTAAGGGTTGACAGAATCCAGAAGCCCAAAGGAAGGAGAGCAGTTTTATTCATTAGGAATGCTATTTCACTTGCCATTATCGACAGTGTATCCCATGAGAGTGGGACGTGTGGATTAATTAGTTGCCGCTTGAAATGCAAGGCACAAGAGCTGCTGATTGGTTTGATCTACCGCATTCCAATCTGTGAGATAAATGAGGTCTTGCTAAACAGTCTCAATAGTTGGTCACAAAGTGGTCGATGCCTAATCCTAGGAGACTTTAATACACCCACGGTAGACCGGAAAAGTCTGCGAATTGAGTTGTCAGGTGATTCCTTCGAGCATAAACTAGCTGATGAGGTCATCACATGTTCCCTATCGCAATATGTGAAAGAAGCGACTATATACGACCCGGTCTCTCAATCATCCTTACTAGATTCTATATTGACCTATTATGATTATGACGTTACGAACCTCCATTACATGCCAACCCGTGGTAAAAGTGATAATGCAGTTCTAACATTCATGAATACGCGTCGGCTTGATCCAGACCTAACGTCTGTAAAGCAATTATACAATATATTTTACACTCAGCATCATCAGCGATTTGAACAATAGGATCAGAGTCCTCATTTGAAACGGATTGAGACGTATGGCTTTAGATGTTGTTCCTGTCCGAATAACTTATTGGTGACTCGTGAAAGCTAGTGCGCTCTTAAGGACCAAAAGTTTCCTGTAGACGTAGCCTTCATTGACTTCAGCAAAGCTTTTGATAAAGATCCTCACAACCGTTTGCTTTATAAATTACGAAATATCGGGGTTGGAGGCAATCTATTCAGATTCAGATTTTCAGATTTGTATAGTAAGGACAGAAGGCCTACGGCCTATGTTATTCCTTTTCTAGTATGCTTCTTTGAGTGTCCAGACTTCTCTTGAAAGGGTCACTTGAAGGTGCGGACACCACTGCTTCGGGCAGCAGGTTCCAAGTATTGATGACTCGGTGTGAGAACCTGTGTGCCACGGGTATTTCATTGGTTCTTGGTTCTTCTACTTGCCTGCTATGTCTTATGAGATGTCCCGATCCAGTGGGAAGAAAAAGAGAAAGTTAGGTCCAAAATTTTTTCTCAGTATTCTGTACATCAAAATTAAATCTCCCCTTAATCTGCGATAGTGCACTGTGAAGAGATCTAGCTTTTCAAGCCGCTCTTTGTATGGTAAACCCCAGAGTTCTGGAATTGCACGGGTAGCTGCCCTCTGTACTTTTTCAAGGATATACGAATCGTCTTTTAAACACGGGCTTGCGGCCTGAACGCAGTTCTCATGCTTAGTTCTCACTAAGGACGTGTATATTTTGGTGAATATGATAGTATCTAGCTTAGTGAATGTCCGTTTTAATGCCCAGAGGGTTCGAAACCCCTTAGATGTGACCTCCCGGCAATGGGTCATCGTCTTAATATCTAGACTTACTGTCACCCCCAGATCCTTATGAGACCGAACCACTGGTAATTGCACTTCCCCTATGTTATGCCTACTAACACTTGAGTCCCCGAAGTGCATGTAGACACACTTTGCCGCGTTGATAGGCATCAGTCACTCTTTAGACCAGTTAATTATATTATTTAGGTCTGTCTGAAGAGCATCTGAGTCTGCGTCTTCAGTTATTACTCGCCAGATCTTCACATCGTCAGCGTATAATAACATTGGAGACTGTACTATACTTGGAAGATCATTGACATACATTATAAAAAATAAAGGACCTAGGTCGGAAACTTGAGGTACTCCACTAAGTACTGGTCTCCAGATGGAGCACTTGGAATTTATTCTTACCCTCTGTCTACGACCTACTAGGAAATCCTTAATCCATTTTAAGAGAGGTCCAGCAATACCAAGGTTTTCCAACTTCAATAGCAGTCTATTTGTTGGCACCTTGTCAAAAGCCTTACTGAAGTCTATATAGACAACTTCTACTGAGTTTCCGTTGTCCAGCGCCTTTATCCGAAATTCCCTTGCTAAAAGGAGGTTTGTTGTACAGGATAGACCCTTTCTAAAACCGTGTTGTTCTATGTTTAACGAGTTATTTGTTTCAATAAATTCCATTATTGTCCGTTTGACTATTCTTTCCAATATTTTAACTACAACGCTGGTGATGCTTACAGGTCTGTAGTTCGATGGGACTTGTCTTGGTCCTGTTTTATGTATGGGAGTGACGGTTGCATCCTTCCAGTCCATAGGTAACACACCTTGATTAAGTGACACATTGAATAACATAGTCAATGGGGCCGCGACATATTGTGCAATATGTCTTAAGATTTTAGGGTGTAGTTCATCTGGTCCTGTTGACTTTTCCATGTTTAAGGTGCTAAGAGCATTAAGCACGTCGTCTTGGTCGAAGTCCGCGGTGAGCAGGTGGTTTATTGACTCTGTAGAATTATGGTCTACTATGATATTAGTACTGCTCTAATAATAGACATAATCCCTAAATTGTAGATTTATCATGATGCGACTGCCTAATCTATAAGATCTTACGTGGAAGTTACATCATCGTCTACACCATCTCATTGCAGTGTAACAATTACCAATACGTGATATAGAACAATCTTAGGCTAGAGATGAAACAATATATTTCATATGAATAAAAGACAAAACGTAACATTTAGCAGGAGGGACCACGCCTGCATGGTCGAGCCATGCCATAAGATTAACCTCGCTTAATTCAATTCCTTATTCTCGCCTTCTCCATTGTTCGGTATTCCTCCGCGTTAAATACTGAATTTCTATTTTCCGAGTAGTCTCGTGTTCAGCTTTGAGGATTGTGTGGTTGTGATCCGATGTCACTACACCACTCACCCACCAGAATCAACGTGATGTTGGTTCGATACCAAATCGGATGGGATTGTCGCGCGCCGGAGAGTGCCAAGAATGATAAGAATCCACCGGGTATTGGTAAGCTGGAAGATAAATCAAAAAGAAAGAGGCAGAATCTGGTTGGGAAATACATATAACAATTTTAAAACGTCTGGTTTAATGCCCAACACGCTTAAAATGAAATTTTGGGTAAAGATTATTTGAGCTAATATGATAATTAGAAGAATTTGAATTATAGTATAAACTAAGAATCCCAGAGATAACGCAATTGAATCAAGAACTACTAGATAAGCACGAACGAATATACTGTATTTAGAATTCGAAATCTAAGTGTCTATAATCAATTGTACGTCTTCTTCTCAAGTTCATACTGTGTCTGTCCGACAATGTATTGGATAAAGACTCTGTATTATCTAGAATGGACGGCGCGCTATCTAAAAGGACAGTGGTATTGTTTCTCGTTGAGTTAATTAACTGTTTTGATCGTAAATTACGCATCAAAACTACTGTTTACACTTTAATTGAATCTACTCCAGTTAAAGTGATATTGTATTGATTGTTTTGATTCTGCTTTTGTGTAATTATTGCACCAAAGCATACTTGGTCGACTTTTACTTGATAATTTAGTCAAGGTTTCAGCATTTTTTTTACATATCCTCTTTGTATCACCATTGTATTTGGTTTTCAAGATGGCCAAATCGGCTCATAAATGTGGACAACCATGTTGCTTATTCCCCGTGGAGGAAGGGATGCAATGTGATGAGTGTAAGAAGTGGTTCCACAAGATGTGCACCTGCCTAAGCCCCGCTGCATATAAAAGGTGCTCGAAGCCCAACTCTCATTTTCTTTGTAGTTTTTGTTGCTCAAACAGAACAACACTCATCCAGGAAGCCATTAGCCTCCTGGTGTTGGCTAATAAGAAGGTTGACGAGGGCTGCACTGACAATATTGGTGCTGATAGCAAAGATCGCGTTAGTGTCGTAAGTGCTGTCACGGCGCAAGTCAGACATCTGACTGCGCAACCCGAGATCAAAATTTTTACCTCGAAACAATCAATGATTGACACCTCATTAGATATTGGTGGCCATGTTGCTACAGCAGCAACTGGTGATCCAGATAAAACAATTATTGTCCCGAGCAGTTCCAATGTAGATGCTACGGCTGACGGAATATGGATGACGTGTAAACGCAGAAGAGTAGGAAAGACAGCTAAAAGTAAGGACCGTTCACTTGATAAGTCTTCGGTGGACTCTCAGACCACTCCGCCAAAGTCCCAAAGTAAAGCCTCGTCAAACATTGTTGTGAGTCACTCGCTCGACTCCAATGACTCTGTTACAATAAAAACTAATTGTAAGATACCAGTAGTTAATATACAGGATGTTAGGTCACGATCGATAGCTGTAAACAGGATTCCTAAAGAAACTAAACCACTCCCTAGCTTAATTATTTGGAATCTAGAGCAGTCGATAGACAACGATCCTGCTAAGAGACATGCACATGATCTGAAGTTAGTAGAATCCGTGGTAAGAAACGTACTACCTGAAGAGGTTTCAGGAGTACATATCACGAAAGTGATACGACTCGGTCAATGGGTTGGAGGCGAGACCCAACCAAGAAGGATCTTGAAGCTGGTTCTAGGGAGTTTTGAAGAAAGAGACATATTATTGAAAAACGCACAAAAAATTCGTGATTCAAATATTCGTATCCGACCAGATTGGCCGCTTGAGGATCGAATCAAGTGGAAGAATGCTCTTACGGAGTTAAGAACTCGCAAGTTAAATGGCGAAACTAACCTTACCATTAAGGGTTTTCGGGTAGTCAGGTCTTGGAAGCCAATGCTTCCGAGGCCTGTATGGGTAGAACGAACGATTACCATAACACCTTAAGTGTGTGCTACACGAACGCCCGTAGTCTTAGGAATAAAACGTCCGAGCTAAGTCTGATGGTGGATGAATTAAATCCCGATATAATTGTCATTACAGAAACTTGGTTCACCGTAGATATAGAATGTTCTCCCATCATTGCAGGCTATATCTGTATTAGAAGTGATAGAGTTTTAAGCCGCAAGGGGGAGGCATAATGTTATACATTAGGGACCACTTTCGTATACAATCAATCATATCGGAGGCTCATGTTAGTGGTACATGTGAGGTAGCATGTTGTAAGATTAAATCTAGAAATGGGTTAGTGACTATAGGCGGAATATACCGTAGTCCGTGTTGTCTTGCTGACGACTTTATCTTAAGACACATCTGTTCTTGGAGTATGGCAGAATGTTGCCTCATCATTGGGGACTTCAACGCTCCGAACATAAACTGGATAGAGCTTACAGCTCCAGGTGGAGGTTTTGATAGCGAACTTTTATCAACAGTTATTCAGTGTGCACTTGTCTAATGTATCACTGAACCGACACATATTGATCTGAAACGTGATCCGTCACTGCTGGACCTTGCCCTCACCCACCACTGTGAGGACGTCTTTGATATTCAGCACCTTCCTCCACTAGTGAACAGTGATCACGTTGTACTTCACTTTAAGTTTAGGACACATGGTATACGATTTGTATCTGCTCCACCCCGCCCCAATATCTGGCGGGCTAATATTCCGGCAATCAGAGACTGTGCTATCTCTACTGATTGGTCGGTTGACGCAGATGGATCGATCGAAGACGAATGGATTAAGTTTAAGGCTACATTCGAGTCCGTAACGTCGCCGTTTATCCCATGGTCAGCACGTAAGCTATCGCACTGCCCTCCATGGATTAATAAGGAAACTCGTAAGCTGTTAAAGCGTAGAAAACACTTCTGGGACTTATTCTTGTTGACAGGTCATGCATCTTTTAAGTGTGAGTACCGAAAACTCCGGAATATTTGTAAGAAAACAATAGCTAAATCCCGTATTACTTACGAACGACAGTTGGTATATGATAGCCGTACTTGTCCAAAACGATTGTTTTCGTATGTTAAACGGCAAATAAAACGTAGTGATAGTATTCCCCCATTATTGTTACACGATAATTCAGGTTTACTAGCTGAATCAGATCGAGCAAAAGCTGAGACATTTTCAAACTACTTTAGCGAAGTCTACTCTACGTTTATTGTAACAAATACTTGTCCCAATTACGCCGAGATACCAGCCATTGAATCTGTACAGGTGACTGAAGAAACTGTCCAAAAAAAAAAAATTCAAAAAAAACCTTGTAAGATACCGGGTTCTGAAGGGTTACATCCACGATTGCTGTCATCTCTTGCAGACATTATTTCAAAACCGCTCGCGACACTCTTTAACATGTCCCTTTCACTCGCTCAACTACCTAGGGATTGGAAAGATGCTATTGTCAGTCCTATATTTAAGGATGGTCAGAGACACATCGTATCTAACTACCGACCTGTCAGTCTGACTAGCATTGTCGTTAAGTTACTTGAAAAGATAATTCGGGTTAGGTTGCTAAGCCACATAGATTCACACAATCTGTTAGCTCCTGAGCAACATGGATTTCGTGATAAGCGTTCATGCTTGACTAACTTACTTATTGCGAGAGAGGATTGGACAGCAGCCTTAGATAAAGGTCTGTCTGTCGATGTTATATTCATAGATTTTAGCAAAGCATTTGACAAGGTTTCACACTCAGGTCTTATGCAGAAGCTCACGAGCTTCGGAATAATAGGTACTGCACAGGAGTGGATAGGAAACTTCTTACGTGACCGCAGACAGAGAGTGAGGGTCAATGGGACGCTATCCGATTGGAAGCCGGTCAAAAGTGGTGTACCTCAAGGCACCATATTAGGCCCTCTGCTATTCCTTCTCTACGTAAATGAATTACCGCTGTTGCTTAGGTCGTCGACATTATTATTTGCGGATGATGTCAAAATATGGAGAGCAATAAGAGGTGAGGCTGATCATCTGGATCTTCAAGCTGACTTAGACGATTTAGTTAGATGGGCTCGAGATTGGGGTTTAGAAATCAATTCTAGGAAGAGTGTGCTAATGCACATCGGTCACGGCAATAATTACCATTATACTATTGATGGCAAACCTCTTCCATGCGTTCAAGAACATAAAGACTTAGGAGTAATAATAAGTCATGATTTAAAAACAACTGCGCACTGCAACGCAGCCGCTGTCAAAGGTTTTCGTGCGTTGTGGTCACTTCGCCGAGCGTTCAAATCCTTTGACAGCGGCTGCGTTGCAGTGCGCAGTTGTTTTTAAATCATGACTTATTATTACTCCTAAGTCTTTATGTTCTTGAACGCATGGAAGAGGTTTGCCATCAATAGTATAATGGTAATTATTGCCGTGACCGATGTGCATTAGCACACTCTTCCTAGAATTGATTTCTAAACCTCAATCTCGAGCCGATCTAACTAAATCGTCTAAGTCAGCTTGAAGATCCAGATGATCAGCCTCACCTCTTATTGCTCTCCATATTTTGACATCATCCGCAAATAATAATGTCGACGACCTAAGCAACAGCGGTAATTCATTTACGTAGAGAAGGGATAGCAGAGGGTCTAATATGGTGCCTTGGGGTACACCACTTTTGACCGGCTTCCAATCGGATAGCGTCCCATTGACCCTCACTCTCTGTCTGCGGTCACGTAAGAAGTTTCCTATTAACTCCTGTACAGTACCTATTATTCCAAAGCTTGTGAGCTTCTGCATAAGACCTGAGTGTGAAACCTTGTCAAATGCTTTGCTAAAATCTATGAATATAACATCGACAGACAGACCTTTATCTAAGGCTGCTGTCCAATCCTCTCTCACAATAAGTAAGTTAGTCTAGCATGAACGCTTATCACGAAATCCATGTTGCTCAGGAGCTAACACATTGTGTGAATCTATGTGGCTTAGCAACCTAACCCGAATTATCTTTTCAAGTAACTTAACGACAATGCTAGTCAGACTTACGGGTCGGTAGTTAGATACGATGTGTCTCTGACCATCCTTAAATATAGGACTGACAATAGCATCTTTCCAATCCCTAGGTAGTTGAGCGAGTGAAAGGGACATGTTAAAGAGTGTCGCGAGCGGTTTTGAAATAATGTCTGCAAGAGATGACAGCAATCGTGGATGTAACCCGTCAGAACCCGGTATCTTACAAGGTTTAAGGACAGTTTCTTCAGTCACCTGTACAGATTCAATGGATGGTATCTCGGCGTAATTGGGACAAGTATTTGTTACAATAAACGTAGAGTAGACTTCGCTAAAGTAGTTTGAAAATGTCTCAGCTTTTGCTCGATCTGGTTCAGCTAGTAAACCTGAATTATCGTGTAACAATAATGGGGGAATACTATCACTACGTTTTATTTGCTGTTTAACATACGAAAACAATCGTTTTGGACAAGTACGGCTATCATATACCAACTGTCGTTCGTAAGTAATACGGGATTTAGCTATTGTTTTCTTACAAATATTCCGGAGTTTTTAGTACTCACGCTTAAAAGATGCATGACCTGTCAACAAGAATAAGTCCCAGAAGTGTTTCCTACGCTTTAACAGCTTACGGGTTTCCTTATTAATCCATGGAGGGCAGTGCGATAGCTTACGTGCTGACCATGGGATAAACGGCGACGTTACGGACTCGAATGTAGCCTTAAACTTAGTCCATTCGTCTTCAATCGATCCATCTGCGTCAACCGACCAATCAGTAGAGATCACACAGTCTCTGATTGCCGGAATATTAGCCCGCCAGATATTGGGACGGGGTGGAGCAGATACAAATCGTATACCATGTGTCCTAAACTTAAAGTGAAGTACAACGTGATCACTGTTCACTAGTGGAGGAAGGTGCTGAATATCAAAGACTTCCTCACAGTGATGGGTGAGGGCGAGGTCAAGCAGTGACGGATCACGTTTCCGATCAATATGTGTCGGTTTAGTGATACATTGGACAAGTGCACACTGAATAACTGTTGATAACAGTTCGCTATCAAAACCTCCACCTGGAGCTGTAAGCTCTATCCAGTTTATGTGAGGAGCGTTGAAGTCCCCAATGATGAGGCAACATTCTGCCATACTCCAAGAACAGATGTGTCTTAAGATAAAGTCGTCAGCAAGACAACACGGACTACGGTATATTCCGCCTATAGTCACTAACCCATTTCTAGATTTAATCTTACAACATGCTACCTCACATGTACCACTAACATGAGCCTCCGATATGATTGATTGTATACGAAAGTGGTCCCTAATGTATAACATTATGCCTCCCCCCTTGCGGCTTAAAACTCTATCAATTCTAATACAGATATAGCCTGCAATGATGGGAGAACATTCTATATCTACGGTGAACCAAGTTTCTGTAATGACAATTATATCGAGACTTAATTCATCCACCATCAGACTTAGCTCGGACGTTTTATTCCTAAGACTACGGGCGTTCGTGTAGCACACACTTAAGGTGTTTTGGTAATCGTTCGTTCTACCCACACAGGCCTCGGAAGCATTGGCTTCCAAGACCTGACTACCCGGAAACCCTTAATGGTAAGGTTAGTTTCGCCATTTAACTTGCGAGTTCTTAACTCCGTAAGAGCATTCTTCCACTTGATTCGATCCTCAAGCGGCCAATCTGGTCGGATACGAATATTTGAATCACGAATTTTTTGTGCGTTTTTCAATAATATGTCTCTTTCTTCAAAACTCCCTAGAACCAGCTTCAAGATCCTTCTTGGTTGGGTCTCGCCTCCAACCCATTGACCGAGCCGTGTCACTTTCGTGATATGTACTCCTGAAACCTCTTCAGGTAGTACGTTTCTTACCACGGATTCTACTAACTTCAGATCATGTGCATGTCTCTTAGCAGGATCGTTGTCTATCGACTGCTCTAGATTCCAAATAATTAAGCTAGGGAGTGGTTTAGTTTCTTTAGGAATCCTGTTTACAGCTATCGATCGTGACCTAACATCCTGTATATTAACTACTGGTATCTTACAATTAGTTTTTATTGTAACAGAGTCATTGGAGTCGAGCGAGTGACTCACAACAATGTTTGACGAGGCTTTACTTTGGGACTTTGGCGGAGTGGTCTGAGAGTCCACCGAAGACTTATCAAGTGAACGGTCCTTACTTTTAGCTGTCTTTCCTACTCTTCTGCGTTTACACGTCATCCATATTCCGTCAGCCGTAGCATCTACATTGGAACTGCTCGGGACAATAATTGTTTTATCTGGATCACCAGTTGCTGCTGTAGCAACATGGCCACCAATATCTAATGAGGTGTCAATCATTGATTGTTTCGAGGTAAAAATTTTGATCTCGGGTTGCGCAGTCAGATGTCTGACTTGCGCCGTGACAGCACTTACGACACTAACGCGATCTTTGCTATCAGCACCAATATTGTCAGTGCAGCCCTCGTCAACCTTCTTATTAGCCAACACCAGGAGGCTAATGGCTTCCTGGATGAGTGTTGTTCTGTTTGAGCAACAAAAACTACAAAGAAAATGAGAGTTGGGCTTCGAGCACCTTTTATATGCAGCGGGGCTTAGGCGGGTGCACATCTTGTGGAACCACTTCTTACACTCATCACATTGCATCCCTTCCTCCACGGGGAATAAGCAACATGGTTGTCCACATTTATGAGCCGATTTGGCCATCTTGAAAACCAAATACAATGGTGATACAAAGAGGATATGTAAAAAAAAATGCTGAAACCTTGACTAAATTATCAAGTAAAAGTCGACCAAGTATGCTTTGGTGCAATAATTACACAAAAGCAGAATCAAAACAATCAATACAATATCACTTTAACTGGAGTAGATTCAATTAAAGTGTAAACAGTAGTTTTGATGCGTAATTTACGATCAAAACAGTTAATTAACTCAACGAGAAACAATACCACTGTCCTTTTAGATAGCGCGCCGTCCATTCTAGATAATACAGAGTCTTTATCCAATACATTGTCGGACAGACACAGTATGAACTTGAGAAGAAGACGTACAATTGATTATAGACACTTAGATTTCGAATTCTAAATACAGTATATTCGTTCGTGCTTATCTAGTAGTTCTTGATTCAATTGCGTTATCTCTGGGATTCTTAGTTTATACTATAATTCAAATTCTTCTAATTATCATATTAGCTCAAATAATCTTTACCCAAAATTTCATTTTAAGCGTGTTGGGCATTAAACCAGACGTTTTAAAATTGTTATATGTATTTCCCAACCAGATTCTGCCTCCTTCTTTTTGATTTATCTTCCAGCTTACCAATACCCGGTGGATTCTTATCATTCTTGGCACTCTCCGGCGCGCGACAATCCCATCCGATTTGGTATCGAACCAACATCACGTTGATTCGGGTGGGTGAGTGGTGTAGTGACATCGGATCACAACCACACAATCCTCAAAGCTGAACACGAGACTACTCGGAAAATAGAAATTCAGTATTTAACGCGGAGGAATACCGAACAATGGAGAAGGCGAGAATAAGGAATTGAATTAAGCGAGGTTAATCTTATGGCATGGCTCGACCATGCGGGCGTGGTCCCTCCTGCTAAATGTTACGTTTTGTCTTTTATTCATATGAAATATATTGTTCCATCTCTAGCCTAAGATTGTTCTATATCACGTATTGGTAATTGTTACACTGCAATGAGATGGTGTAGACGATGATGTAACTTCCACGTAAGATCTTATAGATTAGGCAGTCGCATCATGATAAATCTACAATTTAGGGATTATGTCTATTATTAGAGCAGTACTAATATCATAGTAGACCATAATTCTACAGAGTCAATAAACCACCTGCTCACCGCGGACTTCGACCAAGACGACGTGCTTAATGCTCTTAGCACCTTAAACATGGAAAAGTCAACAGGACCAGATGAACTACACCCTAAAATCTTAAGACATATTGCACAATATGTCGCGGCCCCATTGACTATGTTATTCAATGTGTCACTTAATCAAGGTGTGTTACCTATGGACTGGAAGGATGCAACCGTCACTCCCATACATAAAACAGGACCAAGACAAGTCCCATCGAACTACAGACCTGTAAGCATCACCAGCGTTGTAGTTAAAATATTGGAAAGAATAGTCAAACGGACAATAATGGAATTTATTGAAACAAATAACTCGTTAAACATAGAACAACACGGTTTTAGAAAGGGTCTATCCTGTACAACAAACCTCCTTTTAGCAAGGGAATTTCGGATAAAGGCGCTGGACAACGGAAACTCAGTAGAAGTTGTCTATATAGACTTCAGTAAGGCTTTTGACAAGGTGCCAACAAATAGACTGCTATTGAAGTTGGAAAACCTTGGTATTGCTGGACCTCTCTTAAAATGGATTAAGGATTTCCTAGTAGGTCGTAGACAGAGGGTAAGAATAAATTCCAAGTGCTCCATCTGGAGACCAGTACTTAGTGGAGTACCTCAAGTTTCCGACCTAGGTCCTTTATTTTTTATAATGTATGTCAATGATCTTCCAAGTATAGTACAGTCTCCAATGTTATTATACGCTGACGATGTGAAGATCTGGCGAGTAATAACTGAAGACGCAGACTCAGATGCTCTTCAGACAGACCTAAATAATATAATTAACTGGTCTAAAGAGTGACTGATGCCTATCAACGCGGCAAAGTGTGTCTACATGCACTTCGGGGACTCAAGTGTTAGTAGGCATAACATAGGGGAAGTGCAATTACCAGTGGTTCGGTCTCATAAGGATCTGGGGGTGACAGTAAGTCTAGATATTAAGACGATGACCCATTGCCGGGAGGTCACATCTAAGGGGTTTCGAACCCTCTGGGCATTAAAACGGACATTCACTAAGCTAGATACTATCATATTCACCAAAATATACACGTCCTTAGTGAGAACTAAGCATGAGAACTGCGTTCAGGCCGCAAGCCCGTGTTTAAAAGACGATTCGTATATCCTTGAAAAAGTACAGAGGGCAGCTACCCGTGCAATTCCAGAACTCTGGGGTTTACCATACAAAGAGCGGCTTGAAAAGCTAGATCTCTTCACAGTGCACTATCGCAGATTAAGGGGAGATTTAATTTTGATGTACAGAATACTGAGAAAAAATTTTGGACCTAACTTTCTCTTTTTCTTCCCACTGGATCGGGACATCTCATAAGACATAGCAGGCAAGTAGAAGAACCAAGAACCAATGAAATACCCGTGGCACACAGGTTCTCACACCGAGTCATCAATACTTGGAACCTGCTGCCCGAAGCAGTGGTGTCCGCACCTTCAAGTGACCCTTTCAAGAGAAGTCTGGACACTCAAAGAAGCATACTAGAAAAGGAATAACATAGGCCGTAGGCCTTCTGTCCTTACTATACAAATCTGAAAATCTGAATCTGAATAGATTGCCTCCAACCCCGATATTTCGTAATTTATAAAGCAAACGGTTGTGAGGATCTTTATCAAAAGCTTTGCTGAAGTCAATGAAGGCTACATCTACAGGAAACTTTTGGTCCTTAAGAGCGCACTAGCTTTCACGAGTCACTAATAAGTTATTCGGACAGGAACAACATCTAAAGCCATACGTCTCAATCCGTTTCAAATGAGGACTCTGATCCTATTGTTCAAATCGCTGATGATGCTGAGTGTAAAATATATTGTATAATTGCTTTACAGACGTTAGGTCTGGATCAAGCCGACGCGTATTCATGAATGTTAGAACTGCATTATCACTTTTACCACGGGTTGGCATGTAATGGAGGTTCGTAACGTCATAATCATAATAGGTCAATATAGAATCTAGTAAGGATGATTGAGAGACCGGGTCGTATATAGTCGCTTCTTTCACATATTGCGATAGGGAACATGTGATGACCTCATCAGCTAGTTTATGCTCGAAGGAATCACCTGACAACTCAATTCGCAGACTTTTCCGGTCTACCGTGGGTGTATTAAAGTCTCCTAGGATTAGGCATCGACCACTTTGTGACCAACTATTGAGACTGTTTAGCAAGACCTCATTTATCTCACAGATTGGAATGCGGTAGATCAAACCAATCAGCAGCTCTTGTGCCTTGCATTTCAAGCGGCAACTAATTAATCCACACGTCCCACTCTCATGGGATACACTGTCGATAATGGCAAGTGAAATAGCATTCCTAATGAATAAAACTGCTCTCCTTCCTTTGGGCTTCTGGATTCTGTCAACCCTTACAAAACCCTCAAAATCAAGTTCGATACTATCAATAGACTGCGTCAGCCATGTTTCTGTGACCGTGATTAAATCAGGCTTAGTAGAGTTAGCCTGTAGACCTAGTTTCGACCGCTTATTGAGCAAACTTCGTGCTTCACCAGAAAGGCTTCAGAATCATTCTCTTCGAAGCCGCACAACCCGAACATTTGAAATTTTTGGGCCCTTTTCGCCAGCTTCTAACCCAAGTTGTAGTTCTCTATCGTCTTCCTGTCTTTTCACATAGTCTACCAGTGACAAGTCCTTACGGACAAAAACTTTTGAACCCTTTAATTTTTGTTCATTCATTAGATTTAAATGATACTTTAATCAGGCTGATAAGATTTTGTTTTAAATTCGCTTAACTACCTAGTTTATACACCTTTAGCTAGGTGACCCCGGAAGTATTTTGAGGCTTAAGTTTATTTATTATCTGTTTTATTAACCCAAAGTCATGTTCAAAGCGAGTTTTTGGTTCTGAGCTTTCACTCTCCTTGATTCTATGAAAAATAATTGACCTGTTACTGTGATCAGCCCTTAGTTTCACGACTACTTACATTGGAGGGGAGGGTAGGATTTCCTTCTATGTGTTTTCTCGCTTTCGCCTTGTACCTTTTCGTTGGAGTAGCAAACACGGTTGCGTCGAATACATTGTGGGATTCCAAAGGGTTATCGACGACCATTTTTACTGAACCGTTTGATTGCCGTAGGCGTCAAATTTGTGCAAACTTCGTGGTACCCGCCTTTGCAGAAAAAATATAAAACGTTTTGCTCTTTCAGTTTACTCCCGCTGTGAAATAGAACTTTTTAGTTTTTACGATGGGGAGTGTCGAATGAAAATACGGTGCTATCATTGTTCCTATCCTATCCGGATAGGATGGATGTTATTTTATTTTGAAAGTGAACCACTAGGCCTAAAATTCTACAGCACTTTTCCTCATTTGTACATTTTCTGTCGGAAGAAGGGTACGGTAGCTAAGTGGCAGTATTTTTGGTGAAATTAATTAACAGTGCTAATTTCTTCGAGAAATACTTCTTCGCACCTTAAACTTCCGGTAAGGGAAAGAACTATACACCCCTTAAGTACCCTCTTAATTTTTCATTTCTACTTTATGCTACGCGATGAATTGATAGGGTGGGTTCGAAGAAAGTTCAGTTCTATAGTTCATCATCATATTTTGTTGTCGTTAATGGAGCCAAATTAGCATCAACATCTCCAAAGACTGACATAGCTTGCCTTCATTTTGTCAAATAATCCCTCGTTTGTTTAGGTCTGGTAGTTTAGTTCACAAAGCATGAAATTGTGATGCTTGTTCCCGAGGAAGCAACAGTAACGTTGATATTAGATGTCTTTCTTGGTAACGTCACTTATTTTTGTAGTGTTAATGAAATAACACCGAAACTTAATCGAACGTTTTTTCGAGTTAAAAATATCCTTACGTAGGTGTTCAGCGTCGATTATACGGAGCCTACTATGGTTGGATGGAGGTGGTAGTGTGGTGTCTGCTACTTTTGTAGACATAAGTAGTATATGACGCGAGTTTTGAACGTAATATCTAGCAGCCGAAGATGAATAAAGATCAAGAAAGGAAGAGGGGGAACACAATGGAAATTGTATGGAACTCCATGAATAATGAAAGGACAGTCAATCGATGTTTGCAACAGGAACAGTCAAGTTTGATATGATGGATTCTTATTTTGCAAATCAACGATTAACTATATGGTTATATTTTAATAAGTGGTTCTGTAATTTGTTGTCAAATACTTTCGATTGTCCCCATTGGTGTTCTTGTTCACTACAGTAGGACCAACCAACGTACGCCAAAGTAATACCTCCCGGTTCAAATCTAATGTGGATTACTCTTTCGTCGTATCCAGGTATTATGGTTACTTTGATGACTGCTGAACATAGCATTATGTCAGGAAATTTTCAGTAAGGAAAGGTTCAAGAAACGAGTGCGACCAATGCTGCATGGACCAGTACATGTCATGCGATCTATCGACGCTCGTCAGTGACCCTGACGTAGATCAGATAGCTAATAATGTACTGAAAAGAACGTTTAACATGTTACGGAATGTTTTAAAGTTCATACTTTGGAGTTAAGACATATGAGTTTTTATTTACTAAGACATCGCTTTCATGATTCACTGAAAGCAGTCACCACTGTTTTTTAACATGGTCTTTTTGTTTATCCAACTTCCTCAAGGACATCTTCAACAGGTAGATTGCAATCAAGTCGTTTCGGTTGTTGGAAAAGCGGTGAAAATTTTAGCTCACTTGTAGCGAGTCACAAATCCCCAATCAATCATAATACTATAATTAGTTTACACCCTGAGATGTGATAATAGTCTCCTCTTAACTTCTCTTCGATTATCTGAAAGTTTATTGACCCATGAGACAATATCTTGATGACTCGCCTGTTTTTGTCCAACTGTAACCTTTAGATGACACAGACTAACTTATAAACTAAGAGCATTATTACCCGGCAGCTACCCCTCAGCAGGTTAGGGCACACACCCGGAAGAGCTTGAGGATAATGACAGTTCTAAAAAGTCTCTTCACGACACAGTCCTCATGAGCTAAACTGTGCTCACAAAGCTGTCAAACGGGGGGATAATGACGAAGACAATCCGCTGTGGTGTCTACTACCTATAAGCACTCACACATCCAACCTCAATTTGGACAAACGCTAATGACTCAGACAGCATATGACTGCTGAGTTATTTTCACCTTCGCAACAACTGTCTTCATAAGAGATCGTGATCTTCAGCATACATACATGTCTCATTTTGATGCCCTTGTATCTCTACGATTATGCACCTATCGATTACTATTTTCTACCTAACGCCCGTATCTTTTTCATACTACATATTATTCGTTTTGAGCCATATTAACGCTTGTACTGAGTAGTCAGACCAATGGCCCACAGAATTTCGTATCATATTATTAAACCTATCCCTCAGAACGATTATTCAGATTAATGATTAATGTTCGTACTGGTTGATTCATCATTTAAAATCAGCTCCTGTTTATGCCTAGTTTCACCAGTTGTGTGAAAAATACATAACTACAAATTATCCGTAGTCGACTTCTGGTTTTACACTGCCTGGCGTTGAGTGGTTTCGGTGTGTTTGAGTTGTCAGACAATACAAGGGTAATGTGTAACGGCAGTATTTCTGGAGTCGGTTCAAGACACACCCAAAAGATTTCTTAAAATGATGCTCTCTCATAGAAAATAATAACAGTAACAAGCATGATGCTGCAGATAGTTAAATGGGTCTCAACTAACCGTTTAATCACGCTCTGTAGATAAACAAATTCATAAAGCAGTGAGTATCCACGCCATTTTATTGGAAGCAATAACTGGAATAACAAGGCGAAATTCCTTAATATGAACACATTGTCACAAAGAACTTCATATCTCAAACTAATCTTTGAAACAAATGTCAGTCATGTATTTTTGCACTGAAGGGAATTACACTATCGCTTAGGAAATCAAAAACAACTTTGATAGCATCAAACCATAAAGCTGTACTTAAAACATTAATAGGCTGAAATAAATGTTGAGAATTTATAGCGATTAACAAACTTAGCTCTTCCCTATGGTGTTATTACAAAAATTATGGCGTCATATTAACGAAATTCAATAAATTTTAAAACAATTACAGAAAAATGTATGTAAATGGTCCAACGGATTGTACAATATTTTAATTTAAAAACTAGTATCACATATACATGTCAAGAGGTGTAACGTACGAAACATGCTTCTTTTCAGTGTTTACTTCTGGAATCATAAAACATAGAAAAATGGAAGGGAATTTTAGCAATCGAAAATTACATCAGAATGAACAATGAATACGTAGACAAAGTACATAAAAACTAAAACTAGGAATCTTCGAGAAAATAACCGTTTACAACACTTTTATAAGGCTTTACAAATTTAAACATGTGCATCTTTAATAACCAGCATGGAAATGTTACTAGCTTTACAAATACTCATAGCGCTTTATCCGTTCACGATTGTAAAAATACGCTCATTTCATTGAGTACAGTTTTCCTACATTAGAAGATCACTTAACGTTGATATTAACACAAACATGAGAACAAATTATCTCCGTTACATAAGAAGCCCTACTTGTCGGGTATTCCAGGTATACTGAAATCACAACTAGCACGAAACTTTTAGATTTAGGCCTAATGAAACCAACTACATTAATAACCGACTGAATTACAACATCCAATGACATTTTACCTAAATCTTTATTCTGTTTATAGTATAACCACTTTTGAAAATGAACAAGATGAGTTATTACTTTTAGACTGCTTAACATAAACTCAGTAATCCGTTGGTGCCGAACAACAAATTTCAACCACTATTTGGACGTTAGGTAAACAAACTCATTTTTTACTACACTTCCATCGAAAAAGTGAAGTAATGAAGAACATAGACAAAAAAGAATTGGAGAGACTTTTGCAGATTGTCAGACTATATTATTCATAAAGAGAGACGAGTATTTGAACGATATTTCTGTTATCGAGAATAAAGTTAATACGCATACTGATCATGTTTACACTACTATGTAAATTGTACATTTAATTAGTGCTGAATGGTTAATGAGTTTAATATTACAAAATGATTACTAGTTTACAAATTTTCAAACGAATAAGAATTAAAGAAAATTCAGATAAGAACATTATCTTTTCAACAACTCCATTTACTTAAACCGAACAGTAAGCTATTTTTACAAATAGTAATTTATAATAAAATAGAGGGGGGGTTGTATCATTTAATAAAAAAGTCATCAACAATAACAATCTAAATTCATTGATAATCCTTAATCTCTATTGTGATTTTTACCAGGTGAATTTATTAGTTAAATGGTAGATTAAAACAATTCATGAAAATAGTTATGTGAAAAACTAAGTTTCAGTTAATGATTTGTTAAGTTCATTAGTTTCCAGGTAGATCAATTATTATTATTAGTATCACCATTGTAAGAATGTGTTAATTAATTATATTTTTCTTTGGATGACATACCTAGTCTTTCTATTTACATAGAGATTATATGAACATATTTTTTATGAAATCTTTCCTATTAGAATCATGATAAAAAAAAGTTGGTCTACATAACTATAAAGATCTAGTTGGGTTTGAATGTGATTAGCTAGAAAATAGATACCACTTTCATAGTAATATCTATTAACGACGAACATCATACAATCTTATTTTACTTATTAGTTGTCCGACGATTAGATTTAGTGTTTTCATTTTCGAAGCGAAAATCTTATACTTCAAAGTACTTGAACCATTTGAGAGAACTGTTTTAATAACATAGAATTCAAAAGTACAGGAAAGTGAATTCCGACACATAATCAAGAGCCTTCATGATACATGGATTATAACTCGTCACATTACAATAGTGCATTATTAACGGTCAATTTAAATAATTCATACAGGAGATACAAAATGCACTCCTAATCACATGACGATACACTTAGAAATTCAGGCTAACATGTCGCTTATTTTTAAATATTTATAATTATACTCATAATTTTTCGTCAATAGGGATCATGAATTTCAGCCACCGATATAGTAACAACAACGCGACTGTTGGGATGGCCACCGAGAAGCCACCCACGTACATAGTCGATTGACGGACTTATCGATCAGATGTTGAAATATTTAAAATGGCAGTCGATTGACTAAGTTATCGATTAATGTTTAAAAACTTCCATGGCAATATTGATTATATATATATATATATATAATTGTATAAATACGCATGTTTTATTGTATATTTTGATTCTTGTCAATAAGTGCTCTCAAACGTCTTTCGTCTTCTTACTTGAGAGGGGTTGGAGGTTCTAACGTTCGAGTGTCATCAGTTATATAGTGTTTCGTGCGTATTCAAGTAGAGAACATAACAGCGACTACTTTAATTAAAGTAGATAGAATGGAGTATGAACATGTGACGTATACTGATTGGAAGGTGAATAATTCAATTACTAAGAGACTACTTCTGTTAAAATAAACGGAATCATAACAGAATTTGAACTAGTTTCTTCACAGTTATTAGCCATGCTTTCTATAGATAGATGATATCAAGCTGCTAACCATACTGCATTTAAATCACTGTGTTTAGAAGACTAATAAGTAGTCGAGAAGTGCAAAAATAACTATACTACATAAAACAAGTTTTCTTACCCTTATCATTGAACTAGACAAGGAAGAAAGGATTTACATTTTCAAACTGTCCATCCTCAAATACATTTTGTTATCAATTAAAAAAAATTATGTGCATGTGCAGTGAACTTACAATGTATTGTTTTCATACAAAGTGGAATTGTTAATTTCTATAACTGGTCCAGGGATTATATGACGTACGCTACCAAAAAAGTCTGTAACAAGTACGCGACGTATATCACGTCTGAATAAATCAGATCGAGTGACAACAGTTGATTGACATAATGAGAAAGAGCATAATTGGGACTAGGTTACAAAATAAAGAAGTAAGAACACAATGCAATTAATTTGTTTAGCTAAATAACCGACTTAAGTACATTTACTAAGATACAAAATCCGCTTGTGAAAAAGCTAATAAGTCTATAGAGTCCATCACAAGAATGTATCGATAAAAGTTACTACATTTTGTAGAGATACGAGGAAAAATCAGGAAGATTAAAAAAAACACCATTAGACAGAAATAAAATACACACTCAGTAATTACATGATAGAAATAAATGAAAAAAGAAATGTGAATTCGTTACCAACACTGTAATTTACCTAACGAGACATCCAGTCATTGGTTACAACCACTGTCAAAATAATATTGAAACAGTTTAAACTGTTCGAGGACAATTTACTCAAGCTAGTTTAATCATATACAGGCTATTTCTTTAATCTCGAACAACAATCAAGTGTCATGGAAAATGACAGTTGTTGATAATGCTTTTAAAGAAATGTAGGACCTATCATACATATTAATCTTTTCAGAGTACCATATCATACTTCGGCACGGAGAAATACAACTTACATGATGAAGAGCAAAATGCGAATATGAAGTTTACAGGAATAAAAATAACTGGATAGAACATAATGGATACACTTGTTGCAGTGTTTAAAAGATGTTTTATTTGCCTGAATTTTACATCTTCAATATCCAGATAGGCGTCGGATAGTTAAGGGAGCTGAGAAGTTAGAAATTATATTTATTATCTCAATCGCTGTAGATTTAAGGACACTATCCTGTATATTGAAATGAATCTACACCACACTCAAAAACTGGACATTTTGTGAACAATGGTCATTCGATGAAACCAAATTAAAAGTTATTTACATAGTGAGTAGAAATCTACTAAAAACACTGACCTGTTGTCTTATTTGAACTGCTGAAACTTCCACCACACATATAAACCAAGCAGAACTGTGTGTACAAATGAAGCAATTAAGTCACTTCACTCATTTTCAATCACCAAACCAACTTCTAATTCCTCCAACACAACTTGTTTCTATTCACCTATTTTTTTTCATTAAAATTCACTCCAATATCAAAATCTGTCTTGTCACGATATAAACTCGCTTTTGCAGTTCATTATTACTATCGACTTTTGACATGTTTTGGTTAAATTCAAGCTACTAACTACATTAGTCATTTTGTGAGTATAACATCACCAGCCCTTACGTTTTACAGTGATGAGAGTGACAAAAACTGACAAGGTTAATATAAGGAATAGTAAGATAATCATCAATGGTAGTGTCGATCGTTCAATCTAGCACATAAAGTTATACGGGTTTGAATCCCGCGAGCGGGATCATGGATGCGAACTGCTGAGGAGGTCCATACTAGGACGAAACGGCCGTCCAGTGCTTCCAGGTTTCCAACGGTCAGTCAGTCAGTAACAACGTGGAACTTCGTACGTACGTACATCAGTTCCAGTTGCCATACCACATTAGCACAGAGATTCAGTTATCAATTCAAATCCCATAGTGGTAGAGGTACTGAAAGTATAAGTAGAGATAGGGGACATTAAGGTTTGATGATGTTATTAAAGGAGTATAGTCCAGTGGAATAAATTGGGAAGGAAATAAAGGACATGAAGAATTCAGAAGATTAGAGTTTGAGAGAACACAAAGAGTGAATGCACCTGCGCCATTGCAAACGATTTTGAGCCATGTCATTCAAGGTCTCTAACCATCGGTTGCTATCGTCTCGCGGTCCAACGGTGGTTAAACATCAGTCAGTTCATGATATTAATCAAAAACTTAGTAATCTCCACAACCCCAATACTGACAAAAACAAAAACCTATGGTATAATTTAAACTTACAAAATCATACAATGTTCTTTTGCTCGAAGGAGTAACAGACTCCAAAAACTGAAACGCATAGTAAGAATATCGATCAGAAACATAGGTTCCAATTTCACGATCCGAATGGAGCTGAATGATAAAATAGTGAGAATATTTTTTGCACAGTATAAAATTAGTTACCATGCAAATATGATTAAATTTAAAAGGAAATCTTAATTTCGACCACATCCAGCCTAGTAGTCTGTATGAAGGGAAATACATTAAAAATTCCTACGAATTTAGTCACAAAAACTGATGCTTAGACGATACTGCTAACACTAATCGGATTCAATAAGTGAGGAACATCACAACTGTATGATAAAACAAGTGCAAATTAACCGATAAATTTATAAATCTAAATTAAATTAAACAAGATGTGTAACAAGTACATGCAAGTTATGTACTTCAAAGTTGAGAGAGAAACTCAAAATATCTACTAACTATTAAATTAAGGAGGAAAATTATACTTGTGAAAATCTCGGCGATTGAACTTTAAGTAAATTCAACGTTTTGTTTGGCAATCTGGCCCAGACTTTTTGAAGGAAATATAATCAAAATTGTCAAATATAAATAGTTCACAGGTCAAATTTACAATAAACAAGTTATTCAATAACGTTAACAATTTCGAAAGGGAGATTTATTGTACTATACATGAGATCTTTGGCATTAAAAGTGGAGAAATTGTGTTAAAATAGAACAAGTATATGTGGACCTGAGGCCAGAAAAATGCATCGACCATGTAACACAATTCATCATTTGAGGATAAATAAACAAATAAATGTTTGTGTTATTGCGTTGACCAAGTTGATTCCTAATTGTATATTCGGACTAACCAATCAGTTA
The DNA here is from genome assembly GCA_946903255.1 of Schistosoma spindalis. Classification (NCBI taxonomy): domain Eukaryota; kingdom Metazoa; phylum Platyhelminthes; class Trematoda; order Strigeidida; family Schistosomatidae; genus Schistosoma; species Schistosoma spindalis. Next base: position 11,108,004 of record OX336424.1, read on the forward strand.
AAACAAGTGAAAGTAATTGTTATTGTCCAAGAGATGAATTAAATGAAGTGTAAAATTAAGTTGATTGTATTCCATCTCTCACATAAACATTGTTTGGGTTTGCCCATATGTGCAGGACTTCAGCTAATGTCTCTTTGTATAAAATAAAACCTTTTTGAAGGATTC